>JAZKLR010000020.1:0-2400000 GCA_037103525.1 Ganaspis brasiliensis
TTTTGACAAAATACCGGGGGGTTCTTATGCCACTCATAGTGGTTTTTTTACTAAAAACAGGATGACAAATCTTCAAATTTGATGCATCTTATGATTCCCAGATGGAAAAATTATCGGTAACACACATTGATACATTACTCCTTAAATCCTGTTTTTTGACAAAATACGGGGGGGGGGGGGTAAAAAATAAAAAATTTGATGAGTTATGTCCTTCCATTATTTGACATTACAAATTGACATTATTAATTCGATATTGAAGAAATTAATTGCAATTTGAAGAACAAAATTACAATTTAAAAACCAAGAATCATATTTTGCAAAAATAATTAAAAAATACGAAAGAAATTAAAATTTAGTTAATACTGAATGATTTTAAGAATTTTTAAATTTAGGAAAATAATTACAACATTATAGAAATAATAGAAAATTTATTGAAAGAAAATAATGGAAATTTGAGATATTACAAATGAAAAAAAGAAGAATTAAAAATTGACGAAGTAATTGAAATTTAAGAAAAATAATTGAAGAATGATTAAAACATTAAAAAAAGGAAGATTTGAGATAATAAATGAAAATTTAGGAAATTAATTGAAAAATAATTAATATATCTAATTAATTGAGGAATAGTAAAAATAATTAAAAATTGACGAAATTGATTGCAAATGATAACAATAATAATTGAAAATTTAAGAAAATTATTAAAATTTAAGAAAAATATTTTAAATTCTAGGAAATTAATTAAAGAATAATGAAAATAATAAAAAGTTCATGAAACTATTTGCAAAGTAATAAATTAATTAAAAATTCAAGAAAATAATTTTAATTTGTGAAAAATAATTGAGAAAATTACAACAAAAATTTGGGAATAAAAGAAAATTATTGCAGAATGATAAAAAAAATTTTGAATTGAAAAAATAACTGGAATTAGAAATAAATATTTAAAAAAATTAGAAAATGAATTAAAAAATAATTGAAAATGACAAAAAGTAATTGAAATATAATAGAAATTACTTTTTGAATAAAAAATAATTGAAAATGACAAAAAGTAATTAAAAAATGATAGAAATAACTTTCTACACTTTTTGGAATTAATTAACAAATATTCAAAATAATATAAAATTTGTGAAAATCATTGCATATAGAAAAGAATAATTAAAAATTGACGAAAGTATTTGAAATTTGAGAAAAATAATTGACGAATGATTAAAACATTTAAAAGTGGATACAGTAACTTAGATTTGACATAATAAATAAAAATTTAGGAAATTAATTAAAAAATAGTTATTTTATCTAATAAAAAGGTAGAGAAAATAATTGCAAAAAGATAATAGAAAATGAAAGTTGAAAAATAAAAGAAATTTAGTAATTTAATTGAGGAATGAAGTTTGAGTATAATTAAAAATTGAAGAAATTGATTGCAAGATAATAAGGGGCTGTTCAAAAAATTAGTAACGCTTTTTTGGATATATTCCCCCCCCCTTCCTTCGAAATGGGATGTTACATGCCAAAGTTTATTTTTTCTGACCCTCCCTCCCCCCTGTAAGCATAACGTATTTTTTGAACGGACCCTAACAATAATAATTGAAAATTGAAGAAAATTATTAAAATTTGAGAAAAATATTTTAAAATCTAGGTAATTAATTGAAGGATAATGAAAATAATTAAAAATTGAAGAAAATAATTTTAGTTTGTTAAAAATAATTGTAAATTAAAAAAATAACTAGAATTTGAGATAAATAATAAAAAATTATAAAATTAATCAAAAAATCATTAAAAATGACAAAAAAGTACATAAAAATTAATTGAAAAATAATTTTAATAAAAAAAATAATTGATAGAAATAATTGTAAATTGAAGAAAATAATTTAAAAAAATTCAGAATATATTTGAGATAAACAAGACAATTACAATTATACATATATTATAATTCTTCGAATTTCTATTAATTTTGAAATTTCATTGATTAAAAATTTAACTAATCCATACGCTTGGAGAATAATAAATTAAACAATATTTAAATACTTCTTCAATTTTTAACAACTCTTGTCTATTATGATTACAATTATTTGCTACAATTTTCATCTATTTTTATCATTTTTTTAAAATTTCCTTCTATTTCTAATGAATTTTCATTATTTTTTATTTTCTACTAAACTTTAAATTCAAAATTTCCGCAAGTTTCAATAATATACTTTAATTTTTTCAAGTAAAACTTTTTCATAATTAATTTCTTCAATATCAAATTAGTTTCATTATTTTATAATTAATTTTCTATTTCTTTCGTCATTTTTTTCAATCACTGAAAAAAATATTAGTTTGCTATGACTAAAAATTTGGTTGAGCCAACAAAATTTTTGTTGATATGACTAAACATTTTTTTCAGTGTAGACTTTTTTAATAACAAACTTTTAGAATTTTTTTTTAAGAATATCACCTTTAGAAATGATAGTCGAGTGCGCAACGTTGTCGAAAAAACGAAGAGAAAAAAGGTTTTTTATAAAGGATGGTTTTTATGAACCCTTGAAATTAAAAGTAGTTAAAATAGTAGTTTTGATAATATTCATTTGGTGTATAATATTTACTTTTTAGACAAAAAATTTGAATTTAGAACATTTTTTGTTTTTGGCTGTTACAAACATTGACCTTTTGACTATCATCATTATCAAATGTGACGCTCTCCGAAGAAAGGTACCTAAGAAGCAAACAATTGATTTTTCGATTATGATTGACTTAACTTCATTAAAAGTTCCTTTTTCATTATCAAAAGTCAGAAAATGTTTTTATTGAATATTTTTCGAGTTATGACAAAATTCAAACATCAGCGGTTTGTTTTGGCTCTCCTGAAAAATTGCCGTTTTGCTTTTTAGGTACCTTTCTTCGGAGCGCGTCACAAATGTAGTCAACTAGGACGCAAGTTTTTAGTACATATTTCAAAAATTTAAAGACTAATAAATTTTGCAACCTATTCCGTAGTAATTAAGATTCAAACTCAACCCTAAAAACAACTCCGAATGCAAAACTGCACACATTTCTATTAGTTTCTAAATTTGAAGAGTTTTAAAAATTTACGAACATATGAGTCTTCAAAGTCTGAAACCTAAAACATTTTCCAAGTTTTTCGATAATGATTATCAAAAAACTGTCTGTTTCGTTCCCTTTTCAAAGCTTTCTTTCTACAAGGAAATACGTTACACTTCCTCTTAGTGGAGGATGTATTTATAGACTGCATGTCCCCTTAATTCGCTTTTGGATGTTCACTCGTCACCCTCCCTTACAAACACGTTCCCAAAATCCATCATCGAATAGTTGAATGGCAGCTTCCGTTGGTGAGATTAGATAAAAATGAGACACGATGAAAGGCAATAAAGAACGGCCAAAATAGCATAAAGAAGTCTGGTTAGGAAAATTGGCACTCGTTAGGAGTGGTCCGGAGGTGAAGCAGCAGAGTTATGATAATATTGTAGATGAAGACGTTATACACCTTCCACACATAACTCTCACGTAACCATAAATTCTAGTTGAATAATTTGGCTACACGCACAATGGTCACAAAGGCTGTTACCTCAACATTGAAATTGGTGCCCGCTCAAGTATCAATCTTCCTTTCGAATGATGAACTAATGATGACATCAATTGGTGCTATATCAGAATTTAGAAAGCAGCAAATGATCCATTGTTATCGGGATAATGAAAATGGCTTGCTGGTAAATCTTCTGGACCAACTCTATGGATAATGGAATGCCAGAACAAGGGAAAGGGTGTGGCTCTTTTCCATGTTCACGTCTATTAAACAAAGGAGCCGAACTAGAGATTGGTCTCTCGACTCTGATCTTTGAGAAATCTCTCATGACACCCCATATTCTACAAGCCGTATCGCATGGTGGCCAATGTGCTATGGCGGCCCTCAGAAGCAAACGGACCCGAGTTTCTGTGGATCATTCATCATCGTCATTCGTCCCTCCTCCACACCGCCAACTTCTACTTCTGTCGAGGTTCTCTCGCCTCATTTTCTCCCCGTTCCTCTCCTCGTCTCCTATATGCCACAGCATCCCTTTTTGAATATCTCCGACGCCGCCATCGTTGCGGCACGGTATCTTGCGCCCAAAATTACCAACGGGATTATAACGAGAGCCGTGTACAAGTTTTTCACTCCAAACTCCTGATACCCATGATCCCTAAGGTCAGGTAGACTCCCACTTTTTGCCTGCCACATGGCCTCACCAAAACGTCATCCGGTCTTTCAAAAAAGAGAAACTATACAATTTCGGCCAAGACTCAAATAGAACGGAATTTTTGGAAAAATTGCTCCTAAACAGACCGTCGATTATGTAATTTTTCACATTTCGTCTGGCAGTTTCTCGGCACCAAATTGTCTTTGTTTTGAAAACGTTCCGCAACCTTAAATGAAATTTTGAATGTGTTTTTAAAACATAGGACGTACTTAAGATACTTTTTAGGGTTCCGTAACGTTTGAGCAGAACCGCATTAAAATCACTATGTTTTTCATTTTTAATCTCCATATAACTTTTAAACTATGTGAGATGGAGACTTAAAATTTGGTACACATATGAAATTTCACGTGCGATTCACGAAAATTATATGGAAAACGTGATTTAAGCTCATTATCATAGCGTTTTTTAAAAAATATTGAAAAAATGCATTAAAATGATTGCCCCCCTCACTCTAGCGTCTCAAGTATCTGACCTAGATACACTGAAAAAAATATGTTTGTCAAAATCAACTATTTGTCTATAGTTGAAGCCATTTTAGTTAAAATGACAAGGATTCCAAGTTAAGCTTGCAATCGAAGCAAAGTTAGTTCTAATATACATCAAACTTGTTTGTTTGTAATTCTTAAAAACGGGGGGAAAAATTGTCAATCAGCTAAAAATTTACAGTTTTCTATAGTGCAAATGAGTAAAGTTGTATTACATAATCTTAAAATAATACAAAAGTATACATTAAACTTTTAATAATGTTTTTTGAAAATGTCAAATCAACATAACCTTCAAATATATGACGGCCACAACTAAGTCATTTACCGTAACCACTAATGTTTTAGAGATAGAAAATATTAATATTTTATGAAATAATAGACTTTCTGAGTAATAAAAACAGTCGGTCCCACAATTTCTGATGTTCAATATAATATAATTTCTAATTTCTTAGACTGAAAATTATCCTTGTATTTTAACTAGGCTTCCCTAGTTGGCGCCTTAACTAACAAGGAAAACTGGTTGATTCCTTGTGTACGGGTGCAAGGGATTTTTTTCAGTGTAGATAAAACTTGGTACACATATTTAGTTTCACATGTAGATTACAGGAAAAATATAGAGAACTTGAATGGAGGTACCTGTCCCAGCGCTATGATGGAAATTTTTTTTTTTTCAAAAATCCGTGTCCCCCTATGGGTTTTTAAAACCTTGGACGTACTTAAGACACTTTTTAGGGTCCCGTACAGTTTGAGCAGAACCGTATTAAAATCACTATGTTTGTTCATTTTTAATCTCCATATAACTTTTAAACTATGTGAGATAGAGACTTAAAATTTGGTACACATATGTAATTTCACATGTGATTTACGAAAATTATATGAAAAACGTGATTCAAGCTCATTATCATAGCGTTTTTTAGAAAATATTGAAAAAATGCATTAAAATGAATGCCCCCCTCTCTCTAGCGTCTCAAGTATCTGACCTAGATAGATAAAACTTGGTACACATATTTAGTTTCACATGTAGATTACAGGAAAAATATAGAGAACTTGAATGGAGGTACCTGTCCCAGCGCTATGATGGAAAAAAATTTTTTTTTCAAAAATCCCTGTCCCCCCTATGGGTTTTTAAAACCTTGGACGTACTTAAGACTCTTTTTAGAATTCCGTACCGTTTGAGCAGAACTCTATTAAAGTCACTATGTATATCCTCTTTCAAACCCCCCTCTAACTTTTAAACTATGTGAGATAGAGACTTAAAATTTGGTACACATATGAAATTTCACGTGCTATTCACGAAAATTATATGGGAAACGTCATTCAAGCTCATTGTCATAGCGTTTTTAAAAAAAAATTTAAAAATGCATTAAAATGACCCTGCCCCCCACCCTCTAGCCACAAAAGTATCTGACTTTGGTAGCTGAAACTTTGTACACGTATGTAGTTTCACATGTAGATTACACGAAAAATATAGAGAACTTGATTGGAGGTACTTGTCCCAGCGCTTTGGTGGAAAAACTTTTTTTTTTCAAAAAAATCTTGCCCCCCTTCCACTAGATCCCACAGTTTTTGACTTAGGGTGCTGAAATTTGGTACACATATGTAGTTTTACATAAACATTGCGCCAAAAATATAGATTATATGTTTGAAATTTATGGTCATAGAATTGTCAAGAAAAAAAGCGGTCATCCTTAAAGAACGTTCCACTGTTATAGGGAGGGGGGATGGAAGAATGCAACGATTTGTAAAAAGGGGGTAGCGGGTTAGTTTAAATTTACAACTTTCGTATGTTTATGTTCTTATTCTAATACTCTTTCTCATCTTCATGACTTTAGCTTGAAAAGTCAGCAAAAAAATCATTTCTGAAAATAATATTATATAATATATATTTTAAAAAATTATTTAAATAGTATTATGAAATATATTTTTATAATCGTGTTAATTACTACTTTTGATAAATAAAAACAATTTGGTTTAATTAATGTATTTAAAAAAAAATTGATTTTTGAGGGGAGTATACATAATTTTTTAAGGTTCCATTTAAGGGCGGGGGGGGGTTGTTATTTGTAACCAAATGCAACATAGGGATGGGTGGCTGTCTAAAACCTTGAAAATTGGTGGAACGTTCTTTATGGATGACCCCTAAACAGATTTTTAGCCAAAAATTCATCAAAATGAACATGTCCCCTCCCCCTAGTGGACAAAGTATTTGGTCTAGATAGATGAAATTTGGTGTACGTATGTATTTTGACCTGTAGATTGCACAGAAAATTTAGAAAACCAGATTTAAAGCAGTTGTCATAGGGTTGTTAAGGAAAAACTTTTTTTATTTTAAAAAAAAGCGTATTCCCCCTCCCCAAGCCTAAAGTATTTGATATGAAATATTTTCTAGCAGTATAAAATATTTTCTTGCGATATGAAATATTCTCTAGCAATATAAAATATTTTCTAGCAATACAAAATATTTTCTACTCGATTTTCTAGTAATATGGAATGTTAACTAGCAATATTCCTTGAATGTTTCACAAGAGTAATTCTAAAAATTTAATAATAATACAAAATTGTTTTTGTCAACATGGAATATTTTATAGCAAATATGACTTTTTCTAGCAAACTTAAATATTTTATAGCAGCTTTAAGTAATGTTTTTCTAGCAATATAACATATTTTCTAGCAATATGAAATATTTTTTAGCAAAACAAAACATTTTCTAGTAATATGGAATTTTTACTAGCATTATTCCTGGAATTTTTCTTAACAGTAAGTTCTCAAAAATGGACCTGTAATACAGAATTATTTTTAGCATTATGGAATATTGCATATCAAAGATGACTTTTTCTAGCAGCTTTAAATATTTTATAGCAGTGTGGAATATTCTTAACATTAAATTTTATAATATTCCCTAGAAAATATGAAATATTTCTTAGCAGTAGAAAATATTCGACTATAATAAAGAATATTTTCTAGCAATTTGGAATATTTTCTAGCAAAATAGAAAATTTTCTAGCAATATGGAGTATTTTCTAGCAATATAAAGTATTTTCTGACTGTATGGAATATTTTTTTACCAACAAGAATATTTTATGTAATATTCACCATGAATGAGAAAAAATTTTTAGCAGTATTGTTTGGAACATTTCCTACAATAAGGTGTTTGAAATTTCTTTTAAAGAATTCCCGAAATATTAATAAGGAATATTTTACAAAATTTTAAGTAGAATATTTTTTAGCAATAATCTTTAAGATTTCAATAAATCTTCAATAAATCTTCAATAAAAAATCTAAATATTTTTTAAAACATCTGAAATGGTTTCTAATAAAATAAAATAATTTTCATTAAATTCTTCACGAATATTTAAAAAATGTTTCTTTTAAATAATTTTGAAATAATAATTCAGAAGAAAGAACAATTTTTAGCAATTTGAAGTATTCATTAGCAATTTAGAATTTTTTTAACAATCTAGAATATTTTCTAGCAATTTGAAACATTTATTTCCAATATTTGGTAGAATTTCTGAATAATTTTAAATATAATCCTAGAAAATATTTTCTTGGTATTTGAAACATTTTATGGCAATATTCCCTAAATTTTCTGTGCTTATAGTTCTGAAAAATTTACTGGCATTAAAGAATAATTTCTATAGCAATGTGAAATATTTTTTAGCAATACGGAAATTTCTAGCAGTTTAGAATATTTTCTAGCAATTCGGAACATCAATTTGCGAATTGGAATATCTGCTAGCAATATGACAAATTTGCTAGTAATTTGAAATATTTTCTGGCATTATGAAACATTTTCTAGCAACGTATAATATTTTCTACCGACATAAAATATTTTCGATCATTATAAAATACTTTTTATATTAATTTAAAATATTTTCTCGCAATATACCAGAAATGTTTTTTATTAATAGCTTTGAAGTCTTCACAAGCAATATTCCAGATCTAGAATTTTTTTTTCAGTATTTTTGGGATTTTTCTTAGAAATTTTTATGCAACATTTACTGCTTAAATTTCTTCAATAACTATTCAAATTATTGATGCAATATTTATGAAATTCACTTCCGGATTAAAATATTTCACGACCGCAGTAACTTTTTCTATTTCCAAAGAATTATTCAGAATTATAATTTGAAGTTGTTCCTAATCTAATCTATAGGAAAAAATAGAAATTTCAAAAACAGTTAGTGTTCTATTTGGGAAAGCAAAAAGTGGAAAATTCAGAAACTAATTAAATGGAGATTTTGTGTAGAAAAGATTTAAGAAATAAAATGCTCAATCTCTGGTGAAGAATTACATTTCGACAAGTGTATAAACATGATTTAACGGAAGCGTTACTCCACTCTCTAGTGTGGAGCATACTTATTTATGAGGGCATACTCGATGTCATAAATCTTACCATGAAAGATCGCAATTACCTCGCGCATATTAAAAGCCCCGTTGCTACCAATCACATTTTTTTTGCTTCAAAACAATACCTCATTCCTGCAGTTCAGGAATGAAAGTTGAAGTGGATAATGTATATTGATATTAGGTGTGATTAATTTAATTAATAATAGATTAATATTGCTTAGTTTCACGAATAACTGAAATTTTATCTTACTGTAATTGAAAAAATTAATGTCTCTGATTGTTTATATTAAAAAATATAATCTCTTCATATATTCTGCTTCTTAAATTCTTTATTACATTTTAACTTTTCTAACGCTCATCATTATCTTTGTGAAAAATAACTTAATCATTTATTCTAATCACTTGTTGAAATTCTCTAATTTAAAAACTTATTGGTCTAAGAAAATATTCCTTTCATCAAGATAAGAAGAAATGTATATTAGAAGAAAAATGTTTATTGAACAAAAATCATATTTTTATTGATAAAAAATTATTTTTACTTTCTTTTCCGTAAACGTGAAATATAAATTTGTATAATTAACCGTAATAACGAATATTGTTTAGTTAAATATCATTAACGAGAAAATTGTTTTCTAAAGGAAATTATGAAGAAATAGGTTAAATTTATTCTCACGCAAATGTCATTCATAAGCATGACGAAATATTATTTGACGAATCGACTATTACTTCGAACTTGACCGTTACAATTTATAGGATAATGAATTTGTTCTCATAAAATATAAGGTCCGTGACGACAATTGCCGATATTTATCAAAGTTTCTTTTTCTATCTAAACCGATTTAGAACCTTTGTTTAATCCGTGAATTACTTATTTATCACGTTGATTTTGGTCGCAAATATTTGTAACAAAACCACTTATAATAATCGTAATTTTACTCTTTATTTTTAATTAGACAATATTTTTAATTAGAATGTAATCAATTATTATTATTAGTATTCATTAGTAATAGTTCATGGAATTTTTAAATAGAATATTTATTGCATTTAATTTAATGTATAAAAGTATAATAAAACTTTTATAATAGTTAAAATGTACAATAAACAAAATGTACAATAAACAAATTGTACAAAAAATACAAAATTGAATAATATATTAGAATTTATATTTGCAGATTAAAATTTCCTAATTTTAAGTCATTTTTCAATAAAACTTAAGTTACAATTAAAAAATTTACTAAATAGAAGAATAAAATTTAAATAAAAACCAATGAAAAATATTTATTTGAGTTAGGAACTAATTTTTCAAAAAATTAGATCTTGAAGTAAAATTAAATTAAAAATTATATTAAAAGGTAATTACCTTTTAATAATAATTTTAATTTGTTGGATTTATTACAATTTTTATCATAACCGTAATCGATTGATGCTAAAAATTAATAGAATTTTAATTTAATTTCTTTAAAAATCATCCCAATTATAATAAATTAACGGAGTTTTATCAAAAGCTTCTAGAAATCAATGACAACCTATGTTTGACAAAAATGAAAAAAAATGTATAATAGTTAATTATAAGAAAATTATTTATAAATTAACTGAATAAAAAATTGAATAAGCAAAAATATTTCATTATTTTAGTATAATTTCTTAATCAAATATTCACATCATTTATTAGAATTCAGTAAAAAAGCTTATCAATTAACGAATATTTTAAAGCACAATTTTTACCAATTTAGTTTTTTCCCAAAATATTATTCAAAAGGAAATAAATTCTGAATATAGAATTATTAGATATTACTCTCTAAATCTAAATTAGTGATTTTCTTTTAATAAATTAGAAAAAAATGGTTACCTATTGACATAGTAAGAATTCGACTAATTTTAGTATTAAAAAACAATTTATTGAATTACTCAAATTTCAATTACTATTTCAATTAGTAGTATTCTATTAAAAATTAGTAGAATGTGAATCCAATTTCAACTAATTGTTAGTAAAAAACTACTAGAAATAAGTCAAATTGAATATTTTTTAATATTGACCGATTTTTCTCTAATTCATTAGTAGAAAATCACTAATTCAGTTTTAGACTGTAGGGATGGAATTAAACTTTTTATCAAAGTGTACTCTCTAAATCTGAGTTAGTGATTTTCGACTAATGAATGAGTGAAAAATGAGCTACTATTAAACAGTAAGAATTTTACTAATTTTTTAGTAAAAAACTACAAATTTGTAGTAGAAAGCTATTAGAATCTATTAGAAGGCTACTAATTGTAATAGTAGTAAAATTTTACTAATTAAAATAGTAAAACTTTATTATTTCAAATAGTACTCTTCTACTAAAAAATGAGTAAAATTCTTACTATTTAATAACAGCTTACTTTTCGCTAATTCATTATTAGAAAATCACTAATTCAGATTTAGAGAGTAATTTTGCGATCGATAAATAAATAATCATCAACGATTATAAAAAATTAGAAAAATTTTATTAGTCAAAGAAATGTTAAGGTTATTTTAAGTCACTAAATGTATCTGTCTATTAAATATTTTAGTTGTATTTTTTTATCAATGATTAAACACATTTGACTACTGAATTAGTACTTTTCTACAAATAATTACAGATTTTATAATAATTGGAACTGAGAAAATTCGATTTCAATTTTACTAATAATCTTTTTTATATAAAATCAAATTTAGAGACTATACTTTCATTCTAATTTTACAAAATAAATATCGTTCTGAATATTAGGAAAAAGTCGTTTGATAATTTAAATTGTTAAAAACTCACTAATATTTGGTAAAATTTTACTTTTTAATTTAGTCACTGTTACACTGAAAAAAGACTATTAGATTTAAATAAAGAATTACTTAAGTATTATCAAATAAATATTTATTTGTGTCAAATAATTATTATTTTCGATAATAATACTATTTTTCTTTTAATTAAAGAAACTATTGGTTCAAATAAAATTCATTTGATTTAAATAATAATTATTTGATACGAATAAATATTTAATTGGTAATAGTCAAGGAATTGGTTCTTGGAATAAAATACTTTTTTTTCCAATATAGCATTTTACCAAAATTTTCGTAAAAAGTGACTAAAAAGACAGTGACTAGAAAAAATTTCAAATAACTTTTAATTTAGTAACTAATTTTCCACCGAATTAGGATTTATCGAAAATATACGTAATACTTTATTTATAATTCCTGTATTTTAATTATCAGTCCTTAATTCAAATTAGTAAAGATTTTCACCAATTTTCTAAATTAGTAACCGATTTTTCACCAACTTGTATTCAGAAACAAATGAACTGTCTTCTTTTCCGAAAAAATCTATTATAAAAAATATTCTCTTAAGAAATAAACTCGAAAAATTGAGAAATATTTCTCTAAAAACTAGTATTTTAAAAGTGAATTTTAAATTTTCCGCACAACTAGAATTATAAAAGACTAGAGAATCTATCCTTCGTCAGTATTTTATTTTATTTTTTTTTTTTAAACAATACCAATTTGTCATTCAGACTCTTTTATAAATGCCGAAGAATTTCCTAAGCTTTGAAAGTGTCCAGGGAATTCTGCCGTTTTCAGCGATAAGTGTCTGAGCACATGCATCTGCATCTATAAAATTGTAGCATGCATAATTCATAAGCTTGCTTATAGCGTCATTTTGCAACACGTCCGCGTACAGTTTGCCAGGATAAAAGGGGGAGGATTTCGAGATCACGCACACCTTACTTTTTCAACCACGTGTCGACATCTGTGAGGATATTCTGGGACTTACTCTCTTCACCAGTAGCAGGCCGCTTATCGGCCAATCAGACTAAAACCTGCTTCCGAGCTTAACCGAGAGATGGTACTTCACTTCACCGATTTATAATTCTTATCTCTTGTTTATTTTTCACTTTCTCGAAAATCAATTTAAGAAAGTAAATCAATTCGTTTTTTTTTCTTATTATACTGATAAATTATAATTATCTTTACGTAAAATTATAAACTGGATATAAGTATTAATTATGATATAATTCGTACCTAATTAAACATTTTCGTTATTCGTTTCACTTGACACTACAAATCGAATTCGGGAGTTTGTACCAGAAATTACTGGTATAGTGATTATACTTTTTTTTTTTATAACAACACCAAAATTTTTCATTTTCACTATCACGAATTTTCGCGGCAGTAAAAATAAAGTACGATTTTTATAAAAATTTACCAAACAACTAATCGTGGTAATATTAGTTTGATAAATGCAACGGAATTCTAGATTTAGAAATAAGAATAGGAAGTAAAAGACAAAAAATGATTTAGAAATATTTAGAAACACAATTTAAATTGACAAATCAGTTTAGGGAAGAAAATTCTAAATTAAAATTTCTAAGATTTAAGAGTTAAAAAAATACAGTTTAGAGAGAAGATTAAATTGAAAATTTAGTTAAAAAACAAGTTGCGCTTGAAATTGATGGAAAACGGGAGGAAGTATTGAAGAAGGGAAGATAAATTTTCGCGACGCGTTACCGGAAGAAGAGGAGATGAGACTGAAGGGTCGAAAGAGTGGAGAATTTTGCGACGAGAGGTAATCCGACCTGCAAGAGGTTAAGCAATATAGGGACACTATATTTTGTGGGATTTAGAAAATGTAGGCCCAGGGGGTGACAGAATAAGAGCAGAAGCAATGGGGGGCAAGAACCTGCAGTCTTGTCTTTTGCCTATCCTCAGACCCAATACCTTCCTGCGTAAGAGTTACGACCTTGCCTATTATCACTTCGTTATGGCCATCATAAATCCTCGCCTGCTTGCGCTCTTCCACAATCGTTGCACCTCTTTAAACTTGCGATCAACTCGAGAAACTTTTACAAACTTCTTCACTTGCTCGTTCCTCATTTAAAAGTTTAAGAGCCCTCAAGAGTGCTTCAATATTAAAAAGTAGCGTATCGCAAAACGTTCATCGTTTCTCTCTCTCTCTCTCTCTCTCTCTCTCTCTCTCTCTCTCTCTCTGTAGAAAAGTGTAATGATAAAATTGACAATTTTGATCGGAAGATATCGATGGCTCCTAAATGAAAATACGTTATTTGTGAGAGCAGATAGAAAACACGTTATTCAGAAAAACAAATAGAAAACCCGTAGCTAATCAGATAAATTGAGGAGTACTTTTTTAAAAGTTGATAAATCCTCATTGTGTTATTTCGAGAAAATTAAGCAAATGCAGTTTCGCACCTAACGCCTAGAGTTTATTATAAAGTACCAAAAATATAAGAAATTATTTATATTCGAATGTTTTTTGCACTTAAGGAGATTTAATTTTAATTAAATTTTACAGCAATTAAAGAATTTAAAGATGTTTGTAATTTATTCTAGGAAAAAAATTTTAATTTTAAATCATCTTGGTTAAGTCCAAGTTTTTTTTTAAATTGAAAATTCTTTGGTAATCAATTTTTTTCTTGAATTTAACAGTGACAGATCGATTTGTAAGGTTTCTAATATGTTAAATTCGTGATTATTTCATTTTTTTTGGAAAATGGATTTATCAACTTTTGAAAAAGTGCTCCTCAATTTTGTAACAAAATTTTCTTAAATTTTATCATTAATTTTAAGTCAATATAAAAATGTCAAAATAAAGTATTTTAATTGTATAAAGTTAATAAAACATATAATAAACAATTAAATTGATCTAAATTTTCATAATATTTTTATACTTTAAAAACAATAATTAATTAAAATTGTAGCATAGCCTTTAAAAAAATGTCATTTTGAAAAAGAGGTTTTCTATTTGTTTTTCTGAATAACATGTTTTCTATCTGCTCTCACGAATAACGTGTTTTCATTAAGAAGCCATCGATATATTTTTATTCAATCAAGATTTTACTAAAATAGGTAATGATTATGGAGAAATGTTGAGTAGGGTGGTCCTTGAGGTTCTCTCCATTTACATAACCTTAAACTAGAAAGTCGTTTTTCACCCCAAATAAAACTATTATTAAAACTAATTTCACCAAATTTTGAAAGATCCAGTTCTACATTTCCTTGAAAAAATTTGGTTCACCTAAAATTAGTTGTTAAATAATAATTATTAAACATTTTATGTTTTTTGTTTAAATTCAATGAACAACTGTAATTTTCATCAAATTCTGACCAATAATAGCTCATTTTTCTCACTGAAACATTCTCTACAGTTTTATTTGTTGGGTTTTGTTAAATAATATTTTGTTTAAAAGTTATTAAACAAATAAAATTTGTTCTTTACGTATTTCTTAAACAAAATGTTATTTAACAAAATCACACGAACAAAACTGTAGAGAATGTTTCAACGAGAAAAATGAGCTATTATTTGTCAAAATGGGATGAAAATTGCAGTTGTTCAATGAATTCAAAGAAAAGCGTTAAGATTTTAAATAATTATTATTTGACAACAAATTTTAGCTAAACCTAATTTTTTTTAAAAAATGTACAACTGGATCTTTCAAAATTTGATGAAATTAATATTAATAATATTTTTGTTTGGGGTGAAGAACGACTTTTTAGTTTGAGGTTATGTAAATGGAGGCAACCTCCTTAAAATGAAAATTTGCCAATTTTAAAGTTCTCACCCCTCATTTTGTTACTCATCGAAAAAGAAGAGATATGTATTTTTTTATATTTTCTTATTTTAATATTAAATGGTCCCTCATCGACCCTGAAATTTTCCATATATTTTGCATGGGGGAAAAAACAATTTTTCGTAGATTTGCAATAAAATCATGAAAAATCAACATTTTTTAACCGGATAACCCTGTTTCTTTTGGAAAATGTTCAAACAATGACATCCAATAATTCGTTTACGAATTTTTCATTATTAACTATTTTCTACAGGACTGTCAAAATACCCCATAAATTGCAAAAAATATGGAAAAATAGTTAAAAAATATTTATTACTACTATTTTTGGTACTTAATGCCAACATTTTTTTTTGACAACTAAAACAAATATTATTAATAATATTTTCAGGTTTCCCCCTGACGTACTTGACATTTTATGAATTTATAAATTTCAACCCTCTTCTAGGGGGTATTGGGAGGGAGATTTTTAGGAGGAAACATGAAAATATTATTAATAATATTTGTTTTAGTTTTCAAACAAAATGTTGGCATTAAGTACCAGAAATAGTAGTAATAAATATTTTTTATCCATTTTTCCATATTTTTGCAATTTATGGGATATTTTCACGCTCCTGTAAAAAATTTTTTATAATAAAAAACTCACAAATAAATTATTGGATGTCATTGTTTGAACATTTTTCAAAAGAAACAGAGTTATCCGGTTAAAAAATGTTAATTTTTCATGATTTTATTGCAAATCTACGAAAAATTGTTTTTTCCCCACGCAAAATTCATGGGAAATTTCAGGGTTTTAATTTTAATTTTAATTTTTGGAATGGAAAATGTCCTTTTTTAGGAAAAAAAATTTTTTATGTTAAAAATTGTTTATTTATACACTCTTTTATGCAATTGAAGTTTTCTCTTACATCGCTTCTTTACAAATTTTTAAAATTGATGCGATTTTGATTTATAACAGCTCATTTTCTTCGCAATTAATTATATTTGAAAAACGGTGCAGTTTTTTAAAAATTCGCTTCCGTTAATTTGTAGATAATCAAATTCTGAAGAAAATGAGCTCTTATAAATCAAAATCGCATCAATTTAAAAAATTTGTAATGAAGCGATGTGAAAGAAAAGTTTCATTGCATAAAAATGTGTATAAACAATTTTTAACATATCCAATTTTTTTTCCTAAAAAAGGACATTTTCCCTTCCTAAAAATATAGTTTCCAAAAAGTTTTAAATCCTTTGAAGGATACTGAATTTTTTTTTTTTATAGCTTGTATTTAACTGAGAGATATACCTTAAATTTTTATAATCGGAAAAACAATAGATTAAAAATAAATCATGTTAAATATGATTTTGAATTTTTAAAATATTCAGCCCGTATGGATTTGAAACGTAAACAACCCAATGAAAAACATTCCTTTTGTAAAAATGCAATGAAACGCAGCATTCTTTTACATTTTAGTTAAATCTTATCACGGCGCTCCTTTTCTAAAAATTCAAAAACAGCACAGAACGTCGAAAGTATTATCTTCAGAAGGATAAAAGCTTGTGAAACTAAATGAATTTGAAATGCATGAAGTTTTAGATAAGCTCTGGAGGAATGTAAAGTGAAAAGAAGAAAGAAGTGATGTCAGAAGTCGACATGGGAATAAAAGTTGACGAGACGACTTGACTTTGTAAAATCGGAGGCAATGAGCTTGCTAACTTTTATGGGGTCGGTATATGCGTGGTGAAACTACTGGGCTAAAAGGTCAGAGCAATAAATAACTTGGATTTCTGGTATGTCTAGAAAACTGGCGACATTATGCTTATAGTCCGATTTGCAACCGGAGAATCTAGTCCAGTTTTACGCGTTGTTGCATAAATCCTAAAGAAAGCCGTACGGCTACCTGATTTACCTGAGAAGGTTTCTACAATGCCTTGAACGAATTTTTCGAATCCAAGTCACGTCGCTTCAAAATGCGTCTTTTATATTTTTGCAACAGGTCTTCGCCGTTTAGAAATCAGACTATAAATTAAAACCTTGCATAAAGAAAAGATTAAGGGTGTAAGTCGGGGCAAAGTGGTTTTGTTTCTATACTGTAATGTATTTTGTGTTTTCAACCCTTTCATTGGCATTTTTTTTCAAGTACATTTTTAAGGAATACGTATGTTTCGAATTATATTCAGTATTTGTATTATGTAATAATATTTCTGCATTTTTCTTAAAATTTAATTTTCTTTTTCAATGAATATGTTAAATGGGTTTTAAATTTTTATTAATTATATATACGATAATTTTTCAAGAGTACTGTATTCTGATTTTATTTTTATATTTATTTTAGTGTAGTCCTGAAAATTGTAGTTTAATTAAACAACTAATGAAGAATTGTTTCATAATCAAAAAATTTATTGAAAAATTAAATTATTTAGATTTCTAAAAGAGAGTGGAGTTTTGAAACGATTCAAGCAACTTCTTTGATTTTTTCGAAAAATATTAGAAATATAAAAAAAATACATACTTGATAAAATATGTATTTTAATATGACCTTCAAGTTTTGTAAAAAACAATTTTCAAATTTTTTAATACTTATTGAGATGATTACAAGAAACTGGATTTTTTTATGGGTTTTTTGGGATTTTCACCATGATTATAAACAAATTCGGCATAGAAATTCCCTTAAAATTTCTTAACTAAAATTAAACGGAAATTTATATTTGGAATTTTTATTAAATCATTTTAAATGTTTTAATTTCCAAACACTAAAAAACCCTACGAATGCAACCCGCTAAACACGAAAGTATCGAAAAAAGATAGTAAACAGGAATTTTGTGCGTAGAATAGCGTGTCTGTGCATTTTAAAATTAATAACATTTTTTGGACAATTATTATTTACTGCTCTTAAACAACTTTTTTATAAAAATATTATTATTAAGTTAGTGGGAAAATTCAAAAGCAAACCATTAAAAGATCTAAAATTTTTAAAAATTCTACAAAAATTAAAAAAAGTCTAGGACAAAGATGAGTATATAAAAAAAAGTCGAAAAGTAAGAAAAAATATTTGAAAATATAAATATTTGCCAAAAAAAATTGAAAACCATTTTTGAATAATCAGAAAATGAAAGAATGTTAAAAACATCTTTAAACGATCGAACAAATTTTAAAACATAAGATCAGTTTATAAAAGAATAAAAACAATTAAGAAAGATTTGCAGTTTTTTGGAAAAGTAAATAAACTAGAGAATGAATTAAAATAAAAATAATAGGAGAAAATTTGAAAGAGATAATTTAATAAAAATTAAAGCAAATAATAAATTAATATATTAAACTCACAACCTACAAAAAAAATATATTAAAAAATTCATGAGTATATGTCTACGAAAATTTCCGGAAAATACGAATATTTGTATAAATTGTCCTAAAAATTTACCGCATGGAAAGTTGGAAAATTAGTCAAGAAAACTGTTACAAAATTTCCTGGATACATCTAAACGTTCTCTAATTTAGAAGCTTTCCTTGGAAAGTTTCCGTAAATTCTCCATCAGAAATTTTCAGAACGCCCCTTAAAAACTTTATGGAATTTTTCCTTAAAAACTTGTTAAAAAATTTGTTTGGAAATTTCACGAAGCTTTTCTTGGAGAATTCCGGAGGCTTTCCTTTGAAATAAGGTAAAAGCTATCTTTTAAAAATTTCCGAAAGCTGCCCTTAAAAACTTCCCCGTAAATTTTCCTAAGGAACTTTTAGTCAATTCTATTTTAACCTTCGTGCAAAGATCCCTAAAAAATATTGCTTCCAGGCGGTTTATGAAGAAAACTTCTCCGAAATTTTCCTTGGAATCTTTCCTGGAAAAAGTCCCTTAAAAAATTCCCGCAACTTTTCCATTCTAAAAGATTTTTTTTTCAAATTTCACTAATGTTTCTTTATGAAATGTCTCTTGGAAACTTCTCGGAAACTACTCGAAAAAATGTACTTGAAATCTTTCCTTCGAAAATTCTTGGAAAATTTGTTCGAATTTTTTTCTGGTAAAATGTCCTTTAAAACTTTTCGTAAACTTCCTAGAAACTTCCTGGAAATTTCTTGGAAACATCCCTTGGAAATTCCCTGGAAACTTCCTTTCAAAATTTCCAGAACGCTTTTCTTGAAATTGTATAAATAAGGTATAAGATTCTTTTCTCTTGGGCAAACTTTTTCTAAACTTTATTATTCTATATCGGAGGTTGTATCATTAGAAGAATTTAAATAATTGCTAAGTTTTAAGAAGAATTTGGTCCTAATATACCCCTAATTTTTTGTTTTCAAATAAAAAATATTTAAAGGTCGCTCAAAGCGCTCAAAGTTTCCCACGTATTTTACATGGGAAAAAAAACTTCTTTATTCTAGTATAGATTAAATAAAAATCAATCTTTTTTAAATACCTAACTCTGTTTCTCTTCAGGAGACTTCAAAGAGTAATGTCAAATTGTTTATTTAACCATTTTTAAAAATTTTTTATGTGTGCCCCAAAAAATGCTTATCCTTGGATTTGTGTATTTTTGAGGGTTTTTGTGGGACCCATGAAAGATAGTTAATATTAAAAAGTGGTTGAATAAACAATTTGACAATATGCTATGAAGTCTCCTGAAGAGAAACAGAGTTGGGCGATTAAAAAATATTGATTTTTAAGGATTCTACACCATTTGTCCATTTCTATGAAAAAGTTTACTTTTCCATGAAAAATACATGGATTTAGAGCGACCTCTAAATATTTTTAGATTTTAAAACAAAAAAATCAGGGGTAATTTTTTTTCGATATAGAACAATCCTAGGGAGTGAGAGTATTAGAATTCCGACTTTACTTTTTTTGGACCATCCTAGTAAAGAATCTCTGAGGAGACTTTGGGGCGGATTAGGGAGGTTCTAGGGGGTCTGGTTAAAAGGGGAGGAGAAATGCTTAATTAAATGAGGTTGTAGGGTGGCTCAGGAAAGGTTCTGCGGGTGATTTGGGAAGGCCCATACAGGCTTTGTGGAGGTTTTGGGAAGGTTGACATAGGTTCTAGGGGTTGCGGATGGAAGAGGAGGAAGACCTCAAATTAAAGAGGTTCTATGGTGGCTCTAGAGAGTCTCTAAGGTGACTTCGGGGCGGATAAGGTATAGGTAATATGGGATATGGATAAGAGAAGACCTTAATTAAAAAGGGTTATAGGGTGGCTCTAGATGAGGTTCTAAGAAGGATTTGGGGAGGCTCTTGGGGCTTTGTGGAGGTTTTGGGAAGGTTGAGATAGGTTCTAGGGATTGCGGATAGAAGAGGAGGAAGACCTCAAACTAAATAGGTTCTATGGTGGCTCTAGAGAGTGTTTAAGGTGAATTCGGGTCGGATAAGGTAGGTTCTATGGGATATGGATAAGAGAAGTCTTTAATTAAAAGAGGTTTGAAGGTAGCTCTAGAAGAGGTTCTAAGGAGTAGAATTAAGGGAGGTTCTAAGGGCTTTGTGGAGATTTTGGGAAGGTTAAGGTAGGTTCTAGGGTGGCTCTAAATAGTCTCTAGAGGTTTTGGGAAGGATTAGGTAGGCTCTAGGAGCTGTGGTTGAAAGGAACGGAAAAGTCTTTAATTAAATAAGGTTTTAGAGTGGCTCTAGAGAGGTTCTACGGGTTTCTTTGGGAAGGCTTATAGGGGCTTTGTGGAGGTTTTCGGAAAGTTGAGGTAGGTTTTAGAATTTAGGTGGTGCGGATGGAAAGAAAGGAGCAAGTCGTCAAATTAAAGAGGTTCTAGGGTGACCTTAAGGGGTCTATGAGGAAACTTTGGGGAAGCTCTAGAGGTTTTGTGGAGAATTGAGTAGGTTCTATGGGATATGGATGGGAGGAAAAGTCTTTAATATAAAGAGGTTCTGGGATAGCTCTAAAGTGGTTTTGTGGAGGTTCTAGGGGTTTTGCGGAGGATTCGGTAGGTTCTATTGGATTTGTGTGGGAGGAGACTTTGGGGAGACTTTTTGTAGGTTTTGGGAAAGTTGAGGTAGGTTCTAGGGGGTGTTGATTTAAGGGGACGGAAGAGTCCTTAATTTAAAAAAGTTCTTGGGTGTTTAAAGAGAGTCTCTAAGGAGTCTTTGGGGAGGCTCTAAGGGATTTACGGAGGATTCGGTAGATTCTAAGGGATATAGATGGGAGAAGTTTTTTATATAAAGAGGTTCTAGGATGGCTTTTAAGAGTTTCTGAGTAGGATTTTGGGGAAGCTCTAGGGGCTTTGTGGAGGTTTTGAGATGGTCGAGAGAGGTTCTAGTGGTTGTGGATGGAAGAGAATTAGCTTGTTTCTGGAAGAGGGAGGTGAAGAGGGATGGCCTCAATTCCTGAATCAGCAACGGCAGGGGCTACTGCGTAATCTTATTAAAATATGCAGAGATTCATTAACGTCAGAGGTAACCGATTTCTGTTTGTTAATAATTATTATCAATTCAAATTTATTTATTATCATATTGTAAACTTTAAATAAATTTTTGGACACTTTTAAGTAACGCCACAACAACCAAAAACCTATGCCAGTGGGAATGTTTCAAATAAGGAATAAAAAGTATGTATTGTAGTTGAACTTACCAAACTGACTCCTCATCCAAGGGTACAAGGGACTCGGGAGGTTGGCAGAAGCCGCTCCTTGAGGAGCATTTTGTGGTTGCTGCCCAAGAGGCGACGCTACGACTCCCTGATGTTGCGCTTGGGGCTGCTGCTGCGCGTGCATAGCAGTCGGGGGCGCTTGACTAGCCGTCTGCTGCTGTTGCTGCTGGTACATCAAGTGCTGCTGTTGCATGTGCTGATGTTGCTGAGGCTGTTGGTGTTGTGAGGACTGGGTCTGCATGTGTGGATGTTGGGTGTGCATCTGATGATGGATTTGTGGGTCGACGAGGGGCGGACTATCGGGGCCGTCGAGGACGCTGCCCTGGTGGTCCACCGCAGCCGCCTGGAGCTTGCAGCTCGCGTAGACAATTGGTGTCGAGGGATGTCCATTGGGTGTCGGTGTGTGGCCCATGTGACCCATTCCCGAGTTGGGCGACGTCGACCTGTAGCCCGCCATTCCATCGAGACTGCCGTGCTCCTGCTGCTGCTGATAATAGGCCGCGTTTCTAATGTCCATTCGGTCGTAGGGCGGAAACCTGGGGTAGGGCATGCCCTGTTGTCCTGCCGCTCCATAATGATGGGCTGGGACAGCCTGTCGGAGCAGGCTTGGGTCGCAGGGGTCGGCGCCCTGTTGGGGCTGCTGGGACACGGACTGGCTCTGCTGGGGCACCTGGACGGCAGCCCCATAATGCTGCTGGTGCTGATGGGGATGGTCCACCCCGCCATTTCGCAGGTCCGGGATATAGGAATTGGCGAAGTACGAACTCATGCTACTGTACTGTCACTGCTAGCACACCTCTTCTCTCCCACGTGCACTTGCTGGTGTCTTCTTTTGTACTCTGTCTCAACACTCACCACTGAAACCTACTATCACCACTAATTTTAGCTCACTGATTCTCGCTTCTACGGCACTTTTACCTCTGCACTATTATAAAGCTATCACACTGTTACGCGGGGATCACTTAATCATGGGAGAATTGAATTATATCACACTGGTTCACCACTAAAGGAGAACTGGAGCACTACAGAACCGTAAGTTAGCGAGGGCAATTTTGCAATAAACACCAGGGGGAATTGGCAGTCAGAGTTCTTCTTTTCCCTCGGTGCGGTACCCTCGTTCAAAGTGATGAGCCGCTCTGGACGCCTTTTGCTTTTCTGTCCAGCTCGCTGACGACGCTAGGCCGCACCTGCAACATGGTTAAAGTCCTCTTTTAGACGGTTTCAATATTACATTTGATTATAGTGTCGAGAGGAGGGTTCATGACTAATTGCTTGGAAAAAAGAGCGCAAACTTTTCGCGCAAATACAGATCTTTGTCTGGTGAACTACTGAGCGACTGCAAGGATCTGAGTGACAGATGCCGAGGTACACACGTGCTCGTCACGGTGACGGCCATCGCCCAGACAGTGATGCCTAAGTGTCTTCTGTGTGGGCGGGATAAAAAGATTCTTGTGTTTTAACAAGGGTAATCCAGATCATTAGAAGTTTATCATGGCTACCGAAGTGCGTGTCTCTTCCGTCGCTTTGGGGTTTTATTGATTAGGATCATCTTCCGGAATGCTTGTGGGACATGGTTTTTTCTAGCTTTCTCGAGAATAAAATTGATGAGTAAACGGAATTTTGTTTTACATGAGTAGAATATTACTAATGAGAGGGATTGCTTCGAGCGAATGGGGTCTCAGGCAAAAAAACAACGGAAGGCTTACTCAGCTTCCTGATACCATTTGGGGTGACTAAATACTTTCTTATATGTTTATTAGTTTTACAGTTTTTTAATAATAATAATAATAACAAACGTGAACGTTGTTATAAAGAAAATGAGCAGTAATTAATATATTTATCAATTAGATTTAAAACTTATCACACTGAAAAAAATGTTTAGTCATATCAACAAAAATTTGGTTGAGCCAACCAAATTTTTGTTGCTATGACTACAAATTTGGTTGAGCCAATAAAATTTTTGTTGGTATGACTAAACATTTTTTTCAGTGCAATTTGTTAGATTTTTATTAACTACATATTTAATAGTATGATATGCTCACTTAATTTCAATCAGTTGAAAAAAACTCATTGTCAATTAAATCTTGGGTGACTTTTTGCTTCAACAACCAGTAAAATTAACTAAAGGAACTGTCAAATTTGATATTTGACTGATTGAATAAGTTAACAGAAAATTTACTAAAGTTTCAGTTTTAACTGAGATTTAAAGAGTGGAGAGTATTTTGAAAGCGGTGTAACAATAATAAAAAAATAATAATAAATTCATTTAAAAATCTACTATGAATATCTTAAATAAGTTAATTGAATAATTTATAGTAAAATTTCGAGAATGATTTTCAAAAAAATTGTACGTCGAATTGATTTGGTTACTAAAATTAAATAAATATTGTTTGGAATTACATTTCTTAAACATTCAAAAATATACATTGTATATTAAATTTGAAAATTGGATGACCTTGAAGTTCCGAACGTTCATAATTTTTTTTCTTTTGGAAATATTTTTAAAAATAACTTTTGCAACACAAAATATAAAAAAGTAAATCAATTCTTTAGATATCTAAATCAACTTTTTGGTACGCAGAACATTATTTTTGGTTAAATTTGAATTTGGACAATGAAAAAATAATATCGTTCATTTGAACGTTCAAAATTTTACGTTTATAAATTTAGTTGAAAAAAATAAATCAAAATAGTTTGTAACGAAAATGAGTTTTTTTTTACTCATGTATAAAAACAGCAATAACGATAGATTATAATAAATAAAGAATAAAATTCTCAATAATGAAAAAAAAAAAATTCAATATAAAATAATTAAAGAATCCACAAAAATCGACAATATTTTTCTTTAGTAATTAACATGTGAATGATTTTTCATTGTAAGGGATTTTAAAATATTTTCCTGGTCCTCTATGAGCAGAAAGAGGAACACGAAAGCAGCAGGTTAAAAGGGCCAGTAGCTTGTTGATAAACGAAAGAAACTTTCGATCCTTCCATACCGACTGCCATCAGGTAATATAGTAAAAATGACTCCAGTTTCACATTTCAACTCCGACGATAGATAAAATCAATTTTACAAAACTTTACAAAATTAAAAAAAAAATTTTAATTATTTTTAAAGAAATTCAACCATATTGAATTTGGGATGGGTACAAAGTACAAAAAAAGAAAAACTGCCACAAAATATTATGAAATACAAATATTAATATTAATTTTGTAAACAAGATTACAAATTTTATTAATATTGGTATTATTATTAATTTTTAGTGTAATAAATATAATTAATTATAATAATTATAGTTTTTAAATCATGGTCAAAAATAACTATTATTACTTTTATATAAAATCAAGTTTAATTTTTTGTTAAAAATGGTCATAAACCTACATAAATTATCTGGTTAAAATTAACAAATTAATTTATAATATAGAATGAAACGTTTGTGAAATAAATATTGATATTAATAAAATAAAGAAATTATCTTCTCATAACAAAGTCATAAAGAATTTATATAAAGAACCACTATTGCGTTTGGAAAAAAAATTATGAGAAGTGTGACCTATACTTCGTTAGTAAATAAATATTTGCATTTTATTTACAAACATTACCAATGGTTTATAAAAGGTTAATTGCTTTAATTGGTGGTAAATCGATCATGATTCTCAATGATTAGCTTTAAAAAGTAAATTTAAAATAATTTATAAAAATAAATCTCCTCTTGATTAAAAAAACATTTTATTAATTTGTTTTTAATTTTCTTGAACAGTAAGTATTACATTTAAAACTAGGTGAAAATTATGCTTATTTTATAAACATAAAAAGTTTTATTAAAATCCGTTAAACCGATTTCGAATTATCGTGTTTACAACCTTCTAAATCTGAATTAGTTAAAAATAACTAATTATTAGTAAGATATGACTAATTATTAATTAACAAATAACTAAAAAATAGATAAGATTTGACTAATTGAATTAGTGAACAGAATTTTAGTAAAACATTAGTTATTTATTATTTTGACATAACCTAAAAATGAATTTTACTAATAATTAGTCATCTTTTACTAAATGATTAGTAGTAATTATTTCTTGATAAAAGAAAGTTAATTTGAAGCATTTTAAAAAATTGGTAAATTTGAAGGAATACAAAGCTTCCTTCATGAGGAAGCAAAACTAAAGAAATTATTAATTTTATTATAATTTATTCCCATTTTTATTACAATTTATTATATTTTGATCATAATTTTCAGTAAAACCAACTTTTTAAAACTGGTGATCTTTATCAAGTTTTTTGTTAAATTAGTAATATAAAATAATGTTAACTATCTTTTTAGTAAATTTATTGCATATATTTTAAAAAAACTATTATAAAAAAGTAAAAAACTGACATTTTTATGGGGTAAGTTTACAATTTATGTAATATTAACTATTTTTTGAAAATTTGTTTCGTAAAAAAGAAAAAACATCCTAGTGAATCGTTCTTCTTCATTTTTAAGATACTTTTGTGTTAAATTGCTAAAATTAAGTCAATTATTATAATTTTACATAGAGTGCATCATAACTTTAAAACCATAACTGTTATTAATATTTATATGCTTCCAAGATAATTTGAAAAACTTCATCATTTTTCGGCAAAAAATTATTTTTCTCGCCAAACTTACTCTCTAAATCTAAAATAGTGAAAAATGACTATATATAATATTTGAAGGTCAGATTTTTCTAATTGAAAAAAAGGAAACTCGTTCATACTCAAAATAGTGAAAACCTATATAACTTCTAAAAGAGAATATTTACATTTTAATTGAAAGATTAATGTTATACTTCAAAAAGCAAAGTAATCAATCTATTTTTAAGTTTAAACATATCAAAATTTTTAATACACGAATTGCACTTCTGCAATTTTTTGTTTTTTGGCAACGTAACTGAATAATACAGCCCCACAAAGAAAAGGTTTCCGGATCTGGGTATGAGACCAATATTTTCTATGTATTTTGATGCGCTGAATCCGAATCCACCATCAATACTGGATTTTGGACCTAACCTCAAAATCAGTAAAATGGTACTTTTTATTCAATAGAATCTGAACCGGACCTAAAATTTATACAAGTCTAGGATCAATAGCAAGCTTGATTTATGACCTTTAAAACTCTTTTTTAAAAATTGTTCTACGATGATTTTCAACGAAGTTATAATGTTTTACTTAAATTCATTTTTTTCCATAACTTACTATTGATGTGTTTTGAACATTTGGAAAAAAGTGTTATTTTAAGTAAAACCTCATAACTTCGTTAAAAATCATTGTAGAACAATTTAAAAAAAAAGTGATTTAAAGGTTATAAATCAAGCTTTCTATCAATCGTAGACTTGTATAAATTTTAGGTCCGGTTCAGATTCTATTGAACAAAAAGTACCATTTATTGATTTTGAGGTTAGGTCCAAAATCAGACCTACTAGACCAATTTTGATAGTGGATTCGGATTCAGCGCATCAAAATACATAGGAAAATATTAATCTCATACCCAGATCCGGAAACCTTTTTTTTTGTTGGGCTGTGTATTTAAATAATTACTTTTAGGGGTCGGCAAAATATCACGGTCCATGGAAATTTAATTTTTTATCAATAGAAAAAGTATCACGAGGAGGGGGGAGGGGGTTCATATTAGCTCAAATTTGTATCACGTGATATGTGAATGATCCCTTAGTAAATTTTAAATTTTAATGCAACGTACGTCTAATTAATTAAAAAAATTAAACAACCACCTTTTAAAAAAAAAATAACCAATTAACAATGATAGTGCAGAAACTAAACTGAATTAAATATAGAATGGAAAATAATTTTAATTGCGTTCCTAATTGGCGCGAGTCTAACTGCCGGTGACATGCACCTCGGTTCTCGAAAACAAAAGTGCGATGTAGATATCCCGGCGAATAGAATAAACGCGTGGCGGTATTCGCATATATCGGGCGAGCTAGCGACACAGTAGGTTGGGGCTCTGGGGGCTGGGGGGAATCGTAGGTGAGAGGTTGCGGGGGCAAGGGTTGCCGGAGGTTGGGGATGGACCCATGGGAGTTTGCTGTACACGAGAACAGGCTCGGGTCGGACGCGGGACGATCGCGATTAACATTCCGGCCGCTAGCTCGCTGTTCGCGCGGCGCTTTCATTAATTCCAGCGTATTGATTCCCTGGATTGATGAATGGCCGCCGATAGCGATTCTATGCCGTGCTTCGTCCCACGTATAAATTCTCCCTCCCTTGCATTTGAATTCTATTCTGACTTTACCTTCAGATATTTTCTCCCCACGTCAAACTAAAATAGCTCCTACAATTGACTGAGTTCCGATAACTTCAGGTCATTCTGTCCATTATTTTATGCTTGCAACATCAAAAACGGCTATAATTCAAATCAATTCAAAACGCTCTTAATTAAATCGCCATCAAATTATAAAATTTTTCACATTTTTCCACGTGAATCCGAGAGTAATAGTTTTTATTAGTTAATAGCAATAACGCCTCCCGTTCATATGATGCTTATTCAATTGTCAGTGCAAGATGATTCTTTTTCTATTTTCAGTGCAAGATAATTCCTATTCAAAATAATTCTTATTTGGTATTCCAGGCAAAATAATGTTTATTTAAAGGTTACAGACTGAAAATTAATTAATTAATACATTCTTATTTATGTATTTAAAATTTAATTCACTTTAATTTATATATTATTTACTTATTTATTTATAATTAAATGTTTTTAAGGTTAATTTTTAATTTAATAATGTGAAAACACTATGTATTACAAAAGTACCTACACATTCAGTAACGTAACTATTAAGAGGCAAAGTGGGGCAGTGCCCCGGGGCCCTCAGTAAACCCTAATAAATCTTATTTTTTTACGACAAAATTTATAAAATTTTGGAATTAAAACAAATTGCAAGAAATAATTTGAAATTGAATAAAATAATTGCTGATTTTTCAAATCAATTGGAAAAAAATGAAATCAATTAAATATTGGGGAAAGTAATTTAAAAACTCATAGAAGTATTTTAAAAATAAATTTAAAAAAATTGAATAATGAAAAATTGGGTAAAATAATTGAAAATTGAGGTAAATAATACAAAATTTGAGAAAATAATTGACAAAATTACATAATCTATTGTAAATGAAGGAAAGTTGAAAAAAAATTCCAGAAAAATACTTAAAACTTTCAGAAGTTCATTGAAAAAAAAATTTTTTTAATTAGAGAAAGTAAATGAAACAAGATAAACATAATTTAAAATCGAAAAGAATAATTTTTAATTAAACAGAAATAATTAACAACTTTTCGAAAATTACGAAAAAGAACGAAAATAACTGAAAATTGAAGAAAATAATTTAAAAAATCATATAAATAATTTTAAAATTGAATGAAGTAATTAAAACCTCAGCTAAATAGTTTATAATTTTTGAGATTATAAAAGAAAGGGAAAAAATGGAAAATTGAAGGATATAAATTTTGGAAAATAATTGAAAAATGATTTTACAATTTGAAAGTTGATGAAAATAATTGAAATACGAAACAAACATTAATAAGTTGTAAAAAATAAATCACATTTGAGTGAAATAATTTAAAAAAATTACAGAATTTTTTTCAAATAAACAAAAATAATTGAAATTTGAGAAAAATGAGAATAACTTAAAATTAGAGATAAGAATTGAAGAAAGCTAAAAGTAAATGAAATTTACGATAATTAATAAAAAGGTTTGGAAATTAACAAAACAAATGAAAATAATTAAAAATTAAAAAAAATAATTGAAATTTTAGAAAAATACTTAAAACTTTTAGAAAATAATTTTAGAAAATGATAATTTAAAAATGTTAAAATTCATTTAACCTTGAAAAAATAATTCAAATATGCTGAAAATAATTGAAATTTATGATGAAAATAATTTAAATATGAAAGAATGAAAATAGTAAATAAAATTTGAGCAAAATAATTGAAAAAATCATGGAATATATATGTTTAAAAGAGGAAAATATTTAAAAAGTTATTTAAAAATTTTAATTAAAGAGAATAATTAAAAATTCGCAGAAATAATCGAAAATTGATGAAAATAATAATTAAAATTTCAGGTAAATAATTGAAATTTTTGAAAATTGTGCCAAAAGAATGAAAATAATTAAAAATCGGAGTAAATAATATCAAATTACAGGATTTATTTTTAAGCAAAAGGAAATATTTGAAAAATCTTTTAAAAAATTGAATATTGAAGAAAATAATTGAAATTTGAGATAATAACTAAAATTTTAGGAAATTAATAAAAAAATAATGAAAATATTAAAAGATGGAGAAAATAATTTGCAATGTAATAAAAAGAAATGAAAATTGAACAAAAGAATTGAAAATTGAGATATATATATATATTTGAAAGTTCAGTAAATTAATTAAGAAATTATAAAAATAAATTAAAATTGAAAACATTAATTTCGAAATAACAAAAATAATTGTAAGTTTAAAAAATAAATTTAAATGTGCGATAAATAATATAAAATTAAGGAATAAATAATTTAATTGATTTAAGTTTAAGGTAAAAATAATTAAAATCGAAAAAGTGATTGAGAAAATTAATCAAAATAATTTAAAATTGAGGAAGGTAAATTTAAGATCTATGGAATCAAATTAAAAATAATTAGAATAATTAAGGATTGTAGAAAATAGTTAAAAAATTAAAATTCATTTCAAATTTATTATTTTTGCTTTGTGGATTAATTGAACTTTTAATCAATGCAAGTTCACATTAACTGAAATTTGAACAAATTAAAATTTCTATAAATTTAAAATTTGAGAACATTTTTTTAAAAAGGTGAAAAATGATTTAAAATTTTAAAAGAAAAAAATGTCTAGTGACAAATATCAGGTGTGGACAGAATGAATGAATGAATTAATTAAACTTGTAAATTATTTTATATAATTGGGACCCCATTTTCCTTTTTGTCCCAGGGCCCTTGCACCCCCAGTTACGCCATTGTACACATTTAATCAAAAAACAAATGTCTGATCGGAATTCTTAAACTCGCTGATTATAAGATTAAACTCAAAAATCAAGAAAAAAAGGTTAAGATAATTGGAAGATTTTGAAAATTTAATACAATTCTTTATGTTTTTTTTTATTTTAATCAATAATTAATCAAAATTCATAATTTCATATTTACATATTTTAATTCGTTGCAATATTTTTGTTATATTGTAAAGATAATACAAAATTTTATTGATTTCAATTAAATATTAAGTTCTGTTTCCTAGGTTTCATATTATTATCAAATTAACCTCAAAAACATTTACATATTAATTGTTATTAAATTACATAATAAATAAATAATTCATTAATTGAAATTTAATTATTTTTTTTTGTTAATTTATTTCCAATACAGACGTCAATTTAACCTGCACTTTGACGAATGTGTAGAACAACTATATTTTCCGTCTGTAACCTTCAAATAAAAATTATTGTGCGTGGAATATCAAATAAGAATTATTTTGCACGGAATTTCGAATATAACCCACATGAAAGGGTGGCGTCAATATATTCGAAATTTATTAAAATGTAAAAAGTTTTGGTTTGCTTGGTTTTTTAAATATATAAATATTAATATCAACAATTTTAGATCGTGCACCAATTTTGAGGCAGAGGATTGAATCGGTTGCGCATGCGCAGTGGCTAAAAGTGACAGCGTTGGGACTATAGTGTTGTCGAGTTTGACGTCAAAATTAATATAATTATAATTATGTTAGTAATGTTCCAATGTTTAGAAAATTAAATAAAATCTTCTAGCTAACGAAATTTTCTAGAATCTGTTCTGCTAAAACTGATTTTGTTTAATTAAATTAATTATGAATATTATTACTATATTATTAATTAATTTAACCGCTTTACATATTTATATTCGAGTCTGCGCACTACATCACTAGTAAGGTTCTCTAATATTATATAAATATGTATTCCTAACCTCCAAATTAGATATTAGAAAATCGTATTATTATTATTAATTATGTTAATTTCGCGTCGACAGGTTCGAACTTCCAATTTAGAAATTAGTAATACATATTTAACCAGCATAATAAATTGAAAAACCAGTAAATGATGAAATATGATTAGTAGCACAATAAATAATTAAATATTCCCAATCGAATGTTTTGCACTAACTCTAATATAAATATACAACACGATTTAAAAAATCTTTATTTTAAATTTCTTACTAAATATTTTTTAAAAGTGTTTACAAATGATAAAACAAGCGTTTCAGCATAAAATAACATCTAAAAGCATTAAAATCCGTGAAAGAATGTTAGAAAGATTAACTTGATACCGAAATAACTTTTTCTCAGACTAAAGAGAAGGAAAGTTTCCAAGGGTTGAAAGTGTGCGGCAATAAATAATAATTTCAAGAGCCACCCGTTATATATATTAGGCCTCGTTAAGTGGCGGCATCGACCGGAAAAGTCATAAACTTTACTGACCAGCTGTTTGAAGGATTAAGGAGTTCTTGAGTGGACTGGTAGATGGCGATAGAGATAGCAGTTTAAGAATGAAAAAAACGGGGTGGAGCGAGCTTGACAGCTGGGTGGGTTCCAGGCCAAGGTGATTGAAAAGAGGGTGGAGCGTCACGTGACGCCATCACTGGTTATGGAAGATGACGTCACTGAACTATGATGGCCTCTATTTATCAAATGGATCCACGGTTAAGGACTTTGTTTCAAACGTTGATTGACCCCTCATCTTAATTCAGCATCAAACTCTATCACACAATTTTATCACGATTATATTGCTGGCACTTTAATCCAGAAAATCGAATTTAATCTAAAAGTTGAGTTATTTTTTATTGTAAGATATAATTTTAATAATTAATATTGATAATAATTAACATTAATATGTAGGTTTTAATTAATATTTTTAAGTTTTTTGCAAATAGTGTCTGAAAAAACATGTCGAAAGAAAAATTCAGGAGCGTAAAAATTCTAAAAATAAATGTTCTAAAATTCATTGGTTAGAATTTTTATTTTATTGAATTTCATTAGTTAGAGTTTTCTTTTAACCGAATTTTCATTTTTCGAATTTGTTTTCCTTTGAAATTTTGTAAACTCGAATTTTTACTCAACAACATTTTGAGGTTTCCAAAATCATAACTGAGAGAATTTTTATTTGATATAATTCTCAAATTACAGAATGTACATTTTACAGAAATTTTTTAACAAGGTTTCTATTTAAAAAAAAATGTAAATTAAGCGAGTAAATTTAATTTAGTAAATTGTAAATAATTAAAAATTTTTAAATTGGAATAAAAATCTTTGCAAGGAAAATTTTTAGTGATTCGATTTTTCAAACGCCAGAATATCCATTTCATTTATTTAACGGAATTTTAATTGTATTAAAGTTCATTCTAATTTGGCATATAAGTTCCATTAAACATAATTTTAACTGATGCGAATTTTTAGATACAAGATTAATATCCATTTCATCGATTTAAATTCGTCCGCCTGTTTTTTTCACTAATTGATAATCGATAAAATTATTAAAACGTCGAATATTCATTTGTCTCAAATTGCAAATTGATTTTTATACATTAAAAAATTCAATTTACCTAAAATTGTTGATTTCCTTTTTTTTCCTCTTTTTTTCGATAAACATCTTTTTTTAGACAAATACTTTTCAAACATATATCTTCAGTTTTTTTATTTTCTTCTATTGTTCAAAACGTTTTTTATATTTCACTATTTTTTTAAACTTTCCTCCTCGCTTTCCTCTTTCTTCTTAAATTTTCTTCACTTTTGTTTATATCATTCTACATTTTTTTAGTAACTTTGATTGCGTTTTATATTTTCCAATTTTTATTATATCATCTATTTAAAAGTATTATAATAAATTTTTCTACTTTCTTTTCAGTCTTATAATTTCTTTATTGTAAATAATAGGTATAATTTCTTTTCTAAACTTATCCCTAATTTTTTTTATTCCTAATTGTTTCAGGCAATTGTTTTCCATTGATTTATAATTTTCGGTTTTTATTTTTTAGTCAATTGAAATTATTATTTTTAAATTTAATTTCTGTGATTGAAAATAAGTTTCTTAAATTGGGAAAAATGTTTCCAATTTTATTTATTTGGAATTTCTTCTCATTTATTTTTTCACATATTTCTTACAAGTTTCAAATGTTACTTGCATTGCTCTTTCTCAATTATATATATTAATTGTAAGTGACTTTTTCGATTTTTATTTTTTTTTCTTCCAAATCAAATAAATATTGACTTTTTGAACTACATGCCATTCTGTCACAAATTGTTTAAAGTTTAGTTATTCTTTTTAAATTGAAATTTAATTTTTTATATTCCAATTTTCTGAATTTGTTTTTTTAATTTGTTTTATACAAAATTTACGTTCATTAGAAAATTAATGCGATATATAAATAATAGAAACTCATTAAAATTTGTAATATTTTTACAAATAAATATAGTAAATATTTTAAAAATTACTAATTTATAGAAAATATTTTAATATTTACTAGTTGTAATTAAAATTCAAATAAAATTTAGTGTGATTATTTTTACTACTAAAATCTAAAGTCAGACGCAAATATTTTTTAAAATAATTTTACCACAAAATATTTTATTGAATTTTGAATGTTTTAAAAATTCTTTTCTTTTAAAACACTACATTTTATTTTATTAATTTAACTTTACAACTTATAACTTTACAATATAAAAAAATTGGCATCCTTGCTTCAAAACAAATGGATTGACTAAATGTAAATTTTTATGTTTTGTTGATTAACGGCTTTTTGTACTAATAATAAAAAAGTTCTATTGTAGTTTAGCTGAAAGCAAAAGTCAATGATTTGTATCTTTAGAAACTTGGGTTCGATTCCCGTCAACTTCATCGATTTTTTTTGTGTTTTATGTCGATAAATTGATAAATAACGAGTTTATTTCTTTAAATATTTTTTTTAATCCTATATTATTATTATCATTATTATTATTGTTGATATTATTATTGTAGTTTAAAAGTCATTCAAACTGAAAATCATGACTTTATTTGATTATTTGGTAAAAAATTGCATTTAATTTATTACTACACTTACTATTAACACCTCACTTTAAAATAAATAGAAAGTTTTTTAAAAAATTACAAGAAAGTATTAAATACAATTCACGTTTTACACTATTTTATACAACAATTATTATAACTACTATTAATTATTAAACGCATACAATAATTAAATTTATAAAAAAAACTGCGATGGTCAAGTGCGCAACGCTAGGAAAAAAGGATTTTTTTTAGGGATGGTTTTGATGAACCCTTGAAATTAAAAGTAGTTTGGATTAGTTTTGACTGCTGTATAATGTTTTTTTTTTTAGACACAAAATTTGAATTTAGAAAAACATTTTTTTGTCCTCGTTTTTTACAAACGTCGCGAACTTGTCCAATATAAAAAACTATTACATTGAAAAAAGTATTGTCCAACTTTCTTATAAAATGAATTATTCTCCGTATGTGTGGAGGTAATAGTTTATTTTTGTAGAACGGATTTGTGAAGAGATTTGAATGAAAATATGGGAATAGCATGAGAGCTGAGAGGAAGAGACATTTATCACGTTTTCAAGTACACGGCGTGGTAAAATGGGGAAAAAAAAGAAGAAGAAGAAATAGTATGGGAATAAGCTGAGAAACGTACAAGTACCTTGTGGACAGTCAAGACCCTAAAGACTATTGGGCCATAAAAGGCACTTGGATGTGACAGTTATGGGACACGGCGCTCGTGCGCGAGCCGTTGGCACGCCTTAAAACAGCCATAAAACATAAACGAGTCGTAAACTTAATATACAGAAGCATTATAACAACAGATTGCTTTTAATACACACTTTAACTGTCCATGCTTCATTTTCACACCCACAATTAACTTCTAGCTTGCCAACGCGTCGTAAAATGCTAATTCTGAAAAATATGCCACTCATTGGCATTTCCCAGATTCTTTAGAGGTCATAAAAACCTCGTAACAAAGTCAAGGTCAAGGGAAGTAAAACACCAGACAAAATTCTCAGGGAAATTTTAAATTGCTCGCCAGGAGGAATATATATTCCAAAAAATTATTTTCTACTTTTTATAGCACCTCAACCATTCAACATTCCAACCCCTTAGTATTGCTTCCAAAAATTATTTTCTATTTTTTATGGCACCCAACCCCCCGGTATTTTGTCCAAAAATTAATTTTTACTTTTTATAGCGCCCCGACCCCGGTATTGGTTTAAAAATTACTTTCTACTTTTTATGGAACTCCAACCACCGGTATTTCATCCAAAAATTATTTTCTACTTTTTAAGGCACCCCAACCCCCCCGGTATTGCTTCCAAAAATTATTTTCTACTTTTTAAGACATTCCAACCCCCCGGTATTGCTTCCAAAAATTATTTTCTACTTTTTAAGACATTCCAACCCCTTGGTATTGCTTCCAAAAATTATTTTCTACTTTTTAAGACATTCCAACCCCTTAGTATTGCTTCCAAAAATTATTTTCTACTTTTATGGCACCCCAACCCCCGGTATTTCTTCCAAAAATTATTTTCTACTTTTTATGGCACCCCCAACCCCCCGGTATTGCTTCCAAAAATTATTGTTCTCTTTTTATGGCACCCAAACCCCCCGATATTGCTTCCAAAAATTATTTTCTACTTTTATGGCACCCCAACCCCCCAGTATTTTGTCAAAAAAAATGTATTAACGTGGGGGAAGGTTCCTCAGGTATCGGAATCGAAATGTTGATTCCCATTGGAAAGAATTTGAGAAAATTGTCGATGTAGTAGAGTGAGAAACAAAAAAAGAGAGTAGAAAAATTTAACACAAGAGAAAACGGGGAGAGAAAAATTGATTGAATTGAATATTTATTTTTGTTTCTGAGTCCATTATTGGATGTATGAGTGTAATCTGAATTGAACAAATGGTAGAATTAAATGTAGTTTACCAAGACCTACGTAAGTTCTGTCAGTGGGTAATAGGGGTGAGTCGGATATCGGTAAACACAGAAGAAGAGCACACAGAACAAGCGATCAGCCAAATGCTAACATGCATATGCGATTAGCATAATCGAGTCGAGCAGAGAACCAGTTTGCAAGGACGCTTAAAAGCGGCCGCCAATGGCTTATGTCGCTGCTGGCACGTTCAATGCATCCGTAATTCCATTTTCCCTACTACAGAATCAGCTGTGAAACACGATTCCAGAGCCTCCGATTGAACTCAGTTGCGAATTCAGTGGCAAAATGGGGATGATTATATGTGAAGCTCAATCCAGAGGGCACCATAATCTCAAGTTTTTTAGGCGCATTATTCTTAATATTCTTTAATAAGTTCTAGAACAATTCTGGTACTAATTTTCTCCATGTTGAAAACTATAAAAACATAAAAATTTGATTTTTTGCAATTATCTAAAAAAATATTGAAAATTTTAGAAATTGTTTGTAACAAAAGTTGTTGCCCTTCTAAAGATACATATTTTTTGTTCTACGCATTTTTTAGATATTGTTAATAGTTTTCGAGAAAACCGACAGTGAAGTTACGCGTGCAGCGTGAAAAGCGGCGAAGAGAAGTCAGGAGCGACCGTGAGGGGCGACAAGTTTTATTTTAGACCCCCTTTCCGATTTTAAGAGAACTTGGCATTGTTAGGTATTTTGAGGCGCTGATTAGCAATATCATAGTGAAAATTGTCGCAAATTTAATTATCATATTGAAAACCATAAAATAAAACAATAAAAATTTAATTTTTTGCAATTATCTCAACAAATATTGCAAATTTTAAAAATTGGTTTTTAGAGAAGTTGTAGGCATTTTAAAAATACACATTTTTTATTGAATGCATTTTTTTGATATCTCTAATATTTTTCGAGAAAATCAATAGTAAAGTTGCGCGTGCAGCGCGAAAAGCCGAGCGGCGAAGAGTAGGCAGGTGCGACCGCCTGAAGCGACCAGTTTTATTTTGGCCACCCTCCCCTCCCTCCGAATTTAATGCAACTTGGTATACTTACGTATTTTGACGCGCTGATTAGGAATATCATAATAAAAATTGGCGCAAATTTAATTATCATACTGAAAACGAAAAAAAAAACCAAAAAAATTCAGTTTTTTACCTTTATCTCAGTAAATATTAAAAATTTCCTAAATTATTTTGTACAAAAGTTGTAGATCTTCCTAAAAAGCATATTTTATGTTTAACGTATTACTTTTTAAATCTCTAACAGTTTTCGAGAAAATCTCGGCAAGTTTCAACGACGGTGGGACGGACAGACGGATGGACATCAAAGTATCGTTATAAGGAGAACAAAAATTGTTCTTTCTTTTTTTTTAAACAAAGTTCAATGAGAAATCAGTTAAATTCATTAGAATCTTTTTGGAGAACAATTTTACAAAAAGTAATTTTAGTTCTATAAAATAAAAATCTTTTGAATAAAAAAATGGAAATAGAATTGAAAAATTAAAATAAAACGAAATTTTTCTCACCACATGATTTACGACACGTTTCTTTTTAAAGACTCACTCATTGTTTCGACTGGGAACTCGATAAGTGTTTATGTACTCAAGACACCTGTTGTAAATGTTTATGAAACTCATTTTCTTTTACGATACAACGATTACGTATTATAAGAACAGTGATTTGAAGCATTATATACTTGTTCTGATTACGGGTTAGGCTTTTATTAGGTCATTAGGATAATAAAGAGGTGATTAAGTAGCTACTGACATAAAGAGTCTACAGCACATTACAAATTCATTCATGCTTATGATTATCAACACAAAAGCAATTTATTTCCATATGTGACTATAAATTGACTTCTTACTGAATGTAAACGGTTTGTCTCTATAGAATCAACTTTACAGGTTCTAACAATAATAAAAGAACGAAAAACAAATTCTTTGGTTATTTTTTCTTCAATTTTTAAATAATTTCTATTTTAATTTATTATACAAAATATCTCTGGGTACATAATATTAAAGAGGAGTAAAAAAATGTTTAAAAAGGAAGCAAAAAGTATTTTGCAATAGTTAAATATTTTTAATAGCGTTTTAGTTATTAAATAGTAAAATCAGCCAATGGCGCGCTACATTAAGATCGGTGGGCGGACACCTCACTAGGCGGACAGTACGGAGGGGGGAATATCGTTCCGCCCATTAATCTTAAAGTAGCGCGACATTGGCTATCTTTATTATTCGATAACTTAGAAGCTGTTGAAAATATTAAATTATCGTAAAAGATTTTTTTATCCATTTTTTGCTCTTTTGTTGTCCTTGTAATATGTTTCGGTTACATAGTTCCATAAATCCAAGTTTTAATTTATTAAAATTCGTTACTATTTAGACTTTTGTTAATCAAAAATTTAAATTATCCTAATTTCAGTCGATTCGAATTCTAATCTGTCCAAATTTAACTAAACCAATCAATCCTAATTTCAATTCACCTTCAATCTATCTTTTAATTTATTTCCAAACTTCAATTAATTTTAATTTCAACCTGTCCAATCCAATTAAATTAACAAATTCCTGGAAAAAATAAATTTCTATAAAAAAAGCGCCAAGTTATAAAATAAGTATCAAGAAATAAAAAAAAAAGAAAATAAATATAAAAAATAAAATGAATTTAAAACGGAAAAGGAATATAAAAAAGGAGCATAACTGAGATATTCCTCGAAGATAATAATTTATTGTATATAATGAACCCATAACGATCCTCATTTATCTCCATTTTTCTATCAGCATTTTTAAATTGCTATCGTATCAGTGGCAGGTTGCAATCTGTAACACGACATGTAACATGTAATCAGTTGTAATATTTGAAACAGCGGTCAATCAGCATAATCGAGGCTCCAGAGGCAAATGCTGGCGGCAATTGAAGCGAGATAAACGAATCTAGGGCTTACGTCATTTAATTTTTACGCTCTATCGCGTCAACGGACAATTTTTGCATGACAGCAGTTTTTTCGTTTATAGACCCTCTGACGTTATCGCGACGCACGCTATATTCTAACAAACCCCGCTACAATATAATGAGTGTATATTCCCGAGTAGAAAAAAAAATTCAACACGTGAAGCTGGCGAACTGTTGTTATCTTCCGGTTTATTTGTTTTTTTTTTACGACATTCGCGAGCTTTTCAACCCCTAACACTCAACCACAGAGGTTATTAAATGTACATGAATACCTACTTCGTTTTAATGAGAGTTCTAAAAAAAAAAGAAGAAAAGAAAATACTGATAGAAGAGTATTAAAATTTTGTAGATTAAAAAACGGATTTTAGCTGAATATAAGCTATTGGGATTAATGAGTTTTTGGATTGATTAAAGTTTGGATCAATTAAAATTTAGATTAAAAGATGTTTTTTAATTTAGACCTAATTACTGAAATTTGTAACAATTTTGATCAAGTGAAAATGGAAGAAACTAAAAGTTGTGGAAATTTGGATCATGTGCAATTTTTAACAATTTGGATTAAATTAAATTTCGATTTCGACTGCAGAATGAAAAAATTTGAATTCTTAACAGTTTAGATCATCTAAAACTTGCAACAGTTTCGAATAATTTCAAATTCTAACAATTTTGACCTATTGACATTTGTAATAATTTTGTTCTACTCAAATTTGCAAAAAAATTAACCAATTACAATTTACAGAAATTTTGGGCCTTTAAATTTTGCAAAATATTTTCGACTAATAAAAATTTTGAAGAATTTTAACCTAGCAATTTAAATTTATAACAATTTTGATTAATTTAAATTAATCACATATTGAAACTAATGGAATTCGTAACAATTTCCAATAATAAAATTTGAAATAAATTTTTCAACTGAAATTTGTAATAACTTTTTCATTTGAAATATGCAAAAATATTGTTCAATTCAAATTTGTACCAATTTTGAACTCTTTAATTTTGTATAAATTTTGACTATTTGAAAGTTATAACAATTTTTTGTAAGAATTTTAAACAATTAAAATTTGTAGCAATTTTGATCTATTATTTGGACATACATTTGTAAAAACTTTATACAATTATAATTTGTAGCAATTTTGACCTATTTGGACATTTATAAAAATTTTAACAATTAAAATATGATCTAATTTCAAACAATTTAAATTTATAACAATTTGGATCAATTAGAATTTGTAAAAATTTCGACTGATTAAGATTTGTAATAACTTTTCCAATTGAAATTTCTTACAATTTTGAACAATTGAAATTTGTAATTGTTTTGACCAATTAAATATTGTGACAATTTTGACCAATTAAAATCTTCTTTAATAAATATTATGTTTTAATTTCGACTGAAATTTGGAACAATAAAAATTTCTCATACTTTCAACTAAAATAGGTAACAATTTCAACTGGTAGAAAATTCTAAAAATTTGACCAATTGAAATTTTTAACAACTTTAACTAATTGAAATTGGTTACATTTTGACCGACTGTAATTTGCAACCATTTTTTGTATTAAAAAATATTTAAATTAATTTAGTTTGAGGTCGACTGAAAAATGGAAAAATTGAAATTCTTCACAGTTCAGATCATTTTGAAACTTGCAACAATTTCGATTCATTTAAAATTGTAACAGTTGTGAAAAATTGATTTTTATAACAATTTTGGTACATTTTCAAATTTGTAAGAAATTTATCGAAAAATTTACTTATAGAAAATTTGAGCATATGTAATTTTCAAAAGATTTTCGCCTTATAAAAATTTAAAACAATTTTAAACGACCACTTTAAATTTAAAACAATTTGAAACAACTGTAATTCGTAACAATAATTTCGACTAAATAAAATTTGTAATAATGATTCTAATTAAAATTTCTTACAATTTTTACCACTTGTTTATAATAATTTTTACCACTTCAAATTTATAAGAACCAATTAAAACTAATTTTAATGAATTTTAATTTAATTTCGACTCAAGATTAGAAGAATTAAAATTTCTATCGGTTTAGAACAAATGAAATTTTTAACAATTTTGTCAAATTGTCATTAATAGAATTTTGACAAATTGACATTTTCTCTAATGATTTTCTTCAATTGAAATTTGTAACCATTTTGAGTAATAATTAAAATTTGTAACAATTTTAAATAATTGAAACTTGTCACCATTTCTTCGAATTTAAATTTTTTACAATTGAAATTTGCAACTGTTTTGACCAATTGAATTTTGTGCCAATTTTGCAAATCTCTTTTAATAATTAATATGTTTAAATTTCGGCTGAAGTTTGCGGAACAATAAAATTTCTAACAATTTGGATCAACTAAAGTTCGTAACAACTTGAAAACAATTAAACAATTGAAATTTTTGACAACTTTGACCTCATTAATATTGTAAAAATTGTGACCACTTTAAATATATAACAAATTTAACCAATTAAAATTTATTTTTATGAATTATAATTTAATTTCTACTGAAGTTTGGATCAATTAGAATTTCTAACAGTTTAGATCAAGTGAAATTCGTAACAATTTTTTCCAATTTAAATTTTTCTCAATTTTGAACAATATTGAAATTTGTAACTGTTTTAACCAATTGAATTTTGTACCAATTTTAAAAATCTCTTTTGATAATCAATATGTTTAAATTTCGGCTGAAGTTTGCGGAACAATAAAATTTCTAACAATTTGGATCAAGTAAAGTTGGTATCAACTTGAAAACAATTGAACAATTAAAATTTTCGACAACTTTGACCTCGTTAGTTTTGTAAAAATTGGGACCACTTTAAATATATAACAAAGTTAAACAATTAAAATTTATTTTAATGAATTATAATTTAATTTCTACTGAAGTTTGGATCAATTAGAATTTCTAACAATTTGGATCAAGTGAAATTTGTAACAATTTTTTCCAATTGAAATTTTTCTCAATTTTGAACAATATTGAAATTTGTAACTGTTTTGACCAATTGAATTATGTGACAATTATCACCAATTTAAATCTGTTTTAAGTAATATGAATTTTTGAAGAATGAAAATTTCTAACAGTTTAGAATTTTAGATTAACCGAGAGATCAACTAAAATTGGTAACGAATTCAACGCAATTGAAAATTGGAAGAACTTAGACCAATTAAAATTTATTTTAATGAATTACATATAATTTAATTTCGTCTGAGGTTTGAACCAATAAGAATTTCTAACAGTTTGGATTAACTGAAATTTTTAACAATTTTCTCCAATTAAAATTTTTTTTTTATTTTAAGCAATTGAAATTTGTAATTGTTTTGACCAATTGAATTTTGTGACAATTTCTCTTCTAATCTCTTTTAAATCTCTTTTAATTAATATGGATTTTGTAAAAATGAAAATTTCTAACAGTTTAGAATTTTAGATCAACCGAGAGATCAACTAAAATTTGTAACGAATTCAACGCAATTGAAAATTGGAAGAACTTAGACCAATTGAAATTTATCACAAATTTAACCAATTGAAATTTGTCACAAATTTAACCAATTAAAATTTGTTTCAATTTTCACCAATTTAACTTGATTCAAATTAATTATTTAATCTGTTTTAATTGTGACTTAAGTTTGGAAAAATTCAAATTTCTACACTTTGGATCAATTGCAATTTGTAACATGTTTGAGTAACTATCCCCATATTTGGATAAATTTCATAAATTTTAAACGATTCGGATCAACCAAAATGCAAATCAGTTGAAATTGAAGACATCAATTCCTAAATTTTCAATCAACTGAAATTTGAAAATTCATCAACTAATTTTAACTCCGGGATTTTTTCGTCAAATTATTATAATTTCGTCTATATAAAATACCAAAATTTTTATACGCAATTCAAACATAAAGTTTTTAAAACGAATCAAAATTTAAACCACAATAAATATACCAATATACAAAATTGTCATTCCTATAAAACTGAAAATCACAAAGAGTCATAAATAACAAAAAATCTCCAAACTTTCATTATCAATTAAAAATCTTCTCGATAAATAACCATCTCTAAAAATCCAACATCTCAGACCAATTAACCTTAATTCTCCCCATGAAATTTGCCAATATTCACTAAATGAAAAATGCACTTTTTTCTTATTGCCAGACTACGAGCAGGTCATCGTCTTGCGATTCCGTTACGCGAGACTGGTTTCTCTAGTTTGAACGTAATCTTTTCCTAAATTCGTCCCTCCTGAGGGAACCGAGGGGTGGAAGGGAGCGAGGTCGTGAAACTTTTACAACTTGCCTTTCCGGCGAACTCCAACTGAGAAATTGGTGCAGATCGTGTAGGTTTTACGGTTACGATTGACTAGCCCTTGAACTTCAGGGTCTAGTCTAGGCCAAGGAGAAAGCGTGTCGGTTGGCATGTTACGTCAAGCCGGAAAAAAGGAGATTCTTGAAAAACTAAAAAGAGAAAAGGGAACAGTAGGATAGATAGATTTTGACAGTTGAAATTTAAAGCCTTCAAAATTCTAACTCCGCAACAGTTTTATGAGAGCGTGGAATTTGCGGTGGAAGGTGTCCGGCTTCCCGTGGTGCAATTCACGCAAAACCAACCTGTCTTATGCCCTTTAATAAGCATTCACTCTCTGCCTCAAATTTATGCAAGTGTAACTTTTCATCTTGAATGGAAACCTTCAAACTGGCAAAATTGGATTTAAACCGCTTTTCAAGAAACGGTAAACAAGATTTATAATTTTTGCGCTTCGTATTCCAAGTCAGGGTACAATGAAAGATGAACGTGAAATTATCAATTTTTTTCCCCCAGTAGCAAGATTTCGGTGACATTTAAAATATTTTCGTTTACTGGGTTATTTTAGTTTTTCATTTTAAATATATCAGTAATAATTATTTTAGTGTAAACATTTAAATAGCATGGGGCATTTCCACGTAACTGCTGACATTTCGTTCTTGCATCGCGAAAAATAATTAGTCTATAACTTTCTTGAATATTAACATAGAATGAAAATTCCACTTTCTAGTAAGAAATACAAGGATTTATGAACTATGCCAAATGAGTTTTTAATTCTATAACAAATATTATAAAAGATATTATCAATTATTTATTGTGGGATACCAAAAAAATGTCCGTGCGTCACAGACTTTTACGCTCTTTCAAGTTCTATCATATATGGTAAAAGTTTTTCAATTTATTCGCAACCTCGTATTCTCATTCTACAAATAATATCCAAATATTAAATAGCCTTAGAACATTTTAATTCTCATAATTTGTAAACTATTCATGCATTATATTTAGATATATTAAAATTCGTGTCCAAAAAGAGTCCTTGCGTCACATTAAATTGTTTTACGCATAAAATGCATAAAGTAAAAAAGAAACATAACTTTAATACATTTTTCAGATAGTTCTGTTTACTGGATTTAAGATTTTAAAAGTCATTTTGCATTATAAATTCAGAGAAAGCTAAGAGGTGGGGTAAAATAGTAAAAAATATCGCGAAAACGTCCTTGCGTCACGCGTGGAAATGCCCAGTGGCATTTTTAAACTTTGTTTATATATTGTTTATTTCTACGAATATGAGTGTTAAACTTTCAGAAAAACTTGCTTAATAACGAAGGAAAAACTTTGTCACGAGAAGTTTTCTTGGCATCAAACTTAACCGCAAAACTTTTTCGTCTGAAATTTGAAAAACGTATGGTATGCTATTTTTATTAAAAGGCAATTGATTCTCGTGTAATTTGATTTTCGTTTAAAATTTTTATTGCAAAAAATTTGTGTCTGAAAGAAAATTTGTAAATAAAAAAAGATTGAGGTTATAATAACAGAGCCAAAAAAAAAAACAATTTTCGTCTGAGATTTTCTTTCGGATTTCTTCAGGTATTTTAGGAGTTTTTTCAGATTATCTAAAAAATTTTAGATAATTTGATTATTTTGACTTTGGATTCGGATTCAGCAGAAAAACAAACGTAGAAATACACTAGCATATAATTGACCCGGACAAAAAAAAGATTTTTTTGGGTGTTTTCGGGTTTTTGAGCAATTTTTTGAGATTATCTAAAAAATTTTAGCAAATCTAATTATTTTAATTTTTGATTCGGATTCATGCGGAAAAAACTACGAAGGAATACACTAGCATATTGTCCCGGACATAAAAAAATATTTTTTTGGATTTTTTCAATTTTTGAGAAGTTTTTTTGAGATAATCTTAACAATTTTAGTTAATTTGATTATTTTGACTTAAGATTCAGATTCAGCGGAAAAACAAACGTAGGAATACATTAGCCTATTGACCCGGTTAAAATTTTTTTTTCGGGTTTTTAAGAAGTTTTTGAGATTATCTAAAAAAATTTAGCAAATCTAGTTATTTTGATTTTGAATTCAGGTTCAACGGAGTGAAATACGAGGAAATACACTGGCATATTAACCTAGACAAAAAAAAATTATTTTTTTTTAATTCCGGTTTTTGAGGAGCTTTCTGAGACTATTTTTAAAAAATTTAGCTAATTTGGTTATTTTGACTTTGGATTCGGATTCAGCAGAAAAACATACTTAAAAATACACTAGCTTATTGACCCGGACAAAAAAAGATTTTTTCGAGTATTTTCGGGTTTTTGAGGAATTTTTTAGATTAACGAAAAAGTTTTAGCAAATCTAATTATTTTAAGTTTTGATTCGGATTCAGCGAAAAAACTACGAAGGAATACACTAGCATATTGTCCCGGCCAAAAAATAATTTTTTTTTTATTTTTTCAATTTTTCGAGCAGTTTTTTGAGGTTATCTTAAAAATTTTAGGTAATTTGATTATTTTGACTTCGAATTTGGATTCAGCGGATAAAAATACGTAGAAATACAATAGCATATTGACCTGGCCAAAAAAAATTTTTTGTGTTTTTTTGAGATGATTTCAAAAAATTTTGCCAATCTGTTTTTTTGACTTCAGATTCGAATTTAGCGGAAAAAACTACGAAGGAATACACTAGCATATTGTCCTGGACAAAAAAAATATTCTGTTTTAGATTTTTTCAGGTTTTTGAGCAGTTTTTTGAGGTTATCTCAAAAGTTTTAGCTAATTTAATTTTTTTGACTTCGGATTCGGATTTATCAGAAAAAAATTCGTAGAAATACACTACCATATTGTCCCAAACAAAAATTTTTTTTTTAATTTTTGGGTTTTTTTTAGATTATCTCAAAAATTTTAGTCGATCTGGTTATTATAACTTAAGATTCGAATTCATCGGAGAAAAATACGTATTAAATGGCGAGCATAAAATTTTTGTTGTGTGGCTGTGTTATTATTTAAATAATGCAGAATCATTATTATTCATTAAGATAATTAATTCCCCTATTGCAACAATGTAGAAATAATTAATTAGTGGAATTTTTGTTATATCGTTTTTCAGGTTTTCGACTACTCAGAAATTAGATGGAAAAAGCATTTATTTTTAAAATGAACTAAAAATTTGAAAGAATTGAAAAAAGATGATAAATCGTTGTTTATCTGGTCCTAATTAAACAGTTTGCGTGAAGTTAAACATTTTGGTATTTAAATCAAGTGAAATGAATTGAAGGCAAACTCTTGTTGTTTCGTAAGGTTTACAACATTGTCTTGGTCACTGTGTTCTTTGACGAAGCGTGATCAAGATATGGAAATCCGCCAACTGTTTACTCGAGAGTCTAAGTCTCCTATATTCCTGTACTTGTGAAGTTGAATTATGCTCTTGCTATTTTATGGGAACGGAGTTCATGTAAATTGGAAAAGGCTGAGTTATGGTAATTGTTGCCACTATTAGGGTCAAGGACATGAATTCCAAATTTTTCCAATCACTATTCCTGCACAATAATAATTCCATATTTTCCTATTATTATTCTATTTGTTTTTTATTATCGTAAAATAATAAAAGTATTATTTTTATTTATTAATTTTTACTTTGTTTTATAAGGAAAAATAAAATAAAAATTACCTGGTTTCACAGCATTTTTTTATTTGCATTGCTTTAGTAAAAAAGTAAATATTACTTAAAACTCAAGTAAATTATAATTATTTTTTTTCAGTGCAGGTGATTTTTAGCTAAAGGCAAAAATCAAGGATTTGTACTGCCAGTGTCTCGGGTTCGATTTCCGCTATTATCGATTTTTTCCGAAAATAAATTAACCTTTATTAAATTATTACCATTTTTGGAAGTTTGGATCTTAAACTAAAGTTTAAAACACGTTATTCTCTTAATAATTAAAATTTTAATTTAATCAAAGACAATTTATAAATTTGATCTAATTATCTAGTTTTAATTTTGAAAAATAAATTAAAGTTCGTGAGTTAAGGAGCCAAAGTGTCGGAGGCAAAACTGAATTTATGGCTTAGTATCGAGAAGGTAGTGATTGCCAAAAATATCATGTGATCAGGATGGCTTGTCGTTTGTGACAGGACCTGAACTACTGCCAAGGACGATATGTTTTCAGAGCAATTCGAGTCGTACTATACTAATCTAAAGAAACTACAGATTATTACGGTCACTTGAAGTGTCAGAAGGAAGCGTGATTTATGCACTCCCTAATTCGTACAAGAATATAATTTATGTAGAAACGCACTTCTCATTAAGAACGTCTTACAACACTCCTGCGTCTTCTTTGAATTTCGGCTCTTAAAATACAATAATTAGAAAACGGCAAAATACACTACCGGCCAAAATTGTGGGACCACTTACAAAAATGGGATTAAAAACATGAGTGTCTTAAAATGTTGATAACTTTGTCAGATATTAGGGAAATGAAATTTTTTATAGATCATTAGAAAGCTTATAAAATTTACCATTAAATGGTCCTATTTTGAAGCTTTTTCGATCAATGGAAACGAAGAACCAATGGGATAAAGACAGATGAATTTTTAGTTTTTTGTGAATTTTCATTGCTCAAGTTTGGTGGACTGCATTTTCCAGAAAAGTAATTGGAAAAATGTGGAATTAAGCCAAATGAAACCTTGAACTCTTAGGTTCAAAATAAGCCAAAGAAAACTTAAATATCTGGACTGGTTCAAAAGTTATAAGAAAATGTACGATACGAAAGAACGCAACGATTCTAGTGGAGACAGACGGAGAGGGGAGGAAACGACGGAATTGTGCGTTTTGTTCTTTAAGTACATATTTACTTTATAACTTTTGAACCGGTCAAGATATTTTTATTTTCTTTGGCTTATTTTAAAGCTAATACCTCAAGGTTTAATTCAGCTTAATTTAAAAAATTTCCAATTACTTTTCTATAAAATGCAGCACACCAAACTTTATTAATAAAACTTCACAAAAAACGAAAAATTCACCTGTCTTTATCCCATTGATTCTCTGTTTCCATTAATCAAAAAAGCTTCAAAATAGAACCATTTAACGGCAAATTTTATAAACTTTCCGATGATATATAAAAAATTTAATTTCGCTAATATCTGACAGAGTTATCAACATTTTAAGACACTCATGTTTTTAATCCCATTTTTGTATAAGTGGTCCCACAATTTTGTCCGATTGTGTATCTTTCACAATATTTATTTTGCTACGTAAATCATTTACAAAATTAATTATCATAACACGAGTTTAATTTTCATATATTTTTTACAATTTAAATAAGTAATTACCTCTTGTTTAATAAACAGTTTTATCATCTGTTTAATTAAATGTCAAATTAATTGCTTAAGACAAGATTTAATTAACGACACAATTAAACTATATTTAAATTTATAATATATTCAACTATTTAAAAAACGGATTAATAAAAATTACAATCCGAAGATAAAAATAATAAACAAAGTAAAAGAAAGAGGTCAAAAAAGAAAAATCTTTTTTTTTTTAATTAGGTTCTATAATTAATATCCTATTATAAGAAACAAAACAGAGAATTTACAATTAAAATTGTGTTATTAATAATTTGAAATGAATAAGATAAGTTCTTATCGCGCCGTGTATTGTTTCAAGTGTGAACCTAATAGATTTTCCTTCCGTGAGTAAAAAAAGAATCGGTAATTTTTGCAACCAATTAGGAAAACAAAAGAAACGTTAATTTTGCAAGGTTATAAGTTGAGAGAGAATGGGGTTGATTAATTGAAATCCTGGCAAAAAGTGTAATTAAATTAAACGAGTTGGATCATAGTGTTGAATTATGTAAATAAGAAGATACACTGCTCAACTTGGCTCCATTAGTATACTTTAATTCGAACAGGCAAAAGTACGATTCTGATTTAACAAGGCGTGACGTCGCCTATCCTTCGAGTACAGAGTATTAGGAAGCGTAACACGGTTCTCGTGCTTCCAAGCAGGTAATTAGCATTCAGGATGCATTGTTATTTTTCACTTGGAAGTACTTTTTTCCTATTATTTTAATTGCTCTAGAAAAACAACAGAGAAAGGTCATAAATTCACTGTGTATAGGGAGAGTCATATCGTTTTTAAAACTTATGGGAAGAAGAAGAAAAACGATATTATTGTTTCTTGTTTACTTAATTTCGAATTATCAATTTTTATTTAATCGAATTTTTATTTACATCAGTTTTAATTAAGAGAATGAATTTTCAATTAAGAAAATTTACAGTTTTTATATAGTACAATATTTTTACAGAACTTTTATTTTCTAGAATTTTTATCCGACGGAAGCTCTGGTTCACGAGATTTTTATATAATCAAAGTTTGATTTCTAATTTACGAAATTTTTATTTAACATAATTTCTATTTTACCGAATTGTCGGTTATGAAAATTTATTCACTAAGCCTAATTTCCAAATGTTAGGCTTTCTAATTCAGAAAATTTTTTTTTCATAATAGATTCAACATTTTTCGTTTTTATTCAAATGTTTATTTAACAGAGTTTTTAATCAACTGAATTGTTTTTAAGTTAATTTTTAAACTGCAAAAATTTATTTCAGCGAATAATTGTTTACCAGAATTAGTATATTGGAGAATTTTTATGGGACAAAATTTCTAGTTCACAGAATTTTTTTTAACAGAGTTTCTCAGTAACTGAATTTTAATTTGAGAAAATTTTTACACTATAAATTATAAAATATTAATTTTACCTAATTATCATTAATAACCACAATTTCCATATCTTACAGTTTTTATGTAACGGAATTTCTAGTCCATCAAATTTTTAACATTCAAATTTTGGATAACCATAAATCGTATTTAAACAAGAATTTTTTTAAAGAGAATTTTCATTTATCATAATTTGTAATTAAGGTAATTTTTATTTTATGCAACTTTTATACGACAAAAAATTCATTTCACCTAATTATCAGTCAATAAAATTTATTTAGTAAGACAAATTTTTAAACGGCAGGATTTTTAGTTTATCAAAGTTTTTTATAATCAAATTTTGTTATAAATATATAATTTTCATTCAACAAAATGTTGCTTTAACATAATTTTTGGTTAATCATCATAACCAAAATTTATTTACAAAGCTGAATTTTCAAATGTCAAAATTTCTATTTCATCAAATATTTTATTAAAAAAAAATTTTCTATTATGATTTCAATTACTTAAACTAGAGTTTTGTACTATTTTCATCTTTTTTTAATTATTTTCTGCAATTTTTAATTATTTTTAAATTATTTCTCTAAATCTTAAATTTCCCTTCTTCAAATTTCAGTCATTTTGTTTAGTTTTTCAATTTTAATTACTTATTCCTAAATTTTATATTATTTATTGCAAATTTAAATTCACTTTTTAAATTAACCATTATTTTTGTCATTTTGCAATTATTAATTTCAATTTTCAATTATTTTAATAATTTTTAAATTAATTTCTTGAACTTTCAAATATAAATCTCAATTTTCAATTATTTCGCTCATTCTTCATTTCCTTTTATTATTTTTCAATTAATTTACTAAATTTTCATTTTGTATCTCAATTTTAGATTATTGTCTTCAATCTTCAGTTTTTTAAACGATTTTTCAATTACTTTCATTATTTTGGCATAATTTTTAAAAATTTCGATTATTTATCTGAAATGTCAATTATTTTCATCAATTTTTAATTGTTTCTGCGATTTTCTAATTATTCTCTTTAATTAAAAAATTTTAAGTAATTTTGTAATTATTTTTTTTTAAACATATATTCTATGATTTTTTCAATTATATCTTTCAAATTTTATTTACTGGTTTCAATTTTTCATATTTAAATTATTTTCAGCATATTTCAATTATTTTTTTCAATTTTAAATTAATTTTATCATTTTTTAATTATTTTCCTCGGCTGTTAATTATTATTCTCATTTTCTAAAATTATTTTCTAAGATTTTAAAATATTTTTCTAAAACTTGAATTATTTTCTTCAATTTTTAATTATTTTCATTTGTTTTCATAATTTCAAAATTTTCTTTATTAATTATCGTAAATTTCAATTATTTTTAGCTTTCTTCAATTTATAATTATTCTCATTTTTTCAGATTTTGCAGTATTTTTCTCAAATTTCAATTATGATTTTCTTTTAATTCTGCATTTTTCAATTATTTATTTCAAATTTAAGTCATTTTTTCAACTTATCATTGTTATTATCATATTTCACTTATTTTCTTCAAGTATTAAAATTTAAAATCATTTTTCAATCATTTTCCCCATTTCTTAATTATTCTTATATTCTTTAAATTATTATTTTCTAAGATTTTTTTTTTCAAAAATTTTAAACTGTTTACCTTATATTTTAATTATTTAATTCAATTTCAAATTATTTTTAATTGGTTATCTAAAATGTATATTTTTCTATTTAATTTTCAATTATATCTATCATTTTGTGGTATTCTTTGCAATTATTTCTTTTAAATTAAAAATTGTTCTCTTCAGTTTTTAAAAATCTTATTTATTTAAATAAGTTCTGGAATTTTTTCAATTATTTATTTCAAATTTCCTTTCTTTCCAACTTATCATTGTTTTTATCTTATCTTATCTTCAAGTTTTAAATTTTAAAATCATTTCTTAATTATTTTTCCCAATTTTGAATGAATCTTATTTTTTAAAATTATTTTTTAAGATTTTTAAATATTTTTCTTATACTTTTTATTATTATCTTCAAGTTTTAGAAATATTAATTATTTCTGAATTAAAATCCTGAACTTTCAACTATATATAGCAATTTCCAATTATTTTGTTTAATATTAATTTCTTTTTATCATTTGTCAACTATTTTCTCCACCTTTGAATTATTTTTCAATTTTAAGTAATTTTGTAATTATTTTCTTTTTTTAAACATATATTCTAAGATTTTTTCAATTATTTCTCTTAAATTTTATTTATTTTTTCAATTTTTCATATTTAAATTATCTTTATCATATTTTAATTTTTTGTCAATTTCAAATTATTTTCAGCATATTTCAATTATGTTTTTTAATTTTTTATTAATTTTATCATTTTTTAATTATTTTCATCTATTGTTAATTATTATTCTCATTTTCTAAAATTGTTTTCTAAGATTTTAAAATATTTTTCTAAAATTTGAATTATTTTCTTCAATTTTCAATTATTTTTCATTTGTTTTATAATTTTCAAATTTTTAAGCCATTAATCTACCATTTCAATTATTTCATTCAATTTTCAATTATTTATATTATTTTCTTAAATTTTCAATTATTTCCGTTCTTTTTCATGATTTCCAAAAACTTTTTAATTATTTCTCTTTAATTAAAACTTATTCTCTTTAATTTCGAATTATGTTTATAAATTTTCATTTATTTTCTCTAATTTTTAATTATTTTCTTCTTTTTTTTTTTAATGAACTTCTAAAAGTTTCAAGTATTTCTCTGAAATTTTCTTTAACCTTTATTTCCTTTATTTAAAGTATATTATGTAATCTTTTCATATATTTTCTCAAATTTTAATTATTTATTTCAATTTTAAATTATTTGTGCCATCGCGAGCTGTTTAATTTAGTTAAACTTTAAATTACTACAATTAGTAAGGTCTTTGGAATTTTTTTTTTTTTAAAAAGGTCTATTAGAGTTGATCAAGGGCCCCGGGGCACTGCCCCACTTTGCCCCTTAACAGTTACGCCACTGGAGTTACGTGGTTCTTAATGTATGTGAGGGAATTACGTGATTCTAGAGGTAGAAGAAAGTTACGTGGTTCTAGAGGTAGAAGAAAGTTACGTGGTTCTAGAGGTAGAAAGAAGTTACGTAGTTCTTGATATATGAAGGAGTTACGTGGTTCTTGATGTATGTGAGGGAGTTATGTGGTTCTAGAGGTAAAAGGGAGTTACGTAGATCTTCATGTAGGAGGGAGTTACGTGGTCCTAGAGGTAGAAAAGAGTTACGTAGTTCTTGATATATGAAGAAGTTACGTGGTTCTTGAGGTAGAAGGGAGTTATGTAGTTCTTGATGTATGAGGGAGTTACGTGGTTCTTGATGTATAAGGGAGTTACGTGGTTCTGGACTACATTTTTTCTAAACTCCCTATAACTTGCAAGAAATTACACAAATGAAATTTGTGGATTCTAAAATTTTAAAAATACAACATAGACCGAATATTATAAACTAAAAATGATCCCGCCTTAAAATAAAAACTACACAATACTATTTTTACATGTTAATATGATACATCCGTCTCGCTTTATAAAGCTTGAGCTTTAAATGACAGAAAGCCTTTATTTTCTTGTGTAAGGCTTCGCGGCTCCAGGAAGAGACACGAAGTATAAAGTTTTGACGCCACCCCGTAAATCAAGCTCCAAGACCCGCTGCTCTCGACTCGGTGAGAGAAGCGGGAGGGCTCACCCTGAATATGAAGTTTTCGTTTGCCGTATGTCTCGTGGCTTCGTTCACAGAACGACGTGTTTCTCTGTATAATATACACGGTGATTCGAAAATTCCAACGAGCCTACGCCCGTAACGCTAAAATAATTGCCTGGGGAATTTATATCCAAAGCACCGGTCAGAAGCGTCGACTCGAATTAAAATCGTTGACGCGCTAACAGCTGGACAGACGTTGCCTCGCTAATTAAATCTTTGTCGCCCGCGCTTCCTATTCAACCTATTATTCCAATCCTCTTTTTCCTCTCTCGTAACAATAATAATGTTCAGGCAAATCTTATTAATTGAATTTTACCCTTTTTGTTAATTTGAAAATAAATAGACTTCAAAATAAATAAAGACTCGTTAGGGATTGATGATTAATTACGTTATTGTTCACTATAGCATGAAAACATATGTGTTAGTATTGCAAAATAATTAATTTTCCTTTTTTTTATTTTTAATTATGTTTTTTCTTTGGAATTGAATTTTGATATACAATTTAAATTTCGCTTTTTCTTATGCACGATTGAAAATACTTTTTTAAATGCAATGTTTTTCTTGACATTCAAAAACGATTGGCTCAGAAATTTAGAAGTTATGGGAATTGAAAAAATGAACTTAATTAAATTCGGTTACTGTCTATAAATTATATTTTTTTTCGTGTAGAGGATTTTGGTCCACGATATTAATTACAAAGGAATTGTCTGTCTAGAGTATACAGCAAAATTTAAGTTACTAAGAATTTATGACAAGACTTCACGAAACTTTAATAAGTTTTCAAAATACTTTGAGGAACCTTAAGAACTTTATAAGAATTTAATAGGATACTGAGATTTTGTGGAAGGCGACTTTAGTTCGACTATTAAGAGATTAAGAATGGTTACGTGAAATAATCCGCTTTTTGCTTGAATTAAATCCGTACTAAAAATGAAATTTAAAAATAATTTTATTTCCACATTTTAATATACTTAATAATGTTGTATTTTTTTTCTAAATTAATACTTTTTCTAAAATTATTAATTAATATTAGTTCTCAAATTTTAGTTTTTTTATTCTATTTAATTTTTTAACATTTTTTAAAAACATGGAATAATATTTTTATTGTTTTTCTGTGTATAATTATGATATAATTAATTACTAATTAAATTATTTGTGATAAGTTTACGTGATCCAAGGTCACTGAACAGTTTTTCGCGTAACAACACAGTTTAGCGCGCGCGCGCGTTTTCTTAAAACTTTAATATTTTCCAAAATTCTCAACAAATCGGTGTGCAACTTTACATAAAATTTCTTTATTTAGTGATAAACAATTTTCCCCTTGGAAATTCTTTCAAGTTTAATATTCCCCGCAGACTTTATGCTAAAGAAAATAAAAACTCTTGTACTCTCAAATTAAATATTGTGTATTATAAATATCTATTATAAAAAATTAAGGAATTCAAATCTTTTATCTACGATTTCAATTTTCTTTTCATTTTTAACTTTCTAGATAATGAAACATCAAAAAATAATTTCAAATTAGTATCATTTTTTAAATATACAATGAAAAACTACATTTTTTCTCAAAATTTACAAAGAATGCTTTGAAATTGCAAAGTACAAGCACCGAAATTAATATTTTTTCTTTATTAATATTCTTTCTAAAATTAACAATTAATATTAGTTGTCAAATTTTAGTTTTTTGATTCTATTTAGTTTTATAACATTCTTTAAAAACATAGAATAATTTTTTTATAATGTTTTCTATGTTGTAATATGCCATTCATTAAATTATTTGTGAATAGTTTACGTTATCAAAGATCACTGAACAGTTTTTCGCGTACCGACACATTTTAGCGCGCGCGCGCGTTTTCTTAAAACTTTAATATTTTCCACAATTCTCAACGAATCGGTTTGCAACTTAACATAAAACTTCCTTATTTAGTGATAAACATTTTTCCCCCTGGAAGTTCTCTCAAGTTTAAAATTTCCTGCAGACTTTTTGCCGATATAACCAAAAACACCTGTTTGCTCAAATTAAATATTATAATGTAGATTTTGATAGATAATAAGACATCAAAAAATAGTGTCGTTCTTCACATAATGAAAAACTACATTTTTTCTCAGAATTTACAAAGGCAACTTTTAAATTGCAAAGTGCAGGCACCGAAAGTTATAAATAAAAGATGAGACAATTTGCAGGGGACGCACTTCTTCGACGCCCAAGAGAATAAGCTTCATTGTAATTAAAAGAGTTGACGCACAAAATGATTTTCGCGTGGGGATATTACATTGTTTTCTCGAGATAAGAAGCCCACGTGCGCTTCCTGAAATTAATTAGACATCGGAGTGTAATTTTTCCTTCTTTTTTTCTCTTCTTCTTTTTTTTTCCTTTATGCATAGAATTGTGGAGAAGGCGTTTCTCGAGGCAGTATTTCAATCCATACTGGGATCGTCTTCGCTCTATAGAGCATGGCAAAGACGTATGTATAGTAAAAGCCCTCAACCTGGCCATCCAGTTTCGACTTGTGTATATAAAAGCGAGCGACTTGCAGGCGATAAAGTGTACGGAACACATGCAAATTCGCCTTTAAAGAACTGCTTGCACTAGAAGTTGAAGCGAGGCGTTGGTGTAAATGGTGTTCGATATCGTGCCGAGATAATCGTGAAAATATCCGAAGCAAAAGGGAGAACGTTTAGCGGCACTGTCTATACATTTCTGTGTGAAACCAAGCTGAGGTCGAGTTCACGCTGCGGTAGATCGGATTATTATAAAATATAGGATTTTTGTTTCGAAACTTCAACCTCTATTCTATGCGCACAAATTGTGTCGAGATTAGTGTGTAATATGTAAAGTTAATCGTGTTAAAATATCATTTTTAATTTTCCTCTATACAAATTGATTCAGGAAAATAAAAAAAAAAGAAAATTTACTTCTCGCTAAAAAAAGGGAAAAATTTAATTTAATATTTGGTTATCGGACTTGATTATAGATAGAATTTTAATTGGAAATATTATTCTTTAAATTTAATTTTGTAATGGAAGTCATTTATTAATTTGTTTCTACTCATTTTTGAATCCGTAATTAATTCTATTTTAATTTATTTTTTGAAAAACAGGCTCCGATTTTTGCTATTTACAACCAACTTTGTAGAACTCAATATATATTGTTTTTGTATTATCTTGTCAATTAATTTCAAAATTTCAAGAACTTTTTAATAAAATCAGAATAAAAAATTATAAAAATGTTCGTAGAACTAATTCTAAGTCGATTAGGAAACTTTTTAAATACTAATATAAACAATATACATTTTTAATTAATTCTTCGTTTTAATATTATTTTTTACATTTAACATTTCCTAATTTTTACAATTTTATAATAATTCTAATTCTGCCAAATTTTATTTTAGAAATTAAACATTTTTGGAAATCACTCAAATTTAGAAAATTTTATTTTAGACATTTATAAATTTATTCATTAATGAATAAATTAAAAGAAAATGTATTGTGGAAAACGCACTTCATAAGAAATGTCTTTTTTTTTAGTAAAAGAAGTTATTCAATTAGCTTAAACGGTTAAAGCATATACTTGTCAACGCAAACGTTCTGGGTTCGAGTCCCGGCTTGGATGTCGAACCTGATGTTTTTTTCGGCTTCATGGATTTAATTTAAACAAAATTAAAAAACCAATCGATATTTGCACGAATTGATATTTGATAGAATTCTTAGAATTTTTGAAAATTGCAAATGACCGAACAAACAGACGATTTTGGCTTGAATTTTAAAATTAAACAATCACAATAAAATTCCCTTCTGGCATTTATAATCAATCGACTCACTTTGAATTATCTCTTAGCATTTTTTTTCACGCTGAATTCGTTGCTAGATTTTTCCTAGGGCGTCAAACTTAAAAATGGCGGATTCGAAATTGCGAGAGATTTTTTTAATAACCAATTTATTTGAAACTTGTTGCTCAAAGGTTTTTGTAATTCATTATTACAAAACTGATGGCTGATTTTGAAAAATTCAAAATGGCGGACATAATATGGAGGTCGATTTTTTAAAATTAACCGAACTCGTGGGTTTTCAGAGTTACTGATTTGACAGATAAATTATATAAAATTATAAAAGTTCAAATAGCGGATTCAATTAAGAAAAACTTGAGAGTTATTTTTTTAAGTTAATAATATTTTGCGTATTTAATTAAGAGTTTTTAACTTTGGATGGAAAAAAAGTAATTGAACAAAATTTAAATAAAGTGCCAAAATTGGGAGCAAAAACTTTTGTCTGGGTGAGAAATATACTTCTATGATGCTAACATGCTCAGCACATTGAATTCACTTGATTATTAATTCGTCTCATGAATACTATCGCCCTCTCCGCTCAATCCCCATGGCCCATTCTGAGTCAAGTCGATGCTTCATTTGATTAGTCCTGTTTGTCTAGGTGGATTCAAAGGGTCAAAAAACAGTAATTCGATTCAGTTTGACATTTATATGCACGTGGAAACTAATATTGTTGTAAATTTTAAACCCTTATGTATTTTCGGTTTCAGTTTTTAAATTCTATACAAGAACATAACCTGAAATTCAGAAGTGCTTTTTAGTTTTTAACGCAAACAAAAATAAATCAAAGTTAATTTAATCCAATTTTGAAAGATATAGTTGAACAATTTTGACATAAAATAGGTAAAAAAAGATGAAAGAAAAGTTATCAAATAATAAAAAATTACTATCTGCATCAAATTTTGACTCAACCTTATTTTTTCTGATAATCGTACAATTAGAACTTTTAAAAATATTTTAAAATGATTTTGATCATAGTTTTGTTTTCGTTAAAATTAAAAAGCACTTTTTAATCTGAGGTTACGAACCTCATTTTCGAGAATTTTCATTTAGCTAAAATGGAACCTCGACGAATCATAAAATGGCGGACATAAAACCAGCAAGTTTAATAAGTCGGTAAAACAGAAATTCGCATGACAATTCGGATTTATATAAAAATTCAACTGAATGAAAATGAGTTCAATTATAAATCCAGTATTTTCAATATTCGACTAAATTGAAATTTTCCATACAAAATAAATTGGAATTCTCTCAAGTGTAAATACGAGTTAATAAAATTTGTGTCATGAACTCAGTGCCTGTTAAATGAAAAACAAGTAATGCGGACGAGAAGTTTAAAGATAGAAAAATTCCAACATTTCGAAATCTAAATTATTTCCTCTTCAGGGAGTCTAATAGTATAAAATATATAACAAAAGTTAATTATAAAAATAGAGTATAAAATATAAAGAAATGTAGAAAACATCATGCCAAGAATTAATAAATAAAACGGTTTCAAAATTCATGAAGAATAACTCGTCATAATTGGATCACAAACTTCGTTATGATATAAATTATATATTAAAAGGGAGATAGAAAATAAATTAAATAAATAAATGAAAACAAAATGTTGAAGTAAAATTACAAAAATAAAATTATCTAACGTATCCAGAAATAAAAGTGATCCATTTTTTAAATAATTCTAATAATATTGGTATTTTCAAATAACATCCACAAGTAACACAATACAAATTAAGAAAAGAAGCCTAAAATCATACAATTAGCTTCACAAAAAAATTCTTCAAAATTAAAAATCTTGTACATTTAAATTTAATGACTTCTTGATTGTAACCGAACTTTAAAAACTGTCAACTTATTAAACAATATTAATTCAGGCAAATGTAATAAAAGAATTAAAATAAATCAAGAAATAGAAAATAAGTAAAAAGAAAATTGGCTACTTATAAAACTTTCCGAAATAAAATTCAACATCATTTCATAGGATTTGTTAAAATTATTGAAGAATTCAATTTAAATTCAATTAAATATAATTTCTATCCAACAAAAATGACAAAACCTCAAATTTCCATTAAAAACTTATTCTCTTAATATTCTGATTAATAGAAATAAACTTTCTTCGAATTGTGGACTCAAAGTTTGTATTATAATAATTCTGCGGTCGGGGCTATTATGGTACAAAATTTATTTTTCTTTATAAAATAAAGTAAAAATTTTGTTTTTTGCATTAAACTACGTGGGAACCCTTTTACTAGATATTCCAGGGTCAATTTCTTTTAATATCGCAAAATAGTAATTATTATTATAAAAATTATGTATTAAAATAGAAATAAGTTAAATAAATACAATTTTTCAAAATTTGTATTTTATGTTATTTTATTAATTAAATGACTTAATATGGTCCATGATAATTTTTTGAGCTACTTTATGTCAAGAAATATTTAAATTAACTTAAAATACACTGTAAATAATAATGATATTAATGTAAGGTTTTTTGAGGTTATGTGCCCTCTTTGTCAAGTTATAATATTGACTTTTTTCCAATTCTCTGTCAAAAAATTAAACATTTATGTAAAAAACAATAAAACCAGAGCACTAGGAACTTTTTATTTTTTTACAAAACGAATTTTCGTAAAATAATTAAAATAGTTTTGTACCCAAATAACCCCTCTATGTGCTGAACTTTTAGTTTTTAACCATTTGTGCCTTAAATTCTTAATAAAAAGTTAGCCCATCACGTGAATATAATCCCAACTAAATTCTCAATATTTACCTTGAATATTTTCTGCATCGAATTTTCTAATTTTAAGATTGAAACAGATTTTTAAAGAATTTACAATTGTTTAATGAAATTTATATGTGTTTATGAATTTTTTCCGGATTTTTTACAAAAGAATTTTTTTTTTATATTTTATTCAAAAACTGTATTATTATAACTTCCACTTATTTTTTCAATATACAATTACTTTTATCATTCTGCAATTATTTTCTTTCATTACAAATATATGTTGCGATTTTTTCAATTATTTCTTAAAAAATGAAATTATTTTTTTGAATTTTTAATTATTTTTATCACTTTGCAAATATTGTCTCGAATTTTTTATTATTTTCATTACTCTTCAATTAATTTTCTAGATTTAAAAATATTTTTCTCAAATTTTAATAATTTTCTACAACTTCCAATTATTTTTGTTATTATTTTTCAATCAATTTCTTCAACTTTTAATTATACTCACTATTCATTCCTCAATTAAATTCCTACATTTTTAATTATTAATCTCATTTACCAATTATTTTTTTCAAATTCATTTTCTTTCATCTTATTGGAATTATTTTCTTCACCTTTTAACTATAGATACATTAATTATTTTTTAATTAATTTTCAAAATTTTTATTTATTGTCTCAAATCTAAGTTATCTCGCCTCCACTTTTCAATGTTTTAATCAATATTCAATTATTTTCCTTAAATTTTAATTAGGTTCGTCAATTTTACTTATTTTTTTTTCATTTGCAATAATTTTCACAAATTTTATATTATTATGAATATTTGTTGATTAATTCCGAAAATTTCAATTATTTATCTCAAATTTCAATTATTTTTTCCATTTTCGATTATTTCTATAATGTTATAACTATTTTCCTAAGTTTAAAATTCTCGAAATCATGTAATAAGGTACTTTCTTCTACTTCATAAATATTCTGTATTTTTTAAAATTGGAATTAATATCTACAAATTTCAACTATTTTTATCACTTTCCAAAAATTTTCTTCAAGGATTTTCATTATTTTTCAATTTTTCCCCTAAATTTTAAATTTAATTCGAGGAAGTTTCAATTATTTTTTTTAATTTTTTCAAATAAAACTTTTCTTAGTTTCAATTATTTCCTTGACCATCAAATTAGTTTCATTATTTATTAATTAACTTTCAATTTCTTTCGACATTTTTCAATTATTTTAAAAGATATGATTTTTGTTATTTAAATTTTCAATGTTTTAATCATTTTTCTCAAATTTTAATTAAGTTCGTCAATTATTTAAATTTTTTTTTTAACTTGCAATGATTTTCACAAATTTTATAGTACCTATTTTGATTATTTGGTTATTAATTCCGAAAATGTACTCGAAAACAAATAAAATTGACAACTTTTGCGTTACAGTGCGCTAATTAAGAAACTCTAATTTATTATTGTTTTATTTCTCTTGACCCCCCCCCCCCCCCCCCGCCCCCCTCGGTCAATATTAAGTTTGCAGATGGCAAAAATTTACTAGTCGACGCCCCTGATCACGCGTATCACAAACATTTTGAATTTCAAAAGAAAATTTTCAATTTTCAAACAAATTTCCAGAATGAAAAAAAATGTCGAAAAACATCCGTTCAGCATGGCGTCTGTGAAGAGACCAAATGAAAAAAGCCTGTCCACCGACAGCTGTCTTCCAATAAGAGTCCCCTATCTCGCGTGTCAAAGGGCGTCTTTCTCAGCATGGCACGTTCTACGAAAATGGAGGGCAGGGGTTTTGTAAATCGAGAATTCGAGCCTAGTGGGCAGGGGGAGTGGGGAGAAGAGGAGAATCGCTACGCTATTGGATCGAGGGTAAATGCCGGGTGGGGTAGTTTGACAACTTGACAAGAGCACAAAGGTCGTGGCTCGACGCGAGGGGTACGGGAAGGGGACGTCGCGACGCTCAGGGCTCTGTTTATATATAACCCATATCCTCGGAAAATGCGAGGGAGCATAGTGGGAGGGAAGCACATCCGATGCCCCGAACAAAGGAAGGTTTACCCTCGACTTCTGAAAGTTAGCTCCCAAAACGTGTAGGACTCGGTCGAATGTCCCTAAAATCCAATACAGATACCCGGGCCTAATATCGAAACTTTTGGCCCCCGTGAATCCCTTCAGTCGATTCTTAATTAAATCAGAACACTTGAGAGGGGAGAATTAGGTTCAGATTGCTGGAAAATGGAAAAAATCAACCGCCGTGAAAGTGAGTTTGATTTCAATTTCTCCTTCCGTCGCTATCTTCTCAACTAATTGATTTCTTACGAATTTCGGTGTTTAAAGCAGAGTTTGGAAATTGACGCGTCATTTGGGTTTTAGAGGTGGAAATACGTAATATACGTAGAAAACTGTAGAAAACCGTAATAAAATACGTTTCAAAAATGGCGTCTGAGAAAAACAAATAATAATACGAAATCATAACCTTTTTGAATGTTTACTGCCAGTATCTACTGCGGGAGTTTAATTTAACGTTATAAAATAAATATAAGCTAGCAGAATATAAGGAAAGGTAAACATGAGATGTTTACCTGGAAAAGAGATGCGGAAGAATAGAAAATTCAAAATCGAAAATATTGGCATTGATGCAAAAACAGAAACAGTGTTATTGTTAAGAAAAAAACGAGTGTGCAAATGTAGAATCGGTTGATGAAGAATTAAGAATTGTGTCGTATTTAATTTTGTATTATCGGTAATGCAGAATCGGACTTTGTTTAATCGGAAAAGTTCGAAGTGAGAATAGAGTTGCAAAGAAGTAATATTACTTGGAGAAGTGTAATGAAAACGAGAATATAACCGGGAATATAACCGACCAAAATTCTAATCAAGAATTTATGAGAATTTAGTTTTTTTAATTTATTTATCAAATTGAATCAAATATTCTCAATCAATGTACAAAAATAGAATCTCTAGTGTCATTCTAATAAGTAATGATTTGAATTTGAATGTTAAAAGTAATAATTATATATAATAATTTACAAGTTTCTTTCATTCCTTAATTCATTATTCTGCGTCCCCACTTAAAGTTTGTCACTAGATGTTTTTTGGTTTTACATTTTTACATCGTATTTCACCTTTTCAAAGTGTTCTAAAATTTTAAATTTATACCTAGCAATTTTAATTTCTTCAAATTTCTGTTCACTTGAATTTCCATTTTATTAAAAGTTTAATTAATCCACGGTATAAATATACTGAATTTGAAATTTACAGATTTCTTCTATTTTTAATAATTATTTTTTCTTATGATTTCAATTACTTATTAAACCACAATTTTCAACTATTCTTACAATTATTTTTCATTCATTTTCTGCAATTTTCAATTATTTTCATTACTTCTCACTTTTTTTCCTAAATCTTAAATCTACCTACAAGTTTTAATTATTTTCTTCGTCAATAAAACAATTTCATTATTTATTGCTAACTTTTATTTTATTTATCGCAAATTTAAATAACTTTTTTTAATTTATATTATTTCCATTTTTCAACTATTATCTAATATTTTCTCCAATTTCTAATTATATTTTCATTCTTTTGGCACAATTTTTCATCTGAAATTTTAATTATTTTTATCATATATTTCAATTATTTTTAAAAAATTTTAATTATCTCCATCATATTTCAATTATTTTGTTCAATAGTAATTTCTTCTTGTCATTTTTCAATTATTTTGTCCATCTTTTATTTATTTTATTTATTTTTCAATTAATTTTTTTAAATTTTTAGTTATTATTTCAAATTTACATTATTGTGTTCAATTTTCAATTTTTAAAAAGATTTTCAATCATTTTCTTTTGCTTAAAAATAATTTCCGTAATTTTCCTATTATTTGCTCCAATTTCTAATTATTTTCATTTTTTTTTGTATAATTTTCAATATTTTATATTATTTATATGAAAGTTTAATTATTTTCATCATATTTCAATTATTTAAAAATTGTTTTCATCATATTTTAATTATTTTGATCATTTTTTAAATTATTTCCCTAAATTCTTAATTATTATTCTCATTTTGTAAAATTAATTTTCATGATTTTTAAGAATTTTTATCAAATTTTAATTATTTTCTACAATTTTTAATTGTTTTCATTTGTTTTCGTAATTTACAAATTTTTTATTTATTATCTTGAGTCCCAATTAATTACTCAGATTGTCAAGTATTTTTCTCAAATTTCAATTTTTTTGTATTTAAATTATTTCTTTTTATTTATTTTATTAATTAGGTTACATGCATCATAAATTTGAGCATTGTAAACGATAAACGGATCTTCTAAAATTTTTTTCATTAATTTTTTTCAACTTTTCATTGTTTTTATCATATTTCAATTGTTTTTTTCAAGTTTCAAATTTTAAAATCATTTTTCAATTATTTTCCCCAATTTTCAATTATTCTTATTTTTTAAAATTATTTATTAGAATTTTTAAATATTTTTCTCAAAATTTCTATTATTTCCGTCCACTTTTAATCGTTTTCAATTCTTTCCATAACTTCGAAATTTTAAACTATTTATCTAATATTTCCATTATTTGTCTAAAATTTTCATTATTCTATTCAATTTTTAATTAGGTATATCTAAGATTTTCTGGTATTTTATGTACCTGTTTTCTGTATTTTTTACAATTATTTCTCTTATAAATTAAAAATTGTTCTTTTCAATTTTAAATTATGTTTATCTTTCCTCATTTGTTTTCTCTAAATTTTAATTATTTTCTTTTGTTCTTTGCAATGAACTTCTAAAAGTTTCAAATTCTCTTTAATTTATCTTTAGTTGTGTAATTTTTTCAATTATTTTCCCAAATTTTTAATCATTTCCATCATTTCTGAATTAATTTTCTAAATTTTTTTAAATTATTTATCTATTTCAAGCATTTTTTCCAATTTTTCATTACTCTAATTTTTTTCGATTCATTTCTAAGATTTTGAAGTATTTTTCCCAAATTTAAATTATTTTCATTAATGTTAAAAAATTTCTACGATTTTTTAAATTAATTTCGACATATTTAATTGTTTTCATTATTTTTATTTCAATTATTTTGCAAAATTTGCCAGTAATTTTTTTGAATATTATATTTAAAATATTTACAATAATTTATAACATAAAGTGTAGAAACTAATTTCGCCCCAGCGCACGTTGTTTAATCAAGTTAGGTAAAAGAAATTGCAATTTGTATAATTTATATAGAATATAGAACACTGTTCACAATTCTTATATTTAATAATAATTTTTACACTAAATTGACTTATAGTTAATTTGTAATGATAATTACTTTGTTATTTATCCATTTTTATTTCAATAAATTGTTTGTGTTTCAAGTTAATGGAGTTCATTCAAACATGGAAAATTCTCACAAATTTTCCGGAAGCAGAATAATTAGTTATATTCTCGAGAACGTTACCAGATTTTAAATTATCGAAAATTTTGCAACTCTTACTACATTGGGAGCAGAGGATTTTTATTCCTAAAAAAAATTATCTTTAGGGGGCCACATCCTCTGTTGTTGCGCTACTGCCATGCTTCTTGAGTTGCTCCTAATGCGCACGCGCCATTTAGAATTGTTTTTAGCGTCTGCTAGTATCTCGGTAATCAAGTGGGTATCATGTCAGATTTTTAGATAAAGGAGATTGTTGACAATTTAAATGTAAACGAGTTGGCGGAAAATATAATTTCATGCTGTCCGCGGTAAGATGCTAGAATTGTTAATAGGTCGATTTGTCTTAAAAAGTGTACGCATTAACGATATTTTTTTCAAAACTGTAAGCAAAAATTTTATTTGTACGAAGTATTGTCTCATATCACGTTCTAAAACCTAAATTTGTTAACCACAGGACACAATATTTTTGTCAGATTGTGAAATTAGATAGAAAGTCAAATTTTCTAGAATTGAATTTAGGTTAGGATTGTAACTGGGCGTTAGAAAGGACTAGAAGATTCTTGGGGTAAACTGCAAGGGTGACGATTGCAATAATTTTCGACAAAGGCAGAGTGAATCGCGTGCCGATAACGGTTCGATCGGCAATAAATATTTCACCTAACCGCAAGCATAAAGACTGCCTCCGCAAAAGCGTTCCATTCATACCGACGCAACACATAACACACATTCGCCTCTCCCTCACCCTTTACCCCATGTATATTGATACATACATAACCCGTTACAATATGCCGGCCACAAACATGATTAATGGCTCTTAAAAACTCGTTCGATTCATTAGAAAGCTTAGACCTCGAGATGAGGACATAATACAGAAACGCTTATTTTTACATATTAATCAAATACACTTGTAAACACCTCCTCCATAAACTGGGAATCGCGTCCAAAATTATCATCCTTTAACAAAAGATGAGTTTCTACTTGATTAAAATTTTATTTTTCTGTCTCTATTTTGATTTTGGTTTCACTTAATAAGTTCTGAAAGAGTTTGAATATATATATTTTATTTTTTTTAAACAGAGGTTGGAAGGAGGTGGTTTAGAGTCAAGATTCGTATTTTCCGTAAATAATGCGTTTTAGAAAAAACTTGTTTTGTCGCAGCGGTATTAAAATATTCCAAGGAAAACGAGCGCAGCGCAACAGGATATCAAGAGAGACGAAAAATGGAGCTGAAAGGAGAGACAAGGATTTTAATGAGCGTCGCACAGCAGGATAAGGATTCGCGTAATTCGGAGATCCCCAATTCTACCTTCAACGAAAGTCGTGAACCGTTTAATGAAGATTTACGCACGCTTCTGAATTTAATCGAATGTAAATTGCGTAACTGAATTTGCATAATAGATTCTAATTGGTGATGCAATCCAGTACAAATTCAATGAATTGTTTGTTCTATGCGATTTAAAAAAAAAAAAAAATTCATGCACATGCATGCTGACATTTTTTTTAATTTACGTGACCGTACTGTTTTTACGAATCTAATTAAGAAAACTGATACTTTATACAATTCCAATAATCTGCTGAATTGATTCAGTACGTGAAGAGCGCAAAATTACAGAAAACAATTACTGTGACAATGGCTTGTTTAGTGTTTAGAATTTTATTTCTATTCGACTAAATTTAAATTTATCAAAATTTAGAACCACTGAAATTTAAAAAATTTCAATTATCTATGGTTGCAATTATTTATTTCAAAAATCATATTTTTAAATTATTTCAAAGTATATTAAACAACGCGCGCCGGTGCGCGATTAGTTTCTACACCCTATGTTATGATCATTTATAAATAAAAGAAAATGAGAAATAAAATCAACAATCTTCCAAGTCAAAGTGTCATCTTTATTTCTCATCTATATTATTTTACCAAGTAATAAAGTATTATAATTATTGATAAGTAAGACAAGTTTTATTTACATACAACAAAATTTATAAAAATTTTAAATAAAAAATAATTCCAAAGAATAATTGAAATTTAAAAAAATAATTGCAAATTAATTGAAAAAAAAATGAAAACAATTAAAAATTGGCGAAAATAATTTAAAAAATCATAGAAATGTTTTGAAATTAATGAAAATAATTTAAATTTCAAAAAATACTTAAAAATCTTAGAAATAAATTGTACAAAATTCGAGTAATGAAAAATTTGAGAAAAGAATTGAAAATTCAGGGAAAAAAATTATTGAAATTGAGATAAATAATTAAAATTTATAATTCAGAAATACCTAATAAAAATGATTAAAAATTGCAGAGAATAATTAAAATTTAAAAAAATGATGGCAAAAATTACATAATATATTTTAAAAAAAGAATATTAAAGTTAAAGAAAATTTTAGAAAAATACTTGATACTTTTAGAAGTTCATTGAAAAAAAAGAAAATAATTAAAAATTTGAGAAAGTAAATAAAAAAAAAAAAATTTAAATAGAAGAGAACAATTTTTAATTAATTGAAATAATTGAAAACTGCATAAAATAATGGGAACTTCAAATAAATAATTAAAAACTTTTTGGAAATTATAAAAAGAAACGTTAGTAAATGAAAATTGAAGAATGTAATAAAAAATAATATAAATAATTGAAATATCAGATAAATAGTTTAAAATTTTGAAAATTATAAAAAAAGATTGAAATTAATTAAAAATTGAAGAAAATCATTTTAAAAGCTTAGAAAATAATTCCAAAAAAATTAGAATTACAAATTGTTTAAAATAATTGAAAGCTGATTTTAAATTTTTAAACTTGAAAAAAATACTTGAAATATGGTAAAAACAATGGTAAATTGAAAAAATAAATGAAATTCAAAACAAAGAACTAAAAAGATTGAAATTTGATAAAAATACATAAAATTTAGAAATAAAGAAACAACAATAACTAAAAATTCAGACAAAGAATTGAAGAAAGATAAAAATAATTACAATTGAAGATAATTAATAGACATTTTTGGAAATTATGAAAACAAATAAAAATAATTAAAACTTGAAGAAAATAATTGAAATTTGAGAAAAATTTTAACAAATTATTTTACAACAATAGAATTATAATTAAAAAATGAGAGAAATAATTGAAAAAAGAAAAACATAATTGAAAATTGAAAAAAATTAGTGAAATTTGAAATAAATATCTGAAAAAATTACAGATTTTTTTTAAATTAAAAAATTGAAATTTGAGAAAATACATGAAAATCTTAGAAATAAGGAAACGAACATAATTTAAAGAATCAGAAAATAGTTAAAGAAGATAAAAATAATTAAAATTGAAGATAATTAATAGAAATTTTTGGAAATTATAAAAACAAATAAAAATAATTAAAACTTGAAGAAAATAATTGAAATTTGAGAAAAATTTTAACAAATTATTTTACAACAATAGAATTATAATTAAAAAATGAGAGAAATAATTGAAAAATGAAAAACATAATTGAAAATTGAAAAAAATTAGTGAAATTTGAAATAAATATCTGAAAAAATTACAGATTTTTTTTAAATTAAAAAATTGAAATTTGAGAAAATACATGAAAATCTTAGAAATAAGGAAACGAAAATAATTTAAAGAATCAGAAAATAGTTAAAGAAGATAAAAATAATTAAAATTGAAGATAATTAATAGAAATTTTTGGAAATTATGAAAACAAATGAAAATAATTAAAACATGAAGAAAATAAATGAAGTTTGAGAAAAATCTTAACAAATAATTTTACAAAATTTGAATGATAATTAAAAATTGAGGTAAATAATTGAAAAATGATAAAAAGAATTGAAAATTGTAAAAAATAAATGAAATTTGGAACAAATAACTGAAAAAATTGCAGATTTTATTTTAATTAAAAAAATTGATATTTCCGAAAAATACATGAAAATCTGAGAAATAAAAAGACGATAATAATTAAAAATTCAGAATAGGAATTGAAGAAAGTTAAAATTAATTGGAATTTAAGATAATTAGTAAAAAAAAAATTGGAAATTATGAAAACAAATTAAAATAATTAAAAATTGAAAAATATAATTGAATTTTGAGAAAAATCTTAACAAATAATTTTACAAAATATGAATAATAATTAAAAATTGCGTGAAATAATTGAAAAATTATAAAAATAAATGAAAATTGAAAGAATTTAATGAAATTTGAGAAAAATACATAAAAATCTTAAAAATAAAGAAACAAGAATAATTAAAAATTCAGAAAAAGAATTGAAGGAAGATAAAAATAATTCAAATTGAAGATAATTAATAGAAATTTTTGGAAATTATGGAAACAAATAAAAATAATTAAATCTTGAAGAAAATAATTGAAATTTAAGAAAAATCTTAAAAAATAATTTTACAAAATTAGAATATTTAAAAATTGAGGTAAATAACTGAAAAATGAAAAATGAAAAAAATAATTTAAAATTAGAAAAAATAATTTAAAATTGTAAAAGATATTTTAAGAAAATGATAGAAAAATATTATAGATAGAATTTATTTTTTAACTAAAGAAAACAATTAAAAACTCGTTTTAAAAATTGAAGTCAACAGGAAAAATTTCTCTTTGAATTTAAAACATTATCGGGCGTTACTTTTTTTATAGCTCTATAAATTTACAAATATGGACCTCTTGAGAACAACATTTTATTACAAAATAAAAAACTAATATTTTCCAAACTTAATTTTAATAAACATCGTAAATTCATCTACGGGTACACTTCACTTAAATTAGCATTGCCAATTATCAAATGAAACCATTTCTAATAACTTTTACAACGGGTTCAAAATTACTGTGCAGAAATCTTAAACGCAACTATTTCACAAGCCTTAACTTTGCGCTAATGTTAAACAGAATGGATTTGATGTAGAGGGTTCTTTTTATGCAGAAATACACATCAAAGCCTTCTTTATAAAACCATGTAGAAATAAAAGTCGACTTTCTCATTTTTTGACAGTTTTTTGTGCAATTGGGACTACTGTATGTGGATTAGAGTTATGGATTGGAGGCGATAATGTCCTGAACGTTGGAAATCAGAATTGCAGGTCGGAGGCGAGCTGCGGGTCGAAAGCGAGCGCTGCAGATCAAAGGCGAGACTTTCCAAGTCTAATAGACGACTTTGCATTAAACCAAAAACAAAAAAAAGTAACAATATCTAAAAAAAATACACAAGAATTACTTTCAAAAGATGAAAACGAACAATCTAAAATTCAAAGAAACGCTTTTGGCGTTCGCAGCAAACAGCCATAATGCTTGCGTTTAATCCCACCCTCTTTCGCATTTCCGCACCCCATTCTTCTGTCTCCTCGGCGTTGAACCTCATTCCCTAACCTTCCCCTAAAAATTCCAGTAAATCACAAACGCAGCAGAGCATCACTCGCATTCTCATTTTCCTGAAACCGCGAATCGGTCCTGGATCCAGCAACAAATCTTGGAAACTACGTATATCCGAAAGTGAAACCAAGTTTCCTTATTTTTACTCAAATCTATATATACATCTACCATACAGCTACATAAAAAGACTCAAGGAAGACATCCTCTTTAAAAATCTCTTCCTTCCGATGTCTACACGTGAATTAAGACGAATTCTTTCAACGTCCATATTTTTCCCGTTATTTTCTTTCAAGGTCCACATTCTTCTGGACACAATTGAAGCACTAATTCGAAACGACTTTTTGCCGAGAAAAGGCCCATTGGGAAAATGTGCGTGTCAGAAAAAAAAAAAGCGGGAGAACCTAAAAAGCAAAAATAGCAGTCACCAGGACACTATTAGGCGAGACAATTGTATTATCTGGGCCCAGGTATAAGGTAATGAAGAGACCCGGTGTCCTTGGCTACCAGATCTCTTGAATCCAAGTTCCACGCGACCAGAGGTGGTCCACTAAAACATCTAAGAGACGCGTTTAAGATCTTATACCAAGATAACACGAGGCTGCGTACTTAGTGGGATATTTGTCTCGGGATTCCACTCTTACGGGAAGACAAACAGCCGTCTTGTGAATATATGTTTCACCGCACAATCAATGGATGTTTTCTCTCGGTAAACTTTCGGAAGCGAGGTCCAATTTCATCGAAAGATAGCCACTGAATTGTTGAGAATTCTGCCTCCTTCTTTCGGCAGAAAACTTGTCCAACCAGAAAATTATCAGCGATCCGGTAATACGAAGATTGTAAAATTATGCACGATACTTTTAACTTTTTGTATATACTTATTCCACGAATTGTGGTTAATTAAAATTTTTCATGTCTGTCGAATTTAGTCAATCGATAAATGACACACATTTATTTTAATATAGCATATACACGGAGAAAAATCGTAATAAATGCGACGGGGCAGAAAAAATAGGAATATGAACTTAGATGCGGGTAATTTTTTTGTATGTTCAAATTTCAGAAAGTGATAATTTCTTTTCTCACAAAACTTCTGAAAATAATTCAAAAAAGTTTTTATGTACGTTATGTATACGTTAAAGTGTTATGTGAAACTAATTACAGCAAATTCTAATTCATTAATTATATAGCCTGTTCTTGATTGTCTTTACTTGAAATGCGACATTTATTTCTTATTTTAAACCATTTGTCATAAATAGATACTTATTTATACAATTGACTTAATTACTTATTTCTCTAATCATTATACTTTTGAAGTCGGAATGTTAATTCTAATGCATATAATTTAAAATTACGAGAAAAGAAAAAATTAGAAAATTTTTTATTAGAAATTAGAAATTAGAAATCGTTGAGAAAAAAGTCCGAAATGTATATCGTTCAATTTTTTTACAATTTAAGTGTAAAATACAGAAATGAACACAGAAATAAAAAAATTATCTTAAATCTCTCAACTTTTTTGAGACAGTTTTAAAAGTTGCGATTTTAATCTCGATTTTGACAAATTTATAGTAACGAGAAAAAAGAAAATATTAAAGGTAAAATAACTAGGAAAATAGTAAATAGAATCGAAAATAGAAATAGAATTGGGTACTTTAAGTATTTTAATAATAAAAGAAATAATAATTAAAAAGAGTAAATACTAATAAAAATAATAATAGTATATAATAGTAATAATAAACCATAAATAATAAAAGAAACAATAATTTTTTGGTAAAAATTATACAGATTAAAAAAAAATTCTAAAAAATAAAAAAGTTATAAAAAATATTATACACATAGTTAAACTTGTGCTTTGAAGGAAATATAAATTTCTAAATTAGGGATATTATTCGAAAATACTGAAGAATTTCATCATTTAAGGAAAATGCGTCCAAATGAAAAAATATTCAATTTTATAAACATGAAATTTAACAAAAACATACTTAATCTTAGAAAATAATTCTAATTTTAATGATATTTTGTCTAGTTGTGTTTCTTGATTTAGAATTTTTATAAAAAATGTTTTTCTTTAAAAATAAAATGTAAAGAAAGAAAAATAAAACTTTTGGTACTTTTTCCTTATTGTAAAACATTTTAACCGAATTTACTTTTTTTTTCCTTATATCCTCTCACACTATTAAAATTTTAATTTTGAAAATTACATTTAACACATTGACAATTGACAGAGAATAATTAAACATTTTTTTTAAACCGAACACCAATTAAAAGAAGGAGTGCCAAGAAACAAGATTTTTAGAAAAGGAATTTAAAATTTTAGAGAAATTTATAAACAAATAAAAAGCAGTAAAGATTTTATAATATATAATGTTTTGAAATTTATATTATTTTTAATTAATATCAAAATAATAATAATATCAAAATTGATAATTTTTTTTTGGAATCGAAGATTTAATTTTCTAAATATTCGAATTTTTATCAAGAAATGTATCATTGAACTCTAGATAAAATAAGAAATACATAAATAAGAAAAATATAAATGCAAAGCTATTTTCAGATAAAGTAAATGAAGATCACAAGTAGTATTTTGTTTAATGATTAAATTAACACATAATTTTTCATATATTTTATTTTGTGGTCAATAAACCATATCCGCAAAGCAAATACAATTAAGTTATTTTTTTGTGTAAATAGAACTTTTACGTTTTTATTTCGTGATATAAATCTCAAATCATACGAGAACAGATTCACATGTGTGTAAACAATGATTTTACATATATTTGAATAATTATTTTACATGTTTAAATAATCATTTTCATATAAGTTTATTATTCTTAAATATTTTCAGTTATGTTTACATATTTTATATATATTCGATCATTTTTACATCTATTTTCACAATCGAATTCTACATTTAATTAATAAACCGCTTCGACAAACAATATGCAAAAATATAATAATTATTTAAAACTATTTCTTATATATGTATATTTTAAAAGAAATATTTTTTATCTTTCTATAAATTGTAGGTTTTATATTAGGTTCATAAAAGATAATTTAAAAAAAATCACGTTTTATATTATTTTTATATTGATCATATATATTTATATATTGCATATTTTAATTTTTAAAGTTTTTTAACAAATAACAAAAATTATCTAAAAAAATGTAAACTTGTTGTTTGGCTTTAAGTACAATTGATGTACAAAAAGTGTTGCTAATTAAATTTTCTCAACCGTCTAATTAAGATTTTTAAATTGAAAACCATCTTTCGAGATGGCAAATTTACTGAATTTATTAAAAGTCGCTCTCTAAATCTCAATTAGTTAAAAATAAGTAATTTGAAAGCAAAAACTAAGTCACTAATTTAAATATTCATATTTCTACTAATCATTTAGTAAAAAACACCGATTATTTTTATTAGTCAAATTCATTTTTAGGTTATGTGAAAATAACTAACATTTTAGTGAAATTCTGTTTACTAATTAAATAAATCCAATTTTAACTACATTTCAGTTATTTTTGTTTATATTTAATTATTTAATAATTAGTCATATTTTAATAATAATTAGTAATTTTTCACTAATTGATGAAACAAAAAAATAGCCACTACTAATTATTAGTGAAAAACTACTAATTATTAGTAAAAAAAACTAACTAAAAAATAGTTGGAATTTGATTAATTGAATTAGTAAACAGAAATTTCCTAAAATATTAGTTAATTTGCCATACTCTTTGAATCTGAATTAGTTAAAAACTACTATTTTAAGGGTGAAATCTCGTTTACCAAGTCAAATAGTAATTTTTTACTTATAATTTAGTAAAAAACTACTAATTTAATTAGTCAAAGTAATTTTTAGGTTATGTTAAACTACTAAGAGAATTAGTAGATTTTTATTTACTAATTACCTTAAGTTATTTTTGACTATTTAATTAGTTAATTTGAACTATTGAATTAGTTAAAAATTAACTATTGAATTAGTAGTTTTGTTTACTAATAATTCCTTTTTTCTAACTAATTGAAAAAGGGAAAACTCGATTTGGATTCTAACCCATAAATAGTAGTTTTTTACGAATTCAGATTTAGAGAGTTGCCATAACTTTAAAATAAATTTGACTAATAATTAATCATTTTTACTAAATTCTTAGTAGAAATATAACTATTTAAATTAGTGACTAATTGTATGCTTTCAAATTAGTTATTTTTAACTAATTCAGATTTAGAGAATCTACTTTCTCAGAATATAGACTTTATTTGCGATAAACTTTTCAAAAGTATAAAGCAAGGTCCCGTGAAATAATAATTTAATAAAAAAAATATTTATAACTATTCATAAATTTCTAAAAAGATTAATGAATAACACTAAAATCAGTTATTTTAATAGCAATAAAATACAAACAAACAAAATTGCAAAGAAAAATAAAAAAGAATATCGGAACTATTTTTTGTCATTGATAAAAGTAAAATTGTGAACTTGACAGACAATTTTATGGGTCGATGATAGTAAAACTCACCGTTTGATTGTATCCATGGAGGTTTCATGGTATAAAGCACCAATATCATTAAAACAAAAAAACACATGTAAAACGTGGTTTTCTTCTTATATCAACTAATTATCATTATGGACAAGCCAGACACGGGCGAGTCCCGGCAAAGCCGGCAATTACCTTCGGCCTGGCATGTTGTCTTATCATAAACGTGTGTCTGAGTGAAAAAGCATATGGTGACTGTGCAAACAATGCCAATTACATATACACAGGTGCCAATTATCTACAATAGAAGCGTCGCATAAAGTTCGATTTTCAAGACTCTTCTACTGTCAAACTCACTGACAGTTAACGCGATAAGAACACGTGACCCTCATACTTATGCCACTTTTATTTCTTCGAATTATCAAAACAACGGCTCCATTCACTCTTCTTCGATTTTCTACATCCAACAAACTTGTCAAATTCCACTCTATTCTTTCTTCTGTCATCTAACCAAATTTTTCTTTTCTGTCAATTTTTTCATGTATCAGAACACCGTTTCTGTTTATTAGAAATATCGTTTCTTAATTTCAATGTTTATCTATTAATTTCAATTAAATTCTTAACTTTGCTGGTTTAATGAAAAATATCCTCTTGTAATTTGTTTTAGATTTTATCCTGTTTTTGTTTATTTACCAATAATAAATAGTTTTTCCATCTAGAAAATTGTTTCTCTATCTATCGAGTTTTTTTGTAAATGTTTTTCCATTTAATCCTCGGACAATTTACAACTCTCTGACAGTTGATTACAAAATAGTTTATACACAAATATTCCTTAATCTTGAGAAAAACTATAGACACAATTAAGGAGCAAATGAAAATAAAAAAAAAAGTGGTAAAATATTTTTAGCCTCTTAATTATTCCTTGTTTTTTTTGTTTTCAAACTAAAACCACTTCACTCGCGCGACTCAAAATTTGTCAAAGCACCACAATTCACGTTTACGTCACATCTCACAAAACGGGGCAAAATTTAAATTTGCCGCGGCAATGTTGCCAACCGCGTAACATGAGCCGATTTTCCGCGAAACGTGCGACGCGCCTCTGTGTGTCAGAGCTTCTGACTCTGCGGGTGAAGACAGAAACGAAGCTCCACAAAAGTGACGAGCGACGCACACGGAAAAGAGAGACGTAACTAGAGGGAACGAGAGAGAGAGAGAGAGAGACATAACTGGAGGGAGCGAGAGCGATAAAAAGAGAAAGAGAGAGAGAGAGGGAATGAAAGAAAGAAAAGAGAGAGAGAGAGAAAGAGCACAAGATGGAGTGAGAAGCCATTCAATGTGTGCTCGCGTGTGACGTTACGCTGGAGAAAAAGAGGGACGCAACACGCTGTCACACTCATATGAATTTTGTTCCTGTGTTTGTGAATGTGTGCAGAGAAGCGTATCCTCCCGACGAGTTTGAAATGGACGAGAGCGTCGAGCTGTCAGCGCACCCCGACCCAACCCCTCGATTCTGATCCCAACCCCCTTCCATAGTTTCGCCTCTCCCCTTGCCCCTGGCAGCCCCCGCAACAGGGGAGAAGAAAGAGGGAAAAGGGCAGGAAAACGTGGGAGTACGAAAACTCAGGAGTGAGTAGTCCCTTTGCGTTTTCACCCGTACGAGTTCGCATCATAATTCTTGCCCATTGCCCACCCTTCGAACTGGACTCTGTATCTCACCCCCCCACCCCTCCAGCCGCCACGAAAAAAAACCTCTCATCTCGTTCTCTCTTTCCAACCCAGACGAAAAAACCCCCGCGGGACAGCCAAAAATGTCACGAGTTGCTTTTTCCAGAACGCCTGGAAAAACATGATTTCTACTTTTTGCTCGAGTTTCTTCCTATTTCGGAACATTTTTATTTCTAGCTTTTTCCCTTATTTTTACAATTTGAAATCGTTGATCAATGATGTGGAATAATTTTTTCGGGTTTTTTTTTCATTTTTGGACAAAGTCAGAGACAGTTGAACGGGTTGTAAAATTTATTTTTTAGAGTTTTTGTTTTATAGAATCTAATTAGATGGGGTTTTTGTGTTGGCTGGATTTATAAAGAAATCCGAATTTTAACTTAACATGATTTTTAGATCAATAAATTCATATTTAACCGAGGGGTTAACAATTCAGGGTTTTGGTGTACATGTAATTCAATACTTTTAATAATTCAAGATAATTCATGTACTAGAAAGTATTTCAGATAAGTCAAGATACTTCGGATAATTCAATCAGAGCACTGAAGAAACTTTAGATAATTTAAAATATTTCAAAATAATTCAAGATACTTCAGGGTCATTTACGATACTTCTGATAATTTAAGACACTTCAAATTATTCAAGATACTTCAAATAATTTATGGTCTTTCAAAATAATTCGAGATACTCCAGAGTAATTTAAGATAATTCAGGGTATTTCACGAAGCTTTGGATCATTCAAAATACTGCAGATAATTCAAGATACTTCAAACAATTCAAGACACATTAGATAATATAAGATATTTCAGATATTTCAAGATACTTCAGATAATTTAAGGCATTTCAACATAACTCGAGATACTTCACAGCAAATCAGGGTAATTCGCGATACTTTAGAAAATTCAAGACACTTTAGAAAATTTAAAATACATCAGACAATTTAAGGTATTTCAATATAATTCAAGATACTCAACAGTAATTCAAAATAATTCAGGGTAATTAAGACACTTTATTAGATCATTCAAGACACTTCAGATATTTCCAGGTACATCAGATAATTTAAGGTATTGCAAAATAATTCGAGATACTTGAGGGTAATTCGAGATACTTCAGGCTAATTCGAGATACTTTAGGGTAATTCACGATACATCAGATAATTCAAGACACTTTAGATAATACAAGATACTTCAGATAATTCCAGACATTTCAGAAAATACAAGATACATCAGATAATTTGAGGTATTTCACAGCAAATCAGGGTAATTCGCGATATTTTAGATAATTCAAGCGACTTCAGATAATTTAAGGTATTCCAAATAGTTCGAGATACTCCACAGTAATTTAATATAATTCAGGCTAATTAAGACACTTTAAATCATTCAAAATACTTCAGATAATTCAAGTTACTTCAGATAATTTAAGGTATTTTAACATAATTCGAGATACTTCACAGTAAATCAGGTTAATTCGCGAGACGTTCGATAATTCAAGACATTTCAGATAATTAAAAATTCTTTTAAAATAATTTGACAAACTTTAGGGTAATTCACGATACTTCAGATAATTGAAGACACTTTAAATAAATGAAGATACTTCAGATAATTCAAGACACTTCAGATAATTCAAGATTCAACAGAAAATTTGAGGTATTTCAACATAAGTCAAGATACTAGCCAGTAAATCAGGGTAATTCGCAATGCTTTAGATGATTTAAGACACTTCAGATAATTGAAATTACTTCCGACAATTTAAGGTATTTCAAAATAACTCAAGATACTCCACAGTAATTCAAGATAATTCAGGCTAATTAAGACACTTTAGATAATTTAAAAAGCTTAAGATCATTCCAATTACTTCAGATAATTTAAGGTATTTCAACATAACTCGAGATAATTCACAGCAAATCAGGGTAATTCGCGATACTTTAGATAATTCAAGAAACTTCAGATAATTCAAGATACTTTAGATAATTTGAGATATTTCCAAATAATTAGAGACACTTCAAGGTAATTCACGATACTTTAGATAATTCAAGACACTTTAGATAATACAAGATACTTCAGATAATTGAAGACACTTCAGATAAATCAGGATACATCAGATAATTTGAGGTATTTCAAAATTATTCGAGATACTTCACAGTGAATCAGGGTAATTCGCGATACTTTATATATTTCAAGAAACTTCAGATAATTCAAAATACTTCAGATAATTTAAGTTATTTCAACATAAATCGAGATACTTAATAGTAAATCAGGTTAATTCGCGATACTTTCGATAATTCAAGACACTTCAGATAATTGGAAATATTTCAAAATAATTCAATATACTTAAGGGTAACTCACGTTACTTTAGATACTTAAGACACTTCAGATAATTTAAGCTCGAATTCAAGATACTTCAGATAAATTAAGGTGTTTCAAAATAATTCGAGATACTCTATAATAATTCAAGATACTTTAGGGTAATTCACTTCACTTCAGATAATTCAAGACATTTCAGATAATTCAAGATCCTTCAGATATTTTACGGTATTTCAAAATAATTCGAGATACTTCACTGTAAATCAGGGTAATTCACGATATTTCAGATTATTTTAAATATTTCAAAATAATTCAAGATACTCTACAGTAATTCTAGATACTTTAGAGTATTTCACTATACTTTAGGATGATTCACAAAAGTTTATATAATTCAATATACTTCAGATTATTCATGATATTAATGTAAAGTTTAAAATTCGTGCCAAAAATTATCAGATTTTCTTTTTGACCAGTTGCAAATTCGGACAAATGGAAATTCGGAGTTTTAATAATTCTCGACGAATAAGAAAAAATAAAGAATAAACAATTCGGACAAATAAAGACATTGTGAAATGTATGCTCTGTCATCATTGAAAATAAATTTGCAATAAAATTGTCATTGTAATAAAATTCCGTAAAATAAATATTCTATCCAATGAAATTTAGAGCATTATTTACGCGCCTGAGCGTGTAACAAAAATTATGTTAAATAATAAATGTTTATTATTTAAAATTAAAAAGTTTAAAAAAAAAAAAATTCCCCATTAAATTATGATGGAAAGTATCCTCTATGATTTTTTTAGTTGTTTTTTAAGCTGTAGAATAATTTAGAAAAATATTACTGTCTTAAAAATTTTCTCCCGTATAATCGTATAATCAGTAAAATAACAATTTTTCCAAAATTACGATTTTTTACATGGAAATTTTGTTAAAAATATCAGAAGAATTGTTTAAAAATGATATTAATGACTTTTAATATTTTAAAATTATGATATCCTTTACATTTAAAAAAAAAGTGTTTACCCAAAGTGCTCGGAATTTGGAGCTTATTTTTAAGTGCTGTTAAGCTATAAACTTTTTGGAATTCATTTGGCAAATGGACTCTTAACTGTATTACGCGTAAAAATTTAATGCTTTTAAGTCAACTACAATACAACACTTAATTTTTCAATTTTTCGAAAATTCTTTCAAGAGCTTTTGTAATTCAAGATTTGTTTTTCAAAATAAAAACCAAAAATTCAACATAGATTTCTTCTTTCTGAAGTTTTTCTTTTCTTCTAACTTTTCGCTGCTATTTTTTTTAACTCCTACTTCAAAAAAGTCAAAAAGACAGTTAACTCGAATAGAAACAAGTTTAAAAATTTTCTATTAATCACAAAACTTTTTTTATTTATTCCAAGTTTCTCAAAAATGCACACACCTTGTTGAAACGCACAAGAAATTGCAATAAAATCCCTATAAATCTCATTTATTACAGAGGAGGATATCAAACAAGGTTTAACGTTTCGGAAGAAAAAGGGAAAAGAAAAAAATCCCAGCTAAGTTTCAAAAGGATGGGGTTCCCTTTGTATCAGAGTAGGCATTTTTGTTTCGTCGCCAAATTAATTCAACTCTAGATATACAGTCCGGCCGCATTGTTTGCGCTACTCGCAGCGTGAATAATCACTGAGCATGAGAAATCGAGGGATAATGGTCTAAATCCTGTTTTCAATTCGATTGATAACTTTGTACCTATTCAAACTGCCAGGGAAATTGGTTTCGAACAAATTAAATCATTTTAAAATGAATTAACACCCAATTTTACTTCCGCGCATGCGTCACTTTCATTCCAAGCTAACAAAAGGTGACAGCGTTGGGATTACTAATTTTAACATTGGAGAATTTATTTTCTTACCAAACTGTTGATAAGCACATGAAACTCACCTGAAACAGAAAAAGAAAATTTCCATTAATTTTACAAGAACAAGAATTTATAGTTCATAATATTTTTTAAATTATTTTTGTTTTTGAAAATATCAAATAAAAAATATCAAATTCTAAACGTTCCTTTAAATGAAGTTTTTTTTCCATTAAAATATTTTCCCGTTGATAAAATGCTTATTCAATTGTCAAAAATATATAATCCTGATTCAAAGCTTAGTTCAATATGAAGCTAGTTCAAAGCCCGTGTGATATGATTCCTATTCAATGTTCAGAGTCATCTAATGCTAACTCAACATTTTATTTAAAATATTTAAAATTCAAGTTTAAATATAGTAAATAATAAAATGCTAATTAAATTATGATATTGTATAACTAGCTTTCGTCTTCAGATGTAAAAATAATTTAAATTTCCCCGTTGTAAATAATTTAATGCATGATTATAAACAATAAATTACATGAAAATAAGTTCTTGAAATACTATTATTCATTCACTAGATTAAATTAAATTTAATATTTAAAACAAAGCGATATTTTTAATAAATAAAATATAAATAACATGTGAGTTTTATTTTTATCTAAATATTTTTAATATTTTAACCTGAAATATTAAGATTTTAAACAAATTTTTAGTATTATTATTCAAGATTATTATTAACATTGTAAGTGTTTGATATCATACTGTTAACTCAAAATTGCGTTTAATATAATTCAAATTCAAGTTTGAGTACAATAAATAATAAAATGCTAATTTAACCATGATCTTATTTCCCGCTTTTTCTTCTTTAAAAATAATTTAATTTTTCCTATTAGTATGAATAATTTAATGTACGGAATTTTTAGTTTATAAACAAATAATATAAAATTTAGATCTTAAATTTTTTAAATTTAAAATTTGAAACAAAGTTGACTAATTTTTAAAACTTTTAATTAAAAATATCAATAATTTAAATAATTGTTAGTATTATTATTATTATTATTCTAGGTTATAAGTATTTTAAATGCTTCATATTTAAAATATAATTTTTATACTTAATCAAATTAATTAATTAATTTAATTTATTATTAATCTTATATTTGCTTATCATTTATAAATAATTATCAAATATTATATTTTCAATATCAAGCATTTAAAATACTTATATGTAATAATCTAGAATTAATCATACTAAGAATAAATACTAAATACTAAAATGTTGATATTTTTAATTAAAAGATTAAAAAACTAGTTAGTTTTTTCTAAATCCTAAATCTAAATATTGAAGATATTAATTTTATGTTATTATTTCTTTATAAACTAGAAATTTCGTTAAGCAATTATTGATAATTTGGAAAATTTTTATTACTCTTACAACTAAAAATGAAAAAGCATAAAATGCTGAATTGTTTATTACAGTTTAATTGAAATTTTGAGTTAGCATTATATTATTCTGAACATTGAATAGGAATCATATTACACGGACCATGAACTAGTTTCATATTGAACTGATCTTTGAATTAGAATGATATATTTTTGACAATTGAATAAGCATTTTATTCAACGAGAGACATCGATTTAAGGTCAAATTTGAATGTCAAAATGTTAAAATAGAGATTTCGTTTATTTGAACGTTCAGAATTTCAAGTCTATTTTTTTAAACACTTAAAATTCCATTCCTTTTTTAAAAGAAATCTAATGAATTTCTTTTCAGTTTCAAAATTTTACTTTTATCATAGACATTTTAGAAAAAATATTCTAAGTTAAAAAACAAACCTTTGTTATTTCTTTTAAATATATATATTTCACTTGAAATTTCAATAAGAAAATATCGAAAATATAACAATACTAATTTTCTTACTTTTCCTATAGAATCAGAAAACAATTATTAAAAAAAAAAAATTGAATGACCCATATGTTCCGAAAATTAGTAGAAATAATATCCATTTCTTTCGAGATTCAGATTTCCTTATATGTGACACTCCGCGAGAGAAGGAACCTATCGCTGAGAAAGCAAACTTTAAAGGACGGACGGACAAAGAGGAGGAAGAAAAATCGAGACGCTTAACATGCCTATGTTTGAAGCTTCGTAATAAGAAAATTAATTGCAGGAATCAAATTTTAATTTTTGAAACTCAAAAAGCAACTCAAAAACTACCAATTGCCATAAAAAAACTAAAATAAATAAAATCCAATTTCATAGGGCGGTCGTTCAAAGAAAATCCAAAAAATGCGATACACTTAGTACGTCTAGGTTTGAAGCATTATAACAAAAAGTGTAATTAATAAAAATTTTTTTTGAAACATGGAAATGAAAGAACAACTCAAAAATGATCTTTTAGTGTAAAAAAAATGAAAATTGATTTTTCCACGATAGGTCCCTTATCTCGCGGAGCGTCACATATTACGTTTATTTAAATTTATTGCTTCCTTCTGGAGGAAGCAAAATGTTGATAAAATAAAGATAATATAATTTTATTCCTGACTCTGAACATGTTTATAATTTACTACACTGAGAAAAATGGAATTAATGGATATTCAAATTTAACATCCATATATTAAAACATAGTATTTAGATATTCAAACTTAATATCCAGATATTAAAATAACTATTTTTTAATATCCAGGATATTAGGTTTGAATATCCATTTCTCTCAGTGTACTAATCCTCGTACTAATCCCACCTAAAGAACTAAACTAAACTAACGAACCAAGCTACTTATATCATCATAAATAATTTTCTTAGCCAAATGAAACATAATCTAACCGCACAATCTTTCCCATCAAGAATACCAAAATTTCTCGGCGCACCTCTTGAGAAAATTTCGATGGGAAAATTGAGACGGTAGAGATGAAATATAGGTTTTTGTTTAAAAGCAGTGATAATTCTTTTTTTTTTTTAAAAAATGGATCAGATGGACGAGGAGAGTTGGAGTGCCCTGCCCAGAGTGATGACTCTATCCAATCCATAGGCTCCATTTCTCATCCGTATTCATCTTGGTTCGTGGGCTGAGCCGCAGTCCCGCCAGGGAAGAAAGAACGAAAGGCCGAGTGAAGGAGAGAAGCGCCTATGATTTATGGGAGCCATTACGGTCCTGATAATTATATGCTGCCCTATAGCCGCCCCCTCTCATAAGATACGAAAGAAAGCAAGCAACGGTGGATGATATCCTGCCTGCTGACCAAGAACCAGCTCGCCAGACGCATGTTACGTGTTCCTCGTGATCGTACCGATCGAATCGATATGCCAAACCGTCCGACTCTTTGTTGGCGAAGGACGGATCGCGGCTTCACCCTCCACCTTTTTCTACTGTTCATCCGGTCTCGTAATTTAAGGCTAAGGTTATCGCAATTAGATTAAACACATGTTCCACTGCTCATTTTTCGCATCACAAGTTTCGAAAGAAATTCCTGATGGATTTATGGCCGAATTGTAACGTTTCCAAGTTAGCTTTTTGTTTCTTGTTTATTTCTTCTTTTTGGGGGGGGGGGGGGGGGTTAGTAACTGTTATGCAGCTTTTATTATAAAACTAGCAAAATTAACGCGCGACAAACTTTGCATTGTTGTTGGTAATTTAAAACTATAAATTTTTGCAAATTCAAATAATGAAAATTATGAAATTGAAGAATATATATGTGACGCGCTGTGAAGAAAGGGATCTAAGAAGCCAATTGGTTATTTTAGAGGAGAGCGAAAACAAAAGTCGAGCGCGCATGGTAATCTGTACAAATCGAGAGATTTGAATTGTTATAATTTGAAAAATATTCCATTAAAACTTTTTCTGTCTTTAGATAATGAAAAAGGAACCTTTAATAAAATTAAAACATCCATGAACCGATAAACGATTTTTTGCTTTTTAGGTACCTTTCTTCAGAACGCGTCACGTCTGAAAAAGAATAAATAATTAACAGTTGAAAAGAAAATTCGACAAATGGATACGATTACATAAATACACAATTGAAAAGAATAATTTTAAAAATTAAATAGTAAATTTAAACAAAATAGTTGTGAAATTATAGGAATAACTGTTAGAAATAATTGCAAATTAAACAACTGGATTAAAAATCGAAAAAAAATTGAAATTGAAGAAAATAATAAAAAATTGAGAAAAAAATAGAAATTTAAGAATTAAATTAAAATTTGAAAAAATAAATTGATAAATAAAACAAAAAATAAGGAAATGGCGAAAATAATTTCAAAAATCAAAAAATAATTATAAAATTTTAAGATAATAATTAAAATTGTAGGAAATAATTGAAAATTGCGGAAAATAACAATTGAAGGAATTATAGTTGTAAAATGACGAGAATAATTGAAAAATTGAAGAAAATATGGGAAAAATGACTAAAATAATTGTCAATTGAAAACAAAATTCAAAAAATGACTAGATTAATAAACAACTGAAAAAATTCATTTAAAACATTAAATAATAAATATTAAATTTAAAGAAAATAAAGCCATATTAAAAATTAAGAAAAGTATAGACATAATTATTGGAAATAATTGCACACTTAACAACTGGATTGAAAATCGAAAAACTAATTGAAAATAGAAAGAAGCAATTAAAAATTGCAGAATGTAATTGAAATTTAAAGACTATAGTTAAAAAATAAAAAAAATTCAATTGGAACAGGGGGTAGCCAGAGAAAATTTGGGGGGGGGGAGGTTTTGAAAAAAAATTTGCGTTCAATGACCTCTTTTTCAATAGAATTTTTCGATTGGGGGGGGGGTTGAACACCCAGACCCCCCCAGGCTACGACCCTGAATTGGAAAAAGCCCAGAATTAATTAATATAGAAGAAAATAACTGAAAGCTGAAGAATGAAAATACGAATTGAAGAATGGAATTCAAAATTAAAGAAAATAATTGAATAATTGTATTTAAAATTATAGAAGTTAAAGATAATCGAAAAAAAAGAATAAAAAAGGCGAAAATTTTTTAATTTTAAAGAAAATAATCAAAAATTAAATAGTGGAATTAAAAATTTGAAGAAATTAACGGAGAATTGAATAGAATAGTTGTAGAATTAAATTATTAAATTAAAATTTATAAACAATTTTAATGAGTGAAAACAATAATTGATCAAATTCGAAAATTATTGAATATTGAGGAATTAATTGAAAATTGATAAAAATAATTAAAACTTCAAGAGAATATTTGAGAATTGACAAAGTAATTGTCAATTGAAAACGAAATTTAAAAAATGACTAGATTAATAAACAACTGAAAAAATTAATAAAGAAATGTTAAATTTAAAGAAAATAAATCCATATTGAAAAATTAAGAAAATTGTAGACATAATTGTTGGAAATAATTGCACATTTAACAACTGGATTGAAAATCGAAAAAAAAAGAATTGAAATTGAAGAAAATAATTGAAAATTGAAAGAAGCAATTAAAAATTAAAGAATCTAATTGAAATTTAAAGAATATACTTCAAAAATGAAAAACATGTAATTGGAAAAAGAGAAGAATTAATTAATATAGAAAAAAATAACTTGAAACTGAAGAATGGAACTAAAAATTAAAGAAACTTAATGATAATAGAAAAAAATAATAAAAAAGTCGATATAGAAGAAATAACTGATAACTGAAGAATGGAAATACGAATGAAAGAATAGAATTAAAAATTAAACAAAATAATTGAATAATTGTATTTAGAATTAAAGATTGAAAAAAGATTAAATTTAGAATTTAGTGATAATCGATAAAAATTATATAAAAAAGGCGATTAATTTTTAATATTAAAGAAGATAATTGAAAATTGAAAACTAGAATGTAAATTTGAAGAAAATAACTATGCATTGAAAATAATAGTTAAGATTAATAGACAACTGAAAAAGATAATTTAAAAAATTAAACAATAAATATTAAATTTAAAAAATATATATAATTGCAAATTGAAAAAATAAGAAAATAACGGAAACAATTGTTGGAAATAATTGCAAATTTAATAATTGGATTTAAAATCGAAAAACATAATTGAAATTGGAAAAAAATGATTTCAAATCGAAGAAAGCAATTAAAAATTGAAATTTAAAGAATATACTAAAAAATTGGTAAAAGTAATTAAAAAAGACGAGAATTAATGTATATAGAAGAAAACAATCGAGAACTGAAGAATGGAAATAGAAATTGAAGAATGGATTCTTAATTAAAGAAAATAATTGAATAATTGTAGTTAAAATTAAAGAAGTTAAAGATAATCACAAAAAAGTAAAGAAACAAGGCTATATATTTTTTTAATTTTTTAAAAAATTATTTTTGAAAGATGTTTAAGACAATTATAAAATGTTTAAACACGGTGATTGTTTTCTTTTCAATGATAGAATTGACGATATTTTCTTCTTCATTATTTTATTACTTATAATTATTCTTTTATAATAAAAAGCAATTAATAATTAGATATATAAAATAAAAACTCATACGATTTATAATTAATTTAAAGATAAATTTTTTTTCAAAAGTAACTGATTTAAAACAAAAAAAATATCTAAGTACCAAACTTGAGGTGCGGACAGACTGAAAGAATGAATGCATCTTGCGGATTATTATTATAGATGGTAAACAGTTGCACAGACTTAAATTTTCCCGTAGAATTTAGAAAGGTATAGAATTTTAACTTCTTTCCCTTAATTACAAGTCTTTGATATTTAATAGATGATTCAATAATTACAATGTTTGATCTCTTACAAATATATAGTTATAAAACTGTTTTTATAATTGGACCTTTAATCTACAGCTTAACTGTACCATCGATTAAATCGATTCATTTCAGTAATTACACAGAAAGAACGGAAATTCTCTAATCAACCACTAATTGGGGTAGATTTTCTAAAATTTCTTCACTGAGTTATGAAATTAGAGAAATAGTATTATAAATAATAATCACTGCTATAATACGCTTCCTTATACGATAATACGGCAATATAATTTTCTCGACGTTTCATTTCCTCTCTGTTAGTTCATTAATCGAGAAAACGGTATTTTTCGAAATTTGATTTATAAATATAGTTTTGGAAAAAAAAGCGAGAATCGATATCGAAATAGTAAAAAAGAGAAATTACGGGATTCTAAGAGCAGCCTTCAGATGAAAGAAAGGTACATATAGTTTCTATGCCCTGCGAAAATCTTCACCCTCGCTTGTCTGCTATGGCGCTCGTAAATATTAGAGAGAGGGTCCGGAAACTCTTCTTGTACTACTCCCCATGGAACGTCTATTACGCTGATTCTTTTACGAACCGCAATCATCTAAGTATTTCTTAACGAGTTTCTCAAACCACACTCGAGTGGACTCCATTAGTCCATTCTGCAAGGCTTTCTGAATCACTTTTATTAAGCTTTAACTGCTTTTATTGTTTCCGATAAAATTGACGCTAAAAGGGATTAAAAATCTGATCAATAAGATTTCATCTATCTTTCTGTATCTACAGATGTGTTTTTTAACGTCATGAAAGGTTTGTCACAATTTGGAAAAATCATTCTCTGAAAAGGTATTACACAGCGCGAGATTCATTTAGATTTATAATTCGAGGCATTGATCAAATTATTCCAGTTGATTGAGACGTCGTTAAATTTAATGCAGCGTTGCATCACGTGAGCAACTGCTTTATGACAGTAGATCGGACTTTGTATTGTGTGAGTGTGTTTCAGTCGCAGTGGGCGCGGATCATTAACATAATCAACCAACGAACCAACCAGACAACTCGACATAAGAGTACGATGTAAAAGACAGACAATGCGCTGCTGGAAATGGTTTGGAAATTTTACCAGGCAGTGAGGGGTGCGCGTGGAGAAGTGCCCATATCCAAAGAGACCAGGTGTACAATTCCGGTTTTCACGTCTTCAACTTTAGCCTCACAAACTCGTTGGTCCATCGCCGAGGCTTTTGAACAACCCGAAAACCATCAGGGCTTGCCAATCAAATCCCTATTCTTCACTTAAGAACTCACTCATTGGTTGAAAGTTGACACCTTTGACCGTTGGAAGCGGATTTAAATCATGGACGACGACGTAGAAGGAACCATCTTTTAAGTAGCAGTATTTGTCTTATTGTTGTAACTAATCTATTGTTTATTAATGTTTATCTTGATAATAGTGGCCTGCAGTGCATTATTTGTACTAAATGCTTCATACTCATCAAGTACAAGATAATTGTTCTATATTGAAATTGTATGGTAACTATATCATATATTATCCACACCGTACCGTCTATGTATGATTTTATTCATACCATACCATCTACTTAACGTAATATCCATATCATAGTACCATCTGTATATTGTACTCCTCACATACTACTGCCCACATCATACCATCTGTGTATCTAACTATCCGTATCCTACCATACTATACCGTATTTATATTATAATATGGTACCAGCATCCTTATATGTGTAACAATTGTAACATAATATCCAATGGATTATCCATATATGTATATAATACTCTCTATATCCTATACTATATCCATGCATTATATTCGCACACCTGATCCATATTCTACATCCATATACCACACAATTTACTTCATAGTATCCATACAATTATATTATAGCATAATCTTAATCATACCATTTAGAGTTAAATTCATAAATTTACTTAAAAACGACCTATACATCACCTTTGCCAAACTTATTAAATTATTAAAATCATCTACATATCTACTGGTTTGTATGAATTTTGGCTTAGAAAGTATGGTTTGGATAATGTAATAATAAGTATTATATACATGTGGATAGTATGTTCTACATAATAGTTATGGTATAGTGGGATATGGATATCATATGGTACACTAGGATATGGATATCATATGGTATAGTAGGATATGGACACCATATGGTGTAGTAGGATATGGATACTTGGATATATCTAAATAATATGATATATTACGAACAGTAGGATGTGAATTTTATAATATACAAATAGTTATACATGTAGATAGTATGTTCTACATATGAATGCCGATATCCTAGAACAATATGGATATCATATGGTACAGTAGGATATGGATAGTTTGATACATATAAATAATATGATATATTATGAACAGTAGGATGTGAATATTATAATATACAAATGGTATATACGTATGGATATTATATTCTACATATAAATGCTGATATCCTAGAATAATATGGATATCATATGGTATAGTGGGATATGGATATCATATGGTACAGTAGGATATGGATATCATATGATATAGTAGGTTTATCCATAAACCCTTATTATAAATGAATCAATATTATAGCTTCCCTTACACAACGCTAGAAACAGCTCCTTTTTTCAAAGAAATCAAGAAGACTCTAAAACAAGTGGAAAGTTTACTCATCTGAGCAGCGAGTTTACCAAAATTTATATAGCGGTTTAACAAACAATGACTAATAATGCATTCCACCCACTGGGAGAGAAAATAAACATTGATTAGTTTTCAATATAAAAACCGTGTAGGAGCAACATTATGATCAGTCTCAATTCGACCCCGGTGCCTGTTCTCATTATCTTCTAGAAGTCTACCCCCATTGCAAATTCCTTAAAAGTTTCATCAAAGGTTTCCTATAAAGGTACCTATATAGGCTCCTATGTATGTACCTATAAACACCTATAGGTTTTTGTGGGTACCTACATAGGATTCTATATAGGTTTATAGATTGATAACCTATTAGGGTTTTTCAAATCACCCCTTATAAAGGAACTATTTTATCTTCGTTTTTTTTTTGTCAACGTTGCACACTTGATCATCACACAATTCATACAACAAAATAAATTGAGACTATTTTCATTTTATTTCCCATTTGAAAAATGCACTACATGTAAAGAATTTCACAATTGATTTCAAAAAACTCCAGTTTTTGAAGAAACCTCGAAAAATGAGAAGGCTGACGGTGCAAGGAGGAGACAAGTTTAACGTACGGAATATTTATGACGTGTAGGGGATTGCCCCCGGTCGTTCGTGGCAGGAATGTAAATTACTCGTTTAACAAGTGGGTGTAAGTTTCACGAGCACAATGAAGATGAGGGCCATAATAATCGTAACGACACTGTCACAGATTTAGCGCATTAGGCACTTTATGCAATGTTATAGCTAATCGGAAGGGTTACATTTTAAAAATTAAGTGTTTAGTGTCGGCAGATTAATGTAATAAAGATATAATCTCGATCGACAAAAGCTTTATAGAAAACGAAGCAATTACACATTTTTGAAAACTCTTTCAAAATGGTGATTTTCACTAACAATGTTATAATATAAAATTGGAAAACAAGATTAAATTGATAAACGAACTTATTATCCTTATCATAAAACAACGGCGTATTTGTTCTACCACTGAATTTCGTTTTTTATGAAAAATTTGTTAAAATCACAATATATTATCTCACTGAACTAGATTTTACCACAAATTTAATTTGCGGAAAAGTAAAAAATCTACTGCACTTCCTATATAGATGAAAATTTTGGTTTACTTTCTTCTGTTTGAACAATGCGTACAATTAACAATGGATGAAGTATCTTCTGGATCAGAAAATGAGCATCATTTACGGTATATTCAGTACATTCTTCATGTTCTCTAAGAACTTGATAAGCTTCATATCTATAAATAGCCTATCTCCATCATCAATTATAGCAATGGTTGTACTTTTCCTGCTTACGCTCCAGAACATGTATCTCATTATGTCCAACAATAAGGTTATCAGAACATTAAATGTAGTTATTAACTTTTGCACAAAAGAGATAAGGAACACGGCATTCAGACCGTTTTAGAATTATTTAGTCATTATTCAGTTATTGAAGAGATGAAACCGGCTAATTTGATGCATTTAAAGAGGAATGGCTAGGAATTGTTACATTAGTAACAATAACAGCTGTTCTAAAGAATTGCATTGTTTCTGAAAATATCTCTCGAAGATCAATAAACAACTGTGGCGACTACATTTCATTTCAAGCCACATCCCTAAACCATTTTTAAAGACTTTTAACAAATTTTCAATGTTTCCTAAATGTAATTTTTCTGATTTAAAAGATTCGTTTTTTTTCCTAATATCTGCATTTCTCCAAAAAAAAACAATTCGATAATTTCATCTAGATTCGAACCAATTTACAATTCACTTTGTCAAGTTTCAAAAATTGAAGGTAAAAAACTAATTACCTAATTGCTCACAATTTTACCTCCTTCTCACAAAGAAATTTACCCATTTCAGCTAAACTGAAACAACAGAAAATCGATATCGAGTATAAAAATCGTCGTGACTTTTTTTCCTGGCATGATTTCAGCGTCGAATTGATTTATCGGGCTTAAATACACTCTTCTTGTATAGTGGAAGGTCCTCGGGGGAAGTTGAGGCGAGTGGGTATTGGTGGTATGAGTGATCATGTAGCCATTTGATTTTCCTCCCTGCGATGAAAGCATTACGCAATGGAAACTTAGTCCGTATTGTTTTCGAAGGCGAACTTCTTAAATTCGAGTTATTTTCGTCGAGTGGAAGACGGATGGCGCGTGGGTTTCTGGCTACATCGTCGGGGGGAATCCAAGGGGCGAATGTGTCACCCGGGCCATACCGTTCCCACCGACAAGAACTTGGAGAGAAGTTTTCAAGACGAAGAGTTGGTTCACTTGGAGAGCGCCTTGTGACGCCTTCAGGGCGCCGTGTCTCGTTATCCCCAGGATTTATGGCGCGCTAATTGCAACGCGGTGAACAACACCCTGGATACGTAACCCAACCGATGGGTGCAAGAGACAGCAGAGTGGCATCAACTTGGTAGCAGACGACCAATCGTCATCCCAAACTCCGGCATCCTCCTCGAGTTACTGGAATCCCTGAATCCCAAATTAAACCCATATCAAGATGGTAAAATATTAAATATGGGTGCTTTTCCACTAACGGTGATTTTTATGTCCTCAATGTACACTACCGGCAAAAATTGCGGGACCACTTACAAAAATGGGATTAAAAACATGACCGTCCTAAAATCTTAAATACTGTTAATATACTGACTATTTATGTCATAATATCCATATCAGGATATCATAATATTCATATGATGATGTCATATCATCCATAATGGTATCTAAAGTATGTATATCATTCAATATAAATTAGAATATACATATTTCACCACCTGTGGATATATCTTACTTTTTATTACATCCATTGTATCATATGTACAACACACTGTCCAGATAATACCTTCTGGATGTCATACCATCAATACAGTAGAATCTTCTTAACCATACCATATTAATTGTTAAACATTCTATCTAATTCATACCATCTATGTTCTTTATGTATATATCATCTGGATGTCATACCAACTACATAGTACAATCTTTTCTTCCATACCGTACCAATTGTTCAACATTCTATCTAGTTTATACCATCTATGTTCTTTATGTATATCGAACCTTCTGTTTCACAGCATCCATAATACGATATCATAATATCCATATATCCTTCTATCCATATTATAATATTCGTATTTCACCACCTGTTGGTATATCTAACTATCCATATCATTAACAAATGGATAGTAGGTTGTACCTGCAGGTGATGAAATATGAATATTGAAATATGGAAATTGTGATATCATATTATGGATGCTATGAAGCAGATAGTCCGATATGCCTAAAAAACATAGATGGTATGAAGTAGATAATATGATGAGCAATTGGTATGATAATGATATGGATAAAAAGATTGTATTGTATAGTTGGTATGACATCCAGATGGTATACACATAAAGAATATAGATGGTATGAATTAGATGGAATGTTGAACAATTGGTATGGTATGGATAAAAAGATTGTACTATATAGTTGGTATGACATCCAGATGATATATACATAAAGAACATAGATGGAATGAATTAGATAGAATGTTTAACAATTGGTATGGTATGGATAAAAAGATTCTACTGTATAGGTGGTATGACATGCAGATGGTATATACATAAAGAATATAGATGGTATGAATTAGATAGAATGTTTAACAATTGGTATGGTATGGACATTGGATAAAAAGATTGTACTGTATAGATGGTATGTTATCCAGATGGTATTATCTGGACAGTTTGTTGTACATATGGTACAATGGATGTAATAGAAAGTAAGATATACCCACAGGTGGTGAAATATGAATATTCTAATTTGGATTGAATGATATGGATACTTTAGATACCATTATGCATGGTATGACAATCACCATATAAACATTATGATATCCTGATATGGATACTATGACATAGTCAGTATATTAACATCATTTAATATACATTTAGATGTTATATGATATGCATAGTGTTTTGTCAAAGTAATTTCATATATATTATGAAATTTCATATGGACGACACGGGATTTTTTTTTACAGAAAGTTGTTTTGAAATTGAATAAATATCACCTAAAATCTAATTATTCCCGGAGTAGTTTAAGAAGATGATAATTCTCGTTAGAAGTAAAAATTTGCAAGTTGGACCTTCAAGTATGACTACCTCTAGTTTTCAAGTTCTTTAGTATGGTTTGGTTTTCCACGTGACATTAGGACATCCCATTCCGTCGGTCTCCTTTCTCAGCCCTTCCGCCGGCGCTGGTGATTTATAGCGATGGAAAATAGGAGAAATGAGAGGCGACCCCCGCTTCACTATACGTACCATCACGTCCCTTGCTCTAACGAAATAAAAATACACCGCTCAACCGCGAACAAAAAAGCGAGGCAACTGACGGAAAATTCGGCGACTGACTGGAAGTCGGCGACGACGATGAGAAATTATTATTGCGACGAGCGACACTCTGGCGAGTGTAAAAATTATTATATTCGATTTCCAGTCATGTTGATAATGTTACTTTTGGCAAGACTCTGAGGTCAGCACGGAATTTTATAACTGCTAATAAAATAACAGAAATTTACTTCGTTTCGTGGAGAAACATTTATTTCAAAACATTTTCTCAACTTATTTTAAACTGCGGTTTCTATCTGGTAAACATTATGTGTTCAATTAATAATGTATGTTTATATGTATCTTTCGATAAAAAACGATAATAATAATAATAACAATAATAATAGCTTCTGCTTATTTCCAACATATCCTTTTTCTATTACTTTAATGAAATTATTATTTTAACATTTTCTAAATTCAAATTTTGGTAAAAATAATGTTCTTCATACCAAAAAATTGATTTGAATTTTTTAAAAATTGAATTCCGTTTTCTGTTCTGTGTTACAAAAGTTATTGTTGGAAATATTTTCATGGAAAAAAAAATTGTTTAAATGAAAATTTAGAACTTTAGAGACATGAATAGAAGAAAAAAATAGGTCAGAAAAATTATGAAACATTATTAAATAATGAAGAATATCACTTGAAAATTGAAAATATTAATTTAAGTTTGAAAAAACAGAGAGAGAACATTTGTCAATGTCAATAATGATTAAATGTAAAGAAAATAAAGAAAATAAAAATGGAAAAAATGTTTGCAAATTGTAGAAACAGTAGAAACTATACTTACTATGTTAAGGGCATGTGATGGAGAATGACGTCACTGGTATAGGCAAAATTTGTCCGTAAACTTTCTCTTAAAATAATCAACGTTTTGACACTAAACTTTCTGGAATTACTTAAAACATCATTAAGATGGTCTCTCTGACCCAAATTTGTTAAAATTTTGCCTTAAAATTAATTTTTTTCAATTTTTCGAAAATCAGCTAATTTTTTAAAAATTAATTTTAATGCAAAATTTAAACAAATTTGGGTCAGAGAGACCATCTTAATAATATTTTAAGTAATTCCATAAAGTTTAATGTAAAAATATTTATTATTTTAAGAGAAAGTTTACGGACAAATTTTGCCTATACCAGTGACGTCATTCTCCATCACATGCCCTTAAAAACAAAACTGGAAGAAATTACAATACTAAGCTAAGAAAATAAAACTAAAATATCTTCAAAATGAAAAATCGTTTTCAATTAATGAAATTAATTTAATAAATGAAAATAAATAATTCACTGTAACTTACTTCAAAATGTAAAAGGAAATATAAGAAAAAAGTTAAAGACTTACGAAATATAATTAAAAAATAAAGAAATATGGGAAAATGGTTGGAAAATAAAAATAAATAAAATGGTTGGCATATAAAAAAGCAATACAAAATTAGAAATGTTTTTTAAAATAAAGAAAAAATTGAGTAAAATTGCAAATAAAAATAATAAAAGTAAAACATTATAAAGGAATGAAACTAATAACTTGAAAAGAGGCAGAATCAATTTAAACTAAAAACAAATGACTAGAAAAAGAATGTTTGAAAATTGAATAAAATATGAAAACAAACATTAAGAAATGTTAGATTATAAAAAAAGGTATAACTTTCTAAAGAATAAAAAAAATCACTTAAAATTGAAGAAAACTGCTTAAAGATGAATAAAAATAAAAAAAAAGTGAAAAAGAAGAGAAAACTTTAAAGAAAGTTTGATGCTGCTCCAAGCGCAGCGAGAGCAGCAATCACCCGAATATAAAGTTTTACACGTAACTTTTCTCAATTAATGCGAGAAAATGCAGATCTAATAGAATATTTAACGATTTTGACAGGCTTTTTACTTTCCCGAAAAATGAGGTTAGGTTTCCATTATTTAATTTTATTTTCAAAGTACTTTAAAAAATACTAAAATAAAGTTCTTAAAAGTATTATATGATTTTAATTCTCTTTCCTTAAGTATTTTAACCAATAATTTTTGTAAAAGGGTTTTTTCAAGCGCAACTTAACCTAGAAATGGTTTTATTTCTGACAGCTTTACTAACCTTGAAAATTGTCTATTTTAAAACATGAGTTGAAATAATTATTTTAATCTTAAGATGATTTTTAGAAAAAAAAATTTTATTTCATTTAATAAATTGATTTATAGTTTAAGAAACCTTAGTTTTTGTACAATATTCTTTTACAATACCAAAATTTTTTTTATGCACATTATTTATTTTTAAAAAGTAATATAGGTATTTAAATGTATTTTACTAATATAACAAGCTAAAATTAACATTAAAAAAAATTCTATGAGAAAAAATGATAATGACAGTAATTCTAGCGAATTAGGAAATCCGGGAATCTATTCTCTTGAACAATTTTCTAATGTCTCATAATTTTTCAATTTATTATAGATTTAGTATATTTGTTTAATTTTTTTCTTTAAATATTTTATTTTCTCATAAAATTTATTTCTTCATAATTTTCTTATTTTTAAAGAGTTTACTGCCTTTTTTTAACCGAACCTTAATGAATTTCAAGTATTTCAACTCATTGTAATTTACATTTTTTTTTATTATAGGAATTTTTCTCTATAGCTAATAATACTCAAAAAATTTTTGCTTCTCTGAACCTTGTTTACATTTTTTTCAAAATTCACCGTTTTTTGAATAATTTCCTTGACTTTCTTAATTTTAAATAATTTTTTTCTTTTTTTGTAGAATTTTTTCTTATCTTTTTTGATTTCCTATTTTTATTTTCCAGTTTCGTTATTTCTGCAATTTTTTAATTGTTCTCTTTAATTAAAATTTTTAAGTAATTTTGTAATTATTATTTTTTTTAAACATATATTCTATGATTTTTTCAGTTATTTCTCTCAACTTTTATTGAATCTTTTCAGTTGTTCATATTTAAATTCATCATAATTTAATTTTCTTTCTCAATCTTAAATTATTTTCAGCATACTTCAATTATTTTTTTCAATTTTAAATTAATTTTATCATTTTTAATTATTTTTCTCGATTGTTAATTATTATTTTCATTTTCTTAAATTATTTTCTAAGATTTTTAAGTATTTTTCTGAAAATTCAAATATTTTCTTCCATTTCTAATTATTTTCATTTGTTATCAGAATTTCAAATTTTGTTTATTAATTATCGTAAATTTCAATTATTTTCAGCTTTCTTCCAGACTTTTCTCCAATTTTTATTTTTTCTCATTTTGTAAAATTAAATTCTAAAATTTTTTCAAGTAATTTTCTCAAATTTCTATTATTTTCTTCAATTTTTAATTATTTTTATTTGTTTTCATGAAATTCTTATTAATTATCGTAAATTTCAATTATTTTTAGCATTCTTCCAGTCTTTTCTCTAATTTTAAGTTATTCTCGTTTTCTAAAATTATTTTCTAAGATTTTTAAGAATTTTTCTAAAATTTAAATTGTTTTCTTCAATTTTTATTTATTTTTATGTGTTTTCATAATTTTAAAATTTGTTCACGGTAAAAAATCTAGCGTGGCGAACCACTGAATTTGTAAATAAAGCTACAATAAGAAAATGTACAGTTAATTTGTATAAATGTTTCTGCTACTTTCAGTAAACTGTTTTAATAAATTGGTATTTCTTTTGTTATTGTTGAAATTCGAAATTTCGTATTTTAGTACATTATGTATTCTTCTTAAATAACCAAAATAAAAAACTTTTTAAATATAACAGTGAAATGCACCTTTAGGTCAGCTGTAGGTATAGTTAACTTCTTGATACAAACTTTAGTGATTTGGCGATAGTGAAAATCTTCAAAACAAATAAACAGTCAAAAACTGACAGTTTCAGTCCTAACTTTCACATGGTTATATTTATTTAACCTGCTAATAATAAAAATTTTATTTAACAATTAATTAAATGAAAATATTAATATGATTATCTTGAGCCAAATAAGTGAAAAGTATTAAGGTGAAAAGAAGAAAGAAGAAGAAATATAAAGAAGAAGAAGAAGAAGAAGAAATGAGTTAATAAAATATTATAATTATTTATTTATATTTATATTTTCAAAACAATAAATGCATTTACATATTTCTTTAGTTTTATCAGTTACTATTAATTATTAATTAAAATGCAAATTAATATAATTTTGCATCTGATAAATGGCTTTTTTTATTTTACAGTTTATTAAAATAACCTTTAATTTTTGTTTACAATTATAAAAAGATTATTAATTCTGTAAACAATGAATCACATGATTTAATGTTAAAAAATTACATTAATAATAAAATATTTGAAGCTAAAAGATTATAAATAATAGAATAAATTGATAAATTTAATATAAGTTTAAGTGCATTCCTTATTTATTGTATACATAGAATAAGTATCTTATTGGATTTTGAAATACCTGAAGAAAAAAAAACGTAAAATGAAAATTTGAAATCCATTCTTTAAACTTTAAAAAACCTTTATTAAATGATAAATATAGTGGTATTGAAAACTTGTTAGGTTTATTTACAATTTTAATAACCCTACTTTTCAATAACAACTATAAAAACTAATTTAAATAGAACTATAAAAATAACAAAAACTACTTATCAAAATATTAAAAAATCATATCAATTTAAACTTAAATTACATATATTAATGACGAAACTAAGTACATATTTAAATTTATATTTATTGTTTTGGAAATCAAAGTACGAATACAAAATTATAGTTTTGTCAAATTATTTTATCGTATTCACATTCCTTCTTGATTCTTTTTTTAAACGTCACTACATTTCACTGAAGATAATTACAACACTTATATTAATTATAATTAAGGTTTTAGTAAAAATTTTAATACTTATTATGTGATATAATAAAAATAAATAACACCTAACCACGAAAATATTTAAAGTTGAAATTGTCAAAACATATATTCATCTGCTTTTTCTAACTATTCATCAAAATCAAGTTTCTAGCTATACATTTTGAATATTTCAATTAATGAATTTCAATATCTTTCTTTTGAAGTGACAAATATATAAATTAATAATACACTTTCCTTAATATAGAAAAATTGAGCGACGATTTTCAATTTCGCCAAAACAGAGATATTGACAATATCGCTCGTTCGTTTTTGGCTAAATGTTTACCCATTATGGAGAAAAGTTTCACTGATGCAGTTGTACTTTTTTTTCCGTGTTTATTAATTATCATAAATTTTAATTAATTTTAGCTTATTTCTTCAATTCTTTTCTTCAATTTTTATTTATTTTCTTTTTTTTTTAAATTGATTTCTAAGATCTTCGTGTATTTTTTTTCAAATTTCAATTATTTTTTCTTTATTTAAAAAAAAATTCTGTAGTTTTTTCAATTATCACACTTAAATGTCATTTATTTTTTACAACTTATCATTGTTTGTATCATATTTTAATTATTTTCGTCAAGTTTTAAAATTTAAAAACATTTTTCAATTATTTCACCAAAATCTATTTCCTTCAATTTTCAATTCTTTAAATTTGTTTCATAATTTTAAAAACTGTTAACTATTTATCTGACTTTTCAATTATTTCATTATTTATATTATTTTTTATATTATTTTCTTCAATTTTCAATTACTTTCGTTCTTTTTCTCGTTTTTTATATAATTGACAAAATTTTTTACTTATTTCTCTTAAATTAAAACTCGTTCTGTTCAATTTTAAATTATTTTTATCTTCTTTCATTTATCTTCTCTAAATTTTAATTTTAATTTATTTATCTCAATTTTTAACCATGTTTTTTCAATTTTCAATTATTTTCTCTAATTTTTCATTATTCAATTTTGTTTTAATTTACTTTTAAGATTCTCAAGTATTTTTCTCAAATTTTAATTATTTTCTTTATGTTTAAAACATTTTTATGATTGTTTAAATTACTTTCCCCAATTTTTAATTGATTTCATTTTTTTTCAATTAATTTGCAAAATTTGCAATTATTTTGTTTAATTTGAATTATTTTTTGCAATTCTTTTTAATTCTAAAATGTTATAAATTTTTTGATTAGATAAATACCTAGTATTTACAGATTTTTTATATTTATTATTGTATTTTATAATTTGTAAAATGTATGAAAAACTAATCGCGCGCTGGCGCGCGTTTTATTCTGCTAGTAGAGATAATATTGCATTAAACTAAAAAAAAATAATTTTTACACACATTCGAAAATTCAGTGTAATATCATCTCAATATTCATATATGGGTGATTCTCCACAAAGTGATAACTTTTGATAACATTTAATTTTTTAGTAAAAAATATTTTTTCTTAAATATTTCTTATATACAATTTATAAACAATTATTTTAAAATATAATTTAAAACATTTTTGAGCTTAAATTAACACCCTTAGTCTTATATATAACAAATTTTAAGTCTAAAATTTTAAAGGTTACAAAGATTTTTTTAAAATATTTAATTTTTTACCTTAAACGAATATCCTAAGGATGTTAGCTTATATTTAGAGAATGTTTGTAGGACATCAAGGAAAATTCTTGAAACTCTTGATCACAAATTAAAATAAATATAATTACGTAAATAATTATACATAAATTAATCAATATTTTGATTAAAAACTCAGGTTAATGATATTCTTATAAAAAACAAAACACTATTCCTATGTATTTCGAATTTTATGAACCGGAGTTTACGAATCAAAGAAAATAAATTATCATAGCAGAAAAACTTAATAAAATATTAAGGTTTTTGCAGAATACTGCATAGATTTGACTACTTTATATCACTATTATTTATATTTTATTTTAAATATAAACAGTTCAATTATTTTTGACGAAACGGAGTTTACATGTCATTAAAATACGCAGTAAATTAATATTAATTTTTGAAATTATAAAACTAAATATCCTATTTCTTCAACTAAGTTGGACTATCAAATTTTTTACCTCAATAACATTAATATTCAGTGAAAATTCAATATAAAAATGATTAAAATTATTGAAAAACAATGAACATGTAAACTCCTGTTCCAAATAACAAAAGGGTGGAGAAAGTATTTAAAAATGATTTTCGCAAAAGATATTAATAAAAACTGGAAAACAATACACCAAAAACGAAGCTTTTGAGATAAACTGTCGATAAGAACAGATAAAAATATTTTAAAAATATGTTTTATCTAAAAAAAAAATGTATTAAATCTCACGAGTCCTATGTGGAGAACCTAAAAAAGTGCAGATTTGAGGCATTTTTAACCATTTCATGTCCTTTGATGTTAAAAAAAAAAAATTTTTCAATCATGATATTAATAAACATAATAACAAAGAATAAATGTACAAAGAATTAAATATTTATTTATATAAGGTTAAAAGTTATTAAGTGGGGATGTAAAAATAACCACTCAGTGAAGAATCACCCATATAAAAACACCAATAATGAATACAAAATCACTCCTCTTTTAATAACCCAATTTTATTCAAATTGCAAGAAAATTCAACATCTGCATACAATAAACTGTTTAAGTGTAAACATCTGTGTAGTCTGGACAAGAAATCAATCATTTTTTGAGGCGCTACAAGCAGACAGACAAAAGGACTATTACCCTAACGGGTAAATGATAGGGTGTCGGATTTTCACACTCGATTAGGGTGCTTGTTAACAAGATCCAACCTAAAGACGTTACATAAATCTGGTCCAGGAGTCTAAACTGGATTCTGTGTTGGGTATCGGTATCTCAGGTAAATTTTGCCTGAACAGCGTGACAGCGGCATTTAGAGAAGCGTCGGAAAAGCATCTAAAAGTCACCTCGTTGCTAGGCCCTTAGTGCCTTAGTCGACCCCATGTCTAGAAAAATCAGAAAAACTTTGCGCAAGAGCGTTTCAATGCATTGTGACCCATTGAGAGAGAAGAAGAAGAAGAAAAAAAAAGGAAAGTTAAAACCTCGTGAGGGTATTGTTGGTTGCGTCACCGAGGGAAGTTCCTCTTCTTACCCAAGTCGAGCCGCGTGTATAATATCAAAATTTATGGCCGGTCGGGGCCTTGTTCAAGACGGATATAGTCAGTCGAGGCTCTTCTTCGTCCAGATCCTTCTCAGCACCTTTTCGTCTCTCTTGCTCCTCTCTTTTTTTTTCACATTCTATTTTCGACTTTTTTTCCTTTCTGCGTCTTTCCTCATTCGTATCTCGTACTTCCAGTTAGTATAAAGGTATTATTGCCACGAGTGGTTCCGGCCCAAGCCGTTACACGGAATCGGCTCTGTAGATTAATTGTTCGATAATGAGACGACGGCTTAACTAATCGAGCTAATCGAAATTCCTTCCTGATCGATGACCGTAAAAAAATGAATTCATTTCGCGTTGCATTTTTAACAGACGATTCTCTTTCTAGGAGTCTCGAATACCAAAGATGACTTATGGTAGATTGAGAAATGAAGAGGACGTTTTCTATTATTAAATTCACTCTTTCTCGGTAACTCCGCATTTGTCAAAATTTAACCACTAATTTGCCTCGGAATTTTTTAAAAGGCGTCATTTGTTAGCCCCTTTTGGCGGCGGGCAAAATTTCGATAAACGAATAAAGTACTTTGCATATGTTAATGTAAACTGATAAAAAAAAAGGTTTATTTTTTATTTTTAATTCCGTTATAATTATCGAGGATTACATGACATATTTTATTCAAAACATGTTTTTTTTCTTTCTTTCAGAGTGACAGAGGGATTAAAATGCTGATTATTCTGGTATAAAATGCACCCCAGCTTGCTTTTCCACGAATATTTTACTCTTAGTGACTTTTTTTTCCCCTGGAAGCCAATCGGGGTGCATTTTCTGCCGAAATTTCAGAATCGTAGATCTCCTTTAGGGAAACTCCCCTTACGTAAACTGCTTCTAAACAATTCAGTTCAGCGAAAACTTATTAGACTTCATTTCATTCAAATTCACAACCCACAAACGATAAATAAAACATCACAATGTTCGCTTTCTTGGCCTAATCAAACTTTCTTGTAACTTGAGATAGATTTAAGAGTATCTATGGAAATAATCATCAAGTCTTGGATGCACTTACAGAAAGGCGCAATTGCTTTAGAAACTCGATTTTTTTATTTGATTATCTAAAAGTAGACTCTATTAAAAATAGAACAAGACTAATTAGAACATTTTCTGATGAGCAAAAATAACTTAAATAAATTTATAATGCTAGATATTTTTTTTAAAAAATAATAATTCTCAAGGATTCATCACTGAATGCTTCGATTGTATTCATATTTCGTATTTTTATACTAAAAATGAAAAAATCAAAACTCCACATATATTTCTCGACATGATTCCCAAACAAACATTTTTAATACAAATTCAGTCGTTATTTAAAATTTTGTTCGACATATTGGATCCGACATTTTGAATTTTTGAAAACCGACTTTAAATCCGTAATCAGCGACTCTAAAAACCCCCAGATATTAAGTTTTATAAAAATCCATCTGCTTTTTAAAAATTCGACCGCCATATTAAATCCGACATTTTAAATTAAACCAAGTTTCATGTAAATTCAGTTAATAATTAAATATGAGTCCTCCATATTGAATTCGACATCTTTCATTCTTAAAATCTGAATTCAAATTTGAAATCAGCGAACATAAGAAACTTCAGATACCTAGTTTTATAAAAATTTATCTACTTTTTAAACATTCGACCGTCATATTAGATACATCATTTTGAATTTTTAAAAACCGACTTTGAATCCGTAATCAGCGACCCCAAAAACCACCAGATATCAAGTTTTATAAAAATCCATCTGCTTTTTAAAAATTTAACCGCCATATTGGTTCCGCCATTTTGAATTTTTGAAAACCGACTTTAAATCCGTAATCTGCGACTCCAAAAACCCCCAGATATTAAGTTTTATAAAAATCCATCTGCTTTTTAAAAATTCGACCGCCATATTGGATCCGCCATTTTGAATTTTTAAAATCTGACTTTAAATTTAAAATCAGAGAACCCAAAAACCCCCAAATATCAAGTTTTATAAAAATCCATCTGCTTTTTAAAAATTTTGATCGCCATATTGATTCCGCCATTTTGAATTTTTGAAAACCGATTTTAGAAACGTAATCAGCGACGCCAAAAAACCCCGGATGACAGGTTTTATAAAAATCCATCAGCTCTTTAGAAATTCTACCTCTATATTGGATCCGCTATTTTGGATGTTTAAAGTATGACTTTGAATTTGAAATCGGCGTTCCCTAAAATTTCAATAAAACAAGTTTTATGCCAATTCATTTAATATTTAAATATTGGTCTGCTATATTGAATCCATCATCTTTAATTCTTAAAATCTTACTGCAAATTTGAAATCAGCAAACACAAAACTTCCAGATACCTAATTTTATAAAAATACATCTGCTTTTTAAAATTTTGAACGCCCTATTGGATACACTATTTTGAATTTTTGAAACCCGACTTTAAATCCTTAATCAGTGACCCTAAAAACCACCAGATATCAAGTTTTATAAAAATCCCTCTGCTTTTTAAAAATTTAACTGCCATATTGGTTCCGCCATTTTTAATTTTTAAAATATGACTCCGAATTTGAAATCGGCGTTCGCGTTCCCTAAAATTTCAATAAACCAAGTTTCATATAAATTCAGTTATATTTAAATATTTGTCCGTCATCTTTTATTCTTAGAAACTGACTTCAAATTTGAAATCAGCGAACACAAAAAACCCCAGATACCTAGATTGGTTGTAGATTGAAATGAGAGAACAAAAAACACGCAGTTTACCAAATTTCATAAAAATTAGATTATTTAATTTTAAATATCATGAGTTTTTCGTTCTTTTTAGTTATTTGTGTCTCGTGTAAAATTTAGTTCTTTTAATTTTTTCTATCTTTCGGTGCATTTTTCTCCGAAACTAATTAACCGATTTGCAAATTTTTTTTTATTCTGTTCAGTAAGATTTCAAGATAACAAATAAGTAGGTTGACATTATTTTGAATAGATGAACGCAATGGGAGTAATAGTTATTGTGGTGAAAATCGTACAGAACCTACAAAATTGATGGTTTTTTGCGTTTAACTCGTAAAAAACGCAATTTTGTCAAAATTGTTTTAAACAAAAGTTGTAAGTTGAATTAAAATATAACTTGAATGTTTTATACAATTTTTCCTAAAAATGGATATTTATCGAGAAAAATGCAAATAAACATTTGGTAGCTTTGAAATGACCGGTTTATGAGGTTTTTGGGGTGGGGGTTAAGATCCCACCTTTGACAGCAAGATGCCGTTCAGTTCGGATTTTAGTTATTTACTATTTTAGACAATATTTATTAATCCCAAACCACTTTTTTAGGCACTGTTGATGACAAAACTTAAAAATCTCTCCCTAGAGTTAAATCCACTCTATCAGCAGATTGCAACCGCGCGGCCTAAGTCCGTGCGGCAACTCTTAACTTTTTTTACAGGTTTTTCAATACCTCCTCAGATTTTTTAAAACCATAACATACACAAAATATCCTTTTCGACCAAATGTCCAACTTTCGCCTAGAAATTTATTTAAAATCGTCCTTTTCCACGAGAAAAATGTGAAAAATCTCCATTTTTCATGTTTTTTTTCGGTTTCTGCAATTCCAAATCAAATTGCGGCAATTTTGAACCTGATCTTTGTTATCATCTCATCAAAACACGTCAGTACACATTGTTACAAAACAATCGAAAATGTTCTCTATGCGCAACTTTATCAAAAATCTACACACCAATTATGTCTATCATTAGGATTACGAAACTAAACGTTGGACAATCATAGAAACAATTTTCTGTCTACAATGTCGAGATTTTTAAGAGTATAGGGGGCACACATAACACGAAATTATAAGCGAGCTACAATTCATGTGAATTCGATGCTACAATTTGTACCTCTGGTTTATTATTTCCAGACATTTTTTTCCATTAGCAACACGATGTCAAGGCGATAAGACCGCCGGCGCTTATTAATAACGGAGTCATGAGAACCGAGGCTCGTGTCGAGTTTGCGTGCTGGGTAATCAGTATAATGATCAGTGGTCGAATTGACGTATCGCAAAAGATAATATATAGGACAGCACATGGCAGCAGATGCGTTTCACAGCGTGACGTGCTCTAACGCGTCATTGATAGGCCCCTACCACCTTTTTCTCCCTCGTCACCCCTCCCCCAGATCTGGTGCCCCCCTCGCCCACCTAGTCATATATCGAACGTCCTACAGCCACCCTCCATCAAATTTTCCAATCACCCCCATCCATTCCCTTCATTTCCTGCCTCGTCCAATTCCCCTCTATCCGATTTGACACCCGACCGCTGAAACCCCTCTTCTTGACCCCCTCCCCTCCTACTCGTCATTTTGCCCTTTCCCCCGCGTCCGCCAATCCATCCCAAGCAAGCTGAATGTCTAACTCAAACGGAAGGGACGTAAATGCGAATACTCGAGGGGTCCAACCCACATCCTTCGGGGCTAAGAATCCCACCATGTCGCTCGCGCTTTCGGCAATTCGCCATTAAAGTTATTACGAAAAGTATGGTGGGAATGATCTGTTTTTTGCGCCCGGGGATACAGTTTCGAGATTTGGGTTAGTGGTGAAATTTTTAATGGGTGTGTGAAATTATACGGAATAAAATGGACAAGTAGTAGTTTAATAAGAAAGTTGGTATAGGAAGTGTGCATGATTCTGGTTGGTCGATGACAGTCTGGGTAAAAAGTTTTTTGTTGAGGTAACTAGAAGTTTTGGATAATTCGATTTAGAGAAACTGTGTTGATTAAACTGTGAAAAAACTGTGTTTTTAAGGGAGAAAAAAAGTATTTGGTCTTCTTTCTGAAAACATTGGTTTAAATAAATAAATAAATAGAGACTAAAGAAAGTTAGGAGAATTTTAAGCGGAAAGTTTACGAGGCAGGCTTGTGGAAAATTATCAAAGGAACTACTGATAATTCAAAATTTACCGAAGAAAGTTTCTTTCTTTGTTTGTGCCTGCGCAGAAATTAGTCGTCATGGAGACGAACTTCTGCGCAGGCGCAGAAACATAACCTTGATTATCATAAGGTGTTTTTTAAAAAGTTAAGTTAAGATAGAAGATGAAACTAACGTCACAGTATTCAAAGGAATTTTCCATTCAGATTTTAAGATTTCAAAGGCGGAGCTTTTGTTAAGTTTCCAAGGTAGGCTTGCGGAAAATCTTCAAATGAACTATTGGTAATTCGAAAGTTACCGAGGAAAGCTTCTTAATTCTTAAAACCTAATTTTAAAATAAAAATAGTAACATGCAGACTTCTTAGACTCCAGATACGCGACTTTAGAAAAAACAACTTATGATACGCTCTTTCTCTAGTAAAACTACCGTCATAGTATCCAGAGGAATTTTCCAGTCAGATTTTAAGATTTCAAAGTTTCTAAATGATTCTTCCGGGAAGTTTCAGGAGGAGCTTTTGGTAAGTTTTTAAAAGTAGGTTTGTGGAAAATTATCAAATGAACTACTGATAATTCAAAATTTACCGAAGAAAGTTTCTTAATTCTTGTAACCTAATTTTAAAATAAAAATAATAACATACGGACTTCACTTAAGATACCCGATTTTCGAAAAAACACCTCATGATCAGTAGCGTAACTGTTAAGGGGCAAAGTGGAGCAGTGCCCTGGGGCCCTTGGTCAATCCAAATAAACATTTTTTGTCTTTTGAAAAAATTCCAAAAACTTTACTAATTGTAGTAATTTCAAGTTTGACTGAATTAAGCAACGCGATTAGTTTCTACACATTGTGTTATCAACAATTATAAATAATTTAAATATAATATTTAAAAATAAATTTCTATACATAGATAAATAAATAAAATAAATATTTACTTAGGACAAAATTGATAAAATTTTAGAATTAAAAAAGATTGCAAAAAATAATTGAAATTAAATAAAATAATTGAAAATTTTGCAAATGAATTAAAAAAGAATAATGAAATCAATTAAACATGGGGGAAATTAATTTAAAAATCATAGAAACGTCTTAAAAATAAAGATAACAATTTGAATTTGAGAATAATGCTTGAAAATCTTAAGAAAAAAATGAAAAAAGCTGAATAACGAAAAATACGAGAAAATAATTAAAAAATGAAAAAAATGATTGAAAATTGAGCTGAATAATTTAAAATTGTAAAAAACTCAATAATAATTTAAAATTGAAGAGAACAATTTTTAATTAAAGAGAAATAATGAAAATTTTTTTAGAAATTATGAAAAAGAACTAAAGTAATTGATAATTAAAGAAAATAATTTGAAGAATAATAATTGAAAATTGAATGAATCAATTGAAATGTCAGATAATTAGTTTAAAACTTTTATAATTATAAAACGATTAAAAAACTTGAAATTTGAAGGAAATAAATATTGGAAAATAATAAATTGAAAACTTACTTTAAATTTTGAAACTTAAAGAAAATAATTAAAATATGATAAAATCAATTATAATAGTTGTAAAAAATAAATTAGATTTGAAAGAAATAATTGAAAAAAATACAGAATTTTGTTTAATTAAAGAAAAATAATTGAAATTTTATAAAAATACATGAACATCTTAGAAATTAATTGAAAAAAATTATAATAAATAAAAATAGGAGAAAAGAATTTCAGAAAGCTAAAAATAATTGAAATTTACGATAATTAATAAAAAAAATTAGAAATTATGAACATAAATGAAAAAAAATAAAAATTGAAGAAAATAATTGAAATTTTGGAAAAATACTTAAAAATCTTAAAAAAGAATATTAGAATACGAGAATAATAATAATAAACAAGGAAAATTAATTAATTAATTGAGGAAATTATTTGAAAAATGATAAAATTAATTCAAATTTGAAAGAAATAATTGAAACATGCTGAAAGTAATTTAAGATTGAGAAAAATAAATGAAATATGATGAAAATAATTTAAATATGATAGATTGAAAACAGTAAATAAAATTTTAGAGAAATAATTGGAAAAATCATAGAATACCTATATGTTAAAAAAAGGAAAATAATTACAAAATTACTTAAAAATGTTGAATTAAAGAGCATAATCAAAAAATCACAGAAATAACCGAAAATTAATAAAAATAATTGAAATTTTTGAAAATTATCAAAATAATGAAAATAATTAGAAATTGAAAAAAATAATAGAAAAATCACAGAATTTATTATGAAGTAAAAGAAAATACTTGGAAAATCGTTTAAAACAACAAAAACTGATAAATATAATCTAAATTTTAAATAATAACTGACAGTTTAAGAAATTAATTGAAAAGTAATGAAAACATTAAAAGATGAAGAAAAGAATTGCAAAATAATAAAAATGAATAAAAATTGAACAAAATAATTGAAAATTGAGTTATTTCTTGTATAACTAACCTATAAATTAAATTTGCTCTAAAATAAATAAATAAATGATTAAAATTTAAAATTAATATAAACAAATTCTAACCATTCTTTACTTTATCTACAAAGTAAAGTGAATTTTGAATAAAATTAATATAAAATAATTCAACATTAACCTAATTTATAAACTAACCCTAACAGAATTTATTGACAGTAATCTGTTTCGAAAAAAGATTTGTCATAATCCAGTTCTGATTTATCATTATAATCTAATTAAATTTCTCAAATTGATAAAAATTCTGAAATAATTATTTAGGATTTTAAATTTTATGTAAATTTTCTATTTTGATTATAAAAAGAAATTTAACTTAAATCTTTATTAATATTTTTATTACTATTATTACTTTTATTATGATTTATTTTCATGACCTGATCATTTGTAACGCATTATTTTTTTAAAAAAATTTAAATAGAAAAAATTCAACTCGAACTAATAGTCAAGCTAATACTTCTCGCAAGTGGTTTACGAAACATAAACTTAAACGAGTCTGGTCGGACGTACAAATAAACGGCTGGACGTTAACGATCTACCTAACGTGATGAATTCAATTCGCAATCCGAGTCGACAGTGAAAAGTGTTCATTGAACGAGCGAAACGTCAAAACATTTAGGGAAACGTCAAGTCAATTTCGAATCCCAACCATAGCCCACTTAATTCCTGTCGATATTTTTCTCACAGAGTTATCTGCTTACAATATCCCCACTTTGTAAATCGGAATCGCATTACCAAGTTTTACTTACCCAAATTTTCACTTAACACAATTCGCAATAAATCGAATTCTTATTTAATATAATTTTAATTAGCCGAATTTTTATATAAGGAAATTTCAATTTAATGGAACTTTTATAATTAAAGGAATTCTAATTCAACCGAATGTTTATTTAATTGAATTTTAATTTTACCGAATTTTATTTTTTTAAATTTTTCGTTTTAGTCGAATTTCAATCGAATTTTTACTTCACAAAATTTTTAGGTCTAATTAATATTTAACAGAATTGAGTTTTAATGAAACTTTTAAAATCACCGTATCTCTGAATTTTCAAACGTGCCGATCAGGTAGGTTTCTAGTTCATAAACCCAAGTGAATGTTACTTCTGATTGGCCAATAAGTTTGACGTCAAAAATTCAGGGAAAATTTGAAATATAAAAATTATTAATCGGAAGGAATAATTCGTTCATTTAGTAAAATTTAGTTTTTAAGTAAAAATTTCATCAATCAATTTATTTGATAAATTTAAGGAAAATATTTGGAACTTGCGGGAATTGAACTTATAATTTAAGGGAAAAATTAAAAAATAATGAAAATTATTAGAATTTAATGACAATTTTTGATTAATGATAAAAATAGATGAAAATTATAGCAAATAATTAAAATCATAATAGAAAAGAATTGTTAAAAATTGAAGAAATTTTTAAATAATTTTAAATTTATTATTCTCAAGGCGAGGATTAATTAAAATTTTAATCAATGAAATTTCAAATTAATTTAAGTTTATTATTTTCTTCAGTTAACAATTATTTCTATCAATTATTTTTTTATTAAAATTATTTTTCAATTAATTTTTGTCTTTTTAAATTATTTTTTGATTTATTTTCGAATTTTTTTTATTATTTATCTCAAATTCTAGTTATTTTTCAATTTAACTTTTTATAATTTTGCAAATATTTTATCGGATTTTTTATTACTCTCATTATTCTTCAATTAGTTTTCTAGATTTTAAAATATTTTTCTCAAATTTTAATAATTTTCTTCAATTTTGGATTATTATTGTTATCATTTTGCAATCAATTTCTTCAAATTTTAGTTATTCTCAAATTTCATTTGTCAATTAAATTCCTAAATTTTTAATTATTTATCTCATTTTTCAATCATTTTTTTGAATTTCTATTTTCTTGCAATTATTTTTTCCACCTTTTAATTACATATATTAATTATTTTTCAATTAATTTCCTAAGTTTTCACTTATTATATCAAATTTAAGTTATTGCATCCACTTTTTAATGTTTTAATCATTCTTTAATTTTTTTTCTCAAATTCCAAATACTTCGTCAATTTTTAATTTTTTTTTTCATTTGTATTATTTTCACAATTTTTCTATTATTTTGAATTTTTGTTGATTAATTCCGAAAATTTCAACAATGTATATCTGAAATTTTCATTATTTTCTTTAATAAATTTTCGATTATTTCTATAATAATTATTCTATAATAATATTTTTTTCTGAATTTAAAATTCTTGAAATCATTTTGAAATACTTTTACCGTACAAATATTCTGTATTTTTACAATTATTTTTTTATGAAAGCAATTAATATGTACAAACTTCAACTATTTTCATCATTTTTCAAAAATTTTCTTCATATCAATGATTCTCATTATTTTTCAATTTTTCCCCTAATTTTTAAATATCAAATTTCTGCAAGTTTCAATTATTTTGTTTAACTTTTTTAAAGAAAACTTTTTTAGTTTAAATTATTTCCTTCAATATCAAATTAGTTTCATTATTTATTAATTAACTTACAATTTCTTTTGTTATTTTTCAATTATTTTTACAAAATATGAGTTTTGTTTTTTGTATTTTTCAAGTATTTCAATGATGTTCTTGGATTTTCAATCACTTTCTTTTACATCAAATAAATTTTGTAATTTTCTTAATTTTTGTTCTTAAATTTCCATAATTAAATTTAGTTCCCCATTATTTTTATCCTTTTATAAGTAGTCTTGTTTCCAAAATATATTCTGTAATTTTTACAATTATTTTTTCACAAATTTTTATTAAATTCTTCAATTTTCAATTATTTTTACCATTTTTAAATTAGTTTTTATTATTTTTAATTATTTTTTAACAAATTATCTAACTTTTTATTATTATTTATCTCTAATCTCAATTACCTATTTTTTCAATCCACATTTATTTTCATTATTCTGCAATAATTTTCTTTTGTTACAACTACATGTTGTTATTTTTTCAATTATTTTTAACAAACTAAAATTATTGTCTTCAATTTTTCATTATTTTTATTACTTTGCAAATATTTTGTCGAAGTTTTTATTACTTTCATTATTCTTCAATTGATTTCCTAGATTTTAAAATATTTTTCTCAAACTTTAATAATTTTCTTCAATTTTCCATTATTATTGTTATCATTTTGCAAAATATTTCTTCAAATTTTAGTAATTCTCAAATTTCATTCCTCAATTGAATTCCTAAATTTCCATTTATTTATCTTTTTTTTCAATTAGTTTTTTCAATTTTAATTTTCTTTTATTTTTCTGCATTTATTTTGGCCCTCTTTTAATTAGATATATTAGCTTTTTTCAATTTATATTCTAAATTTTCATTTATTATGTTAAATCTAAGTTATTGTACATATACACTTTTCAATCCTTTTAATCATTTTTCAATTATTTTTCTCAAATTTCAATCAAGTTCGTCAATTTAAAATTTTTTTTTAATTTGTAATGATTTTAACAAATTGTATATTATTTTGATTATTTGTTTATTAATTCCGAAAATTTACTCGAAATGAAATAATTTGTCAACTTTTGCGACACAATAATTACGATAATTAAGAAACTCTTTAATTTAATATTGTTTTATTTCTCTTCTCCACCCCCTCCCCCGCCGGTCAATATTAAGTGTGCAGATGGCAAAAATTTACAAGTCTCCGCCCCTGATTAAACATATTTTTTAACTTTTATTTTTCTAAGGAATATAGGGGGGGGGGGGGGCACCAAAATATTTATCTCGCACCGGACGCGAAAAACCTAAGTTACGGCTCTGATTATCATAAAGTTTAGTAAACAGGGTTTCAAAATCCTTATTTCGCGACTTTGGTGTCCGTCCGTCCGTCTGTCTGCGATTCTTAGTTAACAACAAGCATTTTCTGTTCTGGACAAAAGGTATATCTAGACAGATGTAAAGTTTCCGAGGGTATCCGAAAGTTTCCTAACGAAGCCGAGAGTTGCCGAAAGCTTCCGAATCTATCCGGAAATTCCCGAACGATCCCGAGAGCTACATACTGTGTTCTGAAAATTTTTGAACGGTGTCGACAGTTGCCGAGTGCTTCCTATCGTACCCGAAAGATTTTGATCAATACCGAAAGTTGCTAATGAACTAGAGAAAAGTGAGCTACTATTAAGAATTCTACTATTTTTTTAGTAGGAAGCTAATTTTGTCTAATTCGTTAGTATAAAACCACTAATTCAGATTTAGAGAGTATCGAGAAGTGTCAAACATAACCTAATACCGCTTCCATTCGTACCCGAAAGATTCCGAATGATGCCGAGAGTTGCCGAACGATGCCGAATGGACCCGAAAGCTTCCGAACCCAGCCGAAAATTCCCGAAAGTTACGAATAGTTGCCAAATGGAACCTAAAACCTCCGATACTTTATCAAACCGTTTTCCAGAATGAAATACATTTATAAATTAAAGTTTATGCTTCCGCATTTTTTAACGAGCCAATTTTATTATTCAGGGAACATACAAGGAACTTGAGCACAATTCATAAGCCGCACGAGACTGGTATATATATACCGAGTTGTTATTTGTTCGAGGAATCTGATCGGCACGTCAATGAAATTTGTTGACCTATAGATGAAAAACCGAATTGTAACGCGTTGTTGGACGTGAAGACGGAACGGTTGAGCGGGTTTCGCAGAGTGGTACAAGAAACGCAGTGAATTATAGTTAACAGAGGAATTCGTGTTCTTGCTACAGTTGTACGGGGTCCTCTCTGGAATTCACTGCGGAACAATTACAATTAAGAGCGGTTAGCGAATTACCGAACATTTCAAGCACGCGGCAGATTCCAAGTATCGTACATAGACCGATAAGAGCTTCTTAGAATGTCCACACTCACTGCGTCAGTGTCTGACCATTTACTTATATTTTTACAATCTTACAGCTCTACTATATCCTTCTTATAAGGTTTCTAGTATTTTCTTCAACAATTTTCTACCTTTTCTTTTTTCTTTTAAAAGAACTTTTTCAAACTTGTACACTCGAAAGAGTTCTCTAAACTTTTTCCTTTCAAAGTTTCTAATAATTCCTGTATCCAGATTTCTCAAAGTTTTTTAAATTATTTCTACCGCAATTTACAAAGAACGAACGTTGTAGTTATTTTTATAGTGTAATTTTATAATAATTTTAATTAAAATTATTATTATTTTTACATCTAAAGTTAGTTACAATAGACCTTTTTTTGTTTCAAGGCAGTTATTTTTTAAAAACTCTATTGATTTATTATAAGTTTGCAACGCTTTTCGATAAACGTAAAACGAAAAAAGTAAACTTTTTTAATCAAAACGCGAGTTTCTTTTATTTATTTATCATATGTTTAAATCTATTTTTAAAAATTCTATTGAAAATTCCACATCTATTTGAATCACATTTTACGTCAATACTACTTGAATAAAACGCTTGATTTATTTATTGCTAAAAAGTGGAAATAAATCGCTTGCTGCGTACACGTTTTTCAACTGATCATTAACCGAAAATAAAATTTAAAAATTTACATATAAAGTACATATTATTATTATAGTTGAATATTTAATGTCAATAGTAATTGTTAACATTACACGGCTAGTTAATTTTAAATTAATTCAAAATCGAATTTTTCTATAAACAACATAAAATTCAAATCATTAATCCTTTTATTTAGAATCAAGATCTGTCATCACATTTGGTTTTTTTTTTTTTCAACATATTCTCACTATTTTGTCAGCTTTTGAAACCTCATTTCCATAAACTGATATAAACGTCCATAAGTTATGAACTGAATAAATATATCTATACAAATTTCCATAATCAACTCAAAAGTGTAATGAAACCTGACATTTTAGAAATTTTCATAAATTATAATTTAACTAGTTTATTTAAACTGATATAAATGAAGAATTGTGATTTTAAATTGGACTCAAGTTAAGAAAACTTATATTAAATTAATTTAATGAAAGAATTTCTTAACAGATTCTTGAAGCCAATTTTTGATTACTGATAATATGTATATTTGCAACCAATTTTTGTTTAAAACAGATTTTTTGTCTGAATCAAATATTTGAATGCAACCAACTTCTGTTTGAGATTAATTTTTATTTAACACGAATGTTTAAAACAAGAAATTTAAATTTATAATCAATAATTTATTTTGAGCTAGTTTGGAACTAATTTTTGTTTAGAAATTATTTTAGACTGAAAACAATTTTCTTGGACGTAATTATCAATGAAAATGGTTAATGTATTTTTGGAAACAATTTTTCTTTGGAACAAATTTCTATTTAAAACCAATTTTTAAAACTCTCTTAAACTGAATTATTGAAAAATCGGTCACTAATTCGAATTAGTGAAAATTTATACAATTTTCATTTAAACTTTAGGCAAAATAAAAAATCTACCAATTCAAATAGTAAAATGTTATGAAAAATTAATAAAAATTTCCACTAATTTGAATTCCTTACTTACTTTTTTGCTAATTCAGATAAGGAAAGTAATTTTTATTTGGGATTAAATGTTTGGTATCAATTTTTGAAAATAACTATTGTTTGGCAAATATTTTTGTTTATAAATAAGTTTTAATACGAACAAAGTTTGATTAAGAATCGATTTTTTTCTGAAAAACAGACATTTAAGTTTGAAACCATATTTCGCTTAAAACTTGTTTGATGGGATAAATATTTGTTTAAAAAGAATTTTGGAAAATAAATTCAAATTTGGAACCAATTTTATTTTAAACCCCATGTTTTATTAGGATAAATATTTTTTCAATTCAGAGAGATTTTCATGTTTTAAACTTATATTAACTTGTCAAATAACGTCGCTTTTTTACATATATATTTATAAATGTATATACAAAGATATATTATAATTTTTTTTTCTTTGCTATTTTCCCAAGTCTTTTCAGAATCCAATTAATGACTAAACAATCGCGAGTAAGAATGTACTGAATTCTACCACGTAAACTGAGACATAAAAGAAGGAAAGAATTCCAGTGAGTTTGTTTTGCATCGGGCGCAATTATTATCAAATCAGCTTCTTCTGTGGAGCCAAACATGTACACCTGCGCGAGCAACAGAAGCATTTACTTTCCACGCGTGTTCTTCCTTGTCCCGAATAATTTATAGCCAGAAACTTTTTCTCACCAACAATGAGTTCTAAGAGTAAGCTACCTGAATGTATTCATACGATTTAGAGAAAAATAAGTTATATATATATAAAATAATCCAAGAAACTTGAAAAAAAAATCTCCTGAAGCATTCAAATAAGAATAATGGTTTGTTTATCTTTTTTTTTGTCTGCGCGGAGAAAGAATCTGTTACTATTATAGAAAAGAAATCCATTAGAAACCTCTCAGCACAGATTTATTGGTATTATTTTACAACATTATTAGAAAAGATTTGATAACAAAGTTTTTTATGTTAACATTATTATTTTCCGACATTTACATTATTTTATTGTATATTGTGATTGCAACTTTAACAAAGTTAATATATGATATAAACTTATTAAGATAATCATTAGAATTGTGAAAATGATAAATAAAAGTTTCTATAAAGCTGGAATTTTGTTAAATATTTATTAGAGGTATGAATTATTGAAATCTGAAATCTTTGCTATTTACTGAATATCAAATAAGTTTCGAATAGATGTGTATATATTAAAATACAAACGCAGACAATGATTAAATTAATTTGGAGTTATTTACTCAATTGTTTAATTTTCTGCTGCAATACCTCGTGAAGTTTTTATAAGCATGTAAACAAGAAATAATAAGACACGTTTAACAATGATTTCAAGACAATTTTCTTCTGCAACAAGTGATGAAATTTTCACAATCTTTAAATTCAAATTGTAAGATGTGACGCGTTCTGAAGAAAGGTACCTAAGAAGGAAATTGGTTATTTTACAGGAGAGCGAAAACAAAAGTCGAGCGCGCATGGGAATCTGTACAAATTGAGAGATTTAAATTGTTATAACTTAAAAAATATCCAATAAAAGCCTTTTCTGACTTCAGATAATGAAAAAGAAACCTTTAATAAAATTAAAACAACCATAAACCGAAAAACGATTTTTGGCTTCTTAGGTCCCTTTCTTCAGAACGCGTCACAGATAATCTATTTTTTATAAAATATCAAAAACATGTGGTTTCATCTCATTTATATGCATTTCTTTAAACTGAAAACCTGTTATTTTATTTTAACTGTTCCACTTTCTGTAAATATTTAAAAACTGTATTTACTTATGAGGACGAACTTAGTAATATTCACTACATTTATTTACACAATTGATATTTTAATTCAAATTATCATAAATTTATATTGACAAAATTAAAATTTATAGTTCATAGGGTTAATAAACTTTTAATATTATTGTAATAAATACTATTTGGTTAATAATTGAAACAAAAATATTTATTGCTATATTTGGAAAAAAATTTCACTTTTTAACAATCTGTTTAAAACTTCAATTATCCAAAATTTTTGCCAGAACGATTTTTAACAGCTCCTCAAATTAGTTTATTCTGTTTTTAATTATATCTAAAGTATTCTTTTAACTTTTTTTTTTAATATTATTTATTAATATCGATTTTTGGCCTTTTATTCTAATTCAAAAAAATAAAAACTAATTTTAATAGTTCATAAGATTTAATACTATTTTTAATAGATTTTTGACTAAAAATACTGCGGGGAATAAGGCTCTGAATAAAATTTGTCTAAATTTTCTTAAATGTTGAAAATTGTGTAGTAAAAAAAAACGTTATTGCAATAGAAATGCCCATGAAATTGAGTCAAGTCTAAAAAGAAATTTTTTTTAAAATAATAAAAAAATAACGAAATTTTTCTTGTAAGTCTAAAATTGGTATTCTTCAATGTTTTTAATTATTTTTACTTTAATTAAGTTTTTTACATGTTTTCAAAATTGACCTTCTGTTACCAAAGAAAAGAAATAGAATTTGTAAAATTAAGTTGATTCATTATTAAAACTCATATTTTAAACTTAAATTAGTCAATTTTAAGAAATAAATTTTAAACTTAAATTAGTAAATTTTAAGAAATAAATTTTAAACTTAAATTAGTAAATTTTAAGAAATAAATATAATCTTCTGTGTATTAAAGTTGCAAGTAAGTTATTTTTTACTATATATCTAAAAAATGTGAGAATAACTCAAAAAATGTCATGCAGTGCACTATTTTAAATTTTCTAATAAAACGCGTGTGAAAAGTATTCAAAGTTAAATTTACAAAATTCATAACTTCCGCAACTTTCATTCAATGAGAAAATATAAAATACGTATATCTTTACTTTTTACACACAATTTTAGTTATAAAAGTTACTAAAAGTGGTAATCGGTTGTTAGATTTTTTCATTTATCATTATTTTTCGATTTTTAAAAAAATTTGACAAAATGCTACGATTTTTGGTCATTCTAATTTTTCTGGCACTTAATTTTGGCAAAAGTATTTTCTTTTTTCAAAAACCTTTTATTCTTCTAAGTCATAAAAGTTACTAAAAGTGATAAGCTGTTCTTGGATTTTTTTATTTATCGCTATTTTGAGTTTTTATCGAAATTAGACAAAATTGTGTGTTTTTTGACAATTCTCATTTACCTCATTATCGTTATTTTTCGACTTTTTCAAAATTTTATGAAATTGTATACTTTTTGACAATTGGGGCATTCTATGTGAAGCGGACATCCCAAAATTTGTAACGTAAGAAGCATATTTTTTAAAATGCTGCTTTTTCCAGTGAAATGTATAAAATGGAAAAAATTATGGTTTTTTTTTTGTAGAACATTAAACGGTCTTTAATGTGGTGGGTTTGATTTTTAAAATTAAATTAATTTTCATCGAAAAAAGTGAAAACGAAAAATTGAAGTTCATTTTTCATGACCTCCGACCACTTAAAAATTTTCTTACAATGGCTTAAAATACAGTTTAAGGATTGGAGATTTTTTAACATTACAATAAACATTGTTGCGTATTAATAGAAAACGTTTAACCCCAAATGGAAAATATTTATGTAACATATCAAGATATTATAAACTAAATAACAATTAAAGTACAAAAGCTGCCATTCTGTCATTTGTATACAAAATCTCCAATTCTTAAACTATTTTTGAAGCCATTGTAAGAAAATTTTTAAGTAGTCGGAGGTCATGAACTTAAATTTTTAATTTCCATGTTTTTCGATGAAAATTAATTTAATTTTAAAAATAAAACCCACGACATTAAAGACGGTTTAATTTCCTACAAAATAGAGTCATAATTGTTTTTAATTTGTACATTTGACTGGAAAAAACAGCATTTTAAAAATTATACTTTTTAGGTTACAAATTTTGGGACGTCTGCTTCACCTAGTATGCCCCTTTTGTCATTTTCTTAGCACCTAGTTTTGGATAAAATTATTTTTTTTTAAAAGTTTTCTATTCCTATTAGTAATAAAAGTAACTAAAGTGATAATCAGTTGTTGAATTTTTTATTTATCGTTATTTTTTAGTTTTTATCATAATCAAACTTGCCTGGACATTTTTTTTTGTAAATGGCTGTAAAATACGTAATTTTTAATTTTTTTACTGTATTCTTTCTGAAACTAAAACGTGAAAAAAAGACAAACTTTTCATCATTTTTTTCCTCCGTTCGTAGAACTTCCCATTTACAAATTCCTAGGATTTTTTAAAAATTTCCGGAACACTTTAAAAATGTTCTATTCTTTTTAAAAATTCCTACACGGACAGAAGATTAATTATAAATTTTATTAAAATGCTTTATAATTTAGGGAAAAAGTGACGGAAGGCGAAATTTTCATACAGGGAATTTTAAGCTTTAGAAAAACCATTCTAATCATTACTAAGTAATTTTAAACTTCAATAGCAAATACCCTGTAGCGAATTTAATAAAATTTTTTAAAGTTTGAAATTATCAATCTGAAATTTTCTCTTTTTAATCCTTCTACACTTTTATAAAATTTATAATTAATTTATTTTTGCGTGTAGTTTTTATCTTGATGTACTAAATTGCCAGCAATTTCTTCAATCACCAGATACCCTAGCTTCAAAATTTTTTTTGTGAAAAATAGCGGATATTAGGGGAATTTTTTCCGAATAGGGGACTTTTAGGGATAACAGGGGTATTCTATGAAACGTGTTATTTAAACTTTGCCCTAAGTTTACATTTTTCCATCACTTTGACCGAATCCATTTCAAATCATGCAGGCAGTCCGATGGTGCATCGAGAATTAACTTTATATGAAAGTATGTTTTTCTGCCCGGAAAATAAAGAGACACGTATTTTTTTAAATTTTCATAACATTTTTTTTTGAATTTTTACGATTTTTTTAAGATTTTAACAAAAAAATAAGTTTTATATCAATTTTTTCTTTAAAATCTCGTAATTTACACAATTTTCAAGCTTTTTAGTTGCTCTTTGGCTCATTCTTTTCTATTTTTTATGCTTTTAAAAAATTTATGAAGATAAGTAAAAAAAATTGTTAAACAAAAACAATACATTGATTTTTTAAAAAAACTAAAAAAATTTTTATCTCAAAAAGGCCACCTTTTTTTTTCTTGAAATTTTCAGGGTTTATAGCTACTTAAGTGTACTACTTACCACAAGAATTTCATTTGGTATTTTTTTGTTTCTTGGAAGAAAAAAATTATTTTCTTTTTTTTCTTAAAAACCTCCTAAATTTCCCAATTTTCAAGATTGAAAATCGTTCCTTAGGTCCTTTGTTTATATTTTTAATGCACTTTTTAAAAATATAATAAAAAGTAATAACAGATGATAAATAGCAATATTATCCAACTTTCTTGGAAAAAGAAAAAGCTGTTTTTAAGTATTTTTTTTGACGTTAAAATGTATTATTTTCATATATTCATTACATATAATATACGTTTCATAAAAAATGAAATATTTCTAGCATGTATATATATTATTATTGATTTAAAACTTATTATTATTATTATTATTATTATTAGTTTTGCGTGGGATGTGAAAACCTGCTCACAGGTACACTGTAGCCTGTACTACAGGGTTACATTAGTTCTATGAAACGAATTGTATATACCAATGTGAAAATTTTATATAATAGCAAATTGATTACATCCAAATAGCTAAATTTTATAAAACTCAAAATTTTTCAATAAAAAGATCTTCAACCTAAAAACAGCATTTCCGTTCTTCCAAGTAAGTTGGATAATATTGCTCTTTATCAGCTGTTATTACTTTTTATGATATTTTAACAAAGAGCATTAAAAATATAAAAAAAGGACCTAAGGAACGATTTTCAATCTTGAAAATTGGGAAATTTAGGAGGTTTTTAAGAAAAAAAAGAAAATAATTTTTTTCTTCCAAGAAACAAAAAAATACCAAATGAAATTTTTGTGGTAAGTAGTACGCTTAAGTAGCTATAAACCCTAAAAATTTCAAGAAAAAAAAAGGTGGCCTTTTTGAGATAAAAATTTTTTTAGTTTTTTTAAAAAATCAATGTATTGTTTTTGTTTAACAATTTTTTTTTACTTATCTTCATAAATTTTTAAAAAGCATAAAAAATAGAAAAGAATGAGCCAAAGAGCAACTAAAAAGCTTAAAAATTGTGTAAATGACGAGATTTTAAAGAAAAAATTGATAAAAAACTTTTTTTTTTTTGTTAAAATCTTAAAAAAATCGTAAAAATTCAAAAAAAAATGTTATGAAAATTTAAAAAAATACGTGTCTCTTTATTTTTCGAGCAGAAAAACATACTTTCATATAAAGTTAATTCTCGATGCACCATCGGACTGCCTGCATGATTTGAAAAGGATTCGGTCTTGTATTAAATTCCCTGACATTTCCCTGACACGTGGCAACCCAGAGTATGAGAAAATTCATATGTCCGGTATAAGGTAAACAAAACTAAATTTTTCCTCCTTACAAAAAAGACTCTAGAAGCTTAAGAGGAAAATTTGGCTCACCTCCGTCGCTTCTTTTTCCGTCGTCTCCGTCGGCGAGATCGCCTCCTGGGCTTCCCCCAAGATAAGGGGGTGATGGGTCTCGCCTTGGATTTCAGGGCCGTTGCTAGGCTGTTCTTGATTTTGTGGGCCTCGTATCCCTGCACCGGGGGCCTTGTCGCCGCCCCGGCGCTGGGCCCCGTCGTGGCTGTAACCTCCTTCCACTCTCGATTTCCTCTTCCTCAGTCTCTTTTCCGCCTCTCTCGCCCCTAGTCACCGCACCAACTCTTCGGTCGGTTCGCCTCTCAAGGTCACGGCATAAAAACACAATCGACCAATCATTTGTCCCCGCCAACTCAATATCTAGCGAACGGCAGTCGGGCCCATTCACCATCACCCTTTCTCACTTTCCCCCCTCTCTTTCTCACTACAACAACCCTCTCACCGAATTCACCAAACGCCCTAATATCCCTGCTGACATCTCCTCGACAGACGTCAATGATCCATTAACAGTTAAATTGTGACCTTGTGACACTGGTTCCACTCTCCCGATCAAATTAATTCCTCTTGTTTGTTTGTTGTTCAGGAGGTCATCAACGAATAGGACCTCGATCTGATGATTAGATCGAGTTTTTGGCCAGCCAAGTGGTGGAATGTCTGTCACATTGATTCCGGGTCGTCGCGCCAGGTACGAGGAACTGGAGAATTCCTTGGTGGTTTTTGTCAGGTGGACTGTCACGTGCTAGTTCCAGGGATCGGCGAGCAAGTCCGACAAGGAGTGATGACAAATCGGTGAGAGAGCTGAGGATCCTTGATAAGACACATTCGGCTGACGAATTTGTCGAAATCATCAACGGGCGCGATCACACGTATCTTTCCAAGAGATGCGACGACTCTGATCCGCGAATTCCGTCCGCCGGTTTCACAGCCTCCACAACGGGAGCGGAGAGCCGCGACGCGAAGCGCCTGCACATGCGTTGAGCTTTGGCCGCCCCCGCCCCCGAGCGCCACTTCCGTCGCCAGTGAGCGAATCCCCCCCCAGGCGTTTGCACCCCCTCATCTTTCACGGTGGTGGTGTAGTACCCTATGAAAGCAAGGGACTATCGCGCGCCGTCACGCCGTTCCTTTGTGCGTCAACAAAAGCCCGATGCGAAATGTATGGCCGATTTCGGAACATTGATTCGAGGTGTAAAATAATTGTGGCGCCCGAACAGGGGCCAACAGAGACCGGCATCTTGGCGCTTTTTTTTTACGCTTCTATTTTTCTCCTAGGGGCTGTTTAGTATCATCGTAGTGGAAAACGAGATTAGATACACCGGAATAAGGGGATTTATTCTAGGAATTTCACTCGGTTGGCGATTTATGGGAAATTATCTTTGTGTCGAAAAAAGGGGTGACGTTGTTTATTAATTCTACGTGTGAGTCATTTGACATAACTGAAGTTAACAACGTTGGTCCAGCGAAGAATAACAAAATTTTGTTGTTGTTGTGTATTTAGAAAGTAATAGATGCTCACAGAAGAGGAACAAACGTTAAAGTCGAACTAGCCCCTGGAAAATCCACCAATCTACCACTAAATTTGCAAAAATTCCAATTTTCAATACAAAAATATGACACAATTCAAACTAAAGCCGAAACCAAATTTTTTATTGCTCGAACTTAAAATAATAATAGATGCCCAAAGAGTGTCAAAAAAATTTGCAACTGATATCGCCCCGGAACATCTCCAAATCTCCCCCTAAAATTTTAAAAAAATTCACATTTTAATACGAAAAAAAGAAAAAATTCAAACTAAAGCCGAGACCAATTTTTATATTGCTCGAACTTAAAGTAATAGATGCCCAAAGATTGTAAAGAAACTTTGCAACTGATATTGTCCCCGGAACATCCCCAAATCTCCCCCTAAATTTTCAAAAAATCCACATTTTAATACCACGAAAATGCCAAGATCCAAACTAAAGCCGAAATTAAATTTATTGTTGCTCGAACTTGAAGTAATAGATGCTCAAAGATTGTCAAGAAACTTTGCAACTGATATTGTCCCCGGAACATCCCCAAATCTCCCCCTAAATTTTCAAAAAATCCACATTTTAATACCAAGAAAATGCCAATATCCAAACTAAAGCCGAGACCAAATTTATTGTTGCTCGAACTTGAAGTAATAGATACCCAAAAAGTGTCAAAAAAGTATAGAACCCATTTCGCTCCCAGAACATCCCCAAATCTCCCCCTAAATTTTCAAAAACTCCACATTTGACTACAAAAAAATGTAAAAATTCGAACTAAAGCCGAAACAACTTTTTTTTATGACTCGAACTTAAAGTAATAGATGCCGAAAGAGTGTCAAAAACTTTGCGACGGATATCGCCCCAGAAACAAACCCAAATCTCACCCTATTCTTTCAAAAAATCCACATTTTAAAACAAAAAAAAAAGGAAAAATTCAAACTAAAGCCAAGACTAACTTTCTAGTGCTCGAAGTTAAAGCAATAGATGCCCAAAGAGTGCAAAAAAACTTTGCAACTGATATTGACCCCGAAACATCCCCAAATCTCCCCCTAAAATTTCAAAAAATCGACATTTCCATACAAAAAAATGTAAAAATTCAAACTAAAGCCGAGAACAAATTTTTTATTGCTCAACCTTGAAGCAATAGATGCCTCAAGAGTGTCAAAAAACATTCTCGGCTTTAGTTTGGATTTTGGAAATTTTTTATCAAAAATTTGAATTTTTCCAAATTTAGGAGAAGATTTGGGGATGTGCCGGGGGGGATATCGGTTCTTAAGTTTTTTTGACACTTTTCAGTCATCAATTACTTTAAATCGATCAATAAAAAATTTGGTCTCAGGTTTAGTTTAAATTTTTTATTTTTTGTAGCGAAATGTGGATTTTTTAAAAATATAGGGGAAGATTTGGAGATGTACCAGGGGCGATATTAGTTGCAAAGTTTTTTGACACTCTTTGGGCTTCTATTGCCTTCAGTTCGAGCAGTAAAAACATTGATCTCAGGTTTAGTCTGAATTTTTACATTTTTTTGTAGTGAAATGTGGACTTTTTTAAAAATATAGGGGGAGTTTCGGGATTGTTCCGGGGGGGGGGGGGGATATCCGCTGTAAAGTTTTATGACACTCTTTGAGCATCTATTGTTTTAAGTTCGAGGAATAAAAAATTTGGTCTCAGATTTAGTTTGGATCTAGGCATTTTTTTGGCATGGAAATGTGGATTTTTTTAAAATATAGGGGGAGATTTGGGGATGTTCCAGGGGCGATATCGGTTCTTAAGTTTTTTGACAGTCTTTGGGCATATATTACTTTAAGTTTGATCAATAATAAATTTAGTCTCGGCTTTAGTTTGAATTTTGGAATTATTTTGTATTAAAATGTGGATTTTTTTAAAATTTAGGGGGAGATTTCGGGATGATCTAAGGACGATATAAGTTGCAAAGTCTTTTGGCACTCTTAAGGCATCTATTGCTTTAAGTTCGAGCAAAAAAAAAATTGGTCTTGGCTTTAGTTTCAATTTTTACATTTTTTTTACTAAAATGTGGATTTTTTGAAAATATAGGAGGAGACTTAAGGATGTTCCGGGGGCGATATTGGTTCTAAAATTTTTTTAACCCGCTTTGGGCATTTACTAATTTGAGTTTGATCAATAATAAATTTGGTCTCGGCTTTAGTTTGGATCTTGGCATTCTCTTGGTATTAAAATGTGAATTTTTTGAAAATATAGGGGAAGATTTGGGGATGTTCCGGGAGCAATATTAGTTGCAAAGTTTTTTGACACTCTTTGGGCATCTATTACTTTAAGTTCGAGCAATAAAAAATTTGGTCTCGGCTTTAATTTGAATTTTTCTTTTTTTTTTTTTGTATTAAAATGTGGATTTTTTGAAAATTTAAGGGGAAGATTTGGGGATGTTCCGGGGCGATATTGGTTCTAAAGTTTTTTTAACCCTCTTCGAGCATCAACTAATTTAAGTTCGAGCAACAATAAATTTGGTCTCGGCTTTAGTTTGGATCTTGTCATTTTTTTTGGTATTAAAATGTGAATTTTTTGAAAATATAGGGGAGATTTGGGGTTGTTCCGGGGGCAATATCCGTTGCAAAGTTTTTTGACATTCTTCGGGTATCTACTGCTTTAATTTCAGCAATAAAAAATTTGGTCTCTGCTTTTGTTTGAATTGTGGCATTTTTTTGTTTTGAAAATTTGAATTTTTGCAAATTTAGGGGGAGATTGTGGAATTTTCTCAGAGCATCTATTAGTTTCTAAATACACAAAAAAAATTTTTATTTTCTTCATTCGTTGCTGGACCAACGCTGTTAACTTCAGTTATGTCGTCATTTGTTGGTGAATTTTTAGCATGGAATGTAATTCAATGGGTAACATCACTCCAGGGTTTTAAAATTTTCGAGTTTTTTTTTTTTTTTTGAAAAATTTACTTTTTTGTTCTAGGTGCTATGGTTCCTGAGATACAAGTCCGTCCACTTGGATGTCGAAAAAGGCGTTCTACAACAATGACTCTGCTCATTAATATTGAAAAAAGAACATTTTTATATTTCCAACTGCGTGTGTAAAAGCCTTGTAATTTTCTTCTTGAACGAGATTTTTTGTCAATTCCTTAATGCAGTAAATCATAGAAACATTCATATTAAAGGACTATGCATACAAACAATTTCATATAAACTCGTACGAGTCACAAAGCGGAAAACTTTTAAATACTGTTTTGTAGCTGGTTAATAGATTAATGGTCTTTATCACTGCATACATTTGTTGCGAATAATTAAAAATTCTGATCTTGATATATAACTGATTCAATGAATATGCATTCTTGTTTCTAAGAAGTCTTAGAGTTAAACTTTTAAAAGAGTTTTTTCAATTGAAATGATTTGAATAAGAGTACAAAAACTGCAGTAAATTATGAAATTTTATTTGAAACTAATTTTTCAATTTTAAGCTTCCCATTAAATAATACAAGTTTCTAGTTATTATTTAATATTTTAGTTCTGTAAATTCTGTTTAAATATTCAATAATTACACTTTGTTGTTCTGGATTAATTTTTAAGCATTTTAAATATTTTTGTGCATTGTTTAAAAAAAAAAATAATTGACGTAACTCAAGTATTTTTCCAAAGAATATTTTCAAGAAACATTAATGGCATTTAATGGTAAAATATTTATGGAATTCAAGATTAAAATATTCCGAAATAAAATATTGATGTTTGTGTAAAAACTGAAAATTTTTTTTTTGACATGTCAATAATTACAAATTATATTTTACGAAATTTCCATTTCTTTAGAACCTAAATATAACCTAATAAACATTAATGTAAATGTTCATAAATCAAAATTTACATTTATCAGAATTTTCAATTAACCTAATTGTCATCTATCAAAATTGCCAATTAACCGAATTCTTTTTTGGTAGAATTTTCAGTCAATCGAATTGAATTATCATTTAACATAATATTAATGTAACAGAACTGTCATTTATAACACAATTTTCATTTAAACAAATTTTTATCTCCTCAAATTATAGTTTAACTGAATGTTTTTAACTTATCTTTTCATAAGTCAAAATTTACATTTATCAGAGTTTTCAATAACCGAATGTGTCATTTAACATCTGTTTATTGAATAAAATTGCCATTTGCTAGAATTATCGTTTACCATAATTAACACTTAATAAATTTGTAATTTAACAGAATTTTCAATAAACCGAATTATCATTCAGTATAATTTAAAATAAACCGAATAGTCATTTAAGGTAATTTTATTTACCAGAATTGCCGTTCAATAGAATTTCCATTAAACCGAATTATTATTTAAGAAAATTGTCATTTTTGTGAGTTGTTCATATATTTGAATTTTATATAGGTTTAAGAGTACCTTCTGTACTTTCTCGCGAAATTTACCAACGTCTTTAATTTAACAATTTCCTAATAACAAAATTTCCAATTTTTCAATTTACCAGTTTAAAAAATTTTCTAATTTGCTAATTTTCCAATTTTAAATTACTCCACTTTTTCAATAACCACTTTTCCAATTTTCTAATTTGTCAATTTTCCAATAACCAAATCTCCCATTTCTCAATTCACCAAATTTTCTAATTTCCTAATTTTCCAATTTACCGATTTTTTCACTTTATCAATTCTCCAATAACCAAATTTCTAGTTTCTCAATTTACCAGTTTAAACAATTTTCTAATTTGCCAATCTTCTAGATTTCAGTTTCTTCAATCTTACAATAACCATTTTTCCAGTTTCCTAATTTGCCAATTTTCTAATAACCAAATCTCCAATTTCTCAATTTACCAATTTTCTTATTTACCAATGTTTGTACTTTGCCAATTTGCCATTAAACCACTACCTGTCATACCACTATACCAATCTTTTTTATCTCTCTCCATCTTAAACTATCTACTGTCTTTGCCTCTCACCCGTAACGGACGAACAATCTTAAACTGCGTAACAGTTATTTGCGTAACAGGCTTATAGTTACTTGATTTATACAGGACATCTAAATTATTTTTAATTATTTTATTTACACCGCCGTATCTTTTTTATCTCCCCCTGTTTTAAACTACCTTCTGTCTTTGTCTTTCTCGCGTAACGGACAAACAGTCCGTTATGTAGCTGCCTAATTTATTATATAGGACATCTAAATTATTTGTAATTATTTTATTTACACCGCCGTATCTTTTTTATCTCCCTCTATCTTAAACTACCTACTGTCTTTTCCTCTCTCCCGTAACAGACGAACAGTCTTAAACTGCGTAACAGATATTTGCGTAACAGGCTTATAGCTGCTGGATTTATATAGGACATCTAAATTATTTGTAATTATTTTATTTACACCGCTGCATTTTTTTTATCTCCCTCTATCTTAAACTACCTACTGTTTTTGTCTCTCTCCCGTAACGGACAAACAGTCTTAAACTGCGTAACAGTTATTTGCGTAACAGGCTTATAGCTGCTTGATTTATATAGGACATCTAAATTATTTTTAATTATTTTATTTACACCGCCGTACCTCTTTTATCTCCCTCTATCTTAAACTACCAACCGTCTTTGTCTCTCTCCCGTAACGGACAAACAGTCTCAAACTGCGTAACAGTTATTTGCGTAACAATCTTATATCTGTCCGATTTCTTATATATAGGACATCTAAATTATTTTTCAAATCAAGCAGTTTCTCCAAATTGAATTTTCTTCTCAATTCTAAATTCGCAAAATAAATAGGGAGAGGCACTCGACCTATAACCTCCCGAGGTCGGGAAAAAACTGCAGAAAATCTCCTGTCCGTCTGTGAAGCTAAAACTGCTGACGGATTTGCTCGTCAATCTTTCAGCTTGCATCGTAAAGCTATCAACCGTTTGCCAGCATCACCCAAGTCGAATTCGGATAGGGATATACTTTTATGTGAGAGTCAAAGTGGCAGAGCTTGAGAGCGCTGCTCGACGCGGATAGACCGCGATATATCTATCTCTAACGTGCCAGTAGGCAGGAAATGATATAAATAGCACCCACACCTATGAGCCATACAAGCTTGTCGATGAACATCGACCCTCTTTCCACCTGCGTCGAAGCTTCTTCGCTATCGCTTTTACCACACCAACTGTTTAGCTACTTGAAAAATGACGAGTCGTCGAACTTGCCCGTTCCGTATCACAAGCAAACCGTGTGTGTTTATATGTTTCTTTCGATTCCCGCTTGTCGGTTTAACCTAAAAACACGCGCCACGACTAGATTACCGACTAAAAAATGATCTTGACTTGTCTAAAATTAACGTCTAATCTCCCACAGATCCAGTCATTAACGCTTCCGAATGTATCAACAAAAGTGAGGGGAATTGGATCAAAATATTGTCTTTTTTTTTGGAACTTTGATTATTTCGTATATAAGACATTCCACGTGATATTTTCATTCGAATTTTTTTCTTTTGCTTGGGATAATTTTTTTTTAAGGTGAATGTAACAATTACTGAGGTCTGAAATTGAAGTCCGGTAAAAAAAATTGAAGAAAAAGATAAAAATAAATAAACACTGCAAAAACAGGTGTCTTAAATTTTTCAAAAATGTCTTAAAATAAGACATTTTTCGTGTCTCAGACACCAAAAGTATCTTAATTTAAGACATTTTTGGCCAATTTAAGACACCAAGTTTTTACAGTGAAAGATAAATATTTAAATGATTTTAAAAGCACTATTGTTATCTATTGAAGTAGAAATCACTAATTAAGATATAAAAAGAAATTAGGTTTCCTTACAAATAACGTTTTTATAAAAATATACTCTGTGCTGCTATTACTAAGGGCAAGCATGAATTACTGTGGTGAGAATAACGTGTATGTAGAGGTTAGGTTGCCTCTATGTCAGCAGTAATAGAAACATATGCATGTTCCAATTACTGCAGTAAGTTGTAATTTAAACTTGAATAATTAAATTATTATTAAAATGTAAGTCTTTATTAGAAATTGTAGAGAAAGTAAGGGTTTAAATAATTTTTTTAATCGATTTGAATTAATTTTTTATACTTAAACATTCGTAGTAACTGGTACATTTACGCTATATGAAAAATAAGAAAAGTATTTTTTAAAAATTTTGTATTGAATAAAAATTACAGGAAGTTATTAATTAAAAAAGAAATCGCAGTTACTGATTAGGAAAAAAAATTTTCTCACAAGTCTAAAATTAGCACAGCTCATAATTTCGGTAATTTTTAATCCATAAGAAAATCAAAAATACGAGTTTCCTTATTTCTCAAATAGAATTCGAAAAAATTATTCCAAGCAACAAAATTTTTGAAGGTCACCTTATTCATACTTAACGGAATTTTTCTTTAATTTTTATGAACCTTTTATTTACGAGAAATGAAATTTAATCGAATTTTAAATTAGGATTATTTTCATTTAACAATGACCGAATTAATATTTGACCGAATTAATATTCGACAAAAAAATTTTAGTGCGAAATTTAAAATTTATCGATCACTATTCTCTTGATGATTTTCAATACTGATGAATTTTAAAATTTGCTCAAAAATCCTTCTGTCGAATGTCAATTCGGTTATTGGGAAATTCGGACAAATAAAAATGTGGCGTTTTAAAAATTCTATTAAATTCGTGGAAATAAAAATTCAGATAAATGAAGATTCGGTGAAATTAATATTCTGGTATTTAGAAATTCGACTCACTTAAAATTCTGTCAAATAAGAATTATGCTAAATAAAAAATTGATTAAATTAGGATTCATTTAAATAAGAAGTCCTATAAAAAATTTAATTCTGTAAAATAAAAAATTCTGTTAAGTGAACAATTTTATTTATTTATACCCTGTTGTAAACAAATTCGAAAACAACTATTTATTGTATATAGAATTCCAATTTAATCGAATTTTCTACTTATCAAAATTTTTATTTAAGGAAATCGAGTCGAATTTCTAAATGTCAGAATATTAATTTCAGCGAATCTTCATTTATCCGAATTTTTATTTACATATTTATTCGTGAAACTAAAAATTCCGATAAAGAAAGATTCGGTAAAATAGTTATTATACAATTTAAAAATTCGACTCACTTAAAATTATGTAAACTGAAAGCACTGCTAGATTAAAATTCGGTTAAATTAGATTTCTTTTAAATAAAAAGTTTGTTAAAAATATATTCTGTTAAATGAAAATTCTGCTAAATATGAATTCGGCAACCTTTAAATAATACTTTTTTAATACAAAATAATTCAGAAAACCTTTAAATGAAATTAAATTTAATTAAGTTTTGTATTGACTACCTACATTTTAATTTAAATGTTAAAAGAAACTTTATTTCAGTTTCATTAAGAGTTAATTTAAATTAAATTTTAAATATAAAATAATTATAAATAAAACTCAGAAAAATTAATTTATTGAAATTCATATTGGATAACAATTTAAAATCAATTTAAGGATAATGTAAATATCTAAAGATTCTAAAATTATTTATGATAAAACAAATTTATTTGGTTATTTATGAGTTTATTTTGTAACTTCCATATGTTTGTTTTCCTATTCTTATTTGCTCCCTAATATTTAATTTTCATGATTACCTCTTCTAAAGAAACGTTAATTAAAAAACATATTTTTTAAAATAAATTAATTTCGTAAAAAGTTGTGAAATCCACTTAATATTTTAAAGTTCACTTGTATCTTTGAATTAATAACTTATTGTAATAATTATAATTCTGCACCTTACTTCGGGAAATATAATTATTCTTTTTTAAATATTTATAATATAATAAAATTATAATTATAATTATTTGTGAAAAATGTGAGAATTTAAAAGTTTGAAACTGCAGTTAATTATGTAATTTTTAAATAAATTTAACAAAATCCAGTTTTAATTTATTTCTCGACTTATCTATAAATTTAGCAAATATTTATAAACTTTTTAATTTTATTTCGCCAATTTGTAAAATATAATACATAATGTTAAAGAAACATATATAAAATGATTTTACTGTACATGTTTTATATGAAAGTAAAAAAATATAGCAAAAACCTGATGTGAAACTTTAATCGCGTTTATCTCAAAACCGTACTTTTCAAAGTCATGATATTATCTGTTAATTAACCGATTTTAATTACTAAACGGCAATCAATTTGCATTTAAACTGAACTGAAACGATTCCTTATAGAAATTCCACTGAAATTTCTATATGGAATTTTTAAAGAAACATTTTCAAGTGGGTGTTTAGCGTTAATAGCAAAATAAAAGTACCTAAAACATTACTTTCATGTTTTTAAATCATTTATCTCAAAAGAGGATGTTTAAAATCAATTTTTTAAAAATACTTAGATAAAATAAATTTTTTTTAAAACATGTTATATTGACAATTTTCATAAAAATAAATTCAAATCATTATTTAATTTGTTTAATTAACAATAATTAACTATTATTTTGATTAACAGTAATTAATCGTTTTAAAAAGAAATTTAAATCAAGAGTGGTCCAATTTCCTGATCTCTTTTGAGAATACACAAATCTTTTCTTTGCTTGAAAGAAAATCTAGTCACTTTTACCACAATTATATTTTTAAAGCGTTTCGAGGCGGCTATAAATTTTCCGATTTCAGAAAAAGAAAACAATATCGGATAATTTATGTACTTTTGGTATTTATTTAAAACTATTCTGAAAACGTTTATTGACTTTAGAATTCTTTGATTTATAAACTTCTTTAATAAAAAATTTTAATTTAACATTTTTGTTAATTTTAGGTATATCAAACGCACTTTTTTTTTTCTATTGTTATTATCGTTCATTATCCATAAAATACAAATTTTGTTTTTACATAAAGCGGATATTATTGTCATTATTATGATTATTATCTATTTTACTAAAGTAGTAGTGTTTTTATTAATTTCTCATGGTTATTTTTGAAACATCTATAAATAATACTTTAAAAAAGAATGATATAAATATCTTACCCATAGCTGTATTTGCCTATCAGATCGAAAGTGTGTAAACATTGTAAGAAAAGAGGAAATCATATCCGTGTCCTTACCTGGAACAAAAAAACAAATGATAATTTATTTCTTGATCATAAACTAACATTAATTTACACACGAATTAAAGAACAAAAGTTCACATGAGAGACTCAAGCATGACATAATTGGTACGTGCGATAAAGAGTGCGTTACGCCATAAATATTAATCGCTTCTCTTACACTCACAATCAACGGTAGCGCCCTGATTAGTATTACAATCATGTTCCACTTATTTTTTACCATTAAATATGAGCTTCGTATTTTTTTTTTTTATTTTCATACTCACCAATATATATCTTATTCGAATGAAAAATCAATAAGAAATAAACACATAAATTCAATAAATATCACATTGTATGTACAATGTACATGGACTATAAAGCGTATAATATAAAAAAAAAAGTTCCGATTTTGTTTATAAACGCAACATTAATTATTAATTAACTAGATTATACAACGCGCGCGAATAGTTCTTTATAAATTAAAAAAAAATAATTGAAAACATTACCGAAAAATATTTTAAATAAAGGAAAGTTCTTGACAACTCAGAAAAATACTTGTATTACATAACCTCAGACTAGAAAGTCGTGTTTCACCGAAAATAAAAATATTATTGCAATTAATTTCACAAAATGTTGAGAGATTCAGTTTTACATTTTTTAGAAAAAATTACGTTCTGCTAAAATTCGTCGTTAAAAAATAATTCTTTAACATTTAATATTTCTTCGTTAAATTTAATGAACAACTGCAATTATAAACCAATTCTGACAAATAATAGGTCATTTTTATTTTTGAAACATTCTCTACAATTATATTTGTTAGATTTTGTTAAATAATATTCTGTTTAAAAAATATGTAAAGTACAAATTTTATTTGTTTGATAACTACTAAAAAAATATTATTTAACATAACCCAATAAAAAAAATTGTAGAGAATGTTTCAACGATAAAAATGAGCTATTATTAGTTGAAATCGGATTAAAATTACAGATTTTAACTGGATTTAAAGAAAAAACATAAAATCTTCAGTAACTATTATTTGACAATAATTGTTATTTTTTAGTTTGAGGTTATGTCAATGGAGAGAACCATCTTAAAAATCCATTTAAAAAATTTAAAGAACTAAAAATTGGAAATAATAAGTGAAAAAAGATAAAATTAATTTAAAATTAAAGAAAATAATTGGAAATTTGAAAGAAATAATTTAAATTTCAGATAAATAATAAAAATTTTCTGGGAAATTATGAAAAATGATACAACAGCCCAAGTTTAAGTTTGATCTTTAATGTTATGATTTAGTACTTTTAGTACGAAAGGGCATTTATTTGTGAGCCCGATTATTATATTGTAAATAAATAAATAAAAATAATGAAAACTAAAAAAAATATTTTAAAAATAATATAAATAATTGTAACTTGAATAATTGAAACTTGAAAAAAATAATTGCAAAAATTACAAAATGTAATTGAAATACAAAAAAAGATAGAAATAATTGAAAATTCAATAAAATAATTAAAATACCAGATAAATAGTTAAAAATTTTGGAAATTACGAAAAAAAATTTTAATAGGTAAAAAATAAAGAAAATAATTGAAATTTGATAAAAACACTTAAAACTCTTAGAAATTAATTGAAAAAAATGAGAATGATTAAAAATTAGGGGAAATAATTGATAAGAGATTAAAATAATTTAAAATTGAAAGAAATAATTTGAAACTGAGATAAATAATTAAATTTTTTTTGGTAATTATGAAAACGAATGAAAATTTAAGGCAATTTAAGATAATATTTCAAAAATTCTAGAATTAATTGAAAATTGAAGAAAATAATTTAAAAATTATAAATGTAATTGAATAATTTACAGAATGTATTTAAAATAAAAGAGAATAATTGAACAATCATGTTAAAAATTGAAAACTGAAAATATTAATCTAAATTTGTGATTATTACTGAAACTTTAGGAAATAGTTGAAAATAATTAAAAAGTGGAAACAATAATTGCAAAATGATTTTGAAAAATTAAAATTGAAACAAATAATTGAAAATTGAGAAGAATAATTAAAAATTCAAGAAAGTAATTCAGAAATAATTAAGTTACTAACAGTTAAATAAAGTAATCGCCAAATGATAAAAACAATAATAAAACAAAAAAAATAAATCAATAAACAAATATTTGAAAATTGAGAAAATAATAATAAATTCAGGCAATTAATTCATAACTAATGAAAATGATTCAAAATTAAAGAAAATAATTACTAAATGATAAAAATAATGGTAAATAAAAAAATAATTTAAAGTTGCAATAAATAATTGAAAATTTAGAAAATCAATTAAAACAATAAAAAAATATATAAAGAAATTTTGAAAATAATTGAAACTTAAAGGACATTATTCTGATAATTTAAAAATACAATAAACTAACGTTATAAGAAAATAAATAAATATTTGACAATAATTGAAGAATGAATAAAAAATTGAGCTTTTGTAATATTAAAGATATTTGAAGAATGATTATAGAAGAGAATAATTTAAAATATTGAAAAGGATAATTTTGCATTTATAAAACGATATTGAAGAAATTAATTGCAATTTGCAGAAAATAATTAAAATTTGTAAAATTAGTAATTAAAAAATGATGAAAGAAAGTAAAAATAATTGAAATAATTAATAAATAATGACGCTGATTCAATATTTAAAAAAAAATTGAAAAGTAATTGAAAAAAATAAAGAAAATAATTTAAATTTGAGGAAGGTAAATAAATTTAAGATTTATGCAAAAAATTAAAAAATAATTATTTTGTTAACTGTTTATGTATGAAATAAATAATTAAAATAATTAAAAATGGAAGAAAACATTTAAAAATGAAAAAAAAATTCAAAATTAGTAAAAATAATTAAAAACTTTTGTAAATAATTGGTATCATAATAAAAAAGAATTATTAAAAATTGAAGGAAAGTTCATTTATGGACAAAATAAATAAATGAATGAATGAAGCTTAAAGATTATTTTACATACCTTTAATAATTCCAATTTTTAATTTCTATTGTTTTTAAGAAATTAAAGTATTCCCAACCATAAAAAACAGTAAAAATTAGATAACAGTCAGATATATTTGTCTAAAAAAAATTTTTTTTAGGGTGGTACAAGAAAAGTAATTTTATCTGACCAAAAACCAAATAAATAATAAATATGGATTAAAGATATAAAATTCTTAATTAATATTTAATAAAAGAGCAGGCAGTTATTTCTTATTAAAGTTTTACTTCATTTTAATTCAATTTAAAAATAATTAAAGTGTAATTATACAAAAAAATATAGTTGAACAGGTAGTTGTTTGGTATAAAGATTTTGTTTATAAATTTTAACATATTTTAAAAATAATTATAGTATTAAAAGATTACACTGAACGCATGTCCAGAAACGAAAACTTTGTGCTATATAATTACTTTCTGATTGTATTAAACACAAATAATTACCTTCATTCTTTATTATTATATGTGTATGTTCTTTTTTAATAAATTAAAAAATTGAATTAAACTCAAAAGCGGTTATCTTCATTTCAATCCTTACATTAAGCGGGAAATTAAAGTTTCAACTTTGTTGCAAAATCCGCTACACTTGGGCATTAATTGTTAAGTAGAACTGTAATTTAATGGTCATTTACAGGTCGTATTCATTACAAAGATAATTATTCACTGCAAGATTATATTATTTATTGCGAGAAAATTAAACATTTAGCCTATATCGATTAATCAAGTTTTTACTTAAACGAGAATATTGTGGATTAATTAATGCAAAAGTTGACAGGTAGTTGTTATGCAGAAAATTGATATTAATGGGTTCTTTCATAAAGAGTGTCTTCTCGCAAACACAAAAATTACAGCTAAACTTGAATCACACCAAGTACCTGGCAATTACTGTACCATTTCAATTTTTGAAGTTGACATTAATTATTAGTCTTAAAAGTTTACAAATAAGGTCAAGAGATTCCAAATTCTTTCGTTAGTTAATTAATTTCGAATTGGGAGTATATTTTTAATTCTTTAATTGCAAAAAATTTTCCAAATCTTAAGCAAAACTTAGATTATATCGATTTGTTTTAAAGCAAGAAATTTGAATTATTTACCAAATAAATTAACTTTACATTTAAAAAAAAAATTTCTGAAAAATAAATTGAAAAAATATATTATGCCATGAGAAGGCAAACGAAAGAATTAAGTAAAAAGAATTTTAATGATTATTTTTAAACAAAGAATAAATGGACAAATTAATATCAAAGTTTATTATCCCTTAATTGCAGTCACTATTTTGTATTTAACCTTTCAGTTTTTGCAGTTACGCAAAAAAGTAGTAAATAAAAGTTGTGGATAATATTATCAGCTACAAAAAATGTTTATAGAAAAATTTTGTCAGATTATTATTTGCAGAAATATATTAAAAAATAGTATCAATCCTTTGAGCAAGATGTCGGCTACACGCAGACGTAAAGCATAAAGTTCCAAAACTACCATAATTAACGGTTTTTTGTTATTATCTCATAAAATATTTAGAGTTTCAAAAAATGTTTTAGACAAAAGTGGTAGGTCTGATAAAAATACACATTTCATGTGCTATGCATTTTTTCATAATAATGAATAATTTCATAGAAAAATAAAAAACACTGCGATCAGCGTATATATAAACCGAGAAGTAAATTTTTTTTTACGAAGTTAGCGTTTGGTTGAAATAACATAAATAACATATTTTCTAGTTTACCAGACTACTGTTTAGCAATAATATAACTATAGGCTGTTTTTAAGGTAGTTGACGTTTTTTGTATTTTTTCAGAAAACTACTGACTTTTAGTAAAAAATGTATACAACATAAAATATGCATTTTTATAATATCTACAATTTTTGTCTAAAATATTTTTTGAGATTTTGAATATTTTACGAGATAATAGCAAAAAACCTTTATTTATTATGATAACTTTTTGTATTTTTACCATAAAAACCAAATTTGGGCCAATTTTCAATATGATTTTCGTAATCAGCGCATTAAAATACGTAAGTATGTGTAATTTCAACAAAATTGGAGGTTTGTGCTTTTTGGAACTTCACCCGCTTTTGCATACTTACACTACTGGTCAAAATTGTGGAACGACTTACAAAAGTAGGATTAAAAACATGATCATCTTAAAACTTTAAAAACTCTGTCAGATATTAGCGATTTACAATTTATAATAGACCATTGAAAAGCTTATAAAATTTTCCGTTAGATGGTCCTATTGAAACCCTTTTCCAATTAATAGAAACCAAGATTCAATCTAATAAAGACAGGTGAATTTTTCGTTTTTTGTGAATTTTCATTGTTCAAGTTTGGTGGGCTGCATTTTCTAGAAAAGTAATTGGAAATTTTTTAAATTACGCTATATTAAGCCTTGAACTTTTAACTTCAAAAAAAGTCAAAGAAAATTAAAATATCTTGATTGGTTCAAAAGTTATAAGTATAAGTGTATAAAGAACAGAACGCAACAATTCCTTTGTTTTCTCCCCTCTCCGTCTATTTACAGTGGAGCGCGAGCGAGCACTAAAATCGTTGCGTTCTGTTCTTTATATACATTTACCTATAACTTTTGAACCAGTCAAGGTATTTTAATTTTCTTCGGCTTATTTTAAAGCTTATAGTTTAAGGTTTAATTTAGCACAATTTCAAAAATTTCCAATTATTTTTGTAGAAAATGGTCCTAACCAAACGTATACAATGAAAATTCACAAAAATCGCAAAATTGACCTGTCTTTATCACCTTGAATCTTGGTTTCTATTAATCGGAAAAGGGTTTAAATAGGACCATTTTACGGTAAATTTTGTAACCTTTTCAATAGTCTATGGAAAATTTCAAAACTCTAGTATCTAACAGAGTTATCAACATTTTAAGGCGGTCATGTTTTTAATCCCATTTTTGTAATAGATCCCACATTTTTGTCCGGTAGTGTAACAATCTCCAGTGGCTGCACAACTTCCAAAATCAAAAACTACTAATAATAGTGAAGAATAGAAATAAAAACTCAACGTCTTACGAATTTAAGAAAGTAAGATATTACAAGAAAGGCGTCGGGGGTTTTCAAGAGAGTGTTAATTGTTCCAGGGACAGTGGATGCAAGAACCTAGGTAGCGGTTCTTGGTATCATCGGGATCGTAAAGTAGACAGCGGAAGTCCATGAAGAAGGAAAGGTTGCAGCAGGGGCCAGCGGCCGTGAAACAAAGCAGAAGCCGCCAGCCGTGTAATTGGACTCCCCCTGAAAGTCTTGATTCTCGTTTTAAGAAGAGGAGCAAATAAAACGAATAAGTCGCGTCTTTCTTATTTACTAATCGAGGCCTCCATAGTGCGCAATGTGCATGCTGACTGTCCAGTTTAGCAGGTCCAGTAACGTGCTTCTGACTGCCCCCTTGATTGTCCGATCAGTGAATTCTCCGCCCCTAGTTTGTTCTCTAAACTCAACCCCTTCTCAGTGACCCTTTCTTCATTCCCCGTTGACATGAACGAGGCCTGACAATCGTAGATCTAGAACCGGAGCTGGAAACTGACAGCGTCAGCTTATGTGTCTCCACTTTATGACCTAATTTACTGATTAGTTGGGCGACAGTCTTGTGGTTTGTGGGGATCCACTTAATTGGTATTGCTTTGGTTAGACGACATTTAATTAGAATCATTTGCTTTATCTGTGGGAGAATTCATTCACCGGAGTCACATTTCAATGAATTTATTTTAAATATTTAAGGAGGGTAAACCCTTTAGAATTTTCGAAAAACGTTTTTTTCTTCTCATACACTATTGTCTGAAATTATCAGACCGACCGAACGGTATAAAAAAGTTTGAGCAGTTCTCGGCATCGGTTACCGGTCATTTTCCCGAATCCAATATCCCGAAAGCCTTTCTCCCGAAAACCCAATGTCCCGAATGTCAAATTTCCCGAAGACCTTTTTCCCGATTCCAATTTCCCGAAGGAATTCTTCACGAAAATTTAAATTTATTTAGTATTGTAAAGTAGTTATAGAGAAATTTTATTTTAAATGTATATACTTCATCAGACGAATTTACGAAAACACCGAATAATAGGTTTGACTCATCAAGCAGTAATTAATTGAATAATTAGTCAGTGAGCAACAGATCGTCTTAGCTCAAACACTTGTAATCCTGACAGTATTAAACTTTTATTATTTAAATATCTAAACAGTTAATTTAAAAGTTTTGAAAATGGAAGAGTTAGCAGTGAATTTGGAAAAAAAATTAGTTTATCGTGGTTTCGTATATCAGCATTCTAAAACATTGAAAGGAAGAAAGAGTTCTGGTTTTTAGTACCCGAAGGAATTTGAAAATGTTGACACGAAGCCAATTATTTAATTGTTTATTTAATTTATTTACAATGATTTACATTTATTCAATTATTTAATTGTTTTTTTAATTTATTTACATTTGTTTACATTTATTTGATTATTTAATTACAGGTATCACCAAACATATTCACACAGGTCTTTACAATTCTTGGGCTTATTAATAATTACACTGTGTGACAGTGAAAAAAACTTCTTATCGGACCTAGTGGAGGTCATAGGTCATAAAAAACTAAAAAGAATGGTATATATTAAATCTTTGATACACCCTGAAAATCTTGTTTTAGAGCCAAAAAACCATTTTTAGGTAAATTCATGTACATAATACTTTGAAACTTCGCCATTTTTTACCCGAATCAAAAAGTTTTTTTTTAATTTAAAGCTTAAAATATACCCTTTGAAGCAGCATAATACTTTTTTTATTATCATTTAAATTCATGAAGATATAGACCAAAAATGATCAAAAATTTTCATTTTTTGATTGATTTTTCAACTTTGAAGCCAATTTAAATGTCTTATCTTATTGAAAATATATTTTTTCTTGATGCACATCAAAAGCTTAACAATTGCAGTTTCAAATGACCCCAGATTGAATAACATTCAAATAAAATTATCAAAGTTATTCCACTTTTAACTTTATAGTAACATCACTAAATTTTGACCCTATGAACAGTTTTTCATTATTTCCTTCCTCGGATTCATAATTTTGACCAATTTTCAATTTTTATGTATTTTTGCAATATAAGAAACCCTCTTTAAAGGTTAAGAATTACCTGATAGTACCTAATATTAATTTTATTAAACATTGTTACCAGTATTTATTAAATGATTCTTAAACTCTAAAAATTGTATCTAAGCATTGCAAAAATACATCAAAATTGAAAATTAGTCAAAATTATGAATCCAAGGAAGGAAATAATGAAAAACTGTTCATAGGGTCAAAATTTAATGATGTTACTATAAAGTTAAAAGTGGAATAACTTTGATAATTTTAATTGAATTTTATTCAATCTGGGGTCATTTGAAACTGCAATTGTTAAGTTGATATGCATCAAGAAAAAATATAATTTTAATAAGATAAGACATTTAAATTGGCTTCAAAGTTGAAAAATCAATCAAAAAATGAAAATTCTTGATCATTTTTGGTCTATATCTTCATGAATTTAAATGATAATAAAAAAAGTCTTATGCAGCTTCAAAGGGTATATTTTAAGCTTTAAATTAAAAAAAAACTTTTTGATTCGGGTAAAAAATGGCGAAGTTTCAAAGTATTATGTACATGAATTTACCTAAAAATGGTTTTTTGGCTTTAAAACAAGATTTTCAGGGTGTATCAAAGATTTAATATATACCATTCTTTTTAGTTTTTTATGACCTATAACCTCCACTAGGTCCGATAAGAAGTTTTTTTACTTTTTTTATTTTGTAACACAGTGTTATTTATAAAGTCCAAAAACAAACAAAACTGACAGACATTTTTCAAACAATTAATTAATATTCATGTAAATTGGCGAATTATGTATCGATTTTATGTATTGTATACATTTTTATACAAAAATATGTATTTAGGCTAATAAAATTAATGTTTTTTTCGGGTACATAGACATTCGGGAAAAAGGTCTTCGGGAAATTTGACATTTAGGATATTGGGTATTCGGGAAATTTAGTTTTCGGGAGGAAGGCTTTCGGGATATTAGATTCGGGAAATTGACCGCTTGTCATGTTTTTAAAAACTCATTTCTACCGGACGGATAAGTTTTTGCATTTTATTTTATTATTTATTGTCAATTTTTTTAATGTCTTAATTGTCTTGATCCCATCATTTCTCTCTTCTATATTTGATTATGTCATTCGACTTTTATATTTGATTTTATATATATATTGTATTTATTGATAATCTTTTATGTTTTAATTTATTCGTGAATGGACGGATGCATGTCGTGAGTTTAAGATAATTTATTTAACTTGTATAAAGGATCATTTATATATTCGACTAATATATGATATTTTGATATGAATTACAATGATTTATTTCATAATTTCTGTCCTTATTTTTGTTTAATGTTACAAATTATTTGAATTATTTGATCTAATTTTATAAAATATATTTCTTATAAGTAATGATGAAAATAATCGTTACAATAGGTTTTCTAAAATAGAATTTAACAAGATTTCTAAAATTTTAAGCTATACCCTTAAATGCAGTTTCATATTTGATTAGAAAAGTTATTAAATACATTTTTTGATAAACTATTAAAACTTGAATTACTTAGTAAATATTTAAAAAGAAAATGTGTTAGTAAAAAATAATTGAGAAGGAAAGTCAGAATATGAGACTAAAAAACCAGTTATAGTAACATCTGTTAGATCAGAATAGAGAAAACGAGAGCACAAAAGAGGGAGACAGGAAGACGGAAAGCGAAAGATAAAAGGGAAGATTATTAAATTAAGTAGGATAATTTAAAAAAGGAGAAAATATTTAAAGTTATATCACGATGATAAAATAAATAAGAGAAAGCAAATTAATGGTTATTAAATTTATTTATATAAACATGCACTTATGCTCAATAATTAATAACAAGCATAGTATTTCAGTAAAATAATTAGTGCACCGCCTTTTTTTTATTTAATTTAATTAATCTGTGGTGACTGCGTTACAGTTCTAGCCAGCACTTGCTACAAAGTAAAGACTATTTTTAAAAAAATATTTATATTAGTTTTTGTATATCAAGCATTTATATTTCGAATATGATTTTGTATTGACATTCTTTTATAATTCATAAGTTTAATATATTTACTAACACAAACATTCATACGTACATTCAAATGTAATAAACTGCATTTCATAATTTGTAATTTTATCTATTTTTTAGGTTGTGCTCAGAACTTTTTAATTTTTAAATTGTGACGCACTCCGAAGAAAGGTACCTAAAAAGCAAATCGGTTTTTTTAACAGGAGAGCAAAAACAAAAGTCGAGCGAACATGGTATTTTCTGAAAACTGCTGATGTTTGAATTGTCATAACTTGAAAAATATTCAATAAAAACCAGGAAACTGAGAAAGAAAATTTATCGAATTCAGTTATTTAATGATTAAATTGTTTTGTTAAGACTAGGAAAAGAAAATTAAATTTTTGTTACAGATCCAAGCTTAGTAATTCTAGTACTGGCAGTTTTTGGTTAAAAGCATATCCGATCATTTTGCGTCAGAAAGAAGATGTTGGAAAAAATCTTATATATATTATCGAGATTTAAAATATTGTTTAAATTTCATTATTAAAATTTGTTATTAAATTCTTTTATTATCTTTGTAAGCTAATTTTATTTTGTTTAAATATAATTTCTATCTTATTCTTAAATTAAGAATATTTTGACTTATAACTGACTACACCTGTCCTTTAGAAATTATGAAATTAATTTTAACGATAAATTTCAACCAGCAGGCTAAGATTTACTTTGTATTTGCTTCTCTTCTTAATTTTCAGCTAGAAATTAAGTTAAGAATCATCGTTGGGTTGAAACTTTCATTTAATTTTGAGGTTATGAACGCTGGACAATTTGAGGAGCGTAATCCGGAGCAAATTTAATAATTAAGAAAAAGTCCAATCATTACACTATATTTTCTAAATGTAAATTTTTACTTTTCTTTAAATTTCTATTCTTCTAAAACTCACTCCGAGAATCGGAAATAAATTGTTCAATTGTTTTAATTTTAATTATTCTTGTCAGAAAGTAAACAATTTATACAGGATAAAGAAAAAAAGGCATAACTATTTTATAAGAAAAACCACACTGGTCATCCCTTTTAAGTTGTATAATTATCACAACAACATTTAGTACACAGTTTTACACGTGACGGTAACAAAGAGATAATAAATTAATGACTTTGAATATTGTTCTTTTGATTTAACTGTGATGAAATTTTAACTTCAAATTTTGAAAGAGTAAATTGCAACCACACTTAACCGTAGTTATTTTGGGACTGATCCTTTCGGCCCTCGCAGGTCTAGGCCCTAGTTTTAAACAAGATTTTGCCTGTGTACTTACAATCTGTGTGAGTGTGAGTGTTTGTATTTGTGTGAGTATCGTTGCTATTTCTATATTTCTAACAATTGTATTTTATTTTTCTTCTTTCCCCATATTACTGAAATTTTTTTTATATACAATAATCAGTTTTTTAATTTACTCATTTAGCAATAGACTACCTACAATCTTTGTCTCTCTATATCGTAACAGACGAACAGCTTAACAGCTAAAAGCGTAACAGGCCTATAGCTGGCTGATTTCTTATTTAGGATTCAATCTTTTCGAATTAGATTTCACTTTACTAATTCAACCGTTACAGACGAACAGCGTAACAGCTAAAAGCGTAACAGGCCTATACCTAGCTGATTTCTTAAAATAGGATTATTTGCACCCTATCGACTAAAAATCTTTGGCAACCCATATTGAGCGCCGAATTTCTTATCCACCAGTTAATATCAAATGAGCAGCTTTCAATTTCACATTTTATATTACTCACAAAAGAATTGTAAAAAACATTGCCAAATAAAAGAGTCTCAAACAAAAAACCACCAAAACAAAGACATCAAGGAAACACTGTGACGCTAAGAATTAACAAAAACTTTTTTCCTAAAAATAAGAAAAGACAAGATTCAAGCTCTGTTTATCACACCGAGGACGATTTCTTATTCCAACCTCCTAAACTCGCTCAGGTCCAAAGTTCTTTTTTACGCGTTTTCCTGGAAGAGGAAGAAGGGAAAAAAAAGGATTTTGGAAAGAGAATTCCTAAGTAAAGCCGGGTGAGGGTGTTGCGAATCGCATTTGCTGTGCATCGTCGACGTCTCAAGAGCAGTTAGATATAGAAGTATATAGAACAATGTATATAGAATTGTAATAGCAAGCTCTCTGCGGGAATAGCCCGTGGAAGCGAAGCCAGGGAAGTTTCGCTCGAGAGCGTGACGGGGGTGGAACGAAGGGTGGCATGCCTACGCCACGAGCTAAAGTCGAGGAAGCAAAGGGAGCAAGAGAGACAGAATGAAAAAGAGAGACAGTTGGAGAGAAAGGGAGAAATCGTCAGGGCAAGAGGAAGATGGAAACCCTGATGTTGAGGGGTAGCGGGATCCAACGGGGTTGCCAGGAGGCGAGGGGATGAGCCAGAGTTAGAGCGATGGCAGAGTATTGATTTAGTGGGTTTCACCTTCTCTTTCTACTTGTCCCTCTCATTCTACATCTCTACGTCTCCACGAGGGTATCAAGCGTTTCAGCCCGTCCGCCGACGACGCCGCCGCCATTCTGTATTTCTGACGGCGAGCGTCAATGTTTTTTAGCTTTCACGCCAAGAGAGCGAAAAATAACAAGACGGATTTACATTTCAGGTACTTCTAGCCACGGTAAAACCGGTCCAGTCACTTTCCGGGATACGAGCAAAAAGTCCACAATTATTTATCGCATTCTTGATGCACCAGATAAACTGGCATGATATAAGAGCAAACTCCACATGACCACCCATTTTGCGAATCAGCTGATCTGTCTGACCCACTTGGGGGGTCATGCCGGGATTTAGGCCTCGGAAAGGGTTGATTCGATTCAGTCGAGAAAGAGAGTTGATTCCAGTATATGATAACCAAGATGTTATGCCAACTGTTTTTAAAGATTGGGGTCAAAAATATTAGTCGATAGGCTGCTACTAATTATGAAATAAAATTTAACAACAATTTTTTTAGTTGCTGAGAGATGTAAAGATATTCGTGTTTGAAAGGAATTATATGTATTTATTTTTTTAAAATGAAACGCCTTTGCTTTAGCAATCTGAAATTTCTAGAAGAGGTACGAAATCTTCGATGAAATTCGATTGATGTCATGAGATCTCGTTCAAAAGAGCAGGCTCAAAGGGTCAGAAAAAGGAGGGATTTTTGGAGACTAGGTGGGAGTCATTAATTATATAAATGCAATCTCTTCCGTGTCTCGTCCTTATCAGTCGTGATTTTGTCTAGTAAATTTTTTTGCCATATTTTTAGGTGTGTCGCCGACAGCACCCAGGTAACCATTTTTTTTAATCCAAGAATTGATTATGACTCAATGGGCAATTACCAATTATCTTATATTGATGGTGATCAAGCTATAAAACAATGAGGTGCGGGATTCTAAATAATAAGGGTAATGAAATACTCTTATTATTATATAATATACCCTAGTGCCAAGTTATTTTAGCGAGAATGCTTCGTTAAGAGTTCATAATGCGGCGACATGTGCGCCACTATGAGGCTAAACTAATACATCAAAGTTCGCGACAAACATTACCAACAGATGAAACAATCGTCCGGCGACCGACCGTAAAACGTTGATTAGTCGTAATGGTGGCGCTGACGCGCAACGTTGAATCAAGATGGCCGCCAACAATGTTTTGAGTTGACAGGTTGTAAACAATCAAACGTACTCGTCTTTTAGTCCTAACACCTTTTGGAATTTAAATATTCCTTAGTGTAATGAATCATTGTATTTATAATATAGAGAGAGATCAATTTTAATTTTTACATTGAATGTAATTTAATATTAGATACAAAATTTGCGCCATTAGTGAATTCATAAAGTCATGTATTTGAGTGTGATAAAAGTAGAGGGATATTGGTAAAGGAAAGGGAATTTCAATAGGCTAGAAGCGTCTGACGAACTTTATTTGATAATTGGTAGTCGATCAGAAGGGACTAATATTAATATCACGCCGAACTGGGCCGTATGTGATTTTGGATGATGCGAATATAAGACTCACAAAAAACTATTAATTGTTTCACGCAACTGAAGACGAAAGCATCTCTTCGATCGAGTTTCACGGCTGAAACCATAAAGAGCATTGGAGTAAGTTGATCGCAATTCTTCTTTATTTTTGTAACAAAGTAAATAAGAGAGAAATTATATTTATATACAGTCCCCCTGGATATCAATTCTAAAGAAACAAACAACTAATTGTCAATTCAAACTTATTTGTTATTTTTTTGTAATTTACGTCAAGATTATATCGTATGTTTCATTTTATTTATATTATTGTGTGTGTGTCGAATGATTGTTTAAAGTTGTTTATTCCATCTCTCTTTCTCTGATCTTCTCAACGAATTGATAAATTAAATAAAAAATATTTTTTACCGAATATAAGTTTAAAAAAAGTATTTATTTTCTAGCGAGGTTTTCTGAATTTAATTTAAATAATTTACTTAAATAAAGAATAATAAAGTGTGGCGAAGAAAATCCGTTACATTAGAATTTAAGAATGTAAACTTAAAAAAATAAAAGACACAAATCGACGAATTTACATTTGGCTGAACCATAGCCTGGAAACGATTCTAGACTGGAGTGTAATCATAATTTTAGTTAAACAATTAATATAATATTATTATAATTGTATTTTTAAATCAATTTAAAAATATTATGCGAGGTAAATTTTTACCTTATCTTTAATAACAGAAGATACTTTTTCAATTTGCAGGGATCCAACAAAATAATTCAATGAGGTAGGATAAATTAGCATTAAATAATTAATCAATAATTATTTTAATAAATTTCTATTCACTCTATTACCCTCATAGAACAACAGCGTCTAAAAAATTCTAGAATCTTGAGAAAGATTAAAATAATAACATTCGAAAGACAAAAAAAGATACAAATACTAAGTGTAGGTTTAGGAAATAAATTAGCAATCAGTCATATTATTCAGAACGGTGCTGCGAAGAAATCAGGAGGGTTTATTATTATTTGGTTTGAAAATCTGAACAAAGATTAGATAGCATTAATTAAAGGATTTGATTACCTGAAAACCGAAAGGGCCAATTTCTATTTAAAAAATAGGTTAAGCTGTTTAGAGTTCGCTCTTGATTTGAAGGAACGAGGCCATAATTTTTTATTCATGGAAAGGACAGCCGCTTAGCAGTCGGAGAACACGGAAGGGAAGAGAAGATAGTATCTCTATATAGTTAAGAGGTGTTTACAACTCCGGCAGTGAATCTGTGGGAGAGAAAATGGCAGTAAATATTCCTGGTTCCTACTTCTCTCCACTCTCTGCTTCTAACCGTTTCTCCTCAGATGCTCCCTTCATACGAGGCACTCGTCGCAGAATTCCAATTTACCCTAGTACACTCTTTCCTCTTCGATCACTCGCAGCGTTCAAAACGAAAACATCCAATTGATTACATTCGTCGCTTCCTCCCTTTCTCTATCCAATTCGGGTCATTTCAAACGAGCATGATGGGAATTTAAATTCCTTTGCTATTTTATTCCACTGGAAATATTTCTTCTGGAATTCATAATTATCTTTTGGCATTCCGTCGGTAAGTGTCCGTTGTAGGAAACTCTAATAAACATTCCCTGTTATCTTTCTCGCAAGTGAGATGAGTTACTGAATATATAAAAGAACCTGGTTTTCGAAAAGGTTTGCTTTTTGTGTCCAATGTATGTAAAATTATCATTTTCCTAGAATATAATTGCTACCTACTGCTTCCCACTTTAATAAATTGTAATAAAATTTATAAATAATGTTTCTTTATTTTTGGAAATTTTCGATATTTCAAAAAAATTTGATATTCTAACGTTCCGTACGGAGTGGGTAAAATTTACATAAACGTAAGTTTTCAAATTTTCAGTTGAAGAACAAGCTTCGATTAGAAAAGGCGATTTGGAAATGGGGCAACATTCAAAATTCGCCTGGGTTACGCTAACCCAGTCAGTACCCTGGGGGTTAATTTTTATGTATTCTATCCTACTCTAGACGACTGAACAATCATAATGCCATTGTAACTATTTAATTTGATTAAAATAATTGATTGGAAATTCGAGTCTGTTTAACTGAGGTGAAATCTTGGTATAACGTGAGTTCGCCCTTTTGGTTCGAGCTCAAATATCAGAGCAAAGGTTACTTCGGACAACCTTAGAAGACCCATCCCTTCGCCTCGAGCCCTCCCTCGAGAACGATCCACAAAGTTTTCCAGAGAGGAAATTGCCAAGCCGTCAGTCCTCGGAGGAGAATATTAGAAATTCCTTGGTGGAAACTGATGTTGGGAGGATTTAGAACTGTCAGGAAAAAGATACATGGAAATGCGATCGACCATTGCCAATGTCTGCTTTCATATTGGATACTGGACTATCCAGTCGTTCATTCGAAAATGTTCCGGGATTTTAATTAAAAATAAAAGCAGAACAAGTTCCGACATTTTTCCCTTGACTTTCTCAACTATTCGGGGGAATATTTTAAGTTTCCTAAGCAGATGCTATTGAGGACAGTAATATTTTAATTAATGCTATTTAAAAATTAAAATTTCGAATTACACAACCGGCTTAAATTGTGGGACTACTTACAAAAATGGGATTAAAAACATGACCGTCTTAAAATGTTGATAATTCTGTTAGATATTAGCGAATTTAAATTTTTCATAAATCTTTGGAAAGCTTATCAAATTGGCCGTTAAATGGTCCTATCTTGAAGCTTCTCTGATTAATAGAAACGAAAATTCAATGTGATAAAGACAGGTGTATTTTTCGTTTTTTGTGAATTTTCATAGTTCAAGTTTGGTGGGCCGTATTTTCTAGAAAATTAATTGGAAAAATGTGAAATTAAGCTGAATTAAACCTTGAACTATTAGCTTTAAAATAAGCCAAAGAAAATTAAAATATCTTTACTGGTTGAAAAGTTATATGTAAATGTGTATAAAGAACAAAACGCAACAACTCCTTTGTTTCCTCCCCTCTCCGTCTGTCGCCACTAGAATCGTTGCATTTTTTCGTATCGTACATTTTCTTATAACTTTTGAACCAGTCAAGCTATTTTAATTTTCTTTGGTTTATTTTAAAGCTTATAATTCAAGGTTTAATTTAGATCAATTTTAAAAATTTCCAATTATTTTTGTAGAAAATGGTCCTAACCAAACTTAAACAATGAAAATCCACAAAAATCGAAAAATTCACCTGTCTTTATCACATTGAATCTCCATTTCTCTTAATTTAAAAAGCTTTAAAATAGGACCATTTAACGGTAAATTTTATAGTATCTGTCAGAGTTATCAGCATTTCAAGACGGTCATGTTTTTAATCCCATTTTTGTAAGTGGTCCCACAATTTTGGCCAGTAGTGTTAAAAATTCATACAAAGAAATAATAAATCAATCTTTAAGTCTGCTTTGAACGTATCGAGGCTCAATTATTTTACTGATTGACCCTAGTTGTTGAAGATTGGTTAAATCGAAGGTCATGTTTGCACCAGTGGTAATGAGAAGAGTAACTACCTCGTGTGGTTTCAAAGGTCATCAGTTAGTGTATGAATGTCGTTCGATATGGATACTGAGTGAACATTGGCTTGATACCTATTGGCATTTTGCCAGCGTTAGCAGACCGTTCGTAATATTTAGACTGCGAGTCCAGCATAAATGATGATTGTAAAACACAGAGATCATCATGTCGTCTTTGATTATCGAAGTCCTTTCCTCGAGTAAGAGATTTAGCTACAGGATGGCGTATACGTTATGTGGAGATTTTCTAACTGTGACAGAGTGTTTTTTTTGCAAGAAGAGACCCGCATTTGTCTCCGAATGTTGTCTCTGAAATGGTGGGTACCGACGATGGAATTCCAGATGCGGGAGCAATGGCGTAAGCTCACAATTTCTTCAAAAGTACATAACTTGAGCAATAGTTCTGCTCATTTAGAAAATAAACTGTTCTCCGTGAAGCAGAAATTTGATCAACTTTTGTATAATATGGTGGCATTAGTTTCGAAAGTGAAAGTTCAGTTCTCAGTGCAATCAACTGTCAATTCCTTGTACAAAACATTTTTAATTGAGGAAATTTTCCGCTTGGGATTGTATTTTCTTGATTAATGTTGATATTTTTTGTTGCTTAACAATTTCGTTAAGTAATCTCTTATTCTAAGGCACTTTTAATTTATAATGAAATACTAATTTTTATTACCAAGAATAAATTTATGATTCTAGGGTTAATAATCCTTGTGAAAATTATATCAGAATGTTTCTGAAGATAAAATTTAAGAATAAGAATATTTTAAGAAAGACAGCTGGAACTTGAATGTACGAAGAAAGAATGTGGCATTGGAGGAGAAAAGGAAATAGGGCTAAAGTTCAAGGGAAAACAGATTAGGAAGTGACAAAATAAGATGAACATTCCAGATGGGGCAAAAGGAAAATGAAGAACAAAAGGAAGAAAAAATGTCAAATTTAAAATGGGGCAAAAAGAAGATGAAGAATAAAAATGTGAAAAATAAGGAAAAAATATAAAAACAAGTAAAGTAAGGGTGAAAATAAAAGGGAGAAAGGGGGGTAGAAAAAGCGAAAAGGAAAGAATAAGAAAATCTCGGAGAAAATAGAGAAAAGGGACATTAAAAAAGAAAAGCGCAGAATTTGAAAAGAATGAAGGTGACGGTTACAAGAAAAAGTGGAAAAAAACGAAAATAAATAGTAAACACGAAAAAAATTTTATATGCAAATAACTAGAACAAAGTAAAAAATAAAAAACGTGTATTTATACACAATAATTTTATTTTTATTCCATAGTGGATAAACGATTTTAAAATAAAATTTAACTTTAAATGTGAAATAAGTAATCACAAAAACCTCGGAGTAACGATTTTTAAGCGAATTTGAACGATTATTAACAATTTGACTGCCATATTAGATTCGCCATATTGAATTTTATTAATTAGACTTCAAGATTGAAATTAGGTTTCCCAAAATTTTCTCAATATGAAATATCAAGTAAATCTGTTGAATTTTTAGAAATTCGTCCGCCATATTGAATCCGACGTTTTGAATTTTGAAAAACTAACGTTAAATTCATATTTAGCGATCTTAACTAAAATGTTACTAATTGTAAATATTTGTAAAAGAGAGAAACGACCATAAATGAGAAATTCTTTAAATTTTTTTAAACACAAACAAAAATATTGCCAAAATTAATAGCATACAATTGTGGAATATATAGTTGTACAATTATCAGCCAAAAATTAGGTTGAGGCAAAATTTGTTGTCGAATAATTATTAAATAAGTCAAAACCTATTTTTTTTCTGCAAATTTTAAAGATATTTCAAAATTGTTTGAAATTAATTTTAGAAAATTCGTATTTTTCAATTTATTTTATTTACTATTGAATGTCTTTCACAGTCTGAGGTTATGTTACGGTCATCACCCTCCTTAACAAAAAAAAAAAAAATAAGAAAGAAGAATAACTGTACCAAAAAGAGAAAAAGGCATAAAAATACAATATCTATAGAAAGATATATATATCAAAGGCCACACTGAAAATAATTTTTAAACGACTGAAAATTACCTAAATCATCTTAAACAAAGACGCAAAGTCTCGGTAATTACAAGAGAATTCAACACGAGACAGAAGACCACCAACCATAAAATTAAAACCCAAAGAAGGATACTCTAAATTAAGAGGAATCTAGAAAGAAAAAATACCAAGACAAAGAGGCCAAAAAAATAATTTCAGCACACTTCCTTCTGATGAGGCTAAGCAGCAACAACAAAAAAGAGGCGGGAATCGAGTTGTAATTGCGAGAAAAGCACAGCTGCTTCACGCACCCTCTTCCTTCAGGCTGGACTCACGATCAAGGGATTCCAAGGATGAGAGGTCTAGGAGAAAGAAAGAGAGAAAAAATCAAGAAACAAAATGCAAAGGAAAGAGAAAACAAAGAAAACGAAAAAGTGGATTTTAAAATGACTCACAAGTGGATCGAAACGAAAACTTTTAACTGAAAAAAAATATTTGAAATTCAAAAGTTGTCTTTTAAAAAATATATCATATCTTGACCAAATATTACAGAAATTGAATAAAATTCAGCACATATACGTAGTATACAATATTTCCAAGCACACAAAATTTTTTGTTTAATAATAAGCAATAAAACAAGGTAATAACTCCGATAACGCATTTTCTAACTTTCAGATCAAAAAGTTTCACGGCTAAGTTTGATGCCATGAAAACTTCCCGTGACAAAATTGTTCCTTCATTATTAAAGAACTTTTTCCAATTATTAAAAGAAAAAAGAAACTTAAAATCGATTAAGAAAAGAGCTCTCAAAATTAATTTATCCAAAGATGGATTTTTTGCCCTATTGTGAAGATGAGGGAAAGGGGGAAAATTTCCTAGGGTGGAACGGATCATGAGGATAGAATAGCTGACTTGGAGATCACAGTGTGTGTGTGTGTGGAGGGGGGGGGGCAAGTTGGAGGGTGTTTGAAAGCGAGGAAACACAAGGGTCCGAACGAGGATGGAAAAACGTTGCTGACGGCGGTGCGACCGATAGCAGAGCCACCGCGTAGCTGGAAATGAAAGAGCAACTCGATGGGCGATAACTCATTCGTGAACCGAACGAAGCAGCTGAATCCAGCGATGCACGTGCACGATTCAAAGAATGGGCGTTGCTGAAACGCGCTAGGGAAACGGAGCCGCAATAAACGCAGTTTACGCGAGAGCCGCGCTTTCTTGATCAAAGCCGCGAGTATTGAGAGATTAAAGATCTTATCTCGCGTTTAACCCTTGTCCAGAAAAAATTTTCACGCGAAAAAAAAAAGTATTCGCACTCAATTAGCCTGGGGTCAATTTAGCGGGAATTTGATTTATTCTGATTTTTCCGACTCCCTTGGGCTTTTTTGTACTGTAAACGTTAACTGTCATCACTGCTTGTGATTAATTTAAAATTAATATATATATAATTTAATATCGGATTATTTAATGTTTTATTTAGTTATATTGTCAGAGTGGTTAGTTGCCGAGTGCTATTGATTGTAGTCGAAAGATTCCGAATTATAATTATAAATTAATTGTTCTGTGTCGATTGTTTCCGAGTTAACCCAAAAAAAATTACGAACAAAGCCATAATATTAAATCAAATTTTTAAAAGTTGATGATTTATTTTTGATAATTATATTTGCACTAAATTATACAACGCGCGATGGAGCGCGATTAGTTTCTGCAGGCCTGATGTATTATCAATAATCATAAATATTTTAAAAATATTATTTAAAAGTCAAGATTTAATCAAGAATCTGTCAACCTTTTTATTTGGACCCTCCACGTATTACTATCGGTGATGTTGCTCCCATTTTTTTCGCATGTCACCACGTTAATGATTTGTTATCAAGGATCAAACCTGATCTTGAAAAATTTTTTTCTTCGAAATCATACTTCATTGCGACACTTGATGAGTATATTGCTACATGCATTTAACATTAATTATACAAAACGTTTGTTAGTTTGTTTCTTTCTTTTATTACCTACGATGTATTTCATAGTACCGCCACATAGTCATAACTGTTGTTAATAGTATCGACTACATTATAGATATAATTCGATTTATATATTTAAATACAATTTGGTTACCCATGTATGGTCCAAATTGGACTGCGGGAGAGAATGTTAAATAAATAAATAAAATAAATAAATAAATAAAAGTAAATAAAACAAATTTCATTTATATGGGAAAAAATTTTAGAATTTAAAAAAAATTGAAGAAAATTGAAATTTACAAAAATAATCACAAATTTTGCAAGTTAATTTTTAAAATATAATGCAAGCAATTCAAAATTGGGGAAAACAATAACAAAAGCTGGGAAATGTTTTAAAATTTGAAAAAAATATTTTAAATTAAAGAAAAATGTGCTTGATAATCTTAGAAAAACTTAAAGTGATTAATATAATAGATAAAAAAATTAAAAAATAGCATAAATTAGTGAACAAGAATTGAAAAAATTGCAGAATAAGCATGAAATAAAAGAAAATAGTTGAAAATAACATTTAGCATTTTTTCGAGAAAAATTAATTTTAAAAAAAACACCTCACTTAATTAATGGACAAATGAAATTTGAAAGAATAATTTTAAGAATTGCAGAATTTGTTCTAAATCAAAATAAATAATTGAAATTTGAGAAAAATACTTGCAAATATCAAATATTATTTGAAAAAAATGCGAATTAAAAATTTGAGAAAATAATTAAGAAAAAAAAAATAAATTAAATCAAATTTCAGATAATTAATCAAAAAATTTGGAAATTATCAAAGAGAAAGAAAATAATTATTATTAATTGAAAAAAATTAATGAAATATTATTATTAAAATTTTTAATTTAAAAAAATAATTAAAAAATAATATTTAAATAATTTTAATATGAAAAAAAAATTAAATATCTTAGCAAATAATTTTGAAAAACGAGTATAATAAAAACTTGGAGGAAATAGTTAAACAATGATAAAAATAATTTAAAATTAAAGAAAATAATTTAAATTTGAGAAAAATAATTGAAAAATTAGGAAATCAATAAAATAATAATGGATATTATTAAAAATTAGAGAAAATAATTGCAAAAGCATAAAAAGAATTGAAAATTGAAGAAAATAATTTTAATTTGTAAAAAAGGAATTGAAAAAGTTACAGAATATATATTTAAAATAAAAGAAAATAATTGCAGACTAATAAAACTAATTATTACTTGTTGTCAAAATTTAAATTAGTTTTATTTTTATTGTAATTTGTAAACTCTTATGTATCCCATTTCTGGTCCCTTGGTCTTCCGGATGTATATGAAATAAATAATTAAGTAAATATTAAATTTAAAAAAATATTTGAAATTTAAGATAATTGGATAAGTTATTAAAAAAATCCAGGAAATTAATTCGACGCCCCCCGTTGATAAAGTGTTTATTAAAAAGCCAGGTTAATAAAATGTTAATTTGAAAAACAGTGGAATGTCACTTTTATAATTAATTTTTTTGGATATGATTTCTATTAAACTGTTTGTTTAATCAAATGTCTTTTGAAGTTTTGTCATAAAATGTTAATTGGACCGAACGATGGATACATTTGTTTATTAATTCAAATATGCAATAACATTCTGTATAACATTCTTTATAACCTTGCTTTAACATTATTCTACTGTTTTTCAAATAAACATTTTATTACACTGGCTTTTTAATAAACACTTTATCAACGGGGGGCGTCGAATTGATAGGTAATGTAAATAAATAAAAAAAGGTAAAGTAATGAAATATTATAAAAAAAATTGAAAAATGAAGAAAACAATGAAAATTTGTAAAAAATAATTGCAACAGTTACAGAAAATATTTTAAATAAACTATATTACCTACTTAATAATCATAAAAATAATTAAAAGTTGATAAAAATACTTGAAAATCTCTAAAATTAATTGTAAAAAAAGAGAATTTAAAATTGGAGAATAGTTCCAAAGAAGAATATAATAATTGAAATTTCAGATAATTAATCAAAAATATTCGTAATTATCAAAAAGAAAGAAGATACTTATTATTAATTGGAAAAATAATTAAAATTCGAGAAAGTTTTAAAAAAAATTTTTGGGGGAATAATTTAAAAAGTGGTAGAATATATTTGAAATAAAAGAAGATGATTGCAGACTGATAAAAATAATGTTAAAATGAAAAAAAATAATTGAAATTTAAGAGAAGTTATTTAAAAAACTAAGAAAATTAATTGATAAATAATGGAAATATATAAAAATACGAAAAGTAATTGAAATACAATTTTAAAAATTGAAAACTAAAAAAAACAATGGATATTTGTGAAAAATAATTGAAATAGTTACTGAATATATTTTGAAGAGACTAGATTACTTGAAAAATCATAAAAATAATTGAAAAATGATAAAAATAATTGAAATTTGTGAAAAATAATTTAGAAAATTGCAGAATATATTTGATATAAAAGAAAATTATTGAAAATCGACGAAAATAATTTAAGTAATTGAAAAATGCAATTAACATGTCAGGAAAATAAACATAAATTTAATTTAAATTAAATCAACAGAACAGTTTTTTTTAATACTGAAAAATATTTGAAAAATGTTTATAGAAGACAATAATTGAATATATTGAAAAAGATAATTACATTCGCATTATAATAATTCGATATACAGACAAAATTAACTTTGATTTGAAAAATCACTATAATTTGTAAAAACCAATGAAAAATGATAAGGGAATTTGCAATTAAATACAATAATTAATAAAACATGAAATTGATTCAATGTTAAAGAAAATATCAATTAAAACTGAAAAAGTAATTGATAAAATTAAGGAAAATAATTGAAATTTGCGGAAAGTGAATGGAAAATTTATGCATAAAAATTGATGAATAAAAAAGTAATTGTTATAAAATATGTTATAAAATATTTAACAAAAAATTAATGTTCTCAAATATTATTTTAAATAAATTATATTAATAATTTATAATTATTACATATCAATATTTGAGGAGCACATTTTCAAAAGTTGATAAATCTATTTTTCAAAAAAGTTGAAATAATTACAAATTTAACATATTAGGAACTTTACAAATCGATCTGTCACTGTTAAATTCAAGAAAAAAATTTATTACCAAAGAATTTTCAATTTTAAAAAAACCAAGATGATTTAAAATTTTAATTTTTTTCCTATAATAAATTACAAAAACCTTTAAATTTCTTTATTACTATAAACTTTAATTAAAAATAAATCTCCTTAAGTGCAAAAAACATTCGTATATAAATAATTTCATATATTTTTTCTACTTTATAATTAACTCTAGGTGTTAGGTGCGAAACTGCATTTGTTTAATTTTCTCGAAATAACAAAATGTGGATTTATCAACTTTTGAAAAAGTGCTCCTCATTTATTTTCCATGGAATGACTTGACAAATAATGAAAATAATTAAAAATAGAAGAAAATAGTTGAAAAATGATAAAAGTAGTTGAAAATTGTAGTAAATAGTTGAAATTATAATAGGAAAGGATTGCCAAATATTTAAGAAATTTTTCAATAATTTCAAATTTAATATTCTAAAAGCGTGGATTAATTAAATTTTTAATCAATGCAAGTTCAAATTGATTGAAGTTTAAAGAAATTAAAATGTTTATAAGTTATAAACTTACATTTTCCGTAGATGGAAAATTATTTAAAATTTAAAACAAAAATACAACTATAATGATAAATTTAATTTTTTGATCGAATGAAATGAATAATTATTATTATATAGAATTTAATGTAGTTTATTTTAAAAAAATTAATGGTACAAATTTTAATCAAAAAGGGAGCCATTAAAATAAAAAATTACAAAATAAAACATAAAGAAATTAAAAAAACCCTGAAATTTTCACTTTGAAAGATGCGTGATTGTTGTTCATAGAATTTGGTGAAAAGAAAAAGTGAAAATTCAGCGGTATTGTGCTTGTTTTGTTGTCTCTTGTACAAAACTAGGGACTACGTGGCTATCTGGCTTGACGGCCGCGACCCTTGGAATGCACAACTTTCACTGTCATAAAAATATAAAGCCCTCTGGCCCGGCCATTCCTTGTCCCAACTTGTTACGTAAATCGAGGGCTCTAAATCTTTGTTCCCTGGCATCCAAGGAAAACATCACAATACGGAAACGACTCCGATACTAATAGCACTTTTGTGCAGCAGTATAAATAAGTTCCTTCTTCCTATTTTATGAAGTGCCGGCATTTAAATTAGGCCATTATGGGATTTATGGTGTCAGGCACTGATTCTGCTATAATTTATGCAAATATACGTCACATGCACACTGTTGAACCATTTAAACACCAAATATACAAAACACGACCTTTAAAACTAAATGGCATGTTTACCATTTCAAATTACTGCTATTTTATAAAAAGAATTCATTTTAAGGTTCGTTAATATTATATACAGTAAAAAACGTATTGATTTTTAGTAGAGAAAGAATTTTATTAATTCCGTTAAAATGTGACAATTAATAAAACACAATAAATATTTTCGAGAAAAATAAATGATATATTTTGATTTAAATTACAAATTACTTGGGCTTAATTTGTGAGTGCAATTAAAATTCCCTGTGACCAGATATCACGTGTATCTTCTACGCATCAGTTCTGCACAAAACTCCTGTTATACGGAGTCATTTTATCTTGGAGGAAATCTAGCACGCATTTAATTAATTATCCCCTACTAATTATTATGTGTCACTTAGATAAAAAGATATAAACAAAAATTAATTACATGTGCCAGAGGTGAAAACAAGTTCTTCATGTCAATTTTTGGTACATTGTGTTATTTTTTCTTATTTATGGTAGAATTTTAATTTTCCTTAAAACATAGAATTACGTTACGCACAGTTAATTTGAAAATGCCATTAAGCATTTATTTAAATGTTTTGTTTTCTTAGTATAATTAACTTGTTGGTATTTTTCTCGTTTAGTACACGTTCATTTTTTATCTCAGATCTAAAATTTAAATTATTATTTTATAGATATATTTAAATATGTAATTTCGTTTTAGAAAACAGCTTTTTTTAAAAAATAAATAACAATCTAGTTATTTATTAAAGTTTATAATTATTTGGCCATTGTTCAAATGTTCTTTCTTTAAAAATTATTTTTTTAAAATTTCGCTTTTAGGCAATTTCTCTCTAAATTCTAAAACATAACATTTGTACACTGAACAAAATTATTTGCTTCACAACTTACATTTGTGTTAAATGTGCCACTTCTCTGGATGTAATTAATAATATAAAACCAACATAAATGCGTCATAAATATAAAAGTGAACCGTGTATACTTAAAGGACTTTGATGAATGGAAAATTAAATTGAATAGGGCATGATTTATTGGAACCCCTGGAATTGGGGGACTAAACTTATGTAAGCGACTGTACAAGGTGTACCACCCTTATGTTGAAGGGAGGGCAGGAAAGGGCGCCCCAGTGGTAGACATGGGGAGCAAAAGGGCGGGCAGTCAGCATGAAACGTGAAGGGAGATTTAGACGTCATCCCCTGACGTGCTCGCCTCCTGACACCCCCACCTTTTCATCTCCGAGCCTTTAGTTGGCATGTCGCCTAAAATCCTGTTTCTTGCCCTGATGGACGGAAAAGTCGAGTCGGCTAGCTCAAAAGTCTACCGGAATGATTTCTTACTTTCGGCAACTTTTTAAAAGAAACTTTTGAAAAAAAAAACGCGCCGCCTACACGATTACAAGCCGTTCACCGAAATCTAGTCAACAATCCATTTGTATTTTTATTCCGACAAAGAAACAAGTTAATTGAGTCATGCCGAGAACGAATTTTGAGTTATGAAAAATTATTTAAAAACTAGCAAAATAAAACGCGCGCGATAAGTTTTTCATGCATTTTAGAAATTATAAAATACAATAATAAATATAAGAAATCGATAAATAATATTTATCTAATAAGAAGAAATAAATATTTTAAATATAATATTTAAAAATCAATTAATATAAATAAAATAAATATTTATTTAGGACAAAGTTTGTAATAGTTTAGAATTAAAAAGAATTGCAAAAAATAATTGAAATGAAACAAAATAATTGCAAATTTTGCACATTCATTGAAAAAAAAAACAATTAAATCAATTAAAAATTGGGGAAAGTAATTTAAACAATCATAGACATGTTTTAAACATAAAGAAAATAATTTAAATTTGAGAAAAATACTTAAGAATCTTAAAAGTAAATGAAAAATGAATGAATAAAAAAATAATGAAAAATTAGAGAAAATAAATGAAAAAAGATAAAATTGAACAGAACAAGTTTTAATTAAAGAGAAATAAGTAAAAATTTTTTGGCAATTATGAAAAAGAACGAGAAAAAATTGAAAATTGAATAAAATAATTGAAAAGTCAGATAAATAGATAAAATTTTTTGAAATTATAAAACAAACTTAAAGAATTTAAAATTGAAGGAAATAAATTATGGAAAACAATTGAAAAATGCTTTTAAAATTTTAAAACTTGACGAAAATAATTAAAATATGATACAAACAATGATAAGCTGTTAAAAAATAAATGACATTTAAGTGTGATAATTGAAAAAATTACAGAAAGTTTTTGAAATAAAGAAAAAATAATTGAAACTTGAGAAAAATACATGAAGATCTTAAAAATTAATTAAAAAAAAGAAGATAACTAAAAATTGTAAAAAAGAATTGAAGAAAGCTAAAAGTAATTGAAATTTACGATAATTAATAAAAAAAATTTGGAAATTATGAAAACAAATGAATAAATAAAATGAAATAATTAAAAATTGAAGAAAATAATATATAGAAATTTGAGAAAAATACTTGAAAATTTTACAAATTAATTTTATAAAATGAGAACAACTAAAAATTGAAGAAAAGTCTGGAAGAATGCTGAAAATTATTAAAATTTACGATAATTAATAAAAAAATTTGAAATTCTGATAATAAATGAAAATAATTAAAAATTGAAGAAAATATTTGAATTTTTAGAAAAATTCTTAAAAATCTTCGAAAATAATTTTAGAAAATGAGAATAATAATTAACAATCGAGGAAAATAATTGAAAAATGATAAAATTAATTCAAAATTGAAAAAAATAATTGAAATATGCTGAAAATAATTTAAATATGAAAAATTGAAAACATTCAATAAAATTTAAGAGAAATAATTGAAATTTTTAAAAGTAATGCTAAAATAATGAATATAATGATAAATTGATGAAAATCAAGAAAAATTGCAGAATTTATTTTTAAGCAAAAGAAAATAATTAAAAAATCGTTATATAATGAAAAATTGATGACAATAATCTAAATTTGAGATAATAATTGAAAATTTAGGAAATTAATTGGATGTGTATTTATTTTAAACTTCTTCAAAAACAAAAAATAAAGAAAAAGATGAATATATATAAATACTAACTAACTTCAGGAGTTGACGGATATTATTATTATTTAATTAGATTCAATAACGCGCCCTCATTTATATAGGACAAAATTTATAAAAGTTAGGAATAAAGAAAAATTACAAAACATAATTGAAATTTAAGAAAAACATTTGTTAATCTTGTAAATTAGTTGAAAATAATAATGAGAGCATTAAAAATTCGGGGAAGTAGTTTAAAAAGGCATAGAAATGTTTTAAAATTAAAGAAAATAATTTGGGAAAAATACTTGAAAATTTTAGAAATAAATTGAAAAAAATTAGAATGAAAAATTGGAGAAAATTAAAAATATAAAAAAAAGATTTCAAATTGAAATAAATAATTAAAAATTTAGTAAATTAATTCAGAAATTATGCAAATTATTGGGAATTTAAGAAAATAATAAAAAATAGTATGAATAATTTAAAAATGAAGAAAATAATTTTTAATTTAGGAAAAATAATTGCAAAAAATACAGAATATGCAAGAAAAACAAAGATATAACTGAAAACTTAATTAACTAATGGTAATTTTAGATAAATAATTTTAAGCTTTTTGAAAATTATAAAAGAAAAGTGTAAGTAATTGTAAGTTAAAGAAAATAATTTAAAAATAATATAAATTATTCAAAATTGAATAAAATAATTGTAATATCAGATAGTTTAAAACTTTTGAAATTATGAAAAACAATTGAAATAATTAAAAATTGCAGAAAATAATTTATTAAAATTTTCTTCTGTGAAAATTATATTTTAATTATTAAAACATAATGATTTGATTGAATAAAAATTTTTTAATACGAAAATTCGTTACACAAATTCAAGTTTATGAATTTCTAAATATTGGAAAGTCGATATCCAAAATATAATTTCATACCTAATTTAATAAATTAAAAAGTGAGAGTAATTGAAAATTGTGGAAAATAATTGAAAAATGATTTTAAAATTTGAAACTTGAAGAAATGAATTAAACTATTATAAAAAACAGTGCTAAGTTGAAAAAAATAAATGAAATTTGAGAATAAATAATGCAACAAATTACAGAATATTTTTAAATGAAAGAAAAATAATTGAAATTTGAAAATCTTAGAAAATAATTGAAGAAGTTAAAGTAATTGAAAATTAGAGAAAAATTTAAAAAGCTAAAAATAGTTTGAATTAAAGATAGTTAATAGAAAATTTTGGAAATTATGAAAACATACGGAAATAATTAAATATTGAAGAAAATAGTTGAAATTTGAGGAAAATACTTAAAATCATGAAAAATAATTTTAAAAATAAGAATAATGATTAAAAATTAAGGAAAATAGTTGTAAAGAGATAAAGATGATAGTAAATAAATTTATTTATTTAAAATTGGAAAAATTAATTGTATATGATAAAAAAAATGATAAAAGTGAAAGCAGTAAATAAGATTTAAGAAGTAACTGAAAAAAATGATAAATATATGTTAAAAAATAGAAATAAATTACTAATTAATTAATAAAATTTAATCATGAAGAATAATTACAAAATCGCAGAAATAATTGAAAATTGATGAAAATAATTGTAATTTCAGATGAATAATTAAAATTTTTGAAAATTATGAGAAAAAAATTTTAAAAAATAAGCAAATGGAGAAAATAATAGAAAAATTACAGAATATATTTGACATAAAAGAAAATAATTGAAAAATCATTTGGAAGTTTAAAAATTGAAGTCAATAACCAAAATTTGAGATAATAACTGAAAATTTCAGGAAATTAATTAAAATTTAATTAAAAAGTGTAGAAAATAATTGCAAAGTGATAAAAAGAAACGAAAATTGAACAAAATAATTAAAAATTGAAATAAATAATCGAAAATTTAGGAAATTAATTCAGAAATAATGAAAATGATTAAAAATGAAAGATAATAATGGCAAATTAAAAAAATTAATTTAAATTAACATTAAATAAACGTGTAACGAAATAAATATATGTATAAATAAATAATATAAAATCAAGGAATAATAATGAAATTTATTTAATGTTGAAGATAATAATTAAAATTGAAAAACTTATTGAAGAAATTAAGGAAAATAATTGAAATTTTCCTAAATTTCAAATGTAGGGAACAAATTGAAAAATAATAAAAATAATTAAAAATTAAAGAAATTATTAATCCCTTCAAATTTCATATATTTGAAGCGTGGATTAATTGAATTTTTAATCAATGCAAGTTCAAATTAACTGAAATTTAAAGAAATTAAATTTGCTACAAATTGAAAACTTGAGTACATTTTAAAAAGGTTTAAAATAGGGTTTTAAAATTTAAAACAAAAAAACATCCAGTGGAGAACTTTAGGTATGGACATAATGAATAAAACTTGTAAATTATTATATATATATATATCTAATAGTTGAATATAATGTGAATTTAAATTAAAATAAACTTTCGAATGGATTTATGGAATCACTTTGAGGAATCTGCCGAGGACCCTATTAGTATGTTTTTCATCTTTCCCTTGCGGATTTGGGCATTTCCGTCTGCTGAAATATTTATTACCCAAGCAGGCGTCATTTGAATTTTGCTTCCTTTTATGTTTGTTGGCATAAAAAATTTAAATGCCATGAAGAGGGGTTGCTGTTTGTGAAGAAGTCCTAAATTTTCTGCGGTTCGAATTAGCTAGTCCAATCAAAAGTAACATTGGAAGGGCGGTCTTAATTAAAATCTTCGAGTCTTCCAGTTAGTAAGATTATTCTCAAAGTTCCTTCCGAGATGCAAGATTGATAAAGATAAACTCGCTTTCTCGTTGAATTTTCCGTTATTTCCAATCAATCGACAGAATTGAATTTATAAACAATACCATCTTTTTCTGCAACTTTAATTAATTAAAAACAAAATAGCAGATTACAAGTAATCTGAGAAACGCTTCACTGAGAAAATTAACTTTTAACCGAGTTATACAAATAGCTCTGTTAAATAATTAAAATTATTAAATAATAACAATTAAATATCAAAAAACGATACTATTAAAACAATTGCATTTATTTTAGAAACACCTTACAACAAAATATATTTTAATTCTCGAATTCAAATTTTTGTATTTTAAAAATTAGATAAAGTAACTTTTTAGGTTAGGAGAGTTGTGAACTGACACGCGCAGGAGCGACAAAAAATGGACGGCGCCACCATCACAAAATGGCGCAAAATTTAAAAAGCATTAAAATAATTTAATTATAAATAATTATAGCATTTATTTGATTATCGAATTAAATTGTTTTATTTTTCAATATATTAAGGATTATACAATAAATTATTAAAATTAAAGAGCCTTTTTGTTATTTGTATTTTCCAAGATATTCGCATTTTTTAACAAATATATTTCAATATAAATAAAACAAATTTTATTTAATGTAAGACACAATTTCGAACAAATAAAGGTTAAAGAAAATCATTCAAATTTAAAAAAAATATTTGCAAAATTTGTAAGTTAATTTGAAAATAATGAAAATAATTACTTAAAATTGGAGAAAATAAATGAAAATTTTTAGAAATTAATTGAAAAATAATGAAAGTAATAGAAAATTAGGCAAATTAATTGAAAAAGATCAATATTTGACAATTGAAAAAAGTTATTGAAATTTGAGATCGATAATTGCAAGTTTAAGAAATGAATTAAAAAAGATTGAAAATAATTAAAAATTTGTAAAATTAAATAAAATAAAAATTGGACTATTATTATTATGTATATTTTTCTGCTTATATTATATTGTATTATTCTTATGCAATAGTAAGACAGTTTATTATTTTGCATATTTATTTATTTTTGGAAAATTTTGTCACTAATCTTCAGTAACTAATTTTTAGTTTATTTCAAAATTTCTCTTCATTTTTTTCTCTTCTACTTTAATTTCAATTTTTTCCTTCTTTCATAATTTTTAAACCATTTTTTCACTTTTAAATTAATATTCAAGTTTTATCCTGATTTTTTACTTTAAGAGTGTTGGAGAGATCAAAATGTAAATACTGGGATGATAGTTTTCCGCATAGCAATTTTTTTCTAAAATTTCAAACACTTTTCCAAAAATTTGGTCTTGTACTTTAAATTGTTGAATGAACGTAGAGATTCATTTTGAAAATAAAAATATTTTAACTTGATAAAAATTTTATTTTTATCATTGACAGCAAGTTATTTTTTGAAATTGTTTTAATTAATAAATAAAAAACAATATCTTATAGTATAAATACAAAATTGATAATTTAATTAATAAAAATAGATTAAATAATATTCATAGATATATAACTTTTTTAAAACAATTGGACATGAATTCTGCAAGAATTTATTTTTAAAAATATTTTGCATTTAGAAATTCCACAAAATGTTTGCAAAGTGTATTAGAATAATAAGACTAATGTCCAAAATGCACGTTTAGAGTTGTACCATAAAGCCTTAGTTTAAATTCCATTTAAATAATATAATATTATGAAAAATGGTAAAACATTCGCAAACACCTTCTTTTAAAAATATGTAACCTTATTCATTTCTAGCCATTGGTTACCAATTTAAAATAAAACCTCTTGTTGTCAAAATAGTATGTTTTAACCCAAATGGTATATTTATAAAATCAACACCCAAAATGGTATGTTCTAAAAATTAATCTGAAATAGTATACGGTTCTCTAAGATTTTTTGAAATGACACGCTTTTCCGACAAGCCATCAATTTAATTAAAAATTCATTAATAGTTATCATTTTAAATTTTCCCAGTGCTCATGTAGAGCAAACAGAGAGGAAATTTTGAACAAGGGATAAATTAATTTGCATGTCGTTTGTTATTCAAATACAAGAGTCGGTTCAGTCTTGTGATTTTGAATGAGAGAAAATACGCGAGTCTTGAGAGTTTGATGAGGCATGGGACGTAATAATTTATTGTTCTTTATGGGCATCGAGTCCCTAAACATGCCATTAATAAACGCAGATGATGACAACGTTCATGGGTGTGGCTAATTATAGTGATCGTTCATGCAGATTTAATCAAAAGCTTCGATAAATCCTATTTGAGTAACAGTATTAGTCGATATTCTCACGTCCTTGATTATCCTTGCTTTCACTTTGGATTCTCTCATTCTCATTCGACATTTCTATAGTACAATCATCGCTCTTATCGATGATAATAATGCACATCCCAACCGGCAATTAAAACCATTCCTTATGCGAAAAATACTTTGTCAGCGAGTAATTGATATGGTCTTTATTATATAACAGCATTATTGCATTCCATTAATGCTAAATTTGCAATTAAACGTCAAATGAATCATTCCATTAATGCTGAATTTGCAACTAGATAGAAAAAAGTTGTTTCTTGCGGTTTTAAGAGTTTCATCAAAAGTGCATTACGGCATCAATAATAAATTTGAGGGCGGTGCTGAAGCGGCCTATATTTACTCTATTATGCAGGACGGTTTTTATAAGCCTTTTATGCATTTAGAGGCAAATCATCATTGAGATGCCGCGGCAAGATAGAGGCAATAAATCGTGCAGTTATGGTGTTGGTTGTTGTTATGATGGCGCGGGCCACGCGTAGGTCACTGCCGCGCTTCTATTCGAAAGAGATGAGTGGAGAGAGAAAGAGGGCAGCACCGGGTTCATCCCCCTGGAGCTTCTAAGGGTTTTCGAGCACCGGATGACACACTCCGCCATCTCCTGTGATTTTCTCCAACATCCCGCTTACTTCTGGGTTCCTCTTAAATTCTACAGATGGCCCGCCACGCGGCACTTCCAAAACTCAATCGATTCTCGTGACATTTTCTACTTTTACCACATTTTACGACATTTCCCGACAGTTTTCCATCGGTTGTAATTCTCGGACAGAGAAATTTTAAAAGTATTAAAAAATAGAGTGCATTAAGATTTGAACTCAATTTTTAATCTTATCAATGAGAAAACTAATTGGTTAGTTGTAATTTTTGGAAAATTATTAGAAAATTGGTGAAATTGAGATTTACCTTCTGAGGGTAGAAAAAAATGTTTCCAATGATCATGTTTACCTTGTGGTCAAAATTATTTGAAGAGTTTATACGGAGGATAAATACGCTCGTGTGAAAGATTTTTTTAGGATAAATAACTTAGGTGTTAATAAGTAATTAATAATAAGTATTTTAAGAGTAATGTTAATTGGTTTTTCGGAAATCAACCCTTTAGAAGTTGTTTTAAAATAGCTGGTTTTTATTACTATTTATCCAAGTGGAATATTGGAATTCTGCAAATATTGATTGAATTATAAAATACTAAGTGCGCGACAAACTTTGTACTGTTGGTGGTCATTTAAAACTATAAATTTTCTTAAATTCAAATAATGAAAATTAAGGAATCGAAGAATATATTATCTGAAAAAGGAGGAAAGCAAATGACAGTTAAAATTGAAATTGAAATGAATAGTTTAAAAATTATAGGAATAACTGTACAAATTGAAAACGATTGAAAATCGAAAAAAAAATTGAAATTGAAGGGAATAATAAAAAATTGAGGAAACTAATTGAAATTTTGACATTAAATTAAAATTTGAAAAAATAATTGATAATTGAAATAAAAATTACAAAATGACGAAAACAATTGACAACTGAAAACAAAATTTAAAAAATGTCTAGATTAGTACACAACTGAAGAAAATAATTTTAAAAAATCAAAAAATAAATATAAAATTTTAAGAATAACAATTAAAACTTGGAAAAATTGTAAGAGATAATTAATCATTGAAGAAAATAATTAACAAATGACAAGAATAATAAAATTGAAGATAATATGTGAAAAATGATGTAAATAATTGACAATATTGAAAACAAAATTTGAAAAATTAAATAACTGCACATTTAACAACTGAATTAAAAATCGAAAAAAATCATTATAATTGAAAAAAATAATAATTAAAAATTGAAGAAAGCAATTAAAAATTAAAGAATGGAATTAAAATTTATGGAATATACTTGAAAAATTAAAAAAAATAATTGAAAAAAGCTGAGAATTTGTGAATATGGAAGAAAACAATTGAAAAGTGAAGAATAAAAATAATAATTGAAGAATGGAATTAAAAGTTACAAAAATAATTGAACAATTGTATTTAAAATTAAAGAAATTAAGTAATAATCGAAAAAAATGATAGAAAAAAGGAGATAAATTTTTAAGATTAAAGAAAATAATTCAAAATTGAAAAAACGAATTTAAATATAAAGAAAATAATTTAGATTTGGAGAGGACAGTTCTAGAATTGAATAATTGAATTGAAATAAAAACAAATTGACTGAATAAAATAAATGAAAAAATACGAGAATTATTGAATACTGAGGAATTAATTAAAAATTGATCAAAATATTTGAGAATTCAAAAAAAAGTTGAAGAAATAAATTGGAAATTAAATAATTAAATAGAAATTTCAAGAAAATCATTGATAATTAAAAGAAAAATTACAATAAGAAGTAAATAATTAAATACTGACGAAAATAGTTAACTATTGAAAAAAAAATTGGGAAATGGTGAGAATAATCGGCATTCGAACAAAAAAATGTTTAGAATTAATGGATAATCATAAAATTTAAGGAGAATAATAAATTGTCAATTGAAAACTGATGAAAATTATGGAAAAAATTGTAGAAAATAAATTATAAAATTGAAGAAATCAATTGGAAGTGGAAGACTTGTATTGAAATTTCAAGAAAATATTTAACAATTGAAAAAATACGGGAATTATTGAATTTTGATCAAAATAATTTATAAACGAAGAATGCAATTAAAAATGGCATAAAATAATTAAAAATTAACGAAATAAATTGAATATTAAAGAATTAAATTGAAATTTAGAAGAAATAGTTTATAATTGAAAGAAAAATTACAAAATGACTAAAATAATTAAATATTAAGGAAAATAATTGACAATTGAAAGAAAAATTTTAAAAACGTCGAGAATAATCGTCAACGGAACAAAATAATTTAAAAAAATTAATGGATAATTATAAAATTTAAAGAGAATAATTGTTGATTGAAAACTGATGAAAATTATTAATAAAATTGTAGAAAATAAATGGTAAAATTGAAGAAATTTATTGGAAATTGCGTTTATTTAAATTTCAAGAAAATATTTGATAATTGAGAAAATACGGGAATTATTGAATTTTGAATAAAATAATTTAAAAACGAAGAATGCAATTGAAAATTGTAGAAAATAATTAAAAATTAAAGAAATAAATTTAAGATTAAAGAAGTAAATTGAAATTTAAAAGAAATAGTTGATAATTGAAAGAAAAATTACAGAATGACTAAAATAATTAAATAGTAAAGAAAAATAATTGAGAAATGAGAAAAATAATTAACAATTAAAGAAAAATTCTACAAGTGTCGAGAATAATCGACAACGGAACAAAATAATTTTAAAAAATTAAAGGATGATTATAAAATTTAAAAAGAATAATTTTTTTTTAAAACTGTTGAAAATTGTAGATTTATTTATTAATTAAATTAAAATCATTTGAACTGATATTTATAAATTTAAATTTTAATCAGTTTAAACGCATTTTTTAAAAAGTATCTAATTTAAAATGAAAAATATCTATGTGCCAAACTTCAGGTGGGGGCAGAATGAAAGAATGAATGAAAGAATGATTAAATCTTGTGGATTATTATTATAGATTTCTTGCCTTGGCTAAAACACAAGTTTAATTTGCAATTTTTGTAACGGAATTTTGAATAAATTTTTATTCATCTTAAATTATTTTTTATTCAAATTACATTAATTAATCTTTTGAATTCTAATATTTTTTTATTTATAAAACTTAAATAATTAAAATAATTTACTTTATAAATTATTAATATATAACAAATTATTAATAAAAAAAAATATATATAAAAAAATAACTTAAAATTAATCCTTATTAATATTTTTTCATTTTTAAGACAGAAATTTGAGACAGAAAAAACAGGGTATAATTATTAGTTCGAAATCAAAGTAATATATTACACACAATTAGCTATAGGCGGTAAACTTCAGACTCTTCTTTCTGTATATAATACAAAAACAAAAGAAAAATTTAGTAGCGTTTAATTTTATTTACTCCCTTTTTTGTAATTTCCTTTTCAAACTTTTTCACTCAATTTATTATAAATAATTAATAAACAAAACATGCGATGAGCATTCTTATTGTTTATTAATTATTTATAATAAAAATGTTGAAGAACTTTGAAAATTTACATATGTTATTCTTTAGTATTTTTTCCCACCCAATCAATTAGCACCATTGGTTCTTAATAATTTTTTTTAAAACTAATTAGAATTGTTTGTACCTTCGTGTGTGTTTATTGCAACTTTTTTGCCCCTAGAACATTTTCGTTTTTTGTGAATTTTCATTGTTCAAGTTTGGTGGGCTGCCGTTTCTAGAAAAGTAATTGGAAATTTGTGAAATTACGCTGAATTAAACCTTAAACTTTTAACTTCAAAATAAGCCAAAGAAAATTAAAATATCTTGATTGGTTCAAAAGTTATAAATAAATGTATATAAAGAACAGAACGCAACAATTCCTTTGTTTCCCCCTCTCCGTCTATTTACCATGTATTAAGCAGCTAAAAGTGGAGCGAGCACTAGAATCGTTGCGTTCAGTTCTTTATACACATTTACTTATAACTTTTGAACCAGTGAAGATATTTTAATTTTCTTTGGCTTATTTTAAAGCTTATAGTTCAAGATTTAATTAAGTTTAATTTAAAATATTTCTAACCTTTCTTCTAAAAAATGCAGCCCACCAAACTTAAACAATAAAATTTCACAAAAAACGCCAAATTCACCTGTCTTTATCACATCGAATCTTCGTTCCTATTAATCAAAAAAGCTTTAAAATAGGATCATTTAACGGCAAATTTTATAATCTTTTCAATGGTCTATGATAAATTATATTACACTAGTATCTGACAGAGATATCAACATTTGAAGACGGTCATATTTTTAATCGCAGTTTTGTCAGTAGTCTCACAATTTTGTCCGGTAGTGTATAATATACTTATTTACTATTTAAACATTTAGGATCTCTCAAAGTTGTTAAAAATAGTTTATTGAATTTTCCTCTACAAAATAGTGTTTGCATATCATTCTCGGATATTTTATGCCTAATTTAAACCAATAAAAAACCGAAAAAAAATTTTTTCCTTGATAGTATAACCCCTCAAAACTATTTACAATCCTTTAAAAATTATATTAAGTTTCCAGAGCTTATTTTACCATTTCCAATATGGTATTTTTCAGCCGGGAACTTTTTATATATGTATATAAGAGTTGATTATCTCGTTTATTACATTGTATATAAAGAAGGCACAAATTGGCACAAAATATGGGGTCGAGTGGATCGAAAAGAATTCGACCGACTCTGAATAAAGGCAATTTTCTCCTTTCACATAATTCTTGTTTGACAGAAGACTTGGATCGGTGGCGGTTCGTCCCTTAATCGTTATTCCGTCGATGCGAGCAATTTCACGCGATCGTCCAACACGAAGAAGCCAGCCTCTGTTTTATAATAGTTGTGGTTATATAGTTCCTCGAAAGCAAAACCAGACGTGGCTTTCATTTGCTTCCATGCACTCTAATAATAGAGCTTGGCACCTTGCTAGTCTGATATGAGGACCACCCAAATAATCACTGTTGGCGATGCCAGGAGGTTGGCATAAAACCACATAAAAATTCTGATTGGCATTACAAGAGCCGTGTGAAGACTAGGTTGATCAGAGTGATTGATAAGCAGCGCCACGCGCCTCACGGTGGCACGAAAAAGTCCAAGTAGACCGCCCGCGGCGCTGTCGCACGTCTATATAGTCATCTTTGTTCATGCCAATTCGTAATCAACACCTCATGCCTTTTCTATTCATTGACATTCTTCCTATTGACTCGACGCATAGAAACGACTAAATTTTATTCTTTTTGACGTAATCATAGTCTGTAAATGGTGTGATAATTAATCTGGTTTGGTTTTGTTCGATGGAAAAGAAACACGGAAGTTCTAACCTAAGTTTTATCAAACGGTTACAAATATTTACAAATTATTATTTAGGAAGTTATTTTATAGGTATTTTATATTCTTTAGGATGTTGACACATACAGGAATGATTTCGAGTGCCGTCCATGGCGAATTTGAAAAATACAAACTCGGCCAAAGTTGTCTGCGTTTGTATTTTTATCGTCAAATTTATATTGAAAACTAAAACTAGGTGAAAATTATGATTATTTTTTAACACTTCGCTTCCACGTTGGCAAGGTATTTAATAAGCTAAGTCGTGAGAACATTGAATAAACAAAGTAATTAATTAATATGTATTTTTAGCGTAAAATAGAATAAAAGATCATATAGGATCTTCATAGAAGAAGTAAGGAAAAAAAACTAGAAATTAAAATTTCTTGAAACAATAAATATTTTCATAAATTATATTAATTTATACTATATATATGTATATAAATATAATTATGCTATATAAATATCAATAAATTCGTTTTTCATTGTTAAACATTTTTTTTAAAGGAATCATTACACTGTTAAAAATTTGGGGAGTTAACGGTTGCTGGAGTTGGGAGTTGAGATTTTAGAGTTAAAAATCGACTCCTCAAAGTGAGTGAGTCTCATACGCTCCATGTTTAAGAAGAGTGGGGACTGAAGGATTAAGCGTTAACTCTCTTTATTTCAACTCTTTAAGGCGTGCGACTTTTATAGAGTCCCGTAGGGAGTTAAATTTCAACTCCTTTTTTTAACAGTGTAGGGGTCGTCCATAAACTACGTAGCACTTCAAGGGGGAGGGGGGGGGGTGTAAATTTTTCCAAAAAATGAGGCTACGTAGTTTATGGACGACCTCTTACCTAAAAATGACAATTTTGGAGAAGTTACATTAAAGAAATCGAAATTAAAATTGTCAATAAAAATTAAGAATCTCCATTCTTTCCTCGAATTAAGAATAAAATGTATACTTTATATAATTAAATTGATGCATTTTTCATATAGATTATTTCGTCCAAAAGATCTATGATTATAAAATAAAAATTGGTGAAATTATAAAAAAAATAAATTTTAAATGTAAAAAAAAATGAAAAACCATGAATTATTATGCGAATTTTGGCCAATTTTATTATAGACTCTATATATTTTAATCGATTCGTTTTGGCCCACCAGTATAATAGGTTGAAATATTATTTATAACTATAACATTATTAGTTAAAAACTCAAATAGTTTTTAAGAATAGAAAAAAGTAAGAACATTTAATTAAAAAATACTGAAATAAATTGAAAAATCAGAAACATATTTTTAAATATCAAACAATTTATAAAAAGAAGAAGAATAAAAACATTATTTAAAATTTATGAATCAATAAAAAAATAAGGAAATTGAAGAAAATCTACTAAAAACTATGTAGTAAAAAATAAAGAAAAAAAGGAAATATTGAGAGATAAAAGAAATGAATTGTATGAATGTTTTTCATACAAAAGAAATGAAAAGATTGTTAAAAAATTATTGAGAAAATAAAAAATCAAAGTAATTTTTAGGAAACAAAAATGCAGAACAATTTTTTGAAATCTAAAAAAAATCAAGAAATATACGATAGTCTAAGAAAAAATTAGAAAGTTAAAGAAAATAAAATAAAATAACGCTAAAAGGCAATGGAAAAATACAAAAGATGGGAGAATTAAAAAAACGCTTAAAAACCGAAAAATATTTTTAAAAAATTCAACAAAAAATGGAAGAATTGCAAAAAATACTAACATTTTATAAATAAATGCAAAAACAAGAATCGGATGAAATCTACAAGAAATTAAGAAAGTGTTGGAAATAAAATTAGAAACATTTCAAGAAATAGAAAACTTTGTTTAGAATATAAGGAAATTTTTATTTTAAAAATTTATATGAACTTTGAAAAACTTAAAAAATCTTCAAAGAAATATTATAAAATTTACGGAAAAATAAAAAAATAGTTTTTTAATGAAAATTAAGAAACGATGCGATAATTTAAGAAAAAATTGTTAAATTAAAAATAATTACGCAAATATAAAATGAGGAACAATGAAAAAAATTAAGGAATAAAACAACGTATACAATTTTACTAATTACGAAAAGATGAGAAAGTTTAAAAAGATTTAAAATGTTATGAATAAAAGCAAAAATAAGAAAGTGAGAGGAAACCTTTTAGAAATTAAGGAAATATAAAACTGTAAGTATAAGTAAAACTATTACAAAAAAAGAAAATTATTGTTTAAAAATAAACAAAGAAAGCAAATCAATCTAACAATTTTTGCAATTTAAAAATGATATTTAAATAACTTTAAATGAACGAAAAAATTGAAAATTATAAAAAACAAAATACTTTAAAATATATGCAACAAGAAAAAAATTATAAAAGTAAGAAAACTGAAAAAATGTTATAGAAAACAAGAAAGTTATTTTAAAAAAATGCATGGAAATATTTTAATATTATGAAAGTAATTTGTGTAAAAAATTATTATTATTATTATTATTATTATTATTATTATTATGATAAATTTAAACAATTTATAAGTTTATGTATTATATAAAATCCATAATATTTTTAAAAAGCCAACAGAACAATGTGATCATTTACAAACAAAACTTTGTCGAATAAATTAAAATACTTATCAGATAAGTACAGAAAATCTAATAACAAAAGAAAAATCTCTACAAAATTTTAAAAATGATAACAATTAAAAAATTATGGAAAGATTAGAAAAAATATAGAATAAATGTTTCTGATCAATTAAAAATTATAAGATATAAATTCAATATGAAAAAAAGAAACAAGTTATAATCAATACAAAAATTATGACAAACTTATTGTATTTAAAAATTGATAATAATATTATAAAAATAATTTTTTTTAATTATTTCTTTTTAAAAATCAACGTAATCGTTTTCTAGCATTTACTATTTTCTCGGATGTATAATATAAATTAAAAAATAATTTCAATTGATGTTTTAATTATAAGTTTATTAAAAATTATTTTGTTAAAGTTTGTCAGCATTTTTTGAGGTAACCGTTTTTATTACTCTTTTGATTTAGGTTTTTTCTGGGAGGGAGGAAATTTTTAAATTTGTTTGTTATTCATTATTATTATTACTTTAAAGCAAAAAGAAATTCATTGCACTCATTATTTTGTTAATTTATTAATATCATTTTGGAGAATGAATTCAGAATTGTTCCAAATTATTAAAGAATACAAAAGGAAAATTCAAATTTGAAAAATATTTCTACGAATTCTCGGAAATTTTGTGCGTGTTCACGAATATTTTTGCCAATTTTCGGCTTTTTTATAAAACGAAAAGTTTTCTTCAAATTAACAAATTGTCGAAATTTTTAGTCTCATTGTTTTGCAATACTGCAAAAAAATTAATTTATTAGGATAAAATTGAATGGACGTAAGAAAAATTACATTTTGTACATTTTTATACTTCTAGTTATCAAAATTTGTAATTTTTCAATAAAAGTTCAAAAATAAACTTTTCAATAAATTTTTATGCTTTTTTTTTAAATTCTTTGACTTCTCTGACTACTTTCCTATATGCCCCGATTGCTGAGCGCCTTAAATAAATTTTTTAAAAATATAATCATGGAACATTACAGCAAAATTACATGACAACATTGCAGAAATATTGTTGCAACATTGCCCTGCAATTTTTTTCAAATGTTACCTGCTATTCAGGTATAATCTATTAACTTTTCCAATACAGAAGAAAAATGATTTAAATACTTTTGACCCAATTTAAAACACTTGTTTTACAGAAGTTTTAATTTAAACTAAAATAAATTTATAAATGTATATTGACACCTCACACTGCAAAGATTATCTTAAGAACATAATTTATGTAAAATTATTACTCTGATAATTTCAAGCTCTTCCTGTTAGAACCAGTTTCAATCGAAACGTTTAGATTGATCTTTTTTTTTTTGGGAAAAATGTTATTGGAAATCAGGGGCGAATTTTTCGATAATATCCAAGAAGACGGATTGACGTTTCGAAGATCGAAGAATAAATGATGGTCTTGGGAAGGGGATGCAACTTTATCCGACAGGTAGTAATATTCCTCGTAGAAGCTGTAACTCATCTTCGCTAAAGACGAAGGAAACTGTGATTGCACACTATGAAAAAAGGAAAATAGGCGTGGTTTTGTGTATGTGTATTAATGGAAGATGTTTTCTAAAGAAGAATCTAGAAGATGATGCGGAAGAGAGGAAATGAAATGAAAATAAAAATAACAAATAACAAAAATAGAAAAAAAATAGAAAAAAAAAATGAAAAAATATAAAGCAGATTTATAGAAAATGAATGCTTCCCAAGAATGAAAGGGTTGATAATTAAGAAAATAAAAAGAAAAAGGGATTAGAAAAAAATGATTTTACAAGAGACCGAGTAGAGCAATTAGCCTGTATAACTGTTCCACGGTTGACATTACATCCGTACAGGACGTGAAGATTTTATCCATCCACGAACAAGGATGTTGAGCTAGAAAACATTTTCTCACGCGTCTTGAGGTCATCCAAAAAATCTTCTAGATATGAACCTGGCGTCTAGACTTGAGTCTAGTGAATCACGAGGTGCGGCTATCATCTTCAAGATCATACTAATTATTTCTTCTTTACTTTCAGGATCGTAAGGTCATCAGCAGCTTTTCTTCTGACGATTAAATTTCGAAAGTGTCCCTCTCACGCGACACGGCTAATTTTCAAGAACAAGACCCAGATTCTTATCACTGGCTAATTTTTAATACACCTTTGGGTGTGTTAATTTTAACTAATTACAGAACGTCTTACAAAATTATTGATCAATGGAGTAACTTTACGGAGAAAGAGGAATTGTTGGATTTACAAATCGGATTGTTGATATAGAACTGAAAAATACGATTTGATGTTGTAGCATAGTTTTTGTCATCTTAGAAATTTGGGATTGTTGTATTAACAATCAGTCTTGTTAGCTAACAAAATTTTTGTTACTACAACAATTCTAAATTACTAAGATGACAAAAACTTTGCCACAATAACCAATTTGCTTTGTCAGTTCGATATTAACAATCTGAGTTGTAAATCAACAATTCCTTTTTCTTAGTGTTTCCAATTACTTTTCGAAAATTAAAAAAAAATCCCATAATTTGTTTATAAATTGTTTATAAACAATTTTTTTTCAAGTTCTGGACCTTTTAAAAATCGGGAAAAGATATTTCCAATATTTCCAATATATTTCTTAAATATTTAATTATACTCTTTAATTTCTCAAAATTTTCTTTAATTTTCAATTATTTTTATCGGCTTTCAATTAAATCCTCAATATTCAATAATTCTCTAATATTTTCCATTATTTTTTTTACTCATAGAAATTATTTTAATAATTCCATTCTCTTCAATTCTCAGTTATTTTCTTCAAATATAAATTCCACTTTTCAATTTTAAATTATTTTCTTTAATATTAAAAAATTATCGCCTTTTTTCTATTATTTTTTCAGCTATGATTAAGTTTCTTTAATTTTAAATTCAATCGTTCAATTATTTTCTTTAATTTTTATTTCCATTCTTCAATTTTTAATTGCTTCTTTAAATTTTCAATTATTTTTTTTTGATTTTCAATCCAGTTGTTAAATGTGCAATTATTTCCAACAATTATTCCTATAATTTTCTTAATTTTTCAATTTGCAATTAGTTTCTTTAAATTTAATGTTTCTTGTTAAATTTTTTCAATTTTTTTTTCAGTTGTCTATTAATCTGGTCACTTTTCGAAGTTTTTTTTATCAAGTGACAATTATTTTCATCATTTTAAACACATTTTTTTAATTTTTTCAATTATTATCGTCATTTTTTAACTATTCTCTACAATTATTAATTACTTCCCGCAATTTTAAATTATTTTCTACAATTTTTTCAATTGTCATTATTGTCTTCAAATTTTATAATTATTTTTTGTTTTATTTGTTCGACTGTGAATTATTCAATTGCCAATTCATTATTTTCCGTCAATTTTATTGTTATTTATTAGTTTTAAACATTTTTTTGTTCACATGCCGATTATTCTCACCATTTTTCGATTTTGTTACAATTGTAAATTTTTTTTTTTAATAGCTAATTGTTATCGTCAATATTTAATTATTTTCGTCATATTGTAATTTTTCTTTTCATTGTCAATTATTTTCATGAAATTGCCATTTAATTCTTTAATTTCCTTTTTATTTCTCAAATTTTTAATTATTTTTTTCAATTCTCAAATATTTTCTTCCATTTTCAATTATTTTTATCGATTTTCAATTAATTCCTCAATATTCAATAATTCTCGGATTTTTAAAATTATTTTTTCCATTCATAAAAATTGTTTTAAAATTTCAATTCAATTATTTAATTCTAGAATTATTCAATTTTCAGTTATGTTCTTCAAATATATAAATTCCACTGTTCAATTTTCAATTATTTTCTTTTATATTAAAAAATTATCGCCTTCTTTCTATTATTTTTTTTATTATCATTAAGTTTCTTTAATTTTAAATACAATTGCTCAATTGTTTTCTTATATATTAATTAATTCTCTGCTTTTTTCAATTATTAATTTTTTCAGTTGTCTATTACTCTAGACATTTCTCGAATTTTGTTTTCAATTAACAATTATTTTCATCATCAACTATTTCCTTTAATTATTTGTTATTTTCCTCAATTTCCAGCTATTTTCTACAATTTTTTTAATTTTTAATTATTATCTTAAAATTGTATAATTATTCTTCGATTTTTTTAATTCTTTTATTCGGTATTGTATGTTAATCTATCCATTTTTTAAATTTTGTTTTCAATTGTCAATTATTTTTATCATTTTGTAATTTTTTTTCAATTATCAATTATTTTTTCAAATTTTCAATTTATTTTCTCAGTTTTTTATTATTTTCTTCAACTTACAAATAGAGTATTTTAATGTGACGTCACAAATCAAGAAGGTTAGGTCATTTTGTCAAGAAGGTTAGACGGAGACCCAAATTTACATTGAGGTATAAAGGGATTTCTAATATAAAAGGTATTTTAAACTAACTTATTTAAAAATTGCATAAATTATTGCTATTAGAAGATAGAATATGTTTTTTTCCATTTTCATAATGTATTCATATTCCTTGTCATTTAATTAAATTTGTATTTAGAAGCCAAAAAAACAATCATACTGACTGAACTTTCTAACCTATTTTGAACTTTTCACTATTTTTTTGCATTTAAAAATAAAGCAGATAACTGATAAGAAGTATGATTATTTATTTATTTATTTATTTATTGAAACATAAACGGGAAAAGTTCCCTTTATTACATAAAAAGAGAAAAGAAAAAAGAAAAATAATAAGTAAAACAAAAAGATAAATGTAATTGTTAACAAAAAATCATAAATTATAAATAAGTATGCATATAAACATAAATTATAATTTTAATCGGCGATAACATAGAAAAAAGGAAAGAATAATACGGAGATATCAAAAAATACCACGGAGAGAAATCCTCAAGTTATTTTTAAATAGTGAGAGTGATGAAGTAAAAAAATAAAGACTTTGGTGCCTATTAGCTTCTCTACAGATTCGCGAGATCGGGCAGTTATACTCCAAAAACGTAAAAAAAATATGTTTTATCCTTTGCCTTTAATAATTTTAAAAGATTTTTATTGAATTGTCATAAAAATCACTTTTTATTAAAAATCCCATTATAACGTAATTTAAATTTGGGTCCGAGCCTAACCTTCTTGACAAAATGACCTAACCTTCTTGACTAGTGACGTCACATTAAAATACTCTGTTGTCTTGCTTTGCAGTTTTGATGACATTATTTTGAACATAGTATTATGATGCACGCAACCTAACCTTCGAATTAGTAAGGATTTGCTCGCTGTCCTTAGTTTATAAAATTCAGAAAAAATATGGATTACTATGATGAAACAAAAAGGACTCTTGGAAAACGTATTAATGAACAGAAGAATAATAAAAAAACATTTTCAAGTTATATATGAACACTGAAGTTCAAAAAAACATATGGTAATTGTCGTTTTTGAAAACGACTGTCGAAAACGTGTAATATCCTAAATGAAGCGTGAACCACGATCCAAATAGTATTAATAAAAAAGAAAACATATATAACTTAAATAATATTTACAACAAACTGTTACACAACAATTTTTCAATTTCCTATAATTGCCAGTTTTTAAGTTATCTTTTCAATTTTATTATTGACTTTTCTCTGTTTACTGTGTTTGTATACTTCAATCGTTATTTGTTCTGTTAAATTACCTTGCGGTTTAATTTGTCTTATTTATAATTCTTGTCAGCTTATTCCGTACTTTGTTATTGAGAACTTGTTTTGCCATGTCACTTATCTGTGACGCTTTACCTTTCAATGTAATTTGACTTCTTTTTTTAAGGTAAAAAATGTATTGATGTATTAATATTTTTTAATTACGGTGCATGTTAAAAAACTTTTTCTATATGTACTGGAAAGTTTTTTGTTCCTTCTTTTTTTGATTTAAAATGATACAAATGAAGTGGAATATTTACACCTACACATATTGGCTCGTACTGATCGACCTTTTTTTCTAAATTTTATAAACTTAGAATTATTCTCTTGCACTGAATATTAGGATAGAATTCTCTTGCACGATTGTTTTTATTAACTTCACATTATACATTTTTTTAAAAGAATTATTTTGCATTGAGAATTACATTAGCATTTTATGAACCTATAAGACGTCGTCACGTTCATCAAGCGACAAATAAAAACATCTTATTGCGCCACTTGCATCACTTTCTTTCGCTTTGAGAGAGTATCTTCCGATAAATCAGTATCAGATCTGGCTCTAATTAGAGCCAAGTTCGTACACTGACTGGATCAGAGCGAACGGTCAGTAATTCTCTAAGACTCGAGATGAGCGCGTCGTGATAATTCCCGAGACAAGTGTAGCTCAAGATGGTGCTGGATCGGCTCGGGAAGAGCCCGCTTTGAATTGCGCAAAGTGCAGAAAATGCACTTCTTCCAAGATTTTCATCTGTGCGGCATGAATGCTGTGGTTTTATCTCGTCCGCGGATCGGCGATCTCGATTCCCGCGGATGAGCGACCTCTCCGATACCGTGATTTGTTTCGCATCGTCCAGACGAGGAAGATCAGTGTGCGAGAGAAAAAAAATGACGCGAGTGACTTATGCGCCCATTTCAGTTAATAATCCCGTTATGCTCCTTCTAGCCAGCAGAAACCGGTGGATATAATGAATGCTGAGACTAAGCTCGGGCTAAAACCGCGCCGAGGGCGTAAAAGGGGAACCAAAAGGCCGCCTCGTCATCCGTCAACTGTCAGACTTCCAGCCAATCCTGCTGCAAGGAATACGAGTCGACGAGCCACCCACGGGCCCAAGGGCAAATTATACACCTAATCCAGCCCTTGGTCAGGCTCCGGAATAAAGAATAGATTCTAGTTTGTAATGACGAAATTGGAATTCATCCTGGTAAATAAAATATATCGATCCTTTCGTTATGATATTTCATATCGGTTTTATTTAATTTCGATTGTATCGATCTGTATTGGATTATTGATTGTTAAGCGATAATATGTAGCGGTTATTGATATCCGTAAATTTGATTCTATTATAATCAATGAATCACTGCTTGTAATTGTCTCCGTTAGGGAAAATCGTCGTCCTTATAAGTACCAGAATGTGCGAATTAGCTCTCTAAATCTGAATTAGTAGTTTTCTACTAAGAATTAGTAGTTTTCTACTATGAATTAGTCAAATTCATGGCTCATTTTTCTCTAATTCATATAGTAGAAAACTACTAATTCTTAGTAGAAAATTACTAATTCTTAGTAGAAAACTACTAATTGAAATAGTGAAACTTTACTTTTCAAAAAAGTAGATTTTTTACTAATTTAATTAGTAGTTTTCTACTAATTCTTAGTAGTTTTCTACTAATTCTTAGTAGTTTTCTACTAAAAATTAGTAAAATTCTTACTATTTTAATAGTAGCTCACTTTTCGCTAATTCATTAGTAGAAAACCACTAATTCAGATTTAGAGAGAGTGATGCACCATGAGACGAGAATCTCAGTAATCTCGATCATTTTGGTTATATGAGAAGTGTGATCGAAAATGAGAATCTCAATTTTTTATTTGTTTTGATCATCTCATCTCGTCTCATTCTCGTGTGAATTCTTATTTTCTGATCTGTCAAGTCAAAAAAACTAAAACAACATTACACGAAAGTAAATAGTATAAACAATGTGTTATACTTTTTAATAAACATATGGGGCAAATTTTCTCAAGTGTCCAGCGTCAAAATTAAAAGTTGTTGAATCTGACTAATATTTGCACAAACTTTAGTGCTATGGGTAAGTACTTTAACCACCAAATATTATGCAATTTAATTTAAAATTGTAGAGGGGGGAGGGGGTTGAAGATTTGGGTAAAGTAAGAATATTGAGTTTTTCAAAAAATCGTAGCCGCTAAATAACGAAATGAAAAAAATTTTCACCAATATGTTTTCGAAAGGTTTTTTCCTGCTCTTTCACATGGTGAAAAAGGGTCGCATCCAACGAGCCCTATATGAAGTATTTTGGATAATTTTATGATTTATAAATAAATATTTTTAAAAAATTAAATATCAAATAAATATCATCCATAAAAATAAAGGTAGAGTGCTAAATTTTTTTTTTAATAGCTAAAGTATTTCCAACCATTGAAAATTTAAATAAGACATTTTTATGTCAAAATTCAGAACTCTACATTAAACCCGCACTAAAATTCAAACATCTATAAATTAAGTTTGGAAAAAAAATGTTAAATATTTTCTCCAAGAGGAAGCAGAAAGTAATTAAATCGAGTTTTAAAAATGATGCACATAATATTAAATATTAGGATCAAAAAATTTTAATTACTATTATAAAAAGATTTAGTCTTGTAATTTTGAAAACGATATAGGTATATAAAATTAAATTATACAAATTATTAGGAAAAAATATAATATTGAATTGTTAAAAAATTAATAATAACTGTTCTGTAGAAAATGACATAAAAATATTAGGTTCGGTGGTTACACAAATATTTTCAACGAAGTTGTGCAGCGCGACGCGGCGCATGCATAAAGATGTGGATGTAAAAATATCTTATTTAAATTTTCAATGGTTAGAAATACTTTAGCTAGATATTATTTAATGTAGATTTGTAAAACCTTCCTATTAAAAAAAAATTTAGTACTCTACCTTTATTTTTATGGATGATATTTATTTGTTATTTAATTTTTTAAAAATATTTATTTATAAATCATAAAATTATCCAAAATACTTCATATAGGGCTCGTTGGATGCGCATTTTGATAAGCTTCAAAGTGGTGTATTCAGAATTGCCATAACTTAATTTTTTTTGTAAATTATTTCAATTTTTATAAATTTTTATTAATTAATTAATTAATAATTCGAAAACAACAAAAAACGTCATTTTGTTCTTTTGGTATGTTTAAAGTACACAACTTGAGCTTTCTTTTAAGACAAAAAAAAAGGAAAAAAAGGGTCCATTTTGAAAAAAAAGTCAAAAAAAATTTTAATTTAAAAAAAAAAAGGGTTAAATTTTGATTTTTAAAAAAATACTTTTTCACCATGTGAAAGAGCAGGAAAAAACCTTTCGAAAACATATTGGTGAAAATTTTTTTCATTTCGTTATTTAGCGGCTACGATTTTTTGAAAAACTCAATGTTCTTACTTTACCCAAATCTTCAACCCCCTCCCCTCTCTACAATTTTAAATTAAATTGCATAATATTTGGTGGTTAAAGTACTTACCCATAGCACTAAATTTTGGGCAAATATTAGTCAGATTCAACAACTTTTAATTTTGACGCTGGACACTTGACAAAATTTGCCCCACATATAAATCTGCTATATTATATTTCAAATAGCGTTACAACAAATTTTCAAGAAAGAAAAGAAGTAAGTATATATGTTTATTCAATAAATATTGTATAAATAAAGCGACATACTAAATTTGTATCAACTTAACCCTAAAATTTTTTGTATGATGAAGCTGCAATTATTTTTTCACTGATTGTAGTCTTATTTAATAGTTAATGAAATTTAGAAATTCTACTTGTAGGTTAAAATATTTAAGAAATATAGAATTCTTCCTGAGAATTTAAACAACAGCTTAGTATTAAATTTCTTTACTTCTGTTTTAAAATATTGTTATCCAGAAGATGTTTTATGGCTATAGAAATCAAGACAGAAAAGAAGTAATCTGTTTTTGACACTTTGGAAAGTAAAAAGAATTATTTGGAATAATTAATGATTGAATTTAACAAATTTTTAAATAATTATTGTTATTTTAATATTAAACTTTTTAAATTCATATGTATTTAATATTTTCGTAACTCTTAATGTAAGTTTTTATTATAAATGACTCATTATGTATTTTATGATTGTGATATTGTAATAAATGTAATTTTACATATTTACAGTGTTTTTAATTTAAAATTTTCTTCTATTCTTAAACATTCAAATTAAATTTTCGTTTATAACAAATACATTTTTAATTACAATACCATTTCCATTTACAACTTTTACAATGTAAGATTTAATGAAAAATTTCATTTTCTAAAATAAAAACAGACGTCAATTTTTAAAAACAATCAAATTTATTATCTAAAAAGGCTTTTCTTTACATTGTACAATCGCTTTTATTAGATTTATAAATTTTTTAACATGTTATATTTCATTCATCAGAATTTATTTTTCATTTACATTAATAATATTTAATTATATATATATTCTATATTCTTTGCTTACTCAAACATTGTTCCATAACCTAGTAAGAATAAAACATTTTTAAAAATTATCCTTGTTTGGATAATCAGGAAAGAGTTTTTTATATTTGCTCTACCAGTTTAACCTACAAGTAGAATTTTTTTTTAAATAATTCTTGACATTTAATAATAATAAAATAAAAAGTACCTATTAAAATAAAGTATCCAAAAATCGAACAAAATCGTTTTTGCAAATTAAGAAGGAAGCGAAAAAAATGTTTCTTAAATAATTATATATCATTCAAATTTAAATAAACTGCTTTAGTGTTTGTTTTATTATTTTGGTAAAATATATTTAGCTGCATTACACAAAAAGATGTAGGGGTTAGGTTTAACATAAGTTTGATATTTCAAATAACTGATGTATAAGAGGTTTATAATGAGTGAACATCTATACTTACGATTTTATTTACTTAAAATTACTTCTTTAAAATTTTTCTACAACACAATTATGTATATAATTACAAGATTTATACGATATAATAAACAATAATAACTGTTAACTTTATTTTATTTACTGTCAGTTGATTTTAATTTCTTTAATATTTTGCTGATTTATCGCAACACAATCGATTGATGTGTTGGTGTTACATATGAAAGTTGTTGCTCGAATAAAAACTATACTTTGAGAATTTCGATTGAGTGAGACGAGATGAGATGAGATTTAAAACAAAAGAATGGAAATTTTTTTCATGCCCGCTCATTTCTCAGATTTCTCGCTCAAATGCATTACTAGTGCGAATAGAAATTAGTCGACTACGTCTCACAGTGGTCGGAAACTGAAATTTACTGGTCACGACCACCTACAGGTCGTAATTCTTTGTCGATTTTAATATATATTTTTTTAAAATACTCGGTATTAAATTTTCAACAAACGTAGAGAAACCAATTTTTCAATTTAACTTTCAATTAGTAAATATTTAAACAAACAAAGTTGCAAGATTGAGTATTTTTGAAATAACAGTCATTATTTTTCTATAAATTAGTGTAATCTATCTTTTATTAATCATAATTACTAAGAAAAAGTGTAAGGAATGTAAATATGTTTAATAAAAATTTTATTTATTGTTATGAACAATTAAATTTAACAAATTTTGAAATTGATAATTTTCTTAAAGAAACTGTTTTTTGTTTTATAATAACGATATCTTTTAAATAAAAATGTTTATTAAGAACAATAAATTACTAAACTAATTACTAATTAAAAGACTTCTAAACAATTAATTTAAAAAATTATAAAAATAATTAATTTCAACTTACGTTTGTTAAAAATTTAATACCAAGTATTTGAAAAAAATTATTAAAATCGATAAAGAATTACGACCTGTAGGTGGCCGTGAACAGTAAATTTCAGTTTCCGACCATGTAGATTTGTAGAAAATGTATGAAAAAATACTTTGAAAAACTGAAAGTTCGAGAACATATTTTCAAAATTATAGAATTAGTTGGAAATTAAAGAAAGTAAATAAAATTTATGAAAAATAAGTGATAAAATTATAAAACATTTTTAAAATTTAATAAAGTAACTGAAAAATGTTAAACACAAGAAAAAAAAATAGAAGAAAATTAGAATGTAAGAAAGTAGTTGAAAGTTTTGGAAATTAATTGAAAAATAATGAAAATATTTAATAAGTAGAAAATTTAATTTAAATTGTTTAGAAATGTGTAAACTTCTGTTAAGTTTGTAACCATTTGAATTAGATTAAAAATCAGGTTCGACCCACACCATGTGGCCACAGCAACAGTTGAAACTTTAGAGGTTATTTATTGAAAAGGAATGAGATTTTGTTACTAAAACACACTTGTGTAACATGAAACACTTTAATTACATAGAACGATGAAAGTTATACAATTAAATTATATTTCTTAACGATTATCATAATAAATGAATAGGTAGTTTGATTTAGTTATTAGTGTTTTTAGGAACATAGCTTATTTGTTACTGACGCATTAAACCGCGCAGACTCTCACCAGCCAGGGCTCATAACGCCATCTGTATTTTTACCGTGCAACTTACATACCGCGAATTTTAAACAATTATAAATTGAATAAAATAATTGACAGTTTAAGAAATTAATGAAATAATGATACAAATAAGTATGAATTGTAGGAAAAAATTAAAAAATGATAAAAATAATTGTAAATTAAAGAAAATAATTGAAATCTGAGATGAAGGACTGAAAATTAAGGAAATCTATTGAAATATAATATAATAAATTAAAAATTGGAGAAAATAATTTAAAAATGATACAAATAATTGAAGATTGAAAAAATAATAAAAATTTAAAGAACATTGAAAATAATTAAAAATCTCTAAATACCTTGACTTTGGATATATTTGCGTGAAGAATAGAGAATTTTAGGTTTTTTTTCTAAGTATACTCTCAAACTTTTTTCAATCTTTACGAAACTACTATGATCAATTTTTTATTCTTACCATTTAAACTAAGAAGAAAGTAAATGACACAAATTTTTACATCGAGGAAATAGAAGTTGCTTACCTGAAACAAAAATAAAAACATCGTATTAAAATCAAAAAGTTTTCAAAAATTTCTAGTATTTATATTTATACCTACTTATCACCCTATGTGTAATTATAAATTAATTAGGTATATATTTTTTTATATTGAAATTTAATTTTACAATTAAAATTTTAATTATTATAAATATTCGAATTAGAATCACAGCTAGTTTATATTGTTTTAAACCTGGTGGCGAAAAAAGGAACTACTGACAGAAGGTTGAGAAGCATGAGTCACGCCTTTAATGTAGATTTTAATTTTGTCGTCTAACGATACAAACAGAAAATACTTGTGATCGATTTGATTAAAATTTTAAGTGCATCAAAAATGACTGTTGATTTTGAGCTCCAGTTAAAATTTACTAACATAACCAAGCTACTTCATTTTGAGAAAAAAGAAAGCAACAAAAAAGGGTACAAAATTTACAAATTTTTAAAAAACTTCAAATTAACTTTCTTTCAAGAAATGTGTTTTATGCGTTCCTGATCAAATGTCCAGGAGTATGTGTGTGTGTATGCGGATGTACTTTTTTATGAACACGATAACTCGAAAACGGTTAAACGGATTTAAATAAAATTCGGTATGGTTATTTTTACTACCAAAATCTCGAATAACACACAAGGGTTTTTAAATATAATCATTAATAAAGTTTTTATTAAATATTAAGTTTCTGAAAAATACCTTTTTTCAATAACAAATTTTTTAAGCTATAAATTCAACTCAAGATAAAAAAAACCATATTTCTTGCTTCAAAACAAATCGAGTTTTAACACTTAAATACGCCAATCAAAGAAATTAATTAACAAAGAATTTTCCATTACCTATTCTAATCAAAAAGTATCTATCTTTAAATTGAATTTCTATTTCGATCTCGATTTCCAAAAATAATATCATAATAATCTAACAGCAGCCCAGTTAAATTTAAGTTTCACACTCAATTCGAATAAAATGTCGATACACTTTTTCTGTTTATTGAAAGAGTAAAAATACGAACCTAGAATTCCAATCAGCTCTTGGATAAAAAAACTATAGAAACACAAACATGCCGCTCGTTTCCGAGAAATTCGCAGACCTCGCGAACCCAGCCGCGTTTCGATCAGCCGATAGTTTATTTGCGTAAATACGTCAAGTTTGCTGGACGGCTTCCGTAGCCTAGCGGGAATTTCATCTCGTATTCAAGTCACGCGACATAATTGCCACTAAAGGCTCTACCGCCGTCATCTATCGCAGCAGAACCGCTGCATAATTCCGTGAACCATCACTAAACGCTTCGTTTTTTTTTTTTTTTATTTCGTACGATCCTGCACCAGGCTTCAGCTTCGCGCCAAGGACCTTACAGTTGCCGCTGTCAGATGCCCCGGGTATCTTCTTCTTTATTCCAGATCTCTAGAAACTTTAAAGACTCGAGAACTCGAGAAATCCAGGATGTAAACTCGAAAGGTTGAACGCAGCCATCGCGACGCATACCAATAATGCATCTTCTCTCTTGGCTTCTTCGTCTTAAAGATCACGTACCCGTTTTACGAATACGAAGACCAACCAACTCTTGTGCGATAGAATAGAAAACTTCAAGTATCTTGGGAGGAAAACCTACTGGCACCGCAACTTTACTTTGAGTCAGGGATTATCCGATCGTGAGAGTCAATCGAAAAGCAGGACATTAGCAAACGCGTGAGATCATCTGATGCTGAATTTGTTCACTCGAAGGTCTCCGTCAATCGGTTTTATGTAAGATAAGAATGTATACGTACGTCTTTGAGGAAAAAAACGGTTTCTTTCACGAAAAGGATCTTGTGTAAATTAGGATTAATCTTTATAAAATATCTATCCATGTCGAGATTCTTGCTATTTCCATATAATATATAAATGCGATATAAAGGGATATTTTACAAATTGGTAGTTTAATAGTTAGAAATTAGAGGCAAGTTTTTATAATCCTATCCTAAAAGAAAAACGAGAACCCTTTCGGCTACGTTCACGCGTAACTCATTTCTTGCGTTTCGTATTGGTTAATTAGTTGTTCGATATTTTCGATAATGTACTAATCGATTCTTGCGTTTCCTATTGGTCAATTAGTTGTTCGATATTTTCGATAATGTACTAATCGATTAATATTTCTTTAAATTGTAAAAATTGAAAGTTTGTTATTAATAACATATATTTACATTAATTTTGTGAAAATTGTTGTTGAATTGACGTTCACTTAAATAACAATTTATTTATTGGATGTAATTATATTGGCAATTCAGTTCCGCCAAGTGTTTTTTGTAAACAGTGAAGTTGGCTGTGTGAAATATAAAGTGTGTTTACGTTTGCTATTAGTAAAAGAGATATATATTCTTTTAGTAAGTATTTATTTATGTTATAATGGAATAATAGTGTATTGTGTGGACAAACATTTGTTAATATTGTGTAAATTGTGTAATTTCATTGTAAAAGTGATTTTGACAGGTAGCGGTTATGTATTCTTAACTCCTCATTCCTGTTAAAATTTTGTATGTTTACATTTGTTACTAAAGTTATAATATATAATGAAGAATCCGGTGCTATGTGGGGACATTTGTTAATATTGTGTAAATTGTGTAATTTCATTGTAAAAGTGATTTTGACAGGTAGCGGTTATGTATTCTTAACTCCCCATTCCGGTTAAAATTTTATAATAATGAATTAACAGAGCATAGTTTAATTTTAAAATTTGTGAAGTGTGTAAATAGTGTAATTTCGTTGTAAAATCGTGGCGTATGTAATTTTGTTGTAAAAGTGATTTTGACAGGTAGAGGTTATGTATTCTTAACTCCCTATTCCTATTAAATTGCATGTTATTTTAGTAATAAGTATAATTTTATAATAATGAATTAATAGTGCATTGTTTAATTTAGAAATTTATAAAGTGTGTAAACAGTGTAATTTCGTTGTAAAATCGTTGCGTATGATTAAGTTCTAAAATTAATTATTTAGAATATTTCGACACCTACCGACGACAAAATTCTATGTCAATCGCTGATTCAATATGAAGCCATTTTAAAGCTTGGTGAAACATGATCCTTTTCTTATATTTGGTGAAAAATAAACCTTTCTTGTTCTAAAAAGGAACGGACGTTGTGATTAACTTCAGACGTGTAAGACCCTTTCCTGACCTCTTATTGGTCAGTAGATATAATCGATAGTTTTCGATTTTGACTTTCTGATTTTTATAATAATTTTTAAAGTGAAATATTAAAACTTAATTTCAAACTTACTTTACATAACATTTTATTATTTTGGGAATTTAAAATTATAATAATTTTAATTAAGTTGACCGTAATTTAAAAACGAGGTTTGACCTTGAAATTTATCCTATATAAGAAAATACTTAGCTCTTTTCTGTAGACACTGTTAAGCAGAGAGAGAAAGAAGCATTAGGTAGCTTAAAGATTGAGAGAGATAGTTAGCTATTTCTGTAGACTCTCAAAGGCGTATGTTCAGGGGCTTAGGAGAATCGAGCAGAATAGACCAATCAGATAATTACCCATATTGGAAAGCCAGTTCTGATTGGTTTGTTCTATTTCCTTTATCCAAGAAATTGAGAGAGACAAAATACAGATTGTTATTATGAGGAGCCTATGTGCAAAACCCTGCATGTGTGATGTCTATATTGTTTAGAGTAATTAGATGTACCAACGCATATATGTATATAAGTGATTGTCTTGTTAAAGAAATACCTTTCAAAGTTCGGACGTGTAAGACCCTTTTTCGCTCTCTCATTTGTCAACAATATCTTCGCTATTTATCGATATTTTTTTGTTGTTATTTTAGTGGTAGTTTGCTAAGAATAATATTTTAGGTTAGAGGTTCTCTTTTTATAATGAATTTATAGAAAGGTTTAATTGGATAAAATTTACTGAATATATAATTTTTAGAAAATTATATGTTTCTTTAAAACTTCTATTGGCTAAAAATTATGCGATTTATAAAATAAGATAAAAATGTTATAAAATAATGAACGTGTACAATTTATTTCTTTCATCTACTCAAAAAAAAATAAGCTATATAGAAATTAATTGATATAAATGAATCTGTCTTTTATGACAACATTAAAACTTTAGATAATTCATATTGAGAATTTTTTACTAAACATAATAATATTATGAATGGTATTAATGATGATGAAAAATTATGTCAAGGGTACTTTTTAAGTAAAATAAAGATTAAATCATGTTTATATTATTTAGTTAAATTGATAAAAAAATTTTATTAAAATAATTTTTAATTTATATCTCTAATTTTGAAGGGCGTATTATTATAAACTTAAAAAATTCAAGCTAATAGTTTATTTTATGTTAAATTAATAGTTATAAATAAACTTTTTAATTTAAAATTATTTTTGTTTTGTTTTAATATTTAGAATTATAATTGGGATTAATTCTAATTTAATTATATATCTTTGAATTAATATTGAGGTTAATATAATTTCTTTTAATCCATTTATTATAGTTAATAAAAATAATAATAATAAATTTAATGATAGATTTATTAAATATTTTTTAATTCAAGGAATTAGGTCCTCAATAATATTATTTTACTCTATTAGATTAATCATAAATGAAATAAATTTTATACGATTTATAATTTTAGTTTTTTTAATAAAAATGGGGATGTTTCCTTTTTATTCTTGGTATTTTAATATATTATTAAATTTGTCATGGATAAATTGTTTTATTTAATGAGAATTCAAAATATTTTAATTTTTATTATATAAGTAATTTAGTAATATACGAATTTTATATTAATAAATGTGTATTAAATTTATTAATTATAATTAGTTCTTTATTAAAAATAACATTATTATTTAATAATAAAAAATTAAAAATTTCAATAGGATGTTCTTCATTGAATCAAATAAGATGAATAGTTTTTAGAATTTTTATGAGTGTAAAAATTTGAGTATATTATTATATTTTTTATATATAATTATTTTAATAAATTTAATTTTAATTTTTGAATATAATAAAATTGAAAGGTTAAAAAATTTATTTTTATTGGAAAAAATATTGTTATTTAGTGTAATAATAAGAATAATGTGTATCCTCCAATAATTAGATTTTATAGGAAATGATTTATATTAATATATTTATTAATAAATTGTATATTTATATTAGGTTATAGTTATATCAGTAATATTAGATATAGTTATTTAATAATTATATCTTCCGTAGGGTTTATATTTTTTTATATAAAAATTTTTGTAACTTCAATAATTTTTGGGGGTAGAAATAATTATTTAAATATAAAGTTAATACATTTTTTAATAAATTGACTCGGAGAGATTCGTAATTTTTCTATCTTCTTTTAACGATTACCGAGTGATAAATTCCAAAATATTATTTAATAATTTTAATTATTAGGGGGACATTAGTTTATTGAATTATTATATTATATATAAGTATAAGCTTGCACAAAAAATTTTGAATTTATTAGAATTAGATTATATATATTATATATATAAATATTAAAAAAAAGTTAAAATCAATGATAGTAAATAATAATTACATAATTTATTTTTTTATATCAAACATATTTTTGTTTGATTCAAACAAAGTTTTTTCTCAGAGTATATTTCTTTTCATAAAAAATAACCCTAGAGGATGAAGCCTAACAATTCAAATTTCTTTTTACTTTTGACCAGCGCACATTTATTAGTACTTTTTAAATAATTGATTCTGACTTTGCTTTTGTCTTATCATCAATTCATTCATTCATTAGAAACTCAACCTCCAAAAGAGAAATTACTGAAACTTTTACAAGGTCAACAGATTAGATCATTACTCAATTTTCATTCAATGACTTTAAAACTTCCGATCCGAGCAATTCAATTAAGGTCTTTTGGTATCGATCCCTCCGTCCGTGTGATATTTTCGTTCTCACATCCTCACTCAAAGTTCGGTGCTCTTACCAATAAATAACCGATGTATAAACTTGACTCATATTCCACAAAATCCTCCCTTTTTCAAAAAATGTTAACTCTATAATTATCCTTGATCCTTTTATTTTTTATCCTACAATGTATTAAGAAATAAATAGTAATTTTTGCATAATCTGTAATGTGAAATCGTGAGATGGAAATTGATATGCAAACTTCATTTTGAGATAACGGATCTCTCTGATCCGTATCGGCGACATAATCTTTCATATAGAAAAAGGTGTATAGTGGTAGATGTTGAAGTGTAGACTTTATATATAAATGTGAATTTAAACTAGAAGGTGGAGAAGTGGGCAACACAAGTGGAGAATGGAATGATCGTGAAACGATATCGCATAAGGCGAGGACTATCGTGTGGAAAGAAGACGAACCTGAGAGTCCCTGAGAACAGAAATATCGGTTGTGTACCTTTCACGACTATCGTCAATTCCACCGGGATCGGTAGATCAATCGAGGGAAGGTCGATCGAGAATTGCCGCACCAGCTGCGACATTACGAAACCACCTCGATGTCCGAGAACCTATATTCTCAGATTAGGAAATTCAGGACTCAAGTTTCAAACAATGCAAGCAATACTGCCATTTCAGTTTTTCTTGCTTAAAATATTATCTGGATTGATTATCAAACTAGAAAATAGTTTTTCACATCAAATAAAAATATTATTTCAATTAATTTTACCAAATTTTGAAAGATCCAGTTGTACATTTTTCAGAAAAAAATTAGCTTGAGCTAAAATTTGTTGTCGAATAACAATTACGTAAAATTTATGTTTTTTCTTTAAATTTAAAGAACGACTCCAATTCTGATAAAAAATAACTCACTTTTCTCATTCAAACATTCTTTACCAGGCTCAATATTAAATAATATTACATGCACCTCTAAACACATTAATAAAAATAGCAATGAATTAATAGATAGAATTAGATATTTCAAAGTCCCAGATACGAACACACCTGTGTCATTGGACGCAATTGCAATGTTCTCAAATATTGATCTAGTTTTGGTGTTAGAACTCGTATACAAGAAATGGAAATTTATAAGGAAACATATTATTTTAAATTTTGAGCAATTTTACAAGGCCATTAAATTATGTATCAATAAGGCATATTTTCAATATGATCATGAATGCTACAGACAAAAATTTGGTACCCCTATGGGATCACCAATTTCTACATATTTGTCTGAACTAGTTATGCAAGATATTAAACAAAAAGTTTTTAGTAAAAAATCTATTGACATTCTTTTTTATCATCGATATGTGGACGATACTATTATTTGTATTAATAAAAAACATTTAGATAAAATTTTGGAATCCTTTAATAAAATAGGTGTCTCCTTAAGGTTTACTATGGAAGAATCCCTTAATAATGTAATTAACTTTTTGGATCTAAAATTAATTTTTACAAAAGTTTTATTGAGATAAACTGGTACCAAAAACCAATTGCTTCAGGAATATGTTTAAATTTTTATTCAAATCATAACCTCAATATAAAAAGGGGAATCGTCTACTCATTGACTGATAAAGCTATCAAATTTTTTTGAGTCACTTTATCATGAAAAAAACTTGAATCTAGTGTTTCAGACCTTACAACAAAACGTGTTTCCATTTTCCAATGATTAATAAAAAAACGGAATCAAACAAAAGTCTATATATAACCTAACCTCAAAATGTTTTCAAAGAATTTAATACTATTTATGTGTGTGTGTTATTTATTTATGCAACAAGCACTAACACAATAATAACATTAATAATGTAATATTCAAAAATAATTTCATTTGTATTGAGAATAAATTAATTTTAAAAATAGAAAATAAATAAACTATTAATATATAACCCAAAATAATTATACATATTTTTATGTGAGTTTCATAGTATTTATTCCGCAGACAATACTCATACTATATATGCCAATAATTATACTATTAAGAATATTTTATTCTTAAATAGGCGCCAAGAATAATTCTCCAATAATGAATCAGGTTTTTTCAATGCGAGCTATTATTTGTCAGAATTGGATGAAAATTTCAGTTGTTCATTGAATTTAAAGGAAAAACATAAAATGTTTAATAATAATTATTTGACAACAAGTTTTAGCTAAACATTTAATTTTTTCTGGGAAAAATGCAACTGGATCTTTCAAAATTTGGTGAAATAAACTTTAATAACAGTTTTATTTGATGGGAACAGTCATTTTTTAGTTTGAGGTTATGTTCATGGAGGGAACGTCCTTAAGGTTTGAAAAACGTCTTTAATGTACAAAGTACAATTATTAAAATTTTTCTGTCTTCATTTTCTTAAAATAGATGAAATTTTGAGGAAAATAAGACATGAGTGTTATTAATAAGTCACGTATTAATTACTTTAATAAGACAAACATCTTCTTTAAATTTAATTATAATTATTTAATTAATTTTTATACAATCAACTTTAATAACTTTAGAAATATAAGTTTCATTTATTTAAGCTTATGTATTTTCAAATTTAAGAACTTTATATTCTTCGGAAACCAATTATAAACCTTAAATCTATAAATATATTTTTAATAAAGTTTATTAGTTAGTCATTTTGTTTTAAATCTGACAAAGAACAAAAATTTTTATGAAAACAATTTTTTACAATTTTTTAAAACAGAATTTTCTTTGGGTACTTTTTTTTTTAAAATACATGTAAAATCAAACAAATTTCGTGTACAACAGCACTCGATACAAAACGAAATAAGAAGTCATGGATTTTTATAATTTTACAACTATTTTTATTTTTACTGAATTAAGAACAATAGTTTAGATGAAAACATTTTTAATAAATACATAATTACTACATTAAAAAAAAATATATATATATTGAGATAAATAAAATACCGGTCACTGAAAAAAAAAATTTCTTTTAACAATAAATAATTACTCAATCAATTAAATTGTTCACTTATTCTTGATCCGTTAATAAATTTTCAATTTTAAGAACAATTTAATTTTTGTTCAATACATAAAAACATTATTGGTATTTTTTTTAATTAAATTAGCATATTTTTTCATCTAAAAAAGGAAAATTTTGTTAAGCTAAAAAATCAATTTTTTTCTTAACATGGCGGATACAATATGGTAAACAAATGTTTAGAAATCGTTTGGACTTTCTTGATATTGGGTGTAAGATCATATTTAACAAAACTATTAGATCAAAACCATTTTTTTTTGTTTTTGTTACAATTACAAATATTCTAAATTTTATCAAAAAATATTGTACCAATAGTTACAGTTTATAAGATGTTGATATTTACAACAACTTATTTTTTCCAAGTGGGTCAAACCAGATTTTTTTTTAAAAAAAAGAAGGTTATATGATCGGGTAGCATTAGGCTGATTTGTAGTCTAAGTGGGCCTACATTTAACCTCTATAAGATTTTCTCTAGTAACGACGGGTTGTCATCATACAGGGGCTTGAAATTTTGACACTCACGTGCCAGTTCTAAATTCTGGGTTAACATAATTTCTATTAAACTAATCCCATTAAAAATTTAATACCAGGTTTTGCAAAATCCTTTCCTCTATTTAAAAACAATCAAATATGAATTTGATTTTTTAACATTTGAATGTTAAAAAATTATTCTTCAAACTAAGAGGATTTTTGTAATAAAAACAAAATTAATTCTTTTTCTAAAAAAAGCTTTTCTTAAACAATACATGTTAAATTCTTCAAAATCTCAAGTCAGCAAAACTCTTGTTTTTAATCATTTTTTCGTTCCGATTATCAACTTGATAGCTTGACATTTATTAATTTTCTTTTTTCAATCTCATGTGATTCCTCGCTTGTTCTCTATTTTATTTTTCACATGGGTTTACATTATTTATTGCACTTTCAGCAATTTAATTCCTCTACTTTCTTTCAGATGAAATCTCGCACTTGAGACTAATTATTTTGAACAAGACGAGGAATTTTTAAATGACAAGAGGAGTATTGTAAGAGGTTGAAAACACGCGGAAACACCGGAGGGTTATGAAGTGCGATGTTGATACGATAGCAGCCGGAATGAAGGAAGGAAGGCAAACAGGCAAGGATGTACACCTACTAGAAATACATAAAGGTGCAAGTGTTCACGTTTCCTTACACATACTTGAGAATTTTCACGCTATAAAAACCCTTTTCATTCTCCTATCCCAGAAATCCATACCAGACATTCACTCACGCCACATGTAAGAATATTACATATTTTTTCTGTTAAATATTTATACAATAGAAACCCTTTCGCGACCCTTACCCGTGAGGAAAAAATTTCTGGCAAGCCTGAATCCAGAAGTGGGCCTGATCTGGAACTATCTGATCTGGAAGGCCGAATCTGGTCCAGATCTGGCCCTGATCAGATTTGCCAAAATAAAAATTCGGAAACCCTTGGAATGATCTGATCTGGAAGGCCTAGTCTGGACCAGCTTTGGCCCTGATCAGGTAGACCAGAAATAATTTTCTTTTAAGAAAATCTTTTTTAAAAGTGTTTAAAAAATACTAATTTAAATTTTTTAAGATAAATATAGTTTTCCCAGAAATACAACAAGATAAAACATATAGACTGGACATATAGTAAAAACAATCTTTTTAAAATATGTATGTAGAAAAAATAATTTTGAACATAAAGTTATTTGAAAAGAAATGTCGAATTTTCCCTAGGTTAAAGTAATCTAAATAAAAATTTAAATTAAGTCTTCAAAAGTTTTTAATGATTTTAACTCAAAAGTTATAATGGGTCATCTGAATTAGAATGATTTATGTTAATCAGTCTTAAATAATTTTTAAGAAAATAAAAATTGCATTTTTTTTAGTTCAAAATCGTGAAAACTTTATGTTTGTTTAATATCTAATAGGAAACATTAATTTACAAAATTATTAATTAATGTTTATAAAAAAAAAAAAAAACTTTTTTTGGGTTTTTTTTAAATGTAATGCCGAGAAAACGACTTTTTTGTACCTTAAAGTCGATCCGATTCTAAGGGTTATCCAAAAAACTTAAAAATGTTTTTATTTTCATAACATAACAAATTCTAGAAAATTTAGGCAATTTTCAGGAAAAAAACATTAGAATTCTAATTTGGGCCAAGCCTGGTGTAGCCAGAAATAAAATTAGTCAAACTAGTCTGGGCCAGGCCTGGCCCAGTTCAGGAAAATTTGTTGATTCTATGGAAAAAACGTTACACTACTGGTCTGGGCCAAGACTAGTTTTGCCAAAACTAGTCTCAGGAAAACTGGTCAGGGCCAGGTCTGGGCCATGTTCAATTTTCCTCACGGGTAGGACATACGCCAATTTCACAAATTATGAAAATCATTTCTTAACTTTCCCAGTGAACTTCCAATTTCAAACTATGATGATCCAAAAAAAGTATTCTTTTTTTAATATCCAAAACAAAAAAAATTTAACTGACAAAACCTTTCAATTCTATAATTTTTATTAGCTACTTTTGACCACAGGATTTATTTATTTCTGTTGTGAAAAAAATTTATAATCTTCTATGTTTAATTTAAACATTATATATGTCAATCACAAACATCTATTTTTCTCAGTGTAGATGAATGTAAATTAATATGCACGAGGAGAATTTTTGTAAATTTATAATTGGTGCCGGAAGTTGCCATATTTGAAATTACTTTTGACTTACGTGAAAGAATTTCGGAAGTTTTATAGCATGAACACAACCTCATCAATATAATGTGGAACCTATTTAATGGGTTGCAATTCTAAAAATATGATTTTCTAACTCACCAATATAATAAACTTTACAAATTTTAATTTTGGCACAACAAAAATTACGGTTAAAATAATTTATTTTCGAATTATAAAAAGAATATTATTAATAAAAACTGTATCAAAAAGGACAAATTGCAATCTGTAATAATTGTAATGATTTTCTTATTTCTACATTCAGATAAAAAATAGAGTCAAGTTTTCTTTGTTTCTTTTATTGTCTCATTACATATTAAGAGAAGGCGAGACCCCTTCAACTATTTAAAGGTCAATTTAAACTCGTTTAAGGAAGTTCCCTGATTCGCAAACACAAAAGCCAAACCCATAATTACCGCCAAAGTGGGAAATGCTTTTAAGGACTCTTAGAAACAAGGAGACTAAAGTGTAAGACCTAATTGACCCCAAATTGTATTTTACTGATTAAATTCTAAATACATTTCCAATTTTAACGTGCAACTTCTTTTACTTTCTCCGTTCTTAATGTTTCTAAAACAAAAAAAATCATGAATTTTATTTATGATTTAAAAATACAAAAATACTGTAACTAATTTCCTTATTGTAGATAAATTTTTTAATATTAAACATAGAATTAAATTTTTATGAACAGAAAACAGAACAAAAAATTGAGTAACATTATAGATACGTCAATTTTCAATCGTAGAAAAAAATCTGTTTATAGTTATTAAGAAGTATAGGTATAGCTATGAAATAGCTATATATTTGTCTCACAGCCAAATAACTTTTTTTTTGTTTCAAATAAAAAAATTTATTTGAATCAAATAAAATTCCATTTAACACAAATATATATATTTATTTGATTCAAATAAAAATTTATTTGAAACAAATAAAAAGTTACTTGGCTGTGAAACAAATATATTTTTTCTCTGGGTGTAGAATTTCATTAGGGAGAATCTTCTTTTAGTCGAAATTTCACATTTTCGAATATGTTTTCAATCGAAGATAAATTAATCCGAATTTTGACCTAACAGAATTTCCAGGTCATCGAATTCATATTTAACAGAATTTTCATTTTACAGAAATCCCTTTAACCAACTTTTCAATAAAAAAATTCCAAATTAAACGAATTTTAATTTAGAAGAATATTAATTTAAAGAATTTTATTATTTTTGGTTAATCGAATTTTTAAATGCCATAATACTCATTTGAGAGAATCTTCATTTGTCCGAAATTCTATTAGTACGAATTGACATTTGATAGAAAACTTAACATGCAGAATTTTCATTTTTTAGAAATTGCAAATGGCCGAAAAAGTATCCGACAACAATATTTTGGCGCGAATTTTGAAATTGACCAATCAGAAATTAAGAAGAAATTGGCCAATTTCAATAATGGTCATATTTTACTAATAATTAGTTATTTTTAACTAATTTAAATTTAGAGAGTAAAAAATTATGGCGCCCAACGTGGGGCCACAATTGTCTTTTTTGGATTGCGCAATTTTTTCGTCTTGATTTAAATTTCACATCACAAAACTTAATTAATCCAGTAAATTTAATTATTCAATAATTAAAACTTATTTTTTTTTACTATACTGGGAGTACAATATAACATTTTCATAGGTTGAACAATATAACAAGTACTACGAAAAATTTTGTATCAAAATGATACGGGCAAATTTCAAATTTCTCGAAAACGGGAACAGGTATGATTTCGGTCAAAAAGAATTCTTAACCTACAAATAAGTACAAAACCTGGTAAAGAAGCCGTTTTTTGATCTTTATTTTTGTAAGACTCATCTTAGCTTGAAGAGCACAGCGAAATATACAAGCGCCCCGAGAAATTGATACTTTCGCAATTTGAGCAGTAATCATCTCAAATCAGAGATCTAGTTAATTTATTTATCTCACGTGTTGGCTGCCTGGCAGGTAGACAAGATCTCAACAGAGAATATTTATGTTTTCGTCGTATCCGGACTCAGGGTCTGTAAACCCGAAGCAATCAATGTTTATGGATTTCTATCCACGCGTGCAGCTCTATTCGTCTCCCTCTATCCGCCTAGCCTCTGCCCCCCTCCCCTTTCCCCGAGAATGAAAATCACCCACCGCCCCCACTACGAGAAATCGCGTAGTTGGTAGTGGAGCAATTACGAATCGCGTGATTTGTGGCCGTAACTCGACTTGGCGGCGGCGGCGGCGTCGTGACGCTCCCAGCTTACCTGCAGGTGGCCGGCACGAAGTTACCTTTGCCTTTGGTTTCTCAGTGCCGGTTTTTTGGTTAACGGAATATTATTTCGGGTTACCAAAAGATAACGGAATTGCTGTATTTTAGCAAACTATATCATACTTTCACCGTTCGACATTTTCGGGCACTTTCCATATATATAGGTATAATCAGGTGTATATATAAAAGTATATTATAGACAATTTCGCGAAATATTTACACGCGATTATGTGATTTAAATCATTATTGCATGCTAAATTTACTAAATTACGTTGCTAAAAGTAATCTGGCTAGGAAATGTTGAGGATTTTGAACATTTTTTGGATTTTTATGTTGGGGTACCATAAAAAGTAAAACAAAAATTTTTGAAAGAAATATCGGGGGGCTACAGTACCACAAAAAGTAGAAAATAATTTTTGAAAGAAATACCGAGGAGTTGGAGGGCCATAAAAAGTAGAAAATAATTCTTGGAAGAAACACCGGGGGTTGAAATGTCATAAAGTGTAGAAAATAGTTTTTAAAAGAAATATCGGGTGCTAGAGTACCAAAAAGCGTAGAAAATTATTTTTGTGAGAAATACCGACTAGTTGGAGTGTCATAAAATGTAGAAAATAATTTTTGGAAGAAATACCGAGGAGTTGGAAGGCCATAAAAAGTAGAAGATAATTCTTGGAAGAAATACCGGGGGTTGAAATGTCAGAAAATGTAGAAAATAGTTTTTGAAAGAAATATCGGGGGCTAGAGTACCAAAAAAGCGTAGAAAATTATTTTTGTGAGAAATGCCGAGTACTTGGAGTGTCCTAAAATGTAGAAAATAATTTTTGGAAGAAATACGGGTGGGGCTAGAGTATCATAAAAAATAGAAAAAAATTTTTGGAAGAAATATCTGGGGGTAGGGGTGACATAAAACGTAGAAAATAATTTTTAAAAGAAATATCGGGGAGCTAGAGTACCATAAAAAGTAGAAAACAATTTTTGACAGAAATACCGGGGCGGTGTACCATAAAAAGTAGAAAATAATATTTGGGAGAAATACCGAGGGGGGGGGGGGGGGTCATAAAACGTAAAACTAAGTTTTGGAAGAAATATTGGGGGGCTACAGGACCATAAAAAGTAGAAAATAATTTTTGGAAGCATTACCAGGGGGCTAGTATACCATAAAAAGTAGAAAATAATTTATGGAAGAAATACCGAGGAGTTGGAATGCCATAAAAAGTAGAAGATAATTCTTGGAAGAAACACCGGAGGTTGGAGTGTCAGAAAGTGTAGAAAATAGTTTTTAAAAGAAATATCGGGTGCTAGAGTACCAAAAAGCGTAGAAAATTATTTTTGTGAGAAATGCCGAGTACTTGGAGTGTCCTAAAATGTAGAAAATAATTTTTGGAAGAAATACCGAGGAGTTGGAAGGCCATAAAAAGTAGAAGATAATTCTTGGAAAAAATACCGGGGGTTGAAATGTCAGAAAATGTAGAAAATAATTTTTGAAAGAAATATCGGAGAGCTAGAGTACCATAAAAAGTAGAAAACAATTTTTGTGAGAAATGCCGAGTACTTGGAGTGTCCTAAAATGTAGAAAATAATTTTTGGAAGAAATACGGGGGGGCTAGAGTATCATAAAAAATAGAAAAAAATTTTTGGAAGAAATATCTGGGGGTAGGGGTGACATAAAACGTAGAAAATAATTTTTAAAAGAAATATCGGGGAGCTAGGGTACCATAAAAAGTAGAAAACAATTTTTGACAGAAATACCGGGGCGGTGTACCATAAAAAGTAGAAAATAATATTTGGGAGAAATACCGAGGGGGGGGGGGTCATAAAACGTAAAACTAAGTTTTGGAAGAAATATTGGGGGGCTACAGGACCATAGAAAGTAGAAAATAATTTTTGGAAGCATTACCAGGGGGCTAGTATACCATAAAAAGTAGAAAATAATTTATGGAAGAAATACCGAGGAGTTGGAATGCCATAAAAAGTAGAAGATAATTCTTGGAAGAAACACCGGAGGTTGGAGTGTCAGAAAGTGTAGAAAATAGTTTTTAAAAGAAATATCGGGTGCTAGAGTACCAAAAAGCGTAGAAAATTATTTTTGTGAGAAATGCCGAGTACTTGGAGTGTCCTAAAATGTAGAAAATAATTTTTGGAAGAAATACCGAGGAGTTGGAAGGCCATAAAAAGTAGAAGATAATTCTTGGAAAAAATACCGGGGGTTGAAATGTCAGAAAATGTAGAAAATAATTTTTGAAAGAAATATCGGAGAGCTAGAGTACCATAAAAAGTAGAAAACAATTTTTGTGAGAAATGCCGAGTACTTGGAGTGTCCTAAAATGTAGAAAATAATTTTTGGAAGAAATACGGGGGGGCTAGAGTATCATAAAAAATAGAAAAAAATTTTTGGAAGAAATATCTGGGGGTAGGGGTGACATAAAACGTAGAAAATAATTTTTAAAAGAAATATCGGGGAGCTAGGGTACCATAAAAAGTAGAAAACAATTTTTGACAGAAATACCGGGGCGGTGTACCATAAAAAGTAGAAAATAATATTTGGGAGAAATACCGAGGGGGGGGGGGGGTAATAAAACGTAAAACTAAGTTTTGGAAGAAATATTGGGGGGCTACAGGACCATAGAAAGTAGAAAATAATTTTTGGAAGCATTACCAGGGGGCTAGTATACCATAAAAAGTAGAAAATAATTTATGGAAGAAATACCGAGGAGTTGGAATGCCATAAAAAGTAGAAGATAATTCTTGGAAGAAACACCGGAGGTTGGAGTGTCAGAAAGTGTAGAAAATAGTTTTTAAAAGAAATATCGGGTGCTAGAGTACCAAAAAGCGTAGAAAATTATTTTTGTGAGAAATGCCGAGTACTTGGAGTGTCCTAAAATGTAGAAAATAATTTTTGGAAGAAATACCGAGGAGTTGGAAGGCCATAAAAAGTAGAAGATAATTCTTGGAAAAAATACCGGGGGTTGAAATGTCAGAAAATGTAGAAAATAATTTTTGAAAGAAATATCGGAGAGCTAGAGTACCATAAAAAGTAGAAAACAATTTTTGACAGAAATACCGGGGCGGTGTACCATAAAAAGTAGAAAATAATATTTGGGAGAAATACCGGGGGGGGGGGGTCATAAAACGTAGAAAATAAGTTTTGGAAGAAATATTGGGGGGCTAGAGGACCATAAAAAGTAGAAAATAATTTTTGGAAGTATTACCAGGGGGCTAGTATACCATAAAAAGTAGAAAATAATTTATGGAAGAAATACCGAGGAGTTGGAATGCCATAAAAAGTAGAAGATAATTCTTGGAAAAAATACCGGGGGTTGAAATGTCAGAAAATGTAGAAAATAGTTTTTGAAAGAAATATCGGGGGCTAGAGTACCAAAAAAGCGTAGAAAATTATTTTTGTGAGAAATACCGAGTACTTGGAGTGTCCTAAAATGTATAAAATAATTTTTGGAAGAAATACGGGGGGGCTAGGGTATCATAAAAAATAGAAAAAAATTTTTGGAAGAAATATCTGGGGGTAGGGGTGACATAAAACGTAGAAAATAATTTTTGAAAGAAATATCGGGGAGCTAGAGTACCATAAAAAGTAGAAAACAATTTTTGACAGAAATACCGGGGCGGTGTACCATAAAACGTAGAAAATAAGTTTTGGAACAAAAATAGGGGGGCTAGACGACCATAAAAAGTTGAAAATAATTTTTGGAAGTATTACCAGGGGGCTAGTATACCATAAAAAGTAGAAAATAATTTATGGAAGAAATACCGAGGAGTTGGAGTGCCATAAAAAGTAGAAAATTAATTTTGGAAGAAATACCGGGGGGTTGGAATGACATATAAAGTAGAATACAATTTTTGGAAGAAATACCGGTGGTTGGGGTGTCAGAAAACGTAGAATTTGTTTTTAATATTTAAGTTTAGCAGTAAGATATTATTTTACTTTAAATCAGTTATACTTTTGAATATATGTATACTTTTAAATTAATTATGAATCAGTTTTTATTTTATTTATCTAATTATAAATTGCTTTTTATTATAAAAGTAGAATAATAAGTAATATAATAATCATAAATAAGGGAATATTATCAATTATTATTATTATATCATTGAAAAGAAAACAATGCACTATTTTGAAATATTTTATTTAAAGTGTCTTAAACACCTTTCTGAAATAAGTTTTTCATTTCTAAATGATTACATATTTTTTTGGTTTAAAACTGCCAACGTTATTTTTATAAAAAAAACCTACTAAATTAAATTTCTTTAAAGCAATTTTGTATTCTAGATCTCAAAATGCATCTTTTTTATTGCATGTGAAAATTAGTCATAAGGGATCTGTCTATTACAAAAATTCCAAAAAAACGATTTTTCAAAAATATTTTTTTTATACTGTAGCTATATATATATATATATATATATATACATATATGTATGTAGAAATTAGGAAAAAATAGTTATTATTATTTCCGAGCACAAGAACAGGATCCAGAAGTAAAAAAAAATTTTAAAAATAAAAATAAATAAAATATGTTTTTTACCATTCAAAAAAGTCTAGAAAAAAAATGTCCCCTATATCGGATCCGCCATTTTGAAAATCGGACTATGGATTCGTAATCAGCGACACAAAAAACATTTACACGTGCTACGTTATAAAAAACCATTTAGAAATGGCTTCGGCATTGCAAAAAGATAAAAAAAATTTTAAACGCGTTTTTCTCGAAACCGTGTTTTTTTGACACGTTTGACACGATTTAAAAATATCTATTCCATCGATCGGGTTCAAATTTTCAGGACTTCTACACATAAGTGGCTATCGCATGAACTAGGATTTTAATTTTCCATCAATATTTACTAATGTTTTTAAATAATTTAAATTGTAAAAATAAGGTCAAAAAATTAAAATAGTCGACATTTTGTTTGGTTTATCCGTTGACAAAAATGCTAGTTTATGCGATAGCGAGTGATTTATATTCTAAAGAATCCATTTTATTTTTTACTTTCACATGCAGACTTCCAAAGATATCGTGTCAACCAGAAAAAAAGTGGTATAGTTCAATCGGTGATTTTTCGGAAAGAATACTTAAAAAATTAATAAACAAAGTTTTTTATTATAATTTAATATGTGCATTTTGATATACGAAAATATAAAAAAGTTTAAAAACAATTAATGAAAAAAAAAATTTTGAAAGAATTTTTCATATGAAAAAGAAAAAATTTTTATAAGAATCCATTTACTGCATTTACAGAAAGTGGGATGTGTAATCTGCAATCTGAAATATGGAATGCAAAATTTGGAATACGAAGTCCGGAATTTGGTATCAATAATGTGTAATATAGAATATGGAATCTGAGAAGCAGAATCCGAAATGTGAAATCCGGAACGTGGAATATGGAATACGGAATTTGAAATCTTAGATATGGAATCTGGAATGTCAGATGTGTAACGTATAATGTAAAATCAATAATATTAAGGTTTCGGACACGAACTGTCAAAACGGAACCCTTATGTTTTCACTCGGTTGTCCGTCACCTAAAACCATTACCCCCCCCCCCCCCACCCCTAGCGGTCAAACTATTTGGGATAGAAAGTTGAAATTTGGTATACAATGTATTTTTCCGTGTAGATTACAGGAAAAATATAGCGAACATGATTGAATGACTGTTCGCTATGATTGTTCATATAGCGTTGTCAAGGAAAAACATTTTTTTAAAAAAAACGTGTCCCCCCCTTCCTTATCTTCTAAAATATGTGACCTAGAAGTTTGAAAATTGGTATACTTGGGTAGTTTTACGTGCAAATTACAGAAAAAATATAGCGAACGTTGCTGGACTTAGTTTTCAAAAGTTATTAATGAAAACTTGAAAAATGACAAAATACTCCGATGCTAGAGCTCAGCCTATTTATCTTGGAAGGATGGGAATTGGCAGAAATTTTTACAGTCAACAATTGTTTCAAATAAAAACAAAATTGATTTTATTAAATTGGTGAAATTTAATTTTAACTGAACTTTTGAATAAATGTCTACTTTTCATAACTTTTTATTCTTTTCATATCTTATGCATATTATGACTGAAATATTAAATCGATATGGATATAAAGTGGTGATAATTTGAGAACAATGTTCTGCTTTCTAGTTTTAATCGAAATAGGTAGCTTTCTCGTGTTTGTACGGGGGTGATGCTCGCTCAGTTCCAGTCTCACCGTTTATTCAAATGAGCTTTCGACACTGGAGGCATGATATAGCACTGTACACTTGTCTGGATCGGAGAGGTGTCGTGTTCCAAACGCATTAGTCGGTCTCTTTAAATTTGTTTTTTTTTATTTTTACATAACTCATCACGTGAGTCTTCAATTTATTCTACCAAGTTCAATTAATATTTCCTGTAGGTGTTGACATCAATTCATTAATCGCAAAATAAACATAATCCTTTATCGCCGATACAAGTCTTCTTACCACCATTTACTTTTCAATTAACGACACTTTGAAAATCTTCAATGCAAGATTTTACAAAATCGAAAGATATTCTTGAAAATTTTATTAAAATTCTGTCAAATCCTATAATAGACATTGGTTACATTGATTCAATTTATTAACTCGATTTTTTCAAATAGTCTCGTCTCGTTTAAAATAATATTGTTTAAAGAGAATAAAATATCTTTGTCGTTTGTTTTATGATCAACGAAAAATAGTATTCTATATTCAAACGGAACGGAAAGGTATATTATAATATTACAAAATTGTATGGAAACAATTAGAGATAAGACATGTGTAGTTGCAATGAGAGTAATAAAATATTTTTAATCAGTTAAAATATATCTTTTCGAGGGAAAAATACGTTTTCAATAGAAGGTGAATGCAAAAGGTCGTAGCATTGCTACCTTAATGAGCGTGGAGTTGGACATGAGATGTGAAGATTGAAACGGGGATTGCGCAAGAATAAAGCGCAATTGCGTTATCAAAGGTTACAAGTGAGCACTGCCGAGTACGAATAAACCAAAGGATAATTATCAAAGTCCATGCGAGGGGAGACAATAATTACAATTATTATTTTAGACTCGAGAAGGTAGAAGGCAAAATAAATTACAGGTTTCTTGAGTTCCTGCGCTCGACATTAGGTTCGTTCAATAGATGCGTATCAAAATATGTTTGCGCGACAGAGGGCGTCTCACACCTGCTATTTCTCCCATTTTTTTTCAATCCATCTAATGCTTCTTTTTATTAACCTTAATATTAATATTAAAATGCATTATTTATTAGCATTTTTTGTATACACTAACGGACAAAAACACCACTTACAAAAATGGGATTAAAAACATGACCATCTTGAAATGTTGATAACTCTGTCAGATGTTAGCGAATTAAAATTTATCATAAACCAATGTAAAGCATATAAAATTTTCCATTAAATGATCCTATATCAAGGCTTTTTCGATTAATAGGAACGGAAATTCAATGTGATAAAGACAGGTGAATTTTTCGTTCTTTGTTAATTTTTTATTGTTCAAGTTTGGTGGGCTGCATTTTCTAGGAAAGTAATTGGAAATTTTTGAAATTAAGCTAAATTAAACCTTGAACTATTAGGTTTAAAATAAGCCAAAGAAAATTAAAATATCTTGATTGGTTCAAAAGTTATAAGTAAATTTGCATAAAGAACAGAACGCAACAATTCCTTTGTTTCCTCCCCTCTCCGTCTGTCGCCACTAGAATCGTTGCATTTTTTCGTATCGTACATTTTCTTATAACTTTTGAATTAGTCAAGATATTTTAATTTTCTTTAGCTTATTTTAGAGCTAATAGTTCAAGGTTTAATTTAGCTTAACTTCAAATTTTTGCAATCACTTTTCTAGAAAATGCAGCCCACCAAACATGAGCAACGAAAATTCACAAGAAACGAAAAATCCACATGTCTTTATCACATTGAATCTCCGTTTCTATTAATCAAAAAAGCTTTAAAATAGGACCATTTGACGGAAAATTTTATAAGCTTTCCAATGGTCTATGAAAAATTTAATTTCGCTAATATTTGACAGAGTTATGAACATTTTAAGACGGTTATGTTTTTTATATCATTTTGTAAAAGGTCCCACAATTTTTACCGGTAGTGAACATTCAATTTGAATGCTGATTTTAAGTGTTTTCAGCTGTGGATTGTTTATCAAATCTAAAAGATGATTATTTAGTAATAAATTATCTTTAAATTTTAAAATTTCATATTTTTGGAATCTCTTATCAGCTGATAATATTACTGATGCAAGTGCATTTTTCACAATACCAATTTCTTGTTTCAGAGGACAATTAGAAAGAAAATTAAGATATACATCTTTTAGAAAAACTATGCTTCATCGGAGTCAGTTAGTAATGAACGAATTATCTGGTAATTTTTTCTTCAAAAAAAGAAATAAAGTTATCATGCTCAATCTCATAAAGGAATTGTAATCTGAGGTTATAATCATTGAACTTAGTATAATGACCAAATCTCGTTTTCTCTTAGAAATGATAAAAAAACAGAGAAGCATCGTCAACGTATATATTTTAGTGGAAAAAAATAATAAAGGTAAATGATCACAAATTAGTTAAATTACTTGATGTTTTAACATTACGAGGATAGTTATAGTTAATAGTAACAAAAAAAAGGAAAAAAAAAGTAAAAAAAATTATGAATCATTCATAGAGTACAAAGAATGCTAAGGACAGTTTTCAATGATTGTTCCTTGGAAGATAAGAAGTCAATCGAATTCCGATTTTAATCCAAGTGTAGAAACGCGTATACTTGGCTTTTTAACGTCAGAGCGCAATGCCCTCTCGAGTCTTGTTTTCTGGTTTCCAAGATTGCTACCGATATATTCACCTGAAGTGAAATGGCCTGTACCAATGTGTCTTTCTTTAAGATATTGTATATAGTGTTCGTCCAGACACCTAATTATACGATTGTCGTTTATTCAAGGAGCAGAGATATCGTTCTTTGGGTACCACCGACGCGACAGTTTGGTCTCGTGACCAGATCAAATGTTCCTTTTCCTTTTCACCTTAGAGGCTTCTTCAATTGATACCATAATTTTTCTTCCGATTTTATAATCCTTTCTTCACACATTGCGTGTGGATTTAAAAAAGGAATGATTGAAAAAAGTTGTAAAATTACTATATTGATTTTTGACAGTATATATGTACACCACCGGCCAAAATTGTGGGACCACTTAAAAAATGGGATGAAAAACACAATCGTCTTAAAATGTTCATAACTCTGTCAAATATTAGCGAAATACATTTTTTCACAGACCATTGGAAAGCTTATAAAATTTGCCGTTTAATGGTCCTATTGTAAAGTTTTTTTGATTAATAGAAACGGAGATTCAATGTGATAAAGACAGGTAAATTTTGCGTTTTTTTGTGAATTTTCATTGTTCAAGTTTGGTGGGCTGTAATTTCAAGAAAAGTAATTGGAAAAATGTTAAATTAAGCTAAATTAAACTTTGAACTATTAGCTTTAAAATAAGCTAAAGAAACTTAAAATATCTTGAATGGTTCAAAAGTTATAAGAAAATGTACGATACGAAAAAATGCAACGATTCTAGTGGCGACAGACGGAGAGGGGAGGAAACAAAGGAATTGTTGCGTTTTGTTCTTTATACAAATTTACTTATAACTTTTGAACCAATCAATATATTTTAATTTTCTTTGGCTTATTTTAAACCTAATAGTTCAGAGTTTACTTTAGCTTAATGTCAAAAATTTCCAATTACTTTTCTAGAAAATGCAGCCCTCCAAACTTGAACAATGAAAATTCACAAAAAACGCAAAATTCACCTGTCTTTATCACATTAAATCTCCGTTTCTATTAATCAAAAAAGCTTTAAAATAGGACCATTTGACGGAAAATTTTATAAGCTTTCCAATGGTCTATGAAAAATTTAATTTCGCTAATATCTGACAGAGTTATCAAAATTTTAAGAGGGTTACGTTTTTAATACTATTTTTTTAAGTAGTCGCACAATTTTATCCCGTAGTGTAAATATTACTTTATCATCCATTAATGATAAAACATTCATGTTAGCACAACTTTGCAACAATTTTGTGTATTTTATATTTTCGACGAAAAACAATCATAAAGTCGCATATACAGCACATATCACTCAACTTTTTCTAAACTAATTTTTTAGATTATACAATCCTCGTAGAAACAATTAGTTTATAGTCAATGACCTCTATATTGTATCTAATGAGAGATACTTTTGAGTAATTTACTAATTTAGGGTCATTGACCCGAAAATTGTCATTTTTGGTCAATATTTTACAATGAGGAATCTATGAACGAAAACAGATTTATTAAAACGGAATTGTTATGCATAATGTCATCATTACTGCTACTGATCGTTACCATCTAATACTCTATTTATCATCCAAATCCTTTTAAAGATAACTAATTTAGAGTCATTAGTATGTACATTCTCTTTACCAAGAGATATTTCTTTGTTAAAAGTATATCCTTAAAAATTAAAAAAAAAGTGTCAAAAGCGTAGCATATTTGAAATAAAGTAAAATTAGCTTTTGAGTAAGAAATGCAATTTAAAAAAAATTACTAACAAGTAAACTATAATAAAGAAAAAAAAGTAATTCTAAATATAAGGATACATTATTAAAAAGTGACAAAATAACTATAGGAAATTTAAGAAAATAAAAAAAGCTTATGAAATCTGAATAGGAAATTTAAAAGAAAACTTATATAAGGAAACAATTTGAAAAGTTTATAAATAATTGAAATTTAAAAAAAAACTAGAAATGAAGAAAATTATTAAAATGTGATGAAAATTGTGTCCTTAATTCAAATAAATGAATGTAAAAGAAAAAAAAATCATGGTATTAATAAAGAACAACACAATAATAAAGAAAAAAATACTAGAAATTAAAAAAATAACTTGAATTACTACAAACTTTTCAGATAACTAGAAAATGAAGAAAAATTTTTTTTAATTAAATTGGAATAAATATATTTATGTTAATTGTTAAATAGAATACCAAACGAATTCTGTATATTAATGTTAAATAAATACAAAAGAAATATTAAAATAAAAATTATTATGTTGATATTCCAAATTAAAATTAACTAGATACTGATTTTAAGAAAATAGAAATTTGAAGAAATTGATAAAAAAGAAAAAAATGAATAAATAACTAGGAATATAAAGAAATTACAAGAAATAAAAGAAAAATATTTAAGGACAAAAACATTTATAAAAAAAACCTAATTGGAAAATGAAGAAAAAATTATGTTGAAATTTTAAAAAAACCATTTTTAAACTAAGAAAACTGCTAGAAAATTTTAAACAACGTCTAAAAATGAAAAAATGTTACTATAGAGTAACAAAAGTTTTAAGAATTAGAAATTTAAAAAATGTTTACTAGAAGGTGAATAATTTAGTGACAAGAAAAAAAGCCAAAATATTCAAAAATGCAATAGCAGAATAGAAATTGAAGAAAAAATAAATTATAAAATAGAAAAAAATTACTAAATAGGTGAGAATTATGTCCATTATTTGTAAGTTTTTTTTCCTCATAAAGAAAGCAATAGATTAAAAATAATAAAAAAAAAATTTTCAATTTTGTCAAAAATAAAAATAGTAATTAATCTTATCAATTTCCGGGAAAATATATTTTTTATGTAGATCTGTTAGCTCGTTTTTTAATCTAGAAAATTAGTTCAAAAGAACTGATGTTAAGAAATAAAAATTAGAGAAGCTATAGAAATTATAGAAGGAAAAAAAATTTTAATGTCAAAAAAACAGAAAAATCATGCATTATTATGCGAATTTTTGGTCAATTATAAACTTTATATAGGTCAATCGATACGTTTTTTGATGAAAATGATGATTTAAAAATTTCGTTTCGTATTTTCAAAAATCCGTGTTTTTTAAATTTAGATATTTATGAGCTTAATTCTCCTTTAACATTTTATTAAAATCCGTTAAAGCGTTCTCGAGATATCCAAGCGACAAAAAAATTACCACACACATACACATACTCACACAACCGGACTTTTTCTTAAAAATTAAAATTTAGGTTTTTTAGATGAATATAAGTCGATTTAGCTTATTTTTGGAAAATTGAAAATCTTAACGATCACAAAACTTCCTCTTTGAGGAAGCAAAATGATAATTATAAAATGAAAATTATAATTATAAAAAGTAACTAAAATTCTAGAAAATTACAAAATATATAGAAACTAAAGAAAATAAATATATGAAGTAATGAACAAAAACCAATCGATTGGTTTTTTTTTTTTTTGACGCAGGTCAGCAATCTTGCTTCTTACAAACACCGAATTGTGGTTCTTTAGGAAACCAAAAAAATGAACAGCAAATTTGAAAGATAGATATTATATATGGGCGATTCTTACACTGTTAGAAAAATCTGACTGAATTTTCACTCACATATGCTGGAAGTTTTTTCCATTTACGTAAATGAAAATTAAAAACACGTGACTGAAAATTCAGTTACGCGTGACTGAAAATCCATGCACATGTGCATTAATTTTAATGTAGGTGGTTGGAAAAAACTTCCAACATAGGTGAATGAAAATTCATTCATATTGTCTTAGATTTTAATGAACTATTTGTTTAAATACGCGTATGCAAGAAAGTCCAAAGAAACAAAACGTGTAGAAAACTTTTTGAATAGAAGCACAGCAATTTATGAACACTTTAATTATTATCTTAAAAAAACACACGAATAAGAGTATTTACTTAATAATTATTCATTTGTTTGCAAAATACACACGCGAATAGAAATAGACGCACTGAAAACATAACCTACTGGTTACAATATTCATTAAATTCAGTTATTAAAAATAAAGAGGCAAGAAACCATAGTCACAAGGATAAAGTTCATTTTAATCTTCATCAAAGAAGTTTATTTTGAACACGATTTACACTATAAGTATTATAAAACTGTACCACAAACTGCACGACAATAATTCTGCAACTTACTAACAATCTTACTACCGACGCAAAAATAACTGTCATTCATCGGTAACTCAAAGTTAAGGTAATATTGCATTAATTTTACTTTAATGCGCAATTAAATTAAAATTAATGCATACTTGAATAAAATTCAATTTATTTGTGAATTATCATAACTTTTCTTCAACATTAAATGAAAATTCAGTGACGTGAATGAATTAAAAGTGCATTAATTTTCAGGTTTTTTCTAACAGTGTACGTAACTGCCCTATTTGGCGGCGTTGAAAAAATACACCTAAATTAAAAATATATTCTGAAGTGTTTTAGTGAATTTTAAAGGTATATATGAGAGTAACTGAAAACCAAATATACATAAATATATATATTATAACTTCTATTATATTGCACTATAACTATACTGAAATTTCAGCTCCGTGGCGTGTCCCTTTTGCAAAATGTTAACTTTAATTTAATAATTTTCGGTGAAAATATCATTATTATAACTCAGCCTTTTTCAAGCATAAATTGTCTATATTTATGAACAATTTAGGTTTATATTGCACTTCATAATACCTTTTTCATACTTCAAAATCTGTAAAAATATTTTGTCCCTCAATTTTTCCAATTTTTGAACGCAATCTGTAGACTTATAATTAAGTTAAATCTCAATTTTGATCCATTAGCACTAAATCACATGTGAAAAAAGTTTTAAAAAAGAAAAAGTTTTGCTTAAAAGAAAATTATTTTTGTGAAAATCGTATGTGTACAAAAAAAGCGTTCAGTTCCATGTCATTACTATTATATTACTGTAACAACTATTTGATAGTATTGTTACCATTTTCTTTAAGTTTTCATGTGAAAAAAGCGATCTGCAAAAGGAATAAATTTATTTTGTAATATTGTAGAAGTGAGGTTAGAATAAATGTCAAATTTCAGCTCCATGGCCTATATGAAGTGTTCAATGTGCTTCATGCACATTTTTTTTATCTGTGGTGGTTATTTTAAAATATTATTCTATAAAGTAGTTTAGCAATGCCGGATTACACTGCTTGATCTCGATTTCAAATTATCCAAAAAATAAAACGAAATATTCATTATTAAATATTGTATTTGCTGTTCTTTTATAAAATTTTATATATGTTAACTAATATCTAAAGTACTGTTAGAATATTAAATAATTTATGAATTTATTATTTATTTTCGTTTTAGCAAAATATCAAAAAGAAATTTTTAGTTTGTACAATATATTTGCAATAAAAGGGATGCGGTTCAGCTCCACGCATAGCTGCCAATTTTAAAAAATTTGCTATTATTTTCGTAGAAATATAGTTGTAGTAAAATCGTTTAAAATATACTTATATTACACCCTAATAAGAAAAATAAGTGCAGAGAAACATTGAATAAAAAAATTTTTTTTTACCAAAACTTATCTTGAAAACGGGCAGTTACGCAAGAATCGACCATATATGAATGTTAAATAAACAGCATCACTCATGGAATTATATTTAATTATTTAAAATGGACACAAAGTATCCCGCTTCATCATTTCTTCTGTTGACATTTAGGTATTTCATAATTTTCCGGGAAAAATTCTATTATTCAGTACAATTTCTTCATATGTTTGTTTGCAGGCTCATTATAAAAACAAAATTTCCCAACAAAATTAAAATTAAAAGAAACTGCAATTACTGAAAACAGTTTTGTGTTCCTAGTATCTTTGCAAACACACCTGCATAAACACTGCCTAGAAAAAAACACAGTTTCCAATATACAAACAAGAATTTCAAATGTTACGACGTCAGTGTGATTTGCCCCCACCGGTGTTTGGATTTCGCTGCCGCATCGCGCGGAGAAGATTGTCGCGCGATTAGTGCGAGCCCTGATGTCACGCAGAAGATGCATGGCTCTCGTGCCCTGGACGTTATACATATAGCATATAGGTAGGAATACATACTCTGATACACTGGTACACAGGCTGTTGGTCTTATACGGGTCCGTTTATATGCGGTAACGCCGTAAGTGCCTAATCGCCGATCGCATCTGCTTGCACTTTGCGTCAAGCCAAGGCACCTTGCAGTTTGCCCCGACGCGTTGTAGATCCGCGTATCTCAGTTTGCTTCTTCCCTTGCCTTGCTACCCTCCGCAAACAAAGTCAGAAACGTTCTTACAACTTGCACCTTCTCTTCTGTTTCCCGTCCAATGCCACCAATGCAATTCTTTCCCAGTGACGAATGGCCAGTTGAGATCATTTTTTCTCTTCAACTCGCCATTCGTCACATTGGTTCCGTAGATTATTTACACACAGGAAAAGTTGTACAACTATTTATTCGGTGGAATCTGTTGATCTCGCAATCAAAAAACCAAAAATAATCCCTACCTGGAGAAATGTAGCGAAATACCTATGAAATAATTCAAAACAATTCACAGAATAACTGTAAATGTCAAAATCGAAAAATACTTTTAACTCGAGATTTCAGTTCAATATCAAAATGTAAATCAGATATCGATGGTGTTGCACATCACCCCACAACACCATATTTTTTGTGCTGTTTTCTATATTAAAATTGTTCTTTCTGTCACTAATCTGTCACCTAGAGAAATATAGCGTAATACCTACACGGAAGAACTTTTGGTTTTAATAGTTAATATTATAATATGTATTTTTACAAAATTTCGATTGTAAATCAGGATATAACTGTAAAATGGTATTTTATACTACAGAACTAGAAGAATATACTTTTTTAACAGTTAATATTTATATATTTTGAAATTAAAATATACTATTTAAAACTGGAAAGATTGCTTTTTTTAAAAGGAAAATGAAACTAGGAAAAAGTATAATCTAAAAAAAATAATTAAAATTATATAATTTTTATTAAATAATAATTTTTATAAAAATATTTACAAAAATAGGTTAAAAATATTACTATATTCAATAGGAAGCAACAATAAAATAAGTTTTTCTTGAACATCTTACTATTAAAAAGATTATATTTCAAAATAATGCTTTGTTGAAATTCCATTAACTATTGGAAAATTGGCGGCCATGACAGTTTAACCGTTGTGCGCGTCTTGTCACTGTTGATTTGCTTATTCGGATTATATAATTTCTCTCTTAAAAGAAACGATTAAATCATTAACGTTGTCATAAAGTGGGTGAAAAATAACACAATAAATACTTTCTACGTGATAGTTTTATTCAATATAAACCGGTTATATCATGTAAAAACTTTTAAGTAAAGTTTGAATTTGGCGGATGTCAAACTTCAACTATTGTTCACAGATGGAAACTTGTGATTTTTGTGGATTTTTCTCAAAACTGGTAATGTATTATGTCGATTAGTATATAAGAAAACTTTTCCCTTCAAACATTATATGTATTGTGCGATTCGTTAAGCATATATATGTGCGTGCGTATTATCGTTAGTGTTTAGGTTATGTTAGGATTTCGTTTGTGACGGTAATTGTGTTTATATGTATATAAAAGTGTTAAAAATATATGGAATGTCAATTACCACAGGTAACCTATAATAATATAATAATCATGAAGATCGGTTTATTTGCCTTTTTATAGGAATTACTTAAATAGAAATAGTAAATTCTGAAAATATAACGATATATCCTGGTTTCCTATCGAAATTTTGTAAAAATAAATACTATAATATTAAGTATTAAAATCGAAAGTCTTTCCGTGTATAAAATAATTCGAAACAATTCACGAAATAACTATAAATGTCAAAATCGAAAAATACTTTTAACTCGAGATGTCAGTATACGATTCTGTTCAATATCAAAATGAAGACCAGATATCGGTGGTGTTGCACATCACCCCACAACACCATATTTTTTGTGTTGTTTTCTATATTAAAATTGTTCTTTCTGTCACTAATCTGTCACCTAGAGAAATATAGCGCAATACCTATAAAATAATTCGAAACAATTCACGAAATAACTATAAATGTCAAAATTGAAAAATACGTTTAACTTGAGATGTCAGTATTAGAGTTGTAAAATTCTCGGTAATTTAAAATCCGGTTATATTCTCGGGAATATAACCGAGAATATTCTCCTTCCAGGGAATTTATGAGAATTTTCTATGTTTGAAGGAGCCCCACTATTTTGAAACACAAACAATTTAAAAAAAAAATGGATAAATACACTGCAAAAACATAGTGTCTTAAATTGTCCAAAAATGTCTTAAATTAAGATACTTTTGGTGTCCAAAACACGAAAAATGTCTTATTTTAAGACAGTTTTGAAAAATTTAAGACACCTGTTTTTGCAGTGTAACAAAATAATTATCATTACAAATTAACTATAAGTCAATAAAGTGTATAAATTATTTTTAAATCTAACAATTATGAACAATTTTAAAACGAAAGAAAGTTATTTAAATTCGAGAAAAAATACTTAAAAATCTTAGAAATAAATGGAAAAAAATTAGGGTAATGAAAAATTGGAGAAAATAATTAAAAATTGAAAAAAACTATTCAAATTGAAATAATTAATTAAAAATTTAGAAAATGAATTCAGAAAATGATTAAAAATTAAAGAAAATTATGAAGAAATAATACAAATAATTTAAAATTGAAGAAAATAATTTAAAAAATTGCATAATATATTTGAAATAAAGGAAATTTAAAGAAAATTTCAGAAAAATACTTGAAACTTTTAGAAGTTAATTGCACAAAAAAAGAAAATAATTAAAAAAAGATAAACATAATTTAAAATTGTGAAAAACAATTTTTAATTTAAGAGAAATAATTGCAAAACATACAGAATATAAGTACATAAAATACAAGAAAATCGTAGATATAATTAAAAATTGAATAGAAAAATGAAAATTTCAGATAAATAAATAAAAGCTTTTTGGAAACTATGAAAAAGAACGTAAGTAATTGAAAATAATAAACAAATAATATAAATAATTGAAAATTAAATTAAATAATTGAAAATGATTAAAAATTAAAGAAAATAATGGTAAATTTGAGAAAAATATTTAAAAATTTTAGAAAATAGTTTTAAAAATTGAGAATAATTAAAACTTGTGGTAAATAATTGGAAAATGATTTTAAAATTTGAAACTTGAAAATTTTAATTGTTATATGATGAAAACAATAATACGTTGAAAAAAATTTTGTTATTTTTCTTTCAGTTATCATCTTTTTTTTTAAAATTTCAATTTAAATCTTTAATCTTACATTTATTTTTTAATTTTCAATTGGTGTCTTCGGTTTTCAATGATATTACGTTTTTCAATTACTTTATTCAAAATTTAATAATTCTCGCATTTTCTCAATTATCAAATATTTTCTTAAAATTTTATTACAATTCTTCAACTTCCAAATGATTTCTTTAATTTTCATTTATTTTTTACAATTGTTCCATTATTTTCATCAGTTTTTAATTAACAATTTATATTTCTCCTTCAATTTTATGATTATTCAACAATTTAGAAAATTTTTTTTTGAATGCGGATTATTCTCACCATTTTTTGAATATTTGTTCCTATAGTTAATAATTTTTTTTTAATAAAAAATTGATAGAGAATTTAATTGATTAATTACTTACGTCAATATTTAATTATTTCCGTCATATTGTAATTTTTCTTTTAATTGTCAATTATTTTCTTGAAATTTCCATTTAATTCTTTAATTTCCAATTTATTTCTTCCATTTTCAATTATTTTCTTCAATTTTCAAATATTTTCTTAATTACTCAATTTTTTTATCGATTTACAATTAATTTCTCAATATTCAATTCTCTTATATTTCCAATTATTTTTTCCCCTCATAAAAATTGTTTTAAAATTTCATTTTAATTATTCAATTCTAGAACTATTCTATTTAATTCTCAGTAATTTTCTTCAAATTTAAATTTTACTTTTAAATTTTTAATTATTTTCTTTAATATTAAAAAATTATCGCCTATTTTCTATTATTTTTTTCGGTTATCATTAAGTTTCTTAAATTTTAAACACAATTGTCCAATTGTGTTCTTTAATTTTTAATTCTATTCTTCACTTTTTGTTTCCATTCTTCAGTTTTCAATTGCTTTTTTCTATCTACATTAATTCTCGGCTTTTTTTAGTTATTTTTTTTTTAATTTTTAAGTATTTTCCATAAATTTCAATTAATTCTTTTTTTTTTATTTCCAACCATTATTCTTATAATTTTCTTAATTTTTAAATTTGCAATTATTTTCTTTAAACTTAATAATTCTTGTTTAATTTTTACAATTATTTTTTTTAGTTGTCTATTAATCTAGTCATTTTTTGAATTTTGTTTTCATTTGACAATAATTTTCGTAATTTTTCACATGTTTTTTTCAATTTTTTAACTATTTGCTTCAATTAATAATTTTTTTCTGTAATTTTCAATTATTTCCTTCAACTTTTTCAACTTTTAATTATTATATTAAAATTTTATAATTATTCTTTGATTTTTTAAACTATTTTGGCCGATTGTGTATTAATCTAGTCATTTTTTTAATTTTGTTTTCAATTGTCAATTAGTTTCGTCATTTTGTAATTTTTTTTCAATTATGAATGATTTTTTCTAATTTTAATTTAATTCTTAAATTTTTATTTTATTTCCTCAATCTTTTATTATTTTCTTCAATTTTAATTTTTTTCTTTTTGACTTTCAATCCAGTTGTTTAATTTGCAATTATTTGCAACTGCTATTTCTATAATTTTTCAACTATTTTGTTTAAATTTAATTTATTTATTGTTTATTTTTTTTACTATTCTTTTCACAAATTGTGTAATTATGTAGTCATTTCTCGAATTTTGTTTTCAACAGTCAATTATATTCGTCATTTTTCAGATATATTCTTCAATTTAGTAATTTTCATTATTTGAATTTGCAAAAATTTATAGTTTTAAACCACCAACAACAATGCAAAGTTTGTTTTTAATGTTGCTATAGTTATTATATATAATTCCTACTATTAACATTAAAATTCAAATCATTACTAATAAGAATGACACTCGAGATCCTATTTTCGTACATTGATTGAGAAAATTTGACTTAATTTGATAAATAAATAAAAAAACTTAAATTCTTATAAATTCTCGATTAGAAATTTGGTTGGTTATATTCCCGGTTATATTCTCGTTCTCATTACCGTTTTCCAGGTAATATTATTTCTTCCCAACTCTATTAGTTAGTATACGATTCTGTTCAATTTCAAAATGTAGATCACATATCGGCGGTGTTGCACATCACCCCATGTTCCACATCACCCCACAACACCCTATTTTTTGTGCTGCGTTCTATATTAAAATAATTCTTTCTGTCACTAATCTTTAATCTTTAATTTTTTTCAGACAAAAAAAAAATCTTATCTAAAAAAATCTAAATCTTAGCACAACAAAATATCTTTAAATTTAACAAAATGTATGTATCTCTGGATCTCATACAGAGCCTGTCTGAATTGAAATGGAACCAATCTTAATAATTGATACCTAAGCTTTTATATTCCTAGTAGTGTAAAAACGACAATATGGGTACAAAAATTGCAAGAAAGAGACAACAAGAAAAATCCAAGAATTTATTATAAAAACATGAAAGAGAGTAAGGACAACTGTTTGAATTAATTAAAAGTATAAATTACAGGGTGAAATTGAAAACTATCTGAACAAAATTCTTAGACATATTTTTTTTTTATAAGAATTGCACCATTCAGAGTTTAACACCTGCTAACGCGTTCCAGCAAACTAAAGGATGTTCCGCCTAATTGGATCTCGCGTCCAATAAGTTTGGTGAACTTATTTATTTCCTCTGACTTACAACTGAAAGACCTACAGCAGCCAAAAGGTGGTGGTGGCTCTCCGAACAAATTACCCTCATTTCGATAAACTACCTTGCTCACTATATACCCTCATGACGCCCTGTAATTCATTATTCTTAAAACCTCGTATAAGCCCATCTTTATTATCTTTTTAGTACCAATAATAGTTACAAGTACAGTGAATGTCAAGCGATAAAGTAACGAACATGACAAACTGAACACGAACAGTGTATAAATAACCATAAAGAAAGGATATATAAGCATAATGTGTGTTTGCTTTCTTAATAAAATTTTATATCAAATCAGCAGATGTCGGTAATTATCGAGACAGTTAATTAAGAAAAGTAATGGATTTGAAGACGGGAAAAATTTAATTGGTTAATGTTATTGTAATAACGAAATTCTTTTTTTTTTAATAGCACACATGGAAATTAATATAGATGTATTGAACAATTTTACTACAGGGTGTATAATAATCATTTTGAATTTCCCGTCAAATTCTCGAATTTCCTGGATCGTAAATATAATTTTCCCGGATTTGGTCGCTTTATAAATAAAAAAAGTGAGAAGATTCATTTTAAAATAAAAAAATAAAAACCTTTAACAAAATTTAAGATATTATGAAAAAACAATAAAATAACCAAAACTATTAAAAACATTGTTATAAACACAAAAATAAGAAAGTTGTGAATAAGATAATGGGAATAATATGAAATAGGAAAATTTAATTTAAACAAAAGTAAAACGATAATTAGAAAGCCTACAAAAAATAAATAATTTTTTTAAACATGAAAAAGTTAAGGCAATTATTAACAAAAAAGGAGGAAAATTCAGAAAGATGGTATATACAATGGCTTAAAATATTGTAAGGTTTTACAAAAAATGCCTTAATTTCTTTTGTTTCAAGACACCGCGCGATATAATATACGAAAAATAGTAAAATTTTAGAAATCAAGAATTAAAACTACAAATGAATAAAAAAGAAATTTTGTTAAAAAATTTTAAATATTTACTTACTGATATGTTTTGTCAAATTGAAAGACTAATGAAAAAAACTTTGAAAAAATTGATTTAAAAATTAAGGAAGAAGACAATAAATCAATTTCTTGTAAAACTGAAGAAAGAAATAAAAAGAAATTACACGATTTTGAGAAAGGAAAAAATGTTTATAAAAAATAGAAAAATGATGATAAAATAAGAAATTTATTATAAGATCAAATGTAGGTACATAAAATAGAAAAAAAGAAGAGTCTTTAAAAAGTTATAAATAATAATTAATAAATTATAAAAAAAAATGCAGAAAAATATACCAAATAAATAATTTGAAAAAATTAGAAATTTTAAAATAAAAATTGAAGGAATGATTAAAAATTCAAAAAGTGAATAACAAATTATGAACCAAAAAAATATAAATTGAAGGAAATTTAAATATATTTAGAGCAGAGTTAAAAAGTTTTTAGAAATAGAAAAAATGAACAATATCGAATAAAAAATAATCAAGCAATATTTTGAGAAATGAAACAAATTTAATAAGCTACGAAAAAATTAAAAGAAAAAGACAAAAAAATATTTAAATTGGAAAAAATTAAAGAAAAATAGAAACCAGAAAAAATAAAATAAGAAAATGTAAGGAAAAGGTTAAAAGTCTAAAAAAAAAATTCCTTTAAATATAACAATTTGTAACAAACTATTCCCAAAAGGAAGAAAATTTGAAAATAAATTTAAAACAGTTGTAAAAAAAGAGCAATTTTTAAAATAAGAAACATTTTTTCAAATCATATAAAATTTAGAATTTTTATGAAAGAGTAAATAAATTTACGAAAAGAAAAAAAATGAAATGCAAACGAATTAATTTTAAACTCTTGAATTTAAAATTAACTACAATTTAAAAGTTTGAATAAATAAAAGTTTAATTCATTTGGTGTTTGGGCTTTATTTTAATTAGAATGCATTGGAATTTTTAAAAATTAAACAATATTTTTGAGTTTTTTTCTGCCCAAAATTTTACGGTGTCAATTCAAATTCAATTTTTGAAGTTATTGGAGACTACAAGGTTGAGGGATTTTCAGGTCTCATCTACGAATTCTCGGAATTTTTTGAAAATTCACAGTTTATAAAATTGTTAAAGTAGTTAAGTATTTACAAAAAAGTATGTTTTAATAATTTGTTGGATAAGTGCTTAACCAAAAAATATATTTGGATCGAACAATCTTTTCTTTTCTTTTTTTTTAAGACAGAGAGAGAAAGAGAGAGAGAGAGAGAGTTTACACTTAACAGTAACATAAAGGAGGAATATCAATCGCGATTTCTCACCCTCTTATTTTGCTAAAGAAAAGCCCCAACGCATATTTAAACGCAAAGACGTTTGTATGGCAAGAAGATGGCAGTTCTATCGCTCCTAGAAACTTGTATGTCCGGTACGAGTTTCAATCCTTTGCTACGTAAAGTGTTCGCATTAAAAAAAATTTAAATCGTCGACACTAGTCCCTATTGCAATTGGAGAATGTGAAGAAAATTTATTTGTATAGAAGGTTCACTTTTTAATGTTCAAATAATTTCTAAAACAGTCTGAAGTAGGTTTTGAACCTCGGTTTTAAAATACATTGTTTTTTGTTATTTAGATTTTTGTCATGAATATTATTAATTTTAAAAAACTAACGTTTGTATTGTAAATAACGTACTTGTTATTTAATTATTCATTTTATTGTGTTCAAGAATAAAAAAACTAACTCAGATTATTTAGTTTTTTTTATATATTCCTTTCTTTGAATATTAATCTATTATATCTTTAAATTCCTAAATTCCCGACTAAAAGATTAATTTTAATTATAACATATTGCAGTTTATTATAATTTTCAATATTTCGAATTATTATATTTACCGTAATTTTCGAATTTAAGTAACCACTTGGAAATTTTAATTTTCAGTGAAAAATTACGTATTTCAAAATCCATTCGTAATTTTGTAAAAATACGTCTTTTTATTCAGAAATAAATCTCGATGAAAAATAGTGAAAATTGTGGTCCAAGTTCAATATTGAAATAAGAGAAAAATGAAATTTTAATTCGTTGTTCAGGGGTGCCAATTTTTTCCAGATATAATTTTTGGTCTAGAATTGTGATAATCTATTATTTATCAAAAACTTAAAAAAAAAACATTTTTTCATAGTTTTAGAATCCATTTTTTTTTAAATTAAAAATTTTGAAATCCATACGAGGGATTATGGAAAATTATTTAAAAAGTGTAAAAAATGATGTACAAATGTAAAAATGTACAAATAAAAAAAATGTACAGTCCCTTCCAAAAATATATCAATTTTTAGTAAAGTCCCTCCCAAAAACATACATTTCGATACTTTTGACGATAGAAAACAGTAAAAATTGTGGAAGAAGTTTAATTTTCAAAAATTGTAATTTATCAAAAATAAAAATTTTCAACTGAAGAAAATTATAATTGTTTTGTTTTTGACATGATACGTTAATTTTAGATCCTAAAGCTAGAAAGAAATTTCGGTAGCCCTGAGCAAACTGAATTTTGGTATATTGAAAATATAGGACATTCGCGCGCCAACCCCCCCGTTTCTTGACTATAATTTCTTTAAAATTAAATTTCTTTTACATTTTAATTCAATATTACTTTCAAACATCAATTTAAACATTAATTGGACTTTTTTTATGAAATATACAAATTCTAATAAGCTTTGTAAAATTATTGCCGATGTGCACAGAAACTTTCAAAATAGTTAAAAATATTCCTATATGCTTAAAAATATTGCTTAGAATTTCGGTGTTTTTTTTTTTTGTTGAAAAAAATTGACTTGAGAGGCTTTTTAGGTTCGACAAAGATAAAGAGGAGAAAATTCTTGATTTCAGGGGGGCAAAAGATCAGAAGATATTTTGGGAAAGCTTTTGGTGCCTTTAAAAAGGCTCCGGGTACAGTCCCTTACAAAATTAATAAATTTCGAGTGCAGCCTCTTTCAAAAGTATGCTAATTTTGAGTACAGTCCCTTCCAAAAATACGTTAATTTTGAGAACAGACCCTTACAAAAGAATGCTAATTTGGAGCACAGTCCCTTCCAACAATATATTAATTTTTAGTACAGTCACTTCCAAAAACATACATTTCGATACACTCGACTCTCGGATCTTCTGCATTCGATTCTTTTATACTCTCGAGTCTTTTACATGTTTTCTCTCTGACCTTTTTCTTTTAGCCAGCCTCAGTGTACCCCCTCTTTTTTATTATTTGGCCAATTACTTTAAAGTATTAACAGTATCAATTTCAAATGAATGCCTATCCAACTGTCAAAATTTCTATTTTTAAGTGAAATTGAAGTTCTTGTAATGCTTCATTAAAAATTTTACATTAATTTATAAGAAGATTTTAAAAGCTAAACATGTAGGTATTAAAAAGAAAGAAAAAATTTGTCGGTAATAATAATTTAGTTGTTTTTTTTAAATTTGACATATAACTGAAAATAATATGAAGTTGGCGAGAATTTGCGTAACCATGACATTTGAACATCCAATTATAGTGAATTTGAGTGTTATATATTTTAGTAAAAGGTGCGAGAGAAATTGAGGGGCTGGATGCAATAAGGGGATACGCGAGACTTTCGTTGGCCCCGCGTACAGCGAGTCTCCGGCAGAAACGGGGGACTTCAAAATTTTCTATATCCCTTTATTGCATCCAGCCCCTCAATTGGTCCCGAAAGTGTAAAAGACCCGAGAATTGACTGTATTTTTGAAAGGGGCTGTACCCAAAAATTCTGACTCAGCGGCGGTGGTGGTGGGGATATTTTTTTATAATATAGAGAGATGTGACATTTTTGTAGAAACCTGAGAAGGGCACACAAAATACCGAAACATTTAATTATTAAACATAAACGAAGAACGAACATCAGATAATAATTCGTGAGCCTATACCTATATAATTCGTAATCATAGATAAAATTTATGAAACGTAATTTGAAATAACAAAACTTTTGTGAAATTCGAATTTGAAATTAAAAATCCCCATGCAATGATATAATTACAAGATTGGAATTTTCCGAATAATCATTTGCCTCTCATTCGATGCCGCGTCATATAAAACAAAAGAGCTTGAAGACACGGACGATTTCCGCCTAATTTATTTGCACTTGCGATAACTTTTCTGAGATTGAATCCGACACGGTTGATTTTAATGATAAGTGATTATTTTCGCGCGTGTCACTTGTGAGAAATGTGCGCAAGAGCGAGCGCACCGGTAAATTCGCAGTAGTAGTGGACTAGCCAAGCGCGTAAGTCAGACGGCAGACGGCGGATGATTCAGCACGCCTCATTAATCAAGCAGCTTTTTACTTTAATCACATTAATGAAGCATTTAATCTCGCCGCGTGTTTTACAAGCCGCCGTTGTGTGGCCTATCTGCGTTCCAACGTTGACGAGGCTCTCTCCAAGCACAGCCAAGAGCCCTCCTATATCCTTGGCTTATTATTTTCTCTTTTTTTTTTCTTCCCCCATCAACCCTCTTCCTCTTTTGCCCCTACCATCGAGGCATAATCCGCCGACCATTCCCCAACTGCAGTCTTGGCTAATAACCGCACCTCGTTTAAACCCGTTTACACCTGTACACCGGTTGATCCTCTATTCTCCGCGTTTTATCTTGGACTTGAAACAAGCTCCATTACGATAATATATTGTATTACAGGTGCGATGGTTATTACGACTACTTATCGCACTCCCTAAAAATAATATAGGCTCTGGATAATCGAATTGACTCGAGACTGTTTTTTGCGTCGACACACCTTTTTGAGCCACGCGCTCAATTATTTTTTCTTTTTTTTCTTTCTTTCTTTCTTGTTTTATTGTGCGAGTCTCGAGAGTTGTCAAGTTGGAATTATGAATTATCTGCAGAGGCTGGCTCTCAAGGAAATCGATAAGATAATCGGTATCGTAATGATATTCGAAGAGGTTAAGAGAAGTGTAATTTATTACTTTGGAATGGTTATGTAATTAATGCGCACGAGGTTGTTTACTTGTTATATATTTTGCTCTCTGCCACCTGGAGAAAAATCGCTAAATCTAAATTAGAGACGGACTGGTGATGCGCGTTTCGTTCAGAGAACACTATTTCCAGGGTGTAAATTAAAAAAGAAGACAGTTTACTAGTTTACTACTATTTTGTAGAATATTTTTGACACACGCTTTTTTATGACTTTTTAAGAGTTTACTGTTCTACATTTGTTTTTGATGTGAATAAAAAAGTTATAAACAATTATTGGCAAAAAAACACGAAATTGTTTGTCAATGATTATTATTAAACAAGCTAATAGATTTTAATACAAATTGGTACTTTTCAAATTTGAATTAGTGATTTTCTACAAAAGAATTAGCGAAAAATCGGCTTCTATTGAATAGTAAAAAATTTTAATAATTTTTGGTAGAAGACTATTAATAAAAATAGGTACTTATTAAACTATTATTAAATAATAAATAATTTTACTAATTTTCAGTAGAAAACTTCTAATTAGTAGTTTTCTATAATAGTAAAATTTTTTAATATTTAATAGTAACCGATTTTCTAGCCGTCTCTCTTCGTTGTTCATAACTGTACATTTGAGATTGAAGTGAGTTGGACTTGAAATGGAGTTGAAATGGAATTGTATTAAATTGAAGTGGATTTTAAATAGAATTGAATTAAATTGCAGTGGATTTGGAATAGAATTGAAATGAAGTTGAAGTGGCCATCAATTGGAAGTAAAGTGTAAGTGAAATGGAGTGAAGTGGAAGTGAAACAGAAGTGAAATAGAAAGTAGAAGTGAATTGAAAGTGAAGCGGAAGTAAAGTGAACTTGAAGTGGAAGTGAAACGGAATTGAGATTGAATTGAAGTGAAAATTAAGTGGATGTAAAATGGAGTTGAAGTGGACCTGAAGTGAAAGTGAAGTGTACTTGAAGTGGAATTGAAACGGAATTAAGATTGAATTGAACTGGATATGAAGTGTATTTGAAGTGTAGTTTAAATGGAATTACAGTAGACTTGAAGTAGAAGTGAAGAGGAATTGAAGTGGAAATAAATATGAATTATGATTAAATTGAAGTGGAAATGAACTTCGTTTGAAGTGGAGTTTAAATGGAACTAAAGTGGATTTGAAGTGGAAGTGAAACAGAAGAGCAATAGGAAGTAGAAATGAAGTGGAAATGAAGTAGATTTAAAATGGAGTTGAAGTGGATTTGAAGTGGAATTGAAACAAAATTGATGTGGAATTGAAACGAAATTGAGATTGAATTGAAGTAAAAATGAAGTGTGTTTGAAGTGGAATTGAAACGGAATTAAGATTGAATGGAACTGGATATGAAGTGTGTTTCAAGTGGAATTTAAATAGAATTAAAGTAGACTTGAAATGGAAGTGAAGTGAAATTGAAGTAGAATTAAAAATGAATAAGGATTAAATTGAAGTGGAAATGAACTTCGTTTAAGTGGAGTTTAAATGGAACTAAAGTGTATTTGACGTGGAAGTGAAACAGAAGTGCAATAGGAAGTAGAAATGAAGTGGATTTAAAAAGGCGCTGAAGTGGACTTAAAGTGGAAGTGAACAGGAAGCGATATAGGAATTGGGAGTGAAGTGAAAGTTAAGTGTACAAGTGGGTTTAAAAGGGAGTTGAAGTGGACTTTAAGTGAAATTGAAATGGAAGTGGAAAAGGAAATAAATGTGAAGTGTACTTGAAGTGTAATTGAAGTGAAATTGAAACGGAATTAAGATTGAATTGAGATTGAATTGAAGTGGAATTGTAATGTAAACGAAGTTAGTTTGAAGTGGAAGTGAAACAAAAGTGAAATAAGAAGTAGAAGTGAAGTGGAAGTGAAGTGGCTAAATGGAGTTAAAGTGGACATTAAGTAAACGTGAAATGTACTTGAAGTGGAATTGAAACGGAATTGAGATTGAATAGAAGTGGAAATGAATTGTGTTTGAAGTGGACTTCAAGTGGAATTGAAGTGAAATTGAAACGGAATTGAGATTGTATTGAAGTGTGATTGAAGTGAAAATGAAGTGGAATTAAAACGGAATTGAGATTAAATTGAAGTGGAAGTTTAGTGGAAATGAAATGGGTTTGAAATGGACTTGAAGTGGACTTAAAGTTAAAGTGAATTGGAAGTAAAGGAAATAGAAGTGAAGTGAAAATGAAGTGTACATGAAGTGGTATTGTAGTGGATATGAAATGGGTTTGAAATGTAGTTGAAGTGGACTTGAAGTGAAAGTGAAGTGTACTTGAAGTGGAATTAAAACGGAACTAATATTAAATTGAAGTGGATATGAAGTGTGTTTGAAGTGGAATTGAAGTGGAATTGACATATTTATCCCGGAACAAATAAATCCATATCAGCCTCGGAATCCTCAATTATAAGAGCGCTGCACCTGCTTTTCGAACTGATTTTTTAATATTTTTAATTGAATAAAATTTGAGTTTTGGTTTTTAAAAATTAAGGGATTTTTTACAGTAACTCATTTTTAGTAGATAACTACTAATGAGTGGTAAAATTAGAGAAATTCCTAGCTACTAAATTTCATAAAATTTAATATAAATAATTAAAAATAAATAAATATTTATTCAGATATTATCTGTTAGAGCGGTTTTCATATATAAAAAATTGTTCCATCAGGGATAATAAGTTAACCTTAATTAACTGCTAGGTCATGACCCACTTGTAAATTTTTTAAATGAATTTTAAAATTATAGTGCATATTCTCAAATTTTGAGTAGGTCATGATCCACTTACTAAGTTTTCGAGTGGGTCATACTGTCTACTCGACCCACATATGTCCTGTCGGACCTGTCCTTAACCATGTGACGCAATACCTAATCCAAAAAATCTCCTCGGTATTAAAATAATTTAGTTTCGTCCTTCCAAAAATACTGAACAATAATTTTCCTTCTTTAAATACAGAATTTATTTATCGCTTTTAAAAAACCTCCAAAAATAGCTTCTAGCACACTTTATCAATCATTTACCTAAATTATTCAAATGTCTCGTAAAAAATAATACCACCCAGTCACGAGACTCAGTTTCTTCCTAGATTTTGACAACTTAATTAAAATTTTATACTCTCTTCATAAAACAATGTTCCTTTTACAGAAATTTTATTTCACAGAAATTATTTTAGCATGAGTAAAGATCTCTATTTATTTAGTCATCTAATTTATTGGTTGAAATAATTTTGGTTTTACAAAGATTTAATCTATTCTAATTTCCATTTTCCCAATTTATTAATTAACAGAATTCGTAGATCACCAAATTCATAAAGAAACAAAAATTTCATTTTACAGAATTTATTTCCAACCAATTTTTTATATAAATGAAAACGGAATAAATTATTGACATGTTCAAACTATTATTTATTTAACGTAAACAAAAACAAATTACATTTAATGAAAATTACACTAAATATTAATTCAAGTAAATTAAAATTATGACAACTGTTGGTTCGATGCAATACGTTTAGATAAATAGTGCATTATGTCAAATGAGTTTTGTTCAAGATTCATGAGGCCCGAACAATCAAATCTGATGAATTGGGTATGAAGACTTCATACTATTTTTGCATGAAAAAAAGCTATTTATAAATGACTGACAGAGGGGACTTTCTCTTTGACAATTTGCGATGCGAGGAACGAAACGCATGTATTTTGACATTGGTGTAATTTTGTTGTAGGTGCTTACATTATGCCAGGAAAGGAGGATGTACACATGCAAGCCACGGGCCCTGGGGCGGTGCAACGTCACTTACCTGAAACAATAAATTATATACCGTTACACTGCGTACATATTATATGCACAAATATAGGTAGGCGTTTGATTTATGGTCTCCGTCCGCTTTATATGTATATACAAGCATTTACATGACTTGAAGCGTGTAGGTAGACACTTATGGACCAGAGAAAGGAATTTTCCGAGTCTGCCACCGCAGACAAAATTATAATTTCTCTACCACTGCGTTTTGACTAATGGCTTTTCTTTTTTAAAACAAAGCAAACAGTCGAATCAATACATCATCCGGAAATATAGAGACAGTCTGTTTCGTTGTCAGGTGACGTTATGAGCGATTCACTTACTATCTTCATATATGTGTACGTCCGCATGAAAAGGGACCACTTTGGCACATTTGAACTTATTTATATGACAATAATTTTTAGTAAATTTCGAAAATTTTGGGAGGTCTTGGACCCTTCTAGATGAAAAATTCACAAAGTTACAAGCATTCAAAGTTAGAAGTGTTAACACACTAGTTTTGAGAAAAACGAGTTTAAAGTTCAAGATTACCATTAGCGCACATGCATTTTAATAAATTTATTTAAATAATAATTAATTAATTAATTTATATCATTACGATAAAGTTATGATAAATACATGATTCGGCGTGGGACGTTACGTAGTTTGTTTTTCGGAAATAAAAAAAAACAATTAAAAATTCATACGGACGTACACATGTAAGAGTGGTTTTTTTTAGAATGATTCCGTTCCGTGTGTCCATAACAAAAAAATTGAAAATAAACATTAACACACTGAAGAATTTTTTTTACATAAAATGGTGGTCATTGTGACCTCAAAACTGAAAAAAATGTTTCATCCCCAAAACACATCCAGAACCCATTGTTTAAAAGGAAAAACAACAAGAATAAAAAAAATTATCAAAATGCACCTAATTCAGTGACTAATTTTATTATTGTATAAAGAGGAGTCCATTGTGCCACAAAAGCATTAAAAACAGATTTTTTCTCAAAATACAACTGGAACCTATTTTTAAAAAAGAAAAACAACCCCCCAAAATTAAAAAAATTATCAAAATGCACCTAATAACAAAGAAAAATCTTTTTATATCATAAAGTAGCGTGAATTGTGCCTCCGAATCATTAAAAAAGTTTTGTCCCCAAAACACACACGGAACCCATTGTTTAAAAAAAAAAAATAACCACCCAAAATTAAAAAAAAAAAATTGTTTGAAGTGCACCTAATTCAGTGAATACATTTTTTATTGCATGAAGTGGCGTACATTGTACCTCCGAAATTTAAAAAAAAAATTATAAATCGACAAAACACATACGGAAATCACTGTTTAAAAGGAAAAACGATCCCCCAAAAATAAAAAAATTTATCAAAATGCACATAATTCAGTAAATAATTTGTTTATATCTCAAAGTGGCGTGCATAGTGTCCCCAAAGCAATAAAAAAAGTTTTGTCCCCAAAATACATCCGAAACGCAACTTAAAAAAGGAAAAACAATCCCCCAAAATTAAAAAAAAATTATCAAAATGCACTTAATTCAGTAAATAATTTTTTTATTTCATGAAGTGGCGTGCATTGTACTCATGAGACTTTAAGAAAAGTTTCATCCCCAAAACACATCAGGAAGCCATTGTTGAATAGAAAAAACGACGCCACATAAATAAAAAAAAAATTATCAAAATGCACCTAATTCAGTGAACAATATTTTTATTACATAAAGTAACATAAAATATTCCCTCGATGCATGAAAAAAGTTAAATCCCAATTTAACTTTACACAAGAAAACAATTGTTAACTATAAATGAGGTGCATTTTGATAATTTTTTTTATTTTTTGGGGGATCGTTTTTCCTTTTAAACAGTGATTTCCGTATGTATTTTGTCGATTTATAATTTTTTTTTTAAATTTCGGAGGTACAATGTACGCCACTTCATGCAATAAAAAATTTATTCACTGAATTAGGTGCACTTCAAACAATTTTTTTTTTTTAATTTTGGGTGGTTATTTTTTTTTTTAAACAATGGGTTCCGTGTGTGTTTTGGGGTTGAAACTTTTTTTAAGATTTGGGGGCACAATGCCCACAATTTTATGTAAAAAAAAATTGTTTTCTATACATTATTTTTTATATTCAATTTTTTAGTTGCTGCAACGTTGCAAATTTCTCCATCATGAGGAATAACGGTCTAGAGGAATGATAATAATTTCAAAATTTTTAAATTTTATTTAAATTAAACAATTTTTCATAAATTTGGAATAATTTAGCGTGTTTTTTTGAGAGAACTTTATTGTAGAAAAATTACAAAAAGATTTTATCTAATGTCATTCTATTTTTAATTTGAGCCAGAGGAATGAGTCTTATTATTATAATTATTGAGAAAATCTTGATTTTCAACTTTTTTAAAAAATTATATATTAAAATACTAGTAAGGGGCCATCTACAATTTGAGTAACAGGTTTAGGGGGAGGGGGGTCAATCAATCTTATTACATAATATTTTTACCCATCGTTTAAAATACTTTTTACATTTTACTTCTTTTGAAATTTTTAAAATCTATTTGAATTCATGAAATTTTTAGACAAATAAAAATGTATGCTTTATTAAAATGCTTTAAAATCTGGGAAATAAGTACTAAATAGCGAAATTTTCATACAAGAAATTTTAAGCTTCAGAAAAAAATTCAAAACATTAAATAAGTCTAAACTTTAATATTGTATGTAGCAAAAAAATAATTTTTTAAAGTTTGAATTTACGTATAAAAAATTTTTGACACTTTTTCCATAAATTCTAAAGCGTTTTAATAAAATTAATCACCATTTTTTTCGTGATTTTTAAGTATACAAAATTTTACTAAAATGCAGATCATTGTTTCACAAAGTTTGTTTTATGTTTTCTAAAAATGTAGTAGTTTTTAAGAGTCCAAAAAATAAAAATCTTACCACTTTAAAGTTTATAATACAAAAATTCAAATGATTTTTTCTCAACGTGATATGAAATAAGAGACGGGATAAGTCTACGTGAAAAGTTGTGGCAGGGGATGGATGGGTTTAAAAAATAAAAAATCAGTGACGTAATTTATGAACTATCCTTTAGTATTTTTGATTATTTTTTATCTCAAGATACTTATTTTTTTCAAACAAATTATTTTCTTATAACACGTATAAAGAGAATGTTGATTTATGAAAAATAATTTTTTTACTCAGAAAACTCTTTTTTATAATTAGAAATGCAGCTACTTTTGTCGCTAAATGTAATAAAAAATTTAAAACAAGTAATACAATTTGTTTTTAAAATATAACTTAATAAATACCATAATTTACTTTTGTTTATTTGTTGACACTTCCTGGGAAGATAAAACCCAACTTAAAGTGTATTTTAAGTGGTGAAAAATTTCGTTCACATTTTTTTTACAGTGTTCATATAATGTGTGCGCATTTAATTACAAGTTGTAGGATATATTTTAACGTTGGATAAGTGTGAAAGGAAAAAAGGTAAAAAGACCTGTTTCTAAGGCTAATTATGTTTTAGAGATAAACACAAACCTAAACAAAAGAACGTTGCGATATTTCTTTATCTTAATGCTTCAGACAATCGTTTTTATTTAAAATAATTTTTACATAATAGGTATTTTTCATATATTGTATATTAAATATCCTTACTTTCTAAATCTAAAGAAGAAGAAGAAGAAGAAGAAGACTAATAATAATTGGTAGTGTTTTCTACTAATTTAAATAATGAATTGTTATTTCAATAATTTTCTTCAAGAGCGCGTTTAAAGTTGTTTAATTAAATACATAAATACGGCTAACACATGACGAAACGTGAAATTAAATTTGAAATGTAAGATCATTTGCATACCTTTGGTATAAAGTTTAGACATGAATATAAATAAAGAATTGTTTATTCATTTGAGCTTCCGAAAAAAATTATTGTCTATTAATAAATAATACAAATTCTTTCTTAACCGATGTTTTTACAAATTATTTAGAAGGACAATACAATCTTTTTCAAACTTGTTTACAACTCTACAAAAAAAGATGATGGTCAAGTTCCCAAGGTGTTTTGATAAACGGAAAACAAAAGAGTCAAAACTTTTATATTGACACACATTTTTTAAAAGTATCAACTGGTTTTTTAGAAATTAAATGGTAAACAAAATCTTCACAATTTCCACCCAGTGAAATGATATATTTGAAAAAAACATAATTGTCTAAATAAATATAAATGTCCATCTTGTGTATTATATAAATTGATTAAAGAATTAAAATTTTTATTTTAAATGCATAAGTACGAACAAAAATTATAGCAGTAAAAATCAGCAGTAGACAAATTTTTCTACAATTTGATTATAACTATTAAAAATAAATAAATATAAAAGAAATAATAATAATAGCTTACCGATTAATTTAACGAAGTTATTTTAATTCATTACAAATTCCTTACTTAAAAATGCGGACTTTAAGGACCAAAAATTAAAAATTACGGACCAATTACGGACAAAAATTTTATAGCTAAACTCAATAAATAATCATTAATCATATTTTTATAGATACTATTGACTAGAAATTGTTTTCCACTAATGTAATATAAATTTATATTTTATTAAGCATTTAACAAATTAAACAGTTTTTAAATGCTAAATTTATGTAGAATCTGAAAAAAGTTGAACTCTAAAATTTTTTTTTTTTTCGAAAAAGCATTAAATAAATATAAATGTTTTAATTGTAATAAATATAGGTAATGATTTAAATTACAATGAATAATATAAATATTTATTTTAAGAAACCAAATGCTTTAAAAAAATATGTTTTTATATTATACTATATCACATTTTATATTTTTATCTTTTATATTTTTACTGTCATGACCCTTATTAATAAATATGCTACAAGTTATATTTTTTATAAATTAACTGTGCAAAAAATAAACATTAATTTTTATTTTCTTTCATCTGATCTTAAAAAAGAAAGTAAACGGTTTCTGAAACAAATTGAAAAACGCCATTTTTGGAGAAATCATCGCCCCAGTCTCAATATTTTTTTAGTTTTTACAATTCATTTACAAATGTAATAAAAGTGCATTGAATTATATAAAAAATACTTCAGTAATTGACGCATTTTCATGTTCAAATAAACACCATTATAGGTTATAATTTATAATTTCATACACGGAAAGAAAATTAATTATAAATTTTATTAAAATGCTTTACAATTTATGAAAAAAGTGCCAGAAAGCGAAATTTTCATACAAGGAATTTTAAGCTTTAGAAAAGCCATTCGAATCATTACTAAGTAATTTAAAACTTTAATATAGTCTAAAAATATATATTTTTTTTTAAGTTTGAATTTATTAATCAATTTTCTCTTTTGGTCCTTTTTTCTTAAATTGTAAAACACTTTTATAAAATTTATAATTAATTTTCTTTCCGTGTAGCAATTTTTGGAAATAAATAAATAAATTGACTGACAAACCCTGTGTTTGCAATTATAAAAATTTAATTCATACGATTAAATTAATATTTTTAAAAATTAATATCATTCAGTCGTTAAATCTAAGAAAATATTGATACATAGCTTAATACGGAAATACTTGTTTAATAATTAAAGTTTAATTTTATTTGCTCAGTGTTATAAATGGAAATCTAAATAAATAAATTCATCAAATAATTCTGGATTATTTAAAATCTACATTTTTATAAAGGTAGAATATACGGACTTTTTTTTAAAAACGGAGTTTTACACACTTCAATCAAATTAACATACTTTTACGGAATTTACGGACCTAATTCGTGCCCTTTAAAATCAATATCCCACTTTTCACTAATTCAGGGATCACAGTGGTTTCTTCGTTTAATTGTAGGTAAAAAAAGGGATTTTGGTTTTCAAAAAAGTGGACTTTGCTTAATAAAAAGGGGATTTTGGAAATTAAGAAAAAAGGGTTATATTAATAATTCAAGTTTTCTTTTATAAAATTTTATTGTTTCTTTTTTTTCAAAATAGTTTTATTAATTAAAGTAGCATTTCTCTGTTTAATTTGTTTATGAATTAAATTCATAAATTAAGTTGTTGCAATTTAATATTCTTAAAAATAATTGTTAACTTCAAATGGTTTTTTAAATTATTTATTTAATAATTAGATTTTAAACAAGAAACATAAAAATCTGTAATGTAAAATGTTCTGATATAATGTTACAGAAAGTAAATTGTAAATCTTTCAGCGAAATATGACAAAATCAATTTAAATTATTTTTATTATTCTCTTTTATTGTTTTTTTCTATTATATGATTCAAAACAATAATTTTTGTTTGAAATAAGTAAATATATTTAAATACCTATATTTAAATAAATATAAAATATATTTGTTTTAATTTCAGCAAAAATATGACAGCAAAATTTTTATTACAAAAATATAATTAAATACATTAATATAATAATTTTCACAACATTTATTTCTTTTTTAGCAGAATGTGACAGAAGTAGTTCAAATTATTTTTATTAACCTTTTTTATTATTTTATTTTATTATGCAAAACTAGTAATATTTAATTAAAACGAGTAAAAAATATTAAATAAAAAATTTTTTTATCCAAAAAATTAATTTGCTGTAAATAATTGAGAATACATGGTAATAAGAATATTATTTAACTTTTTAAAATAATGTTATTTGGATTATGTTTAGATAACTAAAAATGATTCACTAGATTTGGGAATTTATTATTACGATTTATAAACATTTTTTTATTATTAAAATTTTTCTATTAAAATTGTTTATTTATTTGTTATAGGAAAATTATAATTATTCGATTATTTTGAAGTTAAAAGAGAATTAAGTTATTCAATTCATATTGTTTGTAAATATTAAATAATATTATCAGTATCATGTACATTATTTCAATTACAGAAAATTTATTTTATTAAATAAAAAATTATTATATAATATAGTTTATTTGTTTGAAATAAACATTAATAACTTTAAATCATAAAATAAAATAAGACACAGAGAAAAAATTGGTTACTATAAGGATAGCAAACTCTCAGCTACGGTAGCTAAAAATTAGTTAAGTTATTTTTAAACATTTAAATTCAATTACTAATTTCTCGTCATTGTACACACACCCTAAAAAAGGATAAATTTTTGCATTTCCGAAATTGAAAAAATAAAAACTTATTGAAAAAAAAGAAGGCCAAAGAGGAGTAAAATTTTGGTTTTAGGTAATAAAATCTTGATTTTAGGTGATTTTTCTAAAAAAAAAAAGGGGGGAAAATGGGGAGAAACTGTGATCCCTGCTAATTAAATTATCATTTAATTGAAGTTCCGATTTAGCTTTATAGAAAAATACCCGTACACCAATTCAAGGAAAAGAAAACAAATTGCAATTATTACGGGACACAGAAATAAAAAATTATTGTCGGCAGTGTATAAATTGCCGCCACCATTGGGGACACCTTCGTGTCAAAAACAATACTAATAAAAAGGGGGAGCATAACATAAGCGGGGCAGCATTTACCAAGCAATTGAGGGATCCGTTTTCCGGGCCGTGAGGCACTACACTTGATACCCTGTCTTCAACATCCATGCAGGGATTAACATCCCGGAATCCCATTGGCCGGGATTGACCCTCGCGCGCACTTATTGGACGCACTCGACACGTGGTGCACTCGGCAACCCGGCAAACACATGCGAAACAAAGCGAACGCACTTGAAAAGAAGCACAGTGGCGCGCACATTTGCACCGTTCCAGAAAAAGCGCTGATAATCCGTCGTCACATTTAATAGAAAACAGTAGTGCGGCGATCCGTGGAACAAGTGCATAGAGCTAGTTGCCATAAACCTCCTCTGCCGCGAGTCGCCGCATAAATATAATAGGAAGGTAGGCCTCGTGATGGTCGGCATTGCCCGCCGAACCGTCACGAGGTGCTGTGTAGAGAGGGAGGTGGCGGGGGTGGGGTTCCGCGGCGAACGACGCCGAAAAGGGGGAACGGGTAAATCAAGAGGGAGGGGTGGTGGTCTTCAGTGCGGGGTGCAACACGGTGGCGTGAAACACGGGGAAACAGCCGAATGATCGATGGGATTCTGCGCTGTTGCGAGCATTAGTTCACCCCACCCGATCGGGTCGACACACTCCGGGAAACCCCACTTTCCAACGTGGACTCAGGAATTCGAGAGGGGATGAGCACGTGGTGGCGTGCAGTTTCCCGCATTCTCTTCCAGGTGGCGCACCCGAAGGTCAATACTGTGGCGACATCTTGTGGAATTCTCCTCAACACGCTAGCCGAAAAAAAATCTCCACGCTATTATCTTAGATGGTGAAGATTTATTTGGAATTTTAATGCAATTGACACGGGAGAGTGCTTCTTTTTTCTTACTTTTTAATGAGTACTTAAGTCTCCACGGAAGTTTATTTATAGAAGTGGTTGTAATTGTCAGGATATAAGTGTGCAATTTACAGTGGAACAGTCAATTAATAATGAAATTGTTTTTTTTAGATTTAAAGCTAAATTTTTTTTATTAAGACCCACGGTGAGCTTCGTTTAAGTTCAACCCAAACTGCATGACCCTTCTCAGGTTTTTTTTTAAATCAGTTCGGTGATGCCTCACGATCATTTAAAGATGAAAATTAAATTAATCGTTGGAGGGAAACTCAAAATATATTGATTTTTCAATTTTTTTTGTAGGTTTTTGAAGATATTTTCATTAAAATACCGTTTATTAAAATAATTAATCATTTAAAAGCTATAATTTTACATAATAATAGATTTTTTATAAGAATTAAACCATTTTGATTCATAGAATTAAGAAAAATTTAGAAAATAGTTGAAAAATGGAGATTTTCTTAATTTTTTTAAACTTTACTCCTCTATTTAACGTTATTTCATTAAAGTGATGCAGAAGTGAATTTAAGTTCACAAAATTTCCTGTAAATCAAAAAAAAAAACTCTTCTACCTATCACCGTTACCAAAATATGGTCATTTGAATTTTAAATTTAATGGAAAAATAGTTCAAATTTAACATTAGGTCTAGATTATTTGGTGACATTGTTTTCGTACAACCTTACCTCAATACCAAAATTTAATACTTTTAAGAAGGTTCAATTTTGAACAGTTTCAAATTAAAAAAACTGCTTTATCTCACATACATCGAAAGTTACATTGATTTAAAGAACGTCTGTTTGTATAAGAGAATTTTGAGTGGTTTTTAAAAATCTATTTATTTTGCAAAATGCAACATAATCATATTAACAATGTTTACTTCTTTGAAAAGTAAATAGTAAGGTATAAAGATTTGGTAACATACAACGATGATATTTTCAAAATGCCTGAAGGCCGTTGTATTCACAAAGAACGCGCTTTAATCTTCAATGTAACTTTCGATGTATGTGAGATAAAGCAGTTTTTTTTAATTTGAAACTGTTCAAAATTGAACCTTCTTAAACGTATTAAATTTTGGTATTGAGGTAAGGTTCTACGAGAACAATGTCACCAAATAATCTAGACCTAATGTTAAATTTTAACTATTTTTCCATTAAATTTAAAATTCAAATGATCATATTTTGGTAACGGTGATAGGTAGAAGAGTTTTTTTTTGATTTACAGGAAATTTTGTGAACTTAAATTCACTTCTGCATCACTTTAATGAAATAACGTTAAATAGAGGAGTAAAGATTAAAAAAATTAAGAAAATCTCCATTTTTTCAACTATTTTCTAAATTTTTCTTAATTCTATGAATCAAAATGGTTCAATTCTTATAAAAAATCTATTTTTATGTTAAATTATAGCTTTTAAATCATTAAGTATTTTAATAAACGGTATTTTAATGAAAATATCTTCAATAACCTAAAAAAAAAATTGAAAAATCAATATATTTTGAGTTTCCCTCCAACGATTATTTTAATTTTCATCTTAAAATGATCGTGAGGCATCACCGAACTGATTTAAAAAAAAACCTGAGAAGGGTCATGCAGTTTGGGTTGAACTTAAACGAAGCTCACCGTGGACCATCATAGAAAAAGTTAGAAAAGTTTAATAAAGCAATCAAACTTGTCGAACCACGCTACTACGCAAAAAACTTGAATCTTGAAATATTGCAAAAGAACAATTATCCATGTAACTTCATTAAAGATTGTATTGATAAAAGATTGAAAGTGTTGAATTTAGATAGTGACATAAACCAAAACAAATTCGACAAATCATTTGATTTTACAAAAATTCAGAACTGATATTGATAATCTATGGATACTTCGATGTTATTGAAACCTTTAACAATATCTCTGGAAAATAATTATTAACATCGATGATAAAGAATCCGTGAATACTATTTTTGTTGAGCTCATAGATTTCGTAGTTCGTGATACGTAACTTAAAACGCCTAATAAATCGAACATTATACTACGTTAAGGTGTAAATCAGACTTTATGCAAAATATTGACATTTTAAAGATTATAGGTTAGATCATTGAAAATATTGCATATGATGACAAGCATGCCATGCTCTCACCAGTTAAAACGTTTTATTATTATTTATAACATTCACTAAAAGAAATAATGACAAAATATTTATTAATTAGGGGAGTGGGCCCCAAGATGGACATTTCGTATAAAATTTTTGTTTAAGGTGACAGCGCCTTATGCTTTCTTTCATTTTTGTTGTTTGTATAGACGAACATTTTGATGCACATTTGAAGAAAAAAAACCAGTTGGTTTTTCTTCTACACATACCACGTAATTTTGTGTCTAAAAAAGTTTTGTAACAGTTTTTTCTCAAGTTGGTAAAGTTATTTAAATTTATGATTTAGAATGCGTACTGAACGTTATAATATTCTTTATTTATCGTATAATAATATTCTAAAATGATTTTACTAATTCAGTATTCATATATATATTTTTACTGGGGATTAAAAAATGGTGTCATGTACCCTAAGATGGACAGGCCTAAAATCTCAATGTATTTTTTTGCATATTTTCGATTTTACACTTTTTTCAATAATTTTTTGAGCCAATTAATTAAAATTTTTTATTTTCCACCATAAAATGTGATTTTATCGTTAGAGAATTTATTATATTGATATTTTTCGATATTTTATTACTTTTTACTGTTGAGCTATTAAATTGAAGTTTTTAGAAATTTTATTTCTTGATAAATTCCGTGAAATGATTAAAACTTAGTTCAAGAATTGTTACACGATGTTAATTTTTTATTTACTACCATTTTCAAAGACTTTTAAGAAGGTGTCCATCTTGGGGCCACTTTTTTTTAGACCGAAAATTTTAACAATTAGAAAAAATACTTTAAAAAATGTTTATGTTCAAAATAAAAATTTATCTCTGTGGCCATAAGTTACCTTATAAATTGTACTTTCATCCGGTATAAAATATTTTAATATATTTTATTCGGTTTGGATTCTACAGCAATAAATCGATAGGGTGTCCAACTTGGGGCCCTCTCCCCTATTTAATATGTTTTTACTGAAAATTTTAACAACCAAATTATTGTTTTTTAACAAAATCGTTTAGCAAAAACTGTCAAAAAGTTTGAGGTTATTATTTCTCATTCTGTTTCTTAATTTAATTTAAACTTAATTTTTAAATACAAAAAATGTATACATCCATTTTATGTCAATGCGGTAAGTTTTTAGCTTGTTGATGTTTTAATTCGTTATACAATAATCTATCGTTTAATGATTTATCTTCTCTTTTTTTTTATTTCATATTTAGTCCTGATGAATTATGTTCTTAGCGAAAATACATTAGACGAAATAAACACATATTTGCAATAAATATGTTAGAACAGAAAAATTGGTAATTAAGTTGGAAGGGAGAAATTAAGAACAACAATTAAAAATTATTTAATATAATTTACACCACACTCTAAAAACGCGTAAAGTATTTTTGAGGTGTGTAAATTGTGTGTGTTTATAATTATAATTGAGATTAAAATAGTGTTAAGGGGCCATCCATAAATTACGTAAGACTTTTAGGGGGGAGGGGGGGTCCAGCAAATCTTACGACCAATAGAAAAAATGGCGCTAATGTATGTAAAAATCTTACATGGGGGGGGGGGGTCAAATTACCGAAAAAACGTCTTACGTAATTTATGGACGGCCCCTAACAGTAGATTCGCTGATTTTATTTTTCAGTGTGTTATTTATTTTTGGTTCTAAATTTTTATCCGAGGATTAATTATGACTCAATGGCCAATTCCCAATTATCTTATATTGATGGTGATCAAACTGGAAACCATTAATAATGAGGTGCGGGATTTTGATTCTGCATAATAAGGGTGATGAAATTCATCTCATTGTAGAATAAAATGATGGAATAATTGATACTCGATTCATCCCCGAGTTTCCTGCAATCTATACGTGGAAAGTTTGGACAAAAATTCACTAAAAGAAAATTGTAAGAGTTCAATTATTTATTTATTCATTTATACAACTATATATTACTTATAGTGCGCTCGTAATTAATTCTATTCATTGTCTTTTATATAACATTATTTGACTGTATTTATGATTTTATAACTACAATATCGAAATCATATTCTTATTTCTGTCAATGTATTATCGCTGTTCTAATGTTCTTTCGTGTTCTTTTTATATATTAATCAGGCCTGAAGCGTGCGAATATTTTTTTGATAATTGGTTTTTGTTATTTAAATTTACATAAAATATTGCGTGTCTAATTTATATTATTGTTAAAAAAATTTTGTTTTTTTTATTAAGGAATTATGGACGGAAATTTAATTTTTTAATTTCTTAATATTTTTGTTAAATATCCTTGTTTAAAGTATTATCTTTTTAATTTTTATAAACATATAATGTGTAACTTTTAACATTTATTTGAGTGTTAAATTAAAGTTTAAATTATTAAAATAATTATATGTACATTTAGAAAGAAAATTTTTTATATAATGTATTTAATTATATTCTGTAAAAAGTAAAAACGCAATCGAATAAATGTTTTTGCACTAACTAGAAATTAAAAGAAAATAGCTAATTTTTTGTTTTTAATGAATTCAATTTTTTAAAATATTACAAAAAAATATATTTAACAACATTATTTAGTAATTTATCAATTTCTAGTTAATGTAAAAGTCATTTAGCTAATTTTTTTTTTAATAATTTTATAATAAGATGAAGTCAGAACCATTACCATTTCGTTAATTCTGAAAAGAAAACCTAATTATCATTCTCAGATTAAAAAATATGAATGTTTTAAGAAAAAAATTGAATCTTTTAAATGAAAAGTCTTCAAATTTTAAATGCTCATAACTTCAAGGAAATTTTTTTTAATTCGCAATAACACGTGTAACCTAAGTTCCGTTGAAAATTAACATATTTCATCCCCATAGCATTTTGTGATCATAAGTGGAAATCCTGCCTGATTTGAAATGGAACCCAACGTAATTATATTTTTTCTTATTTTAGAAGTTTGAACATTTTTAAGGTTAAAGTCCTAAATATTGCGATTCAAGTTTCCTTTCTAGGTCTTCATTTTTTTATAAACAGTAAAATAATATTTTTTAAATATGGCGTATAAAAACCTTCGATGCCTTCGGATTCGCTTGGAATTATTTACCTGAGGGTTTTTCGATCCGGTGATTTCGAAATCGAACAAGGTTCAGTTTTAGAAATTCAAAATGGCGGACGAATTTTTAAAAATTAACTGTTTTGGTTTAAATCTTATTTTTAAAGATTCCTGAGGTATGTCCGAAAACAAATTAGAAGTTAGATTTTAAAAATTCCAAATGTTCGACATTTAATACTTTACATTGTAAAGAAACTTCTAACCTCAAAAGCCCTCAAATAATAAATTTGCAGTAAAATCGACTAATTTTAAAACCAAAACACTATTTTTTGATTTTTAAACCTGACATCAGATTTGAAAATCAGCGAACTTAAAAGATATTCCAAATGTCATAAAAATATAGTTGTTCTTTTGAGGAATTGGAAGCAACAGTGAAGTTTCGATTTTTACTTCTTTTTACACTTTTCTACTAATCAGTTAAGCTGATATAAAAATGTTGTTAAAGTTTCTCAAAAACTCTTTACATCAAGAATAAATAGGTTTTAATATGTAAATTTGTATTTTTATTTAATTTTTCTATACATTTATATTAAAATCTCAGATCACAGAGCTTCTCTCTTTTCCTCTTCCGAATTCGAAATTTCCATTTGGCAAGGCCAATGCACATTCCAAATGCATTACATAATGTGGAGAAGACAATTGGCGATAAAATGATGTTTTAGGTAAGGGCGCCAAGAAAAGAGTGGTTACTCATGTCAATAAGGTGTTCATGGCGGGCCAGTAATTAATATTGTTGTTAAACTACTCACGATTGGCATCGCTGCATTCTCCACGGTACGTAAGAGGACGATAAAAAAAATTTACTTACGCGACACTTCGCTCGCACGCGCTCATAAAACTCAGAACGCTGTGAGCATTCGTAAAATGCAATCATTGGCCACCCATGTCCTACCACACCATACCTAACAGTATTCCTACCTTGATTTCTCAATTGTTTGTCTTCTACTAGAAATTATATTCTTCGTGCACATTTTGATATCATCGTTCAATGCGTGCATACCTCCTTTATCGAAATTACAATCAGCCTTAAATTCACGGTTTTAGCGTAAAAGGGGTCTCTCCCTTGCAGGTGTGAATTTGCCACAATTAGCAGAGATGCTAATGAAGTAGTTTAAGGAAGGTTCTTTTTATTTATTTATTGAAAGTCGATATAAACCTGTCAAGGTCATAAGCGAGGACGGAGGGTATACTATGTTACACTTTTAAGTATAGGTTTTTGTCACAACACATCAGAAAAAAATGCAACTGGAGTATAACTCTCGATTTTGTGATAAACAACCGAACTGTTCACTAAATAGAGAATCCGGTGTATAAAGACTTAAAGTTAAACCAATCTCTTGATTCTAGTGCCCTCTGGATTTCCATCCAGCAGATAATTCAATATGGCGGTCGACAGAACAGCTGACCGTGGGAAACACGTGTGTGGTGTATGTATAGGACAGTTCAAAATTTAGCAGAAGGTGAATAATATATAAAAAGATATAGGCAATATTATGTTTACAAAGATTCTGATGCGGAGATCTGTAAAAGATTATCAGTAAACTAAAATCTCTATCTTTCAAACATCAGTTTGTTTACAACCAAATTTTCTAGCCCGCTTTGTCGTCGTGTTTGGATACGAAATAAAATGGTTCCAAGTTATTTAGAAACTACAAATATATAATAATTCTCATTGGTGTTCCATTTTAGTGTCAAGAATTCGGTTGTGCCAATGATTTGTACTTGAAAAGTGTGGTGTACCCTCATAGCACAGGACACATAAATTCTCCACTTCTTCTGTTAATATGAAAGTATTTATTTTTAATAATAATTCGACTCCAAGAGCAAAATAAATTAGTACGGCAGAATTATATCGGTCCTTTATTTTGTATTTTTACAATAAACGTTTCAGAAAGAACCCATGTGATCCAGGGACGTAACAAACAAAAATTCCACTGCTTGGCTATGGAACACTCTGAAGAACTGATTTTGACGAACGATCAGCAATAGATCGCACGCTTCATATATTTTTACAGGATTCTTAGTGATTAGTTGGATATGGCTGAGATTAATCTGAGCAATGCATTATCTAACGGAACACTCTTCCTGTTTGTTTTGACAATTACCGACAGAAGACGGTTTTACAAGTTTTATTCATATTTACAACGAGGGTAAGCCAAATTATTTTACTATTAAAAACAACCTAATGATGAAATCCTTTTCCAAAACGTAGGGAAGAATAAAAGTGAGCAGACAACAAAGAAAGCATTCGGGAAATCTATATTCAGACTGTTAACCCATATGCACTGAAACATGTAATATATTGAGACTCTCGAAACATGAGGGGTGTAAATTCAAAGTGTGGAAACAAAGGCAATTAATTTTGCGTTAACGATGGCGCGGAAAGATGCAACCCAAGAAAGGGACTGACATTCCGGGCAAGGCGATCGTTATATAATTAGTCTCACTCGGGTTCGCAGCGGGTCGCGCCTCGTCGGCAGTGTACTTTATAGCTGGAAAGTAGTGCAAAGCACGGCAAAGCAATTGATCAATATAGCGCCAACAACCCCTCCTCGGCCGCACCCCTCCTGCTGGTCCCAGTGGCGCAGAGAGAACGCACCCCCATAACAAGTTTCTTACTCATCTTTTTCGTTCAATAACTCTCCATCCAAGATGGCCACCGCGGTCGTCCCTCATTGGCTAGGGGAGGGTGGTCGCCGGGTGGTTAGGGGTTCGGGGGGTTGGAAGCAGTGACGCCATCTATCTTCCGTTGCCTTGGCTCGGCGTAACATAAGGCAAGATAAATTGCGGGATCTCCCGGGTTCTTGAACCTTTCTGGCAAATTGCATAAGAATATCCACTACCCTCCCTTCTTACCCCCGCTGACGGCCCTCGCGCAGCGCCTCGCGGCTCCAATGGAATTGGAATTAACTCGAATAAATCACCCCCAAGGCTCTGCACGGCTACACGCCTCGCTCGCTCTCCTCCAGGAACAGAAAGAAAGAGAAAGAGAGAGTTAAAAATTTCTTTGGTTACAATAATAGCATGTGTCTCCCGAGATTAGCTCTGCGAAAAAAAGACCCATTTAACCAACTCCAATATTTATGCTTCAGGGTGCAGAACCTGTCAGACTCTATTCTTAAAACTTAGAGTCCATTCCCGAAAAATAATTAGGAAAACAAGAAATTTTTTTCCCTTTAAGAATTGGCGGGAACAAGTAGGCTCAATAACCTACTGGCCTACATTGGGCTCTCGGGGCCATTAACCATCTTAATGACCCATTTAAAATGCGTGTGGCACTTTTTATATGGACAATCAGAGTGTCGGGAGTTTAATCGCTGCTCGTTCTATATATGCATTTGAAGCCAGCCGCACGTTCCAAGTGGAGTCGAGTGGAAGATAAACCGATTGAGGATTCAACCGTTGGTCATTCCAAGAACCATAAAGCAGTACTGACATCTGGCGGCATTGTCGGGAACAGGCGAAACAAGTCAGTAGATAGAATGCGCGCGCGCCTCACAGCCCATTGATCGAAAGAACCTATAGCTTGTAAAATTAGTGGAAGAAGTAAGTCCCTATAAAATCGTTGCTCTCACTATTTTACGATCCAACTTGATACGTGACGTCGTTTCCCTAGAAAGAAGCAGTTTCAACAATACGAGAAACGTGTTGCACAATAACGATTGGCGTTCTCAAAGGTACGAAATTTAATATGCATGAGATTAGTATCTACACTAATATCCATTACTGAATCCATTATCTGACCTTCATTTTGCGCTGTGAGAAAGAAATAACTTTTTCAAGAGCTTTTAGTCAACTTAACAGAGCTTTGCAGATTTTAATCAATTAGCAATTTGAAACTTTTTTTATTATTGTTTGAAACCTAACCTACAAATTGTATTAGTGAAGGACAAGTTTTTCTATAGTCTACAAAATTAGGGCAGATAATTTAATTTTGAAAAGATGAAGATTTATTGAAAACAGAATTAAAAATTTAATTTGAACTTTATTTACAACTTCAGTATTTAATTGCTCTTTAATTACACTGTAACTTTTCACAAAACTTTTCTGATTTACATGAGAAAGAAATTCGATTTAATCTAAGTCGGATGCTAACTCAAGATATTAAATTCTTTACAAATATTAATCTAATTAATAAAATTAAACAAACATTTTATCATGTAAATTCTTTTTTTATAACAATATTGTAATCTTAGAGAGGTCGCTTATGACCGCGGCTCTTGCACAGTGACAAATAAATAAAATAAAATCGATTTTTCATAGAATAAAACATTTGTAATCATTTCTTAATGCATGCATGAAGAGAGGAAAAGAAATAAGAATCAGTCATACCAAAGAATCAATTTTCCGAAAATAAATAAGCCGGACGCTAATTAGTTTAAAAGAGAAAGTTCAAAGCTTCCCAACCCTGACAAAATGTATGTACACTACCGGCAATAATTCAGTGGACACTTGCTTTGAGCGCCATTAAAAACACGACTGTCTTTGAACTGTTATAAATCCCCCAATAGTAATGTTAGTAAAATTTCCATAGCAGATTCGGAAAGCCTATAACGATTTTTAAAAATATTATTTTTATCTAAATGCAATAGCTTTAATGGATTTTTAATTATCACAAGAGAAATATTAAGTAATTTTTTGGAAATTTGCAACTTCAACTCTTTCCCTATGTCTATAGCAGGGAAAAATTAAATCTTAGCAGCCATAATCTTTTCCCTTTGATTTGAGTTTATTAAAAAATGTCAACTACTTTTCGAGTTATGATTTAAAATGTTCAGGTTTGCAACGTCGATTGGATCAGGATAGCTATAGTGATGGGCTTGTGTCGTTTACCCAAGTGGTAAGGTATTACCTTACTGGTAATTACCGGTAAATATTTACGAAGATGGTAAAACGTAAAATTGTGTGTGCTGATGACTTTTCTGAAGTAAAAGTTGTTTTTTTAATAAAAAAGAATGTTTTTAATAACAGATAAAGTAGATTTGAATTTATCATTACTGAGAAAAATAAAAAATACTTTATTGGGTGATGTTTCTACGGAATAGCAGAGAAAACTGTATTTGTGTATAGACTCATAACCTCACTTTTTAATATTTATGTTGTTCTAATAATTATTTATCAAAAATCTTAATGCAGAAAATTAAAATTAATATAATTCAAAAGTGGTAATACTCTATTGAAGTGTTTTATTTGAAAAAAGACCTAAAAACATTCAGCGCTCCAGCGCTGAAGTTATATTCTTATCTCTTTCTATCTCATCTATCGCCGCCTTCAAAGTCCTCCCCTGGATCCGCCTTCAGAATGATTATTTAATTATTAAATATATTATACATTTTATTTGTTAAGAAATGTTGTTAGAATCATAGTACAATATCACTAAAGTAGTAATAATAATATTATCATTATAAAAAACCAGTTCTAAAAATAATTGTGAAATTACGGCTATGGTAACAATTTACCCTTAATTACCGGTAAAACTTCAGTAATACTGGACACAAGCCGTCACTAAGGATAGCTTGATGAGTAAGTGTTGTTAAATAATATCATTTAAATTCCAAACAATAGAATCATATACGACACGTGTTTCAGAAATAAAAGCTCGAGTCAAAATTGTTCAGACTATATGACAGACATTGTTCTGTAAATCGCGAGTAAATGTCGATCACCCTCGAATCAACGAGAGTTCAAGTACCACGTGAATAGCACATAAACGACTGGATGGTATTGCGGAGGTCAGTGAATCTGAAACCGAGCTTTACGATTTGTTTACCCTGCAGTGGGTTATGGGACCTGGTTATATAGCCGTAGGTATGCGGGGCCATGTGATCGTGGCCATAAACGCGCCTGTTATGCGCTCGTAAAGAGAACCCCGCTCACCACCACCATCGCCTTTCGCACCACGACCTCGTAAAACTCTTGTTTTACGATTGCTGCCTATCGCTGACTGTGCTGCCACCCTGCGGTACACCTATCCAACTCACTAAAACGCCACGCGCTCACTCAGGAAATGCCGCTTTCATAAAATTCCCTCTATCTTCCCTAGTTGCCATTGATTTCACAGGTTATCGGTTATTAGTCTTGAAAACTTTTATTCCTTTATGGATATCTATGGCTCTTACTTTCCGGGGTATTAAATGGTCAACAAGTGTATTCGCCAGCTACTCGAATCGTCGATAACCAATGGGCTGTGAAAATGCATGATTTAGATTTAGAATTTATCGATTAGCCTTACCTTTTATGGGTTAGTTTTAGATTTTACGACTTATGGAAGGTATTGTTTAAAATTGGAAATATTTTTATTTGCTTTTTTGATGTTTTGTTCATTTTTGGTTTTCTATTTCAGGTGGTTTATAATGTGAAGAAAAAACCGTTATTTAAAAGTATCGACAACTTATTTTGTTTTTTATATACTGAACCTGAATGAACCTGAAGCGGAAAATTTTAAAGAACTTTGTGAATTAATTGGGTTTGTATATACAATTCACTTAAGCGGATATTTTCTTTTATGTTTATTATAATAAATATTTGGAAATTTTAATATGTATTCCTTTTTTTGTTTCATAATATAAACACGAGATTTGTTGAATCTGCTTCTAACAGCAACAGGTTTTCAACACCACAAGTGGGGGAATACTTTGGGAATCTATACTATTTTTAATTTTTTCGATTGGCAGATTCAAAATCCTTATTTTAATAACTAGTAGAACAACCCGCCTTTAAGAGCATTGAAAACCATGTATTCGAATAATGCAAAAAGGATTCGTTTGCGAATACAAGAAACAAAACTGATGGAGATGAAGATAAGGATAGCGGTTTGAGTGTTGCTGAGACAATGGTTCTGCATCTGTTGGGTATTCCTTATCCCGAAGATCAGACAAAGAGGTCAACAATTTGGGTGGTTGTTCTTAAGCTCAACGGCTGTTCCCAGTGCATCTAATCAAAAGAAGCTTCAAGATTTTAGCATTAACTGAATCTTTCCGGATATCAGTAGAGCATTAGCTGGTCAATTAAATTGATGGATAAGGATATATAATTAGTTTCTGATAGGTAAAAAGAACCTCCCGACGTGTAGTGCAATAAAGATAATTATGCGCAATTAAAATCAATTTGTTAAAAGTAACTGTTTTTAAATGTTAGAAGAATCAGTCTTTGTTTCTTAAAAGTAATGAAAAATTTGTTTCAGGACACGGTCAAGACCTGCTAACGAATCAAACAAGTGCAGTTCAAGATTGTGGTAACTATTATGGACGACATATTTCTCAGTTGCAAAGTGGGATTGCATATCTAGAATCAAATAGAAAATTTACACCAAGGTTTTGGAAGTAGCCCAAACTCTAAAAAGATTGCATTACACGCTGAATAAATCTAAGTTGCAAATTAAGCAGCATTGGGTTGGAATGAGACGTTCTTTTGTATTCGCTATGAAAGAATGTTTGGAATGTCCAAAAGAAATAAGTGGTTAGCCGCTTAGTTTAAACCACTTATATAAATCTGGACCCTTCATTATTGTGCTCTATCAAAACCTTTGTTTCTGTTTTTGTGTGTCATCCTCGCTTTCATTTTAACAAAGTTTTATCTTATCCTTCACTTAATAGAGATATTAAAGCCGAGTCTATTGAGTTGAAAATGTCATCACGTGAAAATGTTTCCTAAACCATTACAAGTTTTTATGACCTGTAAGAGACATTTGGGTAATTATATGATTCCTGCCACTTTCATTTTGTAGAATACGGAACTTCTTTATCAGTACACACATTTATGACTTAACCCTACCCATCCCAATGAGTAAACTTGCTGGAACGGTACTAAGCCGCCTTTTACAAAGAATTGAATTTGATCGCTTAAAGATATTTTCCTTCGACATGAATTCAGCGAATTTCCCTCGGAAATCCACACTCACGAAATGTAGACGTATACAGCATGCTCCCTATTATACTCTTGACTTATTTCCCTAGGGTGCAGGTGGGGTTTGATTATCTTGTATTGCATCCATCTCTGCCGCTCCAGTGCCATAGTAAGGTAAAGTACGTTATATCAAGTTGCAGCAATGCTTGCTGAAGCTGAAGCGGGAGCAATAGACACATCTGGTGTCTCTTCTCTCGCTAGAACGTCTGTCTACGTCACGGGACCTAGACATGTTTCTGACGTCACTTAAACACGACACAAGGATGACGTAACTAGAAGAGAGAGCTGGCCAGCCATACTGGTTGGGGAAGGAAGAAAAGGGAGCCATTATAGAAGGGGCGCGACTAGGCTGAATCCTCCCCACCGACCGGCCCACCGAGGGAACAGCTGTCAGCTGCGTGCAGAGTGCGGACCTTCTTTTTCTCTGTCTCTTTTTCTCTCACACTATTCCCTTGGTTCTTTCTCTCACCCACCCCCGTAACGTAACTAAACCCGTCCAGCCAAACAACCCACCCCAATGTTAAAATATTCCAGTGGGCGAACGCGCGGGACGGGAATAGCTCCGGAGAATTATGGCTGCCTCCGAGACTCAAATAACTCTTTAATCCGCGGGCGCGTGTACCGTACACGCGCGCTCTATCCTTCTCTTTTGCCTGCCTTCTCATCCCTCTGGCTCTCTTTCTCTTTTTCTTCTCACATCCTATTGTCCTCGGGTTCTTTCCTTACGAAGTTTAGAAGTTAACCAACTCTGTGTGGAGGTTACTTTAGACCTTTAGAGAATGATATTTAAGCACCTGATGTTATAAGCCGGTAATTGAGTGACTGCAGAAAGAGAAATAAGGGTCGGATGTTGGACTTTGGTTTTGAATGATAAACTATGGCGAGAGGATATCCTCCTGCTGCAAAAATGCCTCATGAATAATTCTGATTAGGAATGCTGATGTTTCATTGTTGCAGAATTTATGATTCGATTCTTTTTTCTCTGTGATCAAAAGTTTTTGGCATCTTTCGGCCGTGGAGCAGTTTTTGTTAGTTTCCATTTATACAGGAGACAATTTTTATGGAACTTATGCTCCGGCAAGAAAATTAACAGCAGTTATCGTAATTTAATAAACTAATAAACAAAAGTCTGTAAGAACTGATGCCTTTAATCTCCATGCAGACCAAATAGGGAAAAGTCCCTTCCGGATAGAATGTTATCACGAATTGAAAAACCGCAAGAGTCATAAAAAGTAAATCGACTATTTCCCGTTTTTCACTCTCTTTCGCATTCCTTTCGTTTTTATCTCTTTGAAATCACGGCACATTATAACCACAAAACTTTTTGTATTCAATTTCTTGCTCGACGATAAAATTTAGACCGCCGACGGCAGCAGCTTCACTTCTCAGTTGCATGCAAATCGCATGATTTAACCGGAAACGCGTGTCCAATGTCGACCACACACACACGCGACTTGTTCATGTTATTGCAAACCAGTAAGTGAAAACAGATTAATCGCAACGATGACTGAGTTGTCGGTATTTGGCTTCTTTATTCCAAACAGAGGGAAAACTCGAACTATACACAAGAATCAACATTAAAGTAAATTATCATTCAAGAAAATACATAATTATTGAAATAGTTACGCATCAGAAAGTGTCAAAATACATTGAAATGTTTACAGTATGTTGAGAATGTAAAAAAATTTATTGTAAATCACGCAATATTTTGGGAAGCTTGATATTTATAGAGACGAACATTGTTGCACTGATGGTGTGTATAATCGTCGAGAGCTAGTATATAAATTAATTCGACTTCCTTAAGCACTCTTTTCTCTTTTTGCGAGGAAACGGCGCGTCACATCATGTTGAATGCACGCGAATTAAATATCAGTCCTTCGCGTGCAGGGACGCGTGCGTTTCCAGGCGTCACGAAGACGTATGGTTGAACTAATTTGTGCTTCGTGCCGTTATCCATTATTAGGTAATCTGCGAACTTTTACTCTTACGCCGTCGGATAATGCACCTCTTTGAGCCGTTCGTCTCTTGGCCAACTTCTCACTGGGTCAGCGCTCGATAAGAGTAAAAGACTACTTACATATATATATTATAATACTTTCCTTCACATATTCAAAGACATTTTTTGTTTTACACATTATTATTATTGTTATTATGATTATTATTGTACTGTTCTTTACTATTAATAATCATTTTGAAAAAAATGAGAGAATCTTTATTTTGATTACTATTTTCTATATGAGTGATTTTACTGCCATGTTGAAAAATTGAACATCAGAAATGATGTCAGAAATTACATCGGAAATCACCGAGGAAATCACATCAGCAATGATATCAGAAATGAAATTGGAAATTATATTAGAAATTATGTCAGAAATGATATCATTTCTGATATGATTTCTGTTGTCATTTCCGATGTCATTTCTGATATCAGTTCCAATTTCATTTCTGATTTGATTTCTGATATAATTTCTGATGTTCGATTTTTCAACAGGGTTAAAGTGACTTTTTGGATGTCCCGATTAATTTTGTAGAAACTATTCAGGAATATTAATTCAGGGTGGCCACAAAATTTAATTTTCAAATTCCCTGATTTTTCCCTGACATTTCCCTGACCACCAATTTTACAGATTATTTAAATGTTGCTTTGTTTATTTGGAATTTGAAGTAAAAAAATCATGAATTTTTAATTGTGGTTCCGTTAAGAAAAAATTCCCTGAATTTTAAAGATTTTTTTGGAAAATTCCTGACTTTTCCCTGATTTCCAGTTTTTCCATGACCTGCTTGCGGCCACCCTGTTTATTGTCAATATTCATAGTTAAAATGTAGCGTTTACTTAATGTTATAAAAAAAGTTAAGCAATTTGGATAAATTAAATTAATAAAAACACTAAAATTATTTCATCTCCGAAGCGTTTTTGTTATGACCCAAACGGCTTCTGTCACTGTATTAAGTTTTTACTTGTTTTCTTGTATTTTTTTGAATTTTTAAAAATTAGTTTCAGACTGCAGCCTTCTGGATTATAAAATTCTTTAAACCTTGTCTTTAGCTTTTGGTTAAAATTGTTTCGCGATGTATAATCATATTTTATATTTTAAAATGTTAAAAATATTAGAAACAAATTTTTAATATATGTTAAACGAAACTTAAGAATTTAATGTTTATTTTCTCTCATAAAATTTATAATTTTAAGAAAAAATGTTGCTTTTATAAATAATAATCAAAGTAAGAAAATTAGGGCAAGTAAAAATCCAAATTCATCTCCATTCCTTTTTTAGATAATAACTTGTAATGAAGTGAAAACTTAGTATTTACTTAAAATAATCATTTTTCTACTTAAAATTAAAATTGATTTAATATGTATTAAAGTTTTTAAAAAATATGATTTAAATATTTTAAAAAATATAATATATCAAATATTGTTTTTCCGTTTACTGTCGCTCTTTTAGTAAATATAATTTAAAGAAATCACCCATATAATATAATTGCATTAATAACTTCCCAATTTGACTGCCAAATTTTTACAAACTTGTTTGTCATGTTCAATCAATTTTAGAAAATTAATTTTAAATTTATAATGAACAGCCCTATAAACCTTTATATACACTTAACATTTTTGTAATTGATCAATTAGTTCAATAATTCTCTATCAAAAAAATTGGGGAAGATTTCCAATAGCAAATCTTCGATTGTATTTGAAACAGATTCTCGAGGAATTTTAAAAGAAAATCTTTGATTTCTTTCGGAACAAATCCGATAGAAAAATTTCTGAAAATTCCTCGTGCATTTTCTCGAGGATTTAGCGATGATTTTGCAGTTTTAATTTTTTTTGGTCCTATGTAAAAATTTTCTTGAGGATTTCTATAAAGATTTTTGACATAAAAAACGTTTAGCCTTAAATTCTCGTAAGGAACAAAGAAAATTCCAAATGAAAAATTCTCTAACGCGTTTTCGGGGAAATCAAACTTTTATAATTCTGCTTAGTTTAAATTGTTTATAAATATTTAACTAAAAATTGCAAGGATTTGTTTTGTAGTTAACTTCTTAAAAAATTAGATAGTATTTAAAAAAAATAATTTAACAATTTTGAACAAATTTAAACAATATTAATAACTATTAAATTCACAATTTATATCTAATAACTATTAAAAACTTAGGGCAACGAAAGTGATGTAATTTAGCTTCATTAAACAATTTTCATTTTAAAAAAATAGAACTCTTTATCGCAAAAATAAATAAGACACAACTATTTCACGATAAACATGAAATAAATTAAAATATTTTAAACTTTTTATAATTTCAGGATGAATGCTCTATAAAAATGTGTTAATATTTAAATCTACGATTAAATTCGCTACCGAAGTTTTTATAAAAATGATATCATTACAATTACTGTCTTGTACAAAGGATGAAATCGTTAAATGTAATTTTTTAACTTTCATTATTTATTAAATTATTATAAATTATTATTATTTATTATACTTTATTATTACTTATTTTATAAGTTTTTCAAAGAAAACATGTTTTTAGTTTCCGATAACAAAAATTTGAAATGTCGAAAATATCCAGTTTTTTAATTAAAAAAATGTTTACCTAAACTTCTGTTAACTAACACAATTCTTTACACTTTAACTTTCTTTTTCAGTTATTTTGTGGCTGATAAATTATAATTTTTTTTACCGACAATAATTTAATTTTTGACTTATTCGAATCCAGAGAGTAACTGAAATTTTCAAAAATTCACTTTCACTTTTTGCCTCGCTTTTTGCTTACAAGTTATATAAATAATTCTTAAAATAAACGTTTTTATAATTCTCTAAAGAATAAAGCTTTAAGCACTTATCCAACTAAATCTGTATAACTAAAATAATTACAGATAAAATCCAACATTTCCGAGAACATTTCTCTAACAAATCTCGCAAATTTCACAACAAAATTATCAGTCTTAGTTTTCCCCCATAAAACGTTCCTACAATTTTTTCAAAAACAGAAGCACTTCTCGATTACGAAACATAAAATTAAAAGTTTCCTCCGCAAAATTTCACCTCACAAAATTCCGTTCACATGATTTCACAGAAAAAAAACCCAACTTCCCACAATCTTGGATTTGATTTCTAATTGTAACTCTGTGAATAAGTAGCCTCACTGTCCACTTTTTAATCCGAAAACTCGACTTCCTGGACAATTTCATCACGAAGCTCAACTTGAGTCGTGACTAGTCGAACACGAAGTGACTGAATGAGAGCCTGGAACACCGTTACTGAGTCCCTGAATCTCACTTTATTGTCCTCGCAAGTTCTCAGGTAAAAGCGCAGAAAAAGTAGGAAGAAGGCAAAAAAACAGGCACAACAAATAGTTGGGTGCAAGGACGAATCAGTAATAATTGCTAAAGGTAAAGAATCAAAGAAGATAAGATTCCCCTGACGAAGGGTCTTTTTGGCCCATCGTCCCGTCCTCGATCGAAGGTCAATGGTTATACACGGAACCATCCATAGGCAAAAGACCGCACTCGGTCAACCGTAAAACCATAAATCCGTGCCTGGCGTTTTTCGGCTGTAAAAAAAATAAAAGCAAAAAAATCTTGCCATCCAGCTTGTTATAAGAAGACCTCGATGGCGAGGGAGGAAGAGGGGAGACGGGTGGAACAATGCGCGTCGCGGCGAAGAATGCGGTCCGTCGGGCTGCGGCCGAATGTTGCTACGAATGCTCCATCGGACCCAAGAGGTCCGTCGATAATCCTCAGACACACGCGCTTCTACGCTCAAAAGGACAAATACGCCTGAAAATTTACTGTTTCGTTCATCATTACATCATTTCGAGTGACTCGAGTCGAGCGGATTTTAATCATGTCCTCGTTAATTTGTGCCATGGCTAAACGAGATGCCTCCGAAATAATACCACTGGAAAATGCCACCCCTCCCAATGAAAAACGACCGTGTTTCGTTTTAGTCAGCATGATGAGAAAATTAAAGCTTTGTGATTTATGAACTATCGCTTGATTAAAAAGATTATCTTTACACACAATTCAGCCATTTTGTATATATGATTTTTAAACTTGCTATAAAATAAAATCTTTTCTTTCCTCCTCAAGGGTAAGGAGAAAAATGATTTTGCTACTCTAGTGAATATGTATTGACTTTCAATTGTTGCTTGTGTAATCTTTGCTTATTGGAAAAAAAGTTTATCCATTCGAATGTTTCTTAATTTCTAAGACTAAAAAGAATAAACTTTGTGTATCCTTTTCTATGTTCTTGACTATTTTTTAATATTCTTTTGTTTAATTCCACCAATCCATTTTTAGGCAGTACTTGTACCCATGACAATGTGTACCTTTTCCAATCCCTGAAGCTTTATGCAAATCAATACTAACATTATTCATTTGATTCCCTGTCTTTCCATTTCTATTCTCTATGTGAATCTATCCACTTTTAACTCAAATTTTTATTACAAATTGTAACTACATTGGGGAAGGGGAGGAAGCTAGTTTTTATGAGAGAGAAAGAGATAGCATTATAGTGATATCTCTTTCACTCACATATAAAACCCTCTCTAAGATCGTCCTCTAGGTACGCCCTTGAATCTATCCATCATTTATTCACTCTAATCTTCTTTAATCCATGCCAAATCTGAATAAAAACCAATCTTTTGCAATCCCTCATTTTCGTATTTAAATTAATATTCCTTTATTCTACTCAAAACTATGAAACAGAATATTCATGTTACCCTTGATAGTTCACCGAAAACAAGATGGTATATATAATCACCTACAATATGGTATCAAAATGATTCCCCTCATTTTGAGAGGATGTTATACTCATCAAAATGAGAGGAACTTTCCTCTCATAGGGTAAACTTTTTCACTTTCACACTTAAATTGCTTTAAATCATTTAAAGAAAGTTAAAATCACTAACTACCTTCATTGATTCACATAAAGAAAGGAATAGTTATCAATATTGGAACCTTTTTGCATGTTGTTTTAATAAATACGCGAGTAAAATAAAAATGTCACACTGCTAGGTTATATTGGTATTTTACTTCAATTTCACATTCGTACATAAACAAATAATGAAGTCAAAATATTATTATTTGCACAGAACACTAAAATATTATCATCCAGTCTTAAATCTTTTAAAACACACTGTAAATTGTCTTCCACAATCGAAAACTAAAGGTGAAAATAAATGTTAAAGCTGACGACGCGACGCGATACTCATTGCGCATGTGCAAATACGATATAGAGGATATTCCTCTACTTTTGATCGGACGTTTCTTATCGAAAGTAGTGGAATACTCTCAACAAAAGATTAAAACGTGGGAGTCGTCTTCTAATATTTTTCCTCTTCAAAACAGAGGAAAATACTATTGGTTATAGTATAATTATTAATTAGCTCATTTTGAGTAAAAAAACTCAAGAGGATTTTATGATAGGAATGTTCCGCTCAAAAGAAGAAGATAATTTTTTCGGTGTTTATCCCTGATTTTCTATCAACATTTATCTTCTCTTTATTCATTAAAAATTTTAAGAACAATCAATCTTTTTTAGCACCTCCTTTCCATAACCAAATAAATAAAATTTAATCCAGTTGAAATCTGTTTTTTTCTCATAGCGAAGAAGGAGTAAATCCACTTTTATCCTTAATTTGCTAACCAAATTTATCCTTTCTTTATATTTATTTCTATTTTGTTAAAGCATTCTAAGTCTGAATAATTAATCTTTATCAATTCCATTCTATATTTAATCAGTGACGGCTTTAGGGCGCATTCAAATCACACAGAAATCTATTGGGTCCTGAAATCTAGAAGGCGCCATCGGCACAAAAACACAATATGGCCTCTGAAAGAAGGTAGATTTTAAACATTTCAAGTTACTATAAAAAATACTTAAATAAATATTAAATAATAAATATATAAATTATTATTTAAAAAATAGATCAAGCTGAATAATAGCCAATATCTGACAAATTGCAACCGCAATTTCTTCTCAAAAAATTTTAAACACATTTTTGCAACACAGCTTCTTTTATATTGTAAGTAAATATCATATTTATTTTCTTTCATGAGTAAAAATACAATATTTAACATTATTTTCTTATTAAAATTTCAGTTTCAACATTCTTTATAAAGGAATTTTAATATTTAGAAACTTTTTTTTAATCGTATAAGGTTATGCTTTTTTAAAAATATGTAGTTTCTCATGATAGCAAATTGTTTAGATGTGTTTTGTATTATTAATCAATATCGATAATATAAATTTATACAAGAAACGCTCTCTTCTTTACGATCTCGTTTACGATTATCATGGAGAAAATACTATTTTTATTTATTTTGTTGATAAAACTAACACAAAATGTTTAATTCTACCTACTAACGATGCTTGATAATCTCGCCACCAGGTGGCGTATCCCAGTTCTGCTGATTCAAATTTAAATTCTATTTAAAACTACGAAGCAATAAGTTCATTTTTATCACGGACTTTCTATCCAAATTTTTCTACTCTTCATCTATTTTTTTTATCGTTTTTGTTATCTATTCTAAATCTGAATAACAACCATTTTTTTTAATTCATTTTTTTCATATGCAAATAAATATCATTTTGAATTCTTCCTAAAATTTATATGTTATGTTATTTTATATGTTTCATCTTTTTTTATCCGTTAAAATTTTGAATAACAACGAATTTCCCCCCCCCCCCCCTTACAACAATCTATGCAATTTTTCAAATGAATATAATTAACAAAATAAATTGTTGTATATCTTTATTTCGTAAAGGATTTTATAAAAAACATTTTAGTTTTAATTTTTTTTATTAAAGTAGATTTTCTATTCATAAACAAAGCGTATATGATCAATCAATTCTGAAAGTTATTACAACTTCTTAAAATGTGTCAATTTTTTTAATATTCCCAAAATTTGTAAGTTTATAAAAATCTAAAAATGTTCAGAATCTTATATTATAAAATTTTCTGTTTTTACTTTAAAAATTTGAAATTCAATTCTGAATTTGAGTAGCAGGGAAAAAATTTACGAGTTTAACAGACAAACAGTTTAATAAAAAAGGATAGAATTAATTTAGGACATATAAATGATTCTCTTTAGTAATTTTTAAAAATAGTCTCATTCACTTGCATTTGTTGATTATTGTATTAAAAAATTCAAAATAGTATAAGTTAAAACTGATTTTAAGATTCACTAAATGCCAAGGTAAACACACTTTAAATATAATTTTCTTTAAAGTTGGATTTAATTTAAACTTAAATATTGTTCAATATAAAAATACTTTCATACTTTAATATGATGTACTAAATTTGTCATTTTATATTGTAGAAATTTGTTTCTGGCATTGTCAAAAAAGCTATTATATTCTCTCTGTGTAACTCGAGGTGTAACTAAACATCAAATTTTAAATTTCAAGATAAATACAGAAAATTTTATTAAATAAATAAAAATTTTTATTTATTAATACCATTCTTGCAATACAAATGATCAGATTTTGTAAAATAAACAGGCAGCAATAATTTTGAATGAAAGATACATGATATAGAAACTTACTGTTTTTGCTCTTGTTTGAGGTTAGGAACAAACTTATTTCATCGGTAAGAACGCGCTCAACATTATCGGATATTCAGAGGCGACCAATCGAAATTGACCGATGAAGATAAAACTAAACTATTTCGAACAAAGTATACGATTAATTAATCAATGGTTTCAATCTTCTTGTATCACACATTGAACTCTAATAATAATTAAACGCTTGCTTAAAAAAAATCCATGATTAGTTAATCAGTGTTTTAATCTCTGCTGGTGAAACCGGCCCTATATATTTTCGCTTCCAGCAGAGATATTGCTGTTACACACTTTAGTCTAAAAATTCCTTCACACTTTATACATTTAAAATTTTCCTCTAGTTTCTTCAAGTGCTCGCCGCCTTATGCTCCCTTTTAAATAAAACTAAAAAGCGTCAACTTTAGAGAAAGTAACCGGAATATTTTTACTCCCTTGGAGAAATATATATCCGGATTCTCTGCCATCTTCGCTCAATGAATAAATCACTTGGGACACTTCGCTATCTTATTTTCCCGTGCGCCGAATTCCGCGGAAACATTCGGTAGCGTCTTGGATCGTTTTTCTCTTGAGTGTCGCTGCACCCCCGGAGAGGGCGCCTATGAGACACCGCAGATAGGAAAAAGAGGAGTCTGAGGAGGAACGCGAATAATAAAAATCGCCCCCATAACTCAAGCGGACAAGTCGTGGGGGTTGGGGGCTTGAGCTTCTTATCTCCGTGCGGGGGTGACATTAGCGCTGCTGCGGCGATTCTTTGCGCTACTTAAGACGAGTCTGTGTTGCCCTCTAGGTTCCAACTCACACGCAAAAAAGAAACGGCAGTAAACGATACACAAGAACTCGACATGACGATAAATCAGACCCTATCTTGCAATTATATTGATAACCGCAGTTACTCTACATCGACGGCAGAAGCAGCGAAATATCTTCATCTTCTCCCAACATCTTATATTCTTTGTATTACTTTCATATTTGCATAAATCCATTATAATCAAAATTGTCATTTTATTCCTTAACCAATTGTGAGCCTCCGGATTCAATAATCCGGACAAATGTCGACATTTTTTGGGGTCGCTAATTATAAATTGGAGTTTAGTTTTTTAAAATTAAAAATGGCGGATTCAATATGGCGGTCGAAATTTCAAAAATTGAGCCTCCGGATTCTATAAAGGCACATAAATTTTCAACAGCGGTGTCCGCTTTTCCCCCACCACCTTGAAATTGATTTTTAAGAAACAAAATTTTGTAATTACTATCTTGTAGTAAATTCTCTGGCGCATCTTTTTTCTTCAGATAATATTTTTTCTATCTCTCACGGTTTTTGAAAAAAACTAAAAAAAACTGAATTTTTCTGGAAAGGGGTCATCCATATATTATGTCACACTTTAAGGGGGAGGGGGGAGGGGGGTCAACCAATTTGTGACAACAAGCAGAAATAAATCCAAGGTGAAATTACATATGTGGACTAAATTAGAAGACTTTAGCTCATATAGTTTAGAAGTTAGAAGGGGTGCGAAAACGGACACACATAGTGATTTTAATAGGGTTCCGTTTTACGGTACGGAACCCTAAAAATGGCGCTAATGTATGGGACAGTGTGTGACATGGGGGAGGGGGGGTCTAAAATGGTGAAAAATAGTGTGACGTAATATATGGACGGCCCCAAATCATATGTGACTGTCCATAACAAAACGTGCCTTAGCTCCAAAAAATAAATTTTGATTTTTTAATGTCAACCGACAGATGATTATTTGCTCTTCCATTTCCAAAAATAAAAAAATGTTGTTTTAAAGAAATTTTGGTGTTATTAAGCAAGAAGCGTTGACACGTTACATTGGCATCCATGCATTGCTGCAACTTTAAACGCTCCCCCTGTAAAGTTGACGTTTGGGAGCTAAGGCACGTTTTCTCGTGGACAGTCACATATTTGATTAAAATTTTGCCTTCAACTCGCTCTAAAATGAAAATTTCTTAATATTTTTACATTAAATTAATAGGAGTTACAGTTTGAAGTATTCTTTGGGTGATAGACTTTTAATGATGCTTAATTATTCAACTGAAAAAAAGTTATTGATTTTTTATCGCTCATTGTTACATAATTGTTTGATAATTTTCAACTGTTTCGTTTCAAGCTCAGTGCGCCGCGAAAATATTATTGCTTATATTTTGTTTACGTTAATTTATATTCAAATGAAACTTTCCAGAAAACTTTATTGGGTATTCATGAACATTTCAACATACGACACTTTGTGTTTACTGAAAATTCCCTTGTTAAACGAAACAGTTGAAAATTATCAAACAATTATGTAACAATGAGCGATAAAAATATTAATAACTTAATTTTGAGTTAAATAATTAAGCATTATTAAAAGCCTATCATCCAAAGAATACTTCAAACTCTAACTCCTATAAATTTTATGTACAAATATTCAGAATTTTTCATTTTAGAGCGAGTTGAAGGGAAAATGTTAATCAAATATGATTTCCAGAAAAATTCAGTTTTTTTATTTTTTTTCAAAAACGATGAGAGAGAGAGGAAAAATATTATCTGATCTTATCTATTATCTATTGTTTCAATATTTTCATCGTTTACTATAATCATTTTCCAAATATTTTTTAATATTAAAAAACCTGCATCATTGCTTTGATTTTAATTTATTTTTTGAATTGTTAGCTATAGTTTTCAATTGTTTTAATGGAGGAATTAGATTTTAAATAATTTTGTTTACTTCATATTAATTTTGTTATTTTTTCAATTATATTTTTTTCAAATTATTTTCTTCAATTTTTAACAATTTCTCTGAAATTTTAATTATTTTCGTCAACTTACAATTACTGTTATCATTTCGCAATTATTATCTCCAATTTTTATTTATTATTATTCTTCCTTAATTAATTTCCAAAATTTTCAATTATTTTCTCAAATTTTTAGTTAATTTTCTATAACTATTTAAATTTTTTTTATTTAAATCTAGTTCTATCATTTTGCAATTATTTCCTCCAATTTTTTATTATTACTATTCTTCGTCAATTTATTTCAAAAATTTTCAATTATTTTGTCAAATTTTCAATTAATTTTCTATAACTACTTAAATTTTTTTTATTTTATTTCTATAATTTTTCATACATTCACTCCAATTTTAAAATATACGAATTGTTTTTTAATTAATTTCTTCATTTTTCAATTATTTATTTCAATTTTCAATGATTATTTTTTCAATTTTCATTTACTTTTGTCATTTTGCAATTATTTTCTCCACTTTTAAATTATTCTTATAATTTTTCAATTAATTTCCTAAATTTTCAATTATTATATTAAATCTAAATAATTATTGTTTCCACTTTTAGATTTTTAAAATAATTTTTCAAATTTTTTTTATAATTCAATTATATTCTGTAATTTTTGAATTTTCTTTGTTTTCTTAAATTTTCAACTATTTTCTCAATTCTTAATCATTTTTTCATTAATTCTAAACGTTTTGCAATGTTTTCTCAAGTTGCAAATACCTTCTTCAATTTTTAATTATTTTTATCATTTTTCAATGATATCAACTAATTCTTATGTTATTTTGATTATTGTTAAAATTCATTTCCAAAAATTTCAATTATTTATCTCAAATTTCAATTATTTTAGTCAATTTTCAATTATTTCTATAATGTTTTAATTATTCTCTTCAGTTTAACATTTTTGAAATCATTTTGCAATTACTGTCTTTTATTTCACGTATACATTCTTTAACTTTTTCAATTATTAAAAAAAAAAATTTAGATATTTTCTTCAAATTTTGATTATTTTTCAATTATTCTGACGAATTTAAATTATTCTCATTTTTTAATAAATTTCTAAGATTTGCAAGTATTTTTCTTAAATTTCAATTGTTCCCTTTAATTTTAAAGTATTTCTATGATTTCTTAATTATTCTCTCCAATTCTTAATTATTTCTATTATTTTTTATTAATTTGCATAATTTCCACTTTTTCTTTAAATTTCTAACAGCTAATACTTTCTTTAATTTTCTTTAATTCACAATTTTTATCAATTTTGTACTATATAAAAGAATATTGTTTTATTTATCTTTAAGTACCGTATTTAAAACATTTATTATTGTTGATTAAACAATTCGTAAAGTCTAATCGCGCCCTAGAGCGCGTTCTAAAATTTAGTTATAATTCTAATTGAATGAAATTATAGTTCCATTTATTTCAATTTACCAAATTCTTTTTATTCTCTTCAATTTAAAATTTTTGAAATCATTTCGCAATTATTTGTTGAAAATTTAAATAATTTTCTACAATTTTTTATTATTTTGATTATTTTTAATTATTTTGCCGAATTTGAATTATTCTCATTTTTCCATAAATTTCTAAGATTTGCAAGTATTTTTCTTAAATTTCAATTATTTCCTTTAATATTAAAGTATTTCTATGTTTTCTTAGTCATTCTCCCCAATTCTTAATAATTATTTCCATTATTTTTTTTTTATTAATTTGCATAATTCCCAATTTTTTCTTTAAATTTATAATATTCTATTTAATTTTTTTTTAATTCTAAATTTTTATCAATTTTGCACTATATAAATAAATATCGTTTTATTTATTATTAAGTACCGTATTTAAAATATTTATTATTGTTGATTAAACAATTCGTAAAGTCTAATCGCGCCCTAGAGCGCGTTCTAAAATTTAGTTATAATTCTAATTGAATGAAATTAGTTTCATTTATTTCAATTGACCAAATTATTATTATTCTCGTCAATTGAACATTTTTGCAATTATTGGCTTTTATTTCAAGTATATATTCTGTAATTTTTTCAATTATGTGTCCAAACTTTAAATTATTTTGTTCAATTTTTGATTATTTTTATGATTTTTCAATTATTTTGCCGAATTTTAGTTATACTCCTTTTTTCCATAAATTTCTAAGATTTTCAAGAACAATTATTTTCTTTAAATTTAAAGTATTTTTATGATTTCTTAATTATTCTTCCCAGTTCTTAATTATTTCCATTATTTTTTTTATTAATTTGAAATTTCCAATTTTTTCTTTAAATATCTAATATTTTCTTGAATTCTAAATTTTTATCAATTTTGTCCTATATAAATAAATCTTGTTTTATTTATCTTTAAGTAGTATATTTAAAATATTTAGTATTGTTGATTACACAAGTTATAAAGACTAATTGCGCGCAAGCGCGCGTTATAAAATTTAGTTGTAATTCTAATGGAATAAAATTAGTTTAATTTATTTCAATTCACCAAATTATTATTATTCTCTTCAATTTAAAATTTTTGAAATCATTTTTCAATTATTTTGCAGAATTTTAATTATTCTTATTTTTTCTGTAAATTCTTAACATTCAAGTAGAATTTAAGTATTTTTATGAACGAAAAAAAATGTTATCTGACACTGGCAGTGTAATAAACAGTACAATTAATTTTTAAAAATCAAGTATTTCATAATTAAAACCTAAAATTCTTTTAATTTTATCAGTTGAACAAAATAACATTTACCTATGTTTGTACAACATAAAAATCTTCATGGTAAGTGTCGTGTTAAAATAATCTCAACAGAAATAATCTAAATCAAAAGTGTCATTTGACAGACTTTTTAATCCAGAGCAATTAATTAATGACGTTGTAATGAAATCGTTTGATGTTCCTGAATAGGATTGCCAGTAAATCGGCGAAAGACGAGAGTTGTAAACAATGTCCTGATTCACCCCATGTTCCCCATGAGTGCGCACAGCCAGCTAGATATGCGTTCTTCTGCTACATTGACGTATACAGAGAAACGCAAAAGGGGGTGGCCCGGGTGGAGAGTTATGACGCCGCACAATTAGCAGTTCGTGTGAGAGAGATCGATCGCCAGTGAGAACATAGATCAACGATGTAATGCAGGACACATATCGCGCCTATAATGCACTCTACCATTTTCACCGATTTAGCCAGCGCGCCGCTCATTCATTTTCATTTCCTTCCAAAGCAACTCTACAATTTCACGAGAAAAAAAAAATTTCATTTCTCATCCTCGCTACGATTTTCCGTTTCCACCCAATTGTCACTACACTGTTAAAAATTTGGGGAGTTAACGGTTGCTGGAGTTGGGAGTTGAGATTTTAGAGTTAAAAATCGACTCTCCAAGGTGAGTGAGTCTCATACGCTCCATGTTTAAGAAGAGTGGGGACTGAAGGATTAAGCGTTAACTCTCTTTACTTCAACTCTTCAAGGCGTGCGACTTTTATAGAGTCCCGTAGGGAGTTAAATTTCAACTCCTTTTTTTAACAGTGTATTCCAAATTTCACACTTGGTCAATTTCTGAATGGTACTTTTAATTATTTTCGAGATTGCAGTTTAATTTATTTCGACACACAAGTTTAATGAATTTTGTTATTGTAGTTGAATTTAATTGGATTTTGTAGTTTTATATACGTATAGAAGTTTGTTTGTTCTAATTATAATTTGATTGGTTTTCAAGTTCTTCGTTTGCCATATTGAACCCGCCATTTTGAATTTTGGAAAACTGACATCATATTCGTTATCAGCGACTCCAAAAACCTTTGAGTAATGATTTTCAAGCGAATCCAACAAGTTTTTTCTGAGATGCTGATTTTATCTCGAGTTTCATCCCTTAAATTGAAAAAGAGTGTTTTCTAACCTTAAAATGCAAAAACGGGTTGATGTAAAAAATACGTGTCAAATATTGTTTGATGTCTTAGTTATGTGCCAAGTTTCAGTAAAATCGGTCATTGACACTTGGGTAATGTTACTTGTAAAAAAATTAGAAGACAATCTTTAATCATCATAACTAAATGTGACGCGCTCCACAGTGGTTCGAACTGAGAAATTACTGTTCAAAATCGTCCACAGCCGTGAATTTTTGACGGATTTAAACTTCTTTTTTTTTTAAAACACTCAGAATAAAATTTTCTAGAAGATAGCTAAGCCTGATTTTTAATTTTTGTTTTTATTTTAAAATTATTTAAATAAAAAAATGAATAACTTATATAAATGTTTAAATTTTTAATCTCAATTGAACAAAAAAATTCTTTTAACCATTTTTTAATGGCCATAAGTAAAGAATAATTATCAAAAAGGTGTTGAACATTATTAACAAACAAAAATTATTATTATTATAAACAATAATTTTAAATAATAGTTTAGAAGAATCAAGTATCGTTAAAAAATGATACATTTTTTTCTAAAATCAATTGCAAACTTTTTAATATATACTAATAAATATTAAAAGTCAATATTAAGCATACTTAATAAATAATGTTATAAACAATTTGAAGAACTAATAATTTTGCTTCGCTTATATTTTAATAATTATTTAAATATTGTTTTAGTAATTTCTTCTGTGATACATAAGTTTTTCATTTATTTATTTAAATAATATTAAAATGAAAACATAATTTTAAAATCGGGCTTAGCTGTCTTCTAGAAAATTTTATTCTGAGTGTTTTAAAAAAAGAAAATTTAATTCCGTCAAAAATTGACGGCTGTGGACGATTTTGAACAGCAATTTCTCAATTCGAACCACTGTGCGCTCCGAGAACAGAATCGACGGCGTCAAAAATTGTTCATGCACGGTTAACATCATTTACTTATAACTTTTAAACCAATAAAGATAATTAAGTTTCCTTTGGATTATTCTAAAGTTGAAAGTCGAAGGTTTCAATTAGCTTAATTTCTAAAATTTCCAATTATTTGTCTAGAAAATGCAGCATACCAAACTGGAGAAATGAAAATTCACTCAGAACGAAAAATTCACCTTTCCTTATCACATCAAATCTCCGTTTTTATTAATCAAAAAAGCTTCAGGTAAGAACTATTTGACGGCAAATTCTAAAAGCTTTCTAATGATCTATAAAAAATTTAATTTTGCTACTTTCTGACAGAGTTATCAACATTTAAAGATGTTCATCTTTTTAATACGATTTTAGTCCCACAATTTTGGGCGGCAGTGTAGTAGATTGAACTACTAATGTTTAACTACACGAACAATAGTAAAATTAACAACACGAACACGGTTAGATTAACTAACAAAGTAATTACTTTAACTATTTTGCACGTAGTTGAATTTCTCGGCTAATTTTTTCTTAGTGCAATGATGAGTAATAATTTCCAGCTACCTTTTTTAAGTTGCAGGAGCTACCTCACTTTTAAGAACTTTTTCCTCTGAAAGGGTGTTTCATTCCATTATTATGAAACTTTGTCGAAAGACAGCTCTTTATAATTATATCTAGTTTACATTGGCATAAAACAAAAATACTAGTTTTTTAGTTGCAATAGTTTAAATTTGGAAATTGTGCAGGTAAAAATAATTAGGTTATTGACTTGTAATATCGTCTAAACGAAAAAGCAGATTATCATCATTGTCACACATACAACTCTCGTAACTCCAAAACTGGTCATTTTTTTATTTTATGGCAATGGAAAAAAGCACTGAATAAAAAAAGAAAATGAGTGTCAATTAGACGTTTTTGGACCCTCACGGATTTGGACCCTACAAAAGTTGTTCATATTCAAAATTTGAATATTTTTTTACATTGTGGCCAAGTTTTTCAATTACCGAAAAAATGTCAACTCCTGTTATCATTGTCACTGGTTTCGGCTCGTCCCAAAACTCTATTTTGCAAAAATCATAAATTGTAACAGTATCCAAAAGATCTTCTAATTGGCACTCATCCTTGGAAAGAAAATAGGCAAACAAAATGAAAACAACATTTCCAAAGGTATTCACCTGTTGTAGATAAATTTGTTTGGCATGACAACACACTGATTACTTCACTTTATTGGAGCACGTGACACTTTGTGGTTAAAAAAAAGCACAGATAAAAAAGCGAGAAAAGCGACAAGACATAATTCTCAAGGGCGCGTGCCGCGGTCTAAGTTACGAGGCGTTTATGAGCCATGAGCGATTTTACGGGATAGATAGAGTTACTTAGAGAGTTATTTTACTACTTTATGAGGCTCACTTCCCATGTAGCGCTTCAACGGATAGATCAGAAGGACCGCCTGTGACTGTCTGATTTACTATGGAGGACTCTGCTCTGGACCTGCCTGCCTCCACAATGTAACGTGATGGGGTTCCTGAGACTTGAAGGGGGACGGACTAGACGAGGGTTAGAGAACCTCGGGGTGGGGCCTACGACATAATCCTACTTTTCATTCTCATCCATATACAGGCCCCCTCATTTCGTGTTTGGAAACACTACCAACAACAACTGCACCAAATGACTGAAATCTAATTATATACAATAGCCCCTGTTCCGGAAACTAATTTATCTACGATTAATATTAGTTTTTCATTATGCTAGACTAATCATATTTATCACTATAATCAATTAATCTGTCACTCGGCTTACGTAGCGTGCTTAAAATTAAATTGAAAAAAGTGAGTTAGCTGATTGAGGGGAAAAAATTAACTAAAAGTATTTGGTCATCATAGTTTGTGACTTTGACATGATTTCTGATATAATGTCATTTCTGACATCAGAAATGTTATCAAATATTACATCGGGAATGACATCAGAAATGATTTTTGATTTTGGGACTAGCAATGATAGCATTTCTGATATAATGTCTGAAATATAAATTCTGATATAATTTCCGATGTCATAGGAAATACTGTCATTTCTGACATCAGAAATGATATCAGAAATATTATCAGAAATTACATCGGAAATGAGATCAGAAATTATATCAGAAAGGATGTCAGAAATTACATCAAAAGTGACATACTTTCCTATATCATTTCCGATCAATTTACCCAAAAGAAGAAACTGAATAATGTCAATTTTGTAAATGCAATAAGTTTTGTCAATAAATAAATAAAAATTAACTAAAAGTATTTAGTCATCATACTTTGTGTCTTTGACATCATTTTTGATCAAATATCATTTCTGACATCAGAAATATTATCAGAAATGACATCGGAAATTACATCACAAATGACATTTGATTTTGAGACTAGAAATGATAGCATTTCTGATATAATGTCTGATATATAATTTCTGATATCATTTCTAATATTTATTTTATTTATTTATTTATTGCTAATAATTATTGCATTTACGAAATTGACGACATGTTTTAGTTTCTTCTTTTAGATAAATTAATTGGAATATATACAGGAAATAATGTCATTTATGACATCAGAAATGACATCAAAAGTGAAATTCTTTCCTATATCATTTCCTATAAATTTACCGAAAAGAAGAAACTGAATAATGTCAATTTCGTAAATGCAATAAGTTTTGTCAATAAATAAATAAAAATTTTACTGAAAATGATATCAGAAATGGTATTTGAAATGTTATCAGAAATTCCATCGGAAATGACATTAGAAATGACATCTGATTTTAGGACTTGAAATGATATCATTTCTGATATAATTTCTGATGTCATTTCTGACATCATTTCCTGTAAAATTTTTATTTAATTATTGACAAAATTTATTGCATTTACGAAATTGACATTATTCAGTTTCTTCTTTTGAATTAATTTATCGGAAATGATATAGGAAAGGATGCATTTTTGATGTCATTTCTGACATCATTTCTGATATTATTTTGATATCATTTTTGGTATTATTTTTGATTTAAAAAATGACATTATTCCCTATATCAATTCCAATCAATTTATCTAAAAGAAGAAACTAAAACATGTCGACAATTTCGTAATTGCAATAATTATAATTTTTAGCTAATAATTATTTATTGCTAATAATTATTAGCAATAAATAAATAAATAAAGAAAAATGTTGTTGTAAATATTATTGCAAAAGATATCAGAAATGACATCGGAAATTATAGCAGAAATGATATCATTTCTAGTTCCGAAATCAGATGGCATTTCTGATATAATTTTTGTTGTCTTAGGAAATAATGTCATTTCTGACATCAGAAATGATATCAGAGATTACATCGAAAAGTACATCTGAAATGAGATCAGAAATGATGTCAGAAATTACATCAAAAGTGACATCCTTTCCTATATCATTTCCGATCAATTTATCCAAAAGAAGAAACTGAATAATGTCATTTTTGTAAATGCAATAAGTTTTGTCAATAAATAAATAAAAATTACCTTAAAGTATTTAGAAATCAGACTTTGTGACTTTGACACGATTTCTGATATAATTTCATTTCTGACGTCAGAAATGATATCAGAAATGTTATCAGAAATTACATCGTATATGACATCTGATTTTGGGACTAAAAATGATATCATTTCTTATACAATTTCCGTTGTCATTTCTGATATCATTTCTAATATTTATTTTATTATTTTTTTTATTGCTAATAATTATTGCTTTTACGAAATTGACGATAATTTAGTTTCTTCTTTTAGATAAATTGATTACAATTGACATTAGAAATAAATTCATTTCTGACATTAAAAATGATATCAAAAAGGATATCAGAAATGATGTCAGAAATGACATCAAAAGTGACATCCGATATCATATCTATATCATTTCCGATCAATTTATCCAAAGGAAGAAACTGAATAATGTTAATTTCATTAATGCAATCAGTTTTGTCAATAAATAAATAAAAAATTTATTTGAAATGATATTAGACATGATGTCAGAAATGATATCAGCAATGACATCAGAAATGAAATCAGAAATTACATCAGAAATGAAATCAGAAATGACATCTGAAATCATATCAGAGATGATAACATTTCTAGTCCTAAACGAAATGTCATTTCTGGTGTCATTTCTGATTTCATTTCTGATTTCAATTCTGACGTCATTTCCAATGTAATTTCTGATAACATTTCTCATACGAATTCTGATATCATTTCCATTAAAATTTTTGTTTATTTATTTACAAAACTTATTGCACTTACGAAATTGACATTATTGTTTCTTCTTTTAGATATCATATCATATTTCTGATATCATTTTTGATGTCAGAAATGACATTATTTCCTATGTCAATTTCAATCAATTTATCTAAAAGAAGAAACTAAAACATGTCGTCAATTTTGTAAATACAATAATTATTAGCAATAAATAAATAAATTAAATATATGAAATAATATCAGAAATGACATCGGAAATTATATATCCGAAATGATATCTGAAATGGTGTCATTATTAGTCCCAAAATCAAATGTTATTTCTGATGTCATTTCCGATGTCATTTCTGATAACATTTCTGAAGTCAGAAATGACATTATATGAAACATCACGTCAACACTGTAAAAACAAGTGTCTTATTTTAAGACATTTTTGTCCTCACTTTTAAGACATTTTGAAGTGTCTTAATTTTAAACCAATGAGAAAGCATCTTTCAAAATTATTAACCAATGAAATAGCTTGAAATAATCGTAAGACGCTTTCTTAATGTCTTGTGTCTTAAAATAAGACACTTAGAAGACAGCAGTTTTTGCAGTGAAAGTCACAAAGTATGATGACTAAATACTTTTAGTTAATTTTTTATTTATTTATTGACAAAACTTATTGCATTTACGAAATTGACATTATTTAGTTTCTTCTTTTGGATAAATTGATCGGAAATAATATAGGAGAGGATGTTACTTTTGATGTAATTTCCGACATCATTTCTGATCTTATTTCCGATTAAATTTCTGATAACATTTCTAATATCATTTCTGATATCATTTCCGATGTCAGAAATGACAGTATTTCCTATGACATCAGAAATTATATCAGAAATGCCATCTGATTTTGTTACTAGAAATGATATTATTTCTGCTATAATTTGTTATGCCATTTCTGATGTAATTTCTAATATTTTTTTTATTATTGCTAATAATTATTGCATTTACGAAATTGACGATAATTTAGTTTCTTCGTTTTAATAAATAGATTGGAATTGACATAGAAAATAATGTCATTTCTGACATCAGAAATGATATCAGAAATTCCGTCGGAAATGACATCAGAAATTATGTCAGAAATGATATCATTTCTAATCCCAAAATCAGATGTGATTTCTGATATCATTTCTCAACATCATTTCTGATATCATTTCTTATGACATTTCTGATATCCAATTTTTCAACAGGGTAGGCTTAAAAAAATATTGCTCCCTTGTTAAAAAAACTCATTACTCAAATTCTTATCCTATTTTTCTCCTTATATATTCAATTTCAGTAACTAATAAATTTGTAATAACTATATCAAGCTCACAATCAGCATTTAATCCAGAATGGAACTGTCCAGTGTGATTTGTGACTTTCACCTAAAACATTCAGAATCTTGGTGCTTGAAAGTGGAAATTAATCACCGTTGCTTACGGCGCTTTCCTGGTAAGATTCTTTCCCATTCGAGTTGGAATTGTCGGGTAACAAAATACACAGAAATAGGACGATTACCATTTTTCTAAAAGGCCAGGATTCGAGGAAACATTATATTTGAGAGCGAACGCGTATGTCTTTGAGATTTGTTAGTAAATTTTTTCAAAGATACCAGTTGAGATTGCGATAAAGCAAACTAGCAATTCTGCTCACGGCAAAACTGCAGCTGACACTGAGTGACGAATGGTGCGTAAGCCACTCAGACTATGATTGCTTAATTCACATGCGGCCAGTCAAAGCCGACCAGTCACTCGATGCTTATCAAGATCTATTGCGGCAGAATAACAACTAACAATAAGTCGAATGGGACCGTGGCTCATACAACGTACGACGAATTTTTCAATAAAAAAAAAAACGAGACTTCTCTAGCGCTTGAATTACCTGCTCGATTAACTTCTTTCGCATAAAATATCATCACTTAGCGACTAAATTGCTTTTTAATCGATTTTCCTCCACTCGAGAAATAAGAAGAAATCAATCCATTGAAAAGATCCAAGTTGGTGATTGTATTTTAAAAGTTCTAGAGCAGAATGTTAGTTGGGATTGAAAAAGAGTGGGGATAGCGTAGCGTAAAGTGGCGTCCTGGTCCCTCCCCCCTTGTGGACAATCGTGGACTTTTGACGAACCCCGTCTAAATGTCCACGTGGACTTTTTTTTAAAAATAATATGATTTTCTATGTTATGAGAAATTATTCGCTCCGGGCATAGATTTAAAATGATACCGGAAATGACCATCAGCGCTCGAAGTGGCAAAAATAGGCATTTTTCGTAGGATAACTACAATGACAGATCACAATGAATATCATAATAAAGACAATAAAAAAGAGTTTGCTTAAAAAAAAACATGTAACTCTGTTTTGGTTGAAATCAACAACAAATATTAAAACTTAGTTGTGATACATATTATAATAAAAGCAGGTCAAATTAAAATAAATAGAATTCTTCTTATATAACCTCACTTTCTAAAAAATGAAAATTCGTTCCTTAAAATCATTTATTAACTTGTTTTGTGTGATCAAAATTTCAAATTTTGTAAAAAAGTTCTTATTTAATTCGTAAAATGATTTGTGAAATGATGTTTGGTGAAGTTTTAATCAAACTTTAAAAATAAAATTATTTTTCATAAGCGTGTTCGCTAGTTTCCTTGTGGTTGCTTATGGCATTAATAGTAAATTTTCTTGTCGCTAGAAAGATTATTTTGAAAAGATTCTAAAGATACAAAAGTATGTATTTAAGACTTAAAAAATTAAAATGAAAAAAATATAATTTTGTTTTCATCTAAGATTCTAAGTATCTAAGGTAACGTTTTACTTTTTTTTCAAAAATAAAGTTACATAACCTATAAAATTAAAGAAAAAATTTACCATTTCGACTGCAGGCTTTTACATAATAATTTGAAAATTTAAATTTAATGTTAGTAAAAATAAATTAGAGAGACAATTTCTTGTTCTGCCTAAAATTATTTTTTTCAGTACAAGCAAAATAATAATTATATTTACGAACGAGAAATCAACCAAAATCACAAGCATGTTTTGACGATAAATTTTTTTAATAATAAGCTGGAAGTTTAAGTTCAGTAAATCTTATTAAATAACAAAAAACAAATAGCAGTGTTATGCATTAATTTTGAAAAAAAAAATTAAATTAAATAAAACACGTATTTACTTATTTTTATAACAAATTATGCAAACTTTCAGTATAATTAGTTATCTTGTATCCAACGAAAAATGCGCCGCGGCACCGATAGAGGCGCTACCGCGCTTCCGTGTCCGAGGCGAATAACTATAAAGAAGGATTCTTCTCTTAAATGGTAAATAAATTTGATATTTAATACTTATTAGAAATATTTTATTAAAATCCGTTGAAACTTTCTCGAAAAATATTTCTAGACATTGGCTAAGGAGGTTCTATGGTATGACGGTACTAGTCAAAACAGAGACCATTATTTTGAGGTTAGGTTTAAATTTAATTTTACGAATATATAATTAAACAATTGTATTTATTAACTTTATTTACATTATTTACTTTTTAAATATGACTATTTTTCATGTGTGATCAAAATCATCATTTTAAAATGTCAGAACGTCTGAACTGTATCGTGTAAAACGTGAAATATTTGTACAAATTAATTTATTGCAACTCTCACAGGTACATAATGACACTTTTTTCATCAGATATTTAATCCTTATACATCTGTGATGTATTAAAAAAAGTTTCATTAATTTGGTAATGCTAAATACTTTGTGGCAAATAAATATATATGAAAAACTACTGATTTCCCATAAGACTCAATGCTAAATGTTCAAAAATATTAAAAAACAAAAACGCTTATAACTTTTTTCACAAGTACATTGAAGTCTCAAAATTTTAACTGCATCATTATAAAACCTTTGTCTATCAGTGTACCAAATTTGATGAAAATGGTAATGTTAATTCTCTTTACGATAGAACCTCCTTAAGAAAAAAAATTTTTTGCATTTCAGATGAAAATGAGTCAATTTAGACTATTTTTGGAAAATCGAAAATCTTAACGATCACAAAACTTCCTCTAGGAGAAAGCAAAATCTATAAAATTAATTTAAAAATAAAAATTAGAAAAAATGATTCAAAATGATAATAATAATGCAAAACTAAACAAAATAATTACACTTTGAGAAAAATAAGTGATGAAATTATATGTATAATATATTTAAAATTAAAAAAACATAATTAAAAAATGATAAAGGCAATAGAAAATTGAAATAAATAACTAAAATTTGAGATAAATATTTAGAAAATTTAAAAAATTAATTGAAAAACAATTAAGATCTTTAACTTTTTGAGAAAATGGAAATAATTATAAATTTAATTTAAGATAAATAATTTAAAATTGAAGAAAATAAGTACAAATTTGAACAAAATAAGTGATAATACTTCCCATATGAGAAAGCAAAATCAAAAAGTTTAATCGAGATTAAAGAAAATATTTGGAAAATGGTAGAAACAATGAAAAATACAAAGAAAGTAATTAACATTTAAAGAATTAATTGAAATTAGTGATAAACAATTGGAAATTTAGAAAATTAATAAAAAAAATAATTAAAAATTGGAGAAAACAATTGCAAGATAATACAAATATTTGAAAAATGAATTAAATAATTAAGATTTCAAGTAAATAATTGAAATATGAAGAAAATAATTGAAATTTAAGAAAAAAAGGTGGTAATACTTCCTACTCAACTTCCTACATGAGAAAGCAAAATCAAAGAATTAATTAAAACCAAAGAAAATAATTGAAAAATGGTAAAAAAATTTATCATTGAAGAGAGTAATTGACATTTTAAGAATTAATTTAAATTTGAGATAAATAATTGAAAACTTGGAAAATTCACTAAAAATTAATTTAAAATTTTGCGAAAACAATTTCAAAATAATAAAAATATTTGAAAATTGAATAAAATAATTGAGATTCCAGGTAAATAATTGAAATTTGAAAAAAATATGAGAAAATTACAAAATGAATTTGAAATTGAAGAAAGTAATTGAAATGTGAAAGAAATAATTGAAAATTAAGGAAATTAATAAAAAATTGAAAAAGTATAATAATAATTGTAAGAAGAATAGTTGGAAAATTATAAAAGCAATTAAAATTTCTAGAAAATATTTGCAATTAAAAGAATTAATTGAAATTAGTAATAAGCAATTGGAAATTTAGAAAATTAATTAAAAAATAATTAAAAATTGGAGAAAAATATTGCAAAATAATAAAAATATTTAAAAATTGAAAAAAATAATTAAAATTTTGAAAAAAGTGATAAAAATGCAAAATGAATTTGAAATTAAAGAAAGTAATTGAAACGTTAAAGAAATAACTGAAAATTTAAAACATTAATAAAAAATTGAAAAAGTATATTAGAAATTGTCAGAAAAATAGTTGAAAGAAGTGATAAAAAATTTTTAATTTAGAAAATTAATAAAAAAATAATTAAAAATTGGAGAAAAATTCTGCAAAATAATAAAAATATTTCAAAATTGAATAAAATAATTGAGATTTCAGGTAAATAATTGAAATTTGAAGAAAAATAATTGAAATTTTAGAAAAATAAGTGATAATACTTCCTATAAACTATAAAGCAAAATCAAAATGTTAATTAAAATTAAAGAAAATATTAGAAAAACGGTAAAAAAATTTAGCATGGAAGAAAGTAATTGATATTTTAAGAATTAATTGAAATTTGAGATAAATAATTGGAAATTTGGAAAAGTCACTAGAAATTAATTTAAAATTTGAGAAAACAATTGCAGAATAACGAGAATATTTAAAAATTGAAAGGAATAATTTAAATCTGAGGTAAATCATTGAAAAATGAAGAAAATATTTGAAAAATTGAAAAAAGCGATAAAAATACAAATTGAATTTGAAATTGAAGAAAGTAATTAAAATGTGAGAGAAATAATTGAAAGTTTAGGAAATTAATAAAAAATGGAAAAAGTAAAATAGAAATTGTAAGAAAAATAGTTGAAAAATTATAAAAGCAGTTAACAGTTGTAGAAAATATTTGCAATTTAAAGAATTAATTAAAAGTGGGATAAAATAGTACGTAGAATAATAATAATATTTAAAAATAGAAGGAAGTAATTAAAATTTGTAAAAATATTTAAAATTTTCTTAAATTAATTGAAAAATAATTAAAATATTAAAAAATTGGAGAAAATAATTTTAAAATGGTAAAACTCATTGAAAGTCTAAGAAATAATTAAAATTTCAGAAGAATGAATTTATAAAATTACAAAATATATTTAAAATATAAGAAAATAAAAAATATATATATATATATAACTGAAATTTATGATAAATAATTGAAAATTCAAGAAAATAATAGAAAAATAATTTTAAAAATTGAGAATTGATAACAATTATTTAAATTTGAGAAAACAATTGCAGAATAGTGAAAATATTTAAAATATTGAAAAGAATAATTAAAATTTGAGGTAAATAATTACCAATTGAAGAAAATAATTAAAATTCTGAAAAAGAAAGTGATAAAATACAAAATGAATTGAAAATTGAAGGAAATACGTTAAATATGAGAGAAATAGTTGAAAATTTCAAGAAAAATTATAGAAAAATGATAATAACAATTGAAAAATGTAAAAAATGTTCGAAATTTAAAGAATTAATTAAAAATTGAGATTAAGGTAAGTTTTATATTTTGTAAGCTGTCAAAGATGAATTTAAAAAACCATTTTTTTCTCGGTGATAATTTTATTTAAAGAAATGAAAGTTTTTACACCATATTTCTGACATTTTTGTCTGTCAAAAATGAAAAAATAAATTTTTTTTACTGTGCCTGATTCATCACTAGGGGGCGCCAAAGATAAAAAAAAGAAACTATAAATCGGCGGACAAGCTACAGCCTCACAGAAACATCCGATCTGAAAAATCCAAATGTGGTTTTAAAGCTGATACATGTGGTTAGGCATCCCTCCTAACCCCGATAAAAAATATTTAAAAATAAAAAAATGGCGCCAATATAGAAAAAAAATCAAAAAAAGTGAGTATATTTTGTTATTTTTGAGTCATTAAAAAACAAAAAACAAAAATAAAGTAGACAATCGAATTGAGGGGTGTTGTCTAAAGAATTTCATAACGAAGAAATTGATCTAAAGTTTTTTAAAATCGATTAAAAAGAACTCGAGTTATGCTGTCCGTCAGTTTAAAAAACATGATTTTGAGAAAAACGCGTTTAAAGTTTTGTCTGTAATGAGCCGATGAGGATATGTATAACTTTTACATGCGTATAACTTTTTTATTTCTTCGAATTTTAATTTGCAATTTAGAAATTATATTCTTGAGGTAACGTAGACTACAAAAATAAAATAAAGTCGATTTTTTGATCGATGCAAAGTATAAAACTACCTTAATATAAGCCATCCAAGTTTTATGGAAATTCGTTGAAGCGCTCTTGAGATATCTTGTCGAAAAAACAGTGTCGCGAAATTTGAATGTCAGCTTAACAACATTTTAAGGGATAAAATTAAATTTCTACTTGGTCCACGTGGACATTTGTTCTAACACCCCCCCCCCCCCAGGAGACAATCGTGGAATTTATATAAACCCCCCCTCCTCCCAAAACTGTTCACGTGGTACTGGGTCATCCATAAACCACTTAGCTTTTTAGGGTGGTGGGGGGGTCAAGCTAAAGGCTACTCTAAGAGGAAAAAATGGCGCAAATGTATAGAATAGTGTGCTACATAAAGGGGTGGGTGGGGGTAAAAATTTCCAAAAAAAGTTGGCTACGTGGTTTATGGAAGACTCCTATGTGTACGACCCCTAAAAATAATACTCATTATTAATTCCATTTATTCGTACCATTTAATCTTATTTATTTTCTTTATTCAGATATCTCTAAACTGTATGCGCACGGATTACTAAATTTGAAAGAATCGTGTCCATTTGTAAATGATGAATGTTAAAAAGAAGGAAAATTGAAAATGCATTGTGAGAGAAAGGGTTTGGAGCTTAACAAACAGAAAACTTGATATTCGAGATCATGCACGCGTGCGTTGAATGGAATTTAATAAGTACTTGCTCGCTTATTTACGATCGATTACGCGCCCCGACAAATGGGTTTGAGAAGAGGTCATGTTTTTCATCGTGGCCTCTCGAAATTCAGGGCCTATCACGCGGTACGCACCCTTGCATATGTCGACGAGATATTCTCGTCCCAGGTTGTCCCATTCGTCATTCGAGAGCCATTGATATATAAATACTATTAATTTCACGAAAAGAATTCACCCGAGCATGAAAAACCGCCCTGCAGGGAACAAAAAAATGTGCCGCTCTCTTGCATACCTTCGCATATTGACATGCACCCCGGGGACCATTGTGAAACCTTTTATGGGCCTAACCAGCCACCATGCAACCCTAACCCTTGAAAAGGAGGGAGATGCTCAAATTCTCGAGTCTAAGCTCCACCCTATGTCTGCGCCATGACGAAAAACGAACACGTGGATGCAAAGCGACTCGAATTGTATACATTTCATGCCATCCTTTTAATAGGTTTTTCTTCACGTGTGTGGGAAAGTCTATTTCTGATTTTTTTCTCAGATAATAAGATCAGAAAATATTGCACAGAAAAAAAGTAATTCGGGAGGTTTTTCCTGCATTTGTAAACAAATCAGTGAAATATTCCATCTCCCATCTGTTCCAATAATAAATTTGGCTAAGTATGGAAATACTGAGGGTGACATTTGGATATAGTGAATATGGATTTTTGTCTGAAATAGATTAAAAGGCCCGTGAAACGAAAATGTCGTAAATTCTGAATTTTCATTTCAAGAGTGATATATATTCATGAATATCAATTATTTTTTTCTTTTTATGAATATAAGTATTAATTGTTATTAAAGGTGGTATTATTCAAATTATTCATATAGTGAATTAAAAATATCGGAACATAAAATGTTTCGTGAAGAAGCTGAACTTTCTTTTCATGCAAACATTACTTACGTAGCAGAAAGTTCATGCAGGAATGTTGGGCAGTGAGTTCTTTTAGTCTACATCAAGAAGAAACTGGATGCTTGAAATTTTTGCATGTGCTTGAAACCTCATTAGAAACTTTTGCGATTTGCCGAGAGGAATTTGATTTTCGTAGAATTCTATTTATTTAAAAATATAAAACTGATTGAAAATTTTTAATAAGAAAGGAATAGGTAGTTTTTATAATTCTACAATCCACTTCCTATATTTAATTCCCAATATTCTACTTCCTAATATTCACTCCATATTCCACATTTCGAGCTTCACATCTATTCCCTATCTATAACACATTCTTCAGGTTTCAGGTTCCTCTGAAGAGATTCAGTTTCCTCTTCTTCTTCTTCAGTTTCTTACTTTATACAATATTTCATTTATTCGTACATCATTCCACTTCCCGTATTTTGTTTACCATATCTCATATCCCACTTTTTATTTCTCACATTCCATTTCATGTTTAATACATCCTTCTCTTTATCCTTTTAATATTTCACTTCCCATTTGCAACTTCTTATTTCCTATATTCTACACCACAATTTTCATTTTCGACTTTTCTTTTTCCACAATTTTCCTTTCTTTTCCCACAACCCGATTTTCATTTCCATATCCTACTTTTTACCATTCACATCCAATACAGCCAATATTCAATTTTCCACAGCACTCTTTCCATGTTCAAATCCCTATTTCCATTTTTATATTGACATCCATTTTCTTAATTCCCGCATTTCATTTCAAACTTTTCATTGTGGACTCTTCACTTTTAATTTCCGCAAAGTCCTCAAGTATTTCCCAAAGTCAATTTTACCGTTTCCATATTCTTCTTTTAATTTTTCACATCCCATACCTCACGTTTTAGTACCCACATCCCAATTAGGCATAGGTCACATTTTATTTTTTATTTCCCATAGTCCAATTTTCAGTTTCTTATTCCATATGTTTTATTTCCACATTTTTACTTTCAACACTTTTATTTTTATATCCTCACAGCCCATTTTTTATATCTAAATCCCACTTTCCATCTAATTGATGTAGAAAACGGAATGTGAGGAGATAGAAAATTAAGAATTTTGATATGAGGAGTGGGATGTGGAAGTTGACAATTCTTGTATGGAAAGTGGGATGTGTGAAGTGGTATAAAGGAAGTCAAAATTTTGGTATGGAAATGATATGAGAGTATAACATACATAACATACAGTTATGCTTCGTGAATAAAGGTATAATGGAAGTATAAATTTTTATTTTGAAAATTAAGTACGAGGTACTCCCCACATTTCATTTTTCTCAGAGAAAGATGAATTTGTTACATGGGAAGTCAGAATTTTAATATGGAATGAGTGAATATGAGGAAAGAGAAAAGTGGGAATTTGATACGAAAGTTGAGATATGAGAAGCAGTATATGGAAACAGGGAGTTCCGATATGGAAAGTAGAATGCGCGAAGTTCTATAAGAGAAGTAGAAATTTTGGTGTTAGTGGCGTAATTTATGGACCACTTTGGAAGGGATCATTCTAGAGAAAAAAAGGAGCATCAAAAAAACCAAGAGAGGAAAAAAAAGGAGGAGGAGGAAGAAGAAGAGGACCGAAATAGGACAAAGAGAATCAAAGGAAGACCAAGATGATGAAAGGAGCATCAGGAATATCAAAGGAGTATAAAGATGAACAAAAGAGATTTAAAAAAATGTACAAGAGTACCAAAGGAGCATCAGGAGGACAAAGAAGATCAAAGGAGTACCAATGGAGCATTAAAAGCATAAAAGGAGGAGCAACGGTTAAAATCAGGTACGTGGGAAAACTGATTTTTTTTAATGAAAAGTCGAACGTAGGAAGTGGAATGCGGAAAGTCGATATTGTAACGTAGAAAGAAGGAAATGGAAATTTGAAATTTTCTTTTGGAATGAGTAGAATATGAGAAATGGAATTGGGGAAATGGGATCTGTAGTATATTGAACGTGCAAAATGGAGATTCTGATATAGGAAATGAGATATACAAAGTGGTATGAGGAAATCAAAAATTTTGGTAAGGAGAGTGTGATATACGAAACCTATGAAAGTAGAATAAGGAAATTGGGAATTCAGGTATAAGAAGAGGGATGTTCAAAGTGGTATAATGAAAATTGGAAGCCCATACCATATAGGAAGCAGAATATGGAAAATGGAAACTCTAATAAGGGAATTAAGGAAAAACAAGCAGTGAAATGGCGAATAGTTTTTCGTCCAATTTCTTTAAAAATAAATCATTTAATTCTTTACTTTTTAATTTTTCAGGTAAAATTATTCTTCGTAAAAAAATGGACCTATGGAATTGAACAGCGAAATGCGGAAAGCGTCATATGACATTATCTGATGATGTGGAAAATGGATGTGGGAAGTGGGATGTAAGGAATATTGTCACTGATCTTTTTCAATTGTTGCCTGTCTCTTTTATTGTACACCAATAACACAAATCTTAATCTAAAAAAACATCCTAGCCTTGGGAACGAATTTTTTGCCCTTCTGGAAAGAAATAGCTATGAGGACGGTATTCACAACAATTATGTTCACTGAGTGAAGTTAGCGCGGAAGATGTATGATTTTAAAATGGAATCCGGAACTAAACGAGGATACGGTTCGTTTCGTTAGAGGTGCACCAACAGTTGGCCCTTCCAGGAGAATCAAAAGCCAACCAAGTTGCTGAAGGACAACGAAGTTCTAGTTCGGGTAGGTGGGTAATTGCTGGTTTATGAATCGTATCCCCTTTAGTTCACCCCTTTGCCACCCGCTATTTCCGTACAATTCTCACACCCCTTTTGCTCTTAACTTAATGTTGTTTCCCTCACTCCATTAAAAGCCACGCCACTCGGCTCGTTTCACTTTCCACATTGCGGTTGCGGCCTTGTGGTCGCCTTCACCTACAGTTTTCTCCCTTTATAAGAACGGCAATCGTGTTCCATTAGCTCCTTTTAATTCATCCACTTTGCCTTCTTCTGCTATAAGAACATGTCTAAGAAAATCTCAATTGTGCGACTTTTCCGGTTCATTTAAAAATATTGAAGATAATGGTTATTGATAAGTGTGTAAGTTGTAGGTCACAGTTAAAATTTACTTTTAGAGGAATAATGTTTAATATTAATGTTGTACCATTAATACAGAGTTAATGTATGAAAAATTAGCGTTTAGGGGAGAATGAATGGTAAATTCGATATTGAGTTGAAATTAAAACCGTATGTTGATAACTGTACCCTGGAGACATTCTGGAAGACAAGTTAGGATTGAGAAATAATGGGGAAATGGATCAAACATCGCCATGTCTGCCAAGTGGGATGACGTCGTAGATCACGGGTCCCCTTCTCTAGAAATGGCACCCCCTGGTCGGTCAGTGATATACACAGAGGTATCTCACCAGTAACCCTGGATGCAGCTAGTGTACTGTTACATAATACACTGCCGCCATATTACCTCTAGGTAGGGTATCAACCCCCTGCAAGCTAACCAGCTGACAGCTCGGCTGGCTTCACCACTCGCATAGTTAATATACTGGCTTCTCCTCGTTAGCCAACAACACTAGACCCAAATCTAATAGCTTTAATCTAACTTTAATTAGTAACATCTTTCGATATGTGCACATAAATAGAAGACATTTATGCTCTCCGAATGTCATTTAAATATCTCATAAGCATATTTTATAGGTATTTTGACCCATCACGTTTTGGGATGAGCAATAAATATTTCCAGGAAAAGATATAAATAAAAATATAGAAATGTGTTTAAGAATTGATAAACAATCATTGACAATTTTTGAAGAAATAATAATTAATAAGTACATATAACTAGTGATGCCGTCGATCGAGATTTTCCAAGCCCAATACAATACCAAGCCAATATTTCTACTTTTGCTTGGTTTCATCTCGATCGACTTTTTCTTGGCTTGGTTGAAATCTTGGTGAAAGGATTCTTGAGGGAATCTTGAGTTGATCTTGGTTTTCAAACTCAAGATTTTTACCAGATGTGCTTTTCCTTTGAAAATAATAGCAAAACGAGTTTACTCTGGATGGTGAGGCTGGTCCAGGTAGTTTCGGACAATAGCGCTATCATAAAAAATTTACTGCTTCTATTGTGATGTGAAAATCTTGAAATTGCAAGCCAAGATCAATCCAAGACTTGATTTTTCAATCCTAAACCAAGCCAATACAAAACCAAGATTTTGCTCTTGAGAACCAAGATCAACCCAAGAAAGTTACTGGGCCTCTCAAGCCAAGATCAAGAAATTCTTGTCTTGAACGGCATCACTACATATAACGTTCTGAATGAAGTTCCAAACCCGAGTTCGAATTTTGAAAGGTCAAATTTTTCATATTTCTTATTTGTAATGTAAAAAATATACATGTATCTGAAATTTCAGTTCGTTATGTATATTTAATGTCAAAACATGTACTGCTTGTGTGATTATATGCATGAAGAAATTGTAATTTCTTTTTTTTTTTGGAGGAAAGAAAAGGTCCCATTCACGCCCTTTCCTGTGAGGTACAACCATTATTGTCACTGTTCTTAAATGACACATGCGGAAATCTTTCTTTTCAACATTATGTATAACATTTAAATACAGCGTATTTACCTCTCCATTAAGGAAAAGGGAGAAGGGAAAACTACGTAAAAAGGTATCTCCAAGCAGTTATGTTTTCTGGTATTCATCTTAACATTTTCAGTTTAAAAATCAATAATAATGAAAAAACTAAATAATTTCAATCGTCACAAAAGGCGCACGCAAACAATTACGATTGACTAAAAAGGCATTAAAAGCTAATCGGCTTGTATCTCCCCCTTAATTAGTCAACACCGATTCCGGAATGGTCCTGCTCCAAATGTTTCGAAACGATAGGTATTCGGAAGCATCTCTCAAGTATTGACGGTTCGAGAGGAAGTGCTTGATATAGTGGTGCAATTTATCGAATGATAAATTCCGCTGAGATAGGATCGCGGCTAGATTAAACGACAATTCCTCCTCTTTCTCTGGTTCCGGAGAGAGAGTCCGCCCCTTTCCACCGCAAAATTAAATATAGGGTCGAATTGCAGTTGTGGCTGCTGAGAAGATATAGGCTGCTTCTCTACATCTATCTCTCTTTCGCCTTCGATCCTTCTTCCTTTCTCATTTCATCGTCTCTCTTTTTCCACATTGGTTGCTCCCTTTCCCTTCAACCCTCCGGCTGTACTATCCCTTCTACTACTCTGACTACCCTTATCTGCCACCGCAGACTTTCCCTCCCCCCTTAACCACCCCATCTCACCAAACACCTACATCTACCCCTTGTATATCTGGAAGCCACTCAGGCTGCCAACCCTCTGTTGTAGCGAACCACCCGCTATCTTGAATGGGGTCGCTTTTTGGGCACGCACTCCCTCTTGCTCAAGGGCTATCTTTCTTTTCATCCCTCTTCGATTTTTTCGACGCCATTCTACTTTTCATCTATTATCTTTCTTTGGCAAGAAATATGTTCTTAGATTTTCTTCAAGTTATACTTTTTTAGAACGATAATACTGCCTCGATAAGCGCCTGGAATAAAATCCTATATTTAAATAGTAATATATAAGAGGAAAATAGTTCCTGAAGGGAGCTAAAGTTTCGTAAATTATTCATTTTTCTGATAACGGCTTCTCTAGAGAGAAATGAAAAATCGGTACGTATTGATTTTTTAGTTGGTAAAAAATGGTATGCACTTGATGATTCCCTCCCTTATTATATATATAAGAAATCTCATGCAATATGCTATATAAGAAACGAGGCGCTTGCCATTGGTTGAAATTTAGAAGCGAGGCGCATGCTATTGGCTAGAATTTAGAAGCGAGGCGCTTGCTATTGGCTGAAGACTTAACAATTTTGAAAGTTTCACAGGTTTCAAAAGAAATAATGTGATGGGAACAGTAATCGTTGACACGTGGTTATTTATGCAAATTTTTTTTTTCGAATTTTCGGTAGTGATAATATTTGTGTATGTATTTAGTGTTTTGGTTTGTGCTGAAGGAGTCTCATTTTAAGGTGAGTTATTTCTTCTTTATATATGAATATCTTTGCAAATCTGGGACTTTTAGACTTAATATTTCTCATACTTTTTACTGTAAAAAAGTCTTTAAATCACAACTAACGTTTACCAAAAATTTATATATGTTTAAATGAGATATATAGGGGTCATTCTCTGAAAAAGAACAATTTCAGAATTAAGATTTTACGTGAAACAATATTTGATAAACTCTTACGTTACTAGTTTAGAAATTAAATCTGTAAGTGTGTCTCTGTCAAATTATCTTCGTTCTCTCTCTCTCTCTCTCTCTCTCTCTCTCTCTCTCTATCTACCTATCTATCTATCTCGAACCAGAGAAACAAAAAATTTAATTTAAAGTTGTATTCCATCTTCAGCTACCTACTGTGTTTGGGTCTCTCCCGTAACGGACAAACACTCTTAAACTGCGTAACAGCGTAACAGACCTATCGCCGGCTGACTTCTTATGTAGGATTAAGGGATTGTGCCTAGTCAGGTGAACAGAAAATGCAACTTTTCAAGAATTTTTTTTCAAAACGGATATTTATTAATTGAAATGAAAGTTTTTGTATGTCATTCAGCATCCTTTAGTGTGTATAGCAAATATTTCCTGTTCTAAAAAGAACAGACGTTGTGGTTAACTTCAGACGTGTAACTCCATTTCCGAGTCTCCCATTGGTCAGTACTTCCCTATACGAGAACTCTTTCGACTAACTTCAGAGGTGTAACACGTTTTATCGGGCTTCTGATTGGCTAGCAGATTTTCGATGTTTTTTGTCAACAATAACATCACAGTTAAGACGTTTATTTGGAGTATTTTTCAATTTATTTAAAATCTTCGTTTAATAAATAATTGCATTTTATTAAATAATAATAAATTGAAAATAAATTAAATTCTAATAATTAAGGAGTGATAGTTTAAGAAGTCACAGTGATTTTAGTGAAGTTGTTAAGGTTATAGTGTTTTGAGTGAAACAATGTTTTGTTTACATTGGCATTCGTTTCTGACAGGTGAGTAATGATAATAAAATTATTAATCTTTTATTTCTTTTTATTTTATTTATAACTTATTTATCTGTTTTTTAGTTCTATTATTAAATGTTTTTTTTTTTCTAAAAGTATCATAATTATTTATGTCATTTAAGGTTTTGATATTTCTTTTTATTCTAATGCACACGATTGTCATTGGATTTCTTTTCGGTCAGGTGGAAATTGTGAAACTGGTAAGTTATAATAATTTTTAGTTCTTTATTTTGTTTTATTGTATGTTTATAATTCATTAACTTTTTAAGTTTCTGTAAAATAAAAACATTATACTTCCATGTTTAAGGTTATATTTTTTGTTATCATTCTCCAGTTACGTAGTAATGGTTAGTGACAGGTAAGTAATAATAATAATTTTCAATCGTTTTATTTTATTGTAAGCTTCTAATTTATTCATCTTTTTTCTTATTACATTAATTCAATAGTTGTATTTTCTTCATTAAAGTATCATATTGATAAATGGCATTTGCTGTTAGGATGTTTGTTTCTATTGTAATTCAATAATTACATTATGTGATAATTATCATTGAAGTGTTTTGACAAGTAATTCATTTTATTAAGTTTATTTAAAACATTAGTTTATTAAATTATTATTTTAAATTTATAAAATGAGTATAGTTATAATAAAGATAATCATAAAATAATTGTAAGTATAGTGAAAAATAGTCACATTTTTAAATTTCTTTTGTTTCTAAATTTCTAATTTATTTACATTTGAAAAAATTGTGTTGTTTATTATTTACATTTTTTATTTATTAAATTAAAACTAATAACAATTTAATTACTTTTAATTAATATATTGAAATATTTATTATTGTATTGAAAATAATATTTTATTAATTCTTTTAAACTATTATTATATGAGTAATTTAATTTTAGAATGTTTGTTTCTATTCTATTTCATGTGTTAATCGTTACTAACTTTCATTAAAAAAAAAAAAAAATAACAATCGCGCCGTAGCGCGCAAGTCGATCTCGTTGTTTTATAAAAATATTCTTTTTTGTGTCCTCTGCAGGCGATATCTTAAGAGTCCTCCAAAAAAATGTGTCTTGTGATGGCTAAAATATCTTTGGACTGGATCATGTTAAATCGAAGAATAAAATAGATTCTGTTAGTTTATGAGAAACTGCTGTCATTGTTCGAAGGAATTAAAACAATTTCACTTTTTGACAAAATGTCAGATTCTCAAAATAAAAAATTTCATTTTCATGAAAAAAATCTTAAATTGCTGATTAAATTAACAAATTTAATTGTATTAAAAAAATCTTCGATCAATGACAACAGAATGGAGTTGTTGAGCTTGTGTCAAAATTTAAGCCAAATTCAAGATTGAAAATGTTTTTCCTCTCATCATTATAGTTAAACCAAAAATACTATTCCGTTGCTTTATAACCAAACCACTTGTGTAGTTATAAGATTAATGAATGCTAAATCAGAATAGTTATAATTATGTAATAAATAACCGTGGATAGATTAATTTATCTTAGGCGTTTGGAATAATTTAACCATATTTTGTAACGTGGGAATAAGTATAATAAAGTTTAGATTGCCTTTTAATTCTGGTCCCGGTAATGAAGTGAGTAAGGCATCCTCTCGAGGCCTGTAGCATTGCCTACCGATGTAAATGTAAAATGAAACCGCATATGAAATGGCTGTATAACGTCATGTGCAGTTAAAAAAGCAGCTCTCCATTGGATTAGTAGCGGGGCTCCCTAGTAACGTCCCCTATTCTTGCTCTCTTTTGACTTCCGTTACTCCCAAGGCACGAGTGCAATTAAATCGTGAAACAAGGGTCGAGGGTGTTCATCCAAGCCTGAAAGAACAAGGGTTCACATCTGTCGGTATTGTCATTCTTATGCTTTGGCAGTCACTCCACTAATTTTCTCAAATCCATTCGCACTGTGCTTCGTTTAAGCAAATGAAAAAGTGGGAAAATACATTTTCATAATTAAAGTGACTTAATAACAACATGTTTCTGATACACATATAATATCCATAATCTACATTTCGGGTGCAGTTACGCAAACGCTTCCCCCCCTTTCGATTTTAATAAAACTTGACATACTTACGTATTTTGACACGTTGATTGCGAATATCATTTTGGAAATTTGTTATTTTCATGGTGAAAATTATAAGATATCAGTTTTTTGTTGTTATTTCAATAAATATTAAAAATTTCTTAAATTACTTTTTACAAAACTTGTAGGCCTTCTTAAAATACATATTTTATGTCGTATGCATTTTTTTGATATTTCTAAAACTTTTTGAGAAAATCTAAAATAAAGTTGCTCGTACAGCGCAAAGAACGGCGAAGAGAAGGCAGCATTGCCACACTTTTTCTTTTTTTAAAACTCAATGTTGCTTGGGTATGTTTTGGTAATAAAAACCACTATAGATGTCAAAAAAGCCGAACTGTTACCCCTTGTGAAGAAACAGAGTTTTTTGTGGTCCTCTAACCCCACCCGATTGCTTCTGTCTTCTCTTCACCACTCTTCGGCCTTCGCGCTGCACGAGTAACTTCAATATCGATTTTCTCGAAAACTATTAGAGGTATCAAAAAAATACTGGCAACATAAATTATGTACTTTGAAAAGGGCTATAACTTTTGTAAAGAACAATTTTTGAAATTTTTAATATTTATTAAAATAAAAGCAAAAAACTGACTTCTTATACGTTTTTTACGGGTTTCACGATGCTGTTCGTAATCAGCGTATTAAAATACGTATCTATACCAAGTTTCATTAAAATCAGAGGGGGGTGGGTAATTTTTGGAACATGATCTCATTAATTCGACGTCCCCCGCCCCGTTGCTAAAGTGTTTATTAAAAAGCCAGTGTAATAAAATGTTAATTTGAAAAACAGTAGAATAATGTTAAAGCAAGGTTATAAAGAATGTTATACAGAATGTTATTGCATATTTGCATTAATAAACAAATGTATACATCGTTCGGTCTAATTAACATTTTATGACAAAACTTCAAAAGACATTTGATTAAACAAACAGTTTAATAGAAATGATATCCAAAAAAATTAATTATAAAAATGACTTTCCACTGTTTTTCAAATTATCATTTTATTAACCTGGCTTTTTAATAAACATTTTATCAACGGGGGGCGTCGAATTGGTTTATAAAATTATAAACTGTCAGCTTTTTCTGAAACCATGGACACCGCACCGTTCGAAATTTTGCGACTTCACTCGGTAACCTTCGGTACTTTTCAAAAATTTGAGTATATGTTTCGAAAGCTTTTCACTATTTTTAGCACCTCTCTGGATCGTTCGGAATCTTTCGGGTACGATCGTCAACTTTTGACTTCGTTCTAAAGTATCTTTATGCACTTTTATGTTCTGCTTGGCAATTATGGGAATCTTTTGAAAATTTTCGGATACGATAAAAAGCACTCGGCAATTCTCGACACCATTCGGAAGTTTTCGGTTCCACTCCCCACCTTTAGGCTCCGCTCGGACTTTTCCGGATACGATCGGAAGCTTTCGGCGCCACTCGGCTCCATTCGTATACCTTTCGGATACGAACCGAAGTACTCGGCAACTTCAGACCGTTTTTATGTAAAGCAAAAATAATCGTGAAAAGTTACCGTGAATTACATTGTGTTTTTGTTCTAAGGCGTAAAAGTTAAACGGCTTAAGAATCTCTGTGAGGGAATCGACCTAAAATTTCAAGGTCAGTTGCTGGTTTGAATCGAATATGAAAGGTTTGCATTTCCGGTTACAGTTCCACTGTAATTGGGAGAGCAGTCCAACCTGTTTTTATCTTCACCTTATTTCCCCTAATCAGGTTATAATGTCTAGCTATTTTAAATTCAAGAAGCCTATCACAAATTAGCACTGGGAATTAAACGCCTCGTAATTACAACGCATTTTCTGATTTTTATAGTGTTGTATATATTCAACTTATAATCATATCTAGAAAAAATATTGTTATTATGCGGAATCGCATTTTTAACTTTGATAATTTCTTATCGAAATATTTTCACTGAGATCAAGCTTTAAAAAAAGACTAATACTTTTTTGACAAAATATTCTTAGACTTTAGTTTTAAATTTAACTTGAAAAATATTTTTTGAAACTTTTTCACTGAAATGTTTCAACTGAAACCAAATAAACTTAAAGCTATTTTTGAAAAATTGATTAAAGTGTAAGTTTTATATTTCTCAACAAAGTAATTTATATATTCCAACTCAAAAGAATTTTATAAAATTTAACCAATTTTTTTAATATTAAACTTTTAAATTTAAGACTCAATCAACGTTTCTTTAAAGAAACCGACTTAAAACAATTCTTTCTGACATTTCACTTATTATATAATTCTACCTTTGTCTATCCAAATCTATGTCAAAAACTTTTTTTTTTAAGTTAAGCGAGAGGGGTTATTGAAAAAATGATTTTAAAATTGTACAAGGAAATTTTAAACCAAAGTAAATTAAGTAACTTAGACACAACTTAGAAGAAAATAATTGAAAAAAACTGAACTTGAAAAATTATGTTGGGCTTGGAGAAGTATATCCACACATTTAAACTTATAATTTTATTACAAATTCATCTTGTAAAATATTTCTCTGTTCCAAGTTAATTACGTTTTTAAAAAAACCAACCTAAAAACATTTGTAGAAAATACAAAGCATAATAAAACAAAACGCAAGCATATGACAGAAAATATGTCTATCCTTTTCTATCACATGCTTGCGTTCCGTTCCCGTTTTATTCTGCTCTGGGCAGCGCACACCTCCTAAGTTGTCTCATTGGTTGTAGGCATCGCGCTCAGTAGGCATGCGCAGTAATGTTTAGAGATGCTCTCTGTCATCTATGGATGCCATTCTTTTCAAATTTAAAAAAATAAAACAAAATCTTAGAATGAACTTAATTAATTTCTATACAATTTATTATCCGGCAGTTTTTAGGGTCGCTGATTAAAAATATAATACCAGATTTTCAAAATTAATATTAACGGATCAAATGAGACTAAAGAAAAAATTATAAAATTCAATCCGATTTGTTCCAAACTTATTAGTAGGAGGTTTTTGAGGTCTCTGATTACGCACATAATGTCAGATTTAAAAAAAATCAAAATATTTCACAAAATTGTTCATCCTATATCTTAAATAGTTATGACTAATTATTACTCTCTAATTTTCGATATCCATGACTAATCAGCAAAGTCGATGGATTTTTCACGAAATTTTTTTTTTTTGTACACAATCGGCAAAAATTGTGGGACCATTTACAAAAATCGTATTAAAAAAATGAACGTCTTTAAATGTTGATAACTCTGTTGGAAATTACCAAAAATAAAATTTTAATTGACCATTGGAAAGCTTATACAATTTTTCGTCAAATAATCCTAGCTTGAAGCTTTTTTGATTAATAGAAACGCATATTTGATGTAATAAAGACAGGTAAATGTTTCGTTCTCAGTGAATTTCCATTGTTCAAGTTTGGTGAGCTGCATTTTCTAGAGAAATACTAGGAAAATTTTGAAATTAAGCTAAATAAAACCTTGAAAAAGAAGCTTTAAAATAAGCCGAATTAAACCTTAATAGCTTGATTGGTTCAAAAGTTATAAGTAAATATATAATATGAAGATACGCAACGATCACACTGCTAGTTTGACTCTCGGCTGCCTGACGTGTGCGAAATACATGGGGAGAGGCGCAAACAGTAGAATCGATGCGTTAAAAATTGGTAATGCACGGTTAAAATAATTTCCTTAAAACTTTTAAACCAATCAAGATAATTAAGTTATCTTTGGCTTATTTTAAAGTAAAAATTTCAAGCTTAAATTCAAAAGTTTCCTATTATTTATCTAGAAAATGCAGCACACCAAACTTCAGGAATGAAAACTTCTGAAAACGAAAAATTCACCTGTCTTTATCTCATCAAATCTCCGTTTCTACTAATCAAAAAAGCTTCAAGCTAAGACTGTTTGACGGAAAATTTTAAAAATTTTCCAATGGTCTATAAAAAATTTAATTTTGCTAATTTCTAACATACACTACCGGCCAAAATTGTAGGACCACTTACAAAAATGGGATTAAAAACATGACCATCGTAAAATGTTGATAACTCTGTCAGATTTTATCGAAATGAAATTTTTCATAGATCTTATTAAATAAGCTCATTAAATTTGCCGTTAAATGATTTTATTTTGAAGCCTTTTTGGTAAATAGCAATGGAGATTAAATGTGATAGACAGGTGAATTTTTCGTTTTTTGTGGATTTTCATTGTTCAAGTTTGGTGGGCTGCATTTTCTAGAAATTAATTGGAAAAATTTGAATTTGAGCTATATTAAACCATGAACTTTTATCTTTAAAATAAGCCTAAGAAAACTTAAATATCTTGACTGGTTCTAAAGTTGTAAGTAAATATGTACAATACAAAAAACGCAGCATTTCCTTTGTTTCCTCCATTCTGGGCCCATTCGCCATGCATTTAGCAGATAAAAGTGAAGCAAGGACTAGAAATTGTTGCGTTTTCTCGTATCATACATTTACTTATAACTTTAGAACCAGTCAAGATATTTAAGTTTTTTTAGGCTTATTTTCAAAGTTCAAGGTTTAATATAGCTCAATTTTTAATTTTTCCAAATTCTTTGCTAGAAAAAGCAGCTCACCAAACTTTGGCAATGAAAATTCACAAAAAACGAAAATATCACCTGTCTTTATCACATTGAATCTCCATTTTTATTTATCAAAAACGCTTCAAAATAGGATTATTTAACGGAAAATTTAATAAGCTTTCCAACAGTCTATGAAAAACTTCATTTCAATAAAATCTGACAGAGTTATCAACATTTTAAGACGGTCATGTTTTTAATCCCATTTTTGTAAGTGGTCCCACAATTTTGGCCGGTAGTGTATGTTTAATGGTATTCCACAGCTAAAGTTTAGGAAGACGTTAGGAGTTGCCCCAACGTTTTTTTCCCTAAGTACGGTCCTGACTTCCTGAAACATATGACACAGTGTGAAGATGGCTGCATATGATCATCTGTGGCCCTCACATAATTATTTATGAAATGTGTCAAAAATTCCCATTCGTACTTTTCATCCTTAAATTGACATCCAATAATAAAATCGTTCCGCGTTTGATGTGTTAATTTTTTTAGTGCCGTACAATTGTCAGGACGAGGCCTTTTTTCCAATTTGTGTACTGTTTGCGCACAAATGATTAGTGAATTATAAATACCCACCCCCAACGTCTTTTAAAACTTTGGCTGTGGAACACGCTTGAAAATCCTAAGTAATTTTCTTATAAAAGCTTTTTAAACAAAGTTCCGAAAAATGCCGATCGACAAGACGACGAAAATGTCAGGTAATAAAGTCATTTAACTTCTATAAATTGATTATTATTGAAAAAAGCGATTTCACTTGGGAAAGGTGTACAATTGGAGGCAGAAGGTAAGCCCTGTGTTCAGCTTGAAGGCCTTGATGAATGACTGTGTTTCAGCAGTGCGTCACTCGAGCTGGAAGCGTGTCTTGCTTCAACTATGGTTGTGTCGTACAATGTCGGCTTATCTGATTCATCGAACAGTAGGAATTTCAATCTTCTCGGAAATTGAGCCCAATCACTTGCAAAAAAAAAGTTGGAGAAATTCACAGTCTAGAAATGACCTACATTTTATCGAAAATCCAATTTTCCTCCTTGGTCATAAATTTCGAAAAATTAGAAATGAAACCTTTGTATTACTAAAATGGATTACGTGTTTCCTGACTAATGGGATTTTTGGATTTAAGTTGTTTCTCGTCTACCGATATAAATAAAAAAAAGAAAAAAAAAGAAGAAGCTAGATTTGAAGGCAATTTCGTTTTTGTGGAAATGTTCCTTTGTCCTCGATCAAAGATCTCGCGTGACCCGGAAGTGTAATAGATCACTGGTTATCTTGGAGAGTACAATTAGGCTGCTCGCGCCATCTCGACCCTGGAGGACAAATCCCTTTTATCTAGAAGGAAGACAGAGGAGTTTTCTTCGGTCGGCGCGGAACGTGTGTGTGGGAGTCCGAGAGAGGGACTTGGGAAAAGAAGAGAGCCCGCGGAGGCAAGGAGAGATAGATTACTCCGCCATTCTTGCAATTTCCCTGTCGTATCGAGGCTCGTAAATTCCCGGTGAAATATGCGAAGGGGCGCCTGGTGCGGGCAGCACGCTGCTGCTCTCCACTCACCCGACCCACCCTTATCCATAAGGGTTGGAAGCAAGGGGTATGTCTACCAGGGAACTGTACAGACTCCCGTATCGCCCCCTGGCAAGCCCCGCTTCTCCTCTACCTTCCTATACCTTCGCCTTAACCTCTCTACTTTTTTTTGTACCCTCTAATTGATGATAGCGACAAAAACGGGTTATCTATTCATGTCTTAAATTTCCCTGGATACTAGAAATAGCAAATGAAACATGAAGAAAAAGTTTCCTTTAATATATTGCTCCGAGAAGAGTTAAAAATATTTTTTGCTTTTTTAATAAGTGCGAGGGTAAAGAGAAAATAGATGTTTGTGTCCACACGGAAGAACTTTTGATTTTAATAGTTAATATTGTAATATGTATTTTTACAGTATTTCAATGCTAAATCAGGATATAACAGTAAAAATGGTGTTTTATACTACAGAAGTAGAAAAATATGCTTTTTCGACAGCTAATATCAATATAATTATTATGAAATTAAAATTTACTATTAAAAACTGGAAAGATTGTTTTTTCTTAAAAGCAAACTGAAACTAGGAAAAAGTGTAATCTAAAAAAATAACTATAAATATTTCATTTTGATTAAGTAATAGTTTTTTAAAAAAACTTACAAAAACAAGTTTAAAATATTACTAAATTCAATAGGAAACAACAATGAAATAAGTTCAGCTTGAACATCTTGCAGTTAAAAATATTATATTTCAAAATAATGCCTTGGTGAAATTCCTATTGACACTAGGGAAATTGGCGGCCATGACAGTTTAACAGCTGTGCACGTTGTCACTTTTGATTTGCTTATATTCGGATAATATAATATTTTGCTTTTAAAAAAACAATGAAATCGTTACCCACACAGCACCAGAAATTCCCTGAATATTGGTCCACATTTCCCGAATATTCGAACCTAATATTCAGGGAAGTTTCGTGGAAGCATCAAAATGTCCGCCATAAAGAATATTGGACACTAAATTTCCCTGAAAATGTATTTCTAATTTTCAGGGAATTTCCGCATCTAATATTCCTTCAATATTCACAGTATTCGTAAATCTTCTGTACATGATGCGCAATGGTCGAACTTGGTTTCTGTGACACTTACGGCTGCGCAGTAGTTTTTAATGTTCTAGAATCCTACGGGTGCCAAATATGACATACAATTTTTATCAATTACCAGATCAAAAAAATTTTGGAAATTTTTTTTAACTTTCCCTGAATATTCTAGGAATATTAGATGCGGAAATTCCCTGAAAATTAGAAATACATTTTCAGGGAAATTTAGCGTCCAATTTTCTTTATGGCGGACATTTTGATGCTTCCACGAAACTTCCCTGAATATTAGGTTCGAATATTCGGGAAATGTGGACCAATGTTCAGGGGAAATTCAGGGAATTTCTAGTGCTGTGTGGGTAATTTATATTGAAGTGTTTGAGAAACGTAAATTCGATCAATATATATATACAATATATCAATATATTGAAGTGGGTGAATAATAACACAATAAAAACTTTACACGTGATAGTTTTATTCAATATAAATAGGTCATATCATGAAAAAAGTTTTAAGTGATTTTTGAAGTTGGCGGATGTCAAACTTCAACTACTGTTCATAGATGAGAAGTTGTGATTTTTTTCTCAAAAGTGGTAATATATTAAAAAGATTAGTATATAAGAAAACTTTTCCCTTCAAACATTATACATATATCTATTATGCGATGCGTTAAGTATTTAGTGTTTATATAGGTTATATGTTATGATTTCGTTCGTGGCGGTGCGGTGAGATTGTGTTTATGCATTTAGGAGTGTTCAAAATAATATGGAATTTCAACTACCACAGGTAACCTATAATAATATAATAATTATGAAAATCAGTTTATTTACCTTTTTATGGGAATTACTTATTAAGGGTGTTGTAAGGAGAGAATTAGCATAACCTTAAAAATGCTTTTTCAGGCAGCGTACAATTGCGACACTTAACCAATTTTTTTCAGAAACAAAAAATGTAATTAAAAATATGCTCATGTACCCATAATTTAAATTTTATGCAGATTCTAAAACTAATTTGACATTTTAGAAATATGTATTATTTGGGCTTCAGTTTCTGAACAAAATATTGAAAATTGTGTACTTTTTTATGTTCATAATTTTCAACATTTTGTTCAGAAACTGAAGCCCAAATAATACATATTTCTAAAATGTCAAATTAGTTTTAGAATCTGCATAAAATTTAAATTATGGGTACATGAGCATATTTTTAATTACATTTTTTGTTTCTGAAAAAAATTGGTTAAGTGTCGCAATTATACGCTGGCTGGAAAAGCATTTTTAGGGCTATGTTAATTCTCTCCTTGCAACATTCTTAATCTCGATTTTACTAATTCCAAAACTCGATGGTAAATTTCCCAACAAAATGGCGATTCTAGTTTCTTTTAACATTTCCTATCGAAATTTGTACAATTTATTTTTAAAGTAATAAGTCCACTATTATTATTATTATTATTATTATTATTTTTTTTTTTTTGATGTGGTTTTGATTTAATAGTTTAAACTAAAAATAGTAAATTCTAAAAATATAACGTTATATCCTTGTTTCCTATCGAAATTTTGTAAAAATAAATGCTATAAAATTAAATATTAAAATCAAAAGTCTTTCCGTGCGGGTACCAGTTTTTGTTCACTTTTTTCATAATTTTGGATATGTGGCGACTAGAGCAAAAAAAACCACCCTGTGGAATTCCATATGGAAAAATTAAAAACAAAAAATAAATTTATTTTAAAAGAATTTATCACTCGGTGAAGTTATTAATTCATAATTAATAAGAATGTGGATAAATGAATTTACAATTCGAAGCAAATAATTAAAATTTAAAAAAGAAAAATCATATTTTGTAAAAAATTATTAAAAATGAAAGAAATTGAAAATTAATAAATAATTTAACTAATTTAATATTGAAGGAAATAATTAAAACTGAAAAAGTTTTATTTTAAAAAATTAAAGAAAAAAATTAAAACTTGTGAAAATTGAATTTCAAAATTAGGGGAAAAGTAGAAAAAGAATTAAATTAATTAGAAATTAAAGAAAATTTTTGAAAAATAATTAAAATAGTTGACAATTGTAGCAAAGCATTAAAATCATAAAAGAAAAGAATTGTTAAAAATTAAAGAATTTTTTAAATATAATTTTAAATTTACTATTTTCAAAGATTAATGATAGAACGTCCAAGGCTGCGTACTGCCGGTAAGATGCGCTTTCACACAGTAAACGTCCTTCCGGAAGGACAATTTATTTTTGTGAAAAAATATTTTAATTTCATATAATCATCATCATCAACATCACCATCATCATTATCATCATAATTCATCATCTTTATCATCACAGGAATTGAGTTTATTATTACTTTTGAAAATATTGTTATAACTAACGTAATGGCGGCCGGTGGTAAATTGCTCAGGCGCGGGTCCCTCGGAAATCAATCTATAAAATCAATATGGAAGCAGATAAGTATAAAAATGAATATATGGTTTTTTAGGTAATGAAACAAGCTTTCAGATGACGTAAATATCGATTTTTTAAATTTATGTACAAGGGCTAGGTACTCTTTTTAAAAAAACGAAAACGTCCTGCCGGCAGTACCGCGCGTCGTCTTTTTGTGACTAAAAATTATGTGAATTTTTGGAAAATTTAACTTCTTTTAGTTACCAAGCTTCGGGGTTTGAATTTACAAGTTCCATGTTTACATGCGCTGAAAGCTTGATTCTTTACATTTCCAACCATATATACTACTTTTTGTTTATCTGAATCCATGTTAATTTTATAACGCGATTTCGTACGTACTCGCGGAAGGCTTTTTTGTCCTGCCGGAAGGACGTTGGACGTTCTATCATTAAAGAAAAGAATTTAAACTTCGGTAATAGAATTTAAAAATGAAGGGAAAAAGTGAAAAATAATGAAAATAAAATTGAAGAAAATTGTTGAAAAATGATAAAAATAGTTAAGAATTGTAGAAAATTATTAAAATCATAAAAGAAAAGAATCCTTCAAAATTGAAAAATTTTTAAATATAATTTTAAGAGTGGATTAATTAAATTTTTAATCAACGAAATTTCAAATTAATTAAAGTTCGAAAAATTATAATATATATTTGAACCAGAAATTATATATGATTATAATTAATTAATTATAATATATAATTATAATTATAGTCTTGTTTATCTCAAATATATTCTGTAATTTTTAAAATTATTCCTTACAAATTTTTATTATTTTCTTCAATTTACAACTATTTCTATCAATTATTTTATTATTAAATTTATTTTTCAATTACTTTTTGTTTTTTTAAATTATTTTTTGATTAATTTTCTAATTTTTTGATTATTTATCTCAAATGGTAGTTATTTTTTCAATTTACAATTATTTTCATTACTCTTCAATTAATTTCTAAGATTTTAAAAACTTTTAATAATTTTCTTCAACTTTCAATTATTATTGTTATCATTTTGCAATCAATTTCTTCAATTTTTAATTAGTTTTATTACATGGCAAATATTGTCCCGAATTTGTTATTAGTTTCATTACTCTTCAATTATTTCCCTAGATTTTAAAATATTTTTCTCAAATTTTAATAATTTTCTTCAATTTTTAATTATTTTTGTTGTTATTTTTCAACCTGTTTCTTTAATTTTTTATTAATCTCACTATTCATTCCTCAATTAAATACCTACATTTTTAATTATTTATCTTATTTATCAATTAATTTTTTCAAATTTATTTTCTTTCATCTTTAGTCCAAAGTTATAAGCATTTTAAAAATCGAAAATTTTGAAAATCTTGTTCTTTAATCATTTTACTTTTATGCTTTATTACAAGCTTTAATATATTTTCATTATTATGTAGGTAGGTGATTAAAAAATATGTCGAATGAATGCCGATTATATTCTTACCATTTTTTAGATTTTTCTTTCAATTGTTAATTATTTTCGTCATATTGTAATTTTTATTTTAATTATCAATTATTTTCTTAAAATTTACATTGAATTCTTTGATTTCCCATTTATAACTTCAATTTTAATTTATTTTCTTCAATTTTCAAATGTTTTCTTTAACTTTTAATTACTTCTTCTTCATAGAGGAAGTAGTGTTTTACCCTCAAATCCTCGATTGCGATTTTTTGACATTTCTCGACATAATTCGACCCCAGGATGTCAAAAATGATGTCAAAAATGATGTTTAGAAAAAATGTCCGGGAGTGTGTGTGTGTGTTAACATTACGTTTGACCCAATATCTCGAGAACCGATTTAGTTAGGATTATCTTTTTTTTACTAAATTATGGGTCTCTCAGGGAGACAAATTATGCCATATGTTTGAATCCGATCGATCAATTCCAGCTATATATTTTTTAGATTTTAAAATTTGGAAAAAATCGTTTTTTGGCAAAATTGTTGTAATTTTTCAAGAAAGTTAAAATGTAAGGTTTTTTTGCATTTCATTTTTCAAAAACGCATCGATTGAGCTATTTAACGAAATTTTCATTTTCCATTTTTGAAAAAGAGAAACTTTTTTTCTCTACGAGGAAGCATTGTGTTCAAAAAATAGGCACAAAAGAAAAAAAAAGTTCGAATGTTAATACTCGACGTAGAACTTTGCAGCGGTTTTTTTTTATTAATATTCATTTTTTTCCATTCCTCAATTTTCAACTGTTTTCTTCAATATTCATTAATTCTCGCCTTTTTCAATTGCTTTTTTTCAATTATTAAGTATATTCTTTAAATATCACTTTCATTTTTCAATTTTTTTCTTCAATTTTCAATTATTTTTTTAATTTTAATTTTTTTTTCGTTTTTCAATCCAGTTGTTAAATGTGCAATTATTTCTAACAATTTTTCCTATAATTTTCTTAATTTTTCTATTTGCAATTATTTTCTTTAAGAATCCGTTCAAAAAATACGTAACGCTTATAGGGGGTGGAGGGGGGTCAGAAAAAATAAGCTTTTGAACATACCATCCCATTACAAAGGGAGAGGGGGGGGGGTCAAAATAGATCCAAAAAAGCGTTACATATTTTTCTAACAGCCCATAAATTCAAAATTTCTTGTTTATTTTTTTTCAGTTGTCTATTGATCTAGTCATTTTTCGAATATTGTTTCAAATTGACAATTATTGCTTCCTCATAGAGGAAGCTTTGTGATCGTTAAGATTTTCGATTTTCCAAAAATAGTCTAAATCGACTCATTTTCATCTAAAACGCGTAAATTTTCATTCCTAAGCAAATGTCCAGATGTATGTGTGTGTGTGTGTGTGTGTACGTGTGTGTGTATAGCGTTTTTTGTCGCCAGGATATCTCGAGAACGCTTCAACGGATTTCAATAAAATTTGGATGACTTTTTAAGCTCGTGAATATCTAAATTTGGACACAGGGATTTTTGAAAATACCCAATCAAATTTTGTTGAGCACCTTTTTCATCGAAAAAAATCGTTTTTTGCCAAAAATTTTTTTCCAAGCTAAAAATACAACTTAATGAATAAAAAAATCATATTCCTTATTTCAAAACGAATCGATTGACCTATATAACTTTTATAATTGATCAAAAATTCGTAAATTAATTGATGTTTTTTCATTTTTTTGCACTTAAAATTCCTCTTTTTAAAGAATTTCTCGAATTAAATTTTATATTATTAATATATTGCTTTTTCTATAAGAAAGCAAATTTGTTTGCTAACTTTGGAACGAAATATCCACGAAATGGACATAATTTTCACCTAGTAAAATAATGATAATAATAATAATAATAATATTACTAATAATATTAACCCTCAACTGCTAGACTATCGGGATTTAACGTAACTGCTAGATTGGGTCTACGGGACCCGAGCGATTTTCAAACGCTGATTGCTCAGAGCCTAATGAACATATCGGGACTTTTTTTTTAAAACTTATTGCCAGAACCTGTAGAAAAAGAATATCTAGCTTAAATTAATGTGTCTTTAATATTTTTTTAAATATTTCAAGAAATGTAAAGATATGTTTTTAAAAAGTCGTTTTTTTCAAATAGCTATAGTAACACCAAAAATAGTAGTGATGCATGTCGAGCAAACGATCTGATCGACTTCACATCTGATTGTCTGCTGTTTGCTCGATTATGATTGAATTGAACAAATTACTTTTTATTTACCTTTTAATAATTAGCATAACTTTTGAGAATATCGTTAAGTAAGAATCCTTTTAGTTTGTTGATATATACTGACATACCGAAATTTTAAAAAAGTAACCTCTTTTATGATTAACTGAAAAATTAAAAATTTTACAAATGAAGCAAAATAACCTCGTAAAATTTGAATATTGAATATTAAGTTTGAAACTTTTAAAAGCTTACAGAAAAAAGATACAATGTGTTAAAAGATGTCATTTTTCATGAATTTAAAATTTAATTTTATAATAAACGAAATTTTTTTTTAAGTTATTGTTCTGAGTAAGAAAAGTTAATGTATTAATTTCAAACTTCGTAAATACATTTTTCTTATTATAATTATGCTTTATATAAAAAATAAATTACCACACACAAATCTTTAAAATATATATTGACATTCTTTTTTAGCGAAATTTTATTTAAACCTATATTTAGTAATTTAAAAAAATATGAAATATGAACTGAAAACGCTATATTTTCACGTCTTTAATTAACATTTTGTAAATGCCCGAACAGCACCGGATGTTTCAGCAACATCCGTTGCTGTTTGGGTGTAAAAGAAAATATCAAAATCTTTATTAGAAATTAATTAATTCTTACCTAAAGATATTCTCAAAAGTTATGCTAATTATTAAAAGGTAAATAAAAAGTAATTTGTTCAATTCAATCATAATCGAGCAAACAGCAGACGATCAGATGTGAAGTCGATCAGATCGTTTGCTCGACATGCATCACTAAAAAATAGACATAAATAAAATTTCTAAGAGGATTTTTAAAGCTTTAAACATGTACCTTAAGTCTGTTTAAACCATTTTTTGATTGGCTGAAAAAAACATATTTTATGGGAGAAATGAAAGTGAAGTCACCTGAGAAATTTCAACCCATCGAAATATATGTTACTTATCGGTGCCAATTTTTTTTCTGGGACTATTTTGGATGTAAAAGAAAACCATATTATCAAAATTAAAAAAAAAAAAATTTGAAAAAAAAAATTAAAAAAAAATTTCTTTTTGTTGAAATTTTTTGTTGTTGTTGTAAAAATCTATCTCCTCCTACAATTTTTTATATTTTTTTAATGCCAATTTTTTTTTTATATGCCTTTTTTAAGATTTCAAACAAAATATCGTATGGGTTTTAACATTTTTTAATTTTTTCAACAAAAAAAAAATTTTTTTAATTGTTTTTTAAAAAAATTTTTTTATTCAAAACCTTTCTTTTTAATCTTGATAATATGTCATTCTTTTACATCCAAAATAATCTCAGAAAAAAAATTTGCACCGATAAGTAACATATTTCGATGGGTTGAAATTTCTCAGGTGACTCCACTTAATGAACCAAATTTGATGATTTTCATTTCTCCAAAAAAAATATGTTTTTTTCAGCCAGTCAAAAAGTGGCTTAATCAGACTTAAGGTACATGTTAAAAGCTTTAAAAATCCACTTAGAAATTTTATTTATGTCTATTTTTGGTGTTACTATAGCTATTTGAAAAAAACGACTTTTTAAAAAAGTATCTTTACATTTCTTGAAATATTTAAAAAAATATTAAAGACGCATTAATTTAAGCTAGATTAACTAAATTAACTAATCAAATTGTTTTAGTATCTTTTTAATCAAAATAATTCATGTTTTTTTAATTTTTGTTTTTATTAACTTAAAATTTTTAAAATATTATTAAATTATTGCTTCCTCTATGAGGAAGCAAATTGTTTTGCTTCCTTGGAAGCGAAGTGTCCATGAAATGGACAGAATTCACACCTAGTTTTCTTTAATTTTCAATTATTCTCGTCATCTTTCAACTGTTTCCTTCAATTTCCTTCAAATATACTTTTCCGCAACAAAAATAGAAAAATTACAACACATTATGGAATATTTTCAACGATGTGTGGTAAAACTCAAAAATTCAATTCCTCATTCTGAAATACAGGTTAATTAACTATAAAATTAAATTTTATATTATTTTATGGAAATTTAAAGCATTTTTAAGTATAATGCTGAGACAAAAGTGCCTTTACGAATACTAAAAACCCGACGAAGACCGGTACGACGGCTTGTAATTAATATTATCAATAATTCTTGAATAATTGACAGAAGAATTGATTAAGGATAATGGTGATAGTAGAAAGAAAGTAATTAAGAAACAGTGAGGTGGAAAAGCGTGTGAGGTTGAGTGAAGTTGGTATTAGAGTTATAACTGTACTTGCTGTATACTATACATGGAGAATACATAAAATAGAAGGGAACCCCCGTGCGATGATTCTACCTATATCTACAGCACACAGTAGCGTACCGCGGCCGCCACGCCGCGCCGGTCGGTTTAATTTAACACAGCAGCTGTAATCCCATCCATTACACTGGCGGTAATATACGATCGCTCGAGATTCATACTCCGTTTTTTCACTAATTAACAGACGGGACAAATCGCTCTACCAATCCCTCTCGTTCCTCATGAACCCCATCGCTTCTTTACGCTCCACCGGAAAAAAATACACCCCCAATATGTCGCTTGTTCATATCTTGATGGACAATTACTCCAATAGTAATAATCGTCTTGATTATTCAAAATTTACATTTATGTACTGATATAATTGATCTTTTTTAAACATTTGGTTTAAGTTAAAAATACCCGTTTGATAGATCAAGTCGTTTTTCTAATAATTTTGGCCACGATATTTGATCTGACATCTTGGATTTTGTAAATTGAACATCAAATTTGTGATCAGTGACTCCAAAAACTCCCATATAGTTTGGTAAAAAATCAACATTTATTTAGTTTTGTTGTCCGCCATACTAGTTCCGCCATTTTGAATTTTGAAAATTGATTACAGTCGTCATCAGTGACTCCGAAAAACCATGTATACTAAATTTAATAAAATGTAATCAATTTTTAAAAGATCTAAAGTTATCTTCAATTAAAGGATTGTTTTTACCTCCAAAAACCGTCAACGACTTGATCTTGCAATTCAAAATGAAACTTTGTACTTTTATATTTAGTGGAATAAAGTTCCAGAAACGATAAGTTTTAAGTGAATAGTTTGTTTACAATTATTGTTTAAGTGGCAATATCTTTTAGAACGTTACATATAAACAAGTTTTCTTAACAGCAGAAAATTCGTTAAAATAAGAGGACAATTACTACTCTCTATAAACCAGTTAATAATTTAAGAAACTCTAAACAGTTTGACACAATATTAGCAGACGATTAGTCAGCTGTTCGGAACTGCGCGCGCCGCGCTAATTCAGACGTTTACCGTCATTGGTGGGAAACACTCTAAATGGCGCGCGCAGTTTTCAACAGCTGACTGATCGGCTGCCAAAATCCTATCAAACTGTCTCGAGTTTGTTAAATTATTATTAACAAGTTTATACACATTAAGAGACTAAAGATTTTAATCTTTGTAAAAAATCTTTACAATTTTAATATGTAATGTTACAGGTTAAGGAAAAACGTTTTTTTTCAAATGTTCTGTATGAAAGATACGACAAATGGCGCATTATAAACTTTATTAATATCTCCAAGTTCTGTCCTTGGTATTAATCCTGAAAAGGAGCGCGAAAAATTCAAAATACATTAAAACACAACAATTATACTGGGAATCCTCATTGAACCACTTGAAAAAACACTCCCAAAAATATCAATAATAGAAGCCAAAAAGAAAACCAGCCAAACAATTCAAAAAATTTGGAACATTGCAACCAGATAAAATTATTCGTACTTTAAACGTAACTGGACCGGGACCAACTTCCTTAAGTTTCTTATCACGTGTCTCCTAAAAATTTTGAGACAAAACAGAAAAAAACACTTGGGCCCTTTTTGAAACAAAAATTTTTTTCGATATTTTAAAAATAGAAATTAACATATTTTTAAGAAAATAAACAATAATAAGGTTATTATAGGTTTAATTTTTTAATTTAACTTAAATAAAAGGTATCTAATTGCTGAATTATTTGCAATAACTAAAACCCATAAAAAAAACCTGAACGCTAATGAAAAATCTGTAAAAAGGCTGGTTTTTTGAAAATTACACCCTTCCATTCTATTTTAACTGCTTAATGACTTGCATGAAAATTAAAGCATATAAAATATTCTGTAAATTAAAAAAAAATTGAACGATTTATCTTTAAAACTGTCATAGTTATGACCTTTAAATTGCAAAAAAACATTTTTAAAATAAATAAATTTTAGATTTTGTAAAATAAATAGTTACTATTAGATCTAAGCTATACTACTTGAGGATAAATTAAAGTTGACTTAATTTTGATTAGCAGTTGAAATTAAAAAAAACAAAAAAAAAAGATCGATATAATTTATAATGAAAGTTAAGTGTTCTGTGCCTAATAGTATTTTAGTAATGAAAAAAATAAAGTGTTGGTTTTTATATTGTGGTTCACGTCATTAGAATTGGCGATAGGTCAGTAGAATTAAGAATCCTATCCTAAAAAGGAAAAGACGTTGTGATTAACTTCAGACGTGTAAGACCCTTTCGTGACCTCTTATTGGTCAGTAGATATAATCGATAGTTTTCGATTTCGACTTTCTGATTTTCATAATAAATTTTACAGTAAAAATATTAAAATGTAATTATAACTTATTTTACATGATATTTTATTTTGGGACTTTAAAATAAAAATAATTTTAATTAAGTTATCCGTAATTTAAAAATGAGGTTTGACCTTGGAATTTATGAAAGAAATACCTTTCGACAAACTTCAGACGTGTAAGACCCTTTTTTACTCTCTCATTGGTCAACAATATCTTCGATATTTATCGATAGTTTTTTGTTGTTATTTTGGTGGTCGTTTGCTAAGAATAATATTTTAGGTTAGTTGCTTTCTTTTTATTTTGTAATTTTGTAATACTTAATAGAAATTTTAATTTACTTTAGGAGAAGAGTGCTTTTTAAAAAAAAATCAGTGAAGTGTTTAGTGGTCAATATAGTGTTTTAATTTTATAAGAGAAGTGATGTGTTTATTTAGTAGGCTTCACGTGTCAATCTTCTGCATATTTATATGGGTGAGTAATAATAACAATTTTTTCATTGCTTTCTTTTTTTAAATTAATTTTATTATATTTAACTATTAATATTATATTGAAACATAAAATTAAGTTAGTAATTTTGCACTTTCAGTGGTGAAGTTTGAGGTTAGAGTATTTTGTGTTATTATGTAGGTTCAGTCACATGACGATCCTCCTTACATTTGATGACAGGTGAGTAATAATAATAATAATAGTAATTTTCATGACTTTTTTTTTAATTGTAATCTGAAAAGGTACAGAGAATTTTATTATTGTTAATTATTATTTTTGTTTTTATGCTATCAAGTTAATAGTTTTGCACTTTTAATGGGGGAAAAAAAGTTGGAAGTATTGTATTTTTTAGAAAAATACATGTGGAAATTATTTCGCGACAGGTAAGAAAGAATAATGTTTTTCATTAATTTATTTTTATTTTAATGCAAACCTAAAAGTTCTAGAGGATTTTATTTTTATTATCATTATTTATATAAAACTAGATTGGGAGTTTTGAACTGTTAATTTCCATACTTTTTAATACAATTATAAGGTTCTAAATCACCTTATGTCTTGAAACAAAAAAAATCTACAGTTTTGAATCATACAAACATTTCTGTTAGAGTTTATAAAGTATCTTATTACAATTTAATAAGGAAATAGCGATCATAAATTTCATTGTTAACATAAGTTTTCATAAAATTATTAACTATAGCTACTTTTCAATTATACCTTCAGCATACTTTAAAATTTAGTAATAAAAAAAAATTGCAAATGGTGATAACTTTTTGTAATGTTCAGTTTCACTTACGGAATAAATTAGCCCAAAAAGTATGCTCTCGCTAATTATGTCATCAAAAGCTAGCTTACCTGTGAACAGAAAATAAGTGTTGATTAGTAAAATGCATGATAAATTTCCACATTAAGTTTTAGAAGTGGGCGTGATTATTAATTTATTTATTTAGTGGACATTGGTGTTTTATGGCGGTTGACAGCTAGTGGGTAATTAATCAAGTACATTGAGGTATAATTTTTAATTTATCGCAGATGAGCATGACATCAAGGTCGTGTTGAGAGAGGTTTCACGAGATAAAGAAGCAATGAATACTTCATCTGTATTCGAATGCGATTGGCGAAGAAGATGCGACAAGGGTCGAGCGACAAGTCTAAAGTAACAACCAACCATCTGGAATACTTCCGCGCCATAATTCACGTCTCGACAAGAGTCGATGCTCCATCTTGGATCGGCCTACCTAAAGATAAAAAAAATTTTTTTGAAGAAATAGTCAAGATCATTAATCAACTCATTAACAGCCTCGAGATTCCGCTACACGTACCGGACTCCAAGAAATGCTGCGCGATAAAATATCTATAAGTATCACTCGGTTACTTAATTTAGAGAGTAGCAGTGAAGAAATTTGTATTTAAAGTCAATCTTGTATAATGCTCAATTGGAGCTGCGGCAATATTGATCTTTAAAAGTTTATAAATATTCTGTACTTTTAAAATCATTTCTTTCAATTTTTTTGATTGCATTAGATATGTAAAAAATTGGTGTCTTTGCTGAGATTGTGGATCGAGTTTGTCAAGATAAAAAAAACAAGATTTTCACACACATGAATAAATTTCACGCAGTCATGAGTAGTGAAAAAGCAGATAGCGTTCATTTTCTTCTACCTACGTTAAATTTCTACTCGGAGAGTTTATATAGGTGTGGCGGGTAATCAAGGTTAAGCGAACCAGTTAAGTGGATAAGGTAATCTAGAAATGTCCAGAGGCATATTCTGCAAATCGATTGGTCAACAATCTTTCCTCGATGATATTACTTTCGATATGAAACAAATTAGTCAACTGGATCGAATTACTCGATTACGAGTTGTCTTGAATCACTGAATTAGTCAAGCTGACAAATAAACTTTAGTATCATAGCTTTATAATTTATTTTCAACTTCCAAACCGTAAAATGTTTACGGTTTATATTCAAGGTTTGATAAAACATTCAGCTCCAAAGAGAGAGTTTCATAAGAACAGATCCAGAAGACAAAAAAGTTGTATACTACAAAAATATTCTTATTTTTAGACTTGGTGTTTAAGTAACTGAACGTTTACCATCACGGTTCATTTATTTTATTCAAAATCTGCATAGTTTGTACAAAGGCGTCTTTCAAAGAGAGGCTCATTCATTGTGAGAATTTTTAAAGTCGAAGTATCCGTATAATTTATCTGTCGAAAGGGTTGGGTCGTGGAAAGCGCTTTGATCAAATTTTATGACAGGAATAACAAACTAGGGAGTAGTGCCCTCAGTAACACTCGAATATTTGTATAGTGTGTTCTCAGCACCTTAATATACTCGCGAATCATAAGTCTCCCAGTTAGCTCTTGGTTTAAATGCTCGATCTTGGTAGAGGAAAGACGTTCATCGTATACCTTCTCACAAGCCGCGTGAAATTAATTAGTTAATTAAGCACGGTGTGATGGTGTCCATCCAATTAAATCCCTTGCCATGTCTCGCGGGTGCGCAGACGCGACATCCGAGCGGCTCGCGTTTATATACCGAGAACTGCCAACTTCCCTCTTCCTCTTGTCCTCCTCGCACTCCGCGAAACCACATTGACTTTACCGACGACCCACAGTTCTGCGGTTTCCTCAGTGTACCATGTGCCCTGTGTATTCAGGTAAGCCACGTGTCAAATGTCCTACTTTTTCGTAAAGTCGTGATGATATTTTTGTATTGAAAACAATAATAGAATATAAATAATGTGTTAATTACATTTAGATCATTATATATAACGATTTTAGGATACTTCTCCGATTGGCGAACTATTGGATTGGGAGCCAAGGTTCCAATATTGATCCAGTATTGCTACTTAACGGAACAATGTTGTATGACTCATTTTTACTAGTTTATGTTTAATATTCAACTTTCAAAATTAAATTAGTGTTTAATAAACACAAATAAATAATAAACCCTAGCACCAAGTTACTTTATTGATAAATAACTAAACAAAGTAACAAAAAGGATAGACTAATTAAATTACACCATTTAATAAATAAAATCAAAACTAACACGCCACGATTATCACCAGTATTTCCGGAGAGCGGGGGATAAGAAACAGCAACAAACTACGATTTTTAACTTGCAATAAAAATAATAAATTTATTGCAAACAATCAATGCAAGAAAATTCACAAAAGAATTTGAATAGCCGTCCGCATAGCACGGACATTTTACTAAGGTTACCCGCAATGAACAGTATTACAAAATATCCGGAGATCTGACTATCAAATTAATAAACAAAACTTAATATTGGTGCTCACCTAGGAGGGCACAAAAGCCATGAATGGAGACCGATCAGTCTTATTTAGTTACATTTTTATAAAGTTTTAACACTTTTCATGAAAGAACACGACCAAAATGTCGATCACACCAGTTCAGAATCACGAGAGCGAGAGTACTTCGTCAAAAGTTTACAATGCAGCAACACATACGCTGCGGTGCCGCTCTCAAGAACCACATTTGAGGCCGAGTCCACAACAATAACTTTTGTGCATTCGACGCGTGGTCGTTTCTATTGTGGACTCGGCTTCGCAGATCGAGCGGCAATCAACCGAGGAACGTAAATCAGGTACAATTGTAGCGGCGCTGACGTCCAGCGCTAAAGTGAAAATGGCTGCCACCAGTATTTTGACAGTTTATAAACACGACCTGCGGCATTATATTCTGGTCCTGGCACTCTTGTGGGAACGGGACTAACATCCAATATGATGTGCCAGGACGATCCTAGGATGACTAGGACTGGCGAAACCACAACCTGGGGCACCTCGACAAACATTTTGTTGTGGAAAACTCCACGTCAGAGTCAAACAGTGTTTGTGCGTGTAAAAAAGAAAGAGTGCGAAACGTTTAATGTTTATCGCACACAAAACAATAATTGTCCGGTTCGACATGTTAGCAGGTAAAAGAGAAGTTTTAATAATAATATTCAAACAAAACAAAAAATATTATGCTGGACGTAACATACCAAAATAGAAATAAATATTAAATTATCAAATCTTAAATTCAACTAAATAGAGACAAATATAAATCAAAATAAGTTTAAAGTTTAGAATTTAAGAGTGTAAAGTCAAAATAACAAAAAGGAGAAGTTACTGAGTTTACACTAGGCTGAACAGTAGCCTGGAGATGATTCCATACTGGTGTGTAATTTAGTTAAACAATTAATGTATTATTATTATTATTATTATTATATATCAATTACTATATGCTGTATTATGATAATTATGTATTTTTAAATCAATTTAAAAATATTGCGCGAGATAAATGTATACCTCGTAACAGTTGTTAGAAGCCTGACGTGTAGTCACTAATATCTACAATGATTGTCATTGCTAATAAAGACCCAATATTGGTTTTCACCTCCGAAAACATTATTGACCTTATGTTAAGAGATGTGAACTTGTAGCAGCACTTTGAATCCTTCATCACTCAGGAAATGAAAACCATGGACATCGATGGGCGCAGAAAAAGGTAGATCGGTAGAGTTCTTATCTTCTTTTGATTTGTAGGTTGATCGAGATCTAATATTGGGCTGAGGGATCTACGGATATAGGTGGAGTTAACATTCGGCGATGTTGGTTGTTACCCAGAGTCGACTTCCAGAGGAATATTTATAATTCTACGTAAATCTTCTCTGGGCCTAAGTCCCACACATGGGAAGCATCTTCTTTAAATGATGCATCATTCATTAATAGATGTCCCTTATGGTGCGTAATGGCTTACGCCAAACCTCGTAAAAAAATAATTGACCCAATAGCTTTCCAGGCATGGCTCTAGTTGCCTTTCTTGCAAGCAAGTTGAGCATCTGAACATTTAGGAGAAGTCTCTGCTTTGCCTCGTTATACCTTTGCCCGTCAAAAGAAAATTATTGGCCCAATCTCTTAAATTAATGTTTAGGTTCTCAACTTGCTTGCAAGAAATACAACTGGAGTCATGCTTGGAAAACTATTGGGTCAATATTAGCAATGCCAATAATAATTGTTGTCAATGATGTCTACACGCCAAACTTCTACCATCAATGGTCCAATATTAGGTAGCAATATTGGATCAATATTGGAACCTTGGCTCCTAATTCAATAGTTTGTCAATCGCAAAAGTATCCTAAATCCCAAATTTCTTTGAGATCTTTCTCGTAAGTACTTGTTACAAGAGAACTTTGCTTTTCATAATTTAATTTAACTTTTTAAAATTATTAGTCTATTTATGCTGGGGTTGTAATGAGCTAAAATGAAGGCTAAACTCCAGCAATCTGGAAAGCTACGAATACAATCATTCGGGAAGATTCTGAAGAAATCATGTGACCCTGTACACAGCAAGAAATTTAAGAAGCATCGAGGGATGAGTTGAACAAATCGGTATGCCGGGGAAACCCGTTGTATGATTTGTACTAATTTCAATTATTTCTGACTTGTAAATTTTATATCGAATTGTCTTCTGTTGATTTTATTAGACTAGTTCCGACCTGCAAAAGGCGGTGATTGTACTGAAGGAGTCGCTTGTCTGGAGTGATGAACTTGGAACTTACGAGTTGATAAATTGGTGAAGAGGAGTTCCAGAATTGTAGAAGACACCAAAAAACTGGAAGCGTCGAGCTAGGCAATTGATATGAAGAAGGGAAAAGTGAGATTAGATGCTTTCTGATCAACCTCAACCGACAGGAATCTATCCGAATTACGTTTAGCGGACATCAAAACTAAATATTCTAATCGGCAATTGATTTTTGGAGATAAGGAACTAAAGATTTTAGTGACTAAATTTTTGATCGAAGTAGAAGGAGTATGGTTGAAGAATGCTAATTAATTGACCCTCGCAAAAGGAATTGGCTTATATTCATTAGGTTTATTTTGATTTTAAAAATGGAATTAAAACTCTAATTGTATTTTACCTTTTTTAATCATTACATGTACACCAAATTATGTCACATATCAAGCAACCTACTTTGATAGAAGATTACCATCGCAAAAACATGCTGGATTGAAATTCCGGAACTTATAATGGATGCTGGAAACAAAATCTTAATTCTCTTTTGAAAGTAAACTATTTTTGTACACATGTATACTAAGACCAATCTGGACTTATGGAATTTAATTACGGGGAACTGTTAGCAATTAAGGGATCCCGATCAAAGAACCGGTTATATCTTTTTGTTGCTTGGAATCATTGACTCCTGATTTCTAAATTAAGAGCTTTCGGAGATTGTTGAACTGTAGGAAACAATTTGGACTCTCTTTACGAAGAATACAATATTCTAAAATCCAAAACATCTTTTTTTATTCAAAGACTTGTGATTAGGAGTCCAGAAATTATAACCTATTCTTCGATCGGGAACCTTATTAGTGTAACATAGAAATTATTTAACATTTCTAATCTAAAACATTAAAAGCAGGTCAATGCTATGATTAATACGAAAGACAACATAACAAAATTCAGCATAACTTTACCAATTTGAAACAAACCGTGCCCGAGTCAAAATTGTTCACGAAGTGAAGAAAATTATATTAAAGAAACGGGAATTATTTCAATCTGGCACGTGACCAAACTTGATCCACATTATCCTCAATTTATCAGGACTAAAATCCAACTCTACAATTAATCGAATTAAAAGGCTTTCCTCAAGAGCGATCACCTTGATAAAGGAGAAGAAGAAACCTCGGAACCAGAAGTGCGGAGCATCTGTTATCGGGGAAGACACCGCAGGAATAAAAATTTGCATTCCATAAAACGTACGATCGGTCCATAGCAGGGCGGAAGAAGAAGTTGCTTGCTCAGCAGGTTGCTAGGGACCATAGTGAGTAGGAGGAACGAAGGACATAGAAGAACGGTAAAAGACGCTGGAGGTTGAGTCCGAGGCGGAGGATCGAGTCAAAAAAGAAGGCATAGAAAATCGTGATGTAGGGAAACAAATCAACTCGTCCGTTGGCTCGCTCGAGTTTTTAGTGGCGAGGCTCCAAATATTTGCTTTGCTCGTCGGAGTCTGATTCAGCTCAAGACGGATATAGTATATATGTTATATGCACACAAACCTACTAGCGAGGAGATAAAAAAAAGGAGTGATGAAGAAAGAGAGAGTAAGAGAGATGGAAATATCGGCCTTAGAGTTTCTCGTATACAAGGGCCAAGAACCCACACCACCCTTAGTAAAGTCAACTATACTCTTGGTATCGTTGCTTCTTCGAGTGGCAGTTCTCTTGGACCTTTTCCGCTATACAGACTCTGGATACTGGAACCTCGCGAAAAGAGGAATCTCTGCCAAGAACTGTCTGAAAGATCCTTCATCATGCGCATTATTATACGGAAACTGCGATATCGTTGTGAGAAATTTATGTCCTTGATCAAAAGTTTCACCAAGTCGAGTACTCTTAGAAAATGGGCTCTGTTTAGAAGCATTGCTCTTACACGCATCATTTACAATTATTGTTTCAATATAATTTTTGCATTTTTCGTTTGTGTTTAGGCAAGATATGAGGCTTAATTTAATGCTATTTCTATTGAAATGTAAAAAGTTGATTCGCAGTTTAATTTTGAAATTGTACTCCTTTGGAATTTGTTGTAAAACATATAAAAATCCAGTTAAATAAAATTAAATTTTCAAACAATACCGATGTTCAAAACATAAGATACAGGTTGGCAAATGTTACTAAAAAATATAATTTTGCATCGATTCCTACTGTTAAAAAGAACTTAAATTATATTGTAAGACTTGGAAAAGATAAAACGCCAAAATTTAATTGTAGAAATGTGGTGTTTAAATTTAAGTGTATAGATTCCCCTTTCAAAATTTATATAAATATATCCTTTTTTTGATCATTTACTGTCTTCTCAAATACAAACAAGGAAGGAAATAGAATTAATTTCTTAAATATATAAAATTGTAAAGAGTATTTTATAAAACCCTTCTGTCTAGTTTAATAGTAATAATACATATGCTAAATTTTATTAAGATCCGTTAAATCGTTTGTAAGTTATTAAGTTGACAAAAAAGAATGACTTCAACACGCACACACAGATGCGCATAAATGTTCCAAATAACATGTGCGTGCGCAGTAGTGTCTCAATTGCTTAGTATATGCGCAGTAATGTTCCATTTAATGTATGAATGCGCAGTTTTGTTTAAAATGACAAATACATGCGCAGCAGTGTTTCAAACAACAAAACATACTAATTAGTAATCGAATCGGCTAGAAAATGATCAGTAATATAGAGGATTTAAAAATATGGAAATCATTTTAAATGTCACTTCGAAATTTTTCATATAATAATCAAAAAGATGATCTTAATTCGCCGTTTCACATTCCCTTATATATTTTACATTCCTCAATAAATTTTACATATATTTTCTCTTCAGAATAAACGCACGTAAATGCAGAATATACCAGAATAAACACAACACAAAAAAGATAAATACTTAATTAATAGTAAATATTAAAATTTACAAATAAAAATGCCCGGGAATATTTCATAATTGCAAAAAACAATTGCCGCTTTAAAATTGCATAAAAATTGTCCAGGAGGAATATAGTTGCGCTTGCAAATACACGAAGAGGATAATTATACTGAAAAGAGTGATTAATTTTGTGTTTTAATCCTGGTAAAACGCGAAATTAAATCTTTCGCCGCGGTTCCATGAAAATGCTTCGATACCCACTGGTAACTCGGTTGCGGTCGTGGAAATTCTCGTTGCGGTCTAGCAATGGCGAGACGGGGCTGAGACGCATCGCATCGTGCAAATACATTTCCATAATTTTGCATACATGTTTTGATAATTGAGCCGGTTGCCCAGTCGCGAGTCGAGTCTAAGTACGACTTCTACGCAGCGAGTACTACGTATGCAGTATTAACGGGAGCTGGAAGATGGGTGGGTTGCTAGATTAGCGGTGTAGGTAAACAGCGCGTTCCTATTACTCTTGAGGAATAACTTAAAAAATCGTAATTACTCTGCGATACAGCAAGGACGTAGAAATACTAACGACTTTCATTAGAAACAAGGTATCTGGGTTATTTTGTAAATACTCCATTAATCAGCCATGTCGAATATAATTATAAATGGATTTCACGAGTTGTCTAAAGGTACATTTAATTAATCAGCATTTTACCATTTTGTAGTTCAAGGATTTCACATTATGATATTGAATGAGACTGTAATTTTTTCTAACTGTATTCTATTTTTTTATGTGGAAGAAATTGGTTCTCGAACGAGTCGAGAACTTTATTTTCATCAGATATTTGAGAACATTTTTCTGATCCGTCGAAATCTTGCATCAAAGCTTCTATAAAATGACACCTGAAGCGGTATTGCCGCAAAACAGCTGTTTATGTCTTTTCTTCTTCACGCAAAGTAACCTAACAGAAAGTGATGCCTAAAACGTTTACACTTTTTATTTTCGTTCCCTCGATTTTGAAAAGTTTTATACTATAACTGATTTTCTATTGTTTAAACTACGATTATATTAGTGAGGAATTTGAGTAAAATTTCAGAGATGCCCTTAATAGAAAGGATGACAAGAAATATTTATTGGACTGAAAAGGGCGGATTGTTTAGAGGAAAATTAAAGTCTAGATTGAATACTACGAGTCTTCATTTGCCTTCATTAACGAGTACCGACATTTTAAAAAACTTTTTTGGCAGCAATGATGTAACACTCACGACGGATGACACAAGACACGCAAGACTGAACAATTCCCGAGTAGGGATGGTAAAATCGAAATCGAATATACGCAAAATCGAATACTACCTTTCGATTAATCGAATAATGGCAATCGATTCTTAAGTCTGCAATGAAAAACTCGAATTAAAATTTATTTTAAATCGAAGAAATTCGATTTTGTCAGGCTAAAAGACAAAAGCAGAACACTCGCTGTTTATTACAAAAGAAAATTTATTTCCAATCGTGCAACTGTTCTTTCGCGTAAAAGGGTTCGGCTGACACGCCTAATGCGCATTTATTTCCCGATGAAGTGATCGAGAAGAGGGATGGCGTCGAGTGAAGAGGACTAAAAGTCAGTGTATGGAAAGCGGGACGACAAGAAGGATGCTTAGCTCAGAAAATATGTGGTTCTTGGTTTTTTGTCTTCTAGTTCACACAAGTGACCCTTGATGTGTGAGGAGAATACACACAGGAGTTTCTGGAGCACATATGCAAGGCGCGTGCAATAAAATCAATTCCGAGGAGTCTCGCGAGGAGGATCAGCTATTCCATTTGTTTGAAAATATGTGCGAAACGACCTCGGCATAAAGCTTTGTCAATAGAGATTTGCCTGGTTAAAGGCGTCCTTCGGATAATACATGTGCTGGCTGTAACGGCACTTGACAGCATGGTTCGTGTCTTTTGCCACCAGGCTGACAATTTCGAATATATACTTGCAGCGAGTACAGTTGGTTATTTATCGACGCCTGGCACCTTGACAGGCGCTTCGGGAACGAGCTGTTCGAATACCAGACGTTTGTCTGTAAACGCATCAGCTGACGAATGGGCACCACCAAAAAGACGGAAATAGTTGCAGGTAACAAATAGTGCTTATGAGAAAGAATTTTTGGCAAATACAAGTCGTCGAGAAATCTACTTTGACATCAAGATCTTTTAAATAAGTCGTCAAATCAATGTTATTGAATATCCAATTGAATCTTATCAACTTCGTACGGAGACCTTGGTATTGTTTTGACTTAGCACTGTAGTTACGTCTTATTAGGTCTTCATTATAACAAACAATGATAGTCTTACACAGTGAGTTCTCCAGAGTAGTATGAACATTCAAAATCTTCCCTTCTTTCATTCTTCGTAGTCGTTTGATGAATAAGAAAGGCCTCTTGGACGATTTCAAAGTAAATCTCTAATAGGTTGTCTTCCACTTCTGAATCACTCAGTGAATGCGAAGTGGAAGTGCGCGCGCATGCACTGACAGCTGATGTATTTTCTATTGGTTCGCGTTCCGATATTCCGGTAATCTAACTATCTAATATGTATTATAAAAATGTCTATAATTGACCAAACTAATGAAAACAAATATGAATTGATAGGAGGAGATGTGTAGAAAATTGTGTTTAAAGACATTTAGACAGAACAATTTTAAGACCGTCATGTTTTTAATCCCATTTTTGTAAGTGGTCACACAATTTTGGCCGGTAGTATATTTCTTAAAGTTTTTCATTATTGTTCAATTATTGTCCTAAATATTAAGTTTTGTTTAATTCTTTTTCCAATTAAAATTACTTTTATAATTTTTCAATTATTTTACTTTTTTTTTATTTGTTTTCACTATTTTCTATTTAATATTTCTTTTTTGCTATGATTTTATAATTTTTTTCCTAAAATTTGAACTACTTGTATCACTTTTCTCAATTACTTTACCCAATTTTTAGTTAATTTTTAATTAATTTTAAACCTGAAAACCATTGTTACAGTTCTGCGAATTTGTCATTACGTATGAAAATTGGTTCAACTGCAATTCAGGAGGAAATATATTTATTATTTACTGCTACATTTTTGTTGTAAATGTTTTCGTCAGTCCAATATTTGTTGGTGGGCAATATATATAAAATTTATTTAAATGCAACTCTATTGTTGTAAACAGTTTTAAATTGTAAATTATACACAATAAATTTAAATCAGGTTGTCCAGATGCCAGAGAAGTCAGGAAAAAGTCAGGGAATTTACCCTGGTAAAAGAACTTATTGCTAAACTTCTTGGTGAATAGGGGATTTTAAGAATGCGGATTGAAGATTGAAATTTTCAATAGTGTTGAATCGGAGTTGTCTTTAATCAGTGATTTCCTATGGTTGTCCTATTGATGACAAATTTTCTGAATTTTTATCGACAATTGTGAATCGAATCACTGTTTCTAATTTTTTTTTACAACCTAACCTACAAATTTTTGATCCAAATCATAATTTTCGAAAAAGATTCAGAAAACTTCTCATCAATAGGACAGCCATCATAAGAAATCACTGATTAAAGACTATTCCGATTTAACACCATAAAAAATTTCAACCTTCAATCCTAAAATGGCGCTCCTAGCGGCCAGTTTTGAACTAAAATTGATATGTCTATCTGTGAAATTTTGTTTGTATTGGTGTTTTGACAGTTTATTTTGTTGGTTTTTAGAGCATTTATAGAAATAAGAATAAGATTCACTAGAAATAAGGGAATAATTTTCTGGAGTTTTAACTACAATTAATCTACGTTTGTGACTTTAATTCGAGGTCTATCATAAATATGGTAATTTGCTTGGACGTTAAAGTTTGTAATTCACTGAAAAAAAATATTCAAAAATTTATTTCTAGGTTACAATTAACTCAATGTCAGTTGAATACACTTGTTGATTTCATGGAACGAAATATTGAAAAATTAATCTGTACTAGGAACTATGAGTCAGATTCGAAGCCAGATTTGAGCTTTTATTGTATACATAATTAAACAACTGTTTACTTTTACGTCGCCTTTTCGTTATAATATAAGGCGATAGCATCAAACAGCTACTTCTAATCGGAGATATGAACTTTAGAACTACAAAGAAATCTTTATACTTCTTATTATTATGGATTTCTTTTCGGTGACAATAAATATCAATATGTCGTCCTACAAATGTCAAGATGCTTCTGATTTTTAGAGAAGTGCGATTCCAAGTGAGATTTACGTTATTTTCTATGCTAAATGCGGTCAAGGAATCTTTAGAATTTAATTATACCTATTTAATATGACCAGTGTTTTACAGAAATATTTAGGGCAAAATATTAATTAGTTTACGAGACTTGAAATTTCAAAAAAAAATTTGAAATTCCTATCTATGAAATGTGTTCGTATTATGATTTTAAACTTCGCGCACTTGTCCAATATTTTTAATATATCAATGCAAACCCATTTTATAGATAGGAAACTCACATGAAAAAAAAAATTCCGAACATTTGTACATTCGACCCTCCGATTCACAATATTGTCAAAAAAGATTCAGAAAATTCTTCATCAATAGGACAGTTATAGGAAATTACTGTTTAAAGACAACTCTGATTCAACATCATTCGAAATTTCAATCTTTAATCGCATTCTTAAAATCTCCGATTCCCCAAGAAGTTTAGCAATAGGTTTTTAATTTCCTGGTATCAGAAAGACCTTGAGAAAGACCAATTGTCAGTAAGCTCATTTTTTTCGCTTTTATTTTCATGTGAGTTTCCCATCCCTGATCAAGTCGGTAAAGCAAAATAGATGTCGCTGTGATTTTAGTGCAAAAATGTAAATATCATTAATTTTCTTTCACAAAGGCCTAAGCAGATAGAAATACGGTTACGGGACCAGAGCATGAGACAGAAAAGGACAGAAACAGTCTCTGTCCTTTATTATCTCATGCCCTGCTCCCGTAACCGTATTCGTTGTGCTTTGGGCTCAAGCTGAAGCGACATGTCTTCTGCTTTACCAACTTGTTCAGGGATGAGAATCTCGCTTAAAAACCAAAATGTCGGCTTGATGAAATTTTGGGAAAATTAGATTCCTTATAAATGCACTTTTGTAAAATTACAGATTCTGGAAAATCATATTTCGGATAAAAAAAGTTTAAGTTAAATGCGTTTTCGGACAAATGAGATTTCTGCTAAATGCATTTTTGGATAAATGAGATTTCTAATAAAAGAAACTTCTGAAAAATTAGATTTTTGATTAATGCAATTTTGGACAAATAGGATTTCTGATAATAGAAACTTCTGACAAATTAAGGAGGTTCTGATCGTATGACGATACTAGTTAAAACAGATACCTCGACAGATACCATTATTTTGAGGTTAGGTATAAATTTAATGTTACTAATATATAATTAAACAATTGTATTTATTAACTTTATTTACTTTTTAAATATGACTATTTTTCATGTGCCATCAAAATCAACATTTTAAAATGTCAGAACGTCTGAACCGTATCGTGTAAAACGTGAAATATTTTTATAAATTAATTCATTGCAACTCTCATAGGAACCTATTGTCCTTTTTAAATACAATATCGGTTCATTACATAACTGTGTTGAACTATACAAACTTTGATCCCTATCTCGTCAATTAATAATTTTTAGTACGAAAATATATGTGACAGATCATAACTTTTTTCCCAAGAAAAAAGGTCTAAAAAATTTAACTACAAAATTTTAGAAACTTTATCTAGTAGTACATCAAGTTTCATCAAAATCTGTTTAATTATTCGATTTACGGTAGAATTTCCTTAAATTTTTGACTAATGCAATTTCGGACAAATAAGATTTCTGATAAATGCACTTTTGGAGAAATGAGAATTCTAATAAATACAATATTTTGGATTAGGGGCGTCCATAATCTTATTTTAAGTCTCTATATCTTACGTAATTTTTTGCTTATGTATTTTTTACGAGAATTTATTCTTAACATTGCAAAATATTGTTTAATTAATGCAGGCGTCACAGACAGTCACCTTTTCACCCTTTTTCAGCTTTTTTCAATTTTGTCACCCTTTTCACCTCTTTGGAGTCAAAATAATATAATTTGTTTATAAATATTTCAAAGTAGGTATGTTTATAAAATTCAGATTCAATGTTTGAATTTTTTCTTTAATTCTGAATAATCTTCATCAAATTTTATTTCCTTTTGTCAATTTTCAAAAAATTTCTTAATTATTAAAAAAAACTTGCATTATTTAATTTTTTTTTTATTATTAACAACTTTTTTTAATTTTAAATTAAATTGTTCAATTTTTTTTTCTTCAATTAAATTATTTTTTAATGTATTTATTTAATAATTCTCGGTTATTTTAAAATTCTTTTTTTCAATTCTCAATTATAGCGTTCTATTTTTGATAAAAAAAAATAAATTCTTTAAATTTCAATTCCATTCTTCAATTTTTAATGATTTTCATCAGTTTTCGACTTTCAGTTACTTTTTTCAATTTTAATTTTCGATTTTCAATCCAGTATAGTTAAATTATTCCAGTTAATTATTTTCAACAATTATTCCTAAAATTTTTTCAGTTTTTCAATTTGAAATTATTTTCTTTAAATTTAATAATTCTTGTTCAATTTTTTAAATTATTTTGTTCCGTTGTCTATTAATCTTGACATTTTTCAAATTTCGTTTTCAATTGTCTATTATTTTCGTCATTTTTTTAATATTCTCTTCAATTTTTCATTATTCTCGTCATTAGTAATTATTTTTTGCAATTCTCAATAATTTCCTACAATTTTCAATTATTTTCTTAAAATTTCATGATTATATTGTATATTTTTTCAAATTTAAATTTATTTCTTTAATTTTTAATTTATATTCTAATTTTTTTTTTATTTTCAACTTCAATTATTTTCTTATATTTCTTAAATATTTTTCTTCTATTTTTTTCACCTTCTTTGAAGATAATTGGTACTGTGATGCCTGTATAATATACTCACATTTAATGAGATTTTTAATAATTGAAATTTCTGTCAAATTACATTTTTGATAAATAGCCTTTTGGTTAAATAAAATTCGGTCAAATTGATATTTTGATAATTGAGTTTTGGAGAAAATCCAGGCAGCAGGACCATCAGCAAGCAAAGTGATAAGTGGCGCCCTGGTAGGGAGCGTAGAAAAGTACTTAAGTTTAAGAAATATGCTGATGCGCATGCGCAGACTTTCCGAGATTAAACTAACGCGACTAAATGCAAGAAAAAGCAACCTGATCCTTATCAATCTAATCTAACGAAATACAACCTCGTTTTTGCTGTCGAGGCTTAAAACTATATGACGTGTGTCGAGAACGTTAAGAATATACTGAAATGTTTTAAAAGCTCGTAAAATGAAAACTATTCCAGCACTACAGTGTTTTGTTTCAATCAAATTCCGATAGAATTCTAGAGTTGTTTTGGACTATTGGTTGAGTATAGTGTTGTGTGGCGAAGAGGGAGAGACAAAGAAATTTCATTGGATAATCTAAAGCTGTATGTATTGTACAAACATACACACTAGTAAAGTAAACACACACAGCGTTTAAGAAAATCCGAAGAAAAATAATTTAAAGTGCGACACAGGAGATATCTACAAAGGACAGTAGTTTGGTAACTGGGACTCCTGTCAGCAGGTCTTGGCGGGTTTGAGAAGAATAGTGCGTCAATCATTTTAACGTAGTTCGCAGAGCGAATAAGATCGGGACAAAGAGTGAAGTGATTATTCGGCGTTACGCTTGATTTTAAAATGTGTTCTAAAAGTGCTAAACTGTTTTCTTTAGTGGTATTCACTGACAATAGCAATGCGTGTAATATTCTTCCACACGATTCGATTAATTTAGGTAAACATTCCACAATAGGATCAATAATTATCGATGAAAAATCAATCCCGTTGAGAATAGTTAAGACGTCCGGTAAGTAACTTATTGTATGTTATTATTTATAGTTACTGAAAACTTTCACATACCTGAAATTTACTTAGCAACAATCACAAAATTTTCCCTCAAGTTTCGAAACTTTCAGTAAATTTCCTGCAGTTTTAGAAATTTACGACAATGTTAATAAAGTTGCTGAAAGTTTGCTTGCAGTTTTATTGTTAAAAATAAGGTTTAAATTTTAAATATTCTGATTTTTATTTTAACGATAATCTCAAATTGTTTTGAAAATAACGAAAAATTTACTTGTCGACAAAAAGTTCCTTTATATTTATAATTATTTAGTTTTTTCGTGTTTTTTTAATTGTTTCAAGTAAAAGTTTATAATCAAATAGTTTCTTTTTAAAATTCCGTCAAAATAAAGTATTGTGGAAGTAAATAAAATTGATTATAATTAAAAAATCTTTTGTTTTTTCCGAATTTTGTTCCGTTTTCTTTTTAAATTTAGAGAATAATCACATTTTTATGCGTTTTTTTTAAATAACTATATTTATGTAATCCTTTCAAACAGTTTGAGGTTATGAATTTTTTTTTATTTATATGTATGCTAATTTGATGTAAAAAGTGCTAGATTATGAAAAATGTATTTTAAAGTAAATATTAATGACCTTGATATGATATTCAGTAATTCCAGACTTTTTTTTCGAGATTCTGTGTTGTCTTATATCAATATTTTCCTCATTTTTTGAGTTCCTAAATCGTTACTTACTAAAATTTCAACTGTATTAAAATTTCTTATATATATTCCATTGTTATTGTGTATTTTTTTATGCTCTAAATACTAAAAGAATTTTTTCAATAAAGCAATTCTTGAATTATACAATTTTTTTCCAACATGAAAACATTGCTTCTAATTATTTTTCTTTTTACAGACAACTTGGACTATTTAAAATCATTATTAAAATATAAGGAAACTCTTAAAGAACAAAATGTTTGTGAGTCTCAAATTGAAATCGATAATTCGCCAAAAAATAATAAAATCACTGAGAAGAAAGTGAAGGAGAAAGTTAACAAAGAACAAGAAATGTATCCTTATTTAATTCAAACGGACAAGGTAAATTAATTTTTGTTTAATTTCCTTAAAATTAAAAAAATATGTTTTAGAAAACTATTTGCTGCTTTAGAATAACTTAAATAATTATTTTAAAATTAATTAAACAATGAATCGTGAGTAATAACAATTTTATATTTTTATGTACACATTTAGATTGAACTTGTATCGGGATCAAACGTATGGATCTGTGAGAAAGATTTGACATTCATTAAAGATACTTTTCTGACACTTAAATCGGCTGGATATAGACGAAAAGTTGTACGAAGTTTGTTAGAAAAATTAATTGGCATAGAAAATATGAAATTTATGTATATTCGTGGTACAAAAAATACTAAAAGTTTGCCTACAGTTGTTTACTCAACAATAGAAAGTAAGGAATATTTACTGAAATTAAAAGTTATTAAAAATATGAAATACTTTGGTTTTTAATTAATTAAATAATATGCTCGATTATAAAATTAAAACATGAAAAATTGATTAATTTGCATGTTTATTTACATATTTAAAAAAATATTCTAAATTTTTATATTATTTTAGAATTTTTGGAACAAAATGCTAAAAATGAGGTTGAGCATTTTAACTACAAAAATCTAATCCAAAGTCTACTTGCAGAGGCAAGATTGTTTGTTACATACAAAACACTAATTGTTTCTGATGCAGGTAAAAAATAATTTGATTCTATATTGTGATATTAAAAAATTAATTTACCGTTTTTAGAAAATTACACTCATTTGTAATATTTTTATGTTTTATTAGAAATCAAAATTGATAACAAATCGAAAAAGAAGGGTTTGAAGAATCCAGGTCTAAAAGTTTTTCCCTATAAAAAAGGTGGCAAAAATAAGGTAACTATGTTCACTTTTTAATTTTTTAACAATCAATAATAATCCACAAGAGTTACGTTTGAAAAAAATTTATCATTAAAAGTAAAATAATTATGAGTAATATAAAGAAGGAAATATCGTCAATTATATAATTGAAAAAAACACCGTGTTGTAATAATTTTTTTATTTATGTTTAAAATTTATTTTTTCAAAACTTTCTACGTTATTTGTATTAAAAAAAACTTACTAAATTAAATTTCTTTAAATGAATGTTGTATTTTAGATCTCAAAATGCTTCTTTTTTATTGAATGAGCAAATTATTATTCAACTTATTTAATTTTTAATTAAAATTTAGATAATAAAGCAGACTAATTGAAAGTAGAGTCTACTTTAATAAGAATCAATTTAACTGCATTGATAGAAAATAAAAAAAATTAAAATATAGTTTAGGGGAGAGTGGCCATCAATGTACCGGGTTTTTTTCAAGGTCATAGTACTTATTCAACTTCACCAATTTCAAGCACTTCTTTGCATCAATATAAAACTACAACACTTCTCTAGGTAATGCAAACATATTATACACGATTTATTTTGATTAAATAATAAAATTTAGGATCTTTCTAAACTAACAAGCTATTTTCATTTTCAACAACCTGGGTACACAATGAACCACTTCTATAAAAACACTAAAAATGTTTAACAATAATAATATTGCAATTTTCATTTTGTAAAGAAACTTATTTTCTATCAAATACTATAAAAAATTATTACTTAACACTTTTTAATTAATAATGTATAACATAAATATACCTCAAATTTAAGTTAACTAGCTAAAATGGCATTTTAGTTTTGCTATGTTGAGAAAAGTACTGATAACAATCGCTGTCACATGCTGTACGCATGCCTAGTTTTATAATCAGGCATACCACTCTGGAAATCGAAAATACACTGAAATTCCAGGTGGTTCATTGTTTCCCGGTACATTGAATCAACATGACATTTTTAACAAAAATGGTTATTTATAACTTAATCCAATATTTCAAAATCTTTATCTCATTAGAATATTGTAGTTAGGGCCCAAAACAAAATAAATCGTAAGTACTTTTATTTTTAAATTGCCTTATTTCAATTAAAAAACGTGTTTGTATTTTAGGTAAATTTTTTCTTCAGTGCATCAAAAACAGTTTTTTTCAGTTTTCTCTGTAAAGAATAAATCCACAAGTCTCAAATTTATGGACGTAGTGTGTTTACGCAAACTTCATTTATATTTAAAATTGGGAGAATTTTTATTTAATAGTTTCTGAAAAAATTGAAATGGATCATTGAAAAAACTAGTACATTGATGGCCACTCTCCCCTACTCTAAAATGTTAAACTGAAATTTCAATTCACTAAAATTTTTTGTTAACTAAAATTCTCGCTAAAATTTAATTCTATCAATATAAAAATTCCTTGAAATGTTTATGCCTAAAAGATTCAATTAATTGATATTTAGATCATTGTTAATTGAGATCTTCAACATTTCGAAATAATTATTTTTAATGGAAATCTAAATAAGCAGTTAAGAATAATATATATATTTTCCTTATTTATCAATTGTTTTCTTTAATATTTAATTATTTTAGTTATTTCGTAATTTTTCTTTCAATTACCAACTACATATTCTCTTAAAATTTCAATTTAATTTTTTAATCCTCAATTTATTTCTTTAATTTTTAATTATTTTCGTCAATCCTCAATTATTTTCTTCAAATTTCAATTGCATTCTTCGTTTTCAATTATTTTATTCAATATTCTATAATATATAGAATAAATAAATAAATAAATAATTCTGTAATTTTCTCAATTATCAATTATTTTCTTGAAATTTCAATACGATTCTTCATTTTCCAATTGATTTCTTCAATTTTCATTTATTTTCTACAATTTTTTCTATATTTTTTATCGGTTTTCAATTGACAATTTATTATTCTTCTTCAATTTTATGATTATTCATTAATTTGAATAAATTTTTTGTTCGAATGCGGATTATTATCACCGTTTTTCGATTTTTGCTGATTAGTTAATTATTTTCCTCAATATTTAATTATTTTCGTCATATTGTAATTTTTCTTTTAATTATCAATTATTTTCTTGAAATATCCATTTAATTCTTTAATTTCGAATCTATTTTTTCAGATTTTTATTTATTTTCTTGAATCCTCAAATATTTTGTTTAATTTTCAATTATTTTTATCCAATTTTAATTAATTTCTCAATATTCAATAATTCTCGGATCTTGACAATTACTTTTTTCACTCATAAAAAATTGTTTTAAATTTTCACTTCAATTCTAGAACTATTTTCTTTAATTCTCAGTTACTTTCTTTATATTTAAATTCCACTTTTCATTTTTAAATTATTTTCTTTAATATTAAAAAATGTATTACCTTTTTCTATTATTTTTTCGATTATCATTAAGTTTCTTCAATTTTAAATACAATTGTTCAATTATTTTCTTTAATTTTTAATTCCATTCTTAAGTTTTCAATTGTTTTTTTTCTATATTCATTAATTCTCGACTTTTTTCAATTTTTAAGCATATTCTTTAAATTTCAATTCCATTCTTTAATTTTTAATTCCTTTTTTCAATTGTTTTTTTTTCTATATTCATTAATTCTCGGCTTTTTTTAATTTTTAAGCATATTCTTTAAATTTCAATTCCATTCTTTAATTTTTAATTCCTTTTTTCAATTGTTTTTTTCTATATTCATTAATTCTCGGCTTTTTTCAATTTTTAAGTATATTCTTTAAATTGCAATTCCATTCTTTAATTTTTAATTGCTTTTTTCAATTTTAAATTATTTTTTCAACTTTAATTATTTGTTTTGATTTTTAATTTTGTTTTCAATTGTCAATTATTTTTTTCATTTTTCAGATATATTCTTCAATTTCGTAATTTTCATTATTTGAATTTGCAAAAATCTATAGTTTTAAATGACCAACAACAATGCAAAGTTTGTCAACAATTGCAAATGTTTCTAGTAAAAATTTGTAGTTGGATTTAATTTTTTTTTTGTTCTTTTCAGGTCGAACTTTTACCGCAGTCTGATGTTTTTATAGGAGAGGATAATTTAAATTTCGTTAACGAAATCTGTAAAGTAGCATATGTGGATGAGAAAAAACTGATATTTTACCTTCTAACGACTTTATTAGGTTCAGAAAATATAAAATATGAGACTGTAAATGATGAGACTTGCATTCAAATCCCAGAAGACGTTTATTTCACAGTTTTTAGTAAGAATTCAAAATTTTAATTAAGACTGAAAAGAACTAATATTTTTGTTTAAATTGCTTAAAAATAATGTTTTCACCTTTTTACACGTAAAATTGTAAATTAGCTTAAACTATTATTAGCTATTTATTAACCTAGTTATTTGTTTTTTAGATTTTGTGAATGGGAAATTAGGAAGAGATTGTCTTTTTTCAGAAGAGGAGTTTGGCAATTGTATTCAAATGATTTATAAGTTTTCACAGCAAGTGGTTTCAGGTAAATCACAAATTAATGAAACTGTTAGTCAAAATGATTCTACAGATCCGATTTCTATAACTATGAGTGACAATTTGGAGAAATTGTTTGAAACAGCCTGTTCAAAACAACCAGAATTGCAATTTCCGGTTTATGAAGATATTTCTTCAGCGAGTTCTGCAGAAAACTTGCCACCAAAGGAGACCGATTATTTAGACGACATGGAACTTGAGAATTTAGACATTTTTTCCATTGCCGCTACTGTTATTGAAAATGGCAAAAGAAAAAGATCATTCAATGATAAAGAAGATGCCGTCTTTCCAGACAGTTACAAACGACAAAAAATTTATGCGAGTAGTTTAGATTTTCAAGATGAAGAACAAAATTTAATTTCTCAAGTCGAGAATTCCAGAGAATCGGGATATGAAACCTATTATTACATTCCTCCAAATTTTGATTTTGTTTTAAGTGAGTTATAGATAGTGATTAATAATTAAATTAGCAAACTAAAAAAGTTTTCAAATATGTTAATCTAGTACCTACGAAACAGAAAAAGTTTAATTTTGTATTTATATTTATTAAAGATAATGAAGAACCGTAAGTGATAGGTTAGTTAAAAATAGAATAGTATTTATTATCATTATAGTTAAATTCGCCAAATACACTTTTAACTCGAAAGATTTTACAACGAAAAAAAGATATCATTTCATCTAAAAAGTAATTAATTTTTTATTTGATCTGAATATTTTTATAATTTGTTTTTTATATTAAACCAATTTTATTATTACAAATATATTAATACTATTTTTTTTATTATTTTTAATAATATTAATATAAGTATTATTAATTTAAGTAAGATAAAAAAAGTTTTAAAATCTATGTTAAATATGAATATCATATTTAAAAATCAGATACTTAATCTCGGAATATGATTCGTTAATAATTTTATTAATATTAATATTGTTATAATTAAATTTGCCAAATATTAGAATTTCTGTATTTTATAAAGTAAATTTAATTAAATTTAATAAATTTTATTTTGTTGTCTCGATTTATTTACCAACTTCAGAAACTACATTAAAAAGTTTTCATTAAAACATAATTTTTAATTTTAGTAATTCAAATTTCTTAGTTTAAATAATTTTTAATTATTTTTTTATATTTTGTAACGCTTTTGTCGCACTGATATAATATTTTACAAATATAAAATATTTTCGACAAAAGGTAATTTTTCTTCTGAAAACTCTTTCAATTTTGCCTACCAATTTATGATATTTTTACATCTGGAATAGAAGGTTTAATTATGTTACCTGAGTTAATTTTATGAGTCTACTTCTGCTAAAAAGGGATTAGCTCTATTAAACTGATTTCCAGATATCTCTTTAAAGATTTATATTTGAATCCTGTGAAAATTGTTGGGAAATCCCGGCAATAATATATTCTGGAAATTTGAAAATAAAGAAAATCCTATTGTATCTGAAACTTCTGTTAACCTTAATAATTACTAAACTGACAGAATTCAGTATAAAATGATTTGTTTTATGTTTTGGATAAGCTCTTCAACTTCAGGTAGGTTGGAGGATTATAATTAATAATAATAATCGCAAACTTCATTCTTTCATTCATTCCACACCTGCCATTTTGTCACTATAGATGCTTTTTTGTTTTAAGTCAATAACGTTTAAAAAATGTATTTTTAAATTATATGATATCTAATTTTATTAATTCAATTATTAATTCTCCAGAATTTAAAATTATTTTATTTTCAACATTCGTGTATTAAAATATAAATGTGTTTTTTAATAAATATTTAAAAGTTTTAAAACACTTTAAACATAATATATAAATTAATGAAAAACTATGTATAAATAATTTACTGTTTCCACTATTTCTAGGATTTATTTAATTCTAATTTTATGAAATACAACAAATAAGAATAAAAATGAGATATCATGAAATTAAGTTGAAGAAAGCGAGCACCGTTTTCCAATACATATTTTTTAAGGCTTTTGAATGCCTTCTTAATAATTAATTACTATTTTTTTGTAGACTAAAATTTTGATAAATCAAAATTATTTAATTCGATTCATATAAAAAATCCTTAGATATTTGGAAATCAAGATTTTAAATTGTTTCAAATAATTCTTAGTAAATTTAAATTTTCAAATAATTGCAGGCTCTATTAATTCTAATGTTTTTTTTATATTTAGTCTTTAATACTTGAAATTTTAATCATAAGGTTTGAATTAATTAAAGTTTTAATATAAATTTTTTTTTAAATTAAAAAAATTTCTTGCCTGTTTTCGAATTTTTCTTTTCAATTGTCAATTATTTTCCTCATTTCTCAATTAATTTTTTTTTTAATATTTAATTTAATTATTTTAGTCATTTTGTAATTTTTCTTTCGGCTATCAACTATTTTCTTAAAATTTCAATTTATATTCTTTATTTTTAATTATATTCTTCAATTCTCAATTAATTTTCTTTAAATTTCAATTACATTTCTGAATTATTTTATTCAATGTTCGATCATTCTCGCATTTTTTCAATTATTAATTATTTTCTTGAAACTTCAATACAATTTTTCAATTTTCATTTATTTTCTACAATTTTTTCCATAACTTTCATCAGTTTTCAATTGATAATAAATTATTTTTCGTCAATTTTATGATAATTCGTTAATTTAAATATTCTTTTTATTTGAACGCCTATTATTCTTCCCATTTTTCAAGTTTTTTTTCAATTGTTAATTTTTTCCCACAATTGGTTATTATATTCGTCAATAAATAAATAAATATTGTAATTTTTCTTTTAATTATCAACTATTTTCTTTGAAATTTTTATTTAATTTTTTAATTTCTAATTTATTTCTTCAATTTTTAATTATTTTCTTCAATTCTCAACAATTTTCTTTTATTTTCAATTATTTTTTCGACTCCTCAACATTCAATAATTCTCGGAATTTTTTATTTCTTTTTTTCACACATAAAAATTGTTTTAAAATTTCAATTCGACTATTCAATTCTAGAACTTATCTCTTCAATTCTCAGTTATTTTCTTTAAATTTAAATTCCAATTTTCAATTTTCAACTCTTTTCTTTAATATTAAAAAATTATCCTTTTTTCAATTACTTTTTTTCAATTTTAAGTATATTCCTTGTTCTCAATTGACAATTATTTCCGTCATTTTTTACATTTTTTTTTAAATTTTTCAATTATTCTCGTCATTTTTCAAACTATTTCCTTCAATTATTAATTATTTTCCGCAATTTTCAATTATTTCCTACAATTTTTTCAATTTTCAATTATTTAAAATTTTTATAAATATTCTTTGATTTTATGAATTATTTTGTTCGGTTGTGTATTAATCTAGCCATTTTTTGAATTTTGTTTTCAATTGTCAATTATTTTCGTCACTTTGTAATTTTTTTTTTCAATTATTAATTATTTTTTTAAATTTTAATTTAATTCTTATATATTCAATTTATTTCCTCAATTTTTTTATTGTTTTCTTCAATTTCAATAATTTTTTTTTTCGATTTTCAATCCAGTTCAATTTGAAATTATTTCCAACAGTTATTCCTATAATTTTTCAACTATTTTGTTTAAATTTAACATTTATTGTTTATTTTTCTAAACTATTCTTTTCAAATTGTGTAATTATGTAGCCATTTTTCGATTAATTATTTTAGTCATTTTTCAGATATATTCTTTAATTTAGAAATTTTCATTACGTTTAATTGAATAGAAATTTATTTTTATTTGACAGAAGTTTAAATTAATGAAAATTGTAATTGATTCAAGCCACAATTTATAAAAAATTCAGATTAAACAGAAGAAGTAATTAAAATTGTTAAAATTTTAAATTGTTAAGTTCATTCAAAATTTTAAACATTGTGCATTATTTTATTGAAACGCAAATTTAATTTTTAGTCAAAAAATTTAATTCAATTAAATTTAATTAAAATGTAATTCACCACAACTTAAATAATTTATTAAACTTACCAACTTTTATTTTAAATTTCAAATTATCCAAATTTTAGTTATTCTATCAAATTTCATTGGAAGTAAATTTATTTTAGACAATTCGAGTTTCTATTTATAATTTTATATTGGAAAATTATAAAGATAGGTACAATTTCTTCGCTTGATGAAGATCAAGGAAATCTCATTTTTTATCCAGGTCCGGTGTTTAGAGTCAGGGAACCCCAAATTGGAGCTTGGCACCAAAAGAAGATAAATTTTAATAGATAGACAAAATTGTGGTTTATCTTTATTTATAAAGACATTTTTCTGTATTTAAAATAATTAATGCATAATTTTAGTCATGTTAAAAAAGGGTAGAGGGCGATGAAATAAATAGTCACCTGCCGGGCGATTGATTCACCTTGAGACGGCATTGTCATTTGTTGTGTATATATACGCACTGCAGCCAATCATTTCAACGTATTTGCAATTTGTGTATTCTTGTGGAAACTTGTCGGATATTCGGCCGGTGATCTGAGTTTCCCGAATTCAGAAGACAAGCAACTTCAAAACTAATGAGAACAGTAACAGAGAACAAATTTTCCAGTGATTGTGACGGTTAACTAAATCCTAAAATGAGTTTGGGAAGTGATAAAAAGTTTTCGCTAGTAAGTTACAGGGATCAAAACAACACGTGGGACATTATTCCTTACAATTCCATTAAAATTCACAATAGAGAAAATCCTACGATTGGTGAAGTTTTTCTTGGAGGCAGCATATTTCCTTTAAAAATAATAGAAACGTCTGGTAAGTAGCAGTTTTTCACAGTATATAAATAATATTAAAATTTGATAATAAATCTAACAAATTAATATTGGCTTTATTCTGTTCTCAATTTATTTCCATTCGCACATTTTAATAATGGATAATTTTAATATGTTTAATAATAGTTCGGAACGTTTTTTTCAATAAATAAAAACAAAAACTAAACGTATATTTTATTGTTTTAAGAAGCTATTTTATTCTTTAACATTTTTAAATATGTATTTATAAACCATCGAACTTTTTCGTAGTTTTCGTATTTTTCTTGATTTGAGAAACGATGCGAATTTAACGGTTAGCTATTTTCATATTATTTTTTCATTGTTGCCTAATTTTTGCTTTTTTTTTTTTTAAACTATTATTCCCCATTTTTCGTACATTTTATTGAATGATTCTTGACTTTTTTCAAGCTTTTAAACTTTTTCCCCCGTATTTTCTTACTATATTTCTAATATTTTAAGATTTTTTCGTTCTATTGAATTTAATTCATTTACTATCTTTATAAGCATTTTTAATATGGACAAAAAATTTCTTTATTGCTTTCGTATAAGTAGTCGTTTTATTTATCTTTTCATATTTTCTTGGTTTTTATGTAGATTGTCCACGACTTTATTTCCATTTATTCATAACATTTTTATTTTATTATTTTTTTTATTTATCTTTGATTGTCCTCAAATTTTTTCTCATTTTTTGCATTTTATTTTTTTTTTTAAATTATTTGTTTCAATTTACCTAACCATTTTTTCGTAGATTATCGAATCGTAAGTTTTTTTTCAAATTTAAAGTTTAAACTATTCTTTACAATTTTATTATTTCTTATGATTTCTTAGAACTTGTAAAACATTTCTAAATAAAAAGTATGTATAGTATTAACTTTTGTAAATCAATCTTCTTAATGTTTCTTTTAAAATCCAACTAGGTACATTTTAGAAAACTTTGTATTTAAAGTTAATTTAAAAATCGATCCATAAAAACTTTAGTTCACAATCCAGGAAGTCTGGAAATTTTAAGAAACAAAGATTAGCCTGATTTTTTGTGGTATATTTTAAATAAAAAATATTTTTTTTGCCTATTTGTATCAATGTTAAATTAAAATCTATAAAAATAATCCACAAGATTCATTCATTCATTCTTGTCTGTCCGCACCTGAAGTTTGTCACTTAGATATTTTTTTGTTTTAAATCAGTTACGTTTGAAAAAATGTATCTTTAAATTAAAATTAGAGTCTACTTTCATAAGAGTTAATTTAACTGCATTGACAGAAAATAAATTAATTAAAATATAGTTTACCCTAAAATATTAAACTGAAATTTCCATACACTCAAATTTTTAGTAAATTAAAATTTAATTCTATCAATATAAATTAATTTGAAATGTTCTTGTGATTAAATTAATTGATATTTAGATCATTGGAAATGGAGATCATTAAAATTTTGAAATAATTATTTTTATTGAAAATCTAAATTAGTAATTAAGAATCAATATACATATATTTAAGTTTTAATTTATTGAAGTTTGAATTAATCTAAACTTTTATTGGTTATTAGGCTTTAAATTATTTAAATTTTAATCAATCCTTGCGTTTTTATTATTTTGATTATTAATAACTAAACATTTAAACTTTTCACAATTTTAATTTTTTTTTGTAAATATAAATTTCACTTAATTTCAAATTCCATTAGACACAATTTTCATTGATTCAAATTATAGTCTAAATTATTATTTTCAAAATTTTGACTGATTAAAGCTTTAATATACAATGAAATTTTTTTGTATAATTAGAATTTTTTATATAATGGTTAATGTTCCAAATAATTTAAATATGCATTATTAGATTTTGAAAATATGTAAAGTTTATAACAGTTCAAATTTGAATTAATTAAAATTTTTATTGTTAAAACGTTTTTACACTTCGCTTTTGTTAATTTGTTCAAAATTTTTATTATTTAAAATTTAAAGGAATTTAAATTAAATTAAATATAATCCTTAAGACTTTAATAAATAAAAATTTGAATTAATTGAAGTTTAAATAAATTTGAGTCAACATTTCGTTTAAACGGTTTTAAGTTTGGAACTATTTTAAATTTGGAAAAATGAAAACTTGAATTGTTAGAACTTTTGAAGAATAGAAATAATCCTCAATAGAAATTTGAAACTAAATTTTTTATTTATTTTTCTTATTATTTTTTCTTTCTAAATATAAAATTGGAAAATTCGTGCTCTTTTAAAATATTTTTTATTTACTTTCACTCATTTGTTTAATTCTTGAAGTCGGCAGCAATTTTAATTTGCATAGAATAAAAGTTATATTTATCTAGAATATTAAGTTTATTTGAATTACAAATGTCATTAAATTATTTATCTTATTTGAACTTGCAAAACTTTATAGTTGTAAATGACCAGAAACAATTCAATGTTTTTCAATGCTTATGTTGCTATTATTTTCAACAGTTTTCGAGGGGCTACTCACTCTCGAATCAGTCAATTTTAACGTTCAAATAACGAATAGTTTACGTATTTACAGTAATTTAGTTCTCGATTTAGTGTCACTAAGTTAAACTCAGTATTTAAGGTATTTACAGTATTTACAGTATTGGCAGTGTTGAATAAGGTACGAATCAGCAGTTAGTGAACGAACAGTGAAAATAACGTACGAATAGTGTCGAAATAGTGTAAATAGTGTAAATAGTGACGAGGCTAGTGCAGCGATTCTTGCTGACCTGACCCAGGAATGCAATAAAAAAAGTTGACCTGGAAGATCCTTTTTATTGTTATGTTTAAATTTCGTAAACGAAAAATAGAAACTAATAATAAATAATTTATTTAAAAAATTTGTAAGTCAATTAAGTAGGTTATGAAAAATGAAGAAAAATAAAAAAAAATTGATAAAAATCGGTTAATATTAACGAAATAAAGTTTGATTCTATTAGCTTTAAAATTAATTTCTATAATTATAATCCTGTCATTTTAAACATTTTGTTTAACGTTGGAATAATATGTATTTCATATTTTAAATTATATCTCTTTAATTGTAATTTCCTGACGATGAATTTTATAAAATCGACGTAAGAAATAAAAAGTGAAATTCATTTCAATACATTTTTTTGCAGCTTTTTCTATCTGTCAAACATAAGTTGAAAAAATATAGCTATAACATTTGTTATTGGTATTTTTTTGTCATACAATTATTCCTTGCAATGTTAAACGATAAAATAAATGTTATTTGAAGATTTTAATTCATCCTCTCTAAATCTGAATTAGTAGTTTTCTACTATGAATTAGTCAAATTCATGGCTCATTTTTCTCTAATTCATATAGTAGAAAACTACTAATTCTTAGTAGAAAACTACTAATTCTTAGTAGAAAACTACTAATTCTTAGTAGAAAACTACTAATTCTTAGTAAAAAACTACTAATTCTTAGTAAAAAACTACTAATTCTTAATTACAAAAAAGTAGATTTTTTTACTAATTTAATTAGTAGTTTTCTACTACAAAATTAGTAGTTTTCTACTAAGAATTAGTAAAATTCTTACTATTTTAATAGTAGCTCACTTTTCGCTAATTCATTAGTAGAAAACCACTAATTCAGATTTAGAGAGTCAATTTTCCACAAATAGATAAGAAATAGTTTCAAATAATTAACAATTCATAAGAAAATAAAAATCATTATTTTGACAGTTTCCATTTTATGATATATTAGCATTGACTGAAAAGTTAAAAGATTGTAAAATGTTTTATAATACAGTGGGATGCTGTACTCAGTTCCTACAAGATAAAATACACAATTACATTATAGTTACAATTTTCCTCATTGCTGTTAACGAAAAATGATGAAAAATTATCATTCCTTTATCAAAATTCCTTCAAATTATGCTTGTTTAGTGATGCATGTCGAGCAAACGATCTGATCGATTTTGAAATCGATCGTCAGTTGTTTGCTTGGATCGTCTCGATTCTAATTTATAATTAATGAATATTATAATTAATTATAAGTATATATCATCAAATTATACTTATAACTTTACTTTTTAGTTAACTTTGAATAATTATCATCATTTTTGAAAATATCTTTAAATATTAGGTTTTTTTCTTTTTGTTGGCATATTTTATTCAGTACGCATTTATACTGAACTGTCATATGAGTAATTTTTTTAATTAATAAATATAGACTTAAATAAAACTTTTCTTTAAAAAAGAATGTTAATAAATATATTCTAAAGATATGTTTGTAGTAATTTATTTTGTATATAAAGCACAATTATAGTAAGTAAAATGAATTGAAGATTGATTTAAAAATAGACAATTTTTGGCATATTTGACAGCATATTTTTTTAAAACTATTTAATAAGAAAGTTGGATACTTACGAAAATTTAATTTAATTTAAAATTAGTTTGTACATTTACTTTGTTTATCCAGAAATAATAATTATCATAAATAACATTAATTTGCAAGTAATTATAAGAAAATAAATGTTACACCTTTAAATAAAATCTATTACACCTTTTAAATGAATATTAATTACGATATTTAATTTAAATAAAATCGATTCAAGTAATTTTTTGCCAAACCAACCAATTTTGAAGGACTTCTAAATTTGTAATATATTTCTTACTCAAATATTTAAGAAATTAAGCAAAATATCTTAGTAAAATTTTGATAAAAACTGTTTGTACAAATTTAAATGTGCGTAAAGTTTGAACTTATTACAAGCTTTCAGAAAAAAGATATGATGTGTTTAAATATGTCATTTGTTTAAATATAGAATTATGAAATTCAGTTTTGTAATAATTAAATTACTGTTCTTAAGCAATTGTATCTGGATAAGCAAAAGAAATATACTAATTTTGAGTCCTCATAATAAAAAAATATGCTGTTCAATATGACAAAAAATCGTCAATTTCTAGATCAATCTTAAATCGATTTTACTTATTATAATTATGCTTTATATAAAATAAATTACTACAAACAAATCTTTAGAATACACATATATTAACATTCTTTTTTAAAGAAAAGTTTTATTTAAGCCTGTATAATTAATTATAAAATTAATTAATTATATAAAATAAAATCGAGACGATCCAAGCAAACAACTGACGATCGATATCAAAATCGATCAGATCGTTTGCTCGACATGCATCACTATGCTTGTTGGGTCCGGAATTTAATAAACTTTACGTTAGTAAGCTTAAAATTACCAAAAGTCTATTTGTTTGTAAAATATTTTATTTTTTACAAATTTTTAATAAAAAATGTATAAAAAAATGTTTCTTCTTTAAAAAAATAGGTTAAAATTTAAAAAAAAAATTTTTACCATTCAAAAGAGGAAGATAAAGACTTTCGAAAACATATACACTGTAAAAAAAGGTGTCTTACAAGTGTCTTATTTTAAGACATAAGACGTTTAGAAAGCGTCTTACAGGTATTTTTAAGACACTTTCTCAATGGTTTAAAATTAAGACACTCTAAAATGTCTTAAAAGTGAGGACAAAATAACACTGAAAAAAAGGTTTGTTTGGCTGAACAAAAATTTTGTTGGCTCAACCAAATTCTTTTGTTGATATACGCTCAACAAAATTATTTTGTTGTGCCAACAAAATTCTTTTGTTAATTATTTAGGGTAATTTCAACAAAAAAATTTGGTAGTCCCAACAAAACTTTTTAGAGCTTAACAAATATTTTGTTGGCTATTATAATAAAGAAAAAAAGTTAAACACAGATTGTGCAAATGGAAATTCTAATATTGTTTTAATTTGCTAAATAACTGAATGTTTTTATGTAAAAAATATTTAATATTTTTTGTATCTTACTGTGAAATATTCACTGTGAAATAATGTGTAGTTATAATAATACACGTAAATATTTCTAGGCATGAAATTTATTTAAAAACATGTGTTTATTTTTAATTTTTAAAATATTAATTTAAAGTAGTTTTGTACTATTAAAAATGGAATTATTCCTTAATTATTTCTTATGCTAAATAAAGTATTTTCCACAAAAAAACAGTATATAAAGTAAATAGTTTTATAGGTTATGTTTAGATTCTTGAAAACAACATATTGTGCTTAAACGTATATTAACCTGCCACATAAGAATCGAAATATAAATTTACTCTTTTAAAAAACCACAATATTTATTCACTTATGTGACTAATTATCGACTTATTTATCATTCAGCAATACATTCTGTCAATTTTGTCACTAAACATAAAATCATAAGTAAGTCCCTTTTTATTATCTTCATAAAGTATATTTTATAGTTATATTTTTTTAATTTCAAAAGTCAACTTTGTAGACATTTGATTTAGTTATCATCCATTATATAATATTCTTTTTTTTTTGTTTTAAAAAACAAAAAATTCCAATTTCTATCGATGTCTTTATGAAAACCAGACGATAACATGCGTCAAACAGGATTGCACAGAATGCGCATGCGTTATCACATATTTGGTAATGCCAACAAAAGATTTTAATAAACTCAAACAAAATTTTTATTAAATACTACAAAATTACTTTGTAATTTCAACTGTTTTTTGGTAATTCTAACTCTGAAATTTGACAAAGCCAACAAAAAATCATCAACAAAACTATTTTGTTATGATTACATTGCTATTTTTTCAGTGAAGACACTTGTTTTTAGAGTGTAGGCCAAATTTTTGTTCACCTTTTTGCATAATGGTTACGATTTTTCAAAAAATAGCCTTTTCACACTGGACCAGAATCTTCAACCCCCTCCCCCTTCTACAATTTTTATTAGAATTTTATAATAATCGGTGCTTAAAATACTGACCTACAATACTACATTTTGTGCAAATATTAGCCCTTTTTATTTTTTCGATTGGTACAGTTGAGAAATTTTGCCCCATATATATATTAATTAAAAATAACTAACTATGTAACAAAAAGTCAGTTTGATTCAATAATAAGATTTTTTTAATCATTTACTTGAAAATAATTAATTATTAGTGGAATTCATTTTTATGTTATGTAAAAGTAATTAAATAAATTATTAAATAAAGATAATTAAAATTTGTTAAGTTTTGCCATTTAAACAATTTGTTAAAGAGTACAATTTAAAATATATTTAAACTATTTTAGTCCTAAAGTTAATAATAAGTGAGTTAATTAATATCAAAGATTTTCCTTTCTTCACTTTCTTCACTTTCTTCACTTTTATCAGTTTTTTGTTTATAACTTTTTTATTATTTTAGTTAGAAAAAAAAGTTTTTAATAAAAATTGTAGATTCTATTATTCTCTACAAAAAGTATTTTTACAAAAATTTTGTGTAATTGATATTTAATGAGACAGCAGAGACAAAAGAAATAAAGCACGAATAACGAAAATAAGGAGCGAATAGTGTAAATACTGCAAATACTGTATTTAGTGAGCGGATAGTGGCAATAGTGAGAGGGTAGTGGAAATAAGGATCGAACAGTGAAAATAACGCACGCTCAACGCAAAGAGTGTCGTCTGTGCAAGATAAGTTATTTAACTTATTTAACTTAAATAGTGAATGCAATCAGCAGGAATCAGTTGAAATCATCTGTTAGTGTTCAACTGATTCGGACTGATTCGAGAGTGAGTAGCCCCTCGACAGTTTTCAATATACAATTATTCTCTTTAAATTTTATAATTATTCTTTAATTTCTTTAGATATTTTGTTCTGCTGTCGATTATTCTCGACAGATTAAAAATTTTTCTTTTAATTATAATTATTTTCCTCATTTCTAAATTATTGTTTTTAATATTTAATTATTTTAATCATTTTTTTAACTTTTTTTTCAATTATCAATTATTTTATTGAAATTTCAATACAATTCTTCAATTTTAATTTATTTTCTACAATTTTATTCATAATTTTCATCAGTTATAATTGATAATTTATTATTCTCCTTCAATTTTATGATTATTCATTAAATTAAAAAAAATTCTAATCCCGATTATTTTTCGGTTTTTTTTCAATTGATAATTATTTTTTTTAATAGTTAAGTACTTTGGTCATATTGTAATTTTATTATAAATTTTATAATTATTCTTTAATTTCTTTAGATATTTTGTTCTGCTGTCGATTATTCTCGACAGATTAAAAATTTTTCTTTTAATTATAATTATTTTCCTCATTTCTAAATTATTGTTTTTAATATTTAATTATTTTAATCATTTTTTTAACTTTTTTTTCAATTATCAATTATTTTATGGAAATTTCAATACAATTTTTTAATTTTCATTTATTTTCTACCATTTTATTTATAATTAGCATCAGTTTTTAATTTACAATTTATTATTCACCTCTAATTTTATGATTATTCATTAATGAAAAAAAAACATTTTCTAATCCCGATTATTTTCACCATTCTTCAATTTTTTTTCAATTGTTAATTATTTTTTTTAATAGTCAATTATTTTCGTCATATTGTAAATTTATTTTTTAATTATCATTTATATATTCTTGATATTTTCATTTAATTCTTTAATTTTTAATTTATTTCTTCAATTTTTAATATTTTTCTTCAATTCTCAAATATTTGCTTTAATTTTTAATTATTTTTATCGATTTTCCATTAATTGCTAATTATTCAACAATTCTCAGATTTTTTCAATTACTTTTTTCACTCATCAAAATCGTTTTAAATTTCAATTCAATTCTTGTTATTATTATTAATATTATCACCTGTTTTCTATTATTATTTTGATTATCATTAGAATTCTTTAATTTTAAAGTTAATTAAAGTTAATTTGTTTTCAAATGACAGTTATTTTCGTTATTTTACACATATTTTCATGAATTTTTTAATTAATCTCGTCGTTTTTCAACTATTTCTTTCAATTATTAATTATTTTCTGCAATTTTCAATTATTTTCTACAATTTTTTCAATGCTCGATTATTATCTTAAAATTTTATAATTATTCTTTGATTATTTAAATTATTTTGTTCGGTTGTTTATTAATCTAGACATTTTTTTAATTTTGTTTTCAATTGTTGAATATTTTCGTCATTTTGTAATTTTTGTTCCAGTTGTCAATTATTTTTTTCAAATTTTAATTTAATTCTTAAATTGTCAATTTATTTCCTCGACTTTTTATTATTTTTTTTCAATTTTAATTATTTTTTTCGATTTCCAATCGAGTTGTTTAATTTGCAATTTTTTCGAACAGTTATTCCTATAATTTTTCAACTAATTTGTTTAAATTTAATATTCATTTTTAACTTTTTAAACCATTAATTTCAATTATGTAATTATGTAGTCATTTTTCGAATTTTTTTTCATCCGTTAATTATTTTTATCATTTTTTAGATATGTTCTTCAATTTCGTAATTTTCATTATTTGTATTTGCAAAATTTTATAGTTTTAAATGACCAACAACAATGGAAAGTTTGTCGCGCGCTTGAGCGAGCGTTAATGTTGCTAGTTAATTAAATAAATTTAAAAGAAAATTTAAAATTCAAATAACAGTTTTTCTAAAATTGCGCTTCTTTTCCAGAAAATTTTGAGTATTTGAAGCTATTATTAAAAGAAAATGAAACTCGTAAAAAGCAGAATTTTCCACTTGCTGTAATTGATCTCAATATTATGAAAAAAAATACTCAAATCGCTGAAAAAAAAGTCAAAAACGAAATTACAAAACCAAGAGTACTTTACCCGTACATGATTTGCACTAAAGAAAAGGTACGAATAGTTTTTGGTATATTTTATCAAGTAGGAAATAAAGTAACCAGAAAACTAGTTTACTTACTTAAATTACTAAATAAGAATTACATTTTCAGCAAAAAAATTTGTTATCTTAAGTTAAAAAATGATATTTAAGTTTAATTACATAAATTAATTAATTGAATATTTATTTATTTATATTCTCAGGTTGAACTCGTTTCAGGATCCAGTGTATGGATTTTTAAAGAAGAATTGGAAACAATAATGAAAGAAATTCTTCTAATCCAGAAAATGCCAGGTTCTGTGAAAAATATTGTTCGTAGCCTGTTAGAAAAATTAATTGGCATTGAAAACATGGAAAGCATGTTTCTTAGTGGTAACCAAACTTCCACTAATTTGCCTAAAATTGTTTATTCAACAATAGAAAGTAAGTAGCTAGCTTTAAAAATCATTTTATTTAAAAAAAAAACATTAATTATTGTAAGCTCATTTTTTTGTCGAATTTTAAAACTTTTGGTGTCGTACAATTTATACTTTAGAATCGTATATTAATAAGATTAAACATAAAAAATTAAATTACGTTTTAGAATTTCTAAAAACAAATTCTGGAGATGAGTATAATCATTTGGACTACAATTCCCTTGTTAAAATGATACTTGAAGAGGCAAGAATATTTGCTAAATACAAAACAATATTTGTTTCTGATCCAGGTAAAAAAAATTAAATTTATTATTTCTTACGCAAATTTGAATCAGTTAAAATTAAGTGATATTATAACAAGAAGCAGTCCGATAAAATTAGTAATATTTCTTCTAATGATTTTGTTAAAAATAACTATTTTTTGTCAATTAAAAATAACTCAGTCTTAGTAAACTTTAAGTCAGTCAAATTTTACTGTTTTTTTTAAACTAATAATAATTTATTTTTTAAAAATTGTTGAAACAAAGTTAGTCATAATTTTTCTAATAATCAGTCATTGTTACGTGATTCAAATTCAGCGAATATGGCATAAAAACTTAAACTTATTTTTAGAAAATAACATTACAATACATATTTTTTGTTTTTTCTCAATAGGAATTAAAACTGGCGAAAAGAAAAGGAGGGGTTTTAAGATCCAAAGACAAAAAATTCCTCCCTATAAAATAGGCAAAAATAAGGTAACAGCTGTGTTCATTTTTCTACGAATTGACAATATAAACAAATTGAAATAATTTTTTTTTCAGGTCGAGCTTTTACCCCAGACTGGGATATTTATAAAAAAGCAAGACATAAATGTTATTGATGAAATTTGTGAAGAGGCAGATGTAGACGAAAGAAATCTAATTTTTTTCCTCTTAACGACTTTATTGGGTTTAGAAAATATAAAATACGAGCTTGTAAATGGTTCCTATTGCATTCAAATTCCAAAAAACCTCTATTTTACAATGTTTAGTAAGTACTAATTTTACTTTTTTTTTTACTAATATTATAAAAATAATTTTTTTATCAGTATTTGGAAAAATATGTTTTTGTTGACATTTCATCATGTTCTTAAGAAAATAACATGTATTTTTAGCGATTTTTTAGTTTGATAATGATTTGTTTTCTCTTTAATTAATTAATTAATTCTATTTAAAAAATAGAATTTTTGCATTATTTTCCTTCTGAAACTATTTTGTAACTAAGATAATTAGTATTTATTATTTATTTATTAACAAGTTTCTTTGTTTCATAGATTTCATGAATGGGAAATTAGGAAGAGATTGTTTATTTTCGGAAAAGAAGTTTGAAAATTATATTAAAATGATTTATAAGTTTTCAAGATAAATAGTTCGAGTAAATTACGAACTTTAAAAACAGCCATTGAAAACAAATATACAGTTTCAATTTCTATAAATGGAAATAATACGAATACGAGAATTCTTTAAAACTGGCAGTGAAAAAAAATTAATATATACGACTTAACGTGCTTTTCAAAGCGTCAGTAAGTTTCTCTAGATGAGAATTTTATAGTATCTGAAAAACAATTATTTTATTCAATAATTTAAAAACGAGCAGACAAGGAATCATTTTGACTTTTCTCAATTTATATTATTTTAAAATGATATTATGATGATTAAAAAGACAAATAAGAACGTACTTGTAAAAAAGTTTAAAAAATGTTGATTTAAAAAAAAAGTTGCGAGAGAAAAAGTAGCTATTTCATGAGATTATTAATATAAGAAAATAGAATTTATTATTGTCAACTACTAAAAGTTTTTGTAGATTTTAAAGTAAATGTAAATAAATATTTATAAATTTTTTCACTTTTATTTATTTGTACTATTTTAAAAATGCGTGATGAAAAGATTTTTTTCTTTTCGCATACAGGCACCTATTCTATTTAATGTTAATTTTATGAGCCTTTCTTTTGTTGAAAAAGGATTAACTGAGTTTGAATAATTTCCTGGTGTTTCCTTCAAGATGTGAAACCTGGAAAAGTATTTAGGAAATTCCCGTAGTAATAAAGTTTTCAAATTTAAAAATCAAATATCTATTACCGACCTGTTACTATTTTCTTCAGATCCGAGAAGCGTACAAAGGAATGGAAAAGAAAGCAATCATCAGTTTTGTGACAACTTTACTTTTGTATCCTTTTCTCGCAGTGATCTGTTTAGCAGGTAAAGCTTAGGTCAATTTATGGCAATACCTATTTTAAAACTAGATTCTCGAACAGTACAGATAATCTTCTTGCTATTCAAGTTAATTGTACCTTGCTGAAAACATTTGTAAATCATTTTCTTGGATAATGCGAGAGATAATTATAAAGTATTTTGTTTATTCAGTGGTCCATTCAGGCCCGTAACCAGGGGAATTTGGGCCCCCTAAAAAAAAATTGCTAAAAACACAAAAAAATTGCTTTCTTCAGATTATTTTAAAAAATTTTAGTAAATCTGATAATTTTTATTTTGGATTCGGATTCAGCAAAAAAAAAAAAAAAAATACGTAGAAATAAACTAACGTTTAGAGATTATCTCAAAAAAAGTCAATCTGGATACTCTTTATTGAAACAGAATATGTAAAAATTAAATTTTATTCTTTATGCAAATGTCCGAATTTTGTCGCCAGGATATATCGAAAGTACGAAAGTACGTTTTAACGAATTTGAATTGAATATTTTATATAGACTTATTAAATTTATAAATATGTAAATTTTAAACTCAAAGATTTTTGAAGGGCCGGATCAAGGCTTTCACGGGCCTGAAGCACAAAAAAATTTCAGGGCCCCCCTAAAAACAAGTTTCTGCATTTTTATCTTATCAGAGTGTGTAGCGAATAATCATTTAAACAATGGAGAAAATGTTCAAAGAATCTTAACAAAATGTAAAAAAATAAAATTTTACACAAATTACAAAAATTACAAAATGTTATTCAAACCAGTATTATGAATGAACAGATAAGAAAGTTAAGGATAATTTACATTGAATTGGGAAAATTAAAGCAAAAAGATGTAAAAAATGTACTAATTGAAAAACCTGCAAAAAATAAATAAAGTCTTCAAAAATAAAAAAGTTTAAAAAATCATTGAAAGTAAAAGAAAGAAAATTAAGAAATATGGTAATAATGCGTTATGAAATAGTAAACAGTTTAAGGAAGATTGATTAAATTCCTTTTTTAAAATCAAAACACAACGCAATAAACATTTAAAGTTTTCGAAACTAAAAATTGAAATTACAGAAAAGAGGAAAAAATAATTTTCAAAAAGTTTAAATATTTGCGGACATGTTTTTTTAAATTAAAAAAATAAATAAGATAATCAGTAAAAAAAGGGAAAATGTTACTAAAGATAAAAAAATACTTAAAAAACTTGTTTTGAAAATCAAGCAAAAAGCAATAATTTTTTTTTAAATGAAGAATTAAGGAAGTTCTACCGTAAATCGATTAATCAAACAGATTTTGATAAAACTTAGTGTACTGCTAGATAAAGTTTCTACAATTTTGTAGTTAAATTTTTGAGACCTGTAGGTTCTTGGGAAAAAAGTTATGATCGATTTATTTTTTCACTGTGTAACCTGTTTAACATTGATTCTTATGAGAATTCATTACTCTGTCACATACATTTTCGTACTAAAAATTATTAATTGACGAGATAGTGATCAAAGTTTGTATAGTTAAACACAGATATGTAATGAACCGATATTGTATTTAAAAAAGAACAATAGGTTCCTGTGAGAGTTGTAATAAATTAATTTGTAAAAATATTTCACGTTTTACACGATACAGTTCAGACGTTCTGATATTTTAAAATGTTGATTTTGATCGCACATGAAAAATAGTCATATTTAAAAAGTAAATAAAGTTAATAAAGTTAATAAATACAATTGTTTAATTGTATATCAGTAAAATTAAATTGAAACCTAACCACAAAATCTCTGTTTTGACTAGTATCGTCATACGGTAGAACCTCCTTAAGTAAAAACAATGAAACAATTTCAAGAAAAAAAACCAATATTTCTAAGAAATAGAGAAATTCTGTTCAAATGAGAAAATATATTCTAAAAATACAGAAAAGCAATATAAAACATAACCATAAAAAAAATTGTTTGAAAAAAAAAAATTGTAAGAAAGAATAATTAAATATTTCAAGAAAGTGATATAAGTTAGTGTGTAAATAAATCTACGATTTTTTTCTATAATTTTCAACCGTTTTCAATTTACAATTATTCTCCTTAAATTTTATAATTATTCTTTTACTTTTTTAATTATTTTGTTCTGTTGTAGATTATTCTTGACAGTTTTCAAATTTCTTTTTCAATTGTCAATTATTTTTCGTATTTCTAAATCATTTTCTTTAATATTAAATTATTCTCATCATTTTGTAATTTTCTTCAAATTATGAATTATTTACTAAAGTCAATTCCATTCTACAATTTTCAATTACGTTTATTCAATATTCCAAAAAACTTGACTTTTCGCAATTCTAAACCATTATTTTAAATTACAATTTATTTCTTCAATTTTTGATTATTTTCTTCAAATTTTAATCACATTTTTCAATTTTTAATTATTTTTTCGAATATCAATATATGCTTTTTTAATTTTAAGTACAATTGTTCAATTATTCTCTTCAGTTCTTAATTATGATTTAAAAATTTCATTTCCATTCTTCAATTTAAAATTTAAAAATTTTAATTTTTTTAAAATTTTTAAAAGCAAATGAATTGCGTGCTAGTATAAATTTTGATGACAGAATTTCTAATTTTATAAGTAAACTGCGTAGCATTCTATTTAATTAATGCCTGTGATTAGAGCGGCTAAAGTTTGATTTTGATGAATGTTTTGATTAATCCATTAATCGACTGATTTGGTTATCAATTAATTTTGAGTTATGAAATTTAATAAATATTGTTGTTAATTTTATTCAAATTACTAAGTAATACTAGTGTGGTACCTCAAAAGTGTGATAACTCAGAATTTATTCATTGTTAATTGGTTGTAAGGATAATCTCTATGTATTATTTTTTACTAATTATTTAAAAAAATATATATATTTTTTTTTCTTTCTTTTCTTTTCTCTAAATCAGTACTATGTACAAAAGGGCATTTTTTATGTAAGCCCGTTTATGTGCAAATAAATAAATAAATTTCAATTCTTTTGTTCGATTCAATTTTTTTTAATCTAGTTCTTCAATTAGCAATTATTTCTATAATTTTTCAATTTTCTATTATTTTTTAAATTAAATATTTATAGTTTGCTTTTTTAACTTATTTTTACTAGTTGTGTATTAATCTAGCCATTTTTCGAATTTTGTTTTCAATTGTCAATTATTTTCCTCATTTTTCAGAAATTATCTTCAATTTTGCTATTATTCTTGTTATTTTTAAATTATATATTTTTATTTATTATCTTCTTCAATTTTATTTATTTCTTAACAATATTTAAAATTTGTATTTATTCTCTTAAAATTTTAGAATTATTTTTCAACGTTTTCAATTATATTTTTCAGTTGTGCATTACTTTAGTCTTTTTTTAAATTTTTTTTCAATTAGCAGTTATTTTCTTTAATATTTTAAAATCCTCGCCTTTCGACAATTATTTTTATCCATTATCAATAAGATTCGATAATTTCAAATTTTTATATTCTTCAATTCTCAATTTTTACTTCCAATTTCAATTTCATTTTACAGTTTTTAATTGTTTTCTTCTGTATTCAATAACTTTTTGCTTTTTTCAAATACTTCTTTCAATTTTTAATTGTATTTAAATTTTCAATTTTCTATTATTTTATTCAATTTCAATTATTTTTGTCGATTTTCAATCCATTCGTTCAATGCGCAATTATTTTCAACAATTATTCCTATAATTATCTTCATTTTTCGTTTTCAATTATTTTCATTAAATTTAAGGTTTTTGCTATATTTTAAAAATTTTTCAGTAGTCTATTTATCTAGTCATTTAGTAGATATTTTCTTCAATTTTTTAATTATTCTCATTTTTCAATTATTTATTTTAATTATTAACTATTTTTCGCAATTTGAAATTATTTCCTACAATTTTTTCAATTTGCAATTAATCTCTTAAAATTTTATAATGATTCTTTGAGTTTTTCAATTATTATTTTTTTTGTGTATTAATCTAGCCATTTTTTGAATTTTGTTTTCAATTGTGAATTATTTTTACGTTTTGTAATTTTTCTCCATTATTATCAATTTTTTTTTAATTTCAGTTTAATTTTTAAATTATGAATTTATTTCTTCAAGTTTTTATTATATTCTCCAAATTTTTATTCTTTTCTAAAGTTTTCAATTATTTTCTTCAATTTCAATTTTTTTTTGTATTGATTTTTAATCCAGTTGTTCAATTTGCAATTGATTTCAGCAATTATTCCTATAATTTTATTAATTTTTAAATTTTGTAGCTTAAATTGAATGTATATTGTCTAGTTTTTTAGATTATTTTTAACAATTGTGTATTTATCTAGCCATTTTTCGAATTTTGTTTTTAATCGTCAATTATTTTCGTCATTTTTCATATATATTCTTTTCCATTTTGTTCTACGATGGAAAAAAATCTATATACTTTCATGGAAATTAGAATTCAAGGCCAGTTTTTTATTTTTTACGAAATAAATTTCTTTATAATTAAACAATAATTATAAATAATTAATAAAATAGTTTTCTTTTCTCATGACACTTTTAAAAATACCAGTTTCTTCTATTAGTAAGAAAATTTTTAGCTTACATGGAATTGAACATAATTTGGAGCCTTTTAAAAATTTGCATTATAACAAATTTCCTTAATTAGATGCTTATTTAATTTATTAGTTCTTAAAATTTTTTTAATTTTTGCATCCCAAATGTTTAAAGATGAATAGGACTTTCTAATTTTTAAGTAAATTAGCTAAAAGTTTTTTAAGATTTGTTTCTTTTGGTTCATATTCTTTCTGAATGGAACGACGGCTTGGCTTTGCTTGAGACCAGTTATCGAGTATTAAATTTGTAAACAGACCTGCAATAAACTCTAAAGCACATGGCTCTAGTTTTCCTACGAACTCAATCTTTTGCTTTGTACTATATGTGTCACCGATGGCCTGTGAGGTCATTGAATCAAACCACCAGTTCGTTCTTAACTTTTGACTGATTCACGTCGTTTTAAAGAATTCTCATTCCTTTGTGTACTTTTAACTTTTTAACCGGGAACATCGCACTAGTTTCTTTAAATTTACAAAGATTCAAAGAAAAATTACCATTTATGGGTTCAGTTTATTTCAATTAAAAAAAACTATTAAAGTGATTTAGTGAATTTCTTCATTGCCTTCGGGTAATTTTTATTTTCTATCTTTTCCTTCGGGTATAATTGAGACTTCTCATTGCCTTCGGGTAGATAATCTCTGGATGAGTATTAACAACAAAGAATCAAGTTCCCTAAAAAAATTCAAGAGATTTCAATTTTCATTCGTGGATATATATTTCTTTATACAATAAATCAATGTGTTTTATGAAAGTGCCAAGTTCCTACTTTTCTGATTAAATAATTATCTGTTTCTTTTTTAACACCAAACGATCGAAGTTTCAATTCATGATTTAATTTTTAATTAACCCTTAAATTCAATCAATCCAAACAAGGCAAACTAAATTTTAATTTATCAAGTTTCAAACCATTAAAATTTCCAATAATCTAAAATAAAATAAAACTTTTTATTGGTTTAAAATTTTAAAGGTGAATATCTCAATTTTCAAATTTTTTAATTCAGACAGATGATTATTCCATAGAACTAATTATTTAAAATTTTTTACTAAACATTATTTTTAGATCATTGAATTTTCATTTGACAAAAATGGTTTAATTTGATTTTAAATTGATGAATTCAGATTGGTCCATTTTAAAATTCGCGCCCAAATATTAAGATTCAGGCAAATAAAAATTATATCATTTAAAAATTCGACTCACTTAAAAGTTTGTTAGAAGAAAATTTTGCAAAATTGAAATTTAGTTGAATTAGAATTCCTTAAAATGAAAAGTTTATTAAAGAGAAAATTCAGTGTTACAAAAGTTCAATTATCTAAAAATTCTTTTCAGTAAAACTCGTAGTTAATTTAATTTCGATTGAGAACAAAATCGAAAAATGAAAATACGTCCATTTTATCTAATGTTGAGTTTTCTGGAATATTCATGACCCTTATTTTGAATTAATATTAATATCTCAAGTAATAATATGATTTTAATAGTTTCATGTAATTTTTAAATCTTTGTTCTCTCCATGCATTGTGAATCAAAACAAAAACCATCTATTTAAGTTTTCATTTGAATAATAATTCAGTCATTAGTAAAAAAGCACGGGTTAATTTGAAATATTTTTTAAAATAAATATTCTTAGCTTAAAATACAATGAGTGTTTCTTTTAAATGTTAAATGTATTTCTCGAAAATTTCTCTTAACTTTTTTTGTCTTAAAATAAAATTATTTTATTATTCTGGTAAACTTAGTTTTGAGAAAAAAACTTCAAATCATTTCAAATCCACGCGCGCTTGTTAACCAATGACAGCAGAAAGAAAAGTCATGCGCACTTGCGTTTGTCAATAATTCTCAGCTGATTGACAACAAAACAGTCAAAGAAAATTTTGCGAACAATTATAATATTTAACTTTGTTTTAAAACAATTTATTGTAAATATGTGGCTATTAATTTTCTCACAATGTAAAATCAAGTATCACGAAACTGTGTTTTCCCATAATAGAGTGTGTAAAATGTAAAGAAATTGTCGTAAGTATCGTAACTCTAAAAATCCAACTAAACATCTGTTTGAAAGCAATTTCTACAAAAATGCCAAGTTCATACAACAAAAAAAAAAAAAAAAGACCTGTGATTTCTAAAATGGAAAGAATCTTATCTTTAAAATAATTGAACAGAGACTCGTAAATACTTGTTTAGGACGAGAGTTTTCCCCCTTTTTTATGACCATGCCTGAGAGTTCAGTCTGCAAAATTCGTAGAAGACCATGTTTCAAACACATGGTACAAATTTTCAAAGTGTCTGGACGTTTGTCCCACCTTTTTTTCCTCATTGTTACTAAGGGCCACTCAAGACCCTCAATTTCAGTTCCTTTTTGACGTTCAACAGGTTAATTTCACAGCACAGATGAGTTTTCTAAGACCATTTTCATTCTTTCACTTTCAACGTTAGGGTTTTTCCCGGCTTTTTTTCACATTTTACTTGACTCGGTTTATTCAACTTTAATTATTTTGACTTAAAAATGCTAATGAAATTCTCTTTACGAATCAACAGTCAATCATTTTATTTCAGTTCGCAAAATATCAACATCATGAAATAGTCAGTGCAATTTTTCAGTGCGGTTGATTAAGGTTATCTTTAAAATGAATTCCAAGTGTGCTAAAATTTTCTCATTAGTGATTTACATTGACAAAAGTGAAGCTTGGGATATTATCCCATTCGATTCTATTATATTGAGTGAAAATCCTTTGATAGGAGAAGTTTTACTCAGAGGCGAGAAATGTCCTTTAAAAATAGTAGCAACATCTGGTAAGTTTTAGAATTATTATTATTATTACAATTTGCATATTTAAGTGTAAAAGAAGGGACGCATGAATTTTTCATACATCTCATTTGACATAATGCGCAATTTATCTAAATTTATTGCATCGAACCAACAATTGCCATAATTTTAATTTACTTCAATTAATATTTAGTCTAATTTTCATTCTATTGTTTATGCATTAGCTCCAATTTTTCTTTCGCAGAAATGTTATTTTACAGAAATTGTTTTAGGATGAGTAAACAACTCATTTTTCATTTTTCTATTTTCACAATTTATTAATTAATAGAATTTGTAGGTAGAATGCAAAATTCTCGGTAATTTAAAATCTGGTTACATTCTCGAGAATATAATCGAAAATATTCTCATTCCGGAGAATTTATGAGAATTTTCTGTTTGAATGAGTTCCACTGTATTGAAACAAACAATTTATTGGAATAAAAATGAATAAATAACAAAATAATTATCATTACAGATTGACTATATGTCAGTTTAGTGTAAAAATTATTTTTAAATATAACAATTATGAACAGTGTTCTATATAAATTATAAAAATTGTAATTTTCTTTACCGAAGTATATTAAAAAACGATTAGTTTCTACACATTATGTTATCAACAATTGTAAATATTTTAAATATAAAATTACAAAAGATAATGTCAAATTTTAGAAATTAATTGGAAAAAAAATAATGAGAACAATTAAAATTATCGAAAGTAATTTAATAAATCATAGAAGCGTTTTAAAATTAAAGAAAATAATTTGAATTTGGGAAAAGTACTTTAAAATCTTAGAAATAAATTGAAATAAATCAGAATAATGAAAAATTGGAGAAAATGATCGAAAATTTAAAAAAATGCTTGAAATTGAGATAAATAATTAAAAATTTAGAGAATTAATTCAGAAACGATAGAGATTATTAATAATTTAAGAGAAAAAATGAAAAGCAATATAAAAAAATTTTAAATGAAGAAAATAATTGAAATCTAAGAAAATAATTTAAAAAAAACTACATAATATATTTTAAATAAAGAAAAGTTAAAGAAAATTTCAGAAAAATACTTAAAACTTCTAGAAGTTTATTGCAAAAAAAAAAAGAAAATAATTAAAATTTAGAGAAAATAAATGAAAAACGATAAACATAATTTAAAATTGAAAAGAACAATTTGCAATCTCGTTTGTAATTTAAGAGAAGTAATTGCAAAAATAATTGAAATATCAGATAAATAGTTTAAAATTTGGAAATTATGGAAGTAATTGAAAACGATTCAAAATTTAAGAAAATAATATGAAATTTCAGAAAATACTTAAAAATCTTGAAAAATAAGTTTACAAAATGGTAATAATAATTAAGAATTTAGGGAAATAATTTAAAAAATGATAAAAATAATTTAAAGTTGAAAAAAATAATTGAAATATGATGAAAAAATTCAAAATTGTAAAAAATAATTGAAATATGATGAAAATAATTAAGATTTCAGGTAAATAATTGAAATTCAAAAAAATAATTAAAATTTTTGAAATTGGAGAAGATAATTGCAAAATGATAAAAAGAAATGAATATTGAACAAAATAATTGAAAATTGAGATTTATATTTGAAAGTTCAGGATGTTAATTCAAAAATAATGAAAATGATTATAAGTTGAAGATAATAATTGCAAAATGAATGGTGAATTAAAAAAATTAATTTCATTTTGCGATAAATAATATGAAATTTAATTTTCATTTCATTTAATTTTAATTTAATTTTAATTTTCATTTCATAGACGGGCAAAAATACCCTATTTAACAATAAATAATGGAATTTTCTTATTGTTGAAGAGAAAATAATTAAAATTAAAAAAATAATTGCAAAAATTTTAAAAAATAATTGAAATTTGCGGAAGGTAGATTAAAGATTTAGGGGAAAAAGAGAAAAACAATGAAAATAATTAAAAATTGCAGAAGGTAATTAGAAAATGATAAAAATATTTGAAAAATGTAGTTTAAATAATTAAAATCATGAGAGAAAAGAATTATTAAAAATTTAAGAAATTTTTAAATCGCTTGAAATTTAGCACATATATTTGAATCGTTGATTAAATTTAAAATTTGAGAACATTTTGAAAAGGTGAAATATAATGTAAAAATTTAAAACAAAAAAACATTTAGTAACAAACGTTAGGTGTGGACAGAATGAAAGAAACTTGTAAATTATTATATATAATAATTCTTAATTTAAACATTGAAATTGAAATCATTACTAATTAAAATGACACTAGAAATTTTATTTTCGTACATCGATTGAGAAAATTTGACTTAAATTGATAAATTAATAAAAAACCTATATTCTCCTAAATTCTTGATTAGAATTTTGGCGGGAAAAACTCTAGGAAAAAGTATTTCTTCGAAACTCCATTTGTAGGTCACCTAATTCATATTTAACAGAAATTTCATTTAACAGAATTTATTTTCGACCGACTTTTTATGTAAAAGAAAAAGAAATTAACCGAATTTTAATTTCGCACAATTCTCATTTGACATAATTTCAAGTTAAGTCAAATTTTCAAATGACAGAATATCCAGTTTATTAAATCTTCATTTGTCCGAATTTGTAATTGCACGATTTGGTATTTGATAGAATTTTTAAAACACAGAATTCCCATTTGTCCGAAATTGTAAAAGTCCGAACAAACATCAGTCAGAAAGATTTGGCGCGAATTTTAAAATTGCCCAATCACAACTTTCTTTATGGTTTCTGATTGGTCAATTTTAAAATTCGCGTCAAATATTTCTGACTGATGTTTGTTCGGACAAATACAATTTCGGACAAATGGTAATTCTTTGTTTTAAGAAATCTATTAAATACCAATTCGTGCAATTAAAAATTGGGACAAATGAAGATTTAATAAACTGGATATTCTGTCATTTGAAAATTTGACTTAACTTAAAATTATGTCAAATGAGAATCGTGCTAAATTAAAATTCGTTTAATTTTATTTTCTTTTACATAAAAATTCGGCTGAAAATAAATTCTGTAAAATGAAATTTAATTCTGTTAATTAATAAATTGTGAAAATAGAAATTAGAATGGATTAAATATTAGTAAAACGAAAATTATTTCAATGAATAAATTAAATAAACAAAAAAATGGAAATGTCTTTTCATGCTAAAACAATTTCTGTAAAATAATATTTTTGCAAAAGAAAAATTAAAGATAATGTATAAAGAGTAGAATGAAAATTAGACTAAATATTAATAAATTAATTCAAGTAAATTTGAAATTATGGCAACTGTTGGTTCGATGTAGTAAGTTTCGATAAAATCTTTTTGATGAATTGGTTTTGGACTAAATACATTTTTTTAATATTATATCCAGATTTAAATAGTAATAACTAACGCATTCATTCATTAAAAATTACGTTTCTTGTGATTGTGTATTTTTGCAGAAAACATTGATTATTTGACTTCGATAGTAACAGAAGATGACATTTACAAAACACTAAATTTACCACCTGCCTCAACTGATTGCAATATTGTGCAAATGAGCACTAATATCACTGAAAAAGAGACGGAAGAAAATGTTACAAAAGACACAACTATTTATCCTTTTATGATACAAAAGAACAAGGTAATTACAATTTTCGAAGAATTAACGCTGTTTCTGCACGCGGCGATTCAATTACAAGAATTCTCTAATTTTAAAATTGTTATCATTATTACAAATACTTATTCATTTATTATAAAAACATCATTAGTGTACAAATAATTTTATTAAATCAGTTATTAGATAATTAGTCAATTAATTATTACGAATAGCAATTACAAAAATTTATTTTTCTGTTATTAGGTTGAACTACTCTCAGAGTCAAATGTGTGGATCTGTAAAAGAGATTTGGTCAAAATAAATAAGAAGTTTGTACCACAAAAATTTACAAGAGTTAAAGAAAGTATAGTCCATGATCTATTGGAAAAATTGATTGGACTTGAAAACATGAAATGCATGTCTTTCGGAGGTAAAAGTAATTCAACAAATGTGCCTGCAATTGTGTATTCAACAATAAAAAGTAAATAACAAATATTTCTTTAAATACATTTTGTTAAATTTGTTAGAAAATATTTAAAATGTACAAATAACGTGTTTTTTAAAACGTTCTATTGTAAAAAACAATTTTTTCATCTTTATATTTAATTTTTACAATTGTTTCACTAATATATTTTGTTGTAGAATATTTGGAACAAAATTCTCAGAAAAAAAATGAGTTTTCTAACTATGACAAACTTGTGAAAAAAGTACTTTTACAGACAAAAACATTTGCTGAATACAAAACCTTACCTGTTCTTGATTCAGGTAAGAAACTATTCAATAAAATTAAGTTAATGTAAAATAATTGAAAATTTAACACTTTTTAATATTACAACATCAGAAAATAATGAAGGAATCAGAAATATTGATTTGAATAATCAACAAGGACATTCCTTTCCCTGTCGAGTACGAGACAAAAATAAGGTATAAATGAAACTCAATTTTTAATTAATTAAGAAAATAAATTAGTAATTTAAATTAATTTTTCCGCTTTGTGCTTTTCAGGTTAAACTTTTACGAAAGTGCATTGTGTGGATAGACAAAAATGACAGAATCTTGGTGGAAAAAATGTGTAAGGAAGCTCCTGTGGATAAAAAAAAAATTGTAGCTTTCCTCCTGACGAATTTATTAGGATCAGGAAATATAAAATACACGAATGTAAATGGATCCACTTGCATTCAAATTCCCGAAGTCGTTTACACTTCTATTTTTAGTAAGGATAACATTTTCTACAAAAAAATATCTTAAAGAAAATTGTTGCAACTATATTTTTACAAAAATTCAATTAATTTTTACATCTTAAATATTTTTCTCATCAAATAATTGAAAACGTGAAATTTGGATAGGCTAGAATTATAATTTTTAAATTATTTCTTAAATTTAATTAGAAATTTAAAATTATAATTTTTATTTCATAAAATTTCTTTTTCTTCAACTTTTTATTTAAAAGAATTCCAATTCAACTGAATTTTAACTTATCAAAATTCTCATTTAACGGGTTTTTGGAATTTTAAGTGAGTCGAATTTTTAAATGCTAGAATATCCATTTCAGCGATTTCTTTTGCCCAAAACTGTAAATTTAAAAATGGCTAGGTAATCACAATAATTATCTTGATAATTTATAAATAATCAATAATAATATAAATTAGGTTACAAAATTTTGTAAAATGAAATTTTAGTTAAATATGAATTCAGTGACGTAAAAATTCTGTTAAGTGAAAATTCTGGTCTATTTAAATTCGATTGCAAATAAATTCAAAAAATGACAATTCAGATGAATTTCTAAGAAACATTGAAGAAAATGTTAGTATTTAGAAACAAAATATTTAAAAATAAGTATTCTCCAATATTTTTAGTGTAAAATTATTGTTACATTTTATTCTCAAAAAGTGATGATTAAGTATGATTAAGTTCTAAAATGAATTATTTAGAATATTTATTTCATAGAATTTCATTAGGAAGAATCTTCTTTTAGTCCAAGTTTCACATTTTCGAATATGTTTTCAATCGAACATAAATTAATCCAAATTTTGACCTAACAAAATTTTTAGGTCACCTAATTCATATTTAACAGAATTTTCATTTTACAGAAATTCTTTTAACTAACTTTTCATTTAAAAAAATTTCAATTTAAACGAATTTTAATTTAGAATTTACAAATACAATTAAAATTAATACAATTTCATTTGTCCGAAATTGTATTAGTACGAATTGACATTTAATAGAAAACTTAAAATACAGAATGTTCATTTGTTGGAAATTGCAAATGTCCGAAAAAGTATCCGACAGAAATATTTTGGCGTGAATTTTTAAATTGTCGGATACTTTTTCGGTCATTTGCATTTTCTAACAAGTGAACATTCCGCATTTTAAGTTTTCTGTTAAATGTCAATAAGTACTAATACAATTTCGGACAAATGAAGATTCTGTGAAATGAATATTCTGGTATTTAAAAATTCAATTAACCTAAAGTTTTGTAAAATTAAAAGTCATCTAAATTAAAATTCGTTTGAATTGCAAATCTTTTAAATGAAAAGTTGGTTGAAAAGAATTTCTGTACAATTAAAATTTGGTTAGATCAAAATTAGGATTAATTTATGTTCGATTGAAAACATATTTCTAAATGTAAAATTTCGACTAAAAGAAGATTATTCTTAATGAAATTCTATGAAATAAATATTCTAAATAATTAATTTTAGAACTTAACCATACGTCCCTACTTAGAAACGAAATATTTAAAAATATTAACAAAGTATTCTCCAATATTTTTAATGTAAAATTATTGTTACATTTTATTCTCAAATCTTAAATTGTTGTTTTTTTTTATTTTATAGTTTTTCTGAACGAGAAGTGCAGTAAACACTGTAAATTTTTGGAGGATGAATTTGATAGTTATATTCAAATGCTTTATAAAAAATCAAGAGAGATAATGACGAGAAAAATACAATCTGAAGAAACAACCACTGCAGACCAATTTATTGTTTCTGCCTCAACAAATAAAGATTATTCTAAAGAGTATTTTAAATTTGTCCCTTCTGAGGTGCAAACAGTATTTAAGACAAAATTAAATGTCTCTTCTCATCATATTACAATAATGTCAAATAATTGTTCAAACGTAAGAGTTATGAATTCTGTTAAGGTTCCAAAAGTTACTCCTTTAGTTACTTACAGTTCTTACAGTAAAACGACTCCTTTAAATGGACAGTTGCAGTTTCAAAATAATTTCGGAAGACAAACAATTTCGCGTACAAGTAATTACTGTTATCAAGATAAAGCACAGTTTATGCCTGTTTATCAAAAACAAAATTCTACGGATTTTCAATGTTACAACAATTTTACTTTTATTCCTCCAAGTACATATTAATTATAATTATTCTGCTGGAAATGAACATAATTTTTATGTAAGTGGTTGATCGTTAATTAAGAGTATGTTATGATGATAGACGTCATAATGGTCACATGACACAAAAGCAAAGTTTCTCTGTGATTTTTCTCTTAAACTACTAAATATTTTTAAATGAAACTTTACAGAATTACCTAAAATACTATCAGGAAGGAATGCCTGGATTTAATTTATTTCGATTTTACCCCAAAATCAATTTTTGAAATTTTCCTTATTTTGGTCAATTTTATAAAATTTATTTTTTAGACAAAATGAAAATAAACTAGGGACAGAGAGCCATTAGAGATGATATTTTAATTAGTTCTGCAAAATTTTATTTAAAAATGTTAAGTAGTTTGAGAGAAAAATCGCTGAAAAATTTTGCCTATGGATCATGTAATCATTGACATCATTCTCAATTACTTGTACTTAATTATGAAGTAATTAGTTATAATTATGTTTTATTAAATGAAGATTATTTTAATGCTTATCCTGACGAAAGTATTGGACTGAATTTTGTTCCGTTTAAATAAGTTTTAATCAGTATTTTTCCGACTTGGTCCGAAATTTGTTTCCGGAACAATCGGTTTATATTCGAATCTCAATATAAATGTAACTTGACGAAAAATTCTTTCCGAATCATTCCGAATTAATATGTTCATTCTGAAGCTAAATTTTGATTCGTATGAATCCTGTTATTTCATTCCAAATCAATCCGTTCCAAATATGATTAAGTTAATTTTGATTCCAATAACAGGATTCAAATCGATTAAAATTTAGGTTCGGAATGATTTGGAAATATTTGATTATATATAGGGAGTTATATACTTATAAAATGGAATTTGTTTTCATTATAATAGAAATTTTAAACTTGACGTCTAAATATTGCTGTATACTGCAAAATTAAGTGAAATAAATTTTTTTAATTTTCTGTTTTGTTTAGATTTAATAATATACCTAAGTTAAATTACGCCAAATGCAGGATTTAATTTAAATTCTGAAAACAATTATAGGGAATTCTCATAATAATATAATCCTCTATTAGATAGATACGAAAAATAAAAACATATTAGAGGAGAAAACAATAACATCAATTTACGTCTGACTTTGTTTCTTTTAGTGACACTTTTCTTCAATAAAAGAAGGTAAGATTTATTTTATACTTGAAAACAATAATTTTTTTCGAGTTTAATTTCTAATTATAAAATAAATAAATTGAGAAAAATTGTAGAAAAAGTAAATAAAATATTTGAAGAATATATATTTCGAAATTAAGAAAATATTCATATAACTTCTAAACGGATTTTACATGTTTTCATATTTTTTAGGGATAAATGAATGTCAAAAATCCTTAATTCTAATCCGATTATATTTTTTATTAACGAAATTAAAAATTTAAAAAAAAAAATTGAAATTCCTAAGAATTGGTTTGAAAAAAGCTACTTTAAAGTGTTATTTGAATTGGAAGTTTTAAATTTAAATGAAGTTCGAATTAAAATTATCATTTGAATTCATTAAAGCTCTAAAACCTAAATAGATATGTACATCAAATTTCTGTTCCTTTAGAAAAATTGTTGAGGATTAGCAACCGAGTCTACAAGATTTCTATTTCACTTAAATCTTATACCTTCTGCTATATATCCTAATCGACATTGCGAAAGAAATTAATTATTCAATTAAAATAACTTTCTCCGAGTATAAAGTTAATTAATTCCTTTTCATGCTAATACTTATGTCCCCTCTGTCTTTCTACATTTTTATCAAAATTCAATATGGCAGACTAAAATGTCAAAATAGAGTTGCCTACAGTTTTTATCAATTGTCCAGTCCAAGAAAAATTTTATATATTTTTCCAATCTAAAAGAAATATTATCAAAACAAACACCTCGGCATATAATTTATTTAAGTAGCTCAATTATTTAAAATTTTCAAGTTTTGTGTAAAATATGACAATCTAACCTCAAAATTTCCAAACTGATTTATAATTGTCAAAATTGATTCAGTAAATCTTTTATTTCAAAATAGGTAATTACTTATTAAACAAATCCTATTCAGACGCCAATTCTTTAATCCGATTTTTCTTCAAATCTCTGATTCACAAAGACATTCATAAATAAGTTTTTTATTTTCGAGAAAGTTATCAATATCTGACAATTTACAATCGCAATTTCTTCCTTTAGAAATGTTAAACACATTTGGCTACACCTTGATTTGTCATTGGAAGTACCTCGAAAATAAAAATTAAAAAAAATTTGAATCTGAACAAAATTTGGCGATTTTTTTAAAGAAATTTTCTGAGCGATTTAGAATCTTTTTAAAAAGCGCAATTGCAGATTTATCCGAGCTCCTCAATCGGTCAAGAAATTTCTTAAGAAGAAATCTCCGATTTAAGTCGTTCAATTTTTTTATGCGCTTCCAAGTGAGATTTATGCTCGGATTTTTGTTAAATTCAGACTGGGACAATAAAATTTAGAATTTAATTATATTTAATATGACTAATATTTTGCATAAATATTTAGGTCAAAATATTAATTAGTTAACGAGAATTGAAACTTCGTAAAAAATATTGAAATAGCAATATCTTTCGTTCTATCAGTCGTATCAAGGTTTTCTTTTTTTTAAAATGCTCAGAAAAAGATAAGGAATAATTCTGTTTGAGAACAATTTTATATATTATTTTAATATTTAAAAAGTTATTTAATGAAAACTTAATGTTAATATCTAGTAGGACATTAACAATTTTAACGATTAGCAAACTATTGGACTAATTTGGAATATATAAATTTATCACATTGATTCACTTTTAGCTAATTCGATTTTGTAAAATTTTGAAAAAATGTTAAAATTCAAATTTTAAACAGAAAGTAAAGTTAAATTTTATATTTTGACTCGTGGAAGAAAAGAAATATTATATTTACCCAGGAAATAAAAACTTATAAAATTCCTTTTTTGTGAATCGGAGAATTGAAGCATGCTGATTGAAGAATTGACGTTCTAATAGTCTTGCGGGCAACCATGTTGATTTGTTTACTAACAAAAATCTCCAATATTTACATTTATAATTTATTAAAATTAAATATCAAGAAATTAACTGTGAACTTAATTTCTTTTGGAATCTTGAAAAGAACACAGCAAAGTTCATTCTAGCATTTGAGTCATTTAATTTATTTTTGCTGATTATAAGTTATATGCATTTTATTTAATTTTTGCGAAATTTCAATTCTCGTAAGCTAATTAATATTTTGCCCTAAATGTTTAGATAAAACATTAGACATGTTGAATATAATTAAATTCTAAAGTTTCTTTGTCCGCAGTTAACCTGCCTGAAAATAACGTAAATATCACTTGGAATCGTACTTTTACTTCCTAACCTAAAAACTTTCGATTTGATTCGTAATTGTCGAAATAGATTTAGTGAATTTTTCATTAATGTTACTTAGTTTCTTCAATTCGGATTCTTAAAATCTCCGATTCACAAAAAAGATATTCAATAAGTTTTTATTTCCTAGATAAATATAATATTTATTTTCTTCCGAGAGTCAAAATATAAAATTAAACTTTACTTTTTGTTTAAAATTTGAATTTTAACATTTTTCAAAATTTTACAAAATCGAATTGGCTAGAAGTGAATCAATGTGTTAAATTTCTATATTCCAAATTGGTCCAATAGTTTTCTAATCGTTAAAATTGTAAATGTCCTACTGGATAATAATCATAAGCCGGAAGTGAAACCCCACAAGACCCTACAAAAATACCAGTCAACTTTTTTATTTTTATAAATAAAAATTAACAGTTTACTTTACTTGCTATATTTTTTACGCAATTGCAAATAATCATGTCGGCCAATTGCCATTTAAAGAAACTCTTTATTCGGAAGGCATCACGATCAGAAATGTCTCTCTTTGATACATGAAATTGTTTGAATTCCTTGGGAGTGACGGTTTTTAAGATTGGACCTTTCGCACACAATGTGTAATGCCAAATTTAGGAGCGGCGCTTGTGTCTCTTGTAGACCCAGTGGGCAAGAAATTTGGGACTTGAATTGACGATGGTCCATTGGTCATTTTATACTGAATACCACAAGGTTGGATACGTGCGCCATGCAACGTCTCGCAATTCGAATGTGTTGGTTCAAGCCGCAAGAAAGCAAGAAGGCAAGTAGCTACACGAACCCGAGAGCGATCAATCAATGTTGCCCGTCGGACGGTAAAACAATACGATGTTGCCTCCATAATTGACGGGAATCCATCATCCATGTTTCGCGACCTTAGCGAGGGATCTATGTGCGCCTAAGACTCGATTCAAAAGGCGCGCCGTTGCGAAAGACAATCACCCCATTCCAATCCTCGAGACCATTACTTTACCATCACTCTTGACCAACAGATTAACTTTTATCTAACCGATGAAAAAATCTCTTAACATTTCCATTTTACTATATTCACTTCTAGGTACTGTTTTCTGTTTATGGTCGTTTCTCAAATTAAAGACACGTTACGAAATAAAATATAAAAGTAGGTAAAATCAGTGGAGTAGAAATCTTAGCAAAAGGGATGTCAATTAACCCCCAATAATAAAAATAAGAGGGGGAAATGTATATTTTGAACCCCCTCCCTGACAGAAAAAAAAATTGTTTCAAAGCGCCTGAAACAGGGCCGGATCAAGTCTGTCACGGGCCTGAAGCATAAAAAAATTTCAGGGCCCCCCTAAAAAAACAAAAGTTTCTACATTTTTATCTTATCAGAGTGTCTAGCGAATAATTATTTAAACAATGGAGAAAATGTTAAAAGAATCTTAACAAAATGTAAAAAAATTAAATTTTACATACATTACAAAAATTATAAAATTTTATTCAAACCAGTATTATGAATGAACAGATAGGAAAGATAAGGGTAATTTACATTGAAATGAGAAAATTAAAGCAGAAAGATGTAAAAAATGAACTAATTGAAAAACCTGCAAAAAATAAATAAACTCTTCAAAAATAAAGAAGTTTAAAAAATCAATGAAAGTAAAAGAAAGAAAATTAAGAAATATGGTAATAATGCGTTATGAAATATTAAGCAGTTCAAGAAAGATTGATTAAATTGCTTTTTTAAAATCAAAATACTACAAAATAAAAATTTAAAGTTTTTGAAACAAAAAATTGAAATTACAAAAGAGAGGAAAAATTTATTTTCAAATAGTTAAAATATTTACGGACATGTTTTTTTAAATTAAGAAAATAAAAAAGATAATCAGTAAAAAAAAAAGAGAAAATGTTACTAAAGATAAAAAAATACTTTAAAAACTTGTTTTGAAAATCAAGCAAAAATCAATAATTTTTTTTAAATGAAGAAATTAAATGAAATTAAATGAAGGGTTACACCTGTTTCCAATTTTTTTTTCTTTCGATTTTTTTTATAGGCTTAAAATACACTATAATATTCCTAGATTAATAATCAATAACGTCCTTACAAGAAAGCAACTTGGAAATGTTCTGAAAATTATTTTTTCTGGAGCAAATCCGAAGTGTGAAAATAGATAATTTCAATTTCAAACGCGTTTTTCTCGAAACCACAGTTTTGAAATCTGCACGCAGTAGAACTCAAAGAATTTTCATCCGATTGACTTGAAATTTTAACTGTAACTTCTTAATTAGATTATCTAAAGAAGTACACACGATTTTAACAATAGATGAAAAAAAAAATTTTAGAGATATTTAAATAGCGATTTTTTAGTCGAAAAATCGATTTTTTTTTCAAAGTCTCGCCATTTTTCGAAAAAATGTTATAAAATTATAATCATGTGTACTTCTCCAGATAAATTCGTCTAGTTTATGAAAAAAAAATTTTTATGCTTACACATGATGGTCCAGGGGACTTCTACTGCGTGCAGCGGAGTCACTTTTTTAAATATCACGTTATATTTATCGTCAGAAAGCCGCCATTTTGTAAAGTCATGGCAATAAACAATTTTTTTCATATACCTGAAGAGTTGCTTAGTTGATCTATATAGTATTTGTTTATGTTCATTCGAAAAACTGCTCAGAAAAAAAATTTGAAAAAAGCCTCTTTTTTAGGCCTCCAACCAGATGTAACCCCTTAAGTGAAAACAATTAGGCCCGGATTTACCAAACATAAGGCCATAGGCAGACGCTGGTGGGGGCCTATGCAAGGAATGGATTTTTCCGAAATTTACTCAAGTCGAAAAAGCAGTTTCAAAACTTGACACTTTTTTAATGAGCGGGCTTTTTGAATTTCTAAAAACTTACAATTATTTTATAAAAGTCCCAGTAATAAGAGAGGAATTGAAAAGTATTAAAATTTGTTAATACTTTTGAATACTTTTTTTTTCCAATACATGTGTATCCGGCGATAGCATCTACTTTTACTCGAAAATCAATCCTTACTAATACACGTTTCTAAATATTTTTCAATCAAAATTAATGCGTTTATAATAAGAAAAATAAAGTTATTATTTTGTAAAATCCACAGTTAAGATTAATTGAATCCAAGTAAATCCCTTTATAATGAAAATAAAAGAAAAGTAAAACGAATATTTTAGAATACCCGCAGTACAGATTTATTAAATCCAAATGAATCCCTTTATAATTAAAAAAAAAATTATTATTTTGTAATATCCACAGTTAAGATTAATTGAATCCAAGTAAATCCCTTTCTAATAAAAATAGAAAAAAGTAAAACGAATATTTTAGAATACCCGCAATACAGATTTATTAAATCCAAATGAATCCCTTTATAATTAAAAAAAATTAATATTTTTTAATACCGGCAGTTAAAATTTATTTAATCCAAATGAACCCTTTTATAATGAAAAAAAGTGTATGTTTTCTAATACCCACAGTTCAGATTTATTTATTCGAAATGATTTCTCCTATAAATAAAATAATAAAATGAGTGTTTTTTAATACACATAATTCAGATTTACTTAATCCAAATAAATCCCTTTATAATGAAAAAAGGTATATTCTGGAATACCTACAGTTCAGATTCATGTAACCTATATAAATAATCAGAATAGTAAATGTTATACTAAACAATATTCAAATATTTGTTTTCTCTAAATCAAATATAAGGTAAAAAACAATTTCTGAAATATGTAACTAAGCTTTCTCAATTTTTTTAGATTAATTTTATTAAAATCAAACATGAAGAAATAATGTTATACAAATTTAAAGAACTGTATATACTATACAAAGTGGGTATTCGAAAATATTCACTTTATTTGAATTTTATTTTCATTATAAAGAGATTCATTTGGATTCAATAATCTGAACTGTGGGTATTAAAATATATACATTTTATTTTTTTCGTTATAAAGGGATTCATGTGGATTGTAAAATATTAAGAAACGTATTAGTAAAAATTGACTTTTCGATAAAAGTTGGTGATATCACCGGATTCGAATAGATTGAACAAAAAAGGTATTAAAAAAGATTGAACAGTTTTTCTTTTTCTTCGAAAATCATAAAATTTCAATATTTTTTAATTTTCTCTTTTTCTTACTGGGTTTTTTCAGATTTTTAAATGCCTAAAAATATTTTTCGAAGTTATTTTTGTGGAAAATCTTATAGCTGGTGGGGGCCCTTTTTGGTAGGGGCCCCTAGGCAGTTGCCTAGTTTGCCAACATATAAATCCGGCCCTGAAAACAATGAAACAATTTGAAGAAAAAAACCAATATTTCTAAGAAATGGAGAAATTCTGATCAAATGAGAAAATTTATTATAAGTTCAAATTTACGAAAAATTAAAAACAAGAAGAAAATAGTCTTTAAAAATTACAAAAATTAATAAGTTATGACAAATGACAAAAAATCAAATAAATATTTTAAAAATCATAAAATTGAAAAAAATTATATTTTCCAACTTCTAAATTATAATAATAAATAAAATTATTCACTGGAAAAGTAAAAAACAAATTTTTCTAAATATTGTTAAAATAAAACTGTATAAAATTAACTGAAGTAACTTTTGTAAAAAGAATAAAATTAAAAAAAATATAAAAAATAAAAAAGTATTATTAAACGCACAAAAAAAGAAAAAAAAAGAAAAAATGTTAAAAAAGAAATGAAAGTTACCTAAGTGATTTTATAAAAATACAGAAAAGCAATATAAAACATAACCTACCAATAAAATTGTTTAAAAAAGAAAAAATTGCAAGAAAAAGTAATTAAATATTTCAAGAAAGTGATATAAATTAGTGTGTAAATAAGTCTACAATTTTTTCTATAATTTTCAACAGTTTTCAATTTACAATTATTCTCCTTAATTTTTATAATTATTCTTTAACTTTTTTAATTATTTTGTTCTCTTGTATATTATTCTCGACAGTTTTCAAATTTATTTTAAAATGTCAATTATTTTTCGTATTTCTAAATCATTTTCTTTAATATTAAATTATTCTCGTCATTTTGTAATTTTCTTTAAATTATGAATTATTTTCTAAAGTCAATTCCATTCTACAATTTTCAATTAAGTTAATTCAATATTCCAAAAAACTTGACTTTTTTCAACTATAAACCCTTATTTCAAATTACAATTTAGTTCTTTAATTTTTGATTATTTTCTTTAAATTTCAATTACATTTTTCAATTTTCAATTATTTTTTCGAATATTAATATGCTTTTTTAATTTTAAGTACAATTGTTCAATTATTCTCTTCAGTTCTTAATTATATTTTAAAAATTTCATTTACATTCTTCAATTTTAAATTTTTATCTCAATTTTAATTCTTTAGTTCGATTTAATTTTTTTCAATCTAGTTGTTCAATTAACAATTATTTCTATAATTTTCTTAATTTTTCAATTATTTTTTAAATTGAATATTTATAGTTTGATTTATTAAATTATTTTTTCCAGTTGTGTATTGATCTAGCCATTTTTCAAATTTTGTTTTCAATCGTCAATTATTTTCGTCGTTTTTCAGAAATTATTTTCAATTTTGCTATTATTCTTGTTATTGTTGAATTTTTATTTATTTATTTATTTTTTTCTTTAATTTTTAGTTAATTCTTACAATATTTAAAATTTTTATTTATTCTCTTAAAATTTTAGAATTATTTTTCAGCGTTTTCAATTATTTTTTTCAGTTGTGCATTATTCTAGTCATTTTTTGATTTTTTTTCAATTGTCAATTATTTTCTTTAATATTTTAAAATCCTCGCCTTTCGCCAATTATTTTTAGGTATCCATTATTAAATAAGATTCGTTAATTTCAAATTTTTTTTTCTTCAATTCTTAATTTTTTCTTCAAATTTCAATTCCATTTTTCAGTTTTTAATTCTTTTCTTCTATATTCAATAACTTTTGGCTTTTTTCAAATACTTTTTTCAATTTTTAATTATATTCTTTAAATTTTCAATTTTCAATTATTTTATTCAATTTTAATTATTTTTGTCGATTTTCATTCCATTCGTTCAATGCGCAATTATTTCTAACAATTATTCCTATAATTTTCTTCATTTTTCAATTATTTTCTTTAAATTTAAAGTTTTTGCTATATTTTATCAATTTTTTTCAATTGTCTATTAATCTATTAGTCATTTTGTAGATACTTTCTTTAATTTTTGAATTATTCTTATTTTTCAATTATTTCTTTTAATTATTAACTATTTTTCGCAATTTGAAATTATTTCTTGCAATTATGGCTTGGAATTAATTAAGTTTAATATAAGGTGACGGTACCTACACTCGATCAGTACCTATAGTCGATCAGTACCTATAGTCGATCAGTGATGATTTAATTGGATAAAATTAATAAATATTTGAATAATATTGATGCCAAATACTACTTCGAACATTACAAGATTTATTATTACTAATGTAATAAAACTACTAATTAATTTCGTCTAATTAAATCCAGTGGCGGACTAACTAGATAGGCAATGTAGGCAGCTGCCTAGGGCGGCACATTTTCAGGGGCGGCAGATTTCGATAAGCCACACTAAAAACAATAAAAAAAATAAAAAATAAAGTAAAGGTATGTCTAGAAGGGCGGCAATTTTTAATAACTGCCTAGGGCGGCAAAATGTGTTAGTCCGCCACTGATTAAATCATCATTGATCGACTGTAGGTACTGAATGGGTATTGGTACCGTTACCTTAGTTTTCGACTTTCTTTCTATCAACATTTTTTTAGATTAAATTCTGATCATTTTAAATTCAATTTTTCATATTATTATTAAATAATACAAGATTGAAATTAAAGTTTTTAGGATTTATCCACCTTCCCAGAGTTTCTTAAAAATTGCGTCTAGAATAAAATGATTAATATTTCTAATAAGTTTTGATACATATTATATTAAATAGGTTTAGATTTATAGTATCTTTAAAAAAAGTGTCAGATTTAAGGTTACGAAGTAAAGTCGTGAACCTTCTACTTTTGATTAGTAATAAAATGGAAAGAAATAAAATTTCTGCCATAATAATATGCCTAATGACCCTGTTTAAAAATGAAAAAAAAGAAGCCAACACCACGCGGTATCCCCAAGCGGTCACCCATCTAAGTACTGACCACGCTTAAAATTGCTTAACTTTGGTGATCGGACGAGAACCAGTGTACACGAATTTAATATGAGCGTTGGCTGAAATTATGTTTTTCCTGTTGAATCATAACTTGTGATTGATCGGTTTCAAGTGTATGTAATAATTTTTCTCCCTGAGAGACCCATAATTTCATTTAAAAAAGTGGTTATAACATAACGGTTCTTGAGATGTTAACACATACACACACGGATGAAAATTTTTTATAAAATAAATTTATGTCGCAATATGTTAAGATATATAAAACAAATTCCAATTAAGTATTTGGGGGCAAAACAATACAATAGACTGAAAATAATTAGAAAATAATGGAAATTCCCGAGAAAATGTAAAAATAACAAAATTAAAAAGAAGCGAAGAGAAAACAAAAATAAATAAAAATTAATAAATATTTAGACACTAAAGAAGATAACTAAAAGAAGGAACGAATTTACAAGAGTTTAAAAAATGTATATTGATGAAAATTACTAGAATGTTTTAAAAAGGAAGTAGGAAATGAATAAAAACTACTAGACAGATAAATTATAACTGTAGAAGTTTTATAAAAGTACCTAGAAAAGAGAAAAAAATTATTATAAATGAAGAAAAGGAAGCCAAATTGAAATAATAAATTATAAAATAAAATAAAATGTGAAAAATTAATTTCATATTAATATTAACGTATATTCAAATGGAATTGCTTTAATGAATTTTGAAATATCACAAAAGAAATATTAAGTAAAATTTTTAATATTTGGAATTTTATTTAAGGAGATTCGCTTCATTGACATAACCTCAAACTAAAAAATGACTGTTCCCATAAAATAAAACTGTTTTCAACCTCCTCTAGTCCGACTCGAACTTGCCCGTTTTTTAAAAAAGAATGTTATTTAACAAAATCTAACAAATAAATTTGTACAGTATGTTTCAACGAGAAAAATGAGATTTTATTGGTAAGAATTGGATGAAGATTGCAGTTGTTCATTCAATTTAAAGAAAAAACATAAAATATTAAATAATTATTATATTTGACAAAACACTTTAGCTATACCCAATTTTTTGTGGAAAATGTACAACTCGATCTTTCAAAATTTGGTGAAATTAATTTTCGTAACAGTTTTATTTTAAGGGAATAGTCATTTTTTATTATGAGGTTTAGTCAATGGAGAGGACCTCCTTAACTTCAATTTCATTAGAAAAACTAAAGCGCTAAAGAAAAAAATGTAAACTTAGCAGACGCAAATTTTTTTTAGAAAATATCGCATTAACGTTTTTGTTATCTACTTTCTCTCTCTACCTTCTTCGTAAAGATAAGGAAGGATTCTGTCGAGGCCGTTAACTCGATCAAATCAGTGCGTGAACTCGACAAAGTAGAGCTACACGTTTTAGTTTATAACTCGAAAACTAGTTGACATTTTTTAAGTTTCTTAGACTCAAATTAAAGGAAATAAGACAAAGATTAAGGTTTCTAAGTACCAATTATTCTTTTCTTAAACTTTTCTGGTTTAAGGAAATAGTTAAAGTTGAAATAAAAAAATTAAGAATTTAATTAATATTTCTCTCGTGATAATTAAAAATATATTAAAGCCATTGTAATCGAATAAAAATGATCTTCTTGAAAATTTTACAAGCTTTCCGCGTCTGTTTTGAAAATTCTTCTAACATTATTTTTCTCGGATTTATCACACTTCAAATGCAGGCGTGATTTTAATCGCGCACTCAATTATGGCTCATAAATATCACTCATATTATATTTACCACCCTCCCCCCAGAAAAAAATTTATTTTTACGTGGCTGATAAACAGTAATGTAATGAATGATTAAAAAATTAATTACATGTACTTTTCATCAAGTTTATTAAGGACTAAAAACAGCCGTGTAATCGTAATACAAGCTCAAGTGTTTTTATTTCAATTGGAGGAGTTTCACTTTTGCTCGCAACATCTTTGAAAGTGAGTTTGAAATACCGGCGTTTTTATTTCCGATTACGTTTCTCCTCCCAAGGGTGCGAGCACGATATTCATCGAGGGAGCAGTTTCACCTGATTTCGCTATCATCGGCTTCTCCTTTGGCTGTAGAAACTCATAAAAAGCAACTTGTGGAGCGAAAGGCATTCGACCTAAGTGAGTCCGAGGGTTTGTGTGATGGGCTGGCGGTCGGAGGTGAAAGGATGGAAGGGATCATGTGATAACGTTGCGTCGGAGGTGGCGAAGGTGGAGGTACGAAGACCGAGGGGCAAGATAGGCAAACCCCAAATCCTTCAGCTTAACTAATACCTCTATGAAATATGAGCATGCTACGCTAATTCCATATAAATATTCCGAATACAGATTATGTTAATCTTCTTGGATGCTACAATAATTGGACAGAGTTTCTCGAAAAGCATAACAATATTTACAATAAATCTAAACGGCTTTAACCCACTCAACAATTTTTAAAGCTAATGTGAAAAAAGTTTTACATATGTGGAAAAATTTTGTCTATAGCTAAGCCACAATGATTTATTCAAAGTTACTAGTGACAAAGTAGTGTTTTTGGTTTTTTTCTAAATGAAGAAACATATAAGTTCAGAGCAAGTTTCGTGTACACGCAAATGTTAAGGAAATTATTAATCCTAGAAAAAAATTGAACTCATATTTGGTGCAATTCATTTTAAGTTATTAGGTATTTATTAGGTTCAAAGAACAGATTTGAAATTCATAATCAGCAACCTTAGAAACATCCGAGTAACATTTTTCTTGACCGCCATAATGGATTCGCCATTTTGAAATATGACTTCAGATTTGTAATCAGCGACCTCGAAAACAATAGAAACCATAATTAGCAGTTTAAATTTATCGTTTTTTTTAAATTAATATTTTTGCCAATAATAAATTATTTTGGTCTATTTTTATTCAACTTTTGGGTTCTGAAAATAATAGTAAACTTAACAAATTTCATATGTAAATAATTACATGTTATTCTTTGAACATTTATGAAGAGAAACAGAGTAGTCGTCTCATAAAAAATATTAATTTTCAACGATTTTACAGAAAATCTCAAAAAAAAATTTTTTTGTCATGCAAAATAGATACATGCAAAACTTTAATAGCGTACAGGCACCACTAAATGGACAAAATTCCAAAATGTCATTTTTAACGGCCACCTTAAAGTTCATAGTAGTTAGGCTTGCGCAGTGGGAATCTGTCATAATTAGACTTGCGCAGTAGAAATCTTTATTAGTTAGCCATGCGCATTAACCTTCTATAATAGTTGAAAATTATAATATTTATAATTAACCACTAATTAATTAATTATAATAATAGTTGTAGTGAGAATCTATATTAGTTAGACTCGCGCAGTATTAATATTATGTTCATATAGAATTAGGTTTTTGGAGTAGAAAAAATGTATCTAGGAATCTACATCAGTTAAACATGCGCAGTATAAGTTTTAAGTCTATAGTTGTTGAATTTGTGCAGCAGTGATTTATTATACTTCAATTTACAAATTAGGAATCTGTTATAATTAGACTTGCGCAGTATAAATTCATAGAAATTAGGTATGCGCAGTAGAATTCGTTATTAGTTAGACATGCGCAGTAGCAACTGATATTAGCTAAGCCTGCGCAATAGGAATCTGTATTAATTATGCTTGCGCAGTATGAATTTAGATTACTAGAAGATGACAAATGTAACTAGATGGCTGTAACTAAGATGGTAAAAAGTAGATTAATGAATTAGTAACCTCACTTCGTACGTCAGACAAATTTTTTTAGCCATTGAGATTGATTGGTAAAAGACGAAATGATGAGAAACATGTAAGTTAATTTATGTATCTCTATTGCTGTCATGCTACTTTTCTGAATTGAATCTATCGTAATTGAGATTCTTGTCTGCTAAACGAGATGCAAGTTTGTTTTCAATTTGTTTTTTGTTTAAAACAGTAAAATTAGAAATAATCTTAATAAATTAATCTTATATATAAAATCTCTGTTCTCTAAATTCCTTAACGCTTATCCCATTGATTGATTCCAGCTTTAATGAGGTTTTGTTGGTTTTACTTATTATGGTTTTCTTCGATTATTTTCAATTTTTCTTTTAAATCTAATTTCAATTATTTTGCTTCCTCATAGAGGAAGCTTTGTGATCGTTAAAATTTTTGATTTTCCAAAAATAGTCTAAATCGACTCATTTTCATCTAAAAAGCGAAAATTTTCATTCCTAAGCAAATGTCCAGATGTATGTGTGTGTGTGTGTATATATATGTATGTGTGTGTGTGTGTATATCGTTTTTTGTGTACAAGATATCTTGAGAACGCTTAAACGGATTCCAATAAAATTTGGATGACTTATTAAGCTCATGAATATCTAAATTTGGACACAAGGATTTTTAAAAATACCCAACCAAATTTTTTTGAGCACCTTTTTTCAACGAAAAAAAACGTTTTTTGCCAAAAAATTTTTTTATGCTAAAAATACAACTTAATGAATACAAAAATCATATTCCTTATCTCAAAACGAATCGATTGACCTATACTCTCTAAAATTGAATAAGTGAAAATTCACTTATTAGATGTCAAAAGTCTTCCACTCTTTCAAAAAGTGCATATGCACTTACAATAAGTGTATATGCACTTATGATAAGTGAAATTTTCACTTATTATAAGTGCATATACACTTTTTAAAAGAGTGGAAGACTTTTGACATCTAATAAGTAAATTTTCACTTATTTAAATTTAGAGAGTAGGGGAGAGTGGCCATCAATGTACCCGTTTTTTCAATGAACCATTTCAATTGTCTCAGAAACAATTAAATAAAAATTCTCCTAATTTTAAATATAAATGAAGTTTGCGTAAACACACTACGTCCATAAATTTGAGACGTGTCGATTTATTCTTTACAGAGAAAACTGGAAAAAACTGTTTTTGATGTACTGAAGAAAAAATTTACCTAAAATACAAACACGTTTTTTAATTAAAATAAGGCCATTTAAAAATAAATGTACTTACGATTTATTTTGTTTTGAGCCTTAACTACAATATTCTAATGAGATAAAGATTTTAAAATATTGGATTAAGTTATAAAAAAACCATTTTTGTTGCAAATGTCATGTTGATTCAATGTACCGGGGAACAATGAACCACCTGGAATTCCAGTGTATTTTCGATTTCCAGAGTAGTATGCTTGATTATAAAACTAGGCATGCGTACAGCATGTTACAGCGATTGTTATCAGTACTTTTCTCAACATAGCAAAACTAAAATGCCATTTTAGCTAGTTAACTTAAATTTGAGGTATATTTATGTTATACATTATCAATTAAAAAGTGTTAAGTAACAATTTTTTATAGTATTTGATAGAAAATAAGTTTTTTTACAAAGTGAAAATTGCAATATTATTATTGTTGAACATTTTTAGTATTTTTATAGAGGTGGTTCATTGTGTACCCAGGTTGTTAAAAATGAAAATAGCTTGTTACTTTAGAAAAATCCTAAATTTTATTATTTAATCAAAATAAATCGTGTATAATATGTGTGCATTACGTAGATAAGTGTTCTAGTTTTATATTGATGCAAAGAAGTGCTTGAAATTGGTGAAATTCAATAAGTACTATGACCTTGAAAAAAACCCGGTACATTGATAGCCACTCTCCCCTATATAACTTTTATAATTGATCAAGAATTCGTAAAATAACTCATATTTTTACTTTTTTTTTGAACAACTTCCCCAATTAACTTATATATTATTGATTTCTTGCTTCCTCTATGAGGAAGCAAATTATTTTGCTTACTTGGAAGCGAAATGTCCATGAAATGGACATATTTCTCACCTAGTTTTTATTATTTTCGTATTTCTTTTTTTTAATTTTGAAAACCTTATTATATTATCAATTTTAATTTATTCTAATATATTATGGTCATTAAAATTTTTCATATTATTCTTGTATTTTACGTCCGAGATTATTAAATATTGAAAAATAACGACACTTTCGGACAGTCTTTAAATTTTAATTTATTATAAAGTCCAACGTTTCAAGAACGAACCGTTCCCATTTTCAAGGACATCAAAAACACAAAATAAAACACATATGAATGTTAAATGTAAAGAAAAAAGAAAGAAAGTATTTTCTTTCAGTCAAAAAATAAAATTTAGACGTGACAATCATTTTCACATTGAACTTATTCGTACGAGTGAACAGTATAGTTATTCGCATGAGTGATCAGAAACTACTAGACTACTGTTCACTCGTACGAATAAGTTCGATGTGAAAATGATTGTCACGTCGTTTAGAAAAATTCATAATGATATTAATTTTATTTTTTGACTGAAAGCAAATACTTTTTTTCTTTTTTCTTTATGTTTGACATTCATATGCGTTTTATTTTGTGTTTTTGATGTCCTTGAAAATGGGAACGGTTCGTACTTGAAACGTTGGACTTTATAATAAATTAAATTTTAAAGACTGTCCGAAAGTGTCGTTATTTTTCAATATTTTTTCATATTATTATTATATTTTAGTTATATAATTACTATGAATTTTGCAAAATTTTGCTCAAAAATATTTTTCATAAAAAAAAACATTAATGAAAAATTTTCTTGATATCACTAAAGAATTAGGTGCACTCTCTCGCGCGCGTTTTTCTAGTATTAAATGAAGCAAGAATACAAAAAAGTTTCAATTTCAAAATTTTCTAATATTCAATTTGAGGCAACATTTTGGTATTTTAAACTAAGGTAAAAAACGGTACAATCAATTCCAGGAAACTTATAGTACCTGAGGATGTTTACGGTCTTTGAGTATTAATTTAAAATTCGTTTTACAAAGCTCAAAATGGCGGATACAATATGGGCCCATAATAAAAAATGATGATTTAATTTCATTATATTACCAAATTGCGTTTTTCAAAATTATTGTTTCGTTAAACCTTATCTCAATATATTTTGCAAACAATTACCTTTTTATTCATCCTTCTCAAAGACAAGTTAAACCTATTTTTTGACGTTTAAATTTGATGTAGAAACTGCTTGAACTTACCTGAAACAGAAAATAAAGTAAGTTAAAAACAATAAATTACTAAATAAATTTGGTTATATAAAAGATTTTCTTATTTCAGATGCGAAATTACTTTAACCAAATTAAGAAATTTTTTTTATAAACTAAATTTATAATTTATTTACAAAATAATCTAGGCTATACGCTACTTATTTTGAATCGCTTTAAAAGTGAGCCTCGTAGTTGGCGCCACGTTCTAAATCGTTTATAACATCCCTAGAGACGCATCACATGTCAGTGCTCAATTTTTTCTATGATACATTATAATTTTTTTTGCTTTACAATTTCTATCAACATATCGACTAATTATTTAATTTACAAGTTTACAAAACTCACTGTGAAAAATCAAATTTCACAGGAAATCTTGATTTAGAAAAAGAATAAGTGTTACTGTTAAAAAATATAATGAATAAAATAGTTAAGAAAATAGGAAAAAGTACATGCCAGAAACTAAAATTCATGCTCAAGTAAAGCATGAGACATTGTGAATTATGGTCTGGGACTGGGCACGAGGAGGATCTAAGTGGCAACGGGTAAGTAACTGGGAAGTTGTAGAACTGACTTGTTCCTGTATAGAACTGACACATACATGCATGAACCTCTTGTTCGCATTATTCTGTTTCTGTTGCTCACGAACTTGCACATTCTTGAATTGAATATACATGCAGATACGTACTCCTATGTATATATAAGTTTTTCCGTATTTAATATATGTTATATAAGTTTATACTTGTTATAAATACTGGTTTGAAAGAGAATGTATATGTATTACATTATATTCTTAGGCATAGAAAATAGAGCGTAAAGTTAATTACTTAAAATAATTTAGAGATGGATTTTCTAATGTTTTTATACTTAAGGGAGTTCCAGGAGTCTTTACTCACGACAAGGACAGATAATATATACCGAACATCAATTTTTACACATAAGGTCACTGGGATTTTTTTCTTATAGCCTGTATTTAACCGAGAGATATAATAAAATCAAATAAAACTCTTTTTACAGGAGAAACTCAGTATAGTCGTTATTTTCTGATAAAAAGCCTAAATTTTAGAAAATATCTTATTTACATATACGGACACAAATATTAGTTGATACAAGTATCTCAGTATACAGATGTAAACTCTTGCGTGTTAAACACGCACGATACCGAATTCAGCTCGGCGGTAAACTTCACTATGTGCATACGTACCGTAGGAACTTTAGTCCAATGCAGAGTAATGTTGATTTATACCCACGAAGGTCCCGTTCCACCCTCAACTTCTCGCACTCCAACCCCCTCCGAACATGTCTTTGAACTTGAACAAACTTGTGTTTTGTTTCTGCCATCGAAACTCTAGCCATCAAAGAAATATAGATCGGTGCATTATTTTGCATTCGTTGACTTTATCAAGATGGAATTCTAACTGGAATATATGTACCCTTTGACTGCAATTCCGGATATGAGGGTTTTTGTCAAACACGAAAAACCATCATTTTGTGAAATATGTGATTTAGAGAATCAATTGTAAGAGTGACATTACCCAGGCAGAAATTTCTGTGGCTTTTCGGAGTTGACGACAAGCTGGAGGTTGATTTAGTATTTATTGTAAGTACTAAGTTTCTGTGTTGTCCCGGAATTGAAGAAACAATTAGTGTTAAGCTGATTCAGTACTCTTTTAGTACTGACTCCTTGTTGTCCCAGTACTGACAAAACCATTGGTGTTAAGCTCATTGAGTACTTTCTTTAGTACTGTCTTTCCAAGTTGTCCCAGTGGTGACAAACAACATCGGAATTGTACTGATTCAGTACAAACATTTTAGTTCTAACTTCCTTAGTCAGCTCAGTACTGGCATCACTTGGACTAAAATGCGTATAACTGTGACGTACGCATATATTATCACATAGGTTATGACATGAACATGTGCATCGCATGCAGACGCCATGTCAAAAATATAATGTGAAAACCATGTTTCATTAGATTTTCGTCCAGTGTTTGCTTGGTGTGAGTTGAGTGTATCAATTGGTATCGACTGGTGAGTTAGTATCAATTGAGTGTGTCCCATCCGTGTATATTAAAACATTGTAGTATTCCATAAACACTTTTGTAAACCACGTACCGTGAATGAGTTACATTTAACTCAATTAATCTACGGTTTATAGGAATTCTTTTGAAGAAGGTTGTTTAGGGAATATTTTTAAATTATTTATTAATGGTTAGCACAGATGTAGGTTCCGGAAGCTAGGACCACGAAAATTCCTTAGAATTTCCGATCCCCTCGCAACTGGAGGTGTACGTTTATTTATCCTTCCAACAACACCAGAAGGATTCTTTTATTTTAATTACTTAAAGGTTATGGGGGCTCAAGGAACTTGAATAAACTTCAATAACAACTTTAATTAAGATAATTTTAACAAACCGTATTTGGTCCCTTAGAAAGCCATCTCTGCTCTCCTGATTCACCTTATACCTTATCCTTATTCTTATCCTTATCCTTATCTTTATCCTTATCCTTTTCCTTTGTTTAAGAATGACTCCTTGTCCAATTGAAAACTGTCCACTTCGCTGACGGCAAATTATCACACACTCGCGCACAAATTCCATTTTCTATTTTGATGTTCTTCTCTTCACTCTCAATTTCCAACTGAACTTTTCTTATCTGTCCAGCCCTCTCAATCTCCATCCTTTTCTTCTATTCATCTGAAACACCTTTTCTCCGCCTTTCATGGTCAATGTCCCAAAACCTTGACGCCAGGTTGTTATGTCAACAAATAGTCATTGTCTCATAGTAAACTTGAAACTCGAGTTCAAATCATAAGGCATTAAATAAAGACATTATTTTAATCTCTCAAATATTACATTTATTTTGGTCGGCAACAACTTTAGTATATTTCAGTTATTTGTCAGAAGTGTGTTTCAAGTGCACGAATAGCCTGTGAAATAATAGTTGTGAAACATTTTGAGAGCAGTTCTCAAACTCCGATCTTATAATGTTAATAAGTTAAAAAGTAAAATTATTGTATAATTATACAATAATTCATTCCTACAGCTTTGAGGCAAGGTGCGATATATAAAGGAAAGTGTGTTGAAATCTGACTGCATCGCATGCAGATGCCCTGTCAAAAATATAATGTGAAAATCATGTTTAAATAGTGTTTCGTTCAGTGTTTACTTGGTGTGAGATGAGTAAATAACAATTCAATTGAGTGGGTTCTATCCATGTACTAATCCATGCAAAAAATGTCAGTACTTGAGTTCTATTATCTGTACTGACCCAGTGATTTGCCCTTGGTATATTTCTACCCGGGAATTGTGATGAGTCTTTTTAGAAATTTTTATATTACTCTTCTAACCAAAAACGTCATTTGAAAAATGAATAAAAATATCCAATCAGTGATGAGTCAGTTGAGGTCAGTTGAGTTTTTAATGTATAGACGCCTGGTATAAGAACGAAACATGATTCATAGGTTTAAACATGAATGAATTAATATGCACACGTCAAAGTATAAGATAAATGCTTCTTTAGATCTGATTTCTGTTTACCTTGGGAGTAAATAGAGTAAGCGTGAATGTTGACGAGGTGATAAAAAGGGGACTAGAATCTGGGTTCAACAAAGGTATATATCGTTTCTCATCAAGAAACCAAGGTTTCGAAGAACGATGCATGATAAGAGCAGCGATACTAATTGAAATGAGAAATTCGCGCCACGTATCGCGCGGAATGTAGTTCGCTACGGTGTTCGTCACGGCTTACAATCCCCAAGCAAAGGTACGAGAACGAGAGAATATATACATATCTGTGTCACATTCTAAGATAGTGATATGTAATTGCATGCACGAAGGCATATGCAAAAAAGACAGACGAGGGATAGAGAGAGAGTCCATACTGAACGCGTGGGTAAATTCTTTTAACCCGAGTTCTATCCTCACGGCCATAAAATCCCGTTTATCGATACTATGGTGTATGGTGCATATAAGAGATTTACGTTTAGGTAAAAAACTAAAATGAGTGATAATCTGATTAAAAAGTATAAATTAGTAGTAATGTAGTATAAATCAGTAATGGTGTAATATAATTAGCATTTTATTAGTATGTAAATGGTATTCATAATGTAGAGACTCATTTCTGGTACGTCTCAATTTAAAGTCATGGAAAACCGCATATAGACAAATGGCGCCCAATATAGCCCACTTTTGCTGTATAGTTTTTATTGAAGTAAGTTCATAATTTTTTTTATAACTAACCTAAATTCATTCTTTCTTTAACCTAACCCTTTCTAATTAGAAAACTATACTTAAACATCTGCTGAGTACCGGTTTTATTAAGCTCTGTTACATTGAAGGAAAGAGTAAGAGAGAGTATATCTAACATTATAGACACAAATACATGGGTCTGGAAGAGCGTATATTCTTCATTCTTTGAGAGAGAGGAAAAGTAGAAATGCATTATTGAATTTTGTACTATATGTACTAAGTTTTATACATTTGGGCAAAGATTTTGCATTTTCGTCCGCCATATTGAATCCGCCATTTTAAATTTTGAAAAGATATAAAGGGATTCTAAATCAGCGATCCCGGAAAAACACCTGTGTACTAAGATTAATTAATTTTAATATAAAACTTAAAGACTGGTCAAACAGATATAAATTTGTTACTTTTTTTTTTTTATAATATCCGTCATTTTGACTCCGCCATCATGAATTGTATGTATTGACCCTTTGCGGCATAGTGATACTCTAGAGTATCACCCTTTCCGTTGTACTTTTTTGCATTTTACAAACATTATTTCATTTTTTTCAATCACAGAAAGTGAATAAAATGTATTACAGAAGATCCCTTGACACAAAAAAGCAATAAATAAATGTTTGTTGCTAACAAAAAAAAATTTATAAACAAATGAATATGAAAAAAACGATTTTTTTAGATTAAATGTAATTCTGAGTAAACAATAATACAAAGTAAACTGAGGATTATGCCTAGAATATTTTTGGGATCATTGATTACGATTTTCGTACTAGTATTAAAGAATTAAAAATGGCGGATCCAATATGGCGGACGAATTTATAAAAAACCGTTTAAATCGTCTGGAACTTGTTACTTGGGGCTTTTTTGGGTCGCTGATTACGAATCTAAAGCCCAATTTTTAGAATTCAAAATGATTAATTTAATATGAAGAACGAATTTATCAAAAATCGTTTAAATCGTTTGGAATTTGTTACTCGAAGGTTTTTGGGGGCGCTGATTACGAATCTAAAGTCCAATTTTTAGAATCCAAAAGGATGAATCCAATATGGACGACAAATTTATAAAAATTCATTGAAATCGTTTGGAACTTGTTACTTGAATCCAATCTGCGGATTCAAATCTTAAAATGGAGGATCCAAATAAAGCGGCTCAAAGTTATAAAATGTTGAATTTACATAAAACATAGTACGAAGGGGTTACTGAGGCAGATAATTGCAAGTTTAATAAATAAACCAAACAAAAAAAAGTGGAACTTAACTCTTGCTACAACCTTGCTGATAGTTCTGAATAACTCTAAAGCGGGAAATTTGCACAAGACATTCAGAAGAACTGCAGCTACAAAGGTTCATATACATCCAACAATTTTCTGAAAACATAAATGATATTGGATCTATAAGATTGAATTTTCAAAATCTGAGATCAATTGAGTAATCAATGACCCCAGATACGTCCGAGTAACAAGTTTCAAGCGATTTAAACGATTTTTTATAAAGTCATCCATATTGGATCCATTATTTTGAATTTTTCAAATTGGACTTTAGATTCGTAATCAGCGACCCCAAGAACCCCAGAGTATAACAAGTTCCAAACGATTTTTTATAAATTTGTCGTCCATATTGGATTCATCATTTTGAATTTTAAAAAATGGACTTTATATTCGTAATCAACAACCCCAAAAATCTCCGAGTAATATGTTTCAAACGATTGCAATCAATTTTTATAAATTTGTCGTCTATATTGGATCCATCCTTTTGGATTCTAAAAATTGGACTTTAGATCGTAATCAGCGACCCCAAAAACCCCCGAGTAACAAGTTCCAAACGATTTTTTATAAATTCATACTCCATATTGGAGCCGTCATTTTAAATTTTAAAAATCAAGCTTTAGATTCGTTATCAACGACCCCGAAAACCCCTAAGTAACAAGTTTCAAACGATTTCAATAGACGTTCAGAAATTTTTTTCCATATTAGATCCTCCATTTTGAATTTTGAAATATTAAAAATCTGACTCTGGATTCTTAATCAGCAACCTCAAAAGCCCCCTATAGTGTAGTTGATCGTTAAATTCCTCAAATATAGAAAAATGTATGCTTCAATGGGTTAAATCGTTTTTTCTTTAGTTTATCATATAAATAAATATAAAAAATGTGTTTGTGTTCAGTTTATCTATTAGCCTGCAATGTGATCGTCACGTGACGGATAATGTTGGTCACATTCTTGTTCATTCCCATCTACGAAAAAGGGAAAGTTGACAATTATTGCACTGACATTTTTTCATTATTGTATTTGCCTTTCGTAAGCTGTCTTCACACCTCTGGTATGAAGATTAAACCAAAGTCCTTCGATTTTTTAAAAAAAGTCTAAAATTTTTGCTACAATTCCTTCATGCTATTTTTCTTTCACGCTGTTTTAAAGCAGTAAAGAATAAAGCAAAATAAAAATACAAATATACAATATAATTCATGTAAATGATAAGGTGTTTGGGGTTTATAAGACGATGTAGAAGCACGACTGTATGTACGCGCATGTACGCGATCACAACTCATGGGGATTGCCAGCGATAGAATGCATCAGTTTCACGGCTCGGCGGACAAGACAACGAGATTCATTCCGTCCTCATGCATGAATCAACAACCTTTTCCATATTTACATAACAACGCCTGACTTACATGGCCAGTGGGAGGCCCTTGACAGATTGGGAGTATGGATAGGCATTATTCTAAGTAAATGTCTACAAAGTGAACGAACAAGTCTAAGAAGGGAGGAATTCGTCGATGTGAAAAAGATTAATGTAAAAATGCAAAATATCATACTCATTCGAACGCATTTTTTCTACGTTTGTGTCATAAATCCCCCTGCTTGTATCTTTTCACAGCAATAAACGACTACAATTTTAAAGAGAATTGAACAAAATGGGTATATGGATGCACATATTTCGCCATTATAAAAATTTAAAGGACCTTTATAGTTTTTGTAATGTATGACTAGATTGTGTTTGGTTATATCATCATTCGTGAAATTAGGATAGAAATCTACTATTTCGAGACAATTTTCTCAACTGTACCTCCAAACTATAACGGATGATTATTATTGCAATGAAACATCTCTTTATTCTCGACTATTTTTAACCGGTTCCTCAAGTTGCTTCAAATTCATTTCTGGCAAGAGCAATTGTTATGTAAAAATTTACATAACATGAATTACAATCATTTATCATTAAAAAACAGTATTTTTAGGACTTAGGAGTCATGTAAGAAACATAGTGCGTAGGGAAAATTTGCATGCGAGTTTCTTGGTGTGTCGTCGCGTAGTAAATATTATGCCCACTCACGAGCATCAAGATGAGCAACCGCATTGCGTCTAGATATATACAACGTGTGTAATGTGTATATAGGTAGAACATCGAGTAAGGGAAGCAGTACCTCATGCAATATGCTAACATCGGGCAGGCGTGGCCATGAGTTACGTCTTCATACGTATTTGAGAATGCACGCCTTTGCGAGCATTCACCGCTCTCTCGTGTCACGCACAAATATCGAGCGAGTCGTAGTTGCACTCGCCAAAACGTGTGAGATACGATCCCGTAAATTAACGCAGCTTTGCGACGGACCACTTGCGCCCGCAAGATGTCACGCGTAAAGATTGCGCCTGACATCGTCGAGTAAGTGTAAAGAACTCACGCAACCTATGCGGCTGGACACTCACACTTTGTTACACTTTTTGAGATTTGTTACGATAAATAAAACACGTACTCTTCATGTTTATACTGCTCGCATTATGCAATCATTTTCGTTAATAACTTTCTCTAATCAAACTCGATATTGTTATCTGTTTCTCGATAATTGTGTCTTCGTGAAATTGATAAATGCCTCAAGAAGTGATAAAATTAATTATTGAATAAGCTTATTTATGCTGGTATCAAAGAAGCGTTTCTTTCGTTATAAACGAGTTCTTTATAGAACGCTGCCCATACACATTATCAAAGAAGCACGTGCCCCACATTGAATCTGTTCTTCCTCTAATATGGCCCTTGCTCCGATTAAGAAAGCTGAATAGCGTCAAGTCAAGTGGATGCCAGCATTATATTTAATTCTTCTAGAAACGTGCCAAACACACAGATTAAAAAATACTTTCCAGTAGTTGACTTCAAGTCTATCTTCTTGTAGTATCCATAGTCTATTGCTATATTTATTTAACTAATAGGAACCATAAGACTGTGATACGCCATCTGGTGTCAATCTTTTTGTAGTAACCATCTTCTATTGATATATTTTTTCAACATTTGATTCAAGAATGAGAAGACAAATAAAACATAAAATTTTGAACAAGCTTATGTGTGTGAGGCACAAATTAATAAGTAATAAAAACAAGATATTCACGACAGCGCTATAGAAATTTTGTATGCGCCACGAACTATAATGCAACATGGCACAAACTCAGCTGTTTGTCGAAACTAAGTAATTAACTAACTCTACCGGCAGATAGCGCAAGAGTGTCTGTGTAAAGTTTGTTTTTGGTCTCAACATAAGAATTAATTTACAACTCCTTTTTCTTAAATCTTCGATTTTGGAAATATGTATTTTACTGCTTATTAAGGACAGACCTTTTAAATCTGCAACTATCAAAACAAATTACTTTTAGTTTATTACTTAAGCTTCTAAATGAGTTTTAAAATCCAACGCTCCTAAGTCGGCAATAAAACAATTAAACGTCGGACATGCTTAATCTCAGATCTCGGTTCAATACAACCTTTTACCAAAATTTGTGAAATCTGAACCAAACTAACTGTTTGGTCCTCAAATCTCCTTCCTAATTTCATCAGCCACCAATAATGGCAATTTTCTTCCCACCATTTTCAAATTCCCTTTACCCTCGCAATCTTCCTTCCTCAAAACCGGTCAGTTTAGATTAACCCATGCTAGGGGCACTCCGCTTTAAAATTCGGGTCTTATAACTAGTACTTCTTCTTAGCTAGTTCAGATGGCGCCTCGATCGAAATCTCATCGCGCCTGTGCGAAGTTTAAAATTCTAAGTTTTAATCATTGTGATTATATTATTATTCGCAGTGATTGGAAGTTGTATTTTGAAAATTTTTATTTTGGTAAGTTATATTTGTTTATAAAAGTGTACTAAGAATATATAAAAAATAATGATTATATCTTCCGAATTTATATTTAAAAATACAAAAAAAATGTTTATGTGTAGAAAACAAGTCGACGCCCCCCGTTGATAAAGTGTTTATTAAAAAGCCAGTGTAATAAAATGTAAATTTGAAAAACAGTAGAATAATGTTAAAGCAAGGTTATAAAGAATGTTATACAGAATGTTATTGCATATTTGAATTAATAAACAAATGTATCCATCGTTCGGTCCAATTAACATTTTATGACAAAACTTCAAAAGACATTTGATTAAACAAACAGTTTGATAGACATCATATCAAAAAAAAATAATTATAAAAATGACATTCCACTGTTTTTCAAATTAACATTTTATTAACCTGGCTTTTTAATAAACACTTTATCAACGGGGGGCGTCGAAGTGAAAAATGACAAAAATAACTAAAATTTAGAAAAAAATTAATAGAAAATGAGAAATATATTCAAAACTGGAGTAAAAAATAAAAAATTTAATACATTAATATTGAAAAATTGTATAAAATAATTGAAAAATTAACGATATAATTAAAATATGAAGAAACTAATTGAATAATGACATAAATAATTGAAAACTGATCTTTAAAAGTTAATAAATTCATGACAATAATAAAAAGATTGAAAAAAATAATTCCAAAATATCAAAAATATTTGAATATTGACAAAAATAGGTAGTTAAAATTTGAAAAAATAATTGAGAAATGACAAAAATAATAATTGATAACTTTAAAAAAATTAAACATTTGAAGAAAATACCTGAAAACTTGACAAAACAATTGAAATATTGAAATAAATAATTCAAAAATTGTGTAAAAATAAAAAAATTTGGACAATAATTGTAAAGTTAAAAAAAATATTCTAAGTTTGAGGAGAATAATTGAAATTTGAAGAGAATAATTCAAATATGAAAAAAAATTAAAGTTTGAAGAAAATAATTGAAAACGGTGTAAAAAAAAATTAACAAATTCGTGACAATAAAAAAATTAATGATAAAAATAATTAAAAACAGGTGTAAGAAATTTAAAAATTCATGACACAATAAAAAAAATGAATAAAATAATTGTAATTTGTAAAAAATAATTCTAAAATGGCAAAAATAATAAAAATTATAAAAAAAATAAATGGAAAATGAAAAAAATAATTGGCTAATGACAAAAGTACTTGAAATTTGAAAAAAATAATTGAAAAATAACGAAAGTTAATTGCACTTGCGTGTAGAAAATTTGGATATTCCTGACAATAATTTAAAGATTAAAGAACACAATTGAAATTTAAAAAAAAATTGAAAAATTAAGAAGATAATTGAACAAAAACAAAATTAATTGTAATTTGAAAAAAATAATTGATAGCTGATGCATAAAATTAAAAATTTAAAGACTACTTGAAAAATGACCAAACAATTTAAATTTTAAGAAACTGATTGAATAATGGCATAAATAATTGAATGCTGGTGTATAAATTAAAAATTTATAAAGAATAATTGAAGTTTGAAGAAAATAAAATAAATAAACTCGTGACAATAATAAAAGTAATAAAGAAAGTGATTGAAATTTGTAAAAAATAATTGAAAACTAATATAATCAATTTAAAATTTTATGGTAGTAAAAAACATTGAATTTATTTATTTATTTATTTACGGCAAAAATCCGTTTATATTATTCAAACATTATTTAAATGGTACTCATAATTTTTCACTCAACAATCACCCAAGTACCTACTTCAGCAATTTAAAGATCATTTTCTTGTATATTCAAATGTTCGACTTAAAATTTTATTCAATGGTTGGAACCATTTCAATTTACATTACCGAGAGAATAAATACAAATAAATAAAATTAATATAAATAAAGAATTTAATGATAAATTAGTAATTAGTTGAACTTTAAAAAATAAAAAAAGTATTGAGTTTGATGGGGATTGATCCCTCGATGCTTGAGTTAGTGGTCGTTGATCTTGACTGTTGAGTCGCGAGTGGTTGAATGGGTCGATTTTAGAAGAAAATCAACTAAAAAATTATCAATGGAAGAAAATTAAGAATTTAAATAAAATAAATAATAAATTTATGAAAATGAAAATATGATATTTTAGTGAATTTTATAAACAGAAAGGATAATAAGGTTAATTTAACAGCAAATAATAAGAATTTTGTCAAAATTATTAGAAAATTAATAATAAATTAGTAAATAAGTTGTTTTTCATAAAATAAAAAATATAAAATCCAAAAAAATAACTAGTTTACTAAGATTTGCTAAATCTTAGCAATAAATAATTAATATTAATTTCTTTATTTAAAAATTGATAATTAAGACAAGAAATATTGTTTACTTTTTAATAAAAATATAGTCAAATGGTGGCAAATAAAATATAAAAAAATAATTTAAAATCAGAAATTCCATAAATTAATTATTCTTTGAGAAATTCAATAAATAAGTAAAAATTCGTTACAGAATGTTTTAGAAAGTTCTAGAAGCTTTTGAAATTGTTTATCTTCTGGTCTTGTTTTGGAGGGAAGAATATTTATTGGTATAAGTAATTGTCCCAAATAAATAAGAGCAAATAGAAATAATAGAATCAGTTTGCGCCAAAATATCTAAGACGTGGGAGACATTTGACTTTTGGCATATCCGGGGTCCAAAAAATATATACAAACAGGTGATTTTACAAATGATATATTAAATATCAATTTCGATTAATATTTAATAAAGAAACGGCTTAATAGATCCCCTGTTTTGGAGCTTTGTATGTTCTGAGTTAACATACCGGGTAACCTTCAGGATTCTTCAATATTAGCAGGTTCCTTGTCAAATGATAAAGTTTTAACAAACTCGTTTTAATAAAAAGTGGAGTGTTGTGGGGAATAGCCGAGCCATGCTCATGACATGTACCGAAAGTTTATTAAACCTTTGTTTCCCAGTTCTCCGTGTAGAAATTAGGTTTTGTTGTAGGTTTGGTGACAACAAAAAATTTAAGCGTAATTAATATAATTCGGTTGTCAATAAACCATAAAAAAATATATGAGTAATAAAATAGTTTAGGGCGTAGAATGACTCCACATTTAGGGAATATAGGCAGGATTAAAATTTGAAAAATATGTAAATTTGAATTTAGAATTTGAAAAATTAATGAATAAATGAATTTTGTTTTTAGATTCTTAAAATTTTGAGAATTAATTGAAATTGTTTCTGTTGGATAAATTCTGCTATTTAAAAATCTTTAGAAGTACGTCAAAGATAAAAATGAACATTATTGTATTATCAAATTGGAAGGCATTTAAATTGATTTCTTTTACTTTTGAAAATGTAAGTAAGAAATTATTCTGATTTCTTGATTTATTATAAATAATTTCTGATGAAATAAAAGTAAATTCAATAATTAATTAAAATTATTATATGTTTAATTTTAAATGTTTATTGTTCAGGTGGGTTGAGGAATCTGTGATGAAGCTTGATATAAAATTATAAACTTTAATAAAATCAAATCTGAGATTCCTAATAAAACCAATTTATTTGAACAATATAAGAAAGTTATAAATAGAAATATTGAATTTGAAAAAGAGTAAAATTAAGAAATCAGAATATAAAGAAAACTGGTCGCTAATTAATTAATTCTTATCTAATTGATGATTTGTATGGATTTAAAAGTCTATTATTGAACTTGTATCCTTTTCTCTCAGTATGCCGTATCTATTTTTTCTGTAAGTAGAGATCACCGATTCTCCTGTTAAGGAATTTAATAGAGAGAGAACGATATATGCTTCAGACTATGTTTAGAATATATAAATAGTTTTTACTTTTACTCTAAATAAATCAAACAGGAATTCCCAAAATATAAAAACTTTATTAGAACTTAAATGCAGGAACAAAATTCAAAAGGTTTTTTAATAACACTCATAATCTGACGAAGTCAAATCTGATCTGAGAACTGAAATATTAGAAAGGAAACCTTGTTACATTTTAGAGTAGCGCCACCTGGCAGATCGTAATCAAAACAGTTTAAAATCATGTTATTCGTTAGAGAAATAACTGACCATAGAAAATCTTTATTCTTTTTATTATTATTATTCTTTTATTTTATCTTAACAGATTATTTCAATTCCCTGCACAGTACGGATATTTTTGTTTTTGACGGATAGGGCTGGTTATGCGCATCAAAAATCAATGTAAAAACGATGCGCAGAACCAAATCGAAAGAAAAGCATATAAGCCTGTGTACTCTCTGTTCCTTTGGTTGCTGTGTATAAAGTTTGTAGTTTTACGTTACAATATAGAGCTAGATAGTTATAAGCACAGCAGTCATCTTGCAGTAGAGACAAATATAAATACTTCTGCTGGCAAAGAGAGAGACAGATATAGTAGTTAGCTTGAGGTAGCTAATCAAGAATATCAGCCATGCTGAAATGCGGGCATCTTGTAATAGAGAGAGACAGGTATAGTATTACTGATTTCTTTTTAATGTCGATTCTTCATCGGCTTCTTAAACGTAAAAGAAACTTTTTTCTCACGATTTTCTTGTGTTTCTGGGAGAGAAGATTGTCGCGTTGAGAAATCTGCGGCTCTGCCGATGGAGGAGCGCCAAGCCGGCAGCGTTCCCTGAGGCCGCGCGCCTCCGTATTCCGTGGTGGGCAAGGAAGGGAAGGCGTGACAAGACTGCAAAGTAAAAGGAACCAGCATATAGAGTCACCCGCGCAGAGGGTGACATGCTGCCAAGCCGGTTACGGGGCTCGACTCGACCGACCGCCGAGGCAGGTGAATATAACCTAACTGCAGCAGAAAAGCCCCGCTCCGTTCCGCATCGTGGCCGCACGTCGTATCGTCGTAACCGGGGACGTGTACTATGCATGTACATTCGACACTGAGAAAGACCGATAGAGAGAGAGAGATAGACGTCGATAGAGACAATCCATGAAAAAAAGACAAGTTCGCGGAGAGAAAAAGGCGACCTGAAACGAGGAAAAGAGAGATCAGTGAAGAGCGAAGAAAGAAACAGACGAGACTCTTTAAAGAAACTCTTCAAACAATAAGAAAAGACTTTAAAGAAAAAGGAAGACGTGCAGAGGAAGAGATATCAGAAAGGAAGAAAGAGATCTGGGAAAGTGAGATCTGAAAAAAGAAGAAAAAAGCGAACGAGTTCAGTACCTAAAGAGAGAAATCGTAATGCATGAGGCAAGGTTGAAATTCACCCTGCGGCAGGCTAGCGGCGCAATTAGTTCTCCAAGCGACACGAGGGAGATGGGCGCATCTTCATCCTGCAGCCTCAACTGTTTGTGTGTACGTAATACGAACGAAGGAGAGCATTCACGTGCAGGATAGGTGACGCTGCGAGTTCCATACTCGTGCAAATTAACCACACCGTACATCATTGGTGCAACTTTATGCCTCCGGTGCCCAGTAATTCCCATATAACGCACTCCACGAGGGGTGTATTCTGTGCGTTATGGGATTTTAATCGCAATCCACTTGTACAGTCACCGATCTAATCGAGATTTGCAATCAAATGTTGCGGACTACCTGTCATACGACAGATCCGCAATGTATCAGTCTGGCAATCTATTGGAGGATGATCGTTTATCTTTTAGATGACATAATAATCATTTTCAACGTCTAAGACATTCTTTACTCAGTACTCATACGTCTCTTTTAACGTTTGTGTGCTTTGATGAGAGGTTTCAATTAAAGATAGAAGACAATTATGGAGAGGCGCATATCCGTGTACAAATTGACCTATGTAAAACCTTCTTGCGATTTGAACCTGATCATGGTTAGCTGACCAGGGCCATTTTATTTATTTATTTATACAGTGAACGGGTCTACACAGATAATGACTTTTTAGTACCAGATATATATTTTTTTAAGAGGAAGAGGAATCTTGCAGTGGTTATATCATAAATTTCGATGTAGCAATTTCTGATTTGAAAAACTGAATTAATAGTATTAATCTAGTTATAAAAAGGTGCTTGATACCCTATGGCAGAATCTGCTTTAGTTAATTCTAAAAGGAATGTAAAATCTAGCTTCTTCCCTCGGGATTCTAAAATCTGACTGTGATAATAGATCTGGCTAGTCAATTTGATAATTAATTAAATGGAAGATAAATAATTTACAACCCTATTCTAAAAAGAACGGACGTTGTGGTTAACTTCAGACGTGTAACTCCATTTCCGAGTCTCCTATTGGTCAGTAGATATCAAACCTCACTATCGATAGTTTTCAGTTTCCATTTTTTGTTTTGCAGACGAATTAAAATCTTTTAATTAAATATTGTAACTTTAAGTTTTTTTTATAAAATTTCTTATAATGTTAGCAATCTAAAATAACAAAAATTTTTTTAAAATAATTAGTACATAGAAATTAGCTTTGACCTTGACTTCCCTATACGAGAACCTTTTCGACCAACTTCAGAGGTGTAACGCGTTTTATCAGGCTTCTGATTGGCTAGCAGATTTTCGATATTTTTTGTCAACAATAATATCACAGTTTAGACGTTTATTTGTACTATTTTTCAATTTATTTAAAATCTTCGTTTATTGAATAATTGCATTTTATGAAATAATAATAAATTCAAAATAAATTAAATTGTAATAATTAAGGAGTGATAGTTTAAGAAGTGACAGTGATTTTAGTGAAGTTGTTAAGGTTTTAGTGTTTTGAGTAAAATAATGTTTTGTTTACATTGGCATTTGTTTCTGTCAGGTGAGTAATGATAATAATATTAATAATACTTTCTTTATTTTTATTTTATTTGTAACTTATTTATCTGTTTTTTAGTTCTATTATTTGAATGTTAGTTTTTTCCATAAAATATCATAATTATTTAGGTCATTTAAGGTTTTGGTATTTCTTTTTATTGGAATGCACGTGGTGATTGTCATCGGATTTCTTTTCGGCTAAGTGGAAATGGTGAAACTGGTAAGTAATAATAATTTGTAGTTCGTTATTTTGTTTTATTGTATATTTATAATTTATTAACCTTTTAAGTTTCTGTAAAATAAAAATATTATCCTTTCATGTTTAAGGTTATGTTTTTTGTTATTATTCTCCGGTTAGGTAGAACAGTAGGATAAAATGACAAAATTTGGTTCAAATTGATTTTTAGACCGCAATTTTAAACCAAATTAAATAATTCTTCTTTACTCTAACGCAGAACTAAATTCTAAAGAGATGTGTGAGTGTCGGTTTTTAAATTATTTTTTTATAAATTTTTAATGTTAATGCAAGAAGTATAAAAAAATGATTTTTTACAATTTTTTATTTCTTTTGCACAAAAATTTTTTTGCATACTTAATAATGTATGCATTTCAAAGCGTGAACATAAATCTTTGTAATTTGAACCACGAGGTGGATATACTTTATCAACTTTAAAAGCACAAAATTTCAACAAAAAAAAATAGTCAGTTCTAATTAATGTCTTAGTTTCTATTTTATAGTTATAAATGATAGGGACTCTATTATTTTTTAGATAAGAAACAATGTTACATTTAGAAGGATTTAGCTGCAGTTTGTTATTCTTACACCAAATAGATAATTTATTAATATTTTCTTGCAAATGAACACAATCATCTAAGTTAATTATTATTTTAAAAAGTTTAAAGTCATCAACAAAAAGTAAATTTTCCACGTCCAAATGATCTCCTACATCATTAATATAATTAATGATCAATAATATATTAATTTAATCTTGGTATATTTGTGTTTTTAGGGTCGCTGATTTCAAATTTGAAGTCAGAACTGGAAAATTCAAAATAGCGGATCCAATATGGGATAATTTTAAAAAATTTACTGGATTTGCATGAATCTTGGTTTTTTGGGGTTTTTGAGGTCGCTGATTTAAAATTTAAAGTCAGCTTTTGAAAACTGAAAATGGTGGATCCAATATGGCGGCCGCATTTTTAATAAACTGATGGATTTTTATAAAACTTGGTATCTGGAGGTTTTCACGATCGTTAATTACTAATCTGAAGTCGTTTTTTAAAAATGTTAAATGGCGGATCCAATATGGTGAACAAATTTTTAAAAAATTACTAAATGTGCATTAAACTTTTTACTTTGGCGTTTTTAGGGTCGCTGAATACAAATTTGTTATTTATTTTTCAAATTTAATCATTTTGAATCTAATGTGACGGATGCATTTTCAAATATTGTTCGAATTCACCTGTATCTTGTTACTCGCGGATTTTTGGGTTTACTGATTTCAAATCCTAAGTCGACCGTCATATTGTATCGGTCATTTCGAATTTTCCAAATCTGACATTAAACTTGACATTAGCGATCCCGAAAACCCTAATATACCAAGATTCATGAAAATTCAGTAAATTTTTAAAAATTCAACCGCCATATTGTATCCGTTACTTTGAATTTTTCAAATCTGACTTAAAATTTGAAATCAGCGATCCTAAAAACCCCAGTATACCAGGATTCATGCAAATTCAGCTAATTTAAAAAAAATTCGTCCGCCATATTTGATCCTCCATTTTGAATTTGTAAACCATGTCAAGAAATATATATTTGTTTCTGATTTATTTATTTTTAATATAAAAATACGTAAATTGAATACAATTGAAGCATTCGTACCTAATTTATTGATTAACTTCAGGAATTATTATTCTCGAGAAAAAGTATCCAACTTTACATATTTATTTAAGCTACTTCTACTTATCAGTGAAGGTTTTAAATAGTCTTATTTTATTCCTAAATGAGTCTAGTTTTGGATAATTAAATAAAAAAAAAATTGATTTTTTGGTCATTTTTCCACTTAGGCGTCCCCTTAAATAAAAAAACTTGTCTGCGTAAACAAAGTGAGACGAAATCGTATGAATATTTAATCTATAAACTGGTCGAAACTAATTTTCAAACGTAACGCTGCAAATCATAATTTTATAATGAATCTTATGGACTTGATCAGGGCCTGTTCTAACCTTCAAAAATAGATTGAGTTAAAGATCAAACCCGAGCTGGGAATCCAATCACCAGATGAATATTTTGTAAAACTCTGTAAATTTCAATTTAATAACTAACATTTTTAAAAGTAAAAAGTAAAGTAAGATTCTCACGAGGATTAAGAAACGCAGTGGCTACACCGAGAAACCTTTGGGTCATCACACAGTGGGGCCAAATCGCAAAAACGTGGCCAAAAGTCTAAAAAAAATGTTCTAGTAGATGAATTTTCTGTTTGGTACTGTGTAGAGGAATGTTGAAAGCTTTCAAAACTGGTCAGTAGATGTCCCTTTCTCAATAGTTGAGTCCAGACTTCAGTGCAAAGTTGACTCTCGCAATTCGAATTAATAATAATTTAACACAATATTATTTAATAAGTTGTTTTCTAAGCAAACTTAAATTAAAGAAAATTATTAAATTTTAATATCTATTTATTGAATTAGTTAAATCAAATCATTTTTTATTTTTCAACATTAAAATTTGAATGTTATTTTCTGTTTTCGCTGATTTTTGAGCTTAAATTAAAAATATGTCATGATATAAAAGACAAAAAATAATTTAATTTGAAAATTAATTAACATGTTTCTGAACATAACCTGATTAGCCCTTTTATAATTCGCCTCTGCAGGATCTGATTCAATAGAGTGTTTCATATCATGTTCAGGGCCCTATTTCGTCTGATCAGGTCTGAACAACTACCACTTTTCAATGTTTACACGAGGTCTATAAAAACAGGTGTGTTACGGGTGTTTTATTTTTAGACATAAAACTTTTAAAAAGCATCTTGCAGTAATTTCAAGTTCTTTCATCGGGTTATAATTTTGTAAGGTGTTCGCTCATTGGTTAAAATTAAGACACCCAAAAATATCTTAAAAATTACCACATACAATACCGACTAAAATTGTGGGACCACTTACAAAAAAGGGATTAAAATCATGATCGTCTTAAAATGTTGATAACTATGTCAGATATTAGCGAAATGACATTTTTTATAGAAAGAAGACCGTAAATGGTCTTATATTAAAGCTTTTCTGATTAATAGAAAAGGAAATTCAATGTATTAAAGACAGGTGAATTTTTTTTTGTGAATTATAATTGTTTAAGTTTGGTGGGCTGCATTTTCTATAAAAGTAATTGGAAAACTTTTAAATTAAGTTAAATAAAACCTGGAGCTTTTAACTTTGAAATGAGCTAAAGAAAACTTAAATATCTTGATTGGTTCTAAATAAATTATATGTAATTGTGTATAAAAAACAAAACGCACAATTCCGTCGTTTCCTCCCCTCTCCGCCTACGAGCACTACAATCGGTGCGTTTTTTCGTATCATACATTTACTTATAACTTTCGAACCAGTCAAGATTTTTAAGTATTCTTTGGCTTATTTTGAAGATAAAAGTTCAAGGTTTTATTTAGCTTAACTAAAAAATCTTCCAATTACTTTTCTAGAAAATGTAGCTCACTAAACTTGTACAATAAAACTTCCTTAGGAATGAAAAATTAACCTGTCTTTATCCCATTGAATCTTCGTTTCTATTAATCAAAAAAGCTTATAAATAGGACCATTTCACGGCAGTGGCGGATCCAGACAAGGTTTTTGGAGGGGGTATTGCATGAGAGAGAAAGAGATAGCACTATAGTGCTATCTCTCTTACTCTCATTGTTAAATATGAGGCTTTTGGCCAAGCAACCGTGGCCCCCCCCTCCCCCTGGACCTGCCAATGTTTCACAGCAAATTTTATAAGCTTTCCAATGGTCTATGAAAAATTTCAATTTTTTAGTATCTGACAGAGTTATGAATATTTAAAGACGGTCATGTTTTTAATCCCATTTTTGTAAGTGGTCCCACAATTTTTGCTGGTAGTCTTAAAATAAAACACCTGTATTTGCGATGGCAGCCATATCCAAAATACGATTACTTTGAAAATTATAGTTCTGATAAACTAATTCACAAAGTAGGTGGATTTCAAGTTCGAATATGGTCGAGAATTAAAAAATTTACATCCTCTATCCTTACACACCATGTATATTGAGTAAGCACGTTCGAATGTTTGAGAAACACTCGTGTATGCGAACTTAGCTCAGGCACGCGTCACGCACTTTTAATCGGTATACTCCCTACGTGACTGCGCAATTCTTGCTTCGCTGGAACATCGTTTCTCAGATTTTACAGTTTCTCGATTACGGAAGGATTGAAGTAAATACCCGTACCCTCTTGTGTCTCATCCTTGTTAAATATACGCACGAAACTTTCTCGATAAAATGTCTTTTCTTTCTCGTACAGCGGTTTCAAATATTTAAGAAGTTAAAGAAGATTCGGGATGTGGAGTCCAGAAAATAGAATCCGACTTGGGAAATAAGGAATTTATAAAAAAATTTATAAAATAATAGTTCACCTTTCTTAACGTAAAGTAATTTGATCAAGTATGAATTATGCTTATAATCGGTCCTAGTAAAAAATATTATAGACTCAGGAATTTGAGGTTATGTTAAACTGTTTTGCGCATGACAGAAGCGGACCAGAGTTTACGCAAAATATCTTATCCTTGGAACAAGCATAAAAACGATTTCTTTCAATGCAATTAATGTAAACATAATTTTATTTTTGCAAAAAGAAATCTTTTTTTTCGGTGTACTTATTTGTAAGACGATGATAGCGAAAGAAAAGTTTTTCTGTATTATTATGATTGACGACGAATTTGCAAAAATACAAACAAGAGCATGAATTGTCTAGCAAGATTTAATCGTCGATTGTTATTGAGAATCAGGAACGGTATTTTAATAGCAGTCTGCAAAATCCAGTGGAAACAAAGCACGCGACGCAGCGATGTGGGTTAGCGGTGTAGAGCAGGTCGAGAGTGCCGTATCTCAGGCTTGTCGAGTGTAAATATCATCCACATCGCGAAACACGAATCGTGTAATTGAATGAAATTGCTAATAGCCAGTTTGCAAAGTCAATTCAATGGCTCCACTCTATACGTGCGCTTAGACCACCTGCTCTTTGCAACGCCTCGCCGCTTATAGGAATATGCATGCGTGAAACGCTCGCACTCACCTTAAGTAACGGTTAATACCCAGCACATCGACAATTATTTCAATTTAATTCAAAACTATTAAATTGACATCTATCAATGCACAATTCCCTTTATATTCACTTTATTCTCATTTCCAAGGTCTCATAAACTTTCTCTTCTTTCTACAGTCTCATTTCAAGAATAAAACTAATCAAAATAATAAAAACCTATTAACAACATTTTTAACAGTGTCTCTGTTTTGCTTTTTAAGTCTAATTTGGCGTGTTCCTTTTGCAGAAAAAAAGTGTCAGGCAAAAGCGACCCTGATGACCCTTTTCTGCGAGGAAGCTTCTCAAAGAGACACCTACTAAGAAAAGTATTTTTGGACCCTCTGGATCGTTAGACTTTTGGCAAAAAAAGGGGAAAAAAATTGTCAAGCGGAAATCTTGTCGGGGCCGATTAGAACGAGAGAAAGAGACACGAGAGACACGAAGAGAGAGACCGAGAAACGTGGTTCTCACGCGAGGCGAGGAGACACGCAAAGGGAAGATGGCTGCCAAAGTCGCGAACCGGTTGGCCTGTCTACTCTCTAAGCTCGCGGCGCCCAACCCGTATTCTCTTTAGAGCCAAACAGGGCCGAATATATCCAGAATGGGTCCACCATTGCGTACAAAGATCCGCCCGTCCCGCGGGAATTCTTAATCCCAGAAATACCAGCAACAGTAGCACCCACTTTTCGAACAAAACATCGTGAGAGAAAAGGCAATGCTGCTGGTTAAGGCGACAAAAAGTAAAACAAGAATTTGTATAGCCTGCAGTGTACCAAGTACTTTCAAGTATTTTCGTTACAAGGATTAAACGATTAAAAAGTTATTTTTTCCAAACAGAAGCTTTAAGGACCTAAGGAATTATTCTTCTTTGACCTATACACGCAGAGAAACATCTGACCAAAATTCCTGCACTTAAAGTATTGTTAGATATATATTATTATTATATATATGGTAGTATGAATAGAAATTTCCAGTCGCAATAATACTTAATCTATTTTCGGTTAATACTTGTAGCGTACAAAAATATTGAAAACATAAAATTAATATCAGTGTCAAGTTAATGTTATTGAAGCGCCACTAGTGGTAGCCTTTTGTAGTACTGCACACTGTCGGTAAGGAATTTTCTTTTAATGAATAAATCTTACTAAAAACATTTTGAACGTGTGTACTCTACAGAAGCAGGGTTAAGATAATAACAACATGAAAGAAATATTAATTTTTATATGTTTTAAAGTTTTTAATTTACTTAATTATTGAAACAGAATTTGTTACCAAACGTGTGCCATAGTTCAAAAATCTGTCGCTAGTGGCGCATTACGAATATCATCTTGACAGTTTCTCAACCTTTTTCCTATCGCAAATCTCAGAAAAAAGTGTGAATCGAACTCTTCATATTACATCCATCAACAAAATAGGTTTTTTAATCGTGTTTTTTATGCCTTCAATTGCTCCGAGTTTGGTTGGATTTTGCAATTAGTGTCTATTTGTGCATAGTTGATAAAAAAGTTGTGTTTTTTCCTCAATCATATGTAGCCAAGATTATGTAACCTATTTCAGAAAATAGTTCACCTATGTCAAAGTTATAAAATTAAAAAAAAAAGAATTATGCATAATTGTTCAAAGTTTAATTATAATTATTAATAACAAATTCAAAAATATAATAATTCATTAATTTTTTGTATAATATTAATTCATTTATTATGATATTGTAAAAAACAATTATAATATGATATATTGAAAAGGATAAAATCTTGAGGATTTTTATTTTTAAATTTGGCGCTAGTATAGATATCTACATTATCAACCATACACTGAAAAAAAATTCTGGTTAGGTTATATTTATCATTTCATTCTGATTATTTTAACCAGAAACACAATGTTAAATATTTGAGTGTACCTGAAATATAATTTATTAGTCCTCTTTTGTTCCGTGGTACCTTTTTGATAAAAAACACATGTTCAACATGTGTTTTAGTCATTATTATTTAATCACAACATTGTAAATAAGTAAGTTTAATGTAAAAAGTTTTATAAAAAAAGTAAAATACTAATTTTAAAAAATTGCATTTCTTTATTGCTTTTATATCTTTTAGATTTCTGATATATTATAGTTACAGGTTATGTAGTTTTTCCTTTTAAAAAAAACTATTAAGGTTTATGTAGTTTTTCCTTTAAAAAAAACTATTAAGGTTTATGCAGTTTTTTACAAAAAAAACTATTTCTATCCATTAATAACATCATTACAATAATTTGACAAAATGGTTTTTTTAAAATCTAGATAAAGAAATTCCTACATGGAAGTATCTTCTAGAATATCACACCGTTCAACACACTTTTGCACCCCTTAAAAAATCAAGTATTTTCGGAAAGGAGAGCCAAAAAAAATTACACCCCTATTTGTCCGTTTTGCAAAATCATTTACTTTTTTTGCTGCCTTAATTTTCGAAACTACTTTTAGATTCTTAATCAGAAACCCAAAAAAACTCCTAAATATCAAGTTTCATAAAAATTAAATAATTTTTTTAAAATTCATCCGCCATATTGAATCAGCCATTTTGGATTTTTAAAAACTGACTTCACTTAAAAAATCCTTGGATACGAAGTTTTATATAAATCTAAAAAGTATATGGAAACCTTTCAATTACCTTTGATTTATAGGTTAAGTTACCCCTAAAAACCATAAACGAATTGATCTAGAAAAACGGCCACATACGATGACTATTTTTAAACCCTACTTTCCGAAAATACTAGATTTTATTATTAAATTTTATGTGATTTCAAAAACCTATTTTTATTTTAAAAAATATTATTATATTTCTCGGTGGTGAGTGTTGATTTAATTTAAAAAGTATATAATTATGTAAGACCTAAAGAGGGTTTTGTAAGCCGAAACATGTCATACATTAAATTAAATGACCAAAACCGTTAAAAGGCCACGAAAATAAAAAATTTACAAAATAAAAAAAAACAGTTCTAATAAATTCAAAATCTGATTGTTTTTAGGACGGTTTAAAAGTTGTTTGCAAAATTCCGGTTCACAAATTGCCGCAAATATTGCAGTGATTAAAAATATTGAAATATTGCAAAATTGAAATGTGGGAGACTAAAAGATATGTCTAGAGAAATACATCACATTTGTGAATCTGGTGTATACATTGAAGAATTGTTTCCGGTCACATAAATCAAGAAGTGAAACGGTTTCAACGAAACAATAACAAGATTTAATCGTGTAATCAACGAGATTCTTGAAGATTAAGACTTCAATTGTAATTGTAAATTACAACATTAGCAAGAACAAGCAAACCCTAATCGCACAATCATTGCTGTTGGTCAATGAACAATTGCCGTTTTAAAAATGATTCTCTTTACATTCAGTGATGAATTTCTTTCATCAATAATTGGAACCCAATAACCAAAACATGTTCTTCAAATTCTGGAAAATTTCCAACTTATCTTTAAACAATTTACTAAATAATAATTACCACATCTTTCGTAAAAAAAATTTACAGGTCTTACGAAAAATAAATGTTTAGTTCCTTGTCAACATACTCGGAATTCACAATTATTTATAACACCATATATAATTATTAAAAGTTAAATTATCCTATTATCAACAACTATTTAAATTTACCTTCATACCGTAAATAAACTGTACTGTAGGAAAGCTGTTAACATTTCAGGACTAACAAAGAAATGAATCGAGAAAGGAATCAAATTTGCCTCGTAACTTGTAATGCATACCATGGGTTGGAATAACAGAAAATTTATATCACTCTGACCAAGAATACCCAAGCGGTATTGCTTTATTTTCCCTAAAAGAGACAGTTGTAGGTTTAAGAATTAAAAAAGAAAGAAGAGCCCACCTTTTGTTAAGGCAGAGCTCTAATCGTCGTAAGCCCGCGTACTTACGGCGATGCAGTGGTCCCATTGTGCTGCAGCGAGAAACCTCGAGCCGTCGGAAAGCGACGACTCGCGCTGGTCTTTTCGTGTTCTCCAAGGCACACACGCACTCACATGTGGCCACACAATGATCCCCTCCAGTCAATTCTTTTTTTCTGAACACACTCGCAGAAGAGAATCAGTGTCGCCCGCCAATTTTGAAACCGCAAGAGTTTCACGCGATTTGAATATATCGCGAGGGTTGCGAATTTTGGGGTTGTTTATTCACGCTTTGGTGTCTCGTGATATCGGTGAATGCCGCCCAGTGAAATGGTAAAGCCGTGCTGAACGAGCGGCCATAATGCACTGCAGAAACGTCGGCACAGAAAGGAATAGGTCAGCACGAGGCCTTACTGACCACTCCCCTTCCTGATACCCCTCGCTCATCCACGATCACGCTCACTTTACACCTACACCTATATATCTATTACCCCTATCTATTGTACTTGAGTGTTCCAGGAAAGGAAAGTAAAAAGCGAGCACGTAACCATCCTGATGGAAAAAACTATTTTTATTCGTATCTGATGGTAACAATCACAACAACAATAACGCGAGTTATATATGATTAGGTATACTACCATAGGAAATTGTTGGTCCGATCGACCAAACTGTAGCGAATAAAGACTTCTTAATTAAAATCACGATAATTTCGTTTAAAAAAAAAGGATGGAGAGTTGAAACTTAAAAATTTGAAAACCTTATACGGAAAAAAATTTAATTTTAACAATTATAATAGTATACAGTACAGCTCGGATATGTGACCAGTTTTTGCGATGAATACACGTAAAAAACTGGAGTTCAACTTTCTTCAACTGGAGTAATGGGAATCACAAAAAATAGTAATATATAGGACAACTACAGACTGGAGTAAAGGTTAACACAATGTCGATTGTCAGCTGAGTAGAGCGCCACTGCGCATGCTCACGCAACTCACGTACCTCATAACTGTAGCTACATTCACTTCAGTTGAGGCTGCTGTCACCACAGCCTGGAGTAGATGCAATTACAGCATTTTTTTACATGTATAAATTACCAGGGTAACGTAAATTAAAGTTTTTTTCAGTTTTAACAAAACTTGTAATCTAATTCGATTTGTTATGATTACTAAAGTGGGTTGTAAAGGCATCTCAAATATCCTATCCTATCCTAAAAAGGAACAGATGTTGTGATTAACTTCAGACGTGTAACGCGTTTTATAGGGCTTCTGAATGGCTAGCAGATTTTCGATATTTATTGTCAAGAATAACATCACAGTTTAGACGTTTATTTGTACTATTTTTCAATTTATTTAAAATTTTTGTTTATTGAATAATTGCATTTTATGAAATAATAATAAATTCAAAATAAATTAAATTGTAATAATTAAGGAGTGATAGTTTAAGAAGTGACACTGATTTTAGTGAAGTTGTTAAGGTTATAGTGTTTTGAGTGAAATCATGTTTTGTTTACATTGGCATTCGTTTCTGACAGGTGAGTAATGATAATAATATTAATAATCTTTTATTTATTTTTACTTCATTTGTAACTTATTTATCTGCTTTTTAGTTCTATTATTTAAATGTTATTTTTTTTCGAAAAGTATCATAATTATTTATGTCGTTTAAGGTTTTGATATTTCTTTTTATTGAAATGCACGTGGTGATTGTCATCGGATTTCTTTTCGGCCAAGCGGAAATTGTGAAACTGGTAAGTAATAATAATTTTTAGTTTTTTATTTTGTTTTATTGTATGTATATAATTCATTAACCTTTTAAGTTTCTGTAAAATGAAAATATTATTCTTTCATGTTAGGTTATGTTTTTTGTTATTTTTCTCCGGTTAGGTAGAATAGTAGGATAACAGGACAAAATTTGGTTCAAATTGTCTTTCAGACCGTAATTTTAAATCAAATTAAAAAATTCTTCTTTCCTCTAACGCAGAACTAAATTCTAAAGAGATGTCTGAGTGTTGATTTTTCAATTATTGTTTTATAAATTTGTCATGTTAAGGTATTAGTCGCGTAAATGCTCCCGCAAAACTCCTGCAAAATAAAAAGAACAAAAAATAAACTTTTATATCAACTCACTTGCTTCCTTGTGACCTCTTCTAATGTAATATATGTAATTTTCACGATTTTAAGTCAGGTACTATAAGTTATCGTGATGTATTGCTCACACGTTTTCGACATTTTTTAATGAAACCACGTGAAAATGAAAAATTATGAATTTTTAAATTATTGTTTTTTTTATACGACGTGGTCAATAAAATTAATTTTTTTTTTAAAGGATTTATTTTATCTCAATGTGTAACTTAGTAGTTTTATTTGAAAAACTGACGACTTGTTTTTTTATAATTGAATATAAGAAACATTTTTTACATGCATTTTGTGCTATTGCATGTAAAAAGTATAAACTTTGAATTAATATTTTAAAGCTCAGAAGTGGTTAAAATTAATAGGATAGATCTCATTTCATAGATAAATACTTCATGAATACAGATACAAAGTTTTAAAAAAATCTGACGAAAATCATTTTACGCGACTAATACCTTAATGCAAAAAGTATGAAGAAAAATGATTTTTTACAATTTTTTATTTCTTTTGCACAAAAATTTTTCTGCATACCTAGTAATGTATGCATTCGATGTTTGGGGGTGTGTCAATAGTAAAAAAGAAGTTTTTGCGCTTAAAAATTATTATAAACAATTTATATAAATAATTACACTTTATGAATTTTCTTAAACAGTTTACATTATAAACACTCATTAAGAAAAAAATAACAAGCGCGCTGCGGCGCGCGGGTCGTTCTCGTGAAAGAAATACCTTTCGACAAACTTCAGACGTAAGACCCTTTTCCACTCTCAATTGGTCAACAATATCTTCGATATTTATCGATATTTTTTGTTGTTATTTGCTAAGAAAAATATTTTAGGTTAATTGTTCTCTTTTTATTTTGTAATTTTGTAATATTAAATTAAAATTTTAATTTACTTTAGGAGAAAAGTGTTTTTTATAAAAAATAAATCAGTGAAGTGTTTACTGGTTAATAGTATTATAATTTTATAAGAGAAGTGGTATGTTTATTTAGTAGGCTTCACGTGTCAATCTTCTGCAGATTTATATGAGTGAGTAAAATAATATCTATGTTTTTATTGCTTTATTTTTATTTAATTATATTTAGCTACTAATATTATATTAAAACATAAAATTAAGTTAGTAATTTAGCACTTTCAATGGTAAAGTTTAAGGTTAGATTATTTTGTGTTATTTAGGTTCAGTCACATGACCAATTGACGATCCTCCTTACATTTGATGACAGATGAGTAATAATAATAATAATAATAATTTTCATGACCTTTTTTTTTAATTGTAAATTGAAAAGGTAAAGAGAAATTTATTATTGTTAATTAATATTTTTCTTTTTATCATATCAAGTTAATAGTTTTGCACTTTTAATGAAAAAATAAAAGTTGAAGTATTGTTGTTATTTTTTAGAAAAATACAAGTGGAAATTATTTGGCGACAGGCAAGAAAGAATAATGTTTTTCATTAATTTATTTGTATTTTAATGCAAATCTAAAAGTTATAGAGAATTTTATTATTTATGTTAGTGTTTATAAAGTATCCACATTTTATTTTATATTTAAAGTTATTTATTTTTGTACGCATTAGGAATGAGTTACTTCATTATTTCACTAAATAAATCAAATACTTTATGGTTTATAAATTAATAAGTAAGACGTGAGCACGCGCGCTTGATCTCGTATAAGAAATAAGTTAGCTGTAGTCTGTTACGCTTACATTAGGGTGAGAGAGACGTAAGTAGTGTTTGCCGATAGTGTGAGAGAGAAAGTCGTATCGAACTTTAACTTAACCTAAAGTTTATGGGAAAGAATTGACGTTTTTGTTTATTTTATTTGTTATTTTTGATTTAATTGAATGTTTTTAAAATATAAATTTTCAAAGAATTTAGTCATTTGTTGAGTTTAATTGGTTAATTGTTTTTTTAAGTCTTTTTGAAGACTAAAATAACTAAATGAGATGTGAAAAATTTTATATTAAATGATATACATGATTATGAAAATGATGAAATTATTTGAAATAATGTCAAAAACTGTAATGAAGTGAAAAATGACATGAAATTACGACAAGAGAATGTAGGAAGGAGGTTTTTTAATAATTATATTATTTTTAGAAAATTTAAAAAATGGTTATTTAAAAATCAATAAGTAGAAAACAAATATTATAAAAAAAAAAAAAAATCAATGTAGAAAAAAATAATTCTTATCTGTTTTGACTTGTAAAGTTTGATTTTTTTATTACATTTCATTCTTTATACCGGTGATTTAAAAACTATTTTGGAATTTAAATTTTTAGTATAAAAAAAGATTAATTTAAAACAATAAATATGTTTGTCTTTTTATTGAAATATTAATTATATTTGAATAATACATTTTTTCCATAAAATGCTTTTTAAAAATATTTTAAATAGATTAAAAGTTAGATAAATTGACTAATTAGGATTACGAAATTTAGAAGGGATTAAAAATTAAATTAATGAATATTTTAACCAATAAAAATTAAAATATATTAAAAGTATAGGGTAATTTGAAATTAAAGTCGAATTAAATTCGGATAAATTGACATTTTAAAAAATTAAAATTTGTATAATTTAAAATTCGAGTAAAAATAAATTTAGATTGAATTGAATTTCGAATCAACTAAAATTTACATCGATTAAAATTTGAACAAATTTACTATTTGTACGAATTAAATTTGCATAATAGATTAAAAATTTAATTAATTAATATTATGATTAATAAAAATTAGGATTGATTGAAAGTTGGATTGTTTTAAACGTAAACGGAATGCCATTTGGGTAAATTGGAAATTTAGTAGACTGAAAAAATAAATTAAAATCTTAATAGATATTTTTTAAAATTTCATTTGGATAGATTGACAATTTAATTTACGATTGTTTTGACCAATCTAATTTATAAGAGAAAATTGTTTGTATATTTTATTGCACGGATTAAAAAATCGCCTAGAACTTTTATTAATAACCTAACTAATCGACAAAGAATATATAAATTTGTTAAATAAAGTTTCTCAGGATTCTATTAAGTGGAGATCATTTCTAATAAAATAAATTGAAAAGGATTTTGTTAGCGTGCTCTTAAAATTTGTTAAGCAAATATATTAATTACTAACAATTAAAACTTGCACTTTTGAACAATAACAAATTGACTAAGAAATATTTTATTCGTTATTGTAGTATGTTATAAATGAAAGTACTGTTTAGGTATATATTACCTACGTGTTTTATTTGTCTTAAATAAAATTTTAGTTAAAAAAAAAATTTATTTGATCCTGATTCTTGTGTATTCACAAATTCACTTCCTACATTTTTACAACATATTTTTTTTCTATATTTTTCTATTACTTTTTTTTCTACTTGCTAAGAATGTACCTGCGTTGATATCAACACATACGCATCAAAAATCAATATCTTAAAATATCACAAGCAGACTAATCTACCATCTAATTTTTAAAAACATAAAATGCGAAAATCAATATCCTAAAATATCAGCTGCGGACTTTTGTTCACATAAAGTTGGCCAGTGTCAGTCGAGGTACAACATTCTGCTCCAAACGTCTAAATTTTTGCTTATAGCAATTAACTAATTGTCCCTATCAATTCATACAAAACTAAAACAGCAAAGCAAAAATGCAGGTTATAAGTTAATACATTTTTTACATGATCTTAACCATCAGCATTAAACTGACAGAAGAAATTCCTGTTAAAAGATGTATCAATCACTTAAGGACAAATATTAAAAGCAATTTAAAACCGTATCAAGTGCTATTGCTGTCAAATTCAAATAATGATTCAAGCGTTGAAGATCTAATATCATCATTTGCTGGAAGTTTGCCTTTTATTCAGATAGACAATAAAAAAGTAGACCTAAAGGATGGTTTAAAATCCATAGATTTATCACGCGAAACAAAATTATTCTTGGTCGTAGATGCTTTTCAAAACGCTACGTTTCCATCAAATTTCAATGACTCTTTAAAAAATGTAGCTGTTTTATCACGTGACCAAGTTCGTCCTAGAACTTTGTTCATTACTTTCACTAATAAAAAATCTTCTTTCAAAACATTACTACGAGAAATGTGGTTAGAACAGTTTTTAGATTTGACGATGTTAGAAATCCGAAAAATACCACCAACCGAGGCATTTGTTCATTACTATGTACCCTTCACAAACACTTACGTAGTAAAGAAGTGTACCGAAGAAACCGTTTGGTTTCCGAATAAACTTCTCGATCTTCATGGGCATCAGATAAAAGGTGGATTAGTCAACATACCTCTATACAGTTTAGTAAGATTTGATAGTACAGGTCAAAAAATGGTCAGTTGTGGTGGTGCAGATGTTGAAATGTTCAAAACTCTGTCAAAGGCGATGAACTTTACCGGACTTATCAAATCAAAGGGTAACTTTACCCTTTATAAGCACAATAATTCTCGATCTATTAGCTTGTTAGAAAAACTAAAAGAGAATAAATTGAACCTTTTGATCACCACGTTACTTAAAATTTCTCCAAAAATGAATAGTCCAGTTTTCGAACTGTCTGCAACTTTTGAAGTAGAATCTTTCGTTGCTATGGTACCTATCCAACACAAAGCATCCTAGAAGCCATACTTAAATTTGAAAATCCTCTACATCAGAACAGCATTTTTTGTTTGCTTTGTAATTTTAATGTGGGCATTTATAGGAAACTTTGAGTTTCGTGGAAACTTTTGGAAGCCAGAAGATATTGCTGCTACTCTACTAATTGTAAGTGTACCAATACCAAGTCATCCAACAACGACACCTCAACGAATCTTTTTCCTTTACCTCATAATAATTGGCTTCTGTTACTCGAGTGAGTATCTTGGAGGTTTAACTGCTAGCAATGTCATGAATTCGCAGGAAATGAAGTTTGAAACTTTCAAGGATCTTGCAGAATCAGACTTGAAACTCATGATTAATTCTTATATTTACAATCTAATTGTGGCTGATAATGAAGAATTTTTGCTTTTGAAAGGGAAGACAATTTTAACTGATTTTGCACGTTTACAGTGCCCACAAATGTTATTCCAACAAAAGAAAGTGATATGTCTTTTACCATATGTGAACGCCAAGTATTTTATTATGAACATGAGGGATTCAGCGGGACAGCAAATAGCAACTCTTTTGAATCAGGGCTTCGAAATAAGTGGTCCATGAACTTAATAGTTAACAATAGTTTCAAAAGCGACAAATTTGAGAGTAACTCGTTTACCACGAATGACTTTGGTGAGGTTTCGAATTTGGGAACGATTCTTATCTGCATTTTTTTTACTGGGTGCGGGCTCTCATTTTTGGTTTTTGTCGGAGAATTGTTATGCTTTAGATGTTTGTAAACAAGCTGAAATCGATAATAATCGTTTGTGCAATCGCAGGTGTTTTGTAAACAATTCTAATTTGGTAAATATGAGGTAATATGAATTTTCATCTTAAATTTGATGTGATATACATGCTTATTTACTTTCTACAAGTTTACTCCCTATATTTCTTTTTTCAGATGACAAATTTTCTACAAGCTTCTAATCTTGAACAATAAAATTTACAATTAAAGTTTACTATTAACGAATTTGGTGCAGTGTCCAACTTGGGAGAGATTTCTATACCTAATACATTGTTTAACTGGATGTGTTCTTTCGGTTTTTGTTGTTCTTGGAGGATTGTTGTGGATTAGTTCCTTACTATTTAGATTATGCTATATACCTTCGTCTAATTTTACTGTTTGTACTTATAATTATTAGTTAATCTTGATTTGTTATTCATGCGTAAATATATGTTTCTAAAATAAATTATGCAGATTACGTTTATTTTACTCTAAATTATTAAAAAAATTTATTGTTTAATTTTTTAAAAAAATACCTTTAAGTCATTTAAAACAGTTGTTATAATATTTCTTTTTTATTTTGAAAATGAACAAAATAAGGTAAGTAATATAAAAATTTTAAGTCTTTAAAATTTTATTTAATTTACATTTAAGAAAATTCGCTTTTTACTAGTTTTGGGCCTATATCATTTTGACACAAATTTTTTCGGGCAACTTGTTATATTGTACTCCCGAAGATGAATGTTATATTTTACTCCTTCTGAAATCTAAGATCTTTAAGTTTTAATTATTTAATAATTGAACTTACTGGATTAATTAAGTTTTTTAATATTAATTTAATGTATTAAAATCAATTATTTAATAAATAAGACTTAAAAATCTTTAATTTCAGAAGGAGTAAAATATAACATTCATCTTCGGGAGTACAATATAACAAGTTGCCCGAAAAAATTTGTGTCAAAATGTTACGGGCCCCTATTTTTGGATCAAAATTCAAATACATTCGGGCCAGAGAGACTTTTCTATTGACATTTTAGATAATTGTATCAAGTTTTGTACCAAAAAGACAAAAATCTGTCGGCAAACTCTCTCTTAAAATACTAAATATTTTGATACCAAATTTTTTGGAATTACTGAAAATATCATTAAGAATGTCTGCCAGATCCAAATTTGTTTAATTTTGCCTTCATATTAATTTATTTTAAAAATTGTCTGATTTTCGGAAAATTAAAAATATTAATTTGAACGAGAAATTTAAATTAAGTGGATCAGAAAGACTTTCATAATGATTTTTAAGAAATTCTACTAGGTTTTAGGACAAAATATTCAATATTTTAAGAAAGAAGTTAGGGACAAATTTTGCCTAAACCAGTGACATAAGAGCATGTGATGAATTCAAGAAAACTCGGATCAGAGAGACCTTTCTAATGATATTTTAAGTAATTATACCAAGTTTCGTGACAAAATATTTAATTTTTTTTTTTTTGAAGAGAAAGCTCACGGAGAAATTTTTTCTATACTAGTGACGTCATTCTCCATCACGTGGCCTTAAAGAAAAAATTACATTATCCGAAGCAAATCAACAGTGACAACGCGCACAATGCAACGGATAAATCGGGTTAAATTGTAATGGGCATCAATTTTCCGTAGAGCACAAAATTGTTACTTAATAAAAATTAAATAATTATGGTTATAAATTTTGAAGGCTACACTTTTTCCTAATTTCATTTTGCTTTTAAAAAAGTTAACATTCTAGTTTTTAATAACAAATCTTAATTCCGTAATATATTTATATCAGCTGTCAAAAAAGTACATTCTTCTAGACCTGAAGTATAAAATACCATTAGTTTTGCACACATTTGTAACTTGGAAAAAATTTAAAAAAGTTATTCACATTGTATACAGCAGATATTTCTTTCAAACCTATACTTTTTGTATTAACGCGATTTAAAAATCAATATTTCAAAATATGAATTTCGCTAGTTTCAATGTTTTTAGAATGTTTATTTTATAGACTCATCATTGTATGGAATTGTGTAGGGGGTCTCAAATTTGTTTCAAGACTCTTAGTTTTTTTTTTAAATTATGTAGTACAAATTAAGACTGAAATTTGCTAAAATTAGTTTAAGGTCAACATAATTTGGTACAAATATTTTTTTTTTTCAACAAATTGATGTTGACAACTATTTGAACGTGAAGACATTTTTGATTCAGGTAGCCATCATATTATAGTTTTCTTATTCATTTGTCATTTCAAATTTAAATAGCGAATTAACTCGTATTATCTGACTCAACGTGTTTAAAATTTTGAGGTTTTTTGGAAAATTCTATTACAGTCCAGCTTCTAATTTATATTCTAATTACTGATTTAAAAAACTATATTGGTTTATATAATGTGATTTTAGATCATTTTTAGCATAACATCTGTTCTTATTTTCCTTCTGAAAATTATATAAAACATAAATTAGAAGTTGGACTGTAATAGAATTTTCCAAAAAAATGTTGGTATCACAGTGTTCTATATTGCATGACAAAATTGAATGCACTAATTTTTAACCTCAAAATTTTAAATACGTTGACTCAGATAAAGTGTTGTGTTTTTGTCTGTATTTATCATGTGACGTATTTTTTGTGACTCCTGTTGTTTAAGTTTATTTGATTAACAATGGACTTATGTTTATGTTTATTGACTATTATGTAAGTTTTATAATTTATTGTAAATTGATAATTAATCTTTTATGTATTTATATAACCTCAAAATTGTAAGGGAGTCGGTCCCAAGATGGACAGGGCCCCAAGATGGACATTTAGTATAAAATTTTTGTTTAAGGTGACAGAGCCTTATGCTTTTTGTCATTTTTGTTGTTTGTATAGACGAAGATTTTGAAGCACATTTGAAGAAAAAAACCAGTTGGTTTTTCTTCTACACATACCACGTAATTTTGTGTCTAAAAAAAGTTTTGTAACAGTTTTTTCTCAACATGTACCCTAAGATGGACAGGCCGCAAATCTCAATGTTTTTATTTGCATATTTTCAATTTTACACTTTTTTTAAGAATTTTTTGAGCCAATTAATTAAATTTTTTTATTTTCCAATATAAAATGTGATGTCATCGTTTGAAAATTTGATATACCTATCGATATTTTTCGATATTTTACTACTTTTTACTGTTAAGCTATTAAATTGAAGTTTTTAGAAATATTATTTTTTGATAAAATCCGTAAAATAATTAAAAATTAATTTAAGAATTGTTACACGTTGTGCATTTTTTATTTACTACAATTTGCAGAGACTTTTAAGGAGGTGTCCATCTTGGGGACACTTTTTTTAGACCGAAAATTTTAACAATTAAAAAAAAGCTTTGAAAAATGTTTATGTTCAAAACAAAATTTTATCTTTGTGGCCTTAAGTTACCTTATAAATTGTACTTTCATCCGGTATAAAACATTTTAATATTTATTATTTTGTTTGGATTCTACAGCAATAAATCAAAAGGGTGTCCCAACTTGGGGTATTATAAACATAATACAAATTACATTGAGTCTATTAAATGGAAATTCTAAAAAAATTCCGTAAAACTTTATAATTTTCTTATTAACTGCCATAACGCTTAAAAGTAAAATTTTGTTTGTGTCCTAAAAAATATTTCAATTTGTTTAATAAAAAATTTTACAGACAGTTAATAAAGTCGTATTAAGCCGAAATTATAGAAAATAGGAATTTTTTCGATAAACGAAAACATGTCTAATGACTGGTACCCTACACAAGTATCGCAGTATTTTTCTTTTTTTGACTGACAAATTTTCTACATCTTTCTAATGTTTGCAAACGAAATAAAACGAAATAAAAATCAATAATCAATAACTTAAAATATCACAAGCAGAGTTTTCTGTAAATACAATTTTTTTCAGTACAGAATAGAAAACTGATTTGTTTGTTTGTATAGATAGGTATTTATTGGCAACTCAAGAAGTCACCTTTCTTTTTCTTCAAAGAAATTTTCTTCAACCATCTAATTTTTTAAAACATAAAATGCGAAAATCAATATCCTAAAATATCAACAACAGAAACTTGTTCATAAAAAGTTGGCTAGTATCAGTCGAGGTACAACGTTCTGCTCCAAACAGGCCAAACGTCTAAATTTTTGCTTATAGCAATTGACTAATTGTTCCTATCAATTCATACAAAACTAAAACATCCAAGCAAGAATGCAGATTACAAGGTTGTACATTTTTTTTATACTCTTAACCATCAGCATTAAACAGACAAAAGAAAATCCTATTGAAAGATGTTTCAATCACCTCAGCACAAATATTAAAAGCAATTTAAAACCGTATCAATTGTTATTGCTGTCAAATTCAAACAATGCTTCAAACGTTAAAGATCTAATATCAGCTCTTTCTAGAAATTTGCCTTTAATTCAACTGGACAACAAGAAAGTAGCTGAAGAGGATAAATTAAAATCCAATCATTTATCACGCGAAACAACATTATTCTTGGTCGTAGATGCTTTTCGAAACGGTACGTTTCCATCAAATTTCAATGACTCTTTAAAAAATGTAGCTGTTTTATCACGTGACCAAGTTCGTCCTAGAACTTTGTTCATTACTTTCACTAATGAAAAATCTTCTTTCAAAACATTACTACGAGAAATGTGGTTAGAACAGTTTTTGGATTTTACAGTGCTAGAAATTCGAAAAATACCACCAACCGAAGCCTTTGTTCATTACTATGTACCCTTCACAAACAATTACGTAAGAAAAAAGTGTACCGGTAAAACTGTTTGGTTTCCGAATAAGCTTCTAGATCTTCATGGGCATCAGATTAAAGGTGGAATATTTAACAATCCTCCATACAGTTTAGTAAGATTTGATAGTACAGGTCAAAAAATGGTCAGTTGTGGTGGTGCAGATGTTGAAATGTTTCAAAGCCTGTCCAAGGCGATGAACTTTACTGGATTTATCGAATCAAAGGTTAACTTAACTGTTTTTAAGCTCAACAATTTTAGAGGGATAGCCTTTTTAGATAAACTGAAAGAAAACAAATTAAACCTTCTGATCACCTCATTACTTCATATTTCTCCAAAACTGCATAATGCCGTCTTCGAACTTTCTGCAACTTTTGAGGTAGAATCTTTCGTTGCTATGGTACCTATCCAAAACAAATAATCCGAGAAGCCATATTTATATTTAAATATCCTCTACATCAGAACAGCATCTTTTGTTTGTTTTGTAATTTTAATGTGGGCATTTATTGGAAACTTCGAGTTTCGAGGAAACTTTTGGAAGCCAGAAGATATTGCTGCTACTTTACTGGGTGTATCAATACCAAGTCATCCAACAACGACACCTCATCGAATATTTTCCTTTACCTCATAATAATTGGCTTTTGCTACTCGAGTGAGTATCTTGGAGGTTTAACTGCTAGCAATGTCATGAATTCGCAGGAAATGAAGTTTGAAACTTTCAAGTATCTTGCAGAATCATACTTAAAACTCATGATTAATTCTTATATTTACAAACTACTAGTGGCTGATAATAAAGATTTTTTGTTTCTGAAAGAGAAGACAATTATAAATGATTTGTCATATTTCAAGTGCCCCGAAATGTTATTCCAACAAAAGAATGTGATATGTCTTTTATCAGAAGTGAAAGCTAAATACTTGATTACGAACAGAAGAGATCCAGCGGGACGACAAATAGCAACGCTTTTTAAACAATCATTCCTTACTTCAAGTAGATACATTTTCTTAGAAAGAGGTTTCCCTTATAAAGAAAAAGTGGATAAAGTTTTATCAATTTTTTTCGAAGCAGGGCTTCGCAATAAGTGGTCCAGGAACTTAATAGTTAACAAAAGTTTTAAAAGCGACAAATTTGAGTGCAACTCGTTTACGCCGAGTGACTTTGGTGCAGTTTCACGCTTGGGAATGATTCTCGTCTGCATTTTTGTTACTGGATGCACGCTCTCATTTTTGGTTTTTATTGCAGAATTGTTATGCTTCAGATTTTTGTAAAGGGTATTTTCGAAACTATCTGCAACGTTTGAGGTAGAATCCTTGGTTGCTGTGGTGCTATCCTATATAAAAGATCTGAGAAGCCATATTTAAATTTGAATATCCTGTACATCAGAACAGCATTTTTTGTTTGCTTTGTAATTTTAATGTGGGTATTAATAGGGAACTTTTGGAATTCAGAAGATATTGCTGCTACTGTTCTGATTGTACTAATACCAAGTCATCCAACAACGACACCTCAACGAATCTTCTTCCTGTACCGCATAATAATTGGTTTTTGCTATTCGAGTGAGTATCTTGGAGGTTTAATTGCTCAATGTGTCAAGTATTCAGAGGAAATTAAGTTTAAAACTTTCAATGATCTTGTATGATCAGAGTTAGACATCATCCAATGTACCATTTACTTGTGTCTGACAATGGAGAATTGTTGTTTTTGAAACAGAAGACAGTTTTGAATAATTTTTTCTATTTAAAGTGACCCTAAATGTTATTCCAAAAAAGAAGTGTTACATGTCTTTTACAAGAAGTGAACGTTAAATACTTGATTACGAACATAAGAGAACTTTTGGGACAACAAATAGCAATGCTTGTGAAACAATCATTCTCTGATTCAAGAAGAATGATTTTCTTAGAAAAAGGCTCTCTTTGCAAAGACAGAATTGACAAAGTATTAACAACTTTTGTCGAGTCTGGGTTACGAAGTTTGTGGCCTAGCAACTCAATGGTTAACTAGAATTTTAAACAGGTCAAATTTAAAAGCAACTCGTTTACCAAGAGTGACTTTGGTGCAGTTTCCAACTTGGGAATGATTCTGATCTGCATTTTTTTTACTGGATGCGATCTCTCATTTTGGGTTTTTATTGGAGAATTGTTATGCTTTAGATTCTTCTAAACAAGCTGAATGCGATTATAATCATTTCTGCAATCTGAGTCTTTTTTGTAAACAACTCTAATTTAAGAAATCACAGGTAATATGAATTTTTATCTTAAATTTGTTATAGCATACATGCTTATTTACTTTCTACGAGTTTACTCCCTATATTTCTTTTTCAGATGACAAAGTTTCTACAAGCTTTTAATTTTTAAACCAGAAAACTCACAAAAAAATTCACTAGTGATGAATTTGGTGGATAGATTTCCCAAGTTGGCAACTTGGGATAGATTTTTATCTACATTTTCGATTCTATTTTTTAGCTGGATGTGCACTTTAAGTTTCTGTTATTCTTGGAGAGTTGTTGTGCAATAGATTTTTAAAACATTTAAATACCAAGACGAATAAAAAGGAATTAATTTACTGCACACAAAATTTTCGTATTTCTAGAAAATTTTTTGCAAATTCTTTACTGTTTAGAACATGTTTTATAAGTTCATATAAATTTTCGTTTTGTACTTATAATTATTATCTAATGTCAATTTGCTTGTCATTTCTAAATATGTTTTTATAATAAATTATAAATATTATATTTATTTTATACCAAATGAATAAGAATGTTTAATTTTAATTTTAAAAAAACACCTTTGACTCCTTTAAAAGAAATGTTATTATTATTTTTATTGTAAAAAACAATAAAATAAGGTAATTAATACAACATTTTAAGCTGTCAAAATTAAATTTAAAAAATTCAATAATCATGATTGTTACTACCTACCTGGAAGAAGTTTTGTTTTAATAGTTAATATTATAGTATTTATTTCTATAAAATTTGGATATTAAACAAGAATATAACGTTATGTTTTAAAATCTAATATTTTGAGTTTTAAATTAGAAAAATAAATGAAAATTTATGAAATGAGTCTTTTCAGATAGAAATGAGTCGATTTCTAAAAAATCGAAAATTCTAACGATGACAATGCTTCTTCTATAAGGAAAAATAATTAAATAATTATAGTTATTTCTGTAGATTACACTTTTTCCTAATTTTATTTTGCTTTTAAGAAAGTAAGCTGCCCAGTTTTTATTAGGAAGTTTTAATTCCGTAATAGGTATATAATTAGCTGTCAAAAAAGTACATTGTTCTTTATTGTAACTTAGAAAAAATTTTAAAAAGTTTTTAACATTGTATGTAGCAGATATTTCTTTCAAACCTATACTTTTTGTAATAACACGATTCAAAAATCAATATTTTAAAATAGCAATTTCTCTAGCTTCAATATTATTAGAATTTATTTTTTTTCTATATGCACATTATTGTATGGTATTATATAGGGCCTTAAATTTGTTTCAAAACTGTTAATTGTTTTTTTTAATTTTTATAGTACAAATTAAAACTGAAATTAGTTCAAAGTCAACATAATTTTAGTACAATTAGTTCCTTTTTTTTTTAAACAAAATGGTGTTGACAACTTTTTGAACTTGAAGACATTTTTCATTCAGGTAGCCATCATATTATTGTTTTCTTATTCATTTGTCATTTCAAATTTAAATAGCGAATTAACTCCTGTTTAAACATTTAAAGCATTCGTTAGATCATAATCACAACACAAATTACATTGAGACTATTGAATGGAAATTCTAAAAAAATGACCCTGTTTTTATACTAAATCTCATTTAACTTAAAATGTACTTAGCCTAAATCCCATTTAACCTTAAATGCATTCAGCCTAAAACTCATTTAACCTACATTTTATATTTAACCTAAATGCCATTTAATCTAAATGCCATTTGGCTAAATCCCATTTAGCGAAAATTTTACATTATAAATTAGGATCAATGGGATTTAGGCCAAATGATTTTAGGTTATATAAATCTTAGGTTGAATGGTTTTAGGTTAAATAGGTTTTAGAGTGGATACATTTTAGGTTAAATGGGATTTAGGCTGAATGCATTTTGGGCAATATGGTTTTAGGCTAAATGGGTTTTTGGGGTTTTTACGCTTTAAAGTAAAATTTTGTTTGTCATTTAAAAATATTTCAATTTGTTTATTAAAAAATATTAAATGCTAAAAATTAGGAATTTGTACAATAAACTGCAACATGTCTAATATCTGGTACCCTATCAATATTCTTTTTTCTTACTGTTAAATATTTTACATCTTTCTAATGTTTGCAAACAAAAAAAACATCAAAAATCAATAGGTATTTTAAAATATCACAAGCAGAGTTTTGTGTACAAATAATTTATCTCAGTACAAAATAGAAACATTGATTTTTTTCTTGTGTAGGTATTTATTGGCAATTCAAAACGACACATTTCTTTTTCTTCAAAAAAATTTTCTTCAACCATCTAATTTTGGAACACAGAAAATGCGAAAATCAATATCCTAAAATATCAACTGCGGAGTTTTGTTCACATAAAGTTGGCAAGTGTCAGTCGAGGTACATCATTCTGCTCCAAACGTCTAAATTTTTGCTTATAGCAATTAGTTAACTGAATCTTTATCTTAAATTTGTTATATCACATATGCTTATTTACTTTCTAGAAGTTTACTACTCCCTTTATTTTTTTCAGCTAACAAATTTTCTACAAGTTTCTATTTTTCAAACCACAAAACTCACAAAAAAAATTCGCTAGTGACGAATTTGGTGCAGTGTTCAACTTGGGATAGATTTTTATATACTTTTTCGAGTCCATGTTTTAACTGGATGTGCATTTTCGTTTTTTGTTGTTCTTAGAGAATTGTTGTGCATTAGATTTTTGGAACATTTAAATACCAAACGACGAATAAAAATAAATAAATTTACTGTACACAAAATGTTCGTATTTGTAAGAAAGTTTTTTACAAATTCTTTAATTTTAAAACAAGTTTTATATGTTCATCTACATTTTTTTTGTACTTGTAATTGTTATCTATTGCCGATTTGCTTGTCATTTGTAAATATAATATGTTTCTATAATAAATTATATAGATTATATTTTTTTTACTTCAAATTAGTGAAATTCTCATTGATTCCGATTGATTTGCAATAAAGGCCCAATTTTGCGATATAAAGTTGATATATATTTGATTAAAATAAGAAAGAAATATAAATTGGTTCAGAAGCGATGAAAACTAAACACAATCATAATGAGAAAAATATCATGTACAAAATTATATGTTATTATTTAAATTTCTTTCTATTTGGTTGCTTGTCCATTAAGTCTCTACGATAGTAAAGCATTTTGAAACTACACGACCTTGGGTAGTAATTTTTTTATCTATAAAGTGTTACATGGACAGCGTCGCTTAGTATGTTAATCTCAGACGTCGATCTTGAACCAAGCGGGTAGAAACCGTCTTTCCACCAGCCTTCAAGGACTTTTCAAAGAGATCTCTCAAGATTACAGAGGAAGTTGCATTTCGTTCATTTCTTTCATATTGCAAATTTCTCAAAGCGAAGTTACTTTTATTTTCTTCTCAGACGCATATTACAACATGAAAAATTTAAAAAAATTAATAGAAGATTAAAAACATTACTCTAATTGTTTACTCGTTTTGAATGTTTAATTTAAATTGTCTAAAAAAGAATTTTTGAATTTCAAATAATCATAAAGCTGAATTGTTTTAAAACAATTTTTTTGTGATTCAGACATCTAGAATTATATACATATAACTTATAAATATACAAGTATAAATGAAGATAGAATATTACATTAAAAATTCCAAAAACCCCTTAATAGCAGATTTTTGTCATTCGTCGTTATAATGTTATTAATTTTTACTGTTCAATTTTGAGAATATTTATTTTGCGACCTGAGGAGTACATTAAATATCTCAAAACATGTTGTCATTTAACAACAAATAAGGCCCAATGAGTGTCCCCCACGGGGAGTTCATAGAATTTAGTACTTTTGTATATATTCTCTAAGTGTTTTTGCGTCTACAGAACGGCTTGAAATTAGGAGTACTCGCATTTGTCTGGACCACCCGGTATTTTGGGTTTGCTCGCCAGTGGAGAAAGAAAACTGTAGAAAAACCTCTCCTGAGTACAACCGGTTTATCGACAGTCGAGTTCTAGTGATCTGCACAGGTCGATTACCGACAGTGCATATTATTATACCTTGACGTCTTTACTTTCCACTGAAGTTATCTCACAGCCGGAAAAAAATCCCAGGCTCCTCGGGGCGCGAACCAAGCAAGCTTGACGCTTGACTTGGCGCGACCGTAGCGTCCAGGACCTTAACCAACTGAGCTAACTTCGTGGTTTAATTTTTGAAGTTATTTCTTGATATATTCCTTATAAACCCTCGTAGAAAGTTCTACCACAAATTTAAATTACGAATTGTAAACATTATCTACTTGATCCTAAGCATTTTCAACATTTTTTAAAATACTGCATTTCATTTCCCATATTGAATTCGAGAATTTTATTTTTAAAAATTTACTAATGGATTTGTCATCAGCAACCCCAAAAACACTACAATAATGACTTTCGTAAACATTTAGAAAATGAAAAATTCTTGCCAGTTATTTGGAATTTTGAATAATTTTCCATACGACAACTTCCTTAGTGTAGTTCTCCAATTCCTGATTTACCAATAAACAAAATTCTCTCACTATTAAATGGTTTACTGAACTTTATAAAATTCGATTAGGAGCAAAAACTCTGTTATCTAAAGATCTAAATATCGCTTCCGTCCCTCTGAACACGAAAACTCTTGTAGCAGTACACACTGTTCGTCTTGGAAGGTTCGAGGAAGGTGTATGAGGGGAAGGAAAAGGAAAGAACAACGAGGAGTGGAGCAAAGATCAAAACCAGTTTCATCGCTTAAACGCTTAATTAAGGTGGTCCAGCGAAGCCAGTGCATACACTCGTAGGTGTACGTAAATCCAAGCGAGGAGAATGGCACCCGTGCGTAAGAGAGACATCGCGATATTCGCTCTTGTATTCTTTACCTCGAAGCGCCCGTTTCAAGTTCGTTATCGTTAACGGCTTTATCGTTCGCGTGCAGACTCAGTCAACCCGTTTCCTCGTTATCGAAAACTCTCAAACGCGTACTACAAAATGCATTCAACAATAATTACCGGTATTTGTGTTCCTGATTAAACGAACTAATAAAATGTGGGTTGAAACGTTCTAAGGAAGGTTATTAAGAAGAACATTTTAAAGAAATAGAGAGTTGAAAGTAATCTAATATTCCTAAAAACAGCTTCGCAGCGACTTGTTAAAATACTCATCAGTATATAGTTTCAGATTTTATTCACAAATTTCGCAAATTCCCTTGATATGTTTAAACAGTTGCAAAGATAGATGAAATTACAATATTTACAAATGGGAATGAAGCATATCCATCGATCTAAGAAATTTTAGTCCGAAAAATCCAAGTCGCCGACGAGTTGATTTCCCAGTTCTCTGTAAACGATTATATTCTCATAAGACTATCAGTAATTTGATATTATACATTCCATCGACCACGAGGAATGTACACTTCTTCAAATGATAAAACGTGCATTCTTTCTTAGATAAGCAAAACAAATTCTAGACGATTTTATTAGAATGTGTCGAATTCTTTATATTATATTAAATACATCATTTCTGTAAAGTAGAATCTAAAGAAATATGAGATACCGACAGCATTACAGAGAGCATCGCACCAATTGACCGGTAATTTGTCGATAAATAAACTATAAAAGCGTTTGGTGAAGTGCCTTCTGAATTGTCTACATCAACGATAAGTTAAATCGATTGGGTGAGGTTCTAACTGTCACAACGATCCAGCGCTTTAAAGTATGGAAAATCTAGTTGTTTTTCTGCAATCATATTATATCAAGTGAAATATTATAATGAACTTCTTAAAACGGATATTGTTGACTATTTATTAACACAGATCCCATTATTCTGATGAAGTGGAAACAGGTTCATGCTAGCTGATCAGACTTTTTGCTTTCCTAACTAATTTAAAATTTAAAATTAATTTGAAAATATCATCGCCTTCGCTAGGATGCAGATTCTGCATTTTGAATTACACATCTTGGATTGAATATCTGTGTTCCCATATCCAGGATTCATTATTTTCAAATTTAAAAAAAAGCTAAGGAGAAGTAGAATCCAACTAATTCCCGGTGTTGCAATAAGGAATACAGGAATAAGAAATTCGAGACGTGGATTGATGGGATGTAAAATCAAAGATATGGAATACAGTATGTTAAGTCCGGGATGTAGATGGATCTTAAATAATTGAATCTAAATGCCACAGAATTATTAGTTTCCAATGGTCGGAAATTGGTGCTTAGCAGGACGGAAACCGGAACATCGGACCCACTCCATTATCACTTATTACTAATAAAGCTTTAGGTACAGTTATATTGAAACTAATTACAAACTAGTTACATCAATTTTCCCAGAGAAGAAATTTAATTCTATAAAACTTTCGCCTCTTGGTAAATTTAGAAAAACATTTATTTTATCCAGTATTTGAAATTTTTCAGATTGGTATATTAATTATCTCTGAGCGAATTGAAACACTCCAATTAAAATCGAAAGCGGTATTTCACAATATAACCGTTATTCCCATAGCACAAATGAGAAATAGAGTCATGGAATGAGATCAGGACATAAAAATCTCCTCTCGGTCCATCTTTATCAACATCAATATCAATGAAGTGGTAAAAGTTTTACTACGGAATTATCAGAATCTAGGATTCTTCTTCCTCACTTATGCATGAGTATCCAACGGAATTCCCATAAAGAGCGGGACCTTCTCAATGTATATAGGTATAGGGAACGTTCCGCGTTCTCGAGTTCAGGAGTGCATGTTCGACTGCACATCTAGATCGACTTTATACCTTACTACAGTTAAAGTCACTTGATTTCTGATCTTAAACTTGTATATAAAACTTTTAGTTTACACACTGAGAAAATTCTTTCTTTGACTTAATTATTTCACTTTTCATAAATTTTCCTAATTTTAACCACACTGTTGATCAAAATTTATGGAGAAAATTTCGATTAAAATTCGCAGAAAATACATGTGCTTAAAATTAGTAAGAAGTTGGCAAACGAGGTAAATTCGGTCAGGAACCTTTGTAAAATTAGTAATTTATCAGTTTATAAATGCAGATCTAAATCAGCTGTATAGTCGGGGCTGATTCAGATTTAGAGAGAACACGCTTATCTGTTTAGGTATATGGAAACCCAGCGAATGTGTCCGAGCAGGGATTGAGAAGATTAATTGGATATATCCCCAACATGCGCCTCTATCTTTCCTGAGCACACTGCCTAAATAATTAAGGGTCTACGGCCATTTTATTTTAATCCTTACGAGGAATTAGATATTATTGTCGTTTAAAAATTACGTTTCAAATTGGGGAGTATGCTTCAATCCTTTCCTAACAGCATGGCGTTTTTATGGCATGGAACACAAGATATAAATTATTTTTTAGATTTGAATATTCTTTGTCATGAATAGAGTTTATCTACAATTTAAATAACAAAAACAATTAATTATATATCTTATTGGGTTTCGCAGGGCTGAAGTGACACTCCTTATTGGTTGCGTTCTCGTCTATCAAACTAGGCGCGCTATTCCTTTAAATTTAAACTGATGATCCTCAGCAAGTTACCTCCAACATCATAAGAGTGACTCTTTCGGATTTAACTGATGTCGTAACCCACTGTTTAGCTGAACAAACCAAACAACTTATAAGTTTTAAGGTTAAGTATGAACTACCCTTAACTAATCGGGGTCTCGTTCTTTAACCTCCAATACTTAACAACCAACTTAACAAAAGTCGTGACGATTTAACCCCTAAAACGGTCAACCAAACCAACTGGTTCTATATTCAGTAAATCTTTATAATATAACAAATTTCATCATAATACTTATCCGAGAGATCGCAGAACTACGTAACAAGAGTCAATCATAAACCTCATCAGCATTAAAATATCTTAAAATCGTCTTGATAGTCTGATTGGAGAAACTCAAACTCTAGTCTGTTAATGTCCCATCAAGTAGCCTGGATACAATCCTTAACATGACCTTGAAATTCTCTCGATGTTCAGCAACGATTCGCAGTAATTAAACAAAAAAGCCCTCATTGAACGTCAAAAAATTACCCAAACGAGTAATTCAGAAATCTGTCTGAAATCGTTCTTGGCATTTTAGTGTAGATTTACGGACATTGAATTTAACGTCAGTTGGAAAAGTGCACAATGTGTGTAATTGTTTTAACGAAGATTAATGTTTAGTAAGCAATTGTGCAGCTTATTCGTGTCGAAGGAAGAGGAGTGCATTTGTGTAGGTTCGTATAGGAACGAGAAGCAGGCGCAGGTGTTTCAGTATACCTTTCCATGTTAATCAGAAGCAACCTACCCTGTCCTATAACGCATACACACATATGCAAATACTTCTGTACACAAGCAACGGTACTAACCCGAGCATTTCATGCATGGAACGTATTATAAAATTTATTCCAAGATAAACGTTTCTTACATGTGTTGTTTTTATTTTCATTTACATATATCCACCTACCGGAGCAATTATAACGAAGGAGGTGTTTTCACGACTTATCGCTCCCGTCTAAATGGATTATATGCTATTCTCGTAATTAAAGAACACTCTGATTTTTACGCCATGAATTCCTTTTTCGCACCGTTTTTCATTTTACGCTTTATCAAAAAACACTAATTTGTAAACTATCTACTTACTTGGAGTGCAATTAATTTTCTTACTGCAAGTCTACTGTGATTTCAGTGAAAATGATTTATTAACTCGAGAAAAGGAGTTGAGCGACAAATGAGAACTTATCCTATGCAAAAAAATCTGTAGGAAAACTGTGGCTACAATAGACGGTTTTGTGGTTGTTACATAGACTTAATTTGTCCCTGGTTTGATATATCGATTATCGAATCCATGTATTGATTAATCGATCTTCCGAACTTTTATGACCAGGTCTTAAGTCTTATGCTTAAGACTAATCAACATATATTATATAAACATGCTCTCATTTAAATTGAAAACATCTGGGAATCCCTAAAAATTTTGTAGGAATCCCAAGAATTTCTTAAGAGATTCCAGAAATTTCCCAAGAGTTCCCAGGAATGTCCAGGGATTTCCTAAGAATTGCCAGGTATTTCCTCGAAATTCTTAGGAATTCCCAAGGTATTCTCAGGAGTTTCCCAGAAATTCACAAGGATTTCTCAAGAACTTACAATCAGTTCCTATAAATTTCGAAAGGATTCTCAAGATTTTCCCAGGAATTTCCTACTAATTTTCCAAGAATTTTTAAGAGATTCCCAAGAGTTTCCTAAGAGTTCCCAGGTTTCCAAGGTATTTCCAGATGCTTCCCAGCATCTCCCACAAAGTTACCAGGGATTTCCGAGGAATTCTCAGGAATGTCCAAGGCTTGCCAGGAATTTTCCAAGAGCTCCCAGGACCTTCCATGGGAATATCAGAAGTTTCCCAGGAATCCCCACGAATTTCTTAAAAATTTCCCAAGATTCCCCAGGAAGTTCCAGGGGTGTCCCTGGAATTCCCATATGTTTCCCAGGAATTTTCCAAGTGTTCTCAGGAATTTCCAAAGGATTCTCAGAGGTTTAAAAGAAGTTTTCCAAGAGTCCCCAAAAATTTCTCAGGAATGCCCAAAGGTTTCCCAGGAATTTTCCAAGAGCTCCCAGGAATTTCCAAGGGCATCTCAGGAGTTTTTCAGGAATTCTCACTAATTTCACAGGGATTTCCTCGAAATTTCCCGATAATTTCTCAATTGAATTTTCCAAGAGTTCACAGGAAGTTACAGGGGATTCCAAGGAGTTTCCCAAGAATTACCAGGAATTTGCAGGAGTGTCCCTGGAATTCCAATAAATTTCCCAGAGATTTACAGAATTTTTCAAAAGTTCTTAGGACCTTCGCAGGAATGGCTAGGGATTTCCAAAGTGTTCCCAGGAATTGTCAAGAGATTCCCAGCAGTTTCTTAGGAATAACCAGGAATGACCAAAAATTTCTCAAGGATTTCCTAGGAAATTGTAAAGAGTTCCTAGGAGCTTTCTAGGAATGTCCAGGAGTTCCCCAAGAATTTTCAAGTTTTCCCCCGCAGTTCCCGTGGATTTCCCAGGGATTTTTTAAGAGCTCCTAGAAGCTTCCCAGGAACTGCCAAGAATTTCCACAGGGCTCCCAGGAGTTTTCTAGAAGGTTTCCAATAGTTTTCTGGGTGTTTTCCAAGAGTTTCCAGGAATTTCCAAGAAATTCTCAGGGTTTTTCCAGGAATTCTCACGAATTTCTCAAAGATTTCCTAGGAATTTCCAAGGGATTCTCAGAAGTTTCCCAGGAATTTTCACAAATTTTTCAGCGATTTTCTAGGAATTACAAAGAAATTTCCACGAGTTTCCCAGGCGTTTCTTCGAAATGGACAGGGATTTCCTAATAATTCTCAGGTATTTCTCCGGAACTCCCATGGATTTCCTAGAAATTTTCCAAAAGATCCCAGGAATTTTTTGGGAATCTTGATTTTCCAAGAGTTCCCATGAAGTTACAAGGGATTTCCAGAAGTTTTCCATGAGTTTCCTTCGAATGGCCAGGAATTCCCCAAGAATTGACATGTTTTCCCCCGCAATTCCCAGGGATTTTCCAGGAATTTTTAAAGGGTTCCTAGGAATTTCCAAGGGTTAATCAGGAGTTTCCCAGGAATTACCAAGAATTTCTCATGGATTTCCTAGGAATTTTCCAAGAGTGTCTAGAAGCTTCTCAGGAACTGCCAAGAATTTCTACAGCCCGTGCAGAAATTGCCCTAGTTTGCCCTACTTAAAGTAGGGCTCAGGCATGGGCCTCGTCAGTTTTCCTTGTTTAAAAAAACTGAAAAAATGTTATTAAATTTTTAATTAGGTAGCATATTAGAAACATTTATGTATATTTTAAAGAATTAATCGTTTTAATCGCAGTTGAATATAATGAAATGACTTTAAATTATAAATTATAATTTATTTCATATTACTAGATTTTGACATGGGCTTCTATTCAAAGCCCTAAGAAGGGAAAACCACTAATTACCCCGATAACGCCACAATTCAGGTATCATTGATGTTTTGCGTATTAGAATATCAATGAAACTATTTCAAACTTATAAAATTTTTTATTTTCGATTCTAAAAATAATTTGTATAGAATTTTATTGAAAAATAGTTTGTATATGAACTTCTATATTTAATTAGAAAGAATCATACATTTAAAAGAATATTACTTTTCCTAGCCTAATGACGTTATATTTACTTGTTTGCCAGTATAAAATATTAATAATTTGAAATAATTTTAATTTATGTTGAGAATTTTGATAATTACAATTTTACTATTTACTATGTATTTAAATTTAAAATAAATTATAATTTATTTCACATTACTAGATTTTGACATGGGCGTCTATTTAAAGCCCTAAGTAGGGAAAACCACTATTTACCCCGATAACGCCACAATTCATGTATTACTGAAGTTTTGCATATTAGACTATCAATTAAACTATTTCAAACTTATAAAATTTTTTATTTTCGATTCTAAAAGTAATTTGTATAGAATTTTATTGAAAAATAGTTTGTATATGAACTTCTATATTTAATTAGAAAGAATCATACATTTAAAAGAATATTACTTTCCCTAGCCTAATGACGTTATATTTACTTGTTTACCAGTATAAAATATTAATAATTTGAAATCATTTTATTTTATGTTGAGAATTTTGATAATTACAATTTTTCTATTTAGTATGTACCTATTTAAATTTAAAAAATATATTTTTTATATTGTCAATTTTTTGAATTGATATTTTGTAAAATTTTATTTAAATTTATTTACTTATTTATAATTACGTAAACTATTTTAAAAAAAAATTTTTACAATTAGTATTAGCTCACTTATAAAAACAATTTATTAATAGAAAAATATAAATGATTTTTTTTTAAATTTAAAATAAATATACATAAATATATGTAGATGTATGTATGTATATTTATATATCCATTAAAATAATATACATTTTTATTAGGTTAAAACATTCAAAGGTGATACATATATTTTATTACCACAACAAGTAATAGATCTAATGACTTATAGTTCAAGAAAACGTTTAAAATAAAATAATCCTAAGCCAGTGTGGCTGGGTGGGCTAAGGCGCCCGCCATTTGTGTCCTTAGGTCTAGGTTTCTGGAGTTCGATCCTCCTTGCGTGCGGTATTTTTAATTCTTAGTTATAAGTGTTTGTGTGTACAAAAAAAATTAATTAAAATAAAAATATAAGTTTAAAATAAGATATTTAAGAATAAATTAAAAGTGAATTATATAAATAATTGTAGTAATCCTTCCTTGATTTGTAAAAAAAAATAGAAAAGAAATAAATGAAATTAAAAAAAAATACAAAAATATTTTTTTAAGAAATTAATTTAATGTAATTACATTATTATTTGTTTAATCTTTGCTTTGCCGTTGTATATATCTACTCAGGTTTTTTATTTTAAAAACGGGTAAGGCTCTGACGAGTTTTCCATATGTAGGGCATTGATGTGCAAAAGCGTTACAGCCTTGTAAGGCGCTTACCAGTTTTCCCGACAAGGGCCTTACCAGAGATAAGGAAAACTGGCAAGCACCCCTTGAGGCCCACATCGACATTTCTGCACGGGAGTACTCCCAGTAGTTTTCTATGAGTTTTCTAAGAGTTTCCAGGAATTTCCAAGGAATTCTCAAGAATGTCCATGGATTTCCCAGGAATTTTTAAGGGATTCTCAGGATTTTCCTAGAAATGGACTTGCCAGTTATTTCCCAGAAATTTTCTAAGAGTTCCCAGAAATCTCCAAGGGATTCTCAGGGTTTTTCCAGGAATTCTCACAAATTTCCCAAAGATTTCCTAGGAATTTCCAAGGGATTCTCAGGAGTTTCCCAGAAATTTCCACAAATTTTCCACCGATTTCCTACGACTTTCCAAGAAATTCCCACGAGTTTCCCAGGCGTTTCTCATGGAATAGACAGGGATTTCCTGAGAATTGCCTGATGTTTCCCCGAAATTCTTAGGAATTTGCAAAGGATTCTCAGTAGTTTTCCTGGAATTTCTACGAATTTTCCAGGGAATTTCCAAGGGATTCTTAGCAGTTTCCCAAGAATGGTCAGGGATTTCCCAAGAATTCTGAGGTATTTTTCCGGAATTCCCAGGGATTTCCTAGGAATTTTCCAAGAGATCCCAGGAATTTTCAAGGGAATCTCAAGTGTTTCCCACGAATTTTCGAAGGATTTTCTAGGAATTTTCTAAGACTTCCTAGGAATTCACCAAGAGTTCCCAGAAATTAACAAGGTGTTCTAAAAAGTTTCCTAGAAAATTACACTAATTTTCTAGAAATTTTCTAGGATTTTTCCAAAAGTTCCAAGAATTATCAAGGGGTTTCCAAGAGTTTCCCAGGAATGGTCAGGATTATCTCAAGAATTTCCAGGTATTTTTTCGGAATTCCCAGGGATTTCCCTGGAATTTCCCAGGAATTATCCGTGAGAAATCCCCAACCCGCAAAACGCTGCTATTATTGACTGGGAACGACTATAGACGGACGGACGCTAAAGTCCTGTTGCAAGGGTTTTCTTCCTGGGCAATTAAACCCTAAAAAGAGAACAAAGTACAAAGCAATAAAAAAATGAATTCAATGAAGAACTTAATCAATTTTATAAGGGAGATAAATCGTCAGAATTGCTGGGATTACAGGTAATTAAATCAAATCAAATTATGAAATCGTACGGATGAAAATTGATTATATTTTCGACAAGTAAAAATTGGTGATTGAGATAGTGTGCTGTTCTCAGTAAATGTCAATTGAGTCTTATGACGTCGTCTCGCTACACCTTGCAGTGTCACAGTAATTAACTTCTTTCCAGTTAATTAATTAACACTTAAGACTGGTTGGTGCTCTGACTGCTGCAAATCGTGCTGATCTTTTTCACTTTTACTTCTGATGCCATTAAGCGTCTTTTTATCTTTTGAAATAGTTTCAATTTTAGGATATGATCTATAGAGGATTATATACAATATAAATTCATTTAAATCTTGCAAAAAATCAACAGCTTGGAATTGAAAGACAACACGTAATTAAGCATTCTACTCACGTATCTCGCCAATAAGGGAATTCGCAAAAACTCACCTGCAACAAAGAGAGAAAAGTGTCATTAGTTTTTTGATAAGACTTTATCAGTTCTTTGTTAATGGACAAATTGATGGTTATAGTTTTAATCTTTTACATATAAATATTGTAAAATATGTAGTGAAACATATATAACAGAGACATAAATCATAAAAGAATTATTTGAATCTGTAGCGTGGTATAAAATTTCGCACATGGAATCGCACAGGTGGTTTTTGTAAAGAGAAGACTTGTGAATGCTGGAAATACTATTATCTTGATGCATCTTCGAACTCAGCGACACCTTAGGGATACATACGACGTGTCTTACAATCTCTGTGTGCCATCAAGACGGACCAACTTTAAGTTAAACTAGACCCCTCTCGTAGCCCGGTGTCCAGTATCACCTGGGCCTTTTTTCGCTCCAAAGTGACATCATCGGCCACCTATGTCCACCTCGCGCACTATCCGGGAACCCAAGCACGTACTTTGACCAAAAAAGAACAGCCGAATAAAAATATTGCCCGCTGGAGGTTGAACTTATAAATCAACCTCGAGAAACCTGTGTCCATTGTTGTCCACCCAGTAGGACCAAGTTTTATTTATATTCTTTGTCAAAAAATTCAAATGACAATTTACATTCTAAAATAGTCACAAATTTAGAAAATTTCTTCGTATTGAATTAATAATACAAGAGATTTAATATAGAATAATATCAATCACCTTGGACATGAGGAAATTTTATTCATGTATGATAATATTATATTAATATTGAGAATTTTAGGGGATTGAGTGGACACTTCGCGCAGCGCGACTAAAAACACGACTGCCTATAAACTGTGATAAATCCACGAAAAATAATGCTAGAAAAATTTCCAAAACAGATTCGGAAAGCTTACAAAATTTATAAAAAGATAATCGGTATTCGAAAGCAATAGCTTAAATAGCTTTTTATTAATTATCATGAGTTTGTAAAATTCAAATTAAAGGGCAAAAGACAATTTAAAACTTTAAAGTTTCAATTTTTGTCTTCAAGTTTTCTGGCTTAGGGAAAAGATATATTTAAGACAGATTGAAGTTCGACATTGAGTGATAAAAATTGATGCAGGTTAAAAGGTTATCACGAAATCATGACAAAAATTATCTTTATAGCACAAATTATCTGTCATATTGGTTTAATCATTTTGAATTTTTGAGAGCCGACTGCATGTTCAGAAAAAAATTTAAAAGCATGTGATAGTGAATGACGTCCTAGTAAATACATTGACAAATTTTTTTTGAGAAAAATACAACTTAATGAATACAAAAATCATAATCCTTGTTTCAAAAAGAATCGAGTGACCTTACGGTAAAAATATTACGGTTAAAATAATCTAGTTTGAAAAATCAACTATAAAGTACATGTTTTATAATAAATTTATATAATTAATTATTATGATTTTATAATAACATATAATAATAATATAATAATTTTTTAATTAAGTTTTAAATCGTCAATTTTTTAACAAATATTTATTAAAAGTAACAATACATGTTACCTCCAATAATAAATAATAATTTTTAATTTATAAATATAAATTAAATTTTTTTATATTATAAGGTATTTATTACTTTTATATTATAAATAAATCTATTGCTTCCTCTATGAAGAAGCAAATTTTTTTGCTTACGTGGAAAAAGCAAAATGTCAATGAAATATACATAATTTCCACCTAGTTTTGAATTTAGCTGAATTTATCTGAAGCATCTAACTATCCACTGTGTAAATCTGAATTAGAGATTTTTGACTAATAAATTACTTTTGAATTGTAAGTAATTTACTAATTTTTAGTAGAAAACTACTAATATAAAATAGAAAACTACTAATTTGAAAGTGAAATATCTACTAATTGAAAAAGTCAATTTCATGTAATTGGTAGTTTTCTACTAAAAATGCCTAAGGGGGCATAAAATTTACAATTATGAATATTTTTTAGCATTGAAAAAAAAGTAAAGAAATGTTAAACAACCCATTTCCAACCTAAAACTCTTTTACTAAAATCTTTACGTAACAAGTATAAAAAGCTATAAACAACTATTTGCAAAAAATACAATTTTTCTCAAACAGGATTTTTTTTATCAAGATTTTCATGTAAAAATTTCTTGAAAACATCAGAACATCGCTATAAGTAATGTGGAAATCTGGAGTGTTAATTTACTATTTACTTCCTTATTTGAAAAAAGGAACAACAACAATTAATTAATTAATTACAACAAATATATTAATTCAACTTTTAAAATTTTGTCGCCTTCTTGCATCAGCCATTTTGAATTCTGAAAAAGTAACTTTTGAGTTGTAATTAAAGACCCCAAACATCGCTACAAAGATTTGTGGAAATTAATTTAGAAAATTTATTTTCTACCGCCATATTGTATCTACTATTTTGAATTTTTGTAGAATGACTTTAGATTTGTAAAAAGAGACACCGAAGTTTCATGGAGATTTTTAATTTTTAAACGCCATTTTGAATTTTTAAAAAGTGGCTTAAGATTCGTACTTGGGGATTCAAAAACCCTACTAATACTGAGTTTTACAAAAATCTGTTAATTTTTGAAAATTTCGTACCTTCACTATAATCTAATATTTAGAAAAAATTTACTTCAGTCGTCATTTTTGATCCACCATCTTGAATTTTTTATATGCTTTTTTCAATAATTGCAGCTGAGATTTTTTGACATAATTTTCAATGACATTATTTACCGACTATTTAAAATTTATTCCATTTTTCATTGATCTCGTTGTACATTACTGTATACATTAATTCTGCAAAGTTTCAATTTCCGACTGATGTTTTATTCACTTTTAAATTAATATTAATTATAATTAATAAAAATTCCCAATTTATTTCAATTCAAATTTAAATGTTCGCAATTTTTAAAATTTTCCAATTTCTCAAAATTAAAACTAATGCGAACAACAAAAATTAAATTTATCCAATTTTCAATTGATGCCAATAGAATTTTTTCAATTTCTAACTGATCTGCGGACGAGATTAATATGTTTCTAAACGATTTAAATAAATATTAAAATATACATATATATTTTGGTGCTCTGAATTTGAATCTTACATCAGAATTAGCCTAAAAAGTACAAGTTTCGACCTAACCCCTAAAAAACCCTTGAAATCATTAAAATGACCCTTTTCTGTTTTTAAAAATTTTTCCCTATCACTTATTTATGTGTTTTGGTATAAAATAACACAAAATTGGCAAAAATTGATTATATTTTAAAAATATGTTAAGTTATACAATACACAAGATACAAAAAAAGAACAACGAGAAAATGGTGCATTTTGATTGCCTAATCAAACCTAGGAACTAAGACAGCTGGAATTTTGAAACAAAGAAAATAAAAAATCAAATAAATTCTTATATCTAATGCGTATCAACTTTATTTATAAATATAAATGTTTTCAAAATTTTTTTTATTAATAATGAATTGATTCCGGTTAGTTGATATAGAGGTATTCAAACTAAATTAAAAAGATTTTGAAAACAAAAAAATGCTATCAATTCATAACCTCAACTTCTGTCAGTTCTATAATGAATTATCTATTTTTGGAATTTTTATTTAGTTGAATAAAAGTGTTTAAACATTTATAAATAAAGAAAACTAATACTTCGTGACAGCATACATTATTTTTTAAGCCTTCAATTTTTATATAATAACCCATTTACGATCTCTGATAATCTTCATTTTCTATCAATATCATAAATATATTTCAAGTTAATTGTTTTTTTTTGTATTGCTCAAAAACGATTTTTTCCATTTCTGCACTGTATTATTCCTATTTTTTAAAAAAATATTGTTAGGTTACCTTATTTTATTCCTAAAATCCTATTATGATAAGCTGAATTAAAATTTTGAAACCATTTTTTTGAAAATTCAAATTATCTACTGTTAGCCATTACCTACTATAGGGAGGTCTCCCCTACTTTAAAATTCCAATAATTAAAGCAGAAAAAGCAACTTTCTTCTGCCTTGAAAAGTCAGTGCCTAAAATTGGACATAAATCGAGTTAAAAGGCAAGTTTACGGAAGAATTCTTGAATTGTGGAAAGTCGAGTAAATTCTTGGGTTTAGGGATCCGGAATGTCCTTTGCGTGTGAAGGACACGCGACACGTACCGTTACTTTTTAAAGTACTTTGTGTTGCGTCGTTTTTGTGATAGGACGTTTTTTATTGCTCCAGTAATTTACGACTATCCCTCTGGCGAGGGTCGCTCCAAATGCAAAGGAAAATTTGGTCAGGTAGAATGTACACGGCAAGAAGAACAGGTGACGCAATTAAACTTGACCTTGCTCTGGAAACATTTTCGCACCCTCCTCAGAATCTCGAATGTGCTCTATATTTTCCTTTTCCTTTGTTAAAAAAAATTCAGCGTAACCTCAAGTCGGCCGATTTTTGGAAAAACTTCGTCAAACGATTTGCATGTTTTACTACCGTAACAGAACCTAGACTGTGTGTGGTAATTCCGATCCGACATGCTTGATTTTTGAACTTCTGCATTTTTTTAAAGTTAAAATTAACGAAATAAAAAACAATGGAGTTGAATGACAAAATTGGTTTGGTCCTAAAGATTGAAATCAACTAAATTTATGTATACTACTGGCCAAAATTGTAGGACCACTTACAAAAATCGTATTAAAGAAATGAACGCCTTAAAATGTTATGTTGATAACTCTGTTGAAAATGAGCAAAAATAAATTTTATATAGATCATTGGAAAACTCATAAAATTTGCCATCAAATGGTCCTAGTTTGAAGCTTTTTCGATTAATAGAAATGGAGATTTGATGTGCTAAAAACAAGTGAACTTTTCGTTTTCAGTGAATTTTCATTGTTCAATTTTGTTAGGCTGAATTTTCTAGAAATGAAATTGGAAAAAATTTAAATTATGCTAACTTAAGCCTTGAACCTTTAGCTTTAAAATAAGCCAAAGAAAATTTAAATATCTTGATTGGTTTGAAAGTTACTCTGCTCGTTCGACTCTTGGCTGACTGATAGAATCGATGCGTTAAAAATTGTTCATGTTCGGGTTACATCCTTTACTGATAACTTTTAAACCAATCAAGATAATTAAGTTTTCTTTGGCTTATTTCAAAGTTAAAAGTTCAAGGTTTCATTTAGCTTAATTTACAAAATTTCTTATTATTTATCTAGGAAATGCAGCCGACCAAACTTGGACAATGAAAAGTCATCAAAAACGAAAAATTCACCTGTCTGTATCCTCATCAAATCTCCGTTTCTATTAATCGAAAAAAACTTCAAACTAGGACCGTTTGATGGCAAATTTTATGAGCTTTCCAATGATTTATACAAAATTTAATTTTGCTAATTTCTAACACAGCTATCAACATTTGAAGACGTTCATCTTTTTAATACTATTTTTGTTAGTGGTCCAACAATTTTGTCCGATTGTGTAATATCGACAAGTATTGTTGATAATAACAAATATTGTTCCAATACAAAGTCAAGTTTTGGTTTCGACCAATTTCAGCTAAAATTGAGCACGAGAGAGATTAATGGTTTTTCGTTGCGTGTAATTGGCACGATTGGCGATACGTAATAGGAAAATAAATATTGGATGACATTAGAAAAATTTTCATTGACTGTGCGGTGATAAGTGGTTTTTCTCTGTAACGGAAAGGTGATTCATTCAAGTTCTTGTGCAAACAAATACGACATGAGTAGAGAGGCGGCTATTATACTGCTTGGTATACAATAAGTTATCTTGTAAGTGAGTTGAGAACCATTTTGAAAATGAATGGCCGCAAGCTAATTCATTGCACATCTCAACCGATACTCTTGACAGCCAACACCGCTTTACCATCGCTTCATATGCTCGCAAGATTCCAAGTCGACCCTCTCACGCTTTTTGCGATAAAAAAAAATCATCATTGACAAATATGTTGTAAAGAATAAACAAATGCAAATGAAGCCAGAAGAGGATTTTGATAAATAGAAACTGAGTCACGATCTTTATTGGGAGAACATTGCAGAATTAATGATAATTACTTTCACTCTCCCGTGCGAAATGTTGGTGTTTCTTTTACTTCAATGTGAATGGCAGACTAAGCTGACGAGAGACAATAAAATTGATGATGAATAATTAATTTTATTGATTAGAAGAGACCGCATTTTATTAGGCTCATAAATAATGGACTTCTTCGTTACTTTTGTTCGACATCATTTTTCTGATATCTTTTTAGGAATATATTTTTGGTATACAACTTTGCATAATGAAAACATCCGCATGAGCATTTCGAGAGGATCTTTTTATATAAAAAAATTCAGAGTTACAAGCATTCAAAGTTAGAAGTATCAAAACCCTAATTTTGAGAAAAACGGGTTTAAATTTCAAGATTACCATTAGCGCCCATGCAGTTTAAAAATTAAAAATTAGATTATATTGTGTTTATAAGAATATAAGAAAGTAATGATAATCACATGAATCGACGTAGTTTGTTTTTCATCAATAAAAAAATATTTGAAAATCTGAACCTCCTTTAGAAAAATGCGAATATTGTTACTTTCTTGACTCTTTCTATGGATAGGCACGTTCTTGCTTCTGTTTCTAATTAGGTGCATTCTTGCTTTGTTTTTGAATAAATAAATGTTGTGCTAAGCCGACGATTTGAAATAAGATCCTGCAATCATTGTGCCACTTGTGAAAGTAGTTCGGTTTTATTTGTTTTTTAAACGTAACGGACGTAACATCAACTTAAAAATTAAAATTCCAAAGCAAATACAGATAATTTTATACAATATTTCCGAAAAATGAATTGTACGGATATTAAAAATCATTATTACGAATTGAGATTTTTCTAAAAATAGGCAGTAACGACTTTAGGTGAAACATAATGAATCGACCCTGATTTTTCAAATATATTAGCAAAATTTTCGGCATTGCTCTTTTTGTGGAATAAAACACATAGAAGATATGGTAGAGTTGGGTTCCGACGGCAAGCGAACAGAAATGGCGCATTTAAATAGTCGTAAACGTTAGTCTCCTGGCGCGCGCCGACACCATCATCATCCCATGATTCTCCCGACTACCCAACCCTCTATTCAGTATCTTCCCCCTTTACCGCCCCTTTTGCCCCGTGGCCATCCTTTCAATGACAATCCTTTGCCCAACACTCAACATACACCAGTTTAGTTGGGGTTGAGATCGGAGTAATAAACCTCCTCTAAAGTGAGTAGAATTGCTTTATTGCTCTTAACCAATTGTTGGATCGTGTTGAATCTCTCGGTGCTTGAAATTCGATGGTGAAAACTGGGAACAATCGAAAACACTTCCGTCTACAAATGATAAATCTATGAAACCCGAATATCGTATGTCCTTGTTGTAGAATGCCATTGTTATTTTCTTGACAACTGGTCCAATGCGGTTTATCGCACCAATTTCTTTTATTAATTTACGAACAAAATATTTGATAATAAATTCAAGTAACATGCAGTTTAATATTTTCTATTTCTTTACGGGTTTACATGTAATTTGTAAAGCAAAATTACTAAATGTTTGATTTATTGTTTGACCTGTTTTTATTTTTAAAATATTTCAATCATTTGGCTTTGTTACATTATAGGGAATATTTTACTGAATGAAATTTTTCGGTTCAATGTAATGATTAAGTGATCAGGATTTATTACCTTTTTATTCATTCATACAATTCATTAGAGTGTATAATTTAAATATACGATTAGACGATACGATTACGGATAAGGTCATGCTGTGTGTAATTTTTATCTTTCTCGATAGAACATCACTTGGAGTAAAACATGTTATTGAAACATTAAAATGGAGTTTAATTTTATGTGATTTTTATGTGAAATTATGATCACTTAATTTGAAATAAATTTTTTTGATGCGTCTAGTTTTTTGTCTAGAACTTCTTTTACGAAATTGTAATGTTAGTTTTTATGTTCATGATTTATTTTAATGTTGGACGAATATAACCGCCAATAATAGATGATAGAAAATTTGTATGGATCTAATGTTATATGGATGAGGATAGTGATCTAATTTTTTTTCCAAACATGGTTTATGGTTGCATTGGCTACCTTTCTCACAAGTAAGATGAGCTTCTAAATATAGAGAAGGAACCTGTGTTCCTACTCTGAACACAGTATAATCAAACGCCTACATCGATTCCTAATGGAAAATTTACGATTGGTGAACTATTAGACTTTGTTGGTAACTAGGGTTACAATATTGGTTGAATATAACTACCTAACATTGGACCAATGATGCGAAAAGCTTGATGCGTAGACATCAAATCCAACAATTGGTATGATAATATTGTTGCAATATTTTTCCAAGCGTGGTTCCACTTATTTTTCTTGCAAGTGAGTTGAGCTACTTAATATATAAAGGAGCTTTTAATCTGTAAATTAGAACGCCAAAATTGTATCAATAATTTGCCAATGATGGTTAAATGTACACTAAGCTAGCAGCGGCTTGCGAAGCGATGCTAGGAAAACTACTGCGTCAAAAATTAGCATTAGTGTCTAGTCAAATTTCTACCATCATTGGTTGAGTATTTATATTGGCTAAAGATTGGAACCCTAACTCTCTATATGGTTCGCCGATAGTCCCATTGGGAAGTAATGACTCAAAATTGACATTTCCTTAAACAGAGTAGCAGCAATGGCTTCTCTTATATATTCAGTATCGCATCTCACTTGCGAAAAAGGTATAGTTGATACAACCATATACCATTTTTGGAAAAACATCAGATCGATATTCTGTCATCTAATGTGGATACAATTTTGATGTTATTGAAATGCCACTTTAAGATAAGCACCACTAATTTTTGCAACCAAGTAAATAAGGTTAGAAATTTCTATTGACACTTATCAAGTTTCCTAGGTTATAGTAGCTAACTGTCAATTGAGTAAAAACATACACTACCGGCCAAAATTGTGGGACCACTTACAAAAATAGGATTAAAAACATGACCGTCTTGAAATGTTGTTTACTCTGTCAAAAATTAGCGAAATAAAATTTTTTATAGACCATTGGAAAGCTTATAAAATTTGCCGTCAAATGGCTCTAGTTTGAAGCTTTTTTAAATAATAGAAACGGAGATTTAATGTGATAAAGACTGCTGAATTTCTTGTTTTTCGTGAATTTTCTAGAAATGTAATTGGAAAATTTTGAAATTAAGCTAACTTAAACCTAGAACTTTTAGCTTTAAAATAAGCCGAAGAAAATTAAAATATCTTGATTGGTTCAAAAGTTATAAGAAAATGTGTATAAAGAAGAAAACGCAACCATTCCTTAGTTTCCGCCCCTCTCGGCCTGTGAGCACTAGAATCGTTGCGTCTTCTTGTTTATACACATTTTCTTATAACTTTTGAACCAATCAAGATATTTTAATTTTCTTTGGCTTATTTTAAAGCTAAAAGTTCAAGGTTTAAGTGAGGTTAATTTCAAAATCTTCTAATTAAGTTTCTAGAAAATGCAACTAACCAAATTTGAACAGTAGAAATTGACAAAAAACGAGAAATTCACCTGTCTTTATCACATTAAATCTCCGTTTCTATTAATCAAAGAAGCATAAAGCTAGGGCCATTTAACGGTAAATTTTATAAGCTTTCCAATGGTCTATGAACAATTTTATTTCGCTAATATTTGACAGAGTTATCAACATTTTAAGACAATCATGTTTTCATCATTGGATCAACCTTCGGTATGAAAATGGTTAGCAGTTCTGTTTACATTCACACCCAACATTGATCAAAAATCGTGAAGCTACAATAACTCACAATGTCAATGTAAACAATCACGAACCATATCACATTATAATTAAACTTTATTAAAGAAGAAGTTGATATTGAATAAAAATTGTTCAAAAGTGGAACTTGTAAAGTGCAGAGGGTTTTAGACTTAAGGGCACAAGGATGGGTGACATTGGGGTTCCGACGCCCGGGGCACATCGGGCAAGTTCTCGAAAGTGTCGGCTAAACTGATATGAGAAATGGCTGTTTCGTGCTGGCCTTAGGGGATGAAGGCACTGGCTACCTATTCGTTATAGTTGGTAGGATTGCACGCCTTATTGTACCGGGAGTCGTGATACGGCAAAATGCAATGCAATACAGCCAATGTGTGCCAAGAAATTAAGAAAGCCGGTACGAGAAAACAGAAAAATAAAAATCCAAAAAAAAAAAATCAAATTGAACATTACTGTAAGAGGGCAAATGCAGTAAGAGGTGGAGGTTTTTGGCCAATGGAAGAAGACGCATAAGAGCCACAGAAAAGGGGGTAAAGGGACGCTTATCACGACCTGCAGCCGCGTAGACCGTCGGATCCTTATTTATGACCTCCGTCAGGCGTTGCGGCACCTATTTCACGTGGGACACGAAAGACGCTTTATTTTCGGTTGGAAAATCGAATAGAATGCATTGAGAGAACCGGAGGAACAGAAATAGCTAGAATCTTGTGTCTGAGGATGGATCGAGTGCGCATCGACTTTTGACTTCCTGGATAACTTCCGGGTCTGTGTTTAAAATTTAGGTATGTATGTACAACGTTTGCTGAATGGGGAAGTATAATTCTGGAAGTTAAAAACTGTCACGGAGCCGAGTGCTTTTCTGCTTTTTAGATTTAGGGTGTACGTGCCTTTTCAAAGTTATACTGTTGGTGAATGGAGAAATAAAGAATACAACTCTTCTTGAAGTACTAAAATGTTAGGGCGAATCCGAAGGATTATAATGACTAAAAAGTAGTATATAGATAATTGCATATTGTAAGCGAGATATACTATATAAAAGGTGCCACTGAAGAAAGGGTTGGAATGCAAAAGAAATATTTTGTTGGATTTTTTGTAACTTCAACAAAAAAATTTAGTAGTCCCAACAAAACTTTCTTTAATCTGAACAAAATTATTGTTGGTTATGGATAGGTATAAAAAACAATAAATGAAGAAAAAAGTTAAATACAGAACATGTGAATAACATTTTCATGTGTAATTTTCTTTTTAATTGTTAAATTAATTTATAATAATTTTTTTCCGTGAAATGATTCCTATAGAAATAATAATATGCATAATTGTTTCTAGGTTAGACAAGAATTTATCAATCATTAACACAGCGTGTGACACTTTGAGGCTATTTTCTAAAAAGCTCTTTGGTAATAAAATCGTTGTCTTATAATCAACAGTAGGACATATTGATTTTGAGGTTAGGTTAGACTTTTCTTTGATTCGACTTTTTTAAGAAAGAGTTTAATAACTGTTTCGCAAATGTAACTTTTAATCATAGTACTGAAAGTATTTTTAAGAAAAAATATTTGTTATTTGTTTAAACTGTTAAATAAATTAGATTAAATTATCTTTTTATAAGAATCTGTTTTGTGTCATTTGCTCAAAAATTTTTATTCAATACGTCTTATTATTGAACTTTCACAGTTTTCAAATATCCTTATTTAACATATTTTAATAATTTTATTATAAAACTTTTCTTGTAAACAGAAAAAAAACACGTATCATATCAATGACATTATCGATAGACGAGAGTTGATCAAAATCGTACACGTCGCGCATGCGCTATATATATTTGGTACTGCCAACAAAACATTTTAATAAACTCAAATAAAATTAAAGATTAATTACTCAAAAAAACTATTTTGTTATGCTTATACAGTTGCAGCTATAAAAGTTTGATGCTACATCTAAAACTGACTACAAAGTTAGAAAGTTACTTAAAGCATTAAGAAGTTTCGGACCCAAACATCTTAATGCAATATGTTTTAAGTAACTTTATACTCACTTTCAAAATACTTCTTTTTGTAGTGCAATCCTAAAATTTATCATTAACTTTATGAAAATAAACGCGATATAAAATTTATTTTTTCTATTGGTATTCTCTTTTTGTATACAAGTTTTGAGGTTATGTAGATAATTATCAAGACCTATAAACCAAGTAAGAAATACAATAAAAATAATACAACAATAATAAAAAATAGCTGATAATTTATACTTCTTTAATACTTATGCCTACTTTTTTAATGGATACAAAAAATCTTATCCGACTGTAAATATAATTTACACATAATAAGTTTGATTGTGATAAGCAAATGATATTAAGTGCTAATGCTCATAAAAATATATCTTTCTCCTCACATAATATAAAAATTCGAAATAACTCTTTTAACATTAAGTTTGAGAATAATATGTGATTCGCATGTGAGATTGCCATAAAAGCGCAAACTTATAGTGTTGCGACGGCAACTTCTCCTCAGTGCCAATGTATCACTTTGCTGTGTCAGCTAAAACGTTTTCTAGGGCAGAAAAATGAGATATTCGAAGTAGATCTTCCTTTGTCAAGAAGAGAAGTTCATATTTTTTTATTTCGTGTGTAAGATTTATATATCAAAATCTGTAGCTCAAGCGAACTTTTTGTACATAATGCATATATGTGTGATGTATGTTGATATTTCTTCTCGAGATTCGTTTTTTCGTCAAGTTTTAAATCTTTGTCTTTAAGTATTTTACGACAGTGAAAATACATAAATATCTATGTTTGCTTGGATTTTATGTCCATAAAAACAGAGTAATGCGAAGTAAAGATGCAATTTTTATAAAACATGTCCATACAATTTCTTAAGTTGGATCTAATTTTCAAACAGTCGCTTTTATTTTCTGATATTAATTTTTCATCTACTCTATTCTTAAATTTATTCTATGCTCCTTTTTCTTTAACAACATATACTTTTTTAAACATATTAAAATTCTAGTTTTACTCAATTTTTTAAATGTGAAACCTAATTTGTGTGAAACTTATGTTCTCGTAAGGTTCACGTAACTTTTCTTTTGTTGTGTAAAACATGAAAACTTTTTTTCCTTATCACTTGTGACCTACGCAGACCGTTAATTATCACGGAAAAACTACTATTGTTATAGCTTTGATAAGAATTATTCAGTGTTAAATGAGTTGAATCATGAGCTACTAATCACACATGTTCTTGCGTATATTAAAGTTATTACATCTGTTAAATATGTTGTTTAATGAAAAGGAATTTTTAGTACTTCTGCATAATTATTATTGTTGTATTTTTAATTTTTACTATCGAATATTAACCTTTTTGTACAGTAATTATATTATGTTTTATTCATTGTTTTAATACTAATTTTCATAATTAATCAACTAGTCGTAGACAGATTTTTGTTATTAATTTTTTAATGTCTGCAGTATATTTAAATAGACAAATTGAACAAATAACATTTTTTTATAAACTCAATCTTAATCAGAAATTATTTCTTAATTGGATAATTTGATTGTTACTTATAGAAGCCTGATTTAAAAACAGTACATTTTGATTTTATTTATCGGCTTCTGCAAATTGTATAACATGTTTTTAATGACAATTAAATAAACTTTTATTTCAAATTGGAGAATTCTTCTTTACTGCTTTATTATAATAAAAATAATCATAAGTAAATAATTTCTACTAAAAAATGTCCCAAAAACAAATATACGAGAAATATCAACAATAAATTTTGGAAAAATAATATTGGAACATTATTTTAAAAAATAACATCAAAACGTTATTAAAAAAAAGTATTTACAAATATTATTTTAAAAATAGTAAGATTCAATTTAAAGAAAAATATATTTTGAAATAAGCAACAAATCAAGAGATAATTTTAATTTCGAATTGTGACATTTTTTGATTGCAAGAATTCTATCGACTCTAACCTCAAAGTTCTAATTTTAATTGTCGAATGTATTTTACTTTTTCAGTACAAGTTTATGTATCGAAAGAGGAAAAAAAGTAACAATATGTAATCTGGAAACAATAAATTGTGCATTGGAGACATTTACAACAAGAATTCTGTCTTTAATTATTTACTTTAACAAAAGTTAATAAATTGTAGACACGCATGCCAACCATTGTTAAAGTGCTCGATTCTAGAAAAATGTTTTAAACTAGAATTCAAAATTTTTTCCTTAATTCTGATAGAAATGGAAATTGAATGTATGCTATTTTATAAGAAAATAATCATTTTTAATCTTAAAGTTATTCTTTTTTGAATCAAAATATAAACTTCATTATAATGTTACTAGAAAATCGAATAGAAAATGTTTAAAAGAGAAAATAGATTTTTCTGTTTATAACTTTTTCCTTTTTTACAAATAAATTTAACGTGATTTATTAATTCACAACAATTTATTGTTTTTACTATTAATCCAGTTAGTATTCATATTGGACTAATTATTAGTAGTAAAAATGACTGAAATCTACTAATTTCATTAGTGGTTTAACATAACCTCAAAAGTACTTTGATTAAAGAATCAGTGTTTTATTTATATTTTTCGCAGAATTACTATTTACTATTATTTTACTAGTACTATTTTACTATTACTATATTATTGAAATAAAATTAAACGAAATAGAATAATAATTGTGTTTTTAAACTTTATATTATTAATTTATATTTTATGTTTAAAATTTTCTAAATTGCGATATCGTGCAGCTATTTTGGAAAAATTAAATGCAGTTAATTAATTGACTACAGAAATTATATAAAAAAAAAATTATCGATAAAAGTTAAACTACTATAAAATTTACATGATTTGGAAATAAGAAGCTTAGCCTAATTTATAGAAACTTTAATTCGTCTACAATAAAATGTAATTACATAATAATTTAAGTTCACAACGTTACCAAAATAAAAAACATGCATTTTCTATAATATTCAGATTTGAAATAAAACATAACTATAAACCCAATTTGTTTAAATCTCTTATCCGATTTTTAACGTTACGATTTTCAGTTTTATAAATAATTTTAATTTTTTTATGGTAAAAATAAGTTTCTAAAACCATTAGAGTGGAAAAAATTTTTTTCTGAAAATTATTATTTACAATTAAATAAACAATTCAAAATGATACTTTCGGAGCCATTGTCAGTTTTATTAAAAACACGTGTCTAACATTTCGAAACTTATTTTTATTAATGTAAATTTATTTTAAATAAATGTGAAATATTATACTGACTACCAAAAAAAGAAAATATGTAAATGAAATATGAAAAATTTTTTAAAATAACAAATTTTATAAAGTAAACAATTATCTGTTTAACTGGCACACAAAGATTAAATATGAATATTTTTAGCAGTCTTCTATAATATAACTTTTTTGATTTCTATTGCTAAGCTATTTACTCTGTGAAGAAAAACCAACTCACATTTTTTTATGATTCTGAAGTGCGCAACGTTAATGAGAAACGAAACTTTTCTTTTATATTGTATTTAAATTTCTATGGTTAAATATGATTAACTATTCATTGAATTAGCTATATAATAGAACTAAAAATAATTTTAATGAGTTATTTTGGAAGAAAAAATTTTAAGAACATTTTTTTTAATGTATTCTTTTTGTTCATTTCTTAGAAACATTGCGCACTTCGGGCCTGTATCATTTTGACACAAATTTTTTCAGGCAATTTGTTATATTTTACTCCCGAAGATGAATGTTATATTTTACTCTTTCTGAAATCAAAGATTTTTAAGTCCTATTTATTAAATATTTGATTTTAATACATTAAATTAATATTAACAGACTTAATTAATCCAGTAAGCTCAATTATTGAATAATTAAAACTTAAAAATCTTTGATTTCAGAAGGAGTAAAATATAACATTCATCTTCGGGAGTACAATATAACAAGTTGCCTGAAAAAATTTGTGTCAAAATGATACGGGCCCGCGCACTTCAGCGTCATATTTTTTTAATCTGTCGAGAGCTCAAGGGAATCCGTATTCTTAAAAGAAATTCTCCGATTAACTCCAATTCAAATCATTTCAATTTTCCAAGTTTTTTTTTATTTATTGGAAGCATGTTCAACGAAAATATTATACATTTTTTCAAATTAATAAAGTATTAGGAACCTAACCTCAAAATTTTCAATCCGACTCGTAACTGTAATAACAATTTAATAAATTCAATATAAAATAATTTTTTCTTCAATAGGATATCACTCATTAAAGTCAACTTATATGCAAAACTATTCAGAATAATTCACCAGCGGTCTTATTCAAATATATTGTTTCCGGGGGGCAAGCAATAAACTTTATTCGTCTTGAATAACAGTAATAAAAAATAATATTTCCTTCAAAGCAATTTTTATTCACAATATTTTGTTATACTATTCATTTATAAAATGTCAACAAAAAACCAGTGTTCTTCAAGTCCAATTAAAAATCTTAAAATCGTTTTCTCTTGCTCACACACTTCCGAGTATAAAATCATTTAGAAAAAAATACCATCATCTTGGATAGTTCACTAAAAATAACAAAAAACGCAGTTTTCGTATTTTAATATTCACTGTTAGACTCGATATTTCCGACAATTTGCGAATCTTGACAAACTGAAATTAATATTATATTATAGAATAAAATATAAATAACTCATGAGAAATGAGGATTGAGAGGTTGTCAAGACTGCAATTGTAATAGACTACATATGCCCCATAAAATGATTACCACCCCACGAATAGATCCCTCCTTCAATTCCACCTCGAACTGACCTACATCCTCAGCCATCCATTCCCAGCTCCCCATGCGACGGTCTCGATGAAACCAGATACCCGACGGAGCACGTGCAACCCCGCACATTATGGCGGGAGCTCGCTATCCGAACACCGTCTTAGATCCTTCACAACTTCACAGCACCTTATTTTCCGGCAATTTTAACTGCTCAATTTCAACATAAATCCACAACTAAAGCCTGGATTCTGATCTCTGACTTACCGTTTTATCGACGGAAGTTCAGCGACAGAAGAGGCTCATATGCAGAAAGAATTGGCTCCGCGCGTCTTCCATCCTCGTGACATTCCCAGTTGTGTGCGTGCAGAAGACCCTGTACCAAAAACGGGGACCGCGACATCCGTTGCCGGCCAGAGGCAGCCGGCTTACAAATCGCAAATTGAATTGGGCCAATCGAAGGTTAAGCCAGAGACCCCAAAAAAAATGAGAGTTGCCACGCGGATGCACCGGAGCCACGGGGCTTTTATCCTTATCGCGGAAGTGGCTCGTCTCTCGGTCGAGTGACGCTCTCTCGCGGGCCAAAGCAAACTTGTCGGATGGCAATACGTGAGTTAAATGTTCACCGCGGATGCTTTACGGCCGATAGTCCCCACCTCGGACCGCCACGCGGCGCTGCCTCTGCTCGCTCGCTCCTCGTGCTCACTCCCCACCGTTCCCCGCACACCATGGGTTTCCCCTGCCCCTACTCGTCCCTCATCGGAACCCGGGCTCTTGAGCTCCCCTCGCCCCCCCGGGTGCTGTCCCACGTCTAGCAAGGGCGGGGAACTCACGGGAGGGAGTGAGACAGCGCGAGAGTCAGACTGGACAAGAGAGAGATGTATTAGCCTCACACACGACCGGGAGCCTCACACCGATAAAAGTGGATTTATATGCAAGGGCGTTGTTAATGGCGCGAGGGGAGAGGTGGAGTTTCCCTCTTGGTTCGATATGGCTGTCTCGCTTTTCTGGGTTAGGAAGATAGAGTTTTGGCTTTGTCTGCTTTTCTGTGTACATATTCCTTGGTCTTATCGTGGTTTTGTTTCTTTTCTCTCTCTCTCTCTATCTCTCTCTCTTAATACTATTTTTTTGATTCTAGACTATACCATACATTTTTATTCCCTGCTTTTTAATTTGCTCTGTGAATAATTTTAATTCTCCGCTTGTTTTCTTAATTTGCTTTATTGACATTTCTTTTCTTTTTTTCTCCATTCTTGGTACCCGTTTTGTTTCACTGTTTATTTTTAGAGTATTTTTATAATTGTTCTTTGCTTTTATTAGGTAGGTCTGTAGGGTTTGTACTACCGGGTTTATTTTTTGTTCAACTTTTTTACATTTGCCAAATTTTTTAAAATAAATTTGAACGTTTCTTCTTAAATTTTAAATAAAATGCAAGTTACAGTTTTGTCTTTTCATCAGATACGGAGATTCTAGAATAGAACCGACCAATCAAATGTTTTGTAACTATTGCGTGCAGAGGTTGTGATTGTACCTTTAGTCATTAAAAAATTTCAGCTAGTTGTAACTACCCAACCTTGGTGATACTTTAAGGTTAACTTTCAAATATGTTGCATACTATTGAAACTAAGAAATTCTGTGAAAAAATATCGGACATTTAGCTCCACCGGGATCACAGTGGGAAAAAAAAACTGCATGTGGACAAATTGATTTTTAGCCCACAATTATTATCCGATTTTCAACTTTTTTTTTTAAATAAAAGGTAATAAAATTCTCCACAAAATGTACGTTTTTTTATTTTCATAAAAAATTGTTAACAATTGTTTATTAAATGTTAAGAAAAAAAATATAAAAAAATTTGACTTTTAACGAATACCATTGCTTATTGAAAGTACTTACTGCACCAGTAATAATTAATATTATTAAAGTAACATTCTAAGAATGATTTTATGCAATAACAATATTGTTTAAATTTTTTAAAAATTTTTTATAAACAAATAAATGAACAAAAAGTGTTTTATGGAAATTATTGAATTTTAGCTATTTATTTTATCACAATTTATTGTATTTGTTATCTACAAGTAATTATCAATACTATTAAGTACTATAAATAATTAATTTATTATTTTTTAAACAATTGTTATAAACAAATTTTAAAAACAATTTCTATTTCACAGTTTCTTATAATGTAATCGATGAAATCGCATTTGCCTGTATATTATTTTATATATTGTTAACGTAAAATACTTTTCCAGGTTCATTTTTTATTTAAACAATGTTTAAACAAAGCTTAATTAACAAATACGTAGTCTCAAAGTTTTCCGTTGTTTGAGAGTCGTTCTTTTTAAATATGTCTTTAAATACACAATATATACTAAATTTTTTTTCAAAATATAAAAAACTTAACATTTAAAATTGTTATTAACAATTTTATAAATAAACAATTTACAAGAACAAAAACTTTAACTTATTGACACTCATGCTTAGGGTGTTCGGGGTTTCAAAAAAGTGAACACTAGAAACAGGAACGTGGTCTACGTAATGATTTTATATGTTAAAAATTGTTTAAAAACTTCATTGTTTAAACAAATTGTTATAAACAAATTGAAAAAAAAAATATTGAAAATAGATAGCGTTAATATACTATACGCCAAAAAATTTTATAGGAATATGAGTGACACTTTTTAATTTTTTACTCTATTTGTTATAAATAATTAATAAACAAATTCGTTTATCTTAGCCCATGTGTAGGCTGATCGGGATAGTATGAAAGTAAATACCATAAAAAAGACCGTGGACCAATGAATGATTATTGACGTTAAAAATTTGTCAAAAAATTAATTGTTTAAAAAAATCGTTATAAATTATTTTCAATAATTTTTTTTATCAATTTGTTTAAACAATGAAGTTTTTAAACAATTTTTAACATATAAAATCATTACGTAGACCACGTTCCTGTTTCTAGTGTTCACTTTTTTGAAACCCCGATCACCCTAAGCATAAGCGTTAATAAGTTAAAGTTTTTGTTCTTGTAAATTGTTTATTTATAAAATTGTTAATAACAATTTTAAATGTTAAGTTTTTTATATTTTGACAAAAAATTTAGTATATATTGTGTATTTAAAAACATATTTAAAAATAACGACTCTCAAACAACGGAAAACTTTGAGACTACGTATTTGTTAATTAAGCTTTGTTTAAACATTGTTTAAATAAAAAATGAACCTGGAAAAGTATTTTACGTTAACAATATATATAATAATATACAGGCAAATGAGATTTCATCGATTACATTATAAGAAACTGTGAAATAGAAATTGTTTATAAAATTTGTTTATAACAATTGTTTAAAAAATAATAAATTAATTATTTATAGTACTAAATAGTATTGATAATTACTTGTAGATAACAAATACAATAAATTGTGATAAACTAAATAGCTAAAATTCAATAATTTCCATAAAATAATTTTTGTTCACTTATTTGTTTATAAAAAATTTAAAAAAAATTTAAACAATATTGTTATTGCATAAAATCATTCTTCGAATGTTACTTTAATAATTTTAATTATTACTGGTGCAGTAAGTACTTTCAATAAGCAATGGTATTCGTTAAAAGTCAAATTTTTTTATATTTTTTTTCTTAACATTTAATAAACAATTGTTAACAATTTTTTATGAAAATAAAAAAACGTACATTTTGTGGAGAATTTTATTACCTTTAATTTAAAAAAAAAAAGTTGAAAATCGGATAATAATTGTGGGCTAAAAATCAGTTTGTCCACATGCAGTTTTTTTTTCCCACTGTGCGGGATTCGAACTCGGGTCTTTCAATTGGCGCTTGAATGCTCTAACCACTAAGCTACAGAGGCCCATGTCAGATACAATTTCACAGATTTATCAACTCATTCGGCCATGATATATATATATAGACACATATATATTTTAGAGAATTTAATTTTAGTAATTCAAATTTTCCCAGAATTTTGATGTAGAACCAAATTCGCCAATCATAAGTAAGCTCTTGCACAATTCGTGCCTTCAAGAAACCTACTATATCGACTCTTAGTTCGTAAATTCAGGAAGATTTTTTCGATATTTAAATCACATTTAGAGCGAAAATTCAAAGAATTTTTCACTATTTTCAAGAATTAATTATTGAAACTAAGAAATTCTGTGAAAAAATATCGGACATTTAGCTCCACCGGGATTCGAACTCGGGTCTTTCACTGTCGGGTCTTTCTCTGTAGCTTAGTGGTTAGAGCATTCAAGCGCCAATTGAAAGACCCGAGTTCGAATCCCGGTGGAGCTAAATGTCCGATATTTTTTCACAGAATTTCTTAGTTTCAATAATTAATTCTTGAAAATAGTGAAAAATTCTTTGAATTTTCGCTCTCAATGTGATTTAAATATCGAAAAAATCTTCCTGAATTTACGAACTAAGAGTCGATATAGTAGGTTTCTTGAAGGCACGAATTGTGCAAGAGCTTACTTATGATTGGCGAATTTGGTTCTACATCAAAATTCTGGGAAAATTTGAATGTTGCATACTATGTTAAAACGTGAATTGAAAACTTGTGGAATTTATTATATTTAAAATTTGTGCAGAAAATTTATTTTGATCTTTTAACAAAACATAATACACGTAAACTTAAATTAAGTTTGACTTATTAGTTAATAGTTTAGTCCTGATGAGTAGTACAAAGCAATAAAAGTCAATTAGTAGTTTCTAAAGATGGGCGTACCCATGTAGGTGCAGGCCCCTAAAAGCCAGTTTATATGAGAGAGAAAGAGATAGCAATATATTGTTGTCTCTCACACTCCCACATAAAATCCCCACCAAGAAACTTTTCTGAGTAGGCCTATGTTTCTAAACACATTTTCCTTTTTTGAATAACAGTACATTCATTTAATTTTCTCCATTAGAATTCAAGTTTAGACTAATTTAGTCTAATTCCAGTGAAAAGCTGTATTTTCGTTGTGATTTGTGTTAATTTGAATGGAATGGATTGTCGAGAATTTTATGTGTACGTACTAAACAACAAAAGATTGTTAACTGAAGTAGGAATAATCGACAAATACACTACCGGCCAAAATTGTGGGACCACTTACAAAAATGGGATTAAAAAACATGAGCGTTTTAAAATGTTGATAACTCTGTCAGATATTGGCGAATTAAAATTTTTCGTAGATCATTGAAAAGCTTATAAAATTTCCAGTCAAATGGTTCTATTTTAAAGCTTTTTTGATTAATAGAAACGGAGATTTAATGTGATAAAGACAGGTGATTTTGATGTTTTTTTTTGTTGTGAATTTTCATTGTTCAAGTTTGGTTGGCTGCATTTTATAGAAAAGTGATTGCAGAAATTTGAAATTAAGCAAAATTAAACCTTGAACTGTTAGCTTTAAAATAAGCCAAAGAAAATTATAATATCTTGACTGGTTTAAAAGTTATAAGAAAATGTGTATAAAGAACTAAACGCAACAATTCTTCTGTTTTCTCCCCCCTCCGTCTATTTCGTATCGTTCATTTACTTATAACTTTAGAACCAGTCAAGATATTTAAGTTTTCTTTGGCTTATTTTGAAGTTGAAAGTTCAAGATTTTATTTAGCTAAATTTTAAAGCTTTCCAATTACTTTTGTAGGAAATGCAGCCAACCAAACTTGAACAATGAAAATTCACAAAAAACGAACAATTTACCTGTCTTTATCACGTTGAATCTCCGTTTCTATTAGTCGAAAAAGCTTTTAAATCGAACCGTTTAATGGTCCCACAATTTTGGCCGGTAGTGTATAATTTCTGTATTTCTATTAAAACATAAAAATTGTTACGGTAAAGTCAAAGATTTGAAGCGAATAATGTTAAAACATAGAAAAGAGTATATAAATAAAATAAATATGATTTAATTTAAAGAATAATTTGTTGTCTTAACTTAAAACATAGTTTAAGATATGTTCTACTTTTTCACCCTTTTTTTAAAATAAATTATCCTATTTGTCCTCCTTTTTTAGAGTCTATGTTTTACTTTTAAAAAGTTAGGGATGGTAACCCTATTATTAAGCGTCCTCTTCCCCTTACTCATTGTGAGATTTTTCGTTTTTTTAAATCCTTGCAGTGTTCTTAATTTTTGTACACCTTTGTGCTGAATTCTTGAAGTATACCTTATTCTTGCTTCTTGTTTCGATGAAGAACTCACTTTCCTTGTAACTGCTTTTTTGGTCATCTTCGTACAAGAATATTGCGGCTGTTTTTTTTCAACTTTAATTCATCATTGACTTTATCGGTATTTAAAATTGTTTTTAGAAGTTATACTTACACTTCAAACTCAAATTACTTCAAATTCCTTAAAGGTTTCCTTCAAGGTTTCCTATAAGAGTAAAAAGTTTCGAAATCGAAAAAAAATACCCCTATGTTTTTTTTTAAATCGGACAATATTGTGGGGTAGCACAAACCCCTTGAATTTTCCCATTGATTTTAAATGGGAAAAACTCACTTTTTCGTAAATTCGTTACCAAATCCTCAAAAATTACATGCAATCGTTTCAATAAATTATTGTTAATAATAAATAATTCTTGACAAATAAACCTAGAAAAACACAACTTTTTCCTAAATTTACAAATTAATGGGCTCTAGTTAGAGTAAGAAAAATTATTGACTATAAGTTATTATTTTTAATTTGTTTAAACAATTTATTATTGTTAATTTTTAACTATTATTCAAATAAACCTGGCAAGTTGTAGTTTTTTCTGACTTAAATATTTTTATATTTAAAATAAAAAAAGGATTCAGTAAAATTAGACACAACAACAATTTGCAATTGTTTAAACAAATTACTGTTAATAATAATAAATTTTTTACAAATAAAACAAGAAAAACACAACTTTTTCCTAAATTTACAAATTAATGGGCTCTAGTTAGAGTAATAAAAGTTATTTACTATAAGTTCTTATTTTTAATTTGTTTAAACATTTTATTATTGTTAATTTTTAACTATTATTCAAATAAACCTAGCAAGTTATAATTGTTTCTGATTTAAATATTTTTTATATTTAAAATGATAAAAAGGATTCAGTAAAAGTAATTACAACAACAATTTGCAATTGTTTAAACAAATTATTGTTAAAAATAATTAATTCTTTATAAATAAACCTACAAAGACATAACTTTTTTCTAATTTTACAAATTAATGGGCTCTGGTTAAAGTAAGAAAAATTATTCACCATAAGTTATTATTTTTACATTGTTTAAACAATTTATTATTGTTAATTTATAACTATCATTGAAATAAACCTAGCGAATATTAGTTTTTTCTGATTTAAATTAGTTTTTATATTAAAAATAAACAAAGGGATTTAATAAAAATAATGAGAACAACCATTGGCAACTGTTTAAACAAATTATTTGTTAATAATTATTAATTCTCTACAAGTGCACCTATAAAAACATAACTTTTTCCTAATTTTACAAATTAATGGTCTCTGGTTAGAATAAGACAAATTATTTGCTATAATTTATTATTTTTACTTTGTTACATTACAACAACACATTGTTGAACAATATTCATTTACAACTTTCATTATAAAACTCTTAGCGATTTGTAGGTTTCTTACCTTAATAACTTTTTAATTTGAAAATAAATAAACTTTTTTAAAATCTAAACATGGTAAAGTTCTAGAAAACTTTTTACTTATTAAAATAAGCTATTAATAATTAAAATTGAAAAACTTTTTTTAAAACCTTTCAAAGCAGAGTGTTAGAAAAAGTAAAAAAAATTCAACGTTACCAAATTGTTCATTTAAATCAACTAATAATAAATAAGAATCGAAACGAGTCTATTCTATAGAAAAGGCACTAAGAAGAACTATATGCAATAGAAATATTTAATCATTAATTTATAATTATTTCGTAAAATGTATTTTAATAATTGTATTTTAATATCAACTTCTGCTGGCAGACATATATGCGACTAATATACCTTAACTTATATAATTAAATATACCTTAAATTCAATTTTCAATTATTATTGTTATCATCTTGCAATCAGTTTCTTCAATTGTTAATTATTTTTATTATTCAGTTGATTTGCAAATTTATAATTTTTTCATGAGTTATTGTTTAAACAATTTACAAGTATCAGAATTATTAACAAATTATTTTAAACAATTAAAAATAAATTAAACTTTTCTTCTGAATTTCGTATTTTTTCTAAGCAATTTAGATTTCCTGTTTCGTTACGAGTAATTAAAATAAAAAGTTAGTATTCTTTATTGGGTCAAAAGTTATGACCATGTTTCTCTCAACGCACGAAGATGAATATCCTATTTTAAAAAGAACGGACGTTGTGGTTAACTTCAGACGTGTAACTCCATTTCCGAGTCTCCCATTGGTCAGTAGATATCAAACCTCACTATCCATAGTTTTCAGTTTCGATTTTTTGTTTTGCAGACGAATTACAAACTTTTAATTCAATATTGTAACTTCAAGTTTATTTTAAAAAATTTTCTTATATAATAATGTTAGCAATCTAAAATAACAAAAAATTTTATTAAACTAATTAATACATAGAAATTAGCTTTGACCTTGACTTTTCTATACGAGAACCCTTTCGACCAACTTCAGAGGTGTTACGCGTTTTATCGGGCTTCTGATTGGCCAGCAAATTTTCGATATTTTTTGTCAACAATAACATCACAGTTTAGACGTTTATTTGTACTATTTTTCAATTTCTTTAAAATCTTCCTTTATTGAATAATTGCATTTTATAAAATAATAATAAATTGAAAATAAATTAAATTGTAATAATTAAGGAGTGATAGTTTAAGAAGTGACAGTGATTTTAGTGAAGTTGTTAAGCTTATAGTGTTTTGAGTGAATAATGTTTTGTTTACATTGGCATTCGTTTCTGACAGGTGAGTAATGATAATAATATTAATAATCTTTTATTTATTTTCATTTTATTTCTAACTTATTTATCTGTTTTTTAGTTCTATTATTTAAATGTTATTTTTTTGCTAAAAGTCATAATTATTCATGTCCTTTAAAGTTTTGATATTTCTTGTTATTGTAATGCACGTGGTGATTGTCATCGGATTTCTTTTCAGTTACGTGGAAATAGTGAAACTGGTAAGTAATCATAATAATTTTCAGTTATTTCTTTTATTTTATTGTATGTTTATAATTCATTAACCTTTTAAGTTTCTGTAAAATAAAAATATTATACTTTCATGTTTAAGGTTATGCTTTTTGTTATTATTCTCCGCTTAGGTAGAACAGTATAGGATAAAATTACAAAATTTGGTTCAAATTCACTTTTAGACCGCAATTTTAAACCAAATTAAAATCCTTCTTTGCTCTAACGCAGAACTAAATTCTAAAGAGATCTGCGAGAGTCAATTTTTTAATTAATGTTTTATAAATTTTTAATGTTAGTGCAAAAAAGTATAAAAGAAATGATTTTTTACAATTTTTGATTTCTTTTGCACAAACATTTTTTTGCATACTTTATAATGTATGCATTTGATGTTTAGGGGTGTGTCAATAGTAAAAAGAAGTTTCTGCGCTTAAAAATGATTATTAACAATTTATATAAATAATTACACTTTATGAATTTTCTTAAACAGTTCCCATTATAAACATTCATTAAAAAAAAAAAAATAACAAGCGCGCCGTGGTACGCGGGTCGATCTCGTCATAAATATAGATGAGTTGAAACTATTTCATGTAATTTCTAATTTATTTAAACAAATTCTTATTGTTTATTTTTAATTTCTTCTCAAATTGAGCTACAGAGTTGCCACTTTTTTTTAATTTTGCAACTTTTTGAGGCATTGGAGCCAAATACGAACAAAAAAGTCAAATAATAATTTTAAAAAATGTTTAAACAAATTATATTGTTTATTTTTAAGATTTGCACAAATTGAGCTCCAGAGTTGCAACTTTTTTCAATTTTGCAACTTCTCGTGGCCAGTAAAGCCATATACTAACAAAAAACTAAAAACAATAATTTTTACAATTGTTTAAACAAATTGATTATATTTATTTTCAACTTTTTGTTAAATAGAGCTAAAAAGTTGCAACTTTTTCTTAGTTTTGCAACTTTCTAATACCTATAAAGACAAATTTTAGCAACTAAATAAGAAAATGTATTTTAGCAATTGTTTAAATAATTTTATAATGTTTATTTCTAACTTTTCATTGAATGAAGCTAGAGAATTGCAATTTTTTATAGAAAAAAATTTTTATAAAAAGTTGAAAAATTACAAAAAAGTTGCAACTCTGTAGCTCAATTTGCGAAGAAATTAAAATTAAACAATAAGAATTTGTTTAAATAAATTAGAAATTACCGTAAAATGGGGTAAAGTTGGCCATGCGGGGAAAAGTCGGCCGGCATTTTAAATACAGAAATATTGTATTTTAATTATTGTTTAACATTTATTCTAACTACAAAAACTATAAAACTTGGATTTTCTCTTGGAAAAAGTAATAGTAAATCTTTAAAGTGTTTAAAACTGCTGGCCGACTTTTCCCTACATGGCCGACTTTACCCCATTTTACGGTACATGAAGTAGTTTCGAATAATCTATATTTATAATTATTCAAAATTTTCCTAAATATTACCAAAATGGTCATAACTTTTGACCTAATAAAGAATACTAACTTTTTATTTAATTACTCGTAACTAAACAGGGAATCTAAATTGATAAGAAGAACACGGAATTCGGATAAGAAATTTAATTTATTTTTAATTGTGTATATTAATTATTGTTATTTTTAACAAATTTGGCGCGACAAAAAATTAATTTTTTTTTATCCTTAAGAATGGTTATTATGTATTATTACTCATACGAAATTTTATCAAAATCCATCAAATAGAACGGTAAAATAATAACTTGATACTTGAAAATTGTTTATACAATAACTGATTAAAAAATTAAAAAATTGCAAAACAACTTCAGGACAGTATTTCGGTTCGAAAATACTACAAAAATTTTTATAAGACATAAAAAAATGTCACCATAAAAAAAAAGTGTTCCACTTCAGAAATTTTGAGCCTTTCTTTAAGCTCATTCTGCACTGAGAAAAATGGATGTTTAGAATTAGATGTTTAAAACAAGATAGTAACGCTTAACCTCTAAATATTAAAGGTTAACATCTAAGATATTAAATTTTAACATCTAGATATTAAAGTTTAATATGTAAATGTTAACCCTGAACATCTAGATAGCTGTCCCTATGTTAAGTGATAAATATGTTAAGCGTTACCATTCAGATGTTAAGGGTAAACATCCATTTTTCTCAGTGTGAGGAGTGTTGCAATATTCTATAAAAAGTTAGAAATTTTTCTTTTTCGTGTTCTCTCATCCACTTTCATTTTTGTGATTATAAATTTACGATATTTTGCAATGTCCAAGAAAACCACGTGTCTTTAAAAAAAAAGTAATCACGCTACCTGAATTTGAATCTGGTAAATAAAGCAAGCCACCAATCCCAGTGCGAGTTGTTGGCTAGTTATCATCACATGCATGTGCAGGATTGAGCCATTACCTGGTGCTTGGCGTTATAGGTATAATTATATAGCGTCGCGATACACATCGAGTAATGGTGATTTGTTGCGCTGCCCGCGAACACGTTCACACAGTCACGTGGTGGCTTTACTCTGGTGCGTTGCAATTGGATGCAGTTGACGCTCCTGCAGGTACAGAAGAACCTGATACTCAAGCGGGCATTATCGATTGATCGACAAACTTGAAGAGAAGAACAACAATTAACTTAAACGAATGACATTGTCGACATTGAAAATATAAATATAGAATAATGTGCAATCTTTATCTAAAATGATAATCTCTCCGTGAATCTCTCAAAGTTAGCAACCTCCAATTTGGCTGATCCAGCTATCTTGATCTTGAAAATGATTAATATTATTCCAGATCCTTCGGAAATTTCTACTTAACTTAAGATTGTTTTCGGAATAAAGATAATATTATCGCAGTTATTAATTAACTATAATAATTTGCCAGTTTAGTTTCTTTCTGGAGATTAGAAAGGTAGAGCTTATTCTTTTGACGAAACGCTGTGATTCTTGTTACCTATGTGTGTATTATTGTATTACGAGATCGAATTTTTTTCTTAATAAATATTTATAATGTGAACTGTTTATGAAAATTTAGAAATAAATGAGATGGATCATTTAAAGGTAATTATTAAATAAAGCATGAAAATGTTAAAATTTATTATCATGACTTCCTAATGGAGACACTTGGATTAAAATATTGTTAAAACGAATTTTTTTAAAATCTTCTTTAAAGATTAAAATATAAATCGTTTTTAGGATGTTTTAAAAATGGTTCAACTTTATCTCTATTTTCTACATTTTAAGAACCTGAGTAATACGTTTCAGATACATCTTGAAAACGTTTTATGTTTAGTCATTTGAAGTTCCAAAAATATAAGTTGTCATTTTTGGAAATCAAGCAAAATGAAACTAAAATATTATGTTAGACATCTGATTTCATATTTGCAAGAATATATCTCAAACGTTTTTAAAACGTTTTTGGATCGTCCTAGTAATATACTTTTAACACAGACATAAGACTTTTGTCCTATATTTTTATAAATGTTGTTACAATGTCATAGTCCCCATCCATATGATGTAATGATATATGATTTAAAAAATCAGTTTAATTCTGCTCAATAGATTCTAAATGCCATTCTATGCTTTTTAATTATCCTTTTTTTCCTGGGAACGCTTATCATGAAGAAAGTAAAAGAACTCATTAAAACAATTATATTATATTATTATTGTTTTTTTATTTTTCAAAATGTAACTAATCGATCCTTAATTTGAGTAACGATTATCACATGAAGTTGAATAGAAGCAAACATTCTAACCTTAAATTACTCATATAATATATTGATAATTAAAAAGAATTAAAAAAATATTATTTTCAGTACCATAATAATTCCAAAAATTAATTAAAAGTACTAAGTTCTTATTAGTATTAATTTAATAAAAAGTAAATGTAAATAAATTAGAAATTTAAAAACAAAAAGAAATTAAAAAAATTATTATCATTCACTATATATTAACATTTATTTTATAATTATTTTTACTATAACTACACTCATTTTAAAAAATTAAAATAATTATTTAATAAACTACTGTTTTAAGGGCATGTGATGATAATGCTAAATTTGTCCGTAAACTTTCTCTTAAAGTACTCAATGTTTTGACACCAAACTTTGTAGAATTACTCAAAACACCATTTGAATGGTCTCTCTGACCCAATTTTGTTTCATTTTTGTCTTTAAACTAAATATTTTTCAAATTTACTTTTTTTTCAAAATTTTCCAAAAATTGTAAAATTGAAAAAAAATTAGTTTAAAGATAAAAATGAAATAAATTTGGGTCAGAGAGACCATTCTAATGGTATTTTGAGTAATTCTACAAAGTTTGGTGTCAAAACATTGAGTACCTTAAGAGAAAGTTTACGGACAAATTTAGCATTATCATCACATGCCCTTAAATAAACAAAAAAATTGATTACTTGTCAAAAAACTTCAATGATAATTATCACGTGAATTACAATAAAAACAAACATCCTAACCGCAAATGACATTTATAATTATGATACTTTAATGAAGAAAATGCAACTATTGAATTAATGTAATTAGAAAAAACACTAATGAATTAGAAGTTTGCAATAAAATAAAATGAAGTTATTGGAAATTATTATTATTCTTTACCTGTCACAAACTATTACCACGGGACTGCAGAATAAAAAAACATAACCTTAAACATAAAAGTATAATATTTTGATTTTGCAGAAAATTAAAAGGTTAATAAATTATAAACATACAATAAAATAAAAGAAATAACTGAAAATTATTATGATTACTTACCAGTTTCACTATTTCCACGTTACTGAAAAGAAATCCGATGATAATCACCACGTGCATTACAATAAAAACAAATATCAAAACCTTAAATGACAAAAATAATTATGATACTTTTAGGAAAAAATAATAACATTTAATAATAGAACTAAAAAACAGATAAATAAATTAAAAATAAAATAAAAATAAATAAAAGATTATTAATATTATTTTCATTACTCACCTCTCAGAAACGAATAACAATGTAAACAAAACATTATTTCACTTAAAATACTATAACCTGAACAACTTTACGAAAATTACTGTCACTTCTTAAACTATCACTCCTTAATTATTACAATTTAATTTATTTTCAATTTATTATAATTTCATAAAATGCAATTATTCAATTAACAAAGATTTTAAATAAATTGAAAAATAGTACAAATAAACGTCTAAACTGCGATGTTATTGTTGACAAAAAATATCGAAAATCTGCTAGCCAATCAGAAGCCCGATAAAACGTGTAACACCGAAGTTCGTCTAAAGGGTTCTTGTATAGGGAAGTCAAGGTCAAAGCTAATTTCTATATATTTATCACTTTAATTAAAATTATTTTAATTTCAGATTTCAAAAATAATAAAAAATTTTATAAAATAAATTTGAAAATACAATATTTTCATAAAATACTTTAATTTATGTGCAAAACAAAATCGAACCGGAAGACTATCGATAGAGGTTTGAAACGAATTGACCAATAAGACACTCGCAAATGGAGTTACACGTCTGAAGTCAACCAAAGCGTCTGTTCATTTTAGAATAGGATTTTTCAAACTCCACCATTAAAAAGGTGAGTAAGTTTTTAAAATTCTTTAAATTTAAGAATTAATTTAATGAAATGTCATATCCTATTGATTTTTTACAATTAAAAAAAGTTTTTCACTATATTTTCTTTTGTTAAATTCAATTTAATCAAAATTTCAATTAAAATTTTACGATTGAACTATTTGTAAGTTAGAAAGAAATCTTGAAAGCCATGGATATTCCTTTTTATAAATAAATCCTAATTAGTCATTTTTATTAAATTAATGAAACTTATCTTTGTTACCTATAAGTGTTTATTTTATTAAATATAATTGTAAAAATGTAATTTAAAAATTATTATATGTTTAATGACGGTTTTAATTATAATTTACATAAGTTATATATTTTCATTTGTTTATTAAATGTTAAACATGAAAAAAAAGTATTTTTCTTATTGAAACCAGCCTTATTTTTTATGAAACTCATAATTTATACTAACAATAAAGAAAATTTAAAAAGTTATGATTTAAAAACAAATTCTGATAATAAGCTAATTGTTTAAAAAATGCTTGTATTTGTTATAAACAAATTAGTAGACGAAAGATGTTTTGTTGTTTTACTTGATATCGAGCTTGATATTTAGCAATTAAAATCTATCTGTTATTCAATGTTTGTAACCAATTAGTGATTAAAATTATGAAAAATTATTATAAATTAATTACTTTTTTAATTTATAAACAAATTTTACAAACAATTTTACGTGTCCAGCTCCTTATCCTGAAATTATTAAAATTTTGTACACAATATACGCAATATTATTGCTGCAAATAGTTGAATTCAGCACAATTTTATTTTCAACATTAGAATTGTTTAAACAATCATTAATTAACAAATACATAGCTTCATTATTTCTAGTCATATAGGTTTCGTTCTTTTTGCATATCTTCTTAAATTTGAAATATTATCTTGGTTTCTTTTAGTTAATTTTGGTAAAATAAAAAATTTTATTTCTATTGTGTATCCTGTTTCAATTTTAAATATTCCATTATTTTGGACAATTATAGCTCTATTTTATTTCTTTGTGGACAACGAATTTTAATATTTGTAGCAAGACGAATTGAATACAACCAGCCTTGGATAACACAGAACTACAAAAAAAATTTTCTATAACAGATGCGCAAAAAGCTCATGTTTTTATAGCTGTCAATTCTTTAGTAACAATTGACAGAACATTTTTTTATTGAATATTTCGTTTACTGTTTTAAACAATTTAAATTCTTTGAAACAGCTTTTTAAAGAAATATCACGAATTTTTCCGTCTGTAATTTTCAAGACTTCTTAATTTTTTAAACAATTTTTTTATTCCAATATTTTTTATCTGCTCTAAATAATAATACTGTGTGCTATAAAGCTTTTTCTAAAATGTGCTTTTTGTTGAGGAAAATAAATTTCTGGGTAAACATTTTAAGGTAAAGAAGATTTAAAAAGCTTTCTTAATGAGGTAATTAAAAAAAAATTAGTCAACCTCTAAAATGTGGGAAAAATGAATTGTTTACACAAATATAAGTTGTTTCAACAATTCAAAAGTCTCGAAAATTGTAGATGGAAAAATTCGTGATATTTCTTTAATGAAGAAAGCTATAAACGAAATGCTTTTAGGATAATTTAATGAAAAGTTGTTTTAAACAAATTAAATTGTTTAAACAAGTAAACAAAATATTTAATAAATAAATGTTCTGTCAATTGTTATTAAAGAATCGACAGCTATAAAAAAATTATTTAAATTCGAAAATATAAGAAAAATAAATCGTTTAAACAATTAAAAATTGATTTAAAAATGTATCGATCCTTGTTTTTTTGTTAAGTAAAAATATTTATAAAAAAGCGAGATAAAAAAATAATTTTTTTAGACTTATTTACTTATAAATGTTAAATTTACCTAACAAAAGTGCCAATCCGAAATTGCCAAGAAAAAAAATCCAAAACTTAAAAATTCCAAAATATATTTTTCCAACACACAAAATTTCTTAAGAATTTCCAAAATATAAAAGTTATAAAATAATGTAGTAAAATACAGATAAATGATATATATGTATAAAAAATTCATTAAAAATGTAGATGATATTCGATGGCTTTTAAATATCCTAAAATGTCATTCTCTTTAATATATTATAATTTTCATAATTGGTGACGATATTAGAAATTCGGTCCTGCATTATCTGTCTGTTTTCATCTAAAATTTTTTTAATTTTTTGCCTAATTAAAAGCTAGGCCTATAATATAGAAAGCCATCAGCATGTAAAAAAGTTTTCTTTACAACGAGTAAAAACTCTGTAAAAAAATTTAACTAACTATTAAAAAAATTGACATTTAACGCTATATTGGAAATTTAATAACACAACAAATGAAGTTACGCAAAACGTGATGCTGCAGCATTAAAGTTGAATTTGAAATATTCAAATTTTTCATAATTTTGGGAAAAAAGAATTTTTGGAAAAAATGTTTATTGGATAAAAGACTGTAGAAAAAACATCAATTGGAAAGATAATAATTTTTTAAATTTGGCAGTGGCTCTTTTATTTTGGCACTTCTGACTTCCTACCGAATTTACGTTTAGGGTTGGTTCTTTAAGGCACCCTTAGAGAGGGTCAGTTTGCAAAAAAATAATAATAATTGCCACACTGAGAAAAATCTGTTGCGATTATCGCATGAGCAAATGATATGAATATAGCATAGACACTAACTATACAAAAATTGCAAGAAACCACCTAATTATTAGGCCGCTCATCCTAGTTTTCAGGCCAAGTCCGAGCAATAACTATACGTGCTGTTAGAAATATAGCATCAATAGAATTATGGAAAAAATGCAAAAATGATTTCAAGCAATAATAGCAACAGATTTTTCTCAGTGCAGTTTCTTCAACTTTGAACATTTATCGAGGTCTCATAAATTTTTGAGCCTTTGTCGATAAAATTAAGAACACTTTTTCGCAGTTTTTAAAAAAAGTACACTTTTTTCATATGTGACGCTCCACGGTGAAAGGGACCTTAGCTGCAAAAAATAGATTTTGAGGTTTTGATGTCTTTCGATATATTTTGATTTCTTCTTTCACATTAAAAAGTAAAAAATTATTTTCCTCTTTTACTTTTTGTGTTATTAGCGATTAATCGTCAGCAACTTATATACAGACTGTAAAATTTGCTTTTTTCAGCTAAGGTCCCTTTCACCGTGGAGCGTCACATATTTCTAATGGGAAAATATGGTTTGCAAGCGGCACTCCTTAATATTCTCAGATCAAAAAAATAAAAAATAGGGGTAAATTTTTTTTTTATTTGTAGTCGATTTTCGAGGTCCTTTAACAATATTCGAAAATTGTCATTTTTTAAACCACCCTAATATCCATAGGATATCCTATGGGAACACCAAAGTTAAAGTTCCGAGCTTTTAGAAGAGAATAGTCCCTTTGGACTATTTTCAGGACTTCCTGGCAAAATAGATACATGAAAGAGGGAAAGGAAGCCGGGGCAAGAATTCATTGATTTGGTGTCGGGAAATAATTTAGCGTGCAATATATCGAATGTTGTCGATAGCACTCGTTGCGTCATGCACCATAATAACGGTATCTTCTCGAAAACTGTCCATTGCAAAATAACCTGCAAGAGTAGGATTTGCTATTTGAAAATTTTCAGCAGGAGCGTCGAATAAATATCAAATGAAATACTAGGGGGCGACTCCATCAGGCGCACGGTAGACCGAGTATTTTCAGCTTTAAATTTGAAGCGAGTTTACGTGGGCTCGATTTAAATCCGCGGACACTGGAATTGTCCGTGGGTGAAGTTGAACACACAATCTCCCAGTGTTGGGGGGGGGGGGGGGTTTCAACCTCTCTCACGAATCCAATTTAAAGCGGCAATGGCAATGTGAAAACTGGACCGTGCGTTGCTAGAGGGTAGCGGAAACTTTGCAGCGCTCAATTTACCATAAGTGAATTGAATTACAAATTCAATTATAAAAACAGTGGATTTCCGGATTTGTGGAGATTCGCGAATTAATGATAAAGTTTTCGAGCTGGAAGTTTTCCTGCTGCTGAATTTCGAATTGAGTGATCAATCATCACCAGAGACACTGGGAATGTTGACCTGCTTCTGAGAATGCCTGATGGGTCATAAATGTAATAAATGTTTATTACGCGAGAAATTGGTCGACCCGCATAAATGTGACGCCTAACGTCGAATTTCAGATAATGCGAACGATTTTATTTGCCAGGAAGGTCACTGCCATATGGTCCACAAAAAAGGCAAATTTTTCTCAAGCAGATTTTTACGACGACAAATTATTTATGACTGACCCGAAAATATTCGACATGTGTGTGAATTTTTAAATTTCTTTGTATGCATTCAAGATGTCGTGTTTAAAACAATATTTATGACAATTTTTTTGTCGTTTTTGGTATTTTAGCAGTTATACGCGGTTAATTTTAGAATTTGTATAAAAGCAGTAGGGTGGTCCATAAAGACGAAAGTCTGAAGTGTTTTGCTCCTACCCCCCAAAAAGTTTTCAAATCGAAAAAATACCCCAATTTTTTTTTTTTCTTAAATCGGACAATATTTAGGGGTGGGAAAAACGCACTTTTTCATAAATTCGCAACAAAATCCACAAAAATAACTCAAAACAGCCATACAGAGAATCACATCTTGAAAAGTCCTCTAACAATATTCCATAATATTTAATAATTTATTAATATTAACTATTTTTTATAGGGTTATAAACAACCCCCATAAATGCGAAAAAAAGATAATCTTTTTTAAATTAAAAATTATTAGTTTCTTTAGGAATTTTCAAAAAAATTGTTACATATCGTCAATTGCTTAAACAATTTATTATTGTTAATTTACAACTATTATTCAAATAAACCTAGCGAGTGGTAGTTTTTTCTGACTCAACAATTTTTTACATTTAAAATTAAAAAAAGTATCCAGTAAAATTACCCAAAACAACAATTTGCAATTGTTTAAACAATTTATTGTTTATAATAATTAACTTTTTACAAATGCACCTACAAAAACACAACTTTTTCCTAATTGTACAAATTAATGGCTCTAGTTAGAATAAGACAAATTATTTACTATAATTTATTATTCTTACTTTGTTTAAAAAATTTATAAATGTTTATTTTTAACTTTTATCCTAAAACACCTAGCGATTGGTAATTTTTTTCATCCTATTAATTGTTTATATTTAAGACCACAAGATATTCAGAAAAATTAACTGCAACTACCGTTTGTCATTGTATAAACAAATTATTGGTAACAATCATTAAATTTTAACAAATAAACCGAAAAAGACACAAATTTTTCCGAATTTTACAAGTTGTGTTGTTCTAGAAGGATTTGTAAAAAATAAAAAATTATTAACAATAATTTGTTTAAACAATTTTACGTGGTGGCTACGGGTAATTTTGCTAAGTATCTTATTACTTTCAAAATAAAAAATTACCAAGGTAAGAAAAACTACGAATCGCTAGGTGTCTTAGGATAAAAGTTATAAATTAACAATTATAACTTGTTTAAACAAAGTAAAAATAATTATTTATAGTCAATAATTTTTCTTATTCTAACCACAACAAATTAATGGCTTAAACCATTACTGAATACTTATTATAATTTTATATGTAAAAAATTGGTTAATCAGTAAAACTGCAACTCGCTAGGGGTTTTAGCATAAAAGTTATAAATTAACAATAATAAATTGTTTAAACAAAGTAAAAAAAATTTTATTATTAATAGTTTTTCTTATTTTATCCAGAGACAATTAATTTGTAAAATTAGGAAAAAGTTGTGTCTCTCTAGGTGCATTTGTAAAGAATTATTAATTATTTATTAACAATAATTTGTTTAAACAATTAAAAATGGTTGTTATGGTTAATTGTACTCGATACTTTTTTTAATTTTAAATATAAAACATAGTCAAGTCAGAAAAAACTGTAACTCGCTAGACTTTTTTGGTAAATAGCTATAAATTAAAAATAATAAATTGTTAAACAAAGTAAAAATCTAAAAATAATAAATTATAGTCAACAATTTGTCTTATTCTAACCATAGCACATTAATTTGTAAAATTAGGAAAAAGTTGTGTCTCTCTAAGTTCATTTGTAAAGAATTATTAATTACTAATAATAATTTGTTTAAACAATTGAAAATGGTTGTTATGGTTAATTCTGTGGCTGAAAGGCATAACATCATAACTAACATTTTATCGAATTTGAGATAACATCAGATTTGAGTTAATTTAGTAATGCTTTTTAAAGTTTCATAACAGTAAAGTGATTTAAATGTTTATTTACGAAGAAAATAATTAATAACACAATAGCATAACTGCATTCAAATCGAAAAAAAGAATTGATATTCTTTTTTAAAGCGTTTATATTTTATTAAAATTGATAAACAGATGTAAAAACTACACTAGAAAATAGGATACAATGCCAAACACCAAAAATATTGGTTGATTTTTCGATTTTACAAAACCAAGAAAATAAACAAAAACAGGTTTTTCTCAAAACTATGAAAATGCAGTTATGTTATTCTGCCTTTCAGCCACAGAATTTTACTCGATACTTTTTTTTATATTAAATATAAAACATAGTCAAGTCAGAGAAAACTGCAACTCGCTAGACTTTTTTTGTAAATAGCTATAAATTAAAAATAATAAATTATAGTCAATTATAGTCTTATTCTAACCAGAGCACATTAATTTGTAAAATTAGGAAAAAGTTGTGTCTCTCTAAGTTCATTTATAAAGAATTATTAATTATTAACAATAATTTGTTTAAACAATTGAAAATGGTTGTTGTCGTTAATTTTACTAAATCTTTTTTTAATTTTAAATTTAAAAAATAGTTCATTCAGAAAAAACTACAACTCGCTTGGTTTATTTGAATAATAGTTATAAATTAACAATAATAAATTGTTTAAACAAATTAAAAATTAATAATTTATAGTTAAGATTAATTATTAATTACAATAATTTGTTTAAACAGTTGCAAATTGTTGTTGTGGTTAATTTTACTGAATACTTTATTTAATTTTAAATGTAAAAAATTGTTGAGTCACAAAAAACTAAAACTCGCTAGGTTTATTTGAATAATATCTGTAAATTAACAATAATAAATTGTTTAAACAAATTAAACATATGTAACAATTTTGTTGAAAAATCCTAAAGAAACTAATAATTTGTAATTTAAAAAAGATTATCATTTTTTCGCATTTATGGGGGTTGTTTATAACCCTATAAAAAATAGGTAATATTAATAAATTAATTAATAAATTGAGGAATATTGTTGTTTGAACTCTTTTCAAGATGATTTGAAGGGGTTTGAGCTACCCCTAAATATTGTTCGATTTCAACAAGAAAAAAGAGTATTTTTTTCGATTTAGAAACTTCTTGAGGGGTTAAAAGCAAAAAATTTCAAAACAATTTTTTACCGTACATTTTTGGACCACCCTTAAAAGCAGTTCAGTGATTTCGTTATTGTAGAGAGTTTCCAAAAAAGATAACCATATTTTAATGGAAAATATTTTTAAATTGAAAAAAGTAGTTGACAAAAATTGATTTTTCTCTTGTGTATAGGTACTTATTTACTTTCTACAATAATTCAACTCCACTATTTTTTTTTAAATTTTTTCCAACCATGTAGTTTTTGAAAACAGAAAATGGAAAATCAATATCTTGAAATATCAGAAGCGGAGTTTTGTGAACAAGGACAAAAGGTTGGCGAGTGTCAGAAGAGATACAATCCGTTAGTCTAAATTTTTACTTTTGTCAATAAGCTGATTGTTCTCAACTCACCTAACAAAATGCAAATTAAAAAGTTGTATATTTTGGGCATACTCTTAACCAGCATTATTAAACTGACGAAAGAAATTTGTGCTGACATTTGTTTCAATCACCTCAAAAGAAGCATGGAAATCAATTTGAAACTGTATCAGATTGTGTTGATGTTAAATTCAAACAAAGATTCGATTGCTACAGATTTAGTATCACTATTATCTCAAAAGTTTCCTGCGAGGTTTCCTGTCATTCAAACGGATATCAAGAAAATGGCACCAAAAGATAAATGGAAATCACTAAATTTATCACGAGAAACAACGTTATTCGTGAGTACACTGCAAAAACATGGTGTCTTAAATTGGCCAAAAATGTCTTAAATTAAGATACTTTTGGTGTCTAAGACACGAAAAATGTCTTATTTTAAGGTATTTCTCCGGCAAATCGATTTTCGTTAGAATTTTCTTAAACTTTGGATAAATGTTCTTTTTTGTATGCTTTATGTGTGGTAAAAATCTCAGGGCCCCTTGCGATGCTAAAAATTGAGATATTTACCTTCAAAGTTTCAACATTTACATGGGAATCATACACTAAACGTATAAAAGTGGCACACTATTATTAATATGTGGAAAACTACTCGCTAAATTTTTTTCAAAAACTAGTATGTTATAGGGACAAATAAAAGAAATAATATAAAAAAAAAATTTATAGGGGTATTGATGCTCATTTTTTAATTATACTAATCTGAAATTCGAAACCAATGTGATTTTCCATTGAATTTACGAGCGAAAGGAAATCCAACGGTCGCAAATTGCCAAAATTCTTTCGTTTGAAGCACATGTGTAGTGTCACGAGACTAACATATTGCTTTAAATTACGTTTTCAGATTTAATTTATTAGTTTTTTTTATTTGTTTTTATTTGTTTTTTTTTTTTTTATAGTATTTGTGCGGCCCTGAAGCCGGAGAACTACCTTAAGACATTTTTGAACAATTTAAGACACCTGTTTTTGCAGTGTACTTCCCAAAATGGTACGTTTCCATTAAATCTTTATGACTCTTTAAAGTATAAACCACTGTTCTCATTTGACCAAGTTCGTCCTAGAACTTTGCTCATTGCAATCACTAATCAAAAATCTTCTTTTGAAACATTTCTACGAAAAATGTGGTTGAAGCGATTTTTGGATATAACGGTGTTAGAAGTCCGAAAAATAGCAGAAGGAGTTTGCTTTTTGAATTCCAAACCAACCGAAGCCTTTGTACATTATTATGTACCTTTCACAAAAACTTACGTAGCAAAGAAGTGTACCGGGGAAACTGTTTGGTTTCCGAATAAACTTCTTGATCTTCATGGGTATTCGATTAAAGGTGGATTAATTAGCAATCCTCCATTCAGTTTAGTAACCTATGATAGTACCGGTCAACGAATAATCAGTTGTGGTGGTGCAGATGTTGAAACATTTAAAAGTCTATCAAAGGCCATGAACTTTGACGGATTGATTGAATTAAGGGTTAACTTTACTGTTTCTAAGTCCAAGAACTCTGGAAGCATTAGCTTGATAGAAGAACTGGAACAGAATAAATTAAACCTTATGATCACCTCATTGGTTAATATTCTTTCAAAATCAAATAGTGCAGTCTATGAACTGTCTAAAGCTTTTGAGATAGAATCTTTTGTTCCTATGCTGCCTATCTTACACAAAAAATCTGAGGATTCATATTTAAATTTGAATGTTCTTTACATCAGAACATCATCTTTTGTTTGCTTTGTAATTTTAATGTGGGCAATGATAGGAAACTTCGAGTTTCGAGGAAACTTTTGAAAGCCAGAAGATATTGCAGCTACTCTACTGGGTATATCTATACCAAGTCATCCAAAAACGACACCTCAAAGAATCTTTTTCCTCTACCTCATAATAATTGGTTTCTGCTACTCGAGTGAGTACCTTGGAGGTTTAACTGCTAATAGTGTCAAGAATTCAGAGGAAATTAAGTTTGAAACTTTGAAGGATCTTGCAGAGTCAGACTTACAACTCGTTATACCATCATATATTTACAATCTATTCGTGGCTGATAATCAAGAACTTTTGCTTTTAAAGGAGAAAACAGTTTTTATTGACTTAACATACTGGGATTGCTCCCAAATGTTATTTCAACAAAAGAAAGTAATTTGTATTTTACCAGCTGTGAACGCCAAGTTTTTGATTACTAACACGAGAGACCCAGCTGGACAACAAATAGCAACACTTTTGGAACAATCAGTCTTTAGTTCTAGTAGAAACATTTTCTTAGAGAAAGGCTCCCCTTTTAAAGACAGAATTGATCTAGTATTAACTATTTTTTTCGAGTCTGGGTTACAAAGTTACTGGTCTGGGAACTCAATGGTTAACAACAGTTTTAAATTCGACAAATTTGAGAGAAACTTATTTACCGCGTGTGACGTTGGTGCAGTTTCCAACTTAGGAATGATTCTTATCTGCACTTATTTCACTGGGTGCGCGCTCTCATTTTTTGTTTTTATTGGAGAATTGTTATGCTTTAGGTTTTTCAAAAAAAAAGATGAATGCAATAATAATCGTTTCTGTAAACTCAGGGTTTCTGTAAAGTTTTAATTTAGTAGAAACGAGGTAATTTAATTACTTTTTTTGTTTTTTTAAGTCTCTTTAAGATTCTTTAAAACTGCTTTGAATTAACTTGCTTTTTTTTTACGTCTGGGTATTATATAATTTGTTATTAAAATACGCATTCTTCAGACAAATTTAAAAATTTTATTGTTAATGGATTGTGTTGTCAACGTTTCGCAACAACATTTGTTACCTCATCAGGACAGTGACAATATAAAAATAATATCGATAAATATTCGTCAGTCTTTTACATTAGTCTTTTTGTTCAATGTTTACATTTTTTGTATTCCTCCTTTTGAGAAATATTCTTTTTTTTCTACTAAAAGTCATGTCGAAAATGAATTTTCATGTTAAGTTATTTATGTATTTACTGACTGCTAATTTATTATGTAATAGTTATTTTTTCTAACAGAATTAAATGTTTTTAGATTCTCGAACAAAGTTTTATTGCACATTTTCATCATGAATATAGAATTCTGGAGTTGGACTCTAAAAGTTACATAGAGAGACTTTTGACTTTTTTTTGTTTTGAATTAAAATTTAGTTAAAAATTTCCACATCATTATTTCATCTGTATTGACAATTGATGAATTAATTATAAAATAATATTATAGAATGTTTTGTAGTCAATATCTTTAACTCAATAAGAACCAAATAAACTTATTCTTGCTACGAAGTTACTGGGGTCCAAGTAGTCCCTACAATTGAAATTATGTAATGTGTCTATTCGACGTAAAACAATTTGTGCATTCTAAATTCCATTTATTTTTTATAAGGCAAGATAATGTTGTTGTATTTTTTGAGTGGAAACGAAGTTTAATAAAGTTTTTAAAACTAAAAAAAAATAAATGCTACAAAATTTCTTTTTACAATAAATATTTCCTTTTCTCATACTTTCCAAATTCCAATTTTTTAGCAATATAAATCACGCAATTTTAATATTAAAATATGAGTTAGCGAATTTAAAAAATAACAATCTTAGAGAATATTTGAGACCAACCTTTTTATTTGTAAATAAATTATAATTGTTTTCTTGAAAAGGTCTATAATTTAGATCGAATTAATTTAAACTTTTAATGCTAAAATCATACTTAGAGATCTGAAAAACACTGCTAAAAGAAATTTAGCATTAATTAACCGAAGTTTTAAAATTAACGAGTTCACAAAAAAAAAAAAAAAAAAATTGTTTTGAACCAATTAATATTTTTTATTTTCTATACTGACGGTTTTAAGTTAAGTTAGCACCTCAAAGACTGAAAAAATTGTCTACTAAGTAATCGTCTTTAAAGTTGGTGACAGGTGAGTAAATAATATCAATTTTAATATAAAGTTTCACTCATTTTTTTTATTTAATTGTAAATGTTTAATTTATTGACGCTTCTCTTTTATTAATTCACTATAAAATAATAATATTTTATGTACCGATCAAAATTGTGGGACCACTTACAAAAATGGGATTAAAAACATGACCGTCTTAAAATGTTGATAACTCTGTCAGATATTAGCAAAATGACATTTTTTATATACCATTAGAAAGCTTATAAAATTTGCCGATAAATACTTCTATTTTAAAGCTTTTTCGATTAATAGAAACGGAGATTCAATGTGATAAAGACAGGTGAATTTGTTGTTTTTGTGAATTCTCATTGTTCAAGTTTGGTTGGCTGCATTTTCTAGAAAAGTGATTGCAAAAATTTGAAATTAAGACAAATTAAACCTTGAACTATTAGCTTTAAAATAAGCCGAAGAAAATTAAAATATCTTGACTGGTTCAAAAGTTATAAGTAAATGTATGATACGACAAAATGCGACGATTCTAGTTCTCGCTCCACTTTTGGCTGCTTAATACGTTGTAAATAGACGGAGAGGGGAGTAAACAGAAGAATTGTTGCGTTTAGTTCCTTATACACATTTACTTATAACTTTGGAACCAGTCAAGATATTTTAATTTTCTTTGGCTTATTTTAAAGCTAATAGTTCAAGGCTTAATTTAGCTTAATTTCAAATTTTTGCAATTACTTTTCTAAAAAATGCAGCCAACCAAACTTGAACAATGAAAATTCACAAAAAACAACAAATTCACCTGTCTTTATCACATTGAATCTCTGTTTCTATTAATCGAAAAAACTTTAAAATACGACCATTTAACGGCAAATTTTATTAGTTTTTCGATTATCTATGAAAAATTTCATTTCGCTAATATCTGACACAGTTATCAAAATTTTAAGACCGTCTTGTTTTTAATCCAATTTTTGAAAGTGGTCCCACAATTTTGGCCAGTAGTGTAAGTTACAAATTCACTTTTGCGCATGGATTTGAAGCTTGGAACATAACTACTTTCGAGTTTCTTGTTTGGAACCGTCGACATTAGTCACTTTTATTTCATTTGCATTATAAAGTACATAGATTCAATTTTTAATTTCATATTTATAATTAAAATTTTGATAATGCAAAGGATTTATTTACTTCATCTTACACTGAAAAAAATATTTCCGTGGAACTGCGATAATTATGGGCAGATTGGCAATATTTTATTGCTGTTTTGGGAACTGCCATACGTATTGGTGTTTTAGCCATACGGCTGTGTAAAACCGCGAGTCATATTGTAAGGTTAGGTAAAATGAACAGTGGCGCACCGATGCATTATGTCAAACTTCTACATAACCTGTCAACCATACTCAAATGTCTAATCTCATCACAGTATTTTTTTCAGTGTATCATTTACTGTAATAAATATTTAATGTTATAAAAATTAATAAATAAGTGATAAACACATCGTGAACTCTTCAAAATTATTACAATTGAAACCTAACTTGGATCACTACATGATACATCTCCAAGTTTTGTTTAAATTTGTTTAGCCGCATAAATCTAATTAGCGTACAAAGTTTTGCAACAGACAGACAGACAGACAAAATTTGTGGATTCCTGGATACTCAAAAAAAAAAATTTAAGCTCAAAATAAATAAAGATACAGGTAATGAAAATAATAAGCTAAAAATAGAATGAAACTACATTTGCAAATACGAACTTTATTTGAAAAAAGTAAATACATAAAAATGTGAAATACAGTAAAACATGTTATATATATATCATAAGCAATAACATGCGAAGAAACGGGATATAAAAAGAAACTTTTCTACTTAAAATTCATCACTACATTGCATCACGTGTTCAGAGGAAGGTAACCGAGTGAGGTTAGTGAGTTCCGGGAGGGAATTTACAGTTTGACGGAATGTTATTGCGGTCATAATCACAGGCGCCAACAGGTGTTCAAGCCTATGGAGTAGGAACAGTGGCCGTTCGCTGAATGAGAGTACCTATATTACCGCCCCCGAACAATAAAGACCCCCTCAACCCTATAATCTCGAGCGGAAACAATAATGGAGTGCTATATAGCATACCCGCTGCGCGTCCTTGAGCCAATGCCAATGCTAATGATGAGACTCTCCTGACTAATAGACGTCAATATTTTGACACAAGTCAAAAAGTTGAAACGCCTTCATCCTTTTCCTTTTGTGTAAAATGTAAATGGTGCAATAATCTCTTTAGACATGGTTGCTTACAATACTATATCTGCAAGGGTAGATCATTACTTTTCCCTTGGGTAGATTATCCTCGGATAGATTACTAATCCTGAGGGTCTTCTTTGCATAAGAGTTGGTCTTCTAAAGTAAGCAGCTGCGGGCTTTTGGTTTAAATATAAAGACTAGCACACACGATTAAAATTTAATTGATAACACGGCCCTGCATCGGTTTTGTCGAATTAATGCGACCAAGTGTTTTCGAAGGGATTTTTTGTGCTGAACACGAATCCGAAATCAATGTTCCATCACGTCAAGTTTTTGAAAAAAATGGGGTTGAAACCCCCCAAAAATGCGTTTTTGTCAGTCTTTGAAAAATTATTGTGCTAAAACTGTATGTGTCAGAAACTTCGCTCTTATCAGAAATTAAAGCCTGAAGTATGCTCTTTCAAATGAGATATAGGCAACATTGACTGCATTCACCCTGAAGGTAGAATGAGTGTTTATGTCTAGGGGTGTTTTGAAAAAAAAAAAAACACCACTCAAGTGCAATGCACCGATTTTCTTTAAACTTGGTACAGTATTAAAATAGCGAAAAATATTTCACACGTATTTTTTTGTTTATGCCGATTTAGGGTTTAAAGGGTAGAAAACGCCCTTCTCAGGTTTAAAGGAGGAAATCAGTATTACTACCCTTAAAACTCGAGACAAATATACACAAAAAGATACGTGTGGAATATTTCTCGCTATTTTAATAGTGTAGGGGAGATCGGGGCTGGTTGGGCCATTTTTCACTCTTCGTTGTTTAACTTCATTAATATCCAATTAATAAAAACCTTATCGTACAGGAAACCTGCTCTGATATTTCAGCTTTCATTTAAAAAAAAAGTCCCGTTATTACTTTTAGTTTTTTTTTTTTGGAACATTGTTTTTGGAGAAATCCAAAGTGACCCAAACCCGCCCCGGACCGAGGCAGATTGGGTCATGATTAAAATGTTACTTTTTAATTGTTAAAACATTACTTTATATAATAAACTTAGTTTTTAGGGTTATTTTATAATAAAAGAAATTGAAAAATAAATAAATTTAAATTGGAGCAGTGAAAGTATAAGATTATAAAATAAAAAAATTGCTCATATTGAAAAAACGTATTTTTTAATTTATAATTGTTAAAAAGTGTTATCATTAGTGTTAATTGACTGAAATAAATTACTGATAGTGAAATTTAATTAAATTAATGTAGTTTATTTATGTAGTATAATTATATAATAGATTCCTCATGCATTTGGGCCTAACCCCGGTCAAAACGACCTCACTGACCCCGCCTATGTTTTTCAAATATTTGATTTTTTTCTATCGATACTGCACATATCAATTAAAATCTCTTCATTGACCTTTAAAAGAAACTATTCAAAGATCAAAATTTGATAATTACACTTTTTCTAAAACTATTACTCAGGAAGATATAACAAAAAAAACCAAGTGGGTAAAAATTTACTTTGGAGTATCAAAATTAGTTTTTCTTACATTTACTTCACATAAATGATGATATAATAATTAAACTTGGCAAAAACTTGCATCTCACTATGTAAAATAATTTTTGTGTAGAGAGGAATTAATTCGACTAATAACATTCGAGTAAACTGCAATAACCCATTCTACCCCTGACCCAACAAGCCCCGGTCTCCCCTAATAATAATTTATAAGGGTCATTCTTCGGACTATTTACATTTAAAATTTAGATTTGCCTGGAATATTTTTTTTTGAATCTATACTGAAAAATAATACATACGTATTTTTAATATTTCGTGATTTAAAGAATATTACAGAAGTTATAACTTATAAACTATTCAAATTTGATCTTTTAAATAAAAGGGTATGTTTATAATGCGTTTTTTCCCGTTAATAACAAAAAATTTTAAATAATATTCTGCATGACACTTGCTGGAAATATCACAAATTTTCCAGTTATGCAATAAAAACTCATGTATTTGCAATAAAGTATCCCAAAAATTAAAATTAAATTTAAAAAATGTTTTTTTTTTTCAAAAAAAGACGTTATCGATTTTTAAATTGTTCGTGTCAACATAAATATTGAAAAATAAGGAATGTTTGTCCATTTATGCAAATATGGCGCTTTTTATTTTAATTGGTATTTGTAATAGTTTATACCTCATTCCACAGTGTTTAAAGATGCATTATATTAGAATATAACTTAGTTTTGTTGAAAACATTAAATTACCATAATTTACATCTTCTATAATTCCATTCCAAAGAATGGCCTATATAATTATAATTTAAAATAATATAATAATTTATAATAATGTTTACTTCGGTTTAATGGGTTACAACAAAATTATTTGGCTTGGACATTATGAATAAGAATAGAATTATCAACTTTGTTAACAAATTGCACTTTCATTTAGAAGGAAATTAATTACACAGTCCAGACATTTGAAACAAAACACGGTTTATGATAAAGAATACATGCGCCGCGAGATTTTGTGTCCGTGTGGTTATAAAAAAATTAACGCTATTCTATTTAATATAAACCTAACCAAATTTTTATTTTTGTGCAAAGAATCTAAATCTATATAGAATCAAGAAGTTTTTTAAAAAATTTGCTAGCAGGCCCAAAACATGCTTATTTTTTAAATTGTTTATAAATATAATCATCAATTTTGCATTAAAAAATAAATTAACGTGATTGGAATTATTTTTGTCTTAAAGTTTATACTTTTTTACATAAGCCATACAAATTTTATTAATTTTCAATAATATGAAAAAAAGATATGAATTTTCAAATAAAATGATACAAAAAATTTCATTTGTTTATAACTTTTGACATTATTAAAATTAAAAAAACTATTTATATAAAAATTATCTCTCATATAATAGTATAGGAATATGACATTAATTTCAAATTTCAATACATGTTTGCAAATCAGGGGGCCACTTCAGAAATGTTTACCTATTATTTGCGTAATGGTGTTTGATATGAAATGTCTCTAATTGTAATTTTTTAAAACCTATTAAACTTCCGAATACTAAGTACCCGCTTTTTTTTAAACTAGACATATCTACGTATTTTGATGCGCTGATTATGAAAATCGTAGTGAAAAAATATGTATTTTAAGAAAACCTATAACTTATATGTAAAAAAGAATTTTTCGAAATTTTAATAATAATTATTGAGAAAACTGCAACAAAATAAAATTTTTTTGGGTTTTTTGGTTTTTACCATGATACTTAAATTTGCCCCTGTTTTCACTACGATATTTTTAATCAAGTGTCAAAATACGTAGGGGAGAGTGGGGCAAAGGTGCTACCTTTATATATTTTGCTTCATAAAAATGTAACTAAAGATGATACTTAAGTAAACTTTTATTATTATAAAACTCTAATTATCACTCAACATTTCTCCACAATCATTAAATATTTTAGAAAAGCCTTGATTGAATAAAAATATAATTTGTAAAAGAGTACAAATTATCACCATTACCCCAGGTACCGGGGTAATGGTAATAAGGCTATTTTTTCTAAAAGTGCAAATATTTCGGAGAATATTTTTTTATATTACAATTCTTTGTTATCTAAAGCAGTATAAAAATATCTTTAGAACATATTTTGGGGTATATTTACGGTAATTTTTATAAAAAATACTGATATGTGTGATTTAACCTTGCATTTGTAAAAAACAGCTGAAAACAGTTAAAAGCTGCTTGGCGTTTAAATATTTTCATTACGTTATTATCTTTACCCCAAACGTCAACTCTTTTTAATATTGTAAATTAAATATATTTCAACCTTGAATTTAAGCTCAAATCTACGAATATATGATAGGTGGATGTTTAATTTAATGAAACATCAAACTTTTATGACGTAATCAATTTTAAATTTCTTTTAAACTTAATATAATGAAGATTTAATTTACCATTTTTTTTTTTACTAAAACAGTTTTTTACTCAAATTTTTCAATTTACATTGAAAATAAACATTTTTTCTTTATAATATCGTCTTGTCAATGAAATTAAAGATTCGTATGTAGAAGAAAGTTTTAATAATTCATAAATAATGAAGATATTGTGATTATTATCTTTACCCCGGTTAGCACCTTTGCCCCAGTCTCCCCTAAATATGCTTAAGTTTCATTAAAATCGGAGGGTGGGGGTGTAAAATAAAACTGGTCGCCCCACCCGGTCGCTCCTGCTTTCTCTTCGCAACTCTTCGCGCTGCACGATCAACTTTAGTATCGATTTTCTCAAAAAGCATTAGAGATATAAAAAAATGCATAGTTACATAAAATATTTATTTTAAGAAGGTTTACAACCTTTGTAAAAAACTATTTTCGAAATTTTTAATATTTATTAAGATAATTGAAGAAAACTGAATTATTTCGAGTTTTACATGGTCGATTCTTGCGTAACTGCCCGATTTCAAGATAAGTTTTGGTAAAAAAAAAAAAATGTTTTTATTCAATGTTTCTCTGCACTTATTTTTCTTATTAGGGTGTAATATAAGTATATTTTAAACAATTTTACTACAACTATATTTATACGAAAATAATAGCAAATTTTTAAAAATTGTCTGCCATGTGGAGCTGAACCGCATTCTTTTATTGCAAATATATTGTACAAAATAAAAATTTCTTTTTGATATTTTGCTAAAACGAAAATAAATAATAAATTCATAAATTATTTAATATTCTAACAGTATTTTAGATATTAGTTAACATTTATAAAATTTTATAAAAGAACAGCAAATACAATATTTAATAATGAATATTTCATTTTATTTTTTGGATAATTTGAAATCGAGATCGAGCAGTGTAATCCGGCATTGCTAAACTACTTTATAGAATAATATTTTAAAATAACATTACAGATAAAAAAGTTTCTCTGCGTGAAGCACACTGAACACTTCATATAGGCCAGGAGCTGAAATTTTACGTGATACCATGGAGCTGAAATTTGACGTTTATTCTAACCTCACTTCTACAATATTGCAAAATAAATCTATTCCTTCTGCAGATCGCTTGTTTCACATGAAAACTTAAAGAAAATGGTAACAATACTATCAAATAGTTCTTACAGTAATATAATAGTAATGACATGGAACTGAACGCTTTTTTTGTACCCATGCGATTTTCACAAAAATAATATTTTTTTAAGTAAAAATTTTTCTTTTTTAAAACTTTTTTCACATGTGATTTAGTGCTAATGGATCAAAATTGAGATTTAACTTATTAGAAGGCGTAATAACTAAACACATGACACCTTAATTATAAGTCTACAGATTGCGTTTAAAAATTGGTACAGTAATCAAAACTTGTTTATGTTTATTAGTTTCTCTGTTATTCGCGATGAAACATAGACATAACCTAACAATAACATAGGCAGGCACAAGTTCAAACTCCCGTCCTGTGAAATTCAAAACATTTGATTTTTAATTGTTATTATGAATCGATAGAATTTGAGTTGCTTTTTAACATACATACATCAAAACTTGTTTATGTCTATTAGTTTTTGTGTTATTAGAGGTAAAACATAGGCATAACCTAACAGTAACATAGGGAGGCTCAACTTCAAACGCCCGTACGCGTTACCTCAGTTCTGCAGCTAAGGTCCCTTTCACCCTGAATCGACACATATATATATATTTATGTATATTTGGTTTTCAGTTACTCTCATATATATCTTTAAAATTCACTAATACACTTCAGAATATATTTTTAATTTAGGTGTATTTTTTTAAAGCCGCCAAGTAGGGCAGTTACGTAAGAATCGCCCATATACGGTTTTTAACATTTTAAATTAACATAATCAATTTTGCTCCAATTTTGACTATTATATTCGTAATCAGCACGTCAAAATACGTAGGTATACCGAGTCCCAAAAAAATCGAGGATACCCATTATACAGAATTCTATCCCCCCTTTTACTTGAAGATATGATAGTTTGGACAGCTTTCACAGCGCATGATTGAGGTCTAGAAGAAGAAAGTATTGTCATTGGTCAAAGATTCGTTCCACCATTGAAGTAACTTTCTCCATCTAAATCTCAAGCCTGCGCAGTTGAATCATCTGCGACTTAACCAGTCCCTGCCGACTTTCGAAACAGCGCGCAACCAATAAGATTACTCCCTTCTTCTGTAAATACCAATCATGCGCAGTTGAATCTCTATGTACAGGCCAGTGATTGCGTCGTTTCTATAAGTAGGGAAAGTAACCGTTTTCCTCACTAGAGGGAAAATTGACAATTTTCTACATTATTCCGTAAAACCCTGCTGAAAAAGTCCACCTGGATTTCCAGTTGTAAATTCCTGTGGAAATAATAAAAGGTTTAACTATGCTAAAACTTCTTTAAAGAATTGGAAAATAGTGGGTGAGGTCTCCTTGGGGTCGCAGAATTGAAATTTGATATTAATTAAAATATCTTTTAAAATTAAAAAGGTAAAAAAAAATCCTCTCCGGATTTCTTTCTGAATTGTTTCAAAACGCCTTGCGGATTTTTGTACCAAGGAAGTAGCAGATTTCAATAGAGACTATAACTAACTGTGTCAATAAAATTCCATTGAAATAATAAATAAATTAATTAAACTCATGTGGATTATCCAAAATGTTTACTCTTTTTAATGAATATAATTGCAAAATTGTAATTTGAAAAATTATAAATATTTAATAACAATTTTATAAACAATTTGAAATATTTATGTGTTCTACCCCCACAGTTGAGATGAAACTCATAGAACATGTACACAGAAGTGCTTTCTTTAATTTTCTAAAAAAAATTGGTATTTTCGAATAGAAGTGTAGATAATATTTTTTTTCTTCGCCCGCCAACCGTTACGCTGCGAAAAGCTCCGGCGTACAGTGGGGCCAAATGTACTTTTTTTGTCAGAATCAATCTACAAGTCGCAGTTTTCATTCACGTTAAAGAATTTTTTTTTAAATTCTTCGTTATTAAATTCTCTATTGATCCCTCGAGCCCAAATTTAAAATTTATGTTTATTTATATTTATTTTTTAATAGCAAAGAATGGAAAATTCAAAAGTTATGTATAAAGGAAGTTTTAAGTCATTAAAAATTGATACTATGTTTCAGAAATCGTATTAGAATTATTTTAGAGTTTTCATGAGATACAAAAGTTTATATACAGTACTGTCCACGAGTAGGGGAGAGTAGTCAGAGTTGGACAGTGGTCAGAGTTGAATCATCGCGTTTATTTTGTTTTATTACAGTAGATCCATATGTCGTTGTGTGTAAATACTTGTTAGCAATGCCAGCAAACTTTTTACATGGATTGCAGTGAAGTGTGCGAACTATATAGACGTATTAAGAGTCCGTGTTATACGCCCAACAAAAATCGTTTTTGTAGTTTCAAAATTTGATAATTAAATGTAGAAGAAATATGCCAAAGACAAATTAAGTTGACTAAAATTGTTCATTAACCTAGGGTCTTTACCAGTATGTATATGCCAAAGAAAAAGGCGCGCACAGCGCGCCATTGTTAGTGCTAGTTGTTAACAAAATTGCTATGAAAAATTTATAATGTTTCAAATTACAATTTTGCAATTATATTCATTAAAAAGAGTGAACATTTTGGACAATCCACATAAGTTTCATTAGTTTATTGAAAACCACTGTTGAGTTATTAATTCTTCTTGAAAATGTTGTTAAAAAGCACAAAAAAAAAAAACTAACAAAGATATGGAATTTCAAAAAACGGTTGAAAGTGTTTTTTTGTTATGTTAGAAACTACATATGAATGTTTTAACATTTCAGCAAATCAATGGAATTTTATTGACACGGTTCAGCTGGAGCGAGCCTATAATAAATAGATCTATTGCATGTGTTTTAATGAATAAAGTTTGCGTCAGAAGTTTTTCATCAGGATTCGATAATATGATATTCGATTTGATTTTTGATAATACACAACAACAAATAAGAACTAATAATAATCATAAGAACAGGTTTGATTTTAAATTGAACGAAAAAAATAGATACTTTAATTTAGAATGAAACAAGAAAAACGAAAATCCAGGAAGAAATCGTCGTCTTCCTATTTTCAAGAACCTAGGAATCGCTCGGGGAATCACGAATCGCACGATCGGCACGAATCACAGGCCGTGTTCCTGTCGAAGGAGAAATAAGCCGCACATACCTACCGCGCGGATTTTCCCATATACGCGAACTGTTCGATTGCGATTTGCCGAGGTTCCTATAAATGGCGTGTTGGTCGAGTGGGCTATATAGTCAATAGTGGCTAGATTCTCAAAGTACCGCTTCTATGCGTATATACACGTACATGTCCTTTCTGTCCTGCTGTCCCGTATCTTGTACCTGAAGGTACTTTTACCAACGTTGAATGCTGCTGCACGCTTGCTAGGCTAGGTTATCCAACGTGCCTATGTTTCAACTACAACCGTACACTTTTAATGGTGGCAAAGCAATTGCTCTATGGGAGAGGCGCACCCAGAAAATTACCTTTACCGTATACCTTCGATTTACAACGACCTCAAAGGTCAACTACTCATTGCTAACTACCGGATAGCAAGATGAGGAACTGAGGGTACTAGATTATCGGAGCACGAAACAGTTGCTTGTCACAACTTGTTATTTCATCTCTTTTTTATTTTGAAACTGTAAACTTGATTTTTATCAATAAAAAAGTATTTATTAATCATTTTTCGATGAAATTATTTTTATTTATTTGTCTGCATTTAGATACATCGGGAGACATCCATATTTAAGAACTTTATGATGTAGGATCATAGGTATGATTTCTTATGAAGGAAATTACGTGTGCATTTGACATAGGATCTTACCTAAGTTCTTCTTCTTCTTCTTCATTAGGGATGTTCGATTCCGATCCGATTCTTTAAAAAATTGATTTTTCGAGTCATCGATTCTCGATTTTTTGGATCGATTCTACGATGCCTGATTTTCTGGAGTATCGATTCTAAACCCGAGAATCAATGTTTCGATTCTTTCAAATTTTTTGTATTTATTATTTTTTTGAACTATACAATTATTTTATGAAGTTAAAAAATCAGTTGGACATCCCTTTCGGACAGCATTGTAAGATGAGATAGAAAAGGACAGAGATACCTGCCAGTCTTCCAGCAATTATTATTTGTAAATTCCTGATCCATTAAAGATTGTCAACTAAAGTGAGATATTTTTTATGTATAGTCAAGGTTTTCTTATTATAGTAGTGTGGTGAATCGATCTCTATAGTAGATCCCAAAGGTGGATATATAAAATTTCAGAAGACAATTTCAGACATTTTCGACAAAGTTCCAAATGATATAATGTATTGGTGGGGGAATATCGAGGTAGCGTTAGGAAGTCAATGAGTCGAGGTTTACACGCATATTGTATTTCTTGAATTGAACACACTTATTAGAAATTCTGAAAATTTAAATTTAATAAGAATTGTATAAATATCATAAATTCAGTGCCAGCTGTGATTGATAAGTTTAAGTTAGAATCTTTGGGAATCTCAGCATGACACTTTCCGCCGATCCTGGTTATTGGACAAAGGTATAATTTTCCTACTTTTGAAAATAAAATGAAAATCTGGACATCGATTGATTAATGAGTGATGATCCTTAATTTTTTATTTACTCATATCCTCATCAACTCATATTTATATAATGAGAAGAAATAAATATTTTAAATATAATATTAAAAAATCAATTAATATGAATATTTATTTAGGACAAAGTTTATAATATTTTAGAATTAAAAAGAATTGCAAAAAATAATTAAAACTAAACAAAACAATTGCAAATTTTGCAAATTAATTTAAAAAAAATGATATCAGTTAAAAATTGAGGAAAGTAATTTAAGCAATCATAAACATGTTTTAAACATAACGAAAATAATTTAAATAATTAAAATTTGAGAAAATAATTAAACAAATTACATAAAATATTTTAAATAAAGGAAAGTTAAACAAAATTTAAGAAAAATACTTAAAACTGTCAGAAGTTTATTGAAATAATAGGAAATAATTAAAAATTAGAGAAAATAAATGAAAAAAGATCAACATAATTTAAAATTGAACAGAACAAGTTTTAATTAAAGAGAAATAAGTAAAAACTTTTTGACAATTATGAAAAAGAACGAGAAAAAGAACGAAAGGAATTAAAAATTAAAGTTTAATGTCTATTTTTCAATTCTAGGGTGAAAAATATTGTATACGTAATTTTTTATTTGAATTTTGAAGGCCAAGTTTTTGAGTTACGAATTTTCAAAATTTTGATTTTGCAAATTTAGACCTTTTTTCAATTGTTTATAGTTTGTAAAATATATAAGATACAAAATTTATTTAAAGAGATAAAATACTTATTTTCTTGTCAACTTTATAATTATTTTAGCAAGAAAATTGATTCGTGTTTTTTTTATAACAAAATAACAATTTTTTATAAACAAATTAATTTTTTTCAAATTTGGGCGTGAAAAAAAAATTTTTTTTTTCTTTAAACAAACTTAAAAATGTTACAAATAAAATGCAATAAGTCCTATAATGATCCGACTCTTAGTTTGATTTAAATAAATTTTATAAGTTCATCGTGCCAGCTCTAAGTGTGACGCAATTCTCGCGTACAATAATTCGAAATGTTCAAAGCAATTCAGTAATCAAATTAAACATTTATTTATTTATACATATATTAATATACACATATTTTTTACTTTTAGTATTAAAAATTTATCTACCCAGTTGCACGACGAACTTATAAAATTTATTTAAATCAAACTAAGAGTCGGATCATAGTGGGACTTGTTGCATTTTATTTGTAAAATTTTTAAGTTTATTTAAAGAAAAAAAAATTTTTTTTTTCACGCCCAAATTTGAAAAAAATTAATTTGTTTATAAAAAATTGTTCTTTTGTTATAAAAAAAAACACGAATCAATTTTCTTGCTAAAATAATTGTAAAGTTGACAAGAAAATAAGTATTTTATCTCTTTACATAAATTTTGTATCTTCAATATTTTGTAAACTATAAACAATTGAAAAAAGGTCTAAATTTGCAAAATCAAAATTTTGAAAATTCGTAACTCAAAAACTTGGCCTTCAAAATTAAATAAAAAATTACGTATACAATATTTTTCACCCTAAAATTGAAAAATATACATTAAACTTAATTTAATTTTTTGATAGGTAAATCTCACTTGGAAATGCCCAAATAATAAAATAATTGAAAAGTCAGATAAATAGTTAAACATTTTGAAATTATGAAACAAATGTAAAGAATTGAAAATTGAAGGGAATATATTTTGGAAAATAATTGAAATACTTTTTTAAATTTTAAAACTTGACGAAAATAATTAAAATATAATACGAACAATGATAAGTTGTAAAAAATAAATGACATTTTACTGGGATGATTGAAAAAATTACAAAATTTTTTTTAAATAAAGAAAAAATAGTTGAAATTTGAAAAAATACATGAAGATCTTAGAAATCAATTTAGAAAAAAAATAACTAAAAATTGGAGAACAGAATTGAAGAAATAAGCTAATTTATTATTTATTAAACCAATATTTATTATTTATAGAACTTATAATTCATCCAATCATAAAATCCAAATTAGATCACCTGGAAGATTACCCTGGAAAATTGTGATTTTAAAATTTAATATATATGTGAATTAAAAATGATCTACAAGTAAAACTAAAAAAGATAAATCAAAAACTCTTTTTTAGTTTGAAATTAGAAATGATAAGCTTTCGAATGATATAAATTAACTTGGATTTTTCTAGATTTTTAACTATCTTACTAAAAGTGACCGTATTTACCCCGGTCTATCCTACTATTAAAAACTGGACAGATTACATTTTTAAAAACAAAATGAAATTCGAAACAAGTGTAATATACAAAATTAACCATAACTATTTAATTTTGTTTCCTCATAGATCTAGCTTTGTGATCGTTAGGATTCTTGATTTTTCAAAAATAGTCTAAATCGACTCATTTCCATTTAAAAGAGATAAATTTTCATTTATTTTTTTTATTTAATACTAAAAATATTAGTATTTAAAACATAACGTTATGTTCCTATCTCAATTTTGTAAAAAATAATTACCATAATATTAACGGGCCCGTATTAGTTTGACACAAATTTTTTCGGGCAACTTGTTATATTGTACTCCCGAAATTGAATGTTATATTTTACTCCTTCTTAAATCAAAGATTTTTAATTCTTATTTATGGGTCCGTATCATTTTGACACAAATTTTTTCGTCCAACTTGTTATATTGTACTCCCGAAGATGAATGTTATATTTTACTCCTACTAAAATTAAAGATTTTTAAGTTTTAATTATTCAATAATTAAACTTACTGGATTAATTAAGTCTTTTAATATTATTTTAATGTATTAAAATCAATTATTTAATAAATAAGAATTAAAAATCTTTGATTTAAGAAGGAGTAAAATATAACATTCAATTTCGGGAGTACAATATAACAAGTTGCCCGAAAAAATTTGTGTCAAAATGATACGGGCCCTTATTTATTAAATAATTGATTTTAATACATTAAATTAATATTAAAAGACTTAATTAATCCAGTAAGTTTAATTATTGAATAATTAAAACTTAAAAATCTTTAATTTTAGTAGGAGTAAAATATAACATTCATCTTCGGGAGTACAATATAACAAGTTGGACGAAAAAATTTGTGTCAAAATGATACGGGCCCATATTAACTATTAAAACCAAACTTCTTCCAAGCAGTAACAATATTGATTTACAAATTTTTTAAGGAGGTTCTATCACAAATAAAATACCTCAAGATACTTTTAAAAAAATATAAATATATGGATATATATGACAAACGACTCAATTCCAATAAAATTCAATGTTAAATGGTAAAGTTACTTCTTTTTACGAAAAAACCTCCTTAAATTAAATTTCGATTGAAAACATTTCTTGTTATTATAGAAACATGTATATATACAATTAACACGCAATTCGTCATTAGATATAATAATTATATGCAGAGAAAGAAAATTAAAATTAAGTTATAAAACATGTTCTGAACAGTAAAGAATTTGCAAAAAACTTCTATAAATACGAAAATCTTGTGTACCATAAATAAATTTATTTTTATTCGTCTTTTGGTATTTAAATGACTTAAAAAATTTAATGCACAATGATTCTCCAAGAATAAAAAACCGAAAATGCACATCCAGTTAAAAAATTAACTCGAAAATGTAGATAAAAATCTATCCCAAGTTGCACACTGCACCAAATCGTCACCTGTGAATTTTTTTTGCGAGTTTTGTGGATCAAAAGGGCCTGTATCATTTTGACACAAATTTTTTCGGGCAACTTGTTATATTGTACTCCCGAAGATGAATGTTATATTTTACTCTTTCTGAAATCAAAGATTTTTAAGTCCTATTTATTAAATAATTGATTTTAATACATTAAATTAATATGAAAAGACTTAATTAATCCAGTAAGCTCAATTATTGAATAATTAAAACTTAAAAATCTTTGATTTCAGAAGGAGTAAAATATAACATTCAACTTCGGGAGTACAATACAACAAGTTGCCTAAAAAAATTTGTGTCAAAATGATACGGGCCCGATCAAAAATTAGAAGCTTGTAGAAAATTGGTCAGCTGAAAAAATAAATATGGTGAGTATACTTGTAGAAAGTCAATAAGCATGTATGTTATATCAAATTTAAGATAAAGTCTCATATTACCTGTGATTTCCTAAATTCGAGTTGTTTACAAGAACCCCATGATAGCAGAGACGATTCTAATCGCATTCAGCTTGTTTAGAAGAATCTGAAGCATAACAATTCTCCAATAAAAACCAAAAATGAGAGAGCACATCCAGTAAAAAAAATGCAGATCAGAATCATTGCCAAGTTGGAAACTGCACCAAAGTCATTCGTTGTAAACGAATTGCTCTCAAATTTGCCATGTTTAAAACTCTTGTTAACCATTGAGTTCCTAGACCACATACTTCGTAACCCAGACTGAAAAAAAATTGTTAATACTTTGTCAATTCTATCTTTGTAAGGGGAGCCTTTTTCTAAGAAAATTATTCTTCTTGCATTAGAGAATGATTGTTTCAAAACTGTTGCTTTTTGTTGTCCAGCTGGGTCTCTCATGTTTGTAATCAAGTATTTGGCATTCACTTCTGGTAACAGACAAATCACTTTCTTTCCTTGCAATAACATTTGGGGGCATTTCAAATATGCGAAATCATTTAAAACTGTCTTCTGTTTCAGAACCAATAGTTTTTCATTATCGTATACATGTAACTTGTACGCTAGAGGATCAACAATGAGTTCTAGTTCTGACTCTGCAAGATCCTTAAAAGTTTCAAACTTAAATTCGTCTGAATTCTTGACACTACTAGCAGTTAAATCTCCAAGGTACTCACTGGAATAGCAGAAGCCAATGATTATGAGGTAAAGGAAAAAGATTCGTTGAGGTGTCGTTGTTGGATGACTTGGTATTGATACACCCAGTAAAGTAGCAGCAATATCTTCAGGCTTCCAAAAGTTTCCTCGAAACTCGAAGTTGCCTATCATTGCCCACATTAAAATTACAAAGAAAACAAAAGATGCTGTTCTGATGTAAAGGATATTCAAATTTAAATATGGCTTCTGAGATGTTTCGTGTAGGATAGGTACCACAGCAACCAAGGATTCTACCTCTAAAGTTGCAGACAGTTCAAAGGCTGACATATCAATGTTTGAAAAAATTTGCAGTAATGAGGTGATCAAAAGGTTCAATTGATTTTTTTTTAGTTTATCGAACAAGGAAACCACTCCAGAATTCTGGTCCTTAAAAGTAGTTAAGTTAACCGGTGATTCTACAAATCCAGTAAAGTTCATCGCCTTTGAAAGACTTTTAAATGTTTCAACATCTGCACCTCCACAACTGACTATTTGTGGATCTGTACTATCATATCTTACTAAACTGTATGGAGGATTGTTAAATATTTTACCTTTAATTTGATGCCCATTAAGATCAAGAAGTTTATTCGGGAACCAAACGGTTTCTCCAGTGCACTTCTTTGCTACGTAATTGTTTGTGAAGGGTACATAGTAATGAACAAAGGCTTCGGTTGCTGGTATTTTTCGGATTTCTAACATTGTCAAATCTAAAAACCGTTCTGACCACATTGCTCTTAGTAATGTTTTGAAAGAAGATTTTTTATTAGTGATAGTAATGAACAAGATTCTAGGACGAACTTCATCACGTGATAAATTGGCCACATGTTTTAAAGAGTGATACAAATTTAATGGAAACGTACCGTTTTGAAAGGCATCCACGACCAAGAATAATGTTGTTTTGCGTGATAAATCCATTGATTTCAATCCATCCTTTAGGTCTACTTTTTTATTGTCCATCTGAATAAAAGGCAAACTTCCAGAAAATGATGATATTAGATCTTCAACGCGTAAATCATTATTTGAATTCGACACTAATAACACTTGATACGGTTTCAAATTGTTTTTAATATTTGTCTTGAGATGATTGAAACATATTTCAATAGGAATTTCTTTTGACAGTTTAATTTTGATGGTTATGAATATACAAAAAATGTACAACCTTGTAACCTGCATTTTTGCTTGGCTGTTTTAGTTTGTATGGATTGATGACAATTCGGTAATTGTTATAAGAAAAAATTTGGACGTTTGAAGCAGAACGTTGTACCTCGACTTCTTGCTTGAATGTTTTAGTTTTGTATGAATTGATAGGAACAATTAGTCAATTGCTATAAGCAAAAATTTAGACGTTTGGCCTGTTTGGAGCAGAACGTTGTACCTCGACTGATACTAGCCAACTTTTTATGAACAAATTTCTGTTGTTGATATTTTAGGATATTGATTTTCGCATTTTATGTTTTAAAAAATTAGATGGTTGAAGACAATTTCTTTGAAAAAAAGAAATGTGTCGTTTTGAATTGCCAATAAATACATATCTATTTAAAGAAAAAAATCAATTTTTCTATTTTGTACTACGATAAATTGTATGTACACAAAACTTTGCTTATGATATTTTAAAATATTGATTTTTAATGTTTTTTTTTGTTTGGAAACATTAGAAGGATGTAGAAAATTCATCAGTCAAAAAAAGAAAATTACTGGTACTTGTAGGGTACAAGTTTTTAGACATTTTACAGTTGATCGGAAAAATTCATATTTTTTATAATTTCATAATAATTCGATTTATTAACTGTCTGTAATATTTATTATTAAATAATTGAAGTCTTTTTTATATGACACAAGGAAAATTTTACTTGAAAGCATAATGACAGTTATTAAGAAAATTATAAAGTTTAACGGAATACGCAAATTGTTTCCAACAGTTGTCCTAAGATGATTTACACATAATTCACTATAAGTTTCTTTCATTGTTTTAACAATAAAAAATAATAAGACGCAAGAATTGCACACCAATTTAATCTGTATTTTAAGTCGACTGTTTTTTTTGTACCAGAGAGCGAGGAAAATCATTTATTTTAAATATAAATTTAACTAGAATTATATTTCGTCTTCTCGTCCTCTAGGTCAAAAGGTGTAGTAACGTTGATTGCCCGGTCCATTCCACAGATTTTTAAATTTCGCGGTTTTTATTTTGTACAGTTGGCGCGCTGACCCCAGCTGTCTACTTCCCGTTTCCTCGTTCCTCATTACGTTTTTCTGTGCGGTCCACGCCACGTGGTAAATTGATATTAATCTCAATAATTAAGTGAAAAATCTAACTTAAAGTGAGTTTATCAGATAAATGTATAGTTCTCGTAGGTCTGTAGTGTTAAAAAACAAAATCTAAATGTGAAAATGGAAGGCTTTTAATAGAATTTGGAAAAGTGAATAGAACATTTCAAACGTGGTGTCCAGTGTGATTCGTAGATTAACTGTTGTAGTTAGAAAAAGCGTGAAAGGAAGGACAAATAATAATAAATTCTGGAAAATTGAATGTGCATGTTTCTGAGAAAGACATCGGTGAGCAAACTCCTAGAAGTTTGTCCCGTTCAGGGTTGTCAAAATCAAAACAGTGAAAAAGCAGAAAATGTAGCCATTTTAAAATTCAATCGACTCAGGTAAAAAGGGCTTTGAGTGTCTTCCTAGAGGAGCGCCGGGCTTTGGTCAGGACTCAGAGAGAGAGACAATTTGACAAAACAAAAAGATGAACTTTGACAAGGAGGGCGTTGAGTGCCTTCTCAGAGAAGCACTATGCTCTGGTCTGAACTTACAATTAGAGACATTGTAATAAAATAAAAAGATTAATTTTGACAAAGAGGGCGCTGAGCGACTTCTTAGAGAAGCGCCATGCTCTGGTCAGATCTCTAAGAAAGTATAATTGGTTAAAAATTAGAACATCAAAAACAATAATAATAATAGTAATAATAGAAGTAAGGAAATATAAATAAACATAAAATAGTAAATTAATTCATAACTACTAAATTTTAAAAATATAATAGATGTAAATTTATTTGAAAAAGATTTTTCAAAAAGTGAACCAATTTAATTGACAAAAAGAAGTAATTATTGCAGTTAACAACGATGACAAATTTAAATTACACTGTAAAAAATTTTTGTGGTAAATTTTCCATACATGTACTGGACGTAAATTAACCCTTACATTACTGTAATTTTTCCATACAGTTGTATGGAAAAAAACCATACATTGTATGGTTATATTAGTATATTTTATTGTTATTTTTCCATACGATTGTATGGAAAAAAACCATACGTTGTATAGTTATATCAACATACTTTGTTGCAATTTTTCCATACGATTGTATGGAAAAAAAAACCCATACGTTGTATGGTCAAGTCTGTTTCCACAGAAGCAGAATTTATAATTATTTAAATTGATATTTTTAGATTGTTATTTTTATAATTTAATCTTAAGTGTACATTTAAAAACTTAATTATTATAGACCTAAGACTAATTAACAATTTTAATACATATAAACACTTAACCTATGAATTAAAATATCGCACGCTCAAGGGGGGATCGAACCCACGCCCCTATAGACGAATTCGCTCGCGGTGAACGCACGCTATTAGTACCACTCGGCTATGCCGGGTAGTTGAGTGTCGATAGAAATAACTTTGGGAGGTTCAGGCCTGGATTACATGCTATTTAAATTATAATAATTCTGGAACGTATTAATTATCTAAAATAAATTAATAGAATTTATTTATCTTTTGTATATACTGATACACAGTTTATACAATCCAATCTCCTAACTTCTAAATATTTTATAAATAAATATTCTAATATAATAATTGCAATATATGTAAACAAAATTAACAAATAATTATTATTTATTAATTTTAATTTTAATTTAATATTATTATTTAAAAATAAAATATTATTTAAATAATTAATTTCAATAATACTTAATACAAAAGTAAATTATAAAAATTATTTACATATAATATATTGAGGGGGATTTTTATTTAAATAAATAGAATTTATTTAATTTATATGATTAAAGTTTTTTAGAAATAAATGATTTTACAAAATTACGCTATCTAGCACGTAATAATAGGTATATTTTCTTCCAATTATTTCATTAACTTTTTATTTTATTAACTACTGTAAAAATTAAGCACTTATAATTACATATAATTTATCATTATTACTGTTTTAAAAAAATTGGAATTTTTCCAAACACGTATGAAAATATTTTGTAATGTATTGTAATTCTTCCATCCCCATGTATGGAATTTTGTCGTAAGGTAATTTTTCCATACTCAAATTGGGTATTTTACTATAAGAATGAATATTTTCCATAATGTCATGAAATTTTTCCATACTGATGTACTGAAAAACATATTTCCATACCAAGTATAGAAAAAATTCGTTACTTTTGTATGGAAAATTTTCCATTATTTTTTACAGTGTAGGTACAAGTAAGGTTTCTTTACGTTGAATCTGTTAGAGGTCTCAAACAAGTATAAAAATTGTCTTATCACAAGCACAATTATTTATCATCATATTCGACTGTAAATGTAATTATAATGATTTTTAGAACACATTGTAATACTAAAAATGTATAACCTCCACCAAATTTATCTTAAAAAATAGGATATTAAAAATTCCATTTATTGAAGAGGTCGGACAAGTAAACTCAGCAACTTTGTCAAAATCTTTAATTGGAAAGTTCAGGATAGTTATAAAGCAGGAAAAGTACTTTTATAACCCTGAAAAAAGTCTATTTATCATGTTGAAAATAAAAATAAAAGGTAATAATAATAATATTAAAAATAATAACAATATAAAAATAAATTACTAGAAATCATTAGATCAAGTAATAAAAAAATAATGAAATGAATAAAAAAAAATAAATTAATTAATAAAAATAAATAAATAATAATAATAATAAAATTTATTAAAAAATAAAATTAAATTAAAAAAAAAAAAAAAGATTTTGGGAAAAACAATTCTTTCTCTATCTGGAATCAATAAATAAATAATATATAATAATAAAATAAACACATTCACTGTTTTTTCACAATTAAGAAGTTGAAAAACAGACAAAATTGCAGAGTTGTTTAACTTTTAATGATTGTTTTATTGTCGGCATAAATTCATAGGACATTTGTTTTCTTATTCAGGTAGAATTTTGGAAATCATATGAGATTTTAAATAAATTGTTTGAGTTTGCATGTATGATTCGTGTGCATCACAATCTTTATAATTATAAAATTAATAGAAAACTGATTCAGAGAAATAAATTTAGTTTCCTTTATTTACATGTTGTTAATTACAACATCTTTACAAAGAGTGCCTTGATTTGATAAAATAAAATCAACTAAAAAGTCATAGTAGGTATATAATGAATTGTATGACGTTAAAGTAGTCAATGAAATCAACAAAGAAGTTTTGGAGTTTTTTGGATTTAATTTCTATTACGATGATGTATAGTTATAACATACCTTACAAAAGTATTCAATGAAAAATGGTAGAGAAAAAATTACAAAATTTCAAAATGTTTCAATTTGTTAATCATATCTTGGCATACAAAAAAAATATGGAATTTTATACAAAAAAAAGAAGGAAAATATATTAGGAAACGTGTAAAGGTAGTTTTCACAATCCCTATTCGAAAGAATACAAATATATTTTGATTGGTTGTTAACAGTAGGAACAGTTTTGAACAACACATTAAAAATCCTGAAAATTTATGGGATATAATAAAAGTAAAAATTAATTCATTAATTTAGTAATTTATTAAGGTTTAAAGAAATTCTTGAAAAACATAAATTTGGTTGTCTTAAATTAGAACTTAAAATTATTGCTCAAAAGGAATAGCACTTCAGCTTGGCTTATAAAGAAAATGATTAGAGTAAGATTTTCTTAATCAAATGCATCGTGAGGAAAGATATATTTATTTAGTTAAAATTATGAAGCTAATTTTTAATTCCAAAAAATCATTATAAGCTCTGAAGGTGAATTAGAAAAAATAAAACTCATCATCGAGAAATTTCTTCAAACATTTGGTCAATTTTATAAAATGTATATCAAAAATACATGTAATGTTTAATAACAACATTTTTTTGATGATAAGAGAACAAAATAATAATAAAAAAAAATAATAATAAAAAAAATAAAAAATAAATAAATAAAATAATAATAATAATAATAAATAAATAAAATAAAAATAAAATAATAATAAATTATATAAAAATACAAAATTCAGAAAATTAAAATTTACGATCGATTCATGAATTAAATTTAATTATTAACTCTAAATGTAAAAATACATTTTTTGTATCCTAATCAAAATGATAGACGTTGACGCATTTACTTCTTGTTTCATCTGTTTTATAATCTATTATTTCGAGAGAGTACTTATTCTAATTATTAAAAATTAAAAAATTTCCATTTTTTGTGTAAAGAAGTATTTAATGATTCTTGCCTAGTGCTAAGGAGGTTATATAAAATGAAGCGTTTATTGAAAAATAAATTTTAAAAGATGCCAAAAAATGTGAATCTTTTATCCTACAAAATAAACTTCTAAATAAAATGAAAGAATTAGCCAAAGTTATTAGAGTAGGAATATTGTAAAAGGTACCAACTCCATTTTCACATGAAAATCCATTTCTTCGAAAATTTCAAGGTTGCACAAAACTCAGACAAAGAAAGATAATTATGGAGTAGAAGTAAAGGAAGGAAATAAGTACCTACAAAGGAAGCACAAAATCAATTTTTGTGTTTTTTTTCAGAGTTTTACAAAAACAACATTACTCTCCTTTGGTTTAAATATTCTATCAGTTAAAAATAGGGATCCTTTTACATTTAAGTTAATTAAAAAAAGGTCTTTATACAGAACTTGATGAAATCGTTACAGGCTTTCAAAAATATTCTGATCACACAACATTCACACAGCTTCAAGAAATAAATTGTACAATAAAACAAAATATAAGTAAAGACTTATCGTTCTTTTTCAATGCTGGACAACACGAGGTGAACACAATAACACAGGAATGCTTTAACGGATTTAATTATGTAATTAGAAACAAACTAATAATAACTTAAACTAATAAAACTTTATTTGTTTGACATTAAATTGTATTTTACAATAAATTCAACGTTAATACACCAGATTTGTATTTGCACTTCAGTTCGGGAAATAATACATTCGGGAAAAAAATTAATCGGGACAATTTTAATTCGGGAAAAGTGCTATTCGGGAAAATGGTCATTCGGGATTAGGCATTCGGGAGAATGACCGGGAATCAGGCAAAACTTGCCCGTGAATTTTCTTTAAAATTAATTAACAGTTTGACACAAAACTTTGTAAATTTACTTAAAATATTTTAAAAAAAGTCTCTCTGGCCCAAATTTGTTTTAATTTTGTCATAAAAATAAATTTTTAAGAAAGTCATTGATTGTCGGAAATTAAACAAAATTAATATAAAAGCAAAATTCAAACAAACTTAGGTCTGAGGACCTTTCTAATAATATTTTACAAAAAGTATAAGTTTGAAAGAAACATCTCCAATGTACAATGTTAACATTTTTTTAAATTTTGTGTAAGTTACAAACGTTTTGCAAAACTGATGGTATTTTATACTTCAAGTCGGGAAAAATGGACTTTTTTGACTGCTTATATAAATATATTACGGAATTAAAATTTACTATCAAATACTATTGATTTGCTTCGGATAATATAAATTTTAAGTAATTCTACAAAGTTTTGCGTTAAAATATTAATTATTGTAAGGGGGTTTTCTTATAGAAATATCGATTACTTTTTTGCATAAATTTACTCCTCAACATGTCAAAAATGCCATCACAAAAGTTTAAGTCGATCCGAGTGTTAGTTTTTGATATAAGAGTTACAAGGAACGTGCGCAAGGTTCCAGAAGCGCCCCAAATAGATGCCATTAAAAAAAAATTTCGCTTTACTTATTTTTTTACTTAAAATATTACCCTTAAGGGCATGAGATTGGGAATGACGTCACTGGTACAGGCAAAAATTGTCCATAAACTTTTTCTTATAATTTTGAAACCAAACTTTGTGGAATTACCTAAAATATTTTTAGAATGGCCTCTCTGGTTCAAATTTGTTTGAATTTTGTCTTAAAGATATTTTTTTAAGAAATTCACTGTTTTTCAGAAATTAAAAAAATTAATATTAAAGCAAAATTCAAACAAATTTGTGTCAGAGAGACCTTTTTAATGATATTTTCAGTACTTACCTGAATTAAAAATGTCTTTGTTCTTAAATAGTTGTCAACATCATTTATCTCTAAAAAAGAAACTAATTGTACAAAATTATTTTGACTTTGAAGCTAATTTGTGGTACAACATTTTAAAAAAAAAAACAAGAACTATGAGTATCGAAACAAATTTTTGTTTATGTAATACGAAACGTTGCTGAGCATCAAGAGATTTTAAGATCATGTCAAGGATTGGAGCCAGAATACTTGACGGGACATTTACAGATTTGAGTTCAAGATTCTTCGATCATTCTTTCAAGGTGATTTTAAGTTATTTTGGCGACAAAAAATATGATTGACTTTTGTTACGTAATTCAGCGATCTTTCGAATAAGTATTATGATGAATTTTGTTATTAGAAAAATTTACTGAATTTGGAGCCAATTCGGTGGTTGGCCCTTTTAGCGGTTCAATTGTTATGACTTTTGTTAAGTTAATTGATAAGCTATTTGGAGGTTATAGGTTAAGCTAGTCGTGTCTTTTTTAAGTAGAGTTTTAGTGACGTTCGCGTAAATGTGGAATTTGTTTTTTGGTAGCGTTGTTAAGTTTGTTACGTGGATAAGTCGGTCAGTCAGTGAATTTTAGTTGGTTAAGTCGGAAATTAGTTAAGTCGGTCGGTTCGTTGTCTCGAACATCATAAACTTAATTTTTTTTTTGGAAATTTAAGATTCGTTAAGATTGATTTTTAAGACTTCAAATGGCTGAGGTAACCGATAGAATAGAGTTTCTTATTTCAATTTTCAGTTTAGTCGATTTAGCTTGATAATTAATTTACATTTGTTATTTAAATTGTTGAGAAATTCTAGTCATCATAATTTGCAACCGGTGTTGAGGTTAACGGTTCAATACTTTTAAAGTTTAAAGAAAGTCTTTGAAGGGTCACTGAAGCTTGTAGGTTTCTTCACGGTTATTATAGTTTCGAGATGGAACAATGATTTTACTGCACTCAAAGGTTTCAGAATTATTGGATCACTGGAACTAAATTCTTTTTCTGGTTCTTGAGTAAACTAACCGAGTTGACTAAATTTGGGATTGAATTTGATCTTGACTTGGTACTGTTCTGATTTTAACTTTCACTACTTCTGAACTCTGTACTGTTTTTACTTGACTTAACTAATGATTACGTTGACTGATGTTAATTCTTAACTTTAACTGTTTCTGTTTTTTTAAGTAAGACGTAGCTAATATTAATGTTTACTGTTTCTTCATTTAGTTTTAACTGGTTCTATTAACGTTGACTGATGTTGATCCTTATTTCTACTGACTTCTGTAGTGTTGTCTTCATGCATTTATAGTTTTCTTACATTGTAAATCTCTTCTTTACTTCTCTTGTGTACCAAATCCTTTCTTTTTAGTACGACACCCTTTTTTATTACTAGTTTTAGACAATTCTTAAATGTAAGACTGTTATTTCTTTCCCAAAGTAATCTTCATGTATACAAGTACTAAATGATTTTCTATCTTGTACCATTATAAGGTTAAGGGCTGGTTTCACCAACTCCGTTTAAAAGTTAATCAGTGATTAACGGTAGTTTAAACGCTCGTGATTGGTCGGTTAAGGATTTAATCATTGATTAACTCTTAACCGGAGTTGGTGAAACCGGCCCTTAATGTATTAAGATTCAAAATAGTTTATAAGAGATAAAAGAATAAAGAAATATAATGTTTTAATATAGTTTAGGGATATAATTTAAATTTAAAAGGGATAAATTTTCATTTATTTTTTTTTTATTTAGGACTTAAAATATTAGTCTTTAAAGCATAACGTTAAACTTCTATCCAAATTTTGTAAAAATAAATACCATAATATTAACTATTAAAACCAAACTTCTTCCAAGTAGTAACAATAATGATTTTCAAATTTTTTAAGGAGGTTCTATCGCAAATAGAATTAACATTACCATTTTAGTACCTTAAGGTCTCAAAAATATAACTGCATCATTATAAAACCATTATCTAACAGTAGATTAAATTTAATTAAAATGCTAATGTTACTTCTTTTTACGAAAGAATCTCCTAAAATTAAATTTTGATTGAGCTTAAATTTCTTGTTTTATTTACCATATTTTATTCTTATTCAAAATAATAAAAATAATAACATTTTTTTTAAGGAAGTAAAGGTATTTTTTTTTATTTATAATTAAATATTGTTATTAATTTCAAGTATAATAAATTTTATAAAAAAAGAATTTATCAATCTTTCCGAGTCAGTAGATTTTGGTTAAAAAATAATAATAATAATACAAGAAGTTTTAACGTTTCGACGACACCGCCGTCCTCTTCAGAACTGTAATTTATTAATATCATAAGTATAAATTTTTCACAAATTAAAAAAAGGAAAGAAAAATGGAAATTTTTTCCATTGTTTTAAATACCTTAATTAGTAAAAAACACGGAACACACATCACGTATATGGCAAATTGACATTTGTCAGAAATTTTTGTAGACAATTTAAAATAATAAAATATTAAACTCCATAATATACATTTTATAACGACGATTTTAAGCAGACTGAAGGTGTGATTCATAATTATGATCAATATAAATCGAGCTGACGGTCAATAAATATAGTGAGGGAAATGTGAGACAGGGAAACAATATATCATTAAAAAAGGAAAAGAAATGAGAAACGATTAGAATTATTCGTTTAGATTTTTTTGAGAAAGTTTGGTGTAAATTATTTTATGAAAAATTGTTTATATTTGGAATTTAATCTGTTGGTGTCATCTTTTTTATTTAATCTATGAAATTGTAAATTAATATGTATCATTTCTGAAATTAACCTTTTGTTACATGAAGGTTCTCTGTCAAGAATAGTAAAGTTTTCCCAATCGAACTCATGTTTATGGATTTGCTTGTGTCTTGCAAAAACGTTATTTTTTCGAATTGTGTTCATTGACTCGCACACCAGCCATCCTTTTTGTTTGTCCAACGTAAGAAGCAGGACAATCTTTGCAGTTAATCTTGTAAACTACGTGAGTCGTCTCAGTTTTTTTGTTTTGGTCCTTACCTTTTTTAATAACGCTGTAATTGTACCGATTACTAGGAATTGATGTGATAATAAAATTATTTCATATAGACGAGGTTTTTTCAAAGAGGCCGGGAGTATATGGTAAAATGACTTTCGGTATAAGTTTAAAACCAGTTTGCAGATTAGATTTTAGTTCATTGGATTTAATGAGATTTAATCGTTTATTGATATGCTTATCGATTAAGGTAGGGGGGTAGTAATTGTCAATGAGTAGGGATTTTACAATATCAATGTTTTTGTTGTGGAAATTTTTGTCAGATAGTTTAATTGCTCGGTCGACTAGTTTATAAATTATGGCGATCTTTTGAGAGTAAGGATATTTCAACATGAAATTTAAAAATCTACCAGAAAAGGTTGGCTTGGTGTACCAGTCACAGATTAGTGTGTTGTTTTGTTTTAATAAAAATACATGGAGAAAAGCAATTGATTAATTAATTTCTAATTCGTAGGTAAATTCTAACCTTTCGTTGTAAGAATTAAAGACATTGATAATTTCGTCAATACATTCACGTGGAGGACAGTGGTTATGTCGTCGACATATCGATGAAAAAACGGTGGCACAAATGACAATTGTCTAAGGCATTCAGTTTCGCAGTCAGACATAACAATGTCGGCAAATAAACCAGAAATTGAACCAAAATCTACTGACTCGGAAAGATTCATAAATTCTTTTTTATATTTATTCACCGAGTGATAATAATTATAAGTAGAGAAAGAAAATTTAAATGAAGTTATAAAACATGTTTCAAACAGTAAAGAATTTGCAAAAAACTTCTAGAAATACGACAATTTTGTGTACAATAATTAATTTATTTTTATTCATCTTTTGATATTTTAATGATTTAAAAATTTAATGCACAACGATTCTCCAAGAATAACAAAAACCGAAAATGCACATCCAGTTAAAAATTTAACTCGAAAATGTAGATAAAAATCTATCTCAAGTTGCACACTGCACCAAATCGTCACCTGTGAATTTTTTTTGCGAGTTTTGTGGTTCAAAAATTAGAAGCTTGTAGAAAATTGGTCAGCTGAAAAAATAAATATGGTGAGTAAACTTGTAGAAAGTCAATAAGCATGTATGTTATATCAAATTTAAGATAAAGACTCATATTACCTGTGATTTCCTAAATTCGAGTTGTTTACAAGAACCCCATGATAGCAGAGACGATTCTAATCGCATTCAGCTTGTTTAGAAGAATCTGAAGCATAACAATTCTCCAATAAAAACCAAAAATGAGAGAGCACATCCAGTAAAAAAAATGCAGATCAGAATCATTCCCAAGTTGGAAACTGCACCAAAGTCATTCGTTGTAAACGAATTGCTCTCAAATTTGTCATGTTTAAAACTCTTGTTAACCATTGAGTTCCTGGACCACATACTTCGTAACCCAGACTGGAAAAAAATTGTTAACACTTGGTCAATTCTGTCTTTGTAAGGGGAGCCTTTTTCTAAGAAAATCATTCTTCTTGCATTAGAGAATGATTGTTTCAAAAGTGTTGCTTTTTGTTGTCCAGCTGGGTCTCTCATGTTTGTAATCAAGTATTTGGCGTTCACTTCTGGTAACAGACAAATCACTTGCTTTCCTTGCAATAACATTTGAGGACATTCCAAATATGCGAAATCATTTAAAACTGTCTTCTCTTTTAGAAACAATAGTTCTTCAATATCGTATACAAGTAAATTGTACATTAGAGAATCAACAATGAGTTCTAGTTCTGACTCTGCAAGATCCTTAAAAGTTTCAAACTTAAATTCGTCTGAATTCTTGACAGTACTAGCAGTTAAACCTCCAAGATACTCACTTGAGTAGCAGAAGCCAATGATTATGAGGTAAAGGAAAAAGATTCGTTGAGGTGTCGTTGTTGGATGACTTGGTATTGATACACCCAGTAAAGTAGCAACTATATCTTCTGGCTTCCAAAAGTTTCCTCGAAACTCGAAGTTTCCTATCATTGCCCATATTAAAATTACAAAGCAAACAAAACTTGCTGTTCTGATGTAGAGGATTTTCAAATTTAAATATGGCTTCTCGGGTGCTTTGTGTTGGATAGGTACCATAGCAACGAAAGATTCTACCTCAAAAGTTGCAGACCGTTCAAAGAGTGCACTATCCTTTTTTGGAGAAACTTGCAGTAATGAGGTGATCAAAATGTTCAATTGATTCTTTTTTAGTTTATCGAACAAGGTAACCTCTCCAGAATTGTGGTGCTTGTAAATAGTTAAGTTAGCCTGTGATTCCACAAATCCAGTAAAGTTCATCGCCTTTGACAGACCTTCGAACGTTTCAACATCTGCACCACCACAACTGACTAGTTGTTGACCTGTACTATCATGTCTTACTAAACTGTATGGAGGATTGTTAATTATTCCACCTTTAATCTGATGCCCATAAAGATCAACAAGCTTATTTGGAAACCAAACGGTCTCTCCAGTGCACTTCTTTGCTACGTAATTGTTTGTGAAGGGTACATAGTAATGAACAAAGGCTTCGGTTGGTGGTATTTTTCGGATTTCTAACATCGTCAAATCTAAAAACCGTTCTGACCACATTGCTCTTAGTAATGTTTTGAAAGAAGATTTTTTATTAGTCATAGTAATGAACAAGGTTCTAGAACGAACTTCATCACGTGTTAAATTGGCCACATGTCTTAAAGTGTGATAAAAATTTGATGGAAACGTACCGTTTTGAGAGGCATCCACGACCAAGAATAATGTTGTTTTGCGTGAAAAATCCATTGAATTCAGTTTATCCTTTAGTGATGCATTCTTGTTGTCTATTTGAATAAAAGGCAAACTTGCAGAAAACGATGATACTAAATCTTCAACGCTGGAATCATTATTTGAATTGTACAGCAGTAACACTTGATACGGTTTCAAATTGATTTTAATATATGTTCTGAGATGATTGAAACATCTTTCAATAGTAATTTCTTTTGTCAGCTTAATGCTGATGGTTAAGAGTATACGAAAAATGTACAACCTTGTAATGTGCATTTTTGCTTGGCTGTTTTAATTGGTATGAATTGATGACAATTAGTTAATTGCTATTAGCAAAAATTTGGACCTTTGGAGGAGAAACTTGTACCTCGACTGACACTGGCCAATTTTATGTGAACAAACTGGTGTTTTAGAATATTGATTTTTGCATTTTATCTGTTAAAAAATTAGATGATTGAAGACAATTTCTTTGAAAAAAAAAGAAATGTGTTGTCTTGAATTGGTAATAAATATCTATACAAGAAAAAAATCAATTTTTCTAGTTTCGTCTGAGATAAATTATATTGACACAAATCTCTGCTTGTGATATTTTAAGATATTGATTTTTTTGGTGTGTTTTTTTTTGCAAACATTTGAAGGATGTATAAAATTTATCAGTTAAAAAAAGAAAAATACTGCTACTTGTAGGGTACCAGTTATTAGACATGTTCCATTTTATCGGACTATTTTCTATAATTTCAGAATAATACGACTTATTAACTATCTGTAATATTTTTTATTAAACAAATTGAAATCTTCTTTATATGACACAAACAAATTTTTCATTCAAAGCGTAATGTCAGTTATTAAGAAGATTTTACCTAAAGTTTTACGGAATACGAAACCTGCTATTTACAGACATTTTTCTGAACGAAAAGTTAATATAATATAAATTATAAACCTAATATATTTAAATCAAGAATAGCCTAATATTGACTCAAGTATATGCATTCATAAATCAAGAAATTGTACTTAGATTAAGGATACTTATTTCTGAACTAAAAATAATTATTCTTGATCCAAGGAAATAGTCCAAGCTTATTTTTAACTTTGGTAAAATAAATTTTTCCTCTCAGTGAATATTTTAATCATTTTTCCAGTCTTTTGTTCGTACTAACAAATTATTCAAAAGGTCTGCCTTACCCAAGTTTGTCTCAAAATTAGTTTCATTTTTTTCAATTTCTAACTTTTCGAAATTTTACAAAGTAATAAATTAGCAGTTTGTTTTACACAAACCAGTTAATATTTGATTTGAAATGTTCATTTTCAGAATATAATAAAAAAGAATCGCGGCAAAAGAGAGATAAAACTTGAAGCTCCATTTGGATTCCTAGCGCATGAAATGTATACTTGCAACTGCAGTATTAAGATAAATTGCAGAAGTACGAGAATACTACAGGTATCTTTGTAAGAGGTGCGCAATAAGTATACACGCGACCTATGTCTGAGGAAACGAAGGTGCACATACATACAGAAAAGATATCCCTTATCTTCTGACTCGATCTATTTCCTTATCGCAACGAAATTGTCCTGCCCACCATGGCAGATCCTTGGCTCACTCTGTAGGAGACGAAGAGAAGTAGAAGAAGTAGAAGAAGAAGAAGAAGAGGAAGAGTCTTGGTCTTGGACGAAGAAGGTTACTCGCGAAGGAGCGGTCGTACATTACACCCGCGAAAAAAGGACCATCTCTGAGACGTTTAATTTCCGAAGCCCTTCCGCCAGCTCCATTCACAGTGCCGAGGCAACTCTATGGCTTGAATTCTGTCATTCAGGACCAACTTACGACTTTAACCCGCTGATAAGCTCCACAATCTTCCGGCCGATAGTCTTGGTATAAACTTCCCTATATAGAGTCCCGAAGTTTCAGTTTTCTTCCCCGTTTTCACTTCCTTCTGCAGGTTATTCTTTTGTATAACCAATTTCCCTTTGTTGCTTATTATTACATAGCATAAACGCAGTAGTTTCATTTTTATAAAAAGGAATCCCAAAACTAAATTATGACACTTCATGACCAACTTTACCATGTTGGGGGTCTTTCATAAATCAGTTTCGGTTAATGTTTGAACTCCCACTATGCTTATTCATTATTAATATCTGTGAAATTCATAAAAAGGAAACGATACATTTTAAGGGAATAGGTTGGAATGGGGTCCTGATTTTCAAAGATATAGTGCGTACTCTTGAGCAGTTTGTACTGCGTACTCTTGGGGGTAAGGAGAGGAAAGAATTAATAATTAAAAAATAAGCTTACCTATAAAAAATCAAGTTCAAGTTTAATGAGTTTTATAAACGAGGAATCAATTTTGTTGTTTAGACTATTGACGTTTGCTTACAATGCGAATATAGTCATAAATTTCTTATTTTCCTGAAGTAAAAAATTACAGTGACTCACACTCAACAACGGTCATTTGAAAAATTAATTAATTTAAAACTTTAAAAATCTCTATGACCAGAAACTGTGATAGAATTTAATTGACAATATTTAATAGATTGATGTAGGGCCATAAATAGGTGGCAACACTTCCATCTAAACGTAATAAACTAAAATATTTGATTGTGCGTACTCTTCGGCACTGCGTACTCTTAGGCTATCTTACCCTAACAGTACGCAGAACTTGGGAAAAAGGGAAAGAAATAGACTTAAATATTGAGGAGGGTAAAATAAGGAAAAATGTTTTAATGTTGTGAATGTAAAGTCAAATTTATATGAATTTCTCTAATTTCAAGAATAATATTGAATGACAAAAGGGTTTTTTATGTAATAAAAGAAGAACAAAATAATAAAAGCGATAATATTATAAAAGTAAATTAATAAATATTATAAAAACAAGAAAGAACAAAATTGAATAATTAATTAATTTAATATTTTTTAAGTTGTTATAATTAAACAAAAATGTAATATTAAAATTTTGAGTTTCATAAATCAATAAATTGTTAATATTAATTAATTAATTAATTAATTTAAAAAATTAGTCTTTACAAAAAGTTTTATATTTTATAAACTAATAAAGATTAAACAATAAATGAGGACTTTTTTTAAAGCTTATGTGCTCAACTTTTAGGATATCTAATGAGCGAAAAAAAAACTTTTTTTATTACTTGATTAATATTAACAATAGTAAAAGATTCCATTTTTTTTTGTAAATTTCAAACTGATGTATTTTTTAAACAGATCATCACATTTTATTGGCAGATAATGCACTTAAAAGGTATATTTATTACCTTTAAACTAAAGTTTTAAAAATTGTTCTGCGATTTTTTTTAACAAAGATATAGGTAATTGTTTAAAAAAACAGCACTTTTTTAAATTATGCATAAGTCCAGGAAGGTAAATTTTGAACAAAAATTATTAAAAACAAAAACGTGCCTTCTTATGTGTAGAATTAGAAAAAAATATTTAGAATTAAAAAAATAAAATTTTTTTTACCATATTTTGAGTTTCTAAATTTTTTTTAAATAGTCACAAGTTCAGAATGGTTGATTTTAGAAAAAAATCATTAAGAACAAAAATATGCCTTCTTATGTGAAGAAACAGAAAAAAATATTTAGAATTAAAAAAAAATATTTTTTTTTACCAAATTTTGAGTTTTTTTAAAAATATGTTAAAAAAAATTCCCTTTTTTTTAATTCTGAATATTTTTTTCTAATTCTACTCATAAGAAGGCACGTTTTTGTTCTGAATAATTTTTTTCCAAAATCAACCGTCCTGGACTTATACATAATTTAAAAAAAGTGCTGCTTTTAAAAAAGAATTTCTAAAAATTTGTTGTAAAGGTGGTAAACTTACCTTTCAAATGCATTATCTGCCAATAAAATGTAATGATCTGTTTAAAAAATACATATCAGTTTGAAATTTACCAAAAAAATGGAATTTTTTGACTATTGTTAATATAAATTAGGTAATACATTTTTTTTCGCTCATTAGATATCCTTAAAGTTAAACAAATAAGCTTTAAAAAAGCCCTCATTTATTGTTTTATCTTTATTAGTTTATGAAATATAAAACTTTTTGTAAAGACAAACATTCTGATGTTTGTACTAACGATTAAAAATTGAATTAACTGACAAGTTTTGCACATTTTATTTTGGATAATTATTGAATCTAAGTATGAGTAAATTAATTCAAATTTTTATAATAGATATTTAAAGCTGAATAAAGATCAGCTGTAGAGAATAACAAATCAAGTTTAATGTTTATATTTAGTCATAATAAATGGAGATATAGTAATTTGTTTATATTTTGTACAATTTTAAAATCAATACTAACCAAACAGAAAATAAGTAATCATTATATTTAATAATTAATATCATCATTAATAACATAATGTTTCAATTACAGATTGTTTAAGCAATCGATGATGAATTCTGCATCATGTGATTTTATAAAATAAATAAACAGAGCTGAAATTATAATAAAGAATACGATAAATTTCTGAATTTAGTAAATTTTAAAGTGAATTAATTTAGATATTAAAGTATTACAATATCATAATTATTTAAGTAAATATTAATGTATGATAAGTTTCAAAAAAAAAGTCTCAATGGTTTAAAATTAAGACACCCTAAAATGTCTTAAAAGTGAGGACAAAATAAGACACTTGTTTTTAGAGTGCATGTTTGAAATATATCTCTGTTTATTTAAATGATAATTTAAGTTCAGAAATTAGTAAACATTAAGTGTGAAAAATAAATAATATTTCCGGTTAAAAGACGTAGATAGAGATATATGATTCAACGCTTTTAAAAAAATTATTTGTTTACACAATTAAAAAAACTAAAATTTCTGAAAATTTTTTTCTTTTGCATAAATAATTGATTAAAATCATTTCAAACAATACGTGATTCTTGTAGAAATCATTACAATTCATCAGTAAATTTCGGAGATACCGCGTTTTAGAAATAAAAATTTATTTATATTTTTAAGAATTGTTTTCCTATTTTTTATTAACATATATTCTTCCGCTTTTCACTAATTTAATAGAAATCGCAGTTCATGGGAACAACTTTGATATTTTAGTTATTGTTTGACTCAAATCTTAAAACCGATTTTTAAAATCCAAAATGGCGGACCGAATGTGACTGACTCATTCAAGAAAAGATGGATTTTTTTTTAATATTTAAAATCGTAGTAACTACTAACATTTTACAAATATCTTCCCCTTTTATTTTCTCAAAAACTTGGTTGAAATTTTTAAGGGCATGTGATGGAATATGACGTCACTGTGGAAAAATTTATCCCTAACTTTTCTCTTAAAATATTAAATATTTTGTCACAACACTTAGTAGAATTGCCTAAAATATTATAAGCAAGGTCTCTCTGACCCTAGGATGTTTAAATTTTGGTTCAAAATTAATTTTCAAAAAATTTGCTGTTTTTTTTTAAATTTTTCAAAATTAATTTTTAGGTCAAAATTCAAACAAATTCGGGTCAGATAGACCTTCCTAATGGCAGTTAAGGTAATTGTACTAAGCGTTGTGAGAAAATATTCAGTATTTTAAGAGAAAAGTTATGGAAAAGTTTGGTTTATACCAGTAACGTCATAATCAATCAAATTCCCTTAACTGTTATAAAAACTGAAAAGAATTGCGGTAAAGAAAAGTTGTTTAATTTTAATGAAAGTGGAAATGTGCCTCGGGAGATATTTATGATAGAATTATAAAGTTTCTGTTTTAATAAATCGCAGGTAGCAGTTCATCGATCTTTTCGCAATTGGCAAGTCCATGAATGAAAATCGGAACACGTTGACGCGAGTCCTCTGACGACACACACTCGAACACTCACGCAATTTCTTGCAGATGAGCGCCTTTCACATGGGTAAGAAACCATGCCATGTTCGCTCGCGGGCCTTGAATCGTTGATATTTATGCAAAGTATTATTCAGATCCATTCCAACCTTTGAGTACTCTATGCGAAAGCGTATTTTATGAGAATCACGTACTATTTTTTTCAAAATTCCACTCTTTAAATAATAAAAAGTTAAAGCTGGAATTTATTGAACAGCTATTTTCTTTCTTTTGTTGTTTTTATTTTTTTAAGAAGAATAAAAAAATTGAAACCAAAGTTTCATCCCTCTTCATTTTTACTTAAAATTAATTTTATTGAAATTAACTTAATTGTTTTTTCTTGAAATTAGAAAAATTAAGTTTTTAGAAATCTTAATTTTAATGTAGTTTTTAAGTAAGAATGTAAGAATATTCAACTCTCTGAATCTCCATTTGTCAGAACATTTAACATTCCTAACCTCCAATTGTATAAAAATTAAAATTTCAGAATCTCCATTTGTCATAAATTTTATCTTTCCGAATCTTCATTTGCCAGAATATTGAACTCTCCGAATAACCATTTGTCACTAATTTTAACACTTCGACTACTAAACATACATACTTTGCATGTATCAGATCAAAAGAATATAGAATTGCTAAAAGAGCTTTCTTATTGGCTGGTCATTTTGCCGGATACATTACCAGCCAATCAGAAAGCGCTTTTAGCAATTCTACATTCTTTTTTCTGGTAGATGGAAATTCTGTAGGTTCAGTAGTCGGAGTCTTAAAAATACTGACAAATGGAGATTTGGAAAGTTAAAAGATGTGACAAATGGAGATTCGGAGAGTTGAAAATTCTGACAATTGGAAGTTAGGAATGTTAAAAGTTCTGACAAATGGAGATTCGGAAAGTTCCATATTCTGATTATCATTAGGATAATAAAATGCATTAAACCATATCTGTATGCTTTTCTTCTTGTGTGAAAAAAAGAAAAGTGCCAGTGACGTCACACTCCACCACATGCCCCTAATTTGACAATTTAAATTTGAAAAGAAAGTATTTGCTTGAAACTCGTTCCTAAAAACTTGTCATTTTAATAATAATTAAAAAAAACATAGCTAATTTAATTTTCGAATTCTAAGTACAAATACAAAAGTAAAAAAATGATTATTCATTGGATTATGAACACATATTTTATAAAGAAGGAAATCGTAGAGTGGATAGTGAAGTGTGTGGTGAGAACGTCGTATCGATTCTTTTCAATATTCTGTGATACGTTTTATTGCTACATTTACTTTTATGATATCGCCCAGCTTTTCACACCCTAGCACAGTTACCAGTGGGCCATATGAGCTTACTTTTATGTTATATATACCGCGATCATACAACTACAAATGCATGGCTGAAACCCAGAAACCTAGAAAAATATGCTGCCCGTCTCGCAAATCAAAATCGTCCTTCCGCTTTATTCTTGCTGACAAGGATCTCTTTTATATCAACTCAAATCAGAAAATATTACGACCATTAGTCTTTAAATATTCCACATAAAGCAGAACCACAAATATAACTACATTACAGATAAAGAAATTTGTTAAAAATCATTATTTTTAATTATTTCTTTCATTTATCTTTATTTTACTTCAAAAAGTGGATTACAATATTATTATTTATGTATTTTATGATTTTTTAATAAATTTTTTACATATGAATATGCAACAAAAAAAATTTTATTTTGGACCTTATAAGACACAATTTTTATTGTAGGCTCTCTCTTAATGAGCAATTTAGAAAACACTCTTATACCCAGTTTAAGTTGTAACCTATTAAGTTTATTAATTTTACATTTTTTATAAAAAAAAAAAAAAAAATGTTTAACCATATCTCAGATTCAATTGATTTTTTGCTAAGTCTGTAAAGTGATGATTTTAAGTTAAACTAGCATCTAAAAAACTATCAACTTTCATTTAATTTCATCAAGTAGTTTAGGCCTGATGCGCAAACAAAATTTATTCACAGACAGACACACAGACAGAGACAAAAGGACAGACAGACGGACGGACATTGTTTTTGGAATTTCGTCTCAAAATGAAAAAGTGTAGATAAAAATAATTTTTCGTCAGATTTAACTTATGATATCTTCAATTTTGTAATGTTATATTAAGAAAAAAGTTACGGACAAATATTCAGTCTATTCCTGTGACGTCATAAACCATCACATACAAATCTTTCGAACCAAATTAATACAGAGGAGAGAGAACTGAATTTTACAAATCGCGAAGTTGGCTTGGAGGTAACTTGAAATTGAGTTTACACTGACACGCGTTTAGTTCACCCTTTTTACCCCTTTAGCAACGAATCACGACGTTCACTCCTTTTCGCGTACATTCTCATTTGCTTGTCGTGTTTTACAACTCGTCTCGCGTTTCATGGCCGCTAAACGTGAGGAATGACTGAACTTATTCTTAACGACAAATCATAGCTTTATATTCTCGCAGAAAGCTACTTTAAATTATTCAAGGAAAAACTAATTTATGACATTCTGAACATAATTGATCAAATATTTTTAAACAGTAAAAAACAATTTTATTGTAATTGAATGGATAACTCAGAGAAGTGAGACTATTAATTTTTTTTTTTTTTTTGAATTTATAATTATAAAATAAATAATTAAATATAACGCCGGAACTAGGCCCTTTAAGTAATAAATGTTCCAAATAAGACTTAGCCGTGAAAGATTGATATCCGAAGATTATTATTATAGTAAATAATATATTTTTAAATCGAAAATGTTGATTTTATTGAGCTTCAAACTTTAGCTACCCCATCTTGCCCCCATCTCCCATAAACGAAGAATTAATACGTCTGATATAATGTTTCTTAATTTACAATTAAGCTTGATCATAGACCTAACATTGAAATTAGTATGGAATGAGATTAGAACTTCTGTTTTTAAAAAATATACCCTTTTAAGAAAGAAAAAATATAATTAACTCTTTATTAAGGCTAAGATAATTGAAAAGTTTAAGGTTTGTAATGTGTAGTGGAAGCAGAAAGGAATCTATTAATTAAAGTAGTCACCACCCTTAAGGGCATTAAATATATGAATATGTCAGCTTTCATATAGGAGTTTCTCGAAAAGCAAGGGAGACTTTCTGAGGGAGAAATTCCCGCAGGAAATGAAAAGTTATCATGTATATTAATTCACAACAATAAGACTTGGAATTCTCAAAGGAAATGGAAAATTGAAATATTAATTTAAAGCGTAATAATTTCCTTTATCTTTAATTTATTTATCAAAAACTATTTTAGCACAAAAATTATATAATTGAAATATTTAAGCACCACAGTTTTTTAACAAAAAAATTTTATGCCCTTTTAAACTTCATTTAATCAAATTTGTGTTTTTTTTACTTGCAGACATTAAAAAAAAAAAGATTGTAAAATTTATTTTTTAAAAAACACTTTTGTTCGTATTTAAGCATTTTCTGAAATATTATGATGGACTGAGTATCGCGTTCATAAACATCAAAGTTTTCAAGGAACCAGGGTTCGTTTTATAATTCAGTATGGCGTTTGCGAATCAATTGCTTTAAAAAATTTTAATTCCTGACTAATCAAACTGGAATCTAGTTAAAAGGAGTTTTCAAGGTCATTTATTAAAAATATTTCCTTAAAAAATACATTTTAAAAATTTTTGAAATATAAAATGGAAGCTTAATCATTTTTTAAGTTTTGTTTAATCGAAGTAAAATTAATTTTAATATGGTTTTTAGTAATGTATTTCAACTTTTGTGTCAAAAAATAAAATTTCAAACACAGGATTAAAAAATATCTGAGTCAACAATTTTTAAATTACTGCATCACTTATTAATAGAAGTATAATAAAGTTTATAAGTTTTCTTTAATAAACATTTAGTATCAATCAACAAATTTTCAGAATTTATTTGATTTATGAAAAAATGAAAAATTTCAAGTTCATGATTTAAATAAAAAACTTTATTTATTTACATCAAGTTCGTAACAAGCGATACAAAACAGTACCATAAACAGATTCACTTTAAGTAATTTTGAAAATTTATTTTTTACGCTAAATTCGTAATAAGTGAACCAAAATCATCGTCAAAATTTTGAATCAGAATGTTGAAAAATCTTTTTAACCCAATATTTGTAACAAGTGGTTAATTTAAATTCAAAATTAATTTTCAATAAATCGCTAGATTTTGAAAATTTTCCAAAATTAATTTTGGGTCATAATTAAAAATTTTCATTTTTAAAACATTCCGTTTGAGACCACCATATTGAATTATGAAATGAGTCTTGGTATTTTGGGAAATTATAATTCCCATGCGATATTTTAGGTTATATTACCAATATTGTTTCAAGCTATAAAAAATGAATTTTAAATTAATATTGTCAGAAATCTTACTTATCAGAAAATACAATAATTAAAAATCTAATTTCTATAAAATTAATCCTATCTAATTTAATTTTATTTGTCTGCAATTGCATCTTACCAAAACATTTTTTTAAACCGTGTTTCCCAACCCTGATCGAGTTGGTACAATAAAATAGGCGTCGCTCGAATTTGTGCGCGAAAATTCAAATATAGATGATAAGGGTTAAGATTCCCGCGCACAAATAGAAGCGACATCTATTGTACATCACTGACTTAATCAAAGATGTGAAACTCTCTTGAAAAAAAGTTTTAAGATCATAGAATTTGGTATAAGTGAGATAAAATTGGATAAATGAAGCTTCTGATAACTGAAATTTCATACAAATTGTATTTTCTAATGAAATCAAAACATTCGAATCGATACGCCAAGTTAATTCCAAATTCGATTTTATTTTGAAAAAGGAATTTATCAATTTCGAAATGAAATAAAAATACTTTCTAACAAACTTAGCTTCAGTTACGGAAATAAATTGTTATTTGTTCAAAATATATCTTTCTCCCACAGTATAGACATAAATAACTGGGATGCCGCGAATCAGCAGCAATATACGCAAAGTTTTCGCGGTTGTGATAAATCTCTCAACTCGAGCTATAGTTGCAGTGGAGGGTTCGAAGGGGGGAATGGGCAAGGCGTAAGTTTTAACAGTGGGATCAGTAACATCTCTGGTCTGCATTTCGACTAAGGACCCAGGAAGCGAGCCACCACTTTCGACTAAGGTTACATGCTCCAAGTTCGGTCCTGTTGTTGGTCTCTTGGTAGCTAGCTTGGTTTACAGTTTACCCAACAACTTCTCCAGAGATTCTTGCTCATTGTATGCGTACAGTTACTAGACTTTGCTATGTGGCTTTGCAGAGACTTGCTTCTTGCATCGTTTATTTCACTTGTGTAATTGCTTTCACGTCAGACGACTTGGTCCATTTTGACCATCATGGTCAGAATTTGGTAACGTTAGGGTTGACCAAGCGATTTGATACTTGTGATGGGATAAGTGAGGGGAGAGAGACCGCAGATGGGTTAAGCAACCACGGGACATAATATCCTCTTAAGGACATTTCTAATCTTTCCCGGTTTGTGAGTTGCTTAATGTTAATTGTACATTTTACATTAATTAACTTTTCAAATTATCCGCAACTCACAACTTCGTTTCAAAACTCTCCGTTCGAAGTTCTGCTTGGTAACTTTCGGCATCATTCGGAATATTTCGGGTATGATCGGAAGCACTCGTCAACTCTCGGCTTTGGAGAAAACTTTTAATTGGAATCGCCGCCCGGGCCCGATTGTACTTGTTTTGTATCCCGGTTATATCCGGATTTCAGCAGGGTCTTTCAAATTCTGCTATCCGGTCCCTGTATGGACTTTATAAGGTTTTTATCTATTTTTTAGCATAATACAAAACAGTTAGAATGCGAATAGAATCCAGATAAAACCCAGATAGAATTAGTCAATGAATTGATATCTAAGATAGTCAGACAATGATACTCAAACAACAATATTTTAACCGAAAGTCATAAATAGCAAGAATGACTGCCTAAAACCTAAAAATGTCTACAACATGAGCAAGAGAAAAGGCAGTTTCTCTCAAAATGGCAACTTAAAGATTCGTGATTCGGATTCGTCGAGTAAAGTCGAAGTATCATCCCCTTGCCTCGCGTCCTCACGCTGCTAAGAAATGCACAGGTACGAGACAAGTTCTGGACGCACAATCTGACGCATATATACGTGGTTATGGACCAGGTATGGCGTAGTAGCGAGGCGGCGTGTTGGTAGCTATAAATCATGGGTTACCACATTGTAGCCCAGTAAATCATCGGACGCGGGGAACGCGAGAGCTTCCCAGCGTGAAATGAAACGAATTCATCTCTGTCATCCCCCACTACGGGCTTCCATCCGCCTCTTCTTGTGTCTCTCTCACTCTCACAAACTCCATTTACCACCTTCTCATTTCCACTTTATTTTCCTCTCTTTCATATCATTATTCTCTCTCTCTCTCGTTCGTGTTAAGTTTTCTATCCTCTCTGCACGCACCAGCATAGGCAGACCTCGCACCGCCTATATATACCAACTTCTACATATCTTCTTCTGCGGTATGGATATATAACTTTGGACCCACCCACCCTTGGCCCCTCTCACCCTTTTAACCAACCCAACGTCATCGAATGTCTTTCACACGCACCAACTTTTCTCCCACCCTCTGCTTCCGCCTACTTCTCTTCTTTTCCAGTTTTCTTGGACCGCGCTCAAACTCTTCATCTTCGACCTTGACACTATGGAAGTTTTTTACTTTCTTCAAATTCAGAATTGTTGATTAGTACTTGGAAGTAATCCTGATCACATTAATCTCTTTATAACTTTATTACATCTATGCTGGTGTCTCACTTGAGAATTCTCTCGAAAAAGGGAAAGTTGTTTCTGACTTTTCAGTTTTAAGAAATTTAATAAATATAAAACAATTAATTAGGAAGTTCAACTGTGATGTGGGTTATAATATTTTTTAAAAGTATAATTAATTTCAAAACAGGTTATTTTGGCGCCGCTCTCAACGCACCATCTTCAGGGACGCTAAAGAAGCTTTGCAGTAATCAGGAAAATTGTTTTTGATTCTCTGATTTTAATATGAAATTTTTAGCTGTTATTTGTAGTCTGAATTATTATTTCTATAAAGTAGAACGTCTCTATTTTGAATATTTTAGAGGTACTTGAAACGATAGATACTAGTCCGCCATTGCAAAGTAACAGCTGATGTCGTGATTTAGCCCTCATCGCGCCATCTACAGAGACGCCAAAGAAAATGTTTAGTGTTAAACTGAATGTTTTATATTATCTTATATTTTTTTATTATTCACAACAATAAACTTTGTTCTCCTAATACACTTTTCCCGAATTGGAACAGTGAAGAACTTGCCGAAATTTCTGGAATATTTGCTGCATAAAGTTTCAGGCGACGGTCATTTGGTGTTTAATTTCCCATGATAAATATTTGATGTTAATTAATTGAAATGAAACGGTTTTTCGGAGGTAATCCGAGTTATGTATTTTTCTTATATTCGTTGACTTAAATCATCTCAACCCTCGCGATTTTGCCGAGCACGACGTGTCGACAGTCGAGGTATACTGGCGCTCCTTGTTCTCTCTAAAGACAAACAAAGCATGCCGACGCATATTAATGTAGTCGTGTTATACAACATGTCCTTACTTTTGTCCTGCAATCATCCAAGCTTGTTTCAGCAGAAAAAGGAGATTACATTTTTTCACAAACAACAAAAATGAAATTAGAAATAGTATCTTGACTCAGATTTATTTTAGATTTCGATTCACAAGGACAGTCAAGTAATTTTTTATATCTAAAGAGAAATAATACATTACGTATTTTTCATTATTATATCGGTTATATTACAATTTTGAATTGAAAGCACTGTTTATGTTGCAGGGACTTAATTTAAAAATAGAGTAAAAGTAGAAATGCGAAAATAAATTTGGCCCCAAAGTTCGAATGTAGAGATACCTTACGATTCATCGATGCTTGAGTGTATATATAGGCACCTCCGCGAGTTGCACGTCAGCGGCGCAATATTTATCGTAATTTGATACAACCGGGCTAGGAACAAAAAATTGCTGGTAGCCAGAGAAACGGAGGGAAGGACCATACATCGTCAGCAGCTCAGACGCAGCCGTGCCTCCACCCTCTTCGTCTTTTTCATCCCCTCTCGTCTCCCAGTTTCCCTCATCCTTCACAGCACGGCAAAGCGCTTTCCTTTACCCCAGGGTTTTCCACCACCTTCTCATTCTTCACCCTTCCACGTCACCGTCCAATATACGCTTTCGTTTTTTCCAATCTCGAGCTCTCGAAACTTCTGAAATATCCGATTTTTTGTCTCGTTCATTCATCATCAAGGATAAACAGTCGTGAGCGACTTATGAGTCTACCGAATACGATTATATGAAAATTAATGGAATTTGAAAATTTATATCGGTCATAATTGTAGAAGCAGTCTAGAATTGGAAAAAAGAAATGAGATAAGAATTAATTGCGTGGAGAAAAATTTAATGAATGAGGTGTACCGTATCTAAGACTGCTTGCCGGATCTCCAAAGTTCGTTCTTAAGTTTTAGATTAGAAATTTTACAAAAGGAATTTTAGCTTTGTAGCAGATTTTTAACTTATTATTAACAGGGAAGTCAGAGAATCTTTTCGATCGGTCAAAAAGTGAATTAAAATGCTAGGGAAAAATTAGGGTATGTTTTATTTTAATTACAGTAGTCAATCAAGAATTTGGTTTGGGATGAGGATAAGTCAATGAGACACTAAATTTTAGTAAGAATATTTATTTATGGTTATAAAAATGAGAATTCAAAAAGAACAATGATTCCATGTAAAAATTGAACCTTACTTTGAGTAAGAATCGATTAAATAATTATCCAGTATGGGACTCGTAGTAGTAGATCCTCTTTTGAGATTGTAAATAGAGATATGGACTTAAAATCTTGAGAAATGAATTAGGCTGCATCCACAGGTACGATGTTTACACACGCCGCACAATAGCTCGTTGTATCCTAGAGAGATTTGGCAGGTGGCTGGTATTGTTTTGATTTCAAGATTTCTTTTAGTTGAACTACACAGTACAAGTTAAATTATTATCCACAAATTGAGATGAAGAACTTGAACTTCATAATAACTCCACGATAAAATGATTTTAATTGATGGACAAGTGAATTAACGATTAACACTTGCAGAACTTTCACCTGACTACTAGAGACTGTTTACTGGAGACTAGAACTGTTAACTGAAGACTGGGTGGTATAGGTCTGCTCGTTGTTGAATCTACTTATCAATTTTGGTAGGTGGTTTATATAGTGTATTTCTACGCGTGGTCCCAGGTTCCGTATCACCTCTCGGTGTTTTGTAGACTGTAAGTCTTCGTATCGCATGAGTTCTTATGTGCAGTTTGTTAGGTTCCAAAAATGTTGCTATGCCTGTTGTCACCTCTCGTTTTGACATATTGTATTATTCTCACATGTTCACTAAGAATTCATTGTAGCGTGATTTTTCTGTGTCCAAGCTGAGACTCGTTGATTCATATAATTGTTATCTCACTCAAACGGCTCAATGCTCTCTCTTACATGAGTTTTCATATTGCGACTCACAACAAATGTATTAAATATTTTGTACCCTTTTAAAAATCGAATGAAGAGACCTTTGATATATTTTCCAAATGTTATATAAAGTTTTAAATTATGTTATGAGCTCTTCATCCTGTTTGCACCGCTCTTGCTTGTAGAAATAAAAAACGAACCATTTTTTCAAATATAAATCTCCCTCCACAAGGAGATACCAAAAAGCAGCAATCCATCCCGATACAATAGAATCTGAGCTTCGGTTAGGCATTAAGAAACCGGATTGCTAATTGGTTCTCTCCCCCAAGTGGTGTTATCTTTAATCAGTACTACTGGTAAATGTAGAACAGGGAGAGGTCTCGAATAGGGTCTGTACCGGAAACGTAAATGGGGAAGGTCGGGATGGCTTTCTCGCGTTGTGGTGGCAGACCATTACGCGACTTTCACATAAATTGAATGTCGCTGCTACCAAATGTATGTAGCGATAAATATCCCCCGCAAAAAAAAAATAATGGTGGCTCATTCTGTAAATGGTGTAAAACTTAAAATCGTGCTCACCACCCTCGGCTTTTTTTTTATGGATGACCTGACACTTCCCTATCACTGTCTCTATCCCCCCAGTCAGGAAGTGTTGAGTAAACCGTTTCGCGACAACCCCTAAATTGGGAACGAGGCTAAAAGATGGAAGAAGGGTGGATAACGTATCGCGAGATGTTTTCTTATTTTCTTTATCCGTCGACCAATTCTCAGGTCAGGTTCGCTTGGGATATTGCGCCGCGGTGATAAATCAACCCCTACCTTGGTATCTACTTCTCCCACTTTCCTTTCCTTGTGGGAGATAAAAGCCCGGAACTACCTTTATAGTTGACTTCATTGCGCGCAGCGCACGTTTGTCTTTCAAAGCGTACGTGACACCTTTTTACCTCGACTATTCTCTAAGTCTACTTTTTTCTTTCTTGTGCGAAAAAATCCATCACCTCTCCAGTTGATTCGCTTGCTCCTTTATTTCTTTCCACCCCTCAGGTCACCAATTTCCCACTCACGACCCTAAGTTTTATGCAGCTTCACCATTTTTCTCGAAAAGACGTCTCAAACACACAAGAACGCTTTGTCTTTATTTCCCAACGACACCTAATGTCTGTTCCGATCAGTCCCTTTGGCATGAGTTTATTTCCTCAGGCGTCACCAGATGGGGGAAAGAATAAAAGATGGCTTTTAAATCCTGAGTGACCAATTCGTTTTCTTGGATTGTTGGCGTGAGTTATGTAGAGTTAATGTTAATAAAAATGATTGTAAAGATTTTATTATATGTTAAGTAATATTATTTGATTTTAACGTTGACAAAGATTGTTTTACGTAATTAGTTTTTATAAGAATTATTATAACATCAAAAAGACTCTTTATGAAAATCACAAATTATAAATCACACTAGAAACAAATTGTGAAATCAGAAAAGTCAATATATAATAAATTTATGGTTTTAATTTATTTCAACACATTATGGGCAGGTTCAATGTTATTGTCGTTTTCATGACGACTTCCATGTTAATGTTAACAGAACTTTGTAACAAATTTTGTGTTTATATTTGTACCTAAATTTCTTTTTGATTTTAAAAAACATTCAGACTTTTGCGAAATAAATTATATTTAGAGGAAGCTCAAAGTCCATAAAGTTTCCCATGTAAAATGCATGGAGAAAAAAGGCGTTTTCGTAGATTTCATATAAAATCTTGGGAAATTAATATTTTTTGATCGGATAACGTTGTTTTTAGAAATGTTCAAATAACAACTTCCAATAAATTATTTATAATTTTTTTGTTATTAACTATTTTTTACAGTTTGGCAAAAATACCCCCATAAATTGCACAAATAAGGGAGAAATCGTCATAAAATCTTTTTTACTATATTTTTTGGAGTTTTTTTTGCTTATCAACTTTTTCAAAATAAAGCTAGAGACTTGCTTTTTTTTTAAATTTGCAATTTTTCATATATGATGTAACCAAACCTGAACAGAAAATTTAAAGTTTATTTATAACCCTTGTTTAAAGAAATTATTGTTATTTGTTATAAATTATTGTTATTCCAGTAACCTTTTGTTTATCATTTATTAATTTTCAAATCAGCACTCCGTTTTTTCAGAAAAGTACTTTTCATATTTTATATTTATAAAATAATTAAAGAATAAAAACAATTAATTATACAAATAATATTTGATACTTAAAACTGAAATTCACGTATGATACATATCTTTAGCTATCCCAAACATAAATAATTACAAAACCTAAAAAAAAATTAAGTATCTAGCTTTGTTTTATAAGAAATTACTAAATAAAAAAATTAGTTTGTTTTCACTATTTATGAAATCGTAATTTTATGGTTAAGACTTATTTTTCATTATATAAAAAGTTGCAAAATGCAAAAAAAACACAAGTGTCTAGCTTTATTTTTTAAAAAGTTGATAAATAATTACAATAATTTGATTAGACAATGGTTGTAATGTAAATAAATTTCAAGTTCGATGCTTAGTTTTGGTTATGAGAAACATAAAAAGGTGTAAAAAAACTGCAAGTTTATAGCTTCATTTTTTAAAAAGTTGATAAATAATAACAGTAATTTGTTTAAACAATGGTTGTAAATAAATTTCAAGTTTAATGCTTAGCTTTAGCTATATAAAACATAAAAATATATAAATTTAGAAAAAACCGCAAGTTTCTAGCTTTATTTTTGAAAGAGTTGATAAATAATAACAATTATTTGTCTAAACAATAGATATAAATAAATTTTACGTTTGATGCTTTGGTTTGGCTACAACAAAAATAAAAAGTTGTAAAATATAAAAAACCGAAAATTTATAGCTCTATTTTTGAAAACGTTAATAAATAATAACAATAATTTGTTTAAACAATGATTGTAAATAAAGATTAAGTTTGATGCTTAGGTTCGGTTGATTATATATGAAAAGTTGCAAAATTAAAAAAAAAATTTATAAAATTAATAATGATTAATTTATTATTGACTATTATTACTGATTATTATAAACAAATTATAACACTAGAGGCAGATATTCGGTATTTATTAACATTGAAGTTAATAAAAAACTTTTTTGTTGCTATGTGATCACAAAATAATATTATTTTTATAACAAAAATAGGTACTAAGGTTTATTTAAATAGTTTATTAAAATAAATAAATATATAAAAATAAAATTTGTTTAGTCTTTGATGTTATAATTTAGAATCATATCAGATAAAGTTAATATCACAACTTTCATTATACTGCAATTCATTATAAATAATAATAGATAACTTTTTTACATAACTAATTGTTATAAACAAATGCAAACCCTAATGTTACGTATTTAACTCTTGAGCAGCAAATTAATTGTTCTGTGTCACTAGTGTAAATAAATTTTGTTATTTGTTTTTTGTTAATTCTGCTATTGTAAATAATAAAAAAATAGATTTGTTGTTAGCAATTTCATAAACAAATAAATAAATAGTTTTATCTTCTTTCTTATAAAAATATACATTTTATTTACACATTTTTTTATAACAACAAATTATTTAAATAATTTTAGTGCCCATTGTTACTATCAAAATAATATATTTTTCTGATGAGATAGTAAAAAAATCTTGAATTATCGCCCTCAATGTTAAAAAATAACGAATTTATGCCTCTAGTGTTATAATTTGTTTATAACAAATATTGTTTATAACAATCAGGGGAATGAAGAAATTTTATTTATTGTATGACCTTTTGCTTTTCGGAAAGTAAAGTTTTTAATTTTATAAGATTTTGATAATACGTCACTAAGGGACGTAGAATAAACGAGGGAAATATAAAAATTAAATTTTTTTATCAAATTGAAACTAACAAATAATTAAAATGTTTTTCAAAAATTGGCTTCGACAAAGATTTTAAAAATTATATAAGCTTTAATAAAAAAAAACTTTAAATTTGGTGCAAGATTAGAGGCTTTACACAGATTTATAAATTCCATATATTTATGCATTTATTTCATTGGTACTGTGGCGATCATTATGGAAAATGTTAAAAAGTCATTTTTAAAAAATGTTTGTAATCTATAAAATACTAATAAAAATTATCCAAATTAAAATTTTTCAATAAATTTTACTAAAAATTTAATAAAACTGTGATACTTCACTTGATTCAAAACATTTTCTGTGTTTTCCATTTTATTTTGTGCAGAAACCGCACAAGTTCAAAAGTTAATTTATTTTTTTATACCCTATATTAATTAAAATATAAATCAATCATATGAAACTTTTAAACTTATAGATTATTAGAAAATAATACAAAACGCAGAAGTAAAAAAAATTTTCACATTTACAAGAAAAACAGTTTTTATTGATTCCTGGGTATGGATTCTGAGTTAGCACCGGCGCTAAGTAGCGCTTACTTATATTTAGCGCATAAAACTTAAATATCTTTACTGAAATTCATTGCCAATCTAATCAATAAAAGTATTCTATTTAATGATTCTTAAAAATGTTAAGTAGAATGTTGTACAAAAAAGATTAAATTGAATTTAACCTCAAGAGTTAGCGATTTGACAATGCTTTTATTGACAAATCGCTACAAGCGATTTACAGGACACGAATTCGTGTTCATAACAATTGAAAGTGTGCACGTTGCCAACATTTAAAACTGACAGCAATAACAAAAACAATCTTTTATTTTAAAATCAGTGTCCATAAGAAAATAAATTATTTATGAAATTGAATAGTTATTTTGCTTTATATTTGTGTTTAAAAAGTATTTGTGTAAATTGGAAGCGTTTATGTGAATCAAGGTTAGTAAATTATGATTAAAATATATTTATTTATTAATAAAGTCTCTTTTGAATAATTTTTTTTTCTTTCTAAATCTAAATTAATGAAAAATCTGTTACAAATTGAATTTAGGGAAAGTTTGGTAGGTTTAACAAAGTTAATTTCATGTATTGAGGTTATGGAGCGGAACATTTATTATTGTTATAGTGTTTCGTGCTTGAGCTAAGTATATAGCGCTGTTTTTCCTTTTTGATGCAATAAGAATTTTGGTATTTTTTATATAGGTATATTATTGAAAATAATCAAATAATAATAATATTAGTAATATATAATAATATTTTTTACTAAATTTAAAAAAATTAAATTAAAATTAAAATAATTAATAATTATTATTTAACTACAAATTTTTACTTTTTTAAGTTTTAGTTTTTCCTGCAAAATGTTTAACTCAAACTTTCAAAATTTAGTAATATGCGATTTTCATAACATTTGTATTTAATACAATTGAAATTTACAATTTAATATTTTTTTATTTAATTGTTATATTACAAATTCTAATTTAACTATGAAAAAAACTATATTAGTTACTCTTTTCGACTCTTTGCTTTTTATCTAGAATGCATAAATTTTTATTTTTAAGTATATTGACAGATAATAAATACGTGTGTAATTTTTTTGGTCCAACATTTTGAAAAAATACTTTATATTAGTTACATCACAGTTCATCTAGTCATTAAATGTATTTTTTTAACATCTTTATATAGATGCTAGCAGCTCATCTAAATTTTGTATTCCGGGACATTACACTAGTGTTTTTCTACGTATTTTTCTCTGCTGAATCATGTTTTCATGTTTTTGGTCAGTTTTTTTAATATTATCTCAGAAAGTTGAACAAATCTGTCAATTCTAAATTTGGATTTGGATTCAGCGGAGATAAATACTGAGAAAAACACTAGTGTATTGTCCCGGACCAAAAAAATTGTTATTTTGTTTTTTTCTTGTTATGAGCAGTTTTTTTAGATTGTCTACAAAATTTTAGCCAGGCTGCTTATTCCGACTCCAGATTCGGATTCAGCGTAGAAAAATACGTAAGAATACACTAGTCTAGTGTCCCGATAAAGAGAGATAATTTCTTTGGTTTTGATTTGTGTTTTAAATTTTTTTTGAGGTTATTTCAAAAAATAAAACAAGTCTAAAAATAAATTAGTGTAGTGTTTCGGACAAAATTTTTTTTTGTGAGGCTGTGTTGGTAGTAAAAATGACTAAATAAAAAAAAACTTTTTCGTTCTCATTTCTTGTTCAATTTACTTTAAATGTTATTAATTATCAAAAAATATGTATTATTGTAATATTTTTTAATGTTTTGAAAACTATTTATATTATTTATTATTCTTTATTAACATTTTTTAGATCTTTTCTATTAATTGCTTTTTCTTGTATTTAAGAAATTTTAATAATGTAACATAAAGCAATTAATAACTTTGAAATGAATAAAATTATTATTGTTTAAAGCAGGCGGTGAGTACGGAGAAAATCGAAGTAATGCATGATGAAGACATCGCAGTTCTAAAGGAAATCCGAGATACTTTATCAAACATTTTTGACATTTTAATCGAGACACATGTTCTCTTGAAAACCGTCGACAATAATGGAGAATAGCCTAATATATTATCTTCATTTTATTATTCTCATTATTATTATTATTATTTTAATCTATAGATTATATAATTATATAATTATATATTGTATTATTATTATTTAATTATTCATTATTATTCTAATTATTGATTTGTTATTTATAATTTGGAAAATAAAGTGATTTAACAAATCATATAATATAATATTATATTATTAATATTTAATTTTTCATTATTATTCTAATCATTGATTTGGTATTTATAATTTGGAAAATAAAGTGATTTAACAAAAATTTATTTTAATTACTTTAAATAATTTAAAAATTAAATTGAATTTTCAAAAAATTAATGAAATAATTAAATCAAATTAAATTGAAACTAAAAATGTTTAATTGCAAAATGTCAAAAATTTAAGAAAATATAATTTTGGTTAACTTACAATTCATATTTTTTAAAAAATCGACATTTTTGACAATTTAACTTCTTCCACAAGTTTCACTACTTTCTGTCGATAACTTTAAAATTTTATTTTTTGTAATTTTCAACAATCCGTCGTACGGGTTTAAAAAAATCTTAATTTGAAAAACATTTCTAAAATAACCAAAATCATTTCTTTAAATTTGTAATAACTTATTGTAATTCTGGATTTAAAATTTGAATAAGAAATTTGCATTCCTAACCAACAGGTTTAATTTCATTAGCTTTGGACTGTAAATTAATTTTAATAAAATTTTCTCAATTTACTATCACTATTTTTTTAATAGGCTTTTTGTATAGTTTTAAAAAACATTACGTATGGATTTTAAACATTTTCGACTTTTATAAAATTCAAAATTCTAAAACCTATCAAAAGAAATATTTTACAATTTTATAATTGTAGTATCATTTTACATCTAAAATAGTCCTAAAAAATTAGCACCTCTGTGATCCATATATTTTTATAGGTTAAAATTTCACATGTGACTCGCCTTAAATCTTTTCAAGACATAGAGTTAAAAAAAAGTCTTTCTTTAAAAAGAAATAGAGTTTCTTATTAGAATTAACGTAACTTAAAAAATTTTTCTTTTTAATATAATTGCATTAATATGAAATATTTATTTTCTTTTTACAAAAACGATTTGTTTCAATTATAAAGAATTTATTTTTTAAATTACTATTATTATTAATAAAATTGTATTAATAATGAGTAAATTTAGAGATTACCTAGTTTAAATTGAAATTTTGTTGACGTACTATAAAAATTCTTTTAAATCAAACAATTACTATTATATTAGAAAAAATGTTTTTTTAAAATAATAGCATTAGAACTTTTCTATTTTATACACGGAAAAAAAAAGTTTTTCAAATACTACAAAATTATTTCAGTAGTCTTGGATAAATCGCTTTACAAAACAAAGTTTCGTATTGTTTACTAAATTTTCTGCTCTTAATGTCAAACTTTTCTAAACTATTTACGAAACTTTCTGTACATTTTATAAAACAGGCCTGTAAAAAAAACTTCTGTAATTCATATAAAACTAATTCAGCAAAAGTTATCAAATTATTTTGTGGAAAGTACAAAATAGATTTATTTTCTTTGGAAAATCTAATTTGATAAATTATTTTAACAGAATTTCAAATATATACTTTTCATTTATTCTAAACTTGCCCGTTCTAAATATTAAAATGTCCATTTGTACGAGTTACGAATGAGTTTCGTAAAATATTTGACTGCGCTCGCGCGCGCAATTAACAGTGTGCCGTGTGTCTATCACAGTTGAATTTCAAAGGATTTCTATGTTTCAATGCAACATAGAAAATGTTATTGTTATTAGTATCTGTTACAACAAACTTTTAGCAACTGTTTAAAACTAATAGAAAAAGGGAAATACTTTAAATTTTTGTATTCATAATATAAATTATGATTTGTTTATACTTCCAATACAAACAATTTTTAATCCAATGTCTTCTTTAATTATTTTGTTTTTTAATGTTTAATATTCTAGTTTTAGTTTAAATAAAAAGTAATTTTCAAAGAATGTCTGAAAAAAAATTACGGAAAAACAGAAAATGAAACTTTACAATATCTTTAATTTTTTAAAAGTCACTTGCTTTTGATAAACAGGTAATGTTGGTTAATATTGGTTTATTGGTTGGATTTTTTAAAATATTTTATTCAAAAGTTATTGGATAAATAAGATTTGATTTAGATATATTTTTAAAGACAATGTTATTCAACAAAAGCCAACAAATAACGTTTTAAAGAGAAAAATGAGCTATTATTTGTCAAGATTGGATAAAAATTACATATTTCCACTAGATTCAAAGAAAAAACATAAAATGTTAAATAATTATTATTTGACAACAAATTTTGACACAACATAATTTTTTCTAAGAAATGTGAAACTTGATAATTTAAAATTTGGTGAAATTAACTTTAATAATATTTTTATTCAGCTAAAACCATTTCTTAATTTGAATTTTTAACGAAAGGAGTTAAAAAAATATGTAAAAAATTCAATTAAAATAAAAATTAGCAACGTTTAAGATATAAACGTTTCTGATAAATTACACGTTTTCTAAAATTATTTGCTTATTTTCACCCAAAAACACTGGAAAGTTTTCTAAAAATTAGCTTTTTATCGAGTTTTAACGGAATTTGTTGAAAAAACGAGAAATATAGAAAAATATCAAGAGCAACTTTTTTTACATCCTTTGAAGAGGAGCAACTAACAACTATTTCAGGCCGATCCTGAAAAAAAAAAAAGATATGCAAATTATTTAAAAAGTTATTACACTTAAAAGGTTTTTTCTTAAATTTCAAGTAAACGAGAGTTTCAAAAATTAAAATCTTTATAACTTCATGAAAATTTTTTTTTCAGACAAACAAAAAAATACATGTAGTCTAAAATTATTTGAAAAACAACTTTTTGGAGATACTTAACTTATTTAATTATTTTATTAATAATTTGCTAATAACTATTGTTATACTAAATTTAACTAGACTAAACTTTTGTCAATTTTTACTAGAAATAAGTTATTACTGTTTCACATGATTGAAATGAGATGTTAAACTTAAATAATAGAAATGTTTTTAGTTCTTATTATTTCATAATTTTACAAAGATTAGATGAAAACTAAAAATTCCTCTTGAATTCAAATATTATTTCACTTCAATTTTGATATTTATTTTGATTATTTTTATAAGATTCTACAATATTATTTTTCTAAAAAATATCTTTATCTCTAAAATAAGTAATTAACAAAAGATACTCAAAAGGAATTGCCATTTCCTCGTTTGGTGAAAATTTATTTAAATGGCACATGCCAGAACTAGAGGTCACCGAGTACTTGGAAATCCAAATCATTAGCCTCAATGGCCCCGTGGTAGTGCGTCTGACTCGTTATATGCGTTCGGTTTAGAAAATCAGGGTTCGAATCTCAGCGTCGCTAGGATTTTTTAAAATATTCGTTTCTATGCGTTTACTTGCGTTTAAGGTATTAATAAAATATTAAATTAATTATGTATGTATGTATGTTTGCGAATCGTCAACTTTCGACCAATCACCTTGCATCTCACCAACAACAGTCAAAATACCACACCTACTAGTAACCAGAGAAGGGGAAGCGTTCACAGTCTCATCAGACAACTGATGAGTCATTCTATTTTCTTTTCTGCATGGTTCTGTTTTACAAAACTCCTCTAGAATTCTTACAAACTCCCCGATAGAAATACTATTGCTTCATTTTGTATAATTAACGGAATTTAGGTATAATATATATGAACAAATTTAGTAATTCATACAAACCTTGCTATACGAGTTTTCACAAAACTTTTTCATGTATCCAAGAGTCCAAAAAAAGTTTTGTAAATATCAATAAACTTTTTTTTTCCGTGTATTTTACAAAATTTTAATAAATGCTCTTCGTTTCAATTTGTTTAAATATAAAGTTTTTGGTGAAATAGTATATACATATTAATTGTTTCTAAGGTTACTTTTACAAAATATCATATAATATAAAAATTTCAGTGTTTACTTATAATTGTAACTTATTTCAACGAAAAGTGTATTCACTGTTGTCTCTTTACTCACTGGTGCAGTTATCATATTCTGATTTAATTTTTTTATTTGTTTCATATATGTATTTATGTTAAGAACCTCTTTTGAGATAACTTTTATCTTTAAATTTTTCCACAAAACAATTCTACCAACCTAAACACATTAGCGATAAAATCTTTAGCCTGAATATAGCTCAAAGCGCTGATTAGCGCAGCGCTAAGCTCAGAATCCATACCCTGAACAATTTCGATTTATGGACTTGCGGATTTATGGACGTGCGGTTTCTGTACAAACTGCCTCAACTTAAAGAACGTCATGTTACTTTTAATATTTTACCAAGGAGCTGTTTTTTTTAATTTAATTAACAAAAGGCATTAACAATTTATTTTTGCAATTAATTACTGTAGTGGGACACATATTTGACAAATAATTTTATTTTCAATTTCCCAAATTCAATTTCCTCAAATATAATGTTCCAAAAATGTCATATATAATTTCAATTTTCTAATTTGAAATAAATAGCACTCATGTTACCTATGTAACTGTAATAGATAAATATTTTAAACTATTACAGTTATTTTTTACTTCTTGGTTTTTCTTTTTAATACAAGAAACTATAGAAGAAATTATTTTGTTATTATTATTAAACAGTTCATCAAAATTAAATAATGAACCACCCAGGAAAAAAAACTGATTGATAAAATTCTTGCGTAAATCAGTGATTTTCTATGCCTGCTCTATTCATGAGAAATTTTTTGAATCTTTTTTAACAATTATGAATGGGATCAAAAATTTGTCGATTTGTAATTGGAAAAAGTGAATCGGAGATTTTCTTTTAAGAATTTGTAATATTATATTCTTTAATGAAAATCTCCGATTCACTTTTTCCAATTACAAAACGACAAATTTTTGATCCCATTCATAACTGTTAAAAAAGATTCAAAAAATTTCTCATGAATAAAATTAATTTTCCTGGGCAACTTAAATTGTCGGAAAAAAATTCTTTCAAATCGAATTTCAATTTTTTTAAATCCTGGGCACTAGTTAAATAAATGAAAGAAATTTTAAATATAGTAGTCTGACATTTATATGCCAATAAAAAAATGTCTATAATTTAAATAAAAGAATAATAATAACAATAATAACATGACTTTATTATATAAAATAAACCACCTTTTTAGATCCTTTTGGTAGCTATAACACTGAATATTATAAATACATGTAATTAGGTTTGAATTTATCAATGTAGTAATTAGAAATCTTAAAATCCTACTATTTTGTATGTCAACTTTAAAATGATTAAATTTCAATAAGAAAATACTTGTTTTAAGTAAAATTTTAAGTAATATGTCATACTAATTAATAAACAAGCAAGTACACGGGGAAAAATCCCAGCCAGTTTTGTAAATAGCACAAACTATTTTTTTAAAAGTAAGTTTGCAATATTCTTTCTTTTGAAAAAATGGAATCAATATTGTCATAGTTACATGACCACAACATTGATATTTATATAAGTATGGTTTTTATTTAAATAATAATACCAAGTTTCATTTAATATTATATATTAAAACTTTCTTCTTAAAATGACGTTTTTTGATAAAATATAAATTTGATAAAACAATCAATGATATCTAATATAAAATACAATATTTTGAAAATACTTTAAAATATCATGTAAATAGTTATTCATTGTAAACTTGGTTAATGCAACAGAAAATTTCACGACCCTGACTTTCCATTTGTGTACATATATTGATTTCAAAGAGAAAAGTAAAGTATTTTAAAATTTCCCTTTCAAGAATCGATACTATGTACACGTACAGTCCTGGCAAGGGTATGCTTTAACATTTTTCTATACAAATTGTTAACCAAAATATTGAAGCATACTTTGCCAGGACTGTATAAAGTAGCTCGAACTTCATAAAACGCGCAATGTGCTTTCAATTAATATGTAAACTCTAAAAAAACGTTTTTTTGGAGATTAAGTTTGTATATTAAGTATTTCATTTAATCTTAATTGAAAAAATGTATTTATTTGAAGGTAAAATGTATTTGAAACTATTAAAATTATATCTATAATTATTTCCATACCCAATCTACAATACTAATTGTTGTGTATTGTGCTGGTAAGAAAAATTTTATACGTGTATTGGGTGAACACAAATTTATTATAATTCTCAACTATTAATTAGATACAGACAAATATGCCTAACTTAGAACTACTGCCAATTTTAGATGTTTTCAGTTTGAAATTTGAATGTCTAGTGACCTATTCTGCTAAGCCAAGGACCTCATCCCTTTTTTCTCATTATCTGAGTTGTAAGGAGTGGGAGACTAATTACCCCTACTCTAGTAAGTTGAGGAAGGTCCAACGGACCTTCTCCGTAGACTAATGGACTAAACTCATTTGGTTAATTACGAGGAAAAATTACAAGTACAATTCTCAAATGAGAAGTCTAAGCCTACTTAACCATGTTATTCTAGGACTCTTAATACATTTCTGAACGATCAGACTGACACAAATCCAGTCTGATGAGATGTCCCTTTGATTAATCATTGCATCGTAATAAATAATAATTTACATTCAAATTTATAAAAACGAAGCCTTTAAATATTCAATTTCTGAAGAAAAATTACAATCTGGAAAAATTTATAGCTGTGGTAAATTTTGAACTTATACATTAAACTTAACAATATAATGTCTATTGTTACTCCGTAACACTAATCCTTGTAGATGCCGTTTTAGTTGTATAATCTTCGCAAGGCAGTGATAAGTCTTATAATTCCCGAGTTAAAAAAGTCCAAAATATCGCAGTAAAGATTACCCTTAGTACAGAGACGCTTAGAAATAGAACTCTTTGCAAAATTAGTTTTACATGATGTATGTACATTAGAGTGGTCCAAAAAAAGGTGACTTTTGGAAATTTAAAAAAATTCTTGCAGTTTCATATTCTGCATACCTAATAACGGCTTAACTAATTTTTTAAAAAATTTTAAATTCGTAATTGACGCTGCGCATTGCATTTTTCTCTCTTATGGGGTTTTAGAGAAATTAACACGTAAAATAAATACACTTTTTTCAATGTAACATTCAACTTCTTTGTACACATTGTAAAATAATGCTACTTTGTAAAGTCGTTGAAAAAGAATGAAATATTTTGTTGCAAAAAAGTAAAATCAGTTTTTTAAATATTTGCAGCTGTTATTTAGTGTCAAAAAGCACCATTTTGGTACTTTTCAGCGATACTTTTCTGTTATATAATATTAATTTTATTGCTTGGTCTTGAGCACAAATGAAAATTCATATTCTTGAGATCAGATTCTGTAAAAATTGGAAAAGTTGATAAATATTAATGGGCTCATTCGATGATTTGAAATTTGTACTTTTTGAACGAAAGTTGGTTTTACAACTATCATAAAAAGTAGCCTGACGATTGCTACTGATAAAATTGTCAAGGGTTTGGGAAAGGAGTAGAAGCTGCAGAAAAAAATTTTCCTTTTCTAGGGACTTCGTACCTGCTCAGCAGGCGACCTATTGTGTCTGGTGTGCAGAAAAGTATTGAAAAATTAGGCGTTAAATTCGTCACTACTTTAAACTACCAGGCCTTTGAAGAAATAATCTCCAATAAGCTTCCAGTAAAAAAAAACTGGAAGAAAATACGACAATTTTTAAGATCGATGCGCAGTGTCAATTACGAATTAAAAATTTTTTTAAAAAATAGTTCAGCCGTTTTTAGGTATGCAGAATATGAAACTGCAAGAATTTTTTTAAATTTTCAAAAGTCACCTTTTTTTGGACCACTCTAATGTACATAGAAAGGCAAAGGAGGGTTGCGCCTCTTATTGGAGCAGAAAAATGGACGAGCGATAAAACTGTCGGACAATCAACTGTACCGCTTATCACTTTAAACAGAAATAGCAAATCATTGTGAATCAATCTTTTTTCAATTTTAGGAATATTTAAAACAGATCTTAGGCTTTCGTAATCATGAGAAATAGGATCATAATACAAATTTAATTAGTGAGCAACAAAATGTATTCGCTGAAGTCTGGATGTATGAATACTGTAATATGGACACCAGATTATAGATGTAAACTCTAGTGTTGACCTCACAAAAGAGAAATACAGTATACGTAAAGTAGTAGGATTTCTAGAACTAGACGCATTACGCTTTATGAGGCCCAGTAATCTGACAGATTTACTTACAGCAGATGAAATATGAAATAAAAATGACAAATCATAAGATAAAACATTATCAAGATCACGAACTTCCATCACTCGATCAAGAATAGTACCTCCAATGGCACAACCGAAACGAATCGTTAGTGATTTTCTAGAATATGATATGCATGAGCATTTACTAACATTCAAAGATAATCCGTTACGATCACAATAATCATTGGGACTACTCAAGTCAGTATGAAATGCACTATTAGGTTTCAAGTCTCTGGAAGAGACACACTTGAAACTATGAAACAGGTAGTTTCTCGTAATTAAGATCCAAAAGTGGAATATCAAGAAACTCGGTAAAGATAAGTTCGAACTGTCCCTTGAAGAAACCCGTCTCATTCAGTTACTTGACTAGGTGAAAAGACAAACAAATCTGAAAGTGGAGGAAAGTGTAATGAAGAATATGATTATTATCACTGTTAACTACTTGTCCAAGCTGCGTTATTGAAGCACCACTGTACTCCTAAAAAGAAAAACGTATTGTGGTGATATGAAGAATTTGCTCCCTTGGGAAAAGTATGAGTCAAAGTAAGAAGGATATAAGCCGTCCCAACGGATCCTTTTAAAATCTTTACCAAGATATTGGTTCTAAAGCAAAAGATTCCTGACCTGGACTCCTAGAATAGACTGAAGCTCCTGTTTAGTCGGTGAGGAAGGACTCTTTGCTCTTACACAACTAAAAAACACAGAATAGGCAATCGACTTGACCGGAGAGAATATTCCATCTGATTACCAATTTAGTTTCCACAAAGGCCGGTCCTCATTAGACGACATACATACAGCAGGAAACCTAGACAGAAAGGTTAGGACAAATTAAGACCTGGGGAAAAGGAGGACTATTGTGTATTTTATCTATCACATGCACAAAACATTTAATACCAGGAGATTGGAAGATCTCATCAAGTAGATGAGAAAAACATTCATTCATTCACTCTAAGAAAAGAAACGCAACTTAGTGCTCCTCAAGGGTCAAGATTTATCTGCTTTTCGGACGATTCGTTTGGAATAGTGAGACTACTGTAAACATTGAGATCTTCGTGAATAACTGTCTGCACCCAGCTAAGTGCTGGCTGAACAACAAAAATCTTCAAATGTTCCTGGAGACAGATAAATTGAATGCAAAAATTAAATGACATTTCAAGCTTCATGCTGAGTTCATTAGTTACATCATAATAAACGATGCACCCATAGTCAAAATAGAGAAGGATTGTGCTTTTAACCAATAATAACCGCGTAGCAGTAAGTAGATAAATTTTTATCAAGTATCAGCCCAAGATCCTTTACCGAATCCCGAAAACAAATAGTTGACCCTGCGACCAAGATGAAAGACCAGCCAATGAAACCACGGAATCAATATCCTCCTGCATCATGGCTAGTAATACCGTCAAATTAGCAAAAAGTCTTGAAATGTAAATCTTAAGGTCATCGTCAAATTGATGGTATTTGCAGTATTTAAATTTAACGCACAGTTCTTACTATAACGTTCTCTATGTGAACGTTCCTTAAGATAAGATTCTAACCAAGTGATGACTGATTTAGAAAGATTGAGAGAGCCAAGATTACGGACAATTAAACTGTAATCCATCAAGTCAAAGACCTTGAAAAAATCAAAATATACTACAATTGTAACGTCTTTGTCTGTTACAATTTTAATATCAGTTGTGAGTTTAATGCAAGTTATACTGGGACTATGTTTAGGTCGAAATCCCGATTGCATTGGTTCAAACAGATTAGCAGAATCCAAATAATTGGTCCCTTGTTTAAGAGCAGCCCTTAGAAATCATCATGATCAGGAAAAACTGACACCTGAAGAGAATAGTTAAATATATGTGCTGTAACGTGGTTTTTATAACACACGTTGGTAAACAAAGCTCCGGGATTTTGCCAAAGCTAACCTTATGTAGTTGACGGGAATGCGGAAAAGCAAAGAAATAATTTCCTGGAAAAGCTTTCAACACGCACTCAACACACATTATTTTTTAATTTTGTATTTTCCTTGCATCATTGCTTTTGTTAAGCACTATATTTGTAAACTTGTTAAATTGTCATTGTGTCGACACGAAAACAACAAAATTTTATATTTCATTTTATTTTTTTGTATAATAACGAAAACACAGCACAGTCCGCGTACCACGCGACAAACACTACACTACCCGACACTCGAACCACGACGAAGAGACCGATGTAGAGGATCCAGGCGGTCGATGTCGTGATCGTTGGCCACCTGATCGAACCTTGTTGACATCTGGCAAAGCAGACGGCGCGAGATGATAGTTAGTCCCGAAAGTGACCGCCAGTGGTCAGCAGTGGACAGGCAGACACAGCGAACCAGGGCCACCAACCGGCAAGCGCAAGAACCAACGTTGCGTGCACCGGGCCCAGACAAGAAGTCAAAAACTAAAGACGAAGCAGATTGGCGCCCAGCAAAGGATAGCAAAGCTCACTCGGTGGCATCGAATGATGCAAACACGGATGGTCAAAGACCCGGGCCATCATTTTTGACGGTGGATGAACGTTTAAGTTCAAGGCGAGGTAGTGCTGTGAGTTTAAGCAGCTGCAGCAGCGCGTTTAGCAATGCCACAGCTGTAGACCTCGCAGATATCGAGGAAGAAAGATTGAAGGGCGTTAAGTTGCGAGGGGAAGAAGTAGAAATTTTTATTAAAATGCAGCAGGAACTTAACATCATGTTAGAAAAGCTGACTGTTTAAAAGAACGTTGCATCGGAGATCTAAACTGGTTTGAAAAAATTCAGCCAGTGGATCCCTGATGTACTAAAAAAGCACCAGGAAGCAGACAGCTCGGATATCAGGCTCCATATTGAGCTAAAGTCGAGAGAAACTGCATGAGCTAAAAGGCAGCAGGTAAGGGAGCGTATCCAGGCCAAGACAATAAGAAGTCTGGTCCTGGAGTGCAAGAGGAAGAGAGGGATGGAGGATCGCTCACTTCCAAAAAGTGAGCCTAAGAAAGAAAGAAAGAGGTAGATTCTGGCTCCTGCCAGGCGACTGTTGTGAGCGCAAGGCCCACAAAGGAAGGAAACCTCTTAAAACTAGGAGGAGGTTCGGACGAAAAGAAGTTCACAGCCAAGGTCTCCGAGGCAGTGAGCGGAATCGGTACCGTCAAGCGACCGGAGGACCAGAGGGTTACCCTGGAAATCCGCGATCTTGACTGCCTAACTGAAAAGGACCATGTGGTCTCTGTTCTCGAGGGAGTTCTTAACACTCCTCTAGAGAGAAGTCAAGTTACGGTCCTCGGACCGAACATATAGGAAGATTAAAATTAGGTTTTTTAAGCTGCTCAATAAGAAGGAGGCTTATGGTCACAAGGTGTTATCGGTGCCTTGGTTTTGGCCATAAGAAAGCTAACTGCAAGAGGGTTGATCGATCCTCCGCTTGTTTCAAGTGCGGGGATGCGGGACACTCTCTTGCAGAATGTAGAAAGGAAGCGTTCTGCTTCCTCTGCGCGGCCGAGCCAGAGAATGAGGCGGGAACGTCTCATTTTGCAGGCTCTGGAAAATGTGCCTGTTTCAAGAAGGTCTTGGAACAAGCAAAACGAGAAGAGGCTCTAAAGCGTAGCCGATTATGGGCTACTTAATGTGCAGAAAAACGCAGCGTTTTTCTCTTGGAGCGTTTTTCGAGCGGATTGACGGTCAATCAAGTCCTTTGGCTCAACTTGTGTGCGTTAAGGGCCCCAATAACCGTCAATGATAGTAGGTCCCGTTTGGAGGGATGAAGTCTCTTTGGCGACAGAGGACGGGATATAACACCACTCCTGATGGCGATACGAGCGGAAAGTGCTAGCCGGGAGTGGTCTTAAGGTCCCCAAATAAGGGTGTGCTTTTAGCGGGTCGGCAGAACATCGCCACCCCCGCATAACCCTGTAGTACGGGCTACAGGCGTTTGCATGATAGATTTTCTACATAAGTTAAAAGCTACAGTAATGTAAAAAATGCAACTACTTAGTAAACGTAAACGCCTTATGTCAGGGCAGTGCGGACACCCAAGGCACCTTATACAGTATTTTATTTTAAATAATAGAAAATTTTTAATAATGAAGTACAATAGGTCATGCCTTTATTGCGTAAGTTTAATTTTCATAATTATACTGACGAAAGCAAAAAGAAGTGGAAAATGTACATATAATTTGAAGACATACGTTCAGAGTAATTTAAAACCATACAGAGTGGCTGTGTTGTCAACTGAAGACAGTGACTATCTTGTTCAAGAAGTGATAAAAGAAATTTTGAGAGAAGTTCCATTTATTCAAATAGATGCTGAGAAACTTTCATCATCGAACAAAAGCAACTCGATGAAGTTACCAATACTGGAACGTCCAAGACAAACAACATTGTTTTTGGTAGTGGATTCTTTACAGAACGGTATGTTTTCAACAAACTCATCTGAATCTATTCAATATTTAATTTCTTTTTTATCCGAAAAAATTCGACCAAGGACTCTGCTGATTTCCATAACTAATAAAAAATCCTCTTTTGAACCATTTCTTCAAGAAATGTGGCACAAAAAATTTTTAGACTTTACGGTTCTTGAACTTCAAAAAATATCCTTTTAAGATGACTTTCGGAAAATTTATTCGTTTGAAACATTCTTCCACTACTACATACCTTTCACAAACACTTACGTAAGAAGAAAGTGTTCTTCAAAAACAGTTTGGTTTCCGAACAAGCTTAAAAATCTTCATGGCTATCAGTTGAAGGCTGGGCTATTTTGGAGACCTCCTTACAGTTTTGTGAAATATGATCAGTTAGGTCACTTGATCAGCTGTGATGGTTCTGACTGTAAAACATTTAACGCTCTATCAAAGGCAATGAACTTTTCTAGATTTGTCGATTCTAATATTAACTCAACTCTTGGAATTTACCATGGTCCAATGAACTTTTCTAGATTTGTCGATTCTAATATTAACTCAACTCTTGGAATTTACCATGGTCCAAATGTTACTGCACCGAGAAACCTTTGGGTCATCTGCACGCCTAGTACTGGTGCGACAGAGCTACCACAAACTTGGTACAACTGCTTTCCCACTACTGGGTGCCTGGCAGCCCCACAATTTGGTTCATCTGTCGTCCCTTATTGAAGTGCGTCTGCAGTTCCAAGGAATTTGCGTGTCAACACTATATCCCCACAAACTTGAATTGACTGTTTTGTTTTATCGTTCACAATAATTATTTGCCTAGTTTTTTAAGATAATTACGAATGCGGAATTATGTTTTAAGAAAATCTCGCAAGCGGAATATTTTATTTTTTAAATTACGCATTTCACATTTTTCAAAAATTCCGCATTCCGCATGCGGAATATTTTTTTTTTAAAAATTACACAATTCGCATGCAGAATAGCGTTTTTCAAAATTTCCGCATTCTACATGCGTAATATATTTTTTGTAAAAATTACGCAATTCGCATGCGGAATAGCGTTTTTCAAAAATTCCGCATTCCGCATGCGTAATATTTTTTTTGTAAAAATTACACATTTCGCATGCGGAATAGCGTTTTTCAAAAATTCCGCATTCCGCATGCGGGATTTTTTTGTGAAAATTCCACAGTCCGCATGCGGAATATTTTTTTTGTAACAATTACACATTTCGCATGCGGAATAGCGTTTTTAAAAAATTCCGCATTCCGCATTTTTTGTAAAAATTACGCATTCCGCACGTGGAATAGTGTTTTTCAAAAGTTCCGCATTCCGCATGCAGAATTCTGCATTTTATTTCTCATGCGTAATTGTCATAAGCACAATTCCGCATGCGATTTTTTCAAGCAAGATGGTATAAACTATTAAATAAATAAACCTTAACAGTCAATATGATCATTCACTTCATAATAATTATTTAATAATCATACGAAACACGTCACAAAAAGAATGTTTTAACCAAAGCATGTTCAGCTCTCACAAACCGGGCGGACAGACGACCCAGTGCTTTGGTGCTGCTGTTATACCAGTATGGTGCAACCACACGCCCAGAGTGGGACGTCAGGCTTCCCGAATGTCGGTGGCACAGTCGTCCCATGAATTTTCACCTACTGGGTGTGCAGACGACCCAAAGGTTTCTCGGTGTGGGTATTTAAAAGACCTTACAGACAATAAAATCAATCTTCTTGTCTCATCGGTTTTAAATGTTCGTCCATCCACGGATGGGGCATTGTACGAATTCTCGACAGCGGTTGATATGGAATCTATTTTTGCTTTGGTGCCAACAATGCAAAAAGGAATTGACGAACAGTTTTTAAATGTGTTGATTTTGTATATCAGAATAGCATTGTTTGCGTGCTTTGTTGTAGTAATGTGGGCACTAATTGGCAACTTCAAGTTTCGTGGCAATTTTTGGAAACCTGAAGACATTGCTGCTACTCTTCTTGGTGCCCCAATACCAAATCAACCAAGAACGACGCTTCACAGAATCTTTTTTCTGTATTTAATAGCAATTGGATTTTATTGTGGGATTCATTTTCAGGGAGGTTTAACAGCAGAGAGTGTAAAGAATAGCACCGAGTTCGAGTTTAAAAGTTTTAAGAACTTAGCAGAATTCAATTTAACGCCAATGATTTCACATAATTTAAAGCACTTATAGTTCTTGATGATTCAGAAGAGCTTTATCTTTTAAAACAGAAGACAGTTTTAAGCGAATCAGTGGACCATGTGTGCCCTTTACATCTGCTGAACTATAGAAATGTCACTTGTTTGTTATTATCCGCGTATGCAAAGTATTTGGTTAATGTGATGAGAGATTCATCTGGACAACAAATGTCAAAGATTTTTGAACACTCGTTTTTCACCACAAGAAGAGTCATTCTTTTAGAAAAAAGCTCGGTTTACAAAGACAGAATTGATCAAGTATTAACAGCTCTTATTGAGACTGGTTTTCGAAGTAAATGGGATAAGGAAAGTTCCGATCTAGATTTCGAGAAAAAGTACCAGAAAGATTTGGTAAATGTCTCAGAATACGGTGCTATATTCAACCTGGTGATGCTACTTGTCTTGATTCTTTTGCCTGGATATTTGCTGTCACTTTTGGTTTTCGCTGGAGAATTGTTTGTAAAACATATTTGTAAGCGATAGTTTACTCTTAATTTGGTAATATAAAAGAGTCAGTTAATGAAAATTTAAACTTATTACTTTTTAGGTTTATCAACGATTTATTTGATTAATTATTATTATTATTGTTTTGTAAATTGTGAACATCTATTTGTCTGTGGGAGATTTTTTCAGTTTAATCGTAATATGAATAGTTAAAAATTTCATTTAATATGATTATAATGATGCAAATAAACCAATAATGAACGAATTGTAAATCAATGAAAAATTAAGTTCTTTGTTTCATTTAAATGATCAATAAAAGATAAATAAAAATTCATATTTTAAAAATAAATGTAGGTTTACAATCTGCTCCGTGGTGTGTGGGTAAAATTAATGTTTGTCTAATAAAAATAATTGTTAAATACTTTAACCTTTTTTACCTTAATACCTTTAAAATGTTCATACTATTTTTTGGTTAGTGATTATAATAATAGTATTATTCAATATTACTATTAAATAATTTGATAAAAGTATATTTCAGATTAAATATATATTAATTTTTACAATTTCAATAGTTTCTATCTTCTATGGATTGGAAATTCTCTTGATTAAAATTTCGAGGTTAAGCTAATATTAATTAATTAGGATTTATTTAATTTAAAGATTTATTAAGTCATTAATAAATTCAAAAATCTTTAAAAAAAATTAACGAAAACATAATTTTTAACTACATTCTTTTTTACAAATTGATCTTTTCTTTTTCCTTGTATTGACTACTAAAAAATTGAAAACATATTTGATCCTTTTATTTAATAATTAAAATAAAGGCAACATTAATTGAGAATTTGAGAATATAGTCGAAGATCAAAGACAGTAATTAGAAATTAAAGAAGAAATTTGAAATAGAAGAAAAAGATTAAACTTGAAAAGAAATGATTATAGAATAAAATTAAAATTCGCAGAATATAATTCTTATTGATATAAAATTAAATAGAAATAATGAAATTGATAGAGAATTTAAGAATAAATTTGCAGTAGAAGAGAAGAATTGGAAATCAAAGGAAATAAATGAAGGATATAATTGAAATTCGCAGTAAAGAATTTTGAATTGAATGAATTGATTGAGTGTGAAAAGAAAATTAGTTGAGAATTATAAAATATAGTTGTAAATTAAAGAAACAAAAAAAGTTGAAGTACAAATTTGCCATGGTGGAAAAAAATTCAAAATCGTAGAAATTTTTAAAAAATTGGAGAACTTAAACAATTTTATTTTCTTTGTTGTACAATCACCGAATTGTCAAATATGTACTTTCTTATATCTCCATATGGTCAAATAACCATTAAAAGTTTCGACAATTATAATATTTGAAAATTTTTGAAAATTTTGAAATTGGCTATTCGATTATTTGGAGATTCGACAATTTTGAAATCATTTGGATTTTTGGGGATAATTTATACAACGCGCGGAACAACAAATTTCTTAAAAAAGTAAAAAAAATCACAGAAAAATAAATTTGAAAGTCATGTTGGGAGTTGTGATCAGTTAACTGTCGAAACGGTGGAACATGGAATATAAGCCAAATGGCAACGTTTCTCCAAATAGTTAAGAACAACCAACCAACGCGTCAACGTTCAAAACACTCGAATTCTGAAATCATCTTAAAAAGAACAGACGTTGTGATTAACTTCAGACGTATAACGATTTTTTAGAGTATCCCATTGGTCTACATATTTCAATCCTCATTATGGATCATTATCAATAATTTTCAGATTCGATTTTTTGTTAAACAAAAATTTTGCAGGTGAATTAAAATCTTTTAATAAAATATTGTAATTTCAAATTTGTTTTATAAAACCTCTTATAATTTTTGTAATTTGAAATTAAAATAATTTTAATCAAAATGATTAATATCTAGAATTTAGCTTTGACCTTGACTTCCCTATACGAGAACCATTTCGTCGAAGTTCAGAAGTGGGTCAGTCCACCCCTAAAAAATCAAAGTTGTCCCCTGGTTCTTTGATTTCGATTCAATTTTACTTAAAATAATATTTTATTAATTAAATCTTTTAAATTTTATAAAATAAGTTTAGTTATAGTAATAATAGAAATAATAAACTAATATTAAGTATAGGTAATGAATAGTAATAATAATAATCATTTTGTTTTATTTGTTTTTCTTTGCAAATTTTTTATTTATTCACATTTTTAATAAAATTAATAACAATAATAATTAATTATTCTTCGTTATTCTTAATTATTCTGGGATATAGCCTTAAAAGGGATAAATAAAACAAATCTTGAATAAAATACATTCTGTTTGAATGAAGCAAAATTTGTATTGATTAAACAAATTTTACCTTTAAATCAACTATACTTCGCGTGTGATATAAGGTCAAATAAATATAAAATTAACGATTATTTTTGTTTTTAAAAGTGAAAAGTAAATAAAGATCCTAAAGATATTTTTGAAAGTTAGTTACGGATTTTAATAATGAATTTAATAAACTTTTTAGTCAATAATACTTAGAGGTATACACAAAATATACACAAAATATACACAAAATTATACACAAAATATAATAACTTATAATTGTTTAAATAATTGATGAAACACAAAAGTTGCAAAATAAAAAATTATGAAGAATAAATACGAATCTCATTAAAAAAAACTTTTATTTATTCTTCTTCTTACATTATCTTTTAATGATATTAATTTCTAATTTTCTTATGTTTGCTATTTGTTATTATGACCTTTGTAAATAATAAACAAAAATCCTGTTTGTTAATGTCAAACATTGAAAGTGTCTTGGGACTTATGCATGCCTTGATATAAAATCATTTCTTTTAACTGAATCTGAATTTAGAGTAAATACATAATGAGAAAAACATTTACTAACAATAGCGTTAGATTGAAAAATATTCTTAACAAAGTATAAGAGAAACAAAAAAAAGTGTTAATGAATCCAAACCTTTCATATCATAATTAACATTATTATTGTTGAGAGACATAAATATTTTTTAAAAGTATATAATATAAAAAGATTTTCCTGCGGTTTCGGTTTCTTCCGACATCCTTCGGATTCCTTCGATTTCCGAAAGAATCCGAAGTTAGCAAGGCACATTATGAAATTATAAATTACTGCTTTATTAAATTATGAGAAGTACCGAGAGGTTCTTTCAGATTCTAAGACAAAGCAGGTTAAAATTATTGAATTAGATGTATTTAAATATAATAATTATTCCTATTTATTATATTATTCTCCATTATTACCTATATATTTATATTTCTTAATTTTGACTATTTCATAATATCATATAATTTAATATATATATTATATATATTAAATTATATGTGTGCATGTATGATAATGAGGTACCTCCTTATTTCTTATAAAATTTACGACTGAGTTATTTACACATTAGATTGTTGATTCATCATTCTAATTGGAAATACAATGCTTCCGAATATTAAATGCTAGTTGAAGTTCTTTTATATATTCTCCATATTTATAAATTCAGTAAATTATTGATCTTTAATAAAATCATTTTCGTCGATTGATTGATAAAATTTACAAGTTTCTGATTTATCGTTTGGATAGATATATATTGTCAAACAAATGGTGATTCATCTTTACAGATTATTTAATTTCTTTTTATAAATGACTTCTAATTAATTTGTATCTATTAGAATCTGGTAATTTAATAATCAAATATACTATCTTTCAATATCGCTTGCCACTTCTAAAGAATTATCGTTTCATAAAAAATTAAGTTCTTAAATCGTGAAATTGTCTAAAAATAAATTATTAATATTATAGAAAACAAAAATTCATTACATACTTTATAAGATATAATTTTAAAAAATAAAAAAATATTAAAAAAACGTTAAAGAATTGAGGAATTCCGCCAAAATTCATATCATTAAAACACGATCACAGTTCTGCAATATTTATTTATTAGAATGTACCTAATTACTTAAATTACTTTGATTATGAAAAAATAGTTATTCTAACTGTGATTAATTTAAAAAAAATAATTATGGGGGTATACAAATTGTTACGAAATTTAGAGGAAGGGAATCTTTTAATCTATGTTTTAACATATTAGAAGGGCGAGGGATGGGGAAAAATGCTCTAAAAAACTGTTACGTAATTAGTGGACAAAGCCTTATTAAAAATGTAAATCTAAAATAGACAAAACGGTCTCTAAATAAAAAATTATTTGTATTATGTATACATTTTGCAAATCTACTAATCAATAAACTTCAGAATTTGTGTTGGTAAATGTGTTTTTTTTTAAATAATACAATCGATATTGTCATAGTGACATGACCACAACATTACTATTTTTGCACCTTTCGATTTCAAATAATCTTTTCCCCTACTATTCCTTATAATTTTTTCTTTTTAGCCCAATAAAGTTTTATTTTAATATTATAATAGTTAAATGACAGGAATAGTTTGATAAAAAAATGTTAATAAAAATCGAGAATTAAAATTTTTAATTCTACTGTAGTGACTTTTTTATACCATGTTATTCTTTATTTTTTGTAACTCATTGAATTAAGTTTGTTTTTTGCAAATTTTCCACCCTTGTTTTGCAAAGGTCTAGACTTATATACTATATAATAATAGTATGTATAATAATAATTATATTGAAGCATAAAACTGAAGTATAATAAACATTTCACTGACAGTGAAATAAATTCAATATATGTACTGCTTCGGTAAACTTGAATTTTCTTCCTTGTATGTATTGATTTCTAACGCCAATATAAAGTATTTTTAAATTGCCTTTTTAAAAATCAATATTTTTTTAAAAGAAAAAAAACAACATTGTTGGTTGGACATACTAGATTTTTTTTAAATTATTTTTTAATAAATATTCTTGATAAATTCATCGAAATTATATGAAAATAATTAACTGCTTATAGGTTTCATTTTATTCTTTTATTTTTTTGCTTGAAATAATATACATAACATAACTATATCATCAGTAAATGTGTTATACATTTTTATAAGTAGGATGAATTAATCAATCACTCCAAGTCAATAAAACACAGCTTTTTTTAACGTTTCGACATTTTATACTGTCCACTTCAGAAACTAGAAATTTATTAACAATTTGTACATTAAATTTTTTAATTTTTTTTTAAATTTACAAAACACTTTATACAAATAAACAACAAAAATATATTTACCGAAAAAATGTCAATATTAAAATTTATTAAAATGACATTTTCATGTGAGAAAACGAAAAGTAAATGAGTAAAATTATTAGACACGTCAAATAACACAGCTCAATTCAAACTAAACGGAAATTCAAAATTTAAAAATAAATACAAATTAATGTGCAAGTCATTATGAGTATCAAAGCTAATTAATCACAATCGTCGAAGAATTAAAATTTAAACAATTTTCGGAGTTTATTTTCTCAAATTTCTGAAATTGGTAAACAAATAAGAAATAAAATAATAAATTATTGAAAGTAGATTATTAATTATATAAAAATATACGTAGGAAGTTTTACAAAAGTTAATTTAAAAAAATTATTCAAAACATATAAATCAATAAACAAGATATAAAGTGAAGAAAGTGTTTCTTTTGTTTTATTATTAAAGAAATTGTAAACTTTATTTAAAATCATAAATTTATCAAAACAAGCAAAATTTTTTGATAATTTCCCTTTATGTACTGTTAAGAAGTGAAAGTAAATATTACTCAAATTTCTGACATCATCTTTCCTATTGATAGGATTCTTCTGTAAGTTAATATGGACCATTTCAGAAGAAATGGTCCGCAACAAACTTTTTTTAAACCGCAACAACTATTGTTGTTGCGGTTGTTATTGTTAGAGTTGATAGTTTTAATCCGTTTCTTAATATATTTATCAATGAGATATGATGGATAATTGTTTTCAAGTAGCACTTTTTTATGAATTTTATGTTTTCAGTATGGAAACTGTTATGTGAAAGTTTTATAGCACGGTCAGTTAAGTTAAAAAATTATTGCAATTTTTTGAGAAAAAGGATGTTGTCATTCGAAATTCCATAATCTGCCGGAAAAAGTAGGTTTTGTGTACCAGTCAGTTATTATTAAATTGTCAACTTTTATTATTTTTACATCGAGAAAATTAATGGAATCATTGTTTTCAATTTCATAAGTGAATTGAAGTCTGTCATCATAATGATTTCATCAATCTTATCTTTTTGGATGCAAGTCAAAATGTCATCTACATATCACTTGAAATAAATGGGTTTAAATGATAATTTCTCAATACAAGATTCCTCCAAATCTGGCATGACAATATCCGCAAACAATCCAGAAATGGGTGATCCCATGAGGGTACCATAAGCCTGTTTATAAAATTTGTCGTTGAAAGTAAAATAAGTGTTATCAAATAAAAATTGAATTGCTTCAATTAAATCTATGAGAGGGATATTTAAGCTACATGAAATTTTGTTATAGCGTTTTGTAATACTTTCAATCACTTGTTCAGCACTAATATTAATGAATAATGATTTGTCATCTAAACTAATAAAAATATAATTATCTGGCATTGTTATATTTTTAATTTTGTCAATAAAATCATAACTATTTTTAACATAAGAAGTTGGTTTACCAATAGTATCATTAAGCAAAGAAAATAAAGTTTTAGATAAACAGTAAGTAGGTGAACCAATAGTTGAGATAATAGGTCTAAATGGACAATTTTGTTTGTGAATTTTTGGCAATCCATAACATTTTGCAAGGTTTGTGTCAGTTTGCGTCAAATCTTCATTTCTAAATTTTCTAATTAAAAATCTGTTATTATTCCAACTTCTTAAAAAACAATAAACATCATTTCGTAACATGGCTAAGGGATTCTTCTTAATAAAATTTCAATTTTTGATAATAGTCACTCTTGCAAGTGCCACAGTAACATTTCCCTTTATCAGCTATTGTGAACATGACATTATTTTCTCTTTTTCAGAATATTTTTGAATTTTTCAATTTATTAGCAAAAATCCTGTCAGATATGGGAATGTGTCTGTGTGTTAACGAACACAAAAATTCAAAAACTAATGTTTTTGCTAGTCATAAAAACAGTTTCAATCATGAATTTGAGTAGGGTAATTTCTCAATACTCGATAGAGAACCAAACCTTGAAAAACGTTTGACTTCTAAAATGGTCCATATTAACTTACAAAAGAATCCTATCAATAGGAAAGATCATGTCAGAAATTTGAGTAATATTTACTTTCACTTCTTAACAGCACATAAAGGGAAATTATCAAAAAATTTTACTTGTTTTGATAAATTTATGATTTTAAATAAGGTTTACAATTTCTTTAATAATAATAAAAAAAAAACTTTTTTCACTTTATATCTTGTTTATTGATTTATGTTTTAAATAATTTTTTTAAATGAACCTTTTTGTAAAACTTCCTACGTATATTTTTATATAATTAATATATGTACTTTCAATAATTTACTATTTTATTTCTTATTTGTTTACCAATTTCAGAAATTTGAGAAAAGAAACTCCGAAAATTGTTTAAATTTTAATTCTTAGACGATTGTGATTAATTAGCTTTGATACTCATAACGACTTGCAAATTAATTTGTATTTATTTTTAAATTTTGACTTTCCGTTTACAATTAGTTTGAATTGAGCTGTGTTATTTGACGTGTCTAATAATTCTACTCATTGACTTTTCGTTTTCTCACATGAAAATGTCATTTTAATAAATTTTAATATTGACATTTTTTCGGTAAATATATTTTTGTTGTTGATTTGTATAAATAGTTTTGTAAATTTAAAAAAAAAAAATTTATAAATTTAATGTACAAATTGTTAATTAATTTCTAGTTTCTAAAAAGGACAGTATAAAATGTCGAAACGTTAAAAAAAGCTGTGTTTTATTGGCTTGGAGTGACTGATTAATTCATCCTACTTATGAAAATTTTCACCAAGTGATAATTTCAAATTATCAATTATATTATATATGTTATATCTGGAAATAATAACACATTTACTGATGATATGGTTATGTTATGTATATTATTTCAGGCAAAAAATAAAAGAATAAAAGAAATCCATAAGCAGTTAATTATTTTCATATAATTTCTATTAGTTTATCAAGTATATTTATTAAAAAATCATTTTAAAAAAATCTAATATCTCCAACCAACAATGTTGTTTTTTTTCTTTTAAAAAAATATTGATTTTTAAAAAGGAAATTTAAAAATACTTTATATTGGCGTTAGAAATCAAAACATACAAGAAAGAAAATTCAAGTTTATCGAAGCAGTATATACATTGAATTTATTTCATTGTCAGTGTAATGTTTATTATACTTAAGTTTTATGTTTCAATATAATTATTATTATTATATTTTATATATTATTATTTTTTTATCAAACTATCCCTGTCACTTAACTATTGTAATATTAAAATAAAACATTATTGGGCTAAAAAGAAAAAATTATAAGGAATAGTAGGGGAAAATATTATTTGAAATCGAAAGGTGCAAAAATAGCAATGTTGTGGTCATGTTACTATGACAATATCGATTGTATTATTTTTTTCAAAAAAAGCACATTTACCAACACAAATTCTAAAGTGTATTGTTTAGTACACTGAAAGAAAATGCTGACAAATTTAGCATGTAAAATTGCTATTATATTTTCAAGATACTTGTTTGGCTACTTGTTTTTGTGGTTATTTTATTTGGAAATATGTATTTCTGTAATATTTTTATATTGAAATATTTCTAAATTTGTAAGTATGTATATAAACATTTTTTCATGCCTATAAACTTTGAACTTTTCTATTGTAGAAAATGCATGGAAAATTATTGATCTTTTAAAATTGATACAATTAGAAACTTTAGTGTCACATACTCTGCAACTCCAAATACAGTCGATCGATTCGCTTCTTACAAGTTTTAGTTTTTTCATTCTTTTTCTGAATAAGACTAGGAAGAACAATGCTGTTATTTTTTTCCAAAATTAGTGTAATAAATATGCTTAGTACTTAATTACCTTAATTTTTTTAAAAATCTTTGTTTTGTAAAGTTCTACATGTCCTATATTTTAAAAGATAAGACACTTTTTTTGTGAATGATTAAAATATAATCAATATAAAAAAGTAGTGAGTTTTATCATTTTTATTGCTTACCTTTGCCGTCGTAATTATGCTTCGACAGACCTAAAAAAAAATACACTAATTAATTTCATGGTTCAATGCAAAAAATTCTAGAAATTTATTAAAAATAAAAGTTTCTAGATACGAATTTTTAAATATTGTTTTTATTTTGAGTCTACATTTGTAATTTCTTTATTCAAATAGCTATTGTATGCAAACTTGGATTGTTAAAATTTAAGCGAGTTCCAAAATACCATTCACCATTCTGGTACCAGGTATACCAGAGTAAAAACTGCTCATAAAACTGAAAATCATTTTGAAATACACCCTGAAGTAAAAATCAACTTAAGGGGTAACGACAGAAAAAACACGTTTCTTCAAGAATTTTTTTTTAATGGAAGGGGGTACAATTATAATGTTTTCAGAAAAAAAAAAAAAAAATTGTGACCAAACAATTTTTTTTTCTTTCAACATTAAAAAAATTTATAAATAAGGTAATGGAACCAATAGTCGATCAACATCTTGAGATAAAAAAGTAAGATTTTCAATAAAACTCAATAAATTCAAAACGAACTATGCATTTTGAATTTTCTTTTTTAAATTATGTAGTGGAAGCTCTGCAAATGCGTAACCGTTGACATCGAATTATTTAGTATAAGTTATTTATTGTAAAATTAAAATTTAAAAAGGACCTTCTTTTGGGGGTTAGGGACCCAATAGTCGATCAGCGGCAAAAATGGCTGAAAACCTTTTGCACCAGTAGTCGATCAATCTTGGACCAATAGTCGATCACACAACTTGAAATACAATTATTTAGTTAATTAACTAGAAAAATGAGTCGTAGTACTTAAAAATTAATGTATTTATAAGTTTTACAAATAAAATTAACAACAAACAAATAAAAATTACATGTAAAGCGCAAATTAATCGACTTATATCAAACTGTATCAAACTGATCGACTATTGGTACCCGATCGACTATTGGTGCCGTTACCTTAGATTTTAAATAAATTTTTTGTTCGAAAGCGTTTTTCTTTTTCTTTCTAATATTTTTTGGAAAATATTCTGTAATAAACTAATAAACAATTTCTCTTCTTGATTTTATAAGTATTAGTTAATTTAAGTTTTATAAATAAACAAATAACCTGACAACATCTGAACTTTTTATAATATATTTTTAATTGAGGACATAATACTGAAAACGACTGATTAACTACCAAATTTATATAAACTTAACATTTCTAGGGCAATATAATCTTTATTACATGAAAAATAATTATTATTAATAATTACACAGTCAAACAAAAAAAAAATATTTTTCTTGGCAGAGACACTGCGCTCAAGTATTTCTATACGTATTTTTCTCCACTGAATCCGAATAGGAAGTCAGAATAACCAGATTGGCTAACATTTTTTTTTTATAATAGTTGGATTCTGTTACTCAAGTGAATTTCTTAATGGCTTAACTGCTGGTAAAGTGAAGAACACAAGGGAGGTTAAAATTAATACCATTAAGGATTTGGAAGAATCTAAATTGGTACCCATCATTCGTCCTCAATATTTTAATTCAGCTTTTGGTGACACGGAAGAATATCAGATGTTGCGGAAAAGAACAATTAAATCTCAGTCTGTAAGAGAAATCTGTCCACTACTGCTTTTGAGGCATAGAAATGTGACGTGTTTAGTAAAAGAGGATTTTGCCAATTCTATTGTTGACTCAATGAGAGACTCATCTGGTAAACCAATGTTCAAAATTCTTGAGCAATCATTTTTCAGTCAAAGTAACATTTTGCTTTTAGAAAAGAACTCACCTTATCAAGACAGATTTAACAAGATATTAGTAGCCCTATTTGAAAGTGGACTTCGAAAGAAATGGGTTAACGACTTATCAAAGCAGAAAACTTTTTATAGCAATGAATCGAAAAATAAATTTTTAACTACTCTTGATTTCGGTGCTGTATCAAAATTAGCAAAAATTCTTTTATTTGTAGCATTGCCTGGTTACATACTTGCGACTTTTGTTTTTGCTGGAGAATTGTTGGTGTCAAGATTTTACAGATCCATTAGCAGTCGATAATTTCTACAAAAGAAAAGAAAAAAAAAAAAGAAAATAGATATACAGTTGAATCGGGATTAGTGGAACCTGAATAAGTGAAAAACCTCTATAAGTGACAGCTATCGCTAGGTTCCTTCATTTTTTTATGTAAAAACCTCTATAAGTAAAGATCTTTTCCTTCATCTTTCTCAGCCAGACCTCTATAAGTGAAAGAAACGTCTCTCGAACCTCTATAAATAAAAATCTCTTTGATATTTAAATTTTTTAAAGGTCAGTAGAAGTAAATAAACAATAATTAAAATTTGAAATAGATATATCGGAATAAAGGCGCTCCGTTAAAATAATAATTAGTATATATACTATGACGCATAATTTTTACTTTATGTTTAATGTTTAAAAATCTAAAATTCAATTTTAATCAAAACAAATAAACAATACCAAAATAAATCTCTACTATTTATTCATTTTTTTCTGTCCACGTTTTAAAACTTGAAGTGAAGTTTAGATAGTATTTATATTTATTCATCTTTTTATGTCCATGTTTTAAAATCCAGAGTGAAGTTAGTCCCTGCTTTTTTTAATTATTAATTTTGATTCTCTTTATCAGAAAATTTTAAAATTGTTTTAGTTTACAGACAAAATATGCAGATGAATTATATAAAATATATGAATTTTAATAATAATATTTAGATTAATTTAAAGTGTCGAATAGTCGAATTTATTAAAAATTCAAATGACGTTGTGTTACTTTGTTGGAAAAAATTAAAAAATTAAATACAGTTTCAATTATTCTGTAACCTTTTTTAACCATTTTTTAAGTTCCGAGCTTTCATCAAGTTTGCTGCAAGTTTGAAAACTTCCACATCTTCCGTTTCTGAATTTAATTTTTTCAAATATCAATAATTATTCTCTTCAGTCTTTAAATTATTGTCATGAATATTTCAATTCATTACACAAGTTATCATTTACTTCTGTCGTTTTTCAATTATTTTCTCAATATTTCAATTATTTTTTTCTATCTTTAAATTATTGCCAGGAATATTTAAATATTCAACACCAGTTTCTTTTCTAAATTTTTGTTAATTTTCAATAATTTTCTTCAAATTTCAATTACTTTCGTCATTATTCAAGTAGTTTTGTCATTTTATGATTATTTTCTTCATATTTCCATTATTTTTGCAATTTTAGAATTATTTTTTACAATTTTTAATTATTATTTTATACAAATTCTTAAATGCGACAAATTAATATTTAATATAGAAATTATTATTGTTATATCAAATTTTAATTTTATTGTTACTTGAAATAAATTTTTAAATTTTATATTGTAATGGGCTTTTGCCCGTAAATAAATAAATAATTTTTTATTGCCATAAATTTTTAAATTTTTTATATTAGTTTTCAATTATTTTCTTCAAATTTCAATTATTCTCTATAATTTTTTTTATTTATACACCAGCTTTCAATTATTTATGTCATTATTCTATCAGTTTTTTAAAATTTCAATTGTTTGGTCAATTTTTCAAATATAGTCTTTAAATTTTTAATTTTATGCACCAGTTATCAATTATTTTTTTTAAATTACAATTATTGTTGTTATTGTTCAATTATCTTCTTATAATTTTAATTAATTTTAAAACTTTTTAATTTTTTTTTTTAAATTTTAATTGTGTTCTTCAATTTTCAAATAATTGTCAGGAATATCCAAATTTTATACACAAGTTTAATTCACCTTCATTATTTTTCAATTATTTTTTTTAAATTTTAATTACCTACTTTTGTCATTAATCAATTACTTCTGTTATTTTCCAAATATTTTTCTCATATTTTTGTTATTTTTGCCATTTTAGAATTATTTTTTACAAATTGCAATTATTTTATTCAATTTTTTTTATTGTCATAAACTTCTAAATTTCTTACACCTGTTTTCAAGTATTTTCATCAGTATTTTTATTATAGTTACGGATTTATTAATTTTGTTACACCTCTTTCAATTATTTCCTTCAAACTTTAATTATTTTTTTCATATTTAAATTATTTTGCCATTTTTTAATTATTCTCTTGAAATTGCAATTATTATCTTCAAACTTCGATTAATTTCTTCAACTTTCAATTATTACCCTTAAACTTATAATTTTTTTTTAACTTTACAATTATTGTCTATAATTTTTTAATTTTTACACCAGTTTTGAATTGTTTATTTCAATATTTAATTGTTTTGGCAAGTTTACAAGTATTTCCTTCAAATTTTCAATTTTTTTAAAATCATTAATTATTTTTGGCCTTTTGATTAGACTTAGTAAAACTTGACAATCCTTTCATTCAAAACTTTTCCTGTCCAATCCCTTTTCAAATTTTCGCGCCTTAGACTTATTCCGCCTTTACCAATTGCGTCATTGCTTTCCTCTTTATTCGACATTGTCAAGCTCTACCTTATCTACCCAGAAGCACTACATTTTATCTTTGTCACTCTCTCCCTCTCTCATTCTCACTCAACACGCTTTTATCCTAACCTCACAATTTTGCCTCCTTTCTCAGGAGTAAGTTGGGATAAGGAGGCAGAAGATATGTGGAAGAGAATGGATGAGTTAGAGAAAGATATAATAGAGAGTGAGGAGAAGAGGAAGAGAGAACTCGTAGAAAGGGAGAGTGTAACATTAAATGAAAGAGTAGAAGAAATGGTAGGGAGTAGAGAAAAAGCAGACGATGATCTAAAAATCAAAATAGGAGAATTATCGATGAGAGTAGAAGTTATGGAGAAGAAGAAAAGAAAAAGAAATATTGTTATTAGAGGTATGAAGGTAGAGTGGAGAAAAGGCAAAGAGGAGGTAGAAAAACTGTGGTCAAGAATTGGAGCGAAAGTTAGGATCAAGAACGTTAAGGGAGTAAGAGGAGAGGATGTGGAAAAACCAAAATTGTGGATTGTGGAGTTAGAAGATGAGAATGCTAGGATGGAAGTAATGAGATTAAAATGTAGGTTAAAAGGAAGTGTAGAAAGAATAGATATTGATAGAACCTGGAGAGAGAGAGAAGAATAAAATGGCTGCTGGAAAACAAAGCGTGGGTGGAAAGAAGAAACGGAAGGGTAGTGAAAGTGAATAGAGAAAGTGTTTAGGTGAATGGAGTGGAATGGCTGGTGAAAGAGGATACAGTAGGGGTTATCAAAGTGGGATTGGAAATAGGTTAGAAGAGGAAGGGAGAAGGTAAAAAGAGCAAGAAAAAGGAATAAAGTGCGTTAGTGGGTGAATGGAGATGTTGGTAGGAGCAGATGAGAAATATATGGCGAGAAATGAGTGAATGGTTATGATTAGAATGTGGGATATGACTGATTAAGGAAAGAGTGAAAAAAGAGTTTTATAAAAGGGTGGGCGATGAGGTGGATAAACCATGAAATGGTAAAAGGAACAGGAAACGGAAGCCCAGGCACTTGGCAGTTAGTTAAGTAAAATGTTAGAAGAGCGACGTGTGCATATGTAAATAGTAGATATAAGTTAAACAGTTGTAATATAGATTAAGTAAGTTGTAAGCAGGTTAAGAAAGAATGTAAGACTCGAACCTGTAAAAAGGAGAGTAAATAAATATATATATATATAATTATTTTTGTCATCTCTCAATTATTTTTCCAAGTTACAACTATTTTTGTCAATATTCAAATATTTTTGACATTTTGGAATTATTTTCTTTAAATGTCATTTTCTTCAATCTCTTTATTATCTGTTATCATGAATTTATTAACTTTTGAAGATCTGTTTTTAATTATTTATGTCATTATTCAATTAGTTTCTTCACATTTTAATTATATCGTTAATTTTTCAATTCTTTGATACAATTTTTCAAATAATTTATTAAATTTTTTATTTTTTGACTTCATTTTTGAGTATATTTCTCTTTTTTCATTAATTTTTGTTTTAAATTTCAGTTATTTTTGTCATTATTCAACCATTTTCTACACATATATTTTTTGATATTTTTTAATTATTTTTTAAATTTCAATTATTTTCTTGAAAATTCTATTATTTTTTTCAATTTTTCAACTATTGTCTAAAAAGTGTAATTTTTACACCAGCTTTTATAATTATTGTATCATTATTCAATTGGTTTATTTAAATTTTACTTATTTCTTCATTATCTCAATTAATTTGTGAAAATTTAAATTTTTTACACCAGTCTTAAACTTTTGTTTCAAATTTTAATTATTTTTGTCATTCTTTAATTATTTTTTTGTAACTGCAATTATTTTTTAAACTTTTCAATTATTTACTTCAAGTTCTAATTATTTTGTTTCAATTTTTGTCATTATTTTTTGATTTTTAATTAATTTTTCAATTAGTTTTGTCATTTACAACTTTTTTTTTTAATTGAATTATTTTTATCATTATTTAATTATTTTCTACACATTTCAATTATTTTTGCCATTTTTAAATTGTTGTTTTCAAATTTGAATGGCTTTTCCTGCTAGCCCCCCCCCCCCTTATTTAAGTAATAAGAAACAATCTCAACCTAGAGATCCCCAGAGGATTTCTATTCTGGTTTCACAAAAAGACAATGTAACCGCACCATCCTTCTGGATCGAACAAATTCAATAAGTTTGTTTTAGTTATTAATTTTTATTATGTGATGTTAATGTTCTGATTGTGAACTAAATATTTATAATTTGATTGACTTGACGAAATTTCTCCAAAGTGTAATTAATCGTGTTGTATGTTTTGGCGGATTATTTTTCTCTTTTCTGAACTTAAAGAAAATTTAATGTAATAAAATAAAATAATTGTTACAAACTAAAATAACTTTTGAATTTTAATTGTTTAATAAACTTAAAGAATGTAAACTAAAAATAATAAAAGACAATCGCCATGTTTGCATTAAGGCTAAACAATAGCCAGGAATTGATTCCAGACTGGTGTGTAATAATTTAATTAAACAATTAATATATTATTATTATATCAATTATTATATGATGTAAGAATATTATTACTATATTTTTAAATTGATTTAAAAATTATTATTATTATTTTTTTTGTAAAGAAGTCTTAAAGTTTGTAAGTATATTTGTTATTTATCTTTAAATTTGTTTTTTTTTTAATCATTATTCTTTGTACTATAATGACGTATCATTTATTTATATTTGTATGACTTAATATTGTATGATCGAGAAAAAGAAAGAATATGTGTTAGTTTTTTATCAATTTGCAGTTGATTACAATAAAACCAGAAAAAATATTTAATTTCTTTTATTGATACCTAAATGTTTATTGTAAAATACATTGACAGTTTTCATAAAATAATTTGTTTTATTTTTAAACTAGAATTTCAAAGGTGCGCGCTACGTGCGCCACAGGTTATCAGGGTAAGTCTAAAATTTCATATTAAATATGAATTATATGCCAAGGTTGGTGCGAACGTCGCCCACCCTACGTGCTCTTCAATTTAGCGTCTGTAAAGTGCAGGCGTTGGTTGCTGATGCCGAGGGCCTGGTCGGCGGACGCGCTGTCGTCGTCAGTGATACGTTCGGAGGTGTCGCGATCGGTGCTAAGATACCGGGCGCCCTCCTAGTGTACAAATGCCATACCCACACATCGGAGCTCTGTATCGGTGGACCGTTTTTCTCCAACGCTCGTGGTATTCGTATGGATACTGACGATGTAAACTTTGACGATGTTAGGCGCCCAGGGGGTAGTGGGATAAGACCGCTGGCGACGAGTGTTGCAGGACCGGGTTCAGTAGGGACCAATCCATCGCTTTTGACGGTGGATGGTCACAGTAGATCACGTCGTGGTAGTGCAGTAAGTGTCGGCAGCTGTGACAGTACTTTTAGCAACGGCACTGCTGCTGACATGGCCTAATGCGAGGAGGATAAGGCAGAGTGCTTCAAGTTTGGCCGAGAAGGTGAAGGTCCCAAAGATTAAGAAGCCAAAACTGGCAAAGGAGGTTGTGCCGAGAATCGCAATCGAGTCTGGCAGGGCCAGAAATCCGACGGTCTTGGTCTGAGTTTGTCAAGGACAGACATATGCTTCTGTCTTGAGCAGGCTCAAAATATAAAGAGATTCTGGCTCTTGCCAGACAACGGTGGTCGGTGCTAGGCCAACAAACGAGGGGAACATCCTCCTGGAACTAGGAGGGGGTTCAGACGGAAAGGCCTCCTCGGTCAAGATCTCGGAGGTCGTAGCAGAGTTGGGAAACGTCAGGGCGGTGGAGGACCAGAGAGTGACTTTGGAAATCCGAGACCTTGACGGATTAACGGTGAAGGAAGAGGTTGAAGCTTCTCTGGGAAATGTCTTAGGAACTTCCGCTGAGAAGAGGCAGGTGGAGGTTTTAGGACCTAATAGGAGAGGCGTAAAGCTGGCCATTGTGGTCGCGAACCACGACGAGGTAGCGAGATTAGCGCACGAAGGAACGGTAAAATTTGGGTTCTTTAGCTGCCCAATAAGAAGGCGTATAATGGTCACCAGGTGCCATAGGTGCCTGGACTATAGCCATAAAAAGAACGGGTGGAGGGGAATGGACAGATCCACTGCACGCTATAAGTGTGGAGAGTCTGGCCACACTCTTGTATAGTGCACGAACGAGGCGTTTAGTTTTCTGTGCGGGCTTCAGAATAGCGCGGCAGGCATTAAGTCTCACATAGTTGGCTCCGGTAGGTGCGCCTGTTTCAGTAAAGTCCCGGAACAGGCCTAGCACCTACCATCACTTCGAAGTCCAACGTTGATCGGAGGGGGTTTATACCCCCATTGATTTGTCAGCTGATGGAGATCTGATGCTGGGCTGAGGGATCTATGGGTATGGGTGGAGTTACGGGGAGAATGATTAGGGACGGGGTATTAAAAGATGGCTTAAGTAAATAATAAGGAGTAAGTAAAGGCTCGAGGCTCGCTTATGAGAGCATTACGGTTAGGAAACGGAAGCCCTGGTACTAGAGGAGATTATGTAAATTGTATGATAGCGTTTGGTGATGTGTAGGTTAAGATTCGATGTATATAGCATGTAAGAAATTGTAAAGGGAACGGAAGCCCTTCGAGCCCGTGAAAGGGAAAATAAACAATTTATATTAATTATTAATTGTATTTTCTTAAAGCAAACCAGTTAGCAAAAACTAACGTTTTATTTTTATAAAAACTTTATTAAATAAAAATAAATAAATTAACAATAACTCGCAATGCACTTTAAATAACTAGGGCGTGTGGTGGGACGGCAGGTATGGCGGGACACTGACATATTTTTGGCAGCTGAGTTAATAATGATGCCTTTTATGGTGTCACTATATATCTTGTCTCGTCCGAATATATCACGGCCACCCATGGGAAAAAAGATACATAATTTTTTCACCCAAAACCCAAAAATTTTTACAGCGTTGCAATTAAACCCTGTTAAAATATAATAGCGACTATGGAATAAGGAAGACAGAACAAGCATACGACACCTGGCAAAATGCGGGAAAAGCTTGCTTTTTAAATTTGAAAATTCCAAAACCTTTAAAATAACTGTGCTAAAACGATCAGTAATCACGTTAATACATAATTAAATATGATATATTCGGACGAGACAACTCGCACAATTGCGATTGAACTTCACTTAAGATAAGTTCGTTCTATCGTTTAATTTGATGTCAACTTTGGAAAATTAAAAATACCAAATCTAATATGGCTGACGTCAAAGTTAATATATTGCAGAATATATTTTGCATGCAGATTATGAAAAAAGAATGACTGTTATGAGGTTAAAAAAATCAAAAAATGCCGATAAAAAGGATTAGACCCATCTACTAGAGCTCTGTTTAATTGTCCTAAAGTACTCTTCATTAAAATAAAATGTTTACTTGTATACTCAGAGTTTACAATAAAGATATAAAACATTACTGAAAATTGTTATCATAATATTTCCTAAAAATAATTGAAAAATTGAAAAATGGATTTTTTTATCTGAAGCCTGTAAAAATTGTTGGTAAGTTTTTTTTTATTTATAGCTGTGTCTTTTAATATCTACTAGAAAAAAAAGCGCGCGCTAAAGCGCACGCCAAATTTTATTATTTCTTAAGGGGGGAACACCAGTTGTAACAAAAAAAAAGTGCTTTTTTCAAGAATTTTTTCCTAGAAAACCATGAATTTTTTTGAAGAATACTATTTATTAGTTAAAAGCACATGTTAAAAACTGTAATTAAAAAAAATAAAAGTGTTTTTCAACCAAAACTTTTGAAGATGTGAGTCATTGAAGCGACGCCATCTAAAAAAAGGTGTTTCGCTGTGATCAGGATTCTGCCAGTATGCTTCGTATCAAATGAAAAAATGAAATTGATTTACATTTATAATAAAATTATCCTGTTAATGATCGAAGGATTAGAAGAAAAAAAAAATATTCGACAAAATGGTGACCTGTCAAAGTCAACAGTATGATTTTCGTAAAAATAAACTGTCGATTTTCAGCTTTATAAAAAAAAGTTTAGCATAAAAAAAAATCCTTCGATCACTTACTCGACTTAGATGTGTAAATTAAGCATACCAAATTTCAAGTAAATCGGTTTAATGGTTTTCGAGTAATCATGATCACCGACTTTGAACAACGGAGGCTGTAAGGATTTCAGCCGAAACCCCCGCAGCCTACCAAGAGGTCTTTCGTGCTATGAAAGAGGAAGTAAATCCAGACCAGATGAGCACGGAAGTGTTAAAGGTAAGGAGGACTCTTAAACAAGAGGTCCTCATCATTGTTAAAAAAGGAGGAGATACCTCTAAATTCGCTAGAGCCTTATCTGCGGCTCTGAACGAAAAGGCCAATGTGATGCCCTTGTAAATAAAAAGTCGCTAGAGATCCGAGATTTCGACGAGACAGTGACAGAGGAAGACGTGCTGATGGCTTTACGAACTAAGCTCGTGAAGGACAACCTCGAAGCCACATGCCGACTGATCCCAAGGTTTGGTGGCATGAAAATGGCGTTGGTCCGCCTGCCAGAAGGAGACTGTACACGGTGGTCCGGAAGGCAATTTAAATGTACCGAAAATGTAGAGAAAATCGGCTAACGCAGTTTCATTTCATATATAAAAAAAAAACAAAATCAGTTGAATTTACATCTTGATTAGATCATTTACGCGTTTTAGAGCATTTTGAAAATTTCGATTTACAAAAACCTTGAAATTGTTGATTTCAAATTGCCTCCTGCCAAATTTGGTTTTAACGGAAAAATTTCTACTTTAGCTTAAAATGTAGGTTATTATGTTTAGTTTTAAGTGAAAAGTGTCACCTTTTGAAATTGCAAATAGAGAATCCAATATGGCGGTCGATTAAAATTTTTTTTTAAAAAAATAACCAAATACGCTTGAAAAATTTTTACTTCGTAATTTTTTAGGTTATTAAATATAAATTTGACGTTATATTTTCAAAACCTAAGATAGCATAATTTTAAAAAGAGTTATTAACAACGACTTAAACTCGCTCCAACGAAAATAATCGAAATTCATTTTGAAAAAAATTATTGCTCTACAAAAAAAAATTTAGTTTAGGTTCCAAATCTATAGAAGTTACATAAGAGGACACTCGTTAATTATTCAAGGTGATAACAAGGGATAATAACCCCCCAAAAGTTACCCCAAAGAAAATAATCCAATTTAATTTTGATAAAAATTACTGCTTGATCATAGTAGGTGATAACAAGAAAGAACAACCCCCAAAAGTCACTCCAAAGGAAAATAATCGAAATTAAATGTGCAATGAACTTTCAGTTCACACAAAAAAATTGTTTATTCTAAATCCATGAAATTAAGAAGAACCTACTGAGGTGACTTCTATGCATTTAGGACAATAACATTGTGACATGGGATAAACTTTAAAAAATGTGACGCGTTCTGAAGAAAGGGACCTAAGAAGCAAATTGGTTATTTTACAGGAGAGCGAAAACAAAAGTCGAGCGCGCATGGTAATCTGTACAAATCGAGAGATTTGAACTGTTATAACTTGAAAAATATTCAATAAAAAATTTTTCTGACTTTAGATAATAAAAAAGGAACATTTAATAAAATTAAAACATCCATGAACCGAAAAACGGTTTTTTGCTTCTTAGATCGCTTTCTTCAGAACGCGTCACAAATAATGTCGATTATTTTCTTTGGGCTAACTTTTGAGCGGTTGCTATTCCTTGTTATCACCTTGAATAATTAAAGAGGTCACTCTTAGGTGACTTCGATAGACTTAGAACCTGATCAAAAAAATTTTTTTGTAGAGCAATAATTTTTTTCAAAATTAATTTCGATTATTTTCTTTGGGGCGAGTTTAAGACGTTGTTAACTCTTTTTAACAATATGATATCTTAGATTTTGAAAATCTAACGTCAAATTTGTATTTAATAACCTAAAAAATCATAAAGTAAAATTTTTCAAGCGTATTTGGTTATTTTTTTAAAAAAAAATTTTAATCGACCGCCATATTGGATCAGCCATTTGCAATTTTAAAAAGGTGCCACTTTTCACTTAAAACTAAACATAATAACCTACATTTTAAGCTAAAGTAGAAATTTTTCCGTTAAAACCAAATTTGGCAGGAGGCAATTTGAAATCAACGATTTCAAGGTTTTTGTAAATCGAAATTTTCAAAATGCTCTAAAACGCGTAAATTATCTATTTAAGATGTAAATTCAACTGATTTTGTTTTGTTTTTATATATGAAATGAAACTGCGTTAGCCGATTTTCTCTACTTTTTTGGTCCATTTAAATTGCCTTCCAGACCACCGTGTGTAATGCCCTTCTCAAGGCAGGAAAAGTCCGCATTGGCTGGATCAATGCGGCTATTAAGGAGCACATGGAGGTCCAGAGATGCCAAAGGTGCCTGGGTTACGGCCACATTACACGCATATGCAAGTGCCCCGACAGGGTTAAAAACTGCCGGAGATGCGGCGATGCGGGACATTTGGCCAAAAATTGTTCGACCCAGGTGCCTGTGTGCATTATTTGCACGGACTTAGGCAAAACCGAGCTTGAACACCGGGCAGGCAGCAACACACCGCCTGCCCGGTGTACAAAGAGGCACTGCAGAAACTAAAAGAGGCGAAAGCCTAAAGTTTCTGCAGATAAACCTGCACACAAGTAAGAAGGCCCAGGACCTGATGCTGGTGACAGCCAGTCAGGAGATGATCGACGTTCTGTTCTGCACTGAGCAGAACAAAAGAAACGATATAGCTCCCTGGTACCAGGATTCATCGGGAAGAGCAGCCATTCAGGTCTACAATCCCGATTCGAGGGTAGACAAGTTCCTGGAGACGAGCAGTGGGTTCGTGTGGGTGGAAATTTCAGGTATACGCATGTATAGCGGCTACTTCTCACCCAACGACCCACTGACAACCTTCGAAGCGGAGATAGACGAACTCGAGTCGAGCCTGCGAGAATCCAGGCTGGATGTTCTCGTCACAGGCGACTTCAATGCGAAGTCGCCAGAATGGGGCGAGACAAGGCTCGACAATAGAGGAATTCTAATTGCAGAAATGGTCTCCAGGAACAATCTGATGGATGTTAACCAGGGCCAAAAGTGGACGTTCAGGAGAGACCATAATATCGGATATATTATTGATCTTAGGATAACAACGTCTCTCCTAAACAAGCACATTAAAGACTGGCACGTTTTTGAGGATCATACCGAAAGTGACCACCAGTATATTAAGTTTTCAGTCTCAGGAGGAGACACACCTAGAGCAAACAAGCAGGATGCTTCCTGTAAGAGAGGCCCTAGGTGGAACATTAAGAAGCTAGACGTCGAAAAGTTCGGTCGGTCCCTTGAAGAATCCCGCCTCTTTGAGGAACTTGGATGGGTGAAGACACCGAACAACCTGGATGGGGAGGTGCGGCCGGTGATGAATATGATAATCACCGCATGCAACGCGTCAATGCCGCGTTGCAGAAGTACCACTCCCAGAAAACGTAATGTATACTGGTGGTCAGAGGAGCTGGCCTCTTTGCGAAAAGCATGCGTATACAGAGGACGCATATACAGAGGCCAAGAGGATCCTCAGAAAGGAGATTCGAGCTTCACAGCGAAGGTGTTGGAAGACCCTAATCGAGGATGTCGAGAAGGACCCATGGGGTCTGGGCTATAAAATCGTCACCAAGAAATTAATAACGAAGCAAAAGACCCCCGGCCTGGACAATCCCGATTGGGTGCGTCAAATAATCAGGGCCTTGTTTCCACCAGCAGAACCATGGCCTAGGATGGACTGGAGTGACTGTCAAGTCCGTGAGGAGGAACTCTTCACTCTTGCAGAGCTCCACCAAGCCGGCAGAAGATTGAAGCCAGGCAAGGCGCCTGGAATCGATGGGATAAGTAACGAGATACTTAAACAAGTGATCGTTGCTTCACCCCAGATTCTCTTAGATTGCTTCAACAATTGCCTAACAAGAGGAGAGTTCTTCCGGGACTGGAAACGACAGAGGCTGGTCCTCCTAAGGAAAGGTAACAAACTCCTAGATAATGTCTCATCTTACAGGCCAATATGCCTGTTAGATACGATGGGCAAACTTCTGGAGGATATGGTTCTGCAGAGGATGCAGCTCCACTTGACTGGAGAGAATAGTCTATCCGACTACCAATTTGGTATCCGTAAAGGCCTGTCCACAGTAGATGCCATACAAAAGGCAGTGGACCTAGCCAAGGAAGGAAAGGACAAAGTGGGTCCGGGGAAGAAGAAGAGCTTCTGCGCTTTAGTAGCTATAGATATACGCAACGCGTTTAATACCGCTAAATGGGAAGATCTCATCAAGTCGATGAGAAACAAAGGAATACCGCCCTACCTGTTGCGGATAATGAATCATTATCTTAGCGACAGGTGGGTAATATACGAGGCAGACACCTGCACTCTGAAGGAAGAGATGAAACGAGGTGCCCCTCAAGGTTCGAGGATAGGACCATTCGTATGGAACGTCTCCTATGATGACTTCTTGCGAATGGGTCTACCCGAAGGTGCGATGATCATCGGCTTCGCGGACGACGCGTTGATCGTATGCTCTGCCGAAACTGCAGAAGAGCTCGGAATCTTGGTGAACGAATGTCTGCGACGATCAAAGAGCTGGCTGGATGCCAGAGGCCTTTAAATGGCCCTGGACAAAACTGAAGCGCTCATGGTCACAGACAGACGTGGTTATGAACTTCCCCGGATCGAAGAAGACGGATTCGAGGTCAAGTGGAGCACGCATATAAAGTATCTTGGTGTACAACTCGACAAGTTTCTGAATTTTAAGCATCACATCGCTGTGGCTTCCGACAAAGCTGCAAAAAGTGCGATAAGCTTAGCCCGTATAATGCCGAACGTCGGTGGGCCTTTTGAAAATAAAAGGAGATTGGTGGCGAGTGTGTTCCACTCAAAGCTGCTTTATGCAGCACCAGTGTGGGCTCCCTCCCTGCGAACAGATAGAAGCAAGACCATCTTGGAGAAGATGCTGTCCTCGCAAAGGATTATCACTAAGCGTATAATCTCTGCCTACAGGACAGTATCTGCGAGTGCTGCTCAGGTCCTTGCCAGCGTCCCGCCGGCAGATCTTTTGGCGCAAGAAAGGGAGGAAATTTTCCTCCTTCTCAAAGATAGGATGTCCACCCGTTATACGGATGACAATTGACCCAGCAAGGACCAAATTCGCCGAGATGCGAGAAGCAGACTCGTCGAAAGATGGCAAGCAAGATGGAGCGGGGATGAGAAGGGTCGATGGACACATCGGCTCATACCTACACTTGCCACCTGGATAGATCGAAAGCATGGAGTAGTCTCGTACTACCTCACCCAAGCGCTATCAGTTCACGGGTGTTTTAACTCGTACCTAGAGCGCTTCAAAAGACGAGAAAGTTCAGAGTGTGCGTACTGCCAATCCCCAAAGGATGACGCACAGCACACACTCTTTACATGCACACAATGGAACGACGAAAGAAGGGTCATGTTCGCCGGTGTAAACTGCGAAGTTGCACCGGAGAACATGGTCCTGTTAATGACTCGATCCAAAGAGAATTGGCGGCACATCCAGACCTTCATCCAACATGTTATGAGGGTTAAAGATCTCGATGGCCGCCAACAAAGGTAGTTCCCGTAGGTCGAGGAATGATATCGTTTAGGCGATAGAGGCGGGATATAAGACCACTCCTGAAGGCGATACGTCAGTAAACTGGCTCTACTTGGGAGTGGTCTTAAGGTTTTTAGCAGGTCGGCAGAAAATCACCACCCCCGCATAACCCTGTAGTACGGGCTACAGGGTACCTGAAGGCAGGTTTTCACATCCTACGCAAAAAAAAAACACTCATTATGCAAGGGTTGACTCGAAAACCTTATTCGAAAACTTATTTAGTCTATTGTTCGTATTTAGAAAGATAATTTTAAATTTGAAGAATATTTGAGTAATGAGGTAAAATTTCAGAATATAATTTATTTTCTCTCTTTTCAATAATACTCAAAAATTTTATCTCTTTTCCTAAAGCCATCAACCCTCATTATATAAGGGTTTGCTCTAATGATGATGACTCCCTGCAGGTAGTCTATTGTTTGTATTAAGAAATAAAATTATATTCAAGGTAATTTGTATAATGAGCAGAGAGTTTCCTTTTCCGTAAACCTTTAACAAATACCTTCTCTCCCTAACCAAGGAACCAGGTATAAAATATCCTTTTTCGTTAACTCTTAACGCTTTTCCGTTTAACGCTGACCTTCAGTACTCGTTTCTTTTATAGGAAACTCTTTTTAAAATATGTCAAGCATTATGGGAAATAGATTGTAATGTTTTTTATAGACAATTTTAAGTCTCTAATTTAGTTAAAAAATAAAGAAGGTACGAAACTTCTCGGTATTAAGGCAAGTGAAACTCGCACTTACCCGATTTATTTTATTTTATATATACTGTATTTTCATTTGTATGAAGTAGACTATTCTATATTTTGGTTATTAATATAATTGTAATTTTTTGGTTAGATTTAAAATTTACAAGAGTGTAATACATCCCTGAACAATGATTATCTATTTTCAAAAAACTTACTTATGTGCAATCAGAAACAACAAATATTACTTAACCCATTAACGCCCATGCTTAGGGAAAAATTTGTATCAAAAAAGTGAATATGGCAAAAAGGACAGTTGACCAAAAAATTATTTTTGACATTAAAAATTGTTTAAAAAATAATTTGTTTAAACAATTTGTTATAAACAAATAAAACAATAATACAAATTATAAAAAATAAACAGGGCCAATCGATTGTACGCGAAAAATTACTAAAGGAACATGTGTAACATTTTTTAATTTTTTACTATATTTGTTATAAATAATCAATAAACAATAACAATGACCTTGAACCCATCTAAGCCCATGCTTAGAGAAATATGGATATGAAAAAAGTGACTTTATTACACCACTAAAATACCATTATATAATGTATATAATTGTCCTTAATTTGATTTATATGCACGAGTTAATGCAATATTAGATGTTATCCATCTTATTTGAAATGATAATAACAGTTATTTTCACATTACCTTCAGAACATCGATTTTTTTTATAATAGAAAATAAAAAAAGTGTCTTTAGAAATAGAAATGTGTACTTGTTTCCATTTAGACCAATGTCAGCTTCAAAACAGTGAAGACCATACTAGTATTTTATAAACATTAGTTATTCAAATGAAATAACTTTTGCGAGACCTCTATTTAAGAAATTAAAAAAAATAGTAAAGTACATAAAGATGCACAAACGAGGCTTATTACCTAGTTTAATAGTTTTAATACTGACAAATGACCTTATAAATCAAACAAATAGTGACATGTGTAACAGACATTTACAGAGATACATAAAACATAACATAAAAGCCTATCAAATGGTATTGTTATCGAATACAAAATACGATTCGTTTGTTAACTATTTTACTCAAAGAGTTTTACGAGATATTTCTCTTGTTCAAATGGATATCAAGAAAATGTCTTCAAAGGATACAATAAATACAGTAAAGTTACCATCATTTGAGAATCCAAGAAGAACAACTCTGTTCTTGCTCGTGGATTCATTTAAAAATGGTACGTTTTCACCAAACTTTCTTACATCTTTGAAATGTTTGGTAAATCTTCTTCCATTACAAACAATGAGACCAAACACTTTGCTTATTTCAATCACAAATAAAAAATCCTCTTTCGAATCATTTCTGCGTGAAATGTGGGATAAAAAATTTCTAGATTTCACAATATTGAAACTCAGAGAATTGGAAGAGACGACGGGTTTTCGAAACTTCCATTCACTCAAATTGTTGCTTCACTGTTATGTTCCATTTACAAACACTTATTTAATTAAAAACTGTGCAAAAAGCAACAACTGGTTTCTAAATAAGCTTTTAAATCTTCATGGTTACAAAATAAAGGGTGGTCTATTTGTAAGATCTCCGCATAATTTAGCCAAATATGACATTTTGGGACGTTTGGTCAATTATAGTGGATCTGATATAAAAGTGTTTCAATATTTATCAAACGCAATGAATTTTACTGGCATTCTTGAATCTAATGTTAGCAGTACAAGGCAAATTTATCGAAGTGAGAAAATCGGGATCTTAACAGACCTTGCGACGAATAAGCTTAATCTTCTTGTAACTTTGTTTCCTAATATTTTTCTAGAATTAAAAAATAAATCATGTATAGCGACTACTACTATAGAAATGGAACGGTTTGTTTCTGTTGTTCCTATTTTACATGAAACTATCAGCGAATATTTACTAAACTTAAATTCTTTGTACCTAAGAATATTACTTTTAAGTTGTTTTGTTATTCTAATGTGGGCTGTTATTGGCAATTTTGAATTTCGTGGAAACTTTTGGAAATTAGAAGACATCACAGCTACAGTGTTAGGTGTGTCAATACCAAACCAGCCAACAACAATACCTCAGAGAATCTTTTTTCTTTATCTTATAATAGTTGGATTCTGTTACTCAAGTGAAGAACACAAGGGAGGTTGAAATTAATACCATTAAGGATTTGGAAGAATCTAAATTGGTACCCATCATTCGTCCTCAATATTTTAATTCTGCTTTTGGTGACACGGAAGAATATCAGATGTTGCGGAAAAGAACAATTAAATCTCGGTCTGTAAGAGAAATCTGTCCACTACTGCTTTTGAGGCATAGAAATGTGACGTGTTTAGTAAAAGAGGATTTTGCCAATTCTATTGTTGACTCAACGAGAGACTCATCTGGCAAACCAATGTTCGAAATTCTTGAGCAATCATTTTTCAGTCAAAGTAACATTTTGCTTTTAGAAAAGAACTCAAGAGAGATTTAACAAAATATTAGTAGCCCTATTTGAAAGTGGACTTCGAAAGAAATGGGTTAACGACTTATCAAAGCAGAAAACTTTTTATAACAATGAATTAAAAAATAAATTTTTTAACAACTTGTGATTTCGATGCTGTATCAAAATTAGCAAAAATTCTTTTATTTGTAGCATTGCCTGGGTACATACTTGGTACTTTTGTTTTCGCTGGAGAATTGTTGGTGTCAAGATACTACAGATCCATTAGCAGGCGATAATTGTGTGTTAGAGTTTCGCAGCTGCTACAAAGAAAAGAATTATGCAGTAGATTCTACAAAGGAAAAGAAAAAAAAGAAAATAGATATACAGTTGAATCTGAATAAGTGGAACCTCTATAAGTGACAGCTCACTGAGAAACATATTTTCTTGATTTAAATATAAGTTTTTGTTTGAATGATTTTGGTTGAATAAATAATGTTTTTAAGTTTAATTTCAATATATTAAAAATATCTGTAATTTTAATTGCAATGTATTTTATGTTTGAAGATAATTTTCTGTTTGTTTGATTAAAAACTAAATTTTGTTCAAATTAAACCAAATTTATGTTTGAAGTCTTTATACTTGAAAGAAATATATTTTATGTTTGATTTAAATATATTGAACGCGCAGAGGTCTTTGCGCATTCAATATGGCGTCGTTAATGTTCTGACGTTGGTTTACTTTTCCTGTAGAACGAGTACGCGTCGTTTCTAGTAGTTACATGTGTTTATCGCTTTTTTGGAGAAAAAATTTTACAATCGTGATTTTCTTTCTATTAAAGTGATTTCTTAAATGTGTAAGTGTTATCATTTTATTGAGAAATTGAGATATATCTGAAGTAATTAAAACTTTTGTGCATAAGTGTGTTTACTAAAGCTATTGTTTCTTTTGTGTATTTTTCTTGTAAGTTAGACTGATTCAAAGTTCCACATTTCAAGAATTGTGTGCAGGTAATGAAACGTGTAATTTTCTTCGGTTTTTTATAGTTTATATATTAAGACTTGATGTAATCTCAAACATAAAGGATGATTTATATAAAGGCAAGAAACAAAAATTAAACTATCGTGGAACATATTTTGTGCTTAAAATAAAACAATTTTGTGTTCAAAGTAAAAGAATAATATGATAAGGATAGAAATTTATTTTATTTAAAATAAAATTTAATGCGTTTAAAATGAAAAATTATATTTTGTTTAAAGTAAATGAAATTTTTGTTTGAATCAAACAAAAAATATGTTTAAATCAAACATAGATGATCAACCACTAAATTTGTTAGAATCAAACTTAATTATGTTTGACTGCATAACAAAGTGAAATTAAGTTTAAATTAAACATATTATGTTTGATTCAAACAAAATTTTTTCTCAGTGCTATCCTGAGAATCAGGACTAGAATCCTTGACGATTCATTATGATGTGGAAAACCCCACATCGGAGTTCATGCGTGTAAAAAAAAGTGCGATCATTTAATGTTTATCGCACAAAACAATAATTGTCCGATCAGACAAGTTGGCAGGTAGAAACCAGAAATTCAAATAATAATATTATCTCAATAATATTATTAATTTAATACTAAGCCAAAATCGAAATAAATCTTTATTTAACAAAGTCTTAAATTCGACAAGAATCAAAATAAATATAAATAAAATAACTTTTGAATTTTAAGTATTTAATAAAGTTAAAGAATTGTAAATTCGAAATAATAAAAGGCACAAATCGCCAAGTTTGCATTAATGCTGAACTAAAGCCTGGAATTGATTTCAGACTGGTGTGTAATAATTTAATTAAACAATTAATATATCATTATTGTATAAATTATTTTATGATATAGCAATATTATTATTATATTTTTAAATTTATTTAAAAATTATTAGTATTATTATTATTAATATTATTACTATTATTACTATTATTCATTCTTATTATTATTATTTAATTTTTGTTGAGATCTAAACGTTTGAAAGTATATTTGTTATTAATCTTTAAATTTTTATTTTTTTTAAAATCATAATTCCTTGTACTACAATGACATGTCATTTATTCATATTTGCACGAGTTAATATTATCTGATTGAAAAAAATAAAGAATAGATGTTAGTCGTTTTTAATTCGTAGTTAATTGATGCGATAATATCACTTTTTATATTAATAATTGTTAATTACTGATAAATAAAGTAAGACGAACTCTTTGTAATTTCAATTTCGTGCGGATGCGTAGAAATCGTTTGTAAATTGTCAAATTTTAATACTCATTGCGAAGTTTAGATAGAGAGGGAAATTTCGGAGGAATATAAAAACAAATGTTCTTGCTGGATTAATAAATTGTCTTCAAGTTTTGTCATCGTTGGTTACTTCTAATTTATTAAGTGTATTTTTTTTATTCTATTCAGTGTGGCATAAAATTTATAACCGTGTACGAGACTTTTCACTATATTGGACTTCCGTTTTCTCTCCGAAACCACGTGGCTAATTCTACCCATCTAAAGCATCACTAAAAAGGAATAAAATATTATCGTAATTGCAGTCCATGATGGGAAAATAATTTTTGGGACTTCTGAGGAATCCAGGGTTTAAACATTGGCGTCGTTTCTTGAGAGAAATAGAGAATTGAGATCGGAAGCCCAATACCAGTTAAATCGGCGATAAGTATTTTTAATATTGACTATCTTTTATTTTATGTATGAATGTATATTTTCTTGTTCTCATGATTTTAATGATTGTTCTAATGATCGAGTAATTTAATTTTTTTTATACATTATTTGAGCAAATGCCATAATTTTTGTTATAATTTTACGGATATATTGAATCGGTGACGTCACCCGCGACCGTTTACTTTGAATTTGTTGTGAAATTTGTATGATGCTGATATTTAATCATTCACTGTACGACATTAATTCATATTGATTTTGAGTTAATAAATAATATCGCTCGTAATTTTCTATTTGTCATGATTTCTTCTCATGATCTTTGTTGAATTTCATGTTTCAATGATTAATTTAAAATGTATAAAGTTTGACGAAAGTTAATTATTTGTTTTACCGAATCGTTTTATATGTAACTGATTTTTTTTAAATGTTAATCTAATAAATAGTTAGGTTACATAATTACAATAAACCCAGAAAGAATATTCCATTTTTTTATTGACACCTAAAAGTTTATCTTAAAATCCATTGACAGTGTTCAGAAAATAATTTGTTCTAATGTTTAAAGAGGTTCTATCGTAAAAAGAATTAGCATTACCATTTTAATTAAATTTGGTTTACTGGTAGATAATGGTTTTATAATGATGCAGTTAAATTTTTGAGACCTCAAGGTACTTGTGAAAAAAGTTATAAGGGTTTTCGTTTTTAACATTTTACATTGAATTTTGTGGGAATTGAGTCGTTTGTCATATATATCCATATATTTATATGTATTTTCAAAAGTGCCTTGAGGTCTCACAAATATAACTGCATCATTATAAAACCATTATCTACCAGTAGACCAAATTAGATTAAAATGGTAATGTTAATTCTTTTTACGATGGAACCTCCTTTAATTATGCTAGAAGAAAAAATTGACACCTCTGTATTTGAATGGATTACAAATTCATCGGTGCCACCCCCTCAAATATAGACAGATTTACCTCATTCTAGGTATGATTTTATATATAAAACATTAATTTGATTGTTCCTAAACTTTATCTACTTATTAAATGTGGCAATGAGTTTAAGCATTACCTTACCAATAAGAAAAGAAAGAAACTATTTTCCAAATCATGACTTGAAATATAACCTGAAATATAGAAATGTACGAAATGAAAAAGTTTTCGATTCGATAGACTGTGAAGATTAAGGGGAAATAATCCAACTTTTTCTCTGAAAAGGAATCCAGTTCTGGAGATATATTTTTATATACATGTATAAGAATAAGCACTTGCGTGTACGAGATAGATAGAAAATCTAATTTCCCGGCAAAGGGATGTCCAGGTCTGGGTAACCATCCCTCACTGTATTATTTATACGCAGCAGAAATTGGTACCTAAGCATGCCAAGCACGCACCTATTTTCGCCGGAGGTGCTGCGAGTAATGCCCTCAATTTCTAACATTTTCGGTGTCTCGAAAATATTCGTATATAATATAGTCGAACGACATTTTCCAGATGAATACACGCCATATGTCCTGAATTAATTTTCTCTCTGACATGAATCGAAATTTCAAATTATATTGTTAGAAGACCTTGATCTTTACCAAACCAATATAACTTTTTTTCATTTCGATTTTTTAATTAAGAACTATTTAATTTTCAAGTACGTTAAGAGAAAATGTAAATTATCACCAAAATCGGATAGAAAAAGTTGCTAAAGTTAGATGAGGGTCCAACTGGTACGATTGGCAATTTTTTCGAGACGATTTTCCTTGCTGGTGCGTGTCTCTATTAAGTGCGCAGAGGAGACAGTCCTGAGGGATCGAGCAACTATAAAACGGCGGTTCGAAAGCCAATAATTGGAATAAACTCGTATACGTATCCTATCATGCCATTTCCGAGCAGATCTCGTTTCACGGCTCGATTCTGTCACGAACCGAGCTATACGAGTTTCGGGACCGCATCCTGGGCGCGAGGATAACTAGAAAACTTCTTTTCCACCCTCAGGCTCTAACTTTTCCCCCCTGTTGCCGCCTTCTTTGCCCCTTAGCTTAGTTTTCAAGCCCCACGGCCTAGAGTCTTTTCTTATCCTCTGCACCCCATGCTTATAGAGCAAAGATACCTTCACTTGGAATAGAACGTGTTCACCCAAATGCGCTGTTAAAATTTTGGACACAATCTCTCCATTTGTCTTGCAGGACCTGGGAATAAATCTCCAACGGCTCAGCCGGCTAAGAAAAATGCCATCCTTCCGTAGACACCCCTTGCGTTTCTGCGCGCTGCCATTCTTTTTCTTTGTTTTACTACCCGTTGCGACGCCGGTGCACGAGAGCTTCGAACTACCCCTCACCCTCTTCCGATGCTCCATCGATAAATCATAATATTCGTATTAACATTCCTAGCACTTCCTTCCTACCAAGCTCCTACTTTCGCCCACGAGAATACACGATCTGTCGGCCTCAAGAGCCATCGGGACTCTTCCATAACTCCAGAAACGCCTTATTTTTCCGAGCAAGTTTTCTGGTTTGACAGTCATCACAACATTATTATTAAAAATTCAATAAGTCATAAATATTTTAATATTGCCAAAATTTATGATGCGAATAACGAAACAATTATATTCTGGGATAAAATATGTCAATAATAAGAATTCTTCATTACATACAACAATTAGTCCTTATCGTTCTTCAACACAGTAATGATAAGAACTTTCGTTACTCCGGAACTTGCTGTCTTGATGTCCAAAATCCACTCAATTTCTTGAGAATACTTAATTCTGGATTGTACTCTTTCTAGATTTAAAAGTCTACTTTACGAATTAGCTTGAAGTTAATACAATCCGACCTGAGTCGGGCAGAAGCACATGGCAATTCTAAATCTTTTTACAAGTAAAATAATAGCGAGCTGCTTAACATTGGATCGACGACTCGCCGTGGCAATCACTAATAACTCTCAACACTAATTTTACAAATAATACTTTTTATAAAAATGCACCATCAGGGCGCTTAAAACTTAAAACGAATAAAACTGCGTGGACTTAAATCCACGACCACTTAAGACGAAGGCACAACCAGAAAGGAAGATGGTGGCGATCATTCGGGGGCTCGTCATGTGCCATCCCCCCTTCACCTGTTAGTCATCCTTCCTTTTTATCGGTAACTTGTATTCTTAATCGATGTCAAAACCATCAAATGTCCCTTGCTGTGCAAAATTGGCCCAAACTTACTCGTCGAGAGATTTTCGTAAAGCGGGAATCTCATTCGCTAAACGCCCTCGATGTACAGCCCTCGGCTGCGCTCCCGACGATCACTGGCGTTGGACGGCATAGTTTAATAAAAAACAAAAAATAAACATTTTCAGTAACTAATTCTCTAAAGAAAACGACCCCGGAAGAACATGGAAATTCAAATGAGTCGCCCACCCACAGAGAGGAGCAAATAATAACAATAAGTTATATCTTAAATACGAAGCTTTTGCTCCCTGGTTGCGCGAATCCGCGACGGGCTCCTTCGAGAGTTAGTAAGATGACAAATAACGTGTTAGAATCAATCTGCCACGTTATAATATTTAAGCTAACAAGTAATGCAATCCATGCCAAATCACTTCACGTTTAATTCTCACGCACATATTCTCTTAAAAATTGATTGGCTGCAAGACGTATCTTGTTTCTATGTATAATTTCTCGTGAATTTTATTGCAGCTGCAAAAGTATAAAACTTATTTTAGATAATACGCTTATTAGCTTAAATTACTGACGTCACTCTCAACCCCCTCTTGCAATAATCCCCTTCTAGGATAGAACTGCGTTTGCTGTGTTTTAGTGGTATCTAAACAGGGAAACCTGAATTAACTTCTACCACGGCTTCCACAAACCCAAACGTTTTGTCCGGAGAACTCGTAAGGAGCGTAAGCAGGACTTCCGTTTTCCACTCCAAAAAGGAGAACCTTAATTAGAGAAAGAGGCCTGGACTAGTCTTCACCCCCTGAAATCCGGATGTTACACCTGAATATCTCAGGAAGGGGAACCATCACTAAGCCGTTAGGTGTTATCTTGGTAATACATAGTCTTTTCACTAGACTGCTCAGTTTCGGAAATGAAATGTAGCAGGGGCCCCACCAAATGTAGCACACAGCCCCACCGACTACCATCACCAGCAACCGTTAACTCCCCAAATTTTTTACAGTGTACAACACAAAACCAATAATATTTATCCACAGAGAAGCCTAATTTCATTTAGGACAAAACTCCGAAAGGGATGGCTGATGTCAAACCACGTGACTTCTAGAAACAAATTATGATTGGTTGAAGAGACCTGGATCGATAATTGTTATTGCTGACTGCTCTTCCTGACTCTTGTTCCAGACTACATTCTAAACGATTTGACGGTTTATAATTATTAATAACATTAACTTTTATATTTAATTAACCAAAAATAAATTTAAATATGGCATAGGCTCTCTGAGTTATTAAAAAGGCAGGGGCAAATTTCTTACATCGTAAGTTAGTTTTTTTATAGTTTAAAATTTCTTATTGTTCGGTACTTCAAAGTGGCTATCCTGGAAGCTACTAAAAATCCCAAAAACTAGTATTAATATCGTTTTCTTCTCGTTTGAAAGATATTCGATATCTAAAAGCAATAGCTTTCTTAGCTTTTTAAGTATTACAAAAGAAATATTAAGTAACTTCGAATTTTATAGATTGCATATTTTTCAAACGCGTTTTTCTCGAAACCACGTTTTAAAAATCGGCGACTAAAATATCTCGGCAACCATTAAACCATCAACTTGAAATTTATAGGAGTTTTTATATACTGTTACGTTTTGATGTACAAAAACCTTTACAATATACCCTAGTTCCTCCATTTAAATCAATTTCAATTAAGAATTTGATTTGGGATGAGGATTAAGTCAATGAGAGCACTAAAATATGTTGAATAATATTTATTTATTAGATAATTATGAGTTGAGAAGTTACAAATGTGATTTTAGAAATTGAGTCTTACTTTTGGAAGATGGAAAAGATTGCCGTTAGGCTGGAAGATTTGTTTGTTGAAGACAAGCGATAATGCTGAAGCAGTTTGTAGTTGATTAGGCGTTGAGTAAACAGTCGGTAATCCTAATCACTGGACCCCGATGCAGGTGAATTCTTGTAAAGAATAAGATCTTTTTGCGAGAGACTTAAAAACTTGTTTTCTTGCGATAACGATGAGAATCTTCGAAAACACGTGGAGTGACAAATTGGACCGAATCAATAGAATTTGATTAATATTTAGATTTGCACTTATTAGCGTGTTGCAATACAGTAAGACTGTACACGAGATGATAACCGTATAATAGATTTGAAGTATAAAATAACGTAAGACTCTTGTATAAACTTAACAACTTAACAACTACTGGTCTTGTCGTTCTGTTAAACCAATTTATATTGAGAAATTGGAAGTGATAATCGCTAATTTTGTTTATCCCTGCACTCCGCTTCCTCTTGCATAGATACCCATACCTATTTTCCTTCCGTTCCCCCTGCATAGGTTCAAGTTTGTAATTCTCTACGCCAAAGAGAAAGTATAGTTAAAAAATGTCTGTCTTTGCTTGTCCCTTCTCCCCGTTTCTTTATAGGTGTCTAGACTTGTAGTACCCTCCACCAAGAGGTAGTTGTCCTAGACTTGCATTTGTCTTATGTTAACATAATCTTTTGCTTCCTCAAACGTGCTCAATTACAAAATCAAATCTCCTCTTGTCTAATATTCGTATACAATATTAACTAAAATGATATACAATAATACACTGAGAAAAATCTGTTTAGTGATGCCGTCGATCGAGATTTTCCAAGCCCAATACAATACCAAGCCAATATTTCTACTTTTGCTTGGTTTCATCTCGATCGACTTTTTCTTGGCTTGGTTAAAATCTTGGTGAAAGGATTCTTGAGGGATTCTTGAGTTGATCTTGGTTTTCAATATCAAGATTTTGACCAGATGTGCTTTTCCTTTGAAAATAATAGCAAAACAAGTTTACTCTGGATGGTGGGGCTGGTCCAGGTAGTTTCGGACAATGGCGCTATCATAAAAAATTTACTGCTTCTATTGTGGTGTGGAAATCTTGAAATTGCAAGCCAAGATCAATCCAAGACTTGATTTTTCAATCCTAAACCAAGCCAATACAAAACCAAGATTTTGCTCTTGAGAACCAAGATCAAGCCAAGAAATTTACTGGGCCTCTCAAGCCAAGATCAATAAATTCTTGTCTTGAACGGCATCACTAAATCTGTTGCGATTATCGCATGAGCAAATGATATGAATATAGCATAGACACTAACTATACAAAAATTGCAAGAATCCACCTAATTATTAGGCCGCTCCGCCTAGTTTTCAGGCCAAGTCCGAGCAATAACTATACGTGCTGTTAGAAATATAGCATCAATAGAATTATGGAAAAAATGCAAAAATGATTTCAAGCAATAATAGCAACATATTTTTCTCAGTGTAAGAATTCTTATATTTATAAGAATTGAATATAGTCATAATTAACAATGTGTATAACAATATTGATAGTATATATATATAGGTTACAAACGTAACAATACATAATTATCTATTTTTTGTTGTAGGATTATTTTTTAGTTTTGTTTTTATGGTCAGGTATTGTAGGTAGATGTAACCCCTTAACTTAGTCCACCATTTTATCAGAGACTTTTTTTGCTCCACCCATCCAATCGTCGATTCAAAAATTCACCCTCCTATTCCACCCTCATCTCGTACTTCTCATTAAGATATATTCCGCTTTTGGTAGTTACTCAAAATCAATTTTACACTATGAAAAGTAATTTTTATTTAACTAATTTTTTTAAATGAATAACCTCCTACCGAAAATTGTTAAGTTTGTCTAAATGGCTATTAAAGTATATCATTTTGACAAAATAATGTTTAATTTAAAATAAGTAAATTTTTCTGAAACAATAATTTCTATAAAAACTATATTGAAAATATAAGTTCCAAAATGTTTTTTGGTATATGTATGATAATAATCAGTAGAATTGGGTACTTGGAGTATTGCAATCGCCGATAACTAAGATGAATGAACAAACGGACATGCGAAAGGACAAGCAGCAAGCGGACGAGTGAATGAATGAATGAATGACAATGATACCGTATATCAAATTGACAACGAGCGCAGCCAGGCGCGATGAGTGATCGTGCATTTGTGCAACCGTATGAAATACAAGTTACGAATCCATTCGGTTTAACTCTCCCTTCAAAATGTTTTAAAAGTACTCTTTTTTACATTTATACATTTATTTAGGAAAGAGAGTTGTCTCAATCACGTCACTCTTTTTCCGAAAATAATTTGTTTACTGTACTTTTTTTCACTCATAACACTTATTTTTTAAAATTATATTTTTATTTACGGATATAATGTGTGTGCTACTTGACTTTTAAAGTAAAAAAATTAACATCGACTTTTGCTTATTTACTACATGACAATTGACATCCAACAATTGGTTTTAAATAAAACTTTGATCTTTCTTGTATTCACTAACGTATGTAAAATTTTTTATAGTTTTTTCATGACACGCATTAAGATCCATGATGTATCTACTAAATGGCGAAGATATTATGGGGTGCCCACGCATCACGACAAAGGACGTTCAAAGATGAATGATATCTACATTTTGGAGTAGTACTTTATAAAACGATAACTTAGAAAACGCCGCATCGTTCACCGTACCGTGCTGTACTATTCGTGAAACAGGCCCGCGTATATAAAATATGTGTCTGCTATCTTATTCTTCACCCAGTTCCAGGCACCGAGAAAAAAAATCAAGGGGATGGTATGCTATTAATATTTTTCATTTCTTCCCTTTCATTTCAAAAATACGGAAATCACCATAGCAACCAGAAAAAGAATTTGAAAACCCAAAAAAAAAACGGAATTTTTGTCATGATCCGAAATTGGTGAAAATTACCGAGAAAAAGATTATTAAATAATTTTAATTATGTACAACAATACTTATGTTGGGATAGAAGCGCAATCTCTACTACACGTTGGAAAGATCTTTTAAAAGACAATGCATTTGCTTAAACATTAGAAAGACATTTAGGATTTGGCATTTGTGAGAATGACCGGGAATCATATGAAAAGTGATATAGTAGGAATCCAGCTGAAGAACATTAGTTATTTAATAGTCTATAAAAAGAGATTTGTATTAACTATATTTGTAACCGAATAAAAATTGATTAGATTAAAATTTTAATAAATTAAAGTTTACATAGATTTAAATTTAAATTAGTTTAAATTATTTACATTACAACAGAAACTGAATAAAATAAAATTCTGCTATTTAAAAATTACATAAACAAAAGTTTATATCTAGTTAAAAAAATTAGATCAATTGTATTCTGAAATGATGGAAATTAGAGACGATTAAAACTTCACTAAGTATAATTAAAATTTTTGATTGACTGAAATTTGGATTTATTTGAATTCGAATAAATTATGATTTTGAAGGATTGAAATATGAATTTATTGAACCCTAGTTAAATTAACACTATTTATATCAATCAAAAATATTATTAATCGTTTTATATTGTTTGCACAACAATTAATAACATTTTTTATTTATAAGTTTAATAATTTCTTTATCACTGAGAGAAAACTTTTCTTGCGCAAATGCAAAAATGCATTGGATCAAGTATGAATTATGCTTATAATCGGTCCCAGTATAAAATATTATAGACTCAAAAATTTGAGGTTATGTTAAACTTTTTGCACATACAGAAGCAGACCGGAGTTTACGCCAAATATCTTATTCTTGGAACAAGCATAAAAGCGATTTCTTGCAATGCAATAAATGTAAACGTAATTTTATTCTTGTAAAAAGAAATCTTTTTTCTCAGTGATCATTTTTTATTTTGCCTCTTTTTTTATTTCAGCAGCCATTTCACTTTGCACTTTTCTGCATTTTAATTTATTTTTTTTACTTCATTCATAAATTTATTAAGTTTTCAAAATCGTACTAACCCCAAACATTATCTTCATTATTTAAAAATATTAACGATGATCACAAAGACAAAGTGACCTTTCATAAAAAATTTGAAAATCGAATCTGCATTTTTGTTTTAAAACTTACGTGATAAGTCCCCTAATGATTTACTTCAATGTTAATATTTGCGAATCAAAGCAGTTTTGTTATTAGAGTGCTTTTTTAATTTCATACGTTTATATATTTCCCCATTCAAAAATAAATTTTTTAAATTTACATAAAAAAAATAAAAATTTAAAAAGAAAATCAAACTGACATTTCAAAGAAAAATTTTTCTATTAAAGTCTGTGACGCTCTTTTTAATTTATAAAGTTATTATTTTTCATCTTATGTTCTTTTTTTAATTCTATCATTATTTCTCCTTTTAAAGAGCTTAGTTACTTTGCTAATGGTAACAGAAAAGGATCAATAACTGAATATGAAATCTTATTTATTATTACAAGAGTGATGAAAAATAATTCTAGATTCGGATGAGGAACGATAGAGAACGGCATGAAATAATACATAAAATAAAGTCCTGGATAATTGTTACGAGTTCATGATAATTACCGTTAAATATAGTTGAGTGTCTCATTAAAGAAAGAAAAATATATTAAATTCTTTTAAACGAGAAAACTGGTATTTCTTAGAAAAATCAGGCAAATGGAATATTTCACTTTAAAATCCTAAAGCAATAGGTTAAACACTGACTGCTTTGAACCTTGGTCTCTTTCCTCATCCTATTCTGTACTTGCCTTTCCGATTCTTTGCGAAATTATTATTGTCGTAGTTCCGATGGTGGACTCCGAAATGTGGCGGCTGTCACATTAACGTCCCGGTGGAGAGCATCACGCGAAACGCTTCAGTGGTCTCGGACCCCGTCGTAGTCGCCGATCCGGCGTCGATCCTCTTTCACCCCTTATTCCTTTTATCTTTCTTCTCGTTTCTTTTTCTGACCGGCTTCTCATCCTTCTCTTTTCTTCCCTACTTTTCGCCTGATTTTACGCTTATTCTCTCCCACTGTACTGTTTGTCAGACCATGTTTCTCGATGCAACAAAAATAAATCCGCGACTCTTTCACGACACAATCATTTTCTTTTGGCTGTTTGTTATTCTCGTTTTTTTCTCTCTGAAAGACAAAAATCCACGAATTTTGATAACTTGTGGTTTTTATTTTCCAAGAAATTGATCCTGATTCGGAATGGAATATATTGTGTTGTTTTTTCTTTTAAATAAGAAGAATTCACGGGAATATATAAAAATAAATAAAATTTTTTAAGTTTTGTAGAATACAGTGAGATAATATAAAATATGTTTAAATTTAGAGAAGTTCTCAACACATATTCTCTAAATCTGAATCAGTGAAATTTTCATTGATCTGGTCATTTGAACCTCAAATTGAATAATCGTTTCCAACGTCAATTTTTTTTAATTTTCAACAAATTGCAATTTTTAACGGCTCATTTTGTAAAAAATACAAGTGTCCACACATGCCCTGAAAAAAATACATTATTTTATATGTCTTCTATATCAAAAATCAAAATTATTCATTTGGACTAACTTTTGTTCCGATTGTTTGTCTGATTCCTCCTTAAATTAAATTTTTAGTTTGTGCTGCTTCTTATCCCCCCCTCTCCGGAAACTCGTTAGTCGTGGTTTTATTTACATAATTATAATTTGATTAAATAAATTAGAGTAATTCGATTAGCTTAATTATTCTTTTATTTAATTATTGTTTTTATTTAGTTATTTCTCATTAAAATAACTTGGGGCTAGGAATTTATTTTTGTATTGTTTTTTACGTGTTTAATAAACATTAAACATAAAGTAAAAATGATGCGTCATAGTACTTAATTACATTTCTTTTTGTAAGGAGTAAAATGTGTAACTTCAATTTATTGTTAGATTATTAGAATGAAGTATAAACATCCCTTCAAGAAAAATAGAAAAAGGACATTAAATTACACCAACTAGAAACACGATCGAATCGTTGCTAGTGGATTTTAAAGTCATCTTCTACTGTTTCCGAAATATTTAAGCAATATCTAAAGTTGACAAAATATTTATTGTTTAATTTAATTGTTTTTTTTTTGTAATTAATTAATAAAGATTACACTTTTCTTTAACACAATATTATGTTTCTAACAAAATTACTTAATGTTACCTTCACTTATCAAATCAGTGAACTAACATTTCACTAAAGAAAACAGTGAATTCATTTTTCCTTGATTGAAACAGCGAAAATTTACTGAATCTAAGTTATATACTTATAGCTATTTCAATCAGTGATAATATACGCTGACAATCGATGAGATTTCGCTGATTCAGATTTAGAGAGTAAATTTTGAAAATTTACAGAAAATATTAATTACGTGAATCAACGGTACTTACAGGTTCTTGTTGATATAATTTCTGAAACAAAAACAAACGTTCTGCTATTAATTTTTTTAAAATTAAATCTCTTGTAAAACATTAGGTACTTTTTTAATCATTTTTTTAAAAGAGTACAATTTAACCGAATAACAAATAAGATCACAAGAATATTTTCTAATCAATTTGGACTTTTCTTATTTGAATAACTAAAATTTTAGGTGAAAATAAGTCGATTTAAACTATTTTTGAAAAATCTTAAGGATCACAAAACTTCCTCTAAGAGGAAGCAAATACGACAAAAATATTTACACTCAGAGTAAAAATATAACAACTCACAGCTATCTAACTTCTTAATTTAAATCAAATAAATTTTTATTTGTGTCAGATAAAATCGACGCCCCCCGTTGATAAAGTGTTTATTAAAAAGCCAGTGTAATAAAATGTTAATTTGAAAAACAGTAGAATAATGTTAAAGCATGGTTATAAAGAATGTTATACAGAATGTTATTGCATATTTGAATTAATAAACAAATGTATCCATCGTTCGGTCCGATTAACATTTTATGACAAAACTTCAAAAGACATTTGATTAAACAAACAGTTTAATAGAAATCATATCCAAAAAAATTAATTATAAAAGTGACATTCCACTGTTTTTCAAATTAACATTTTATTAACCTGGCTTTTTAATAAACACTTTATCAACGGGGGGCGTCGAAATATTATTTGATTCAAATAACCTTTATTTCAAACAACTAAAAAAGTTAGTTAGCTGTGAGACAAACATATTTTTATTTGGCACAAATAACTTATCTTTGTGTCAAATATATCACTTCTCTAGGTGTAGTAGACAAAAATGGACTAATTTATTAGGGGGTTTAACATAATCTCAAAATTACTTTTACTAAATTCATAAGTAAATTTTTACTTATTGATTTGAGAATAGTATATTATAACTATTTATTACCAAAGTGAATAAAATTTATAAGAAATAAAATAACAGTTTATATTAAAGGATGAATCAAACAAATACATAACATTTACGTATAATATTTACGTATACCTTATTTAAAGTTACATATTTACTTTATGCTACATGGTGTAAACATGCTCAATGTCCACTTTCAAATGTTTTAAAAAAATCGATTGTATAAGAATTTCCCAAGAAAAACAAGAAACGAAAGTGCGTTGCCAGTAAAAAATATGCAGATGAGAATCTTTCCCAGGTTAGATACAGCAAAGATCTATCCATAATAAGATTGTGAAACTTGGAACTAATCACTGGTATTAAACCTGATTCTGCAAGGTTTTTAACAGTTTCAAACCCGATTTCCTCTGAAGTTTTTAAGATCCCAGATATTAAGCCACCGAGAAACTCACCTGAATAGCCGAATCCAATTATTATCAGGTAAAGAAAAAAGATTCTTTGAACGGAAGCTGTAGGGTGATTTGGTATTAAAACACCCAACAGAGTAGCAGCGATGTCTTCTCTGGCTTCCAAAAGTTACCACAAAATTCGAAATCACCTAAAAAAGCCCACATTATAATAACAAAGCAGACAAATAGTGTGATTCGTACAAAGAGAATGTTTAGATTCAGAAATTGCTTCTGAATTGTTCTGTGCAGGATGGGCACTATAGCTACATATGAATCTATTTTAACGGTTGCAGATAGTTCGTACAATTTACTATGGTTTTTTGGGAAAATATTATGATATGTGTTGATAATAAAGTTGAGCTTATTCTCTGCAAGTTTTTTAAGAAAACCTGTTGATGCCTGCTTGCTAGAAATTGAAGGATAAAGATTTGATTTTATTAGACCCATGAAGTCATCGTATTTGACAGAGCTTTAAACATTTCCATAGTTGCACCACCTGAGCTGATGATACGTTGACCAGTACTATCATATCTTACAACAACGAATGGTGGATTTTTAACATATCCACTTTTCATCTGATGCCCTTGAAGATCAAGAAGTTTATTTGGAAACCAGACTGTTTTTACTGACTTACTTACAAAATTGGTCAAAGAACCAACTCCAACATTTACAAAAAGTTAATAATTTAATTAATGAGCTCACCTGGGATGGGTCTTCGACCCCGGATAGAACCTAGTCCAGATATGAGTATCTTTTTAATATAATTATAAAATAGTCAATTTGCAACCAAGTGTCTCCAATAAAAAAGTGCATTTAACGCACATTAGAATTGGAATGACAACAGACTGAACGCGTCGTCGTCAAGCCAATATTGTCTACACACAATCACCCCCTAGCGCGACAAGCCGGGGGCACAATCGTCTCAAGTTCAGAGTTACGCCGAGATCTGTCGCAGTTACGTAGCAACCGTGAGCGACCGAACTCTGTCGCGCAGCGAAGTGATGGCCTCATCTGCCCACCCATGTGTCGCAGTTGTCCGCTACTTTGTTTTGGCAGGTGATAAACAACCACTGTCAACATCGTTTTCTGGTCCTGGCACTTCTGCAAGTACGAGACTCGCATCCGTACCTAGTACCAGGACGATCTCACGACGAAGGGCTCGAAATCAGAGAACGACGATTACATCCGACTGTACAATAGTAAAAAAATTTGATTCCAGACTGGTGTTTATTAATGTTTTTAGATAAATCTGGAAACATTGTGCGATGTAAAATTTTACCTCGTCACAGTAGGTAAAGTGGACGCAATACGCCTGAGTTGATAAAATTAAATTTTAGACATTTGGAATGAATTCATATTCAGAAGTAAATACATGTCTGGATGATTCTTATTGACAAGCATCTTGAATCGGTTGTGCCACCCTTCGTTGACATTATTTGTTCGGTGAAGACCCTGAAGTGTGGATTCATATTGGTTCTAAAGTTCGATTGGGTATCCCGGTGAGATAGCGCGTTGACCGCGACCCGGTCTACCTTGATTATAAGTGTTGGGTCCTGTTTCAAGGTTTTCTTTATTTTTTCAATTGAATTGTTTCAAACTTGTTAAATTTATTCAAGTACAATTATCGATGTTCGAAATCTCAAAACTGTAAACCTTGTAAATTGAATTTCTTAGTTTTTTTTCTCAATGTTCAGTTTTCGAATTGTAAAAATATTGTAAACGCTTTCAATCGTTAATGTTACCATTTAGACAGCTGCAACACAGATTTTCAAACCTAGGCCGCTAGATAGGAATCTTAAGCTTTTTACGATTATGGGCCTCTCTGCGAATCGTTTCATTAGGAAGTATTTCTAGTTGAATTTCAACCTCCTAGGTACCGTAATTTGTCCTGTTCAAGGCCGTTTTGGGTCTGTCAAAATACTTATCGGCACGTAGACACCTTAATGACGCATCTACGTGAATTTTCATCCCCACTTTGTTATCCCTTCTCCAAATTTGAACTATGAACCCCGTAGCCCTTGAGCAGGTCAAGAATGAGTCAGATAGAAAACGAACCGCCTCCGATATAGAACTTTGTCATTTTAGTCACATCTTGTAACTGGTTAAATTTTCTAAGAATAATCATTGCATATTTTGTTGCTGATAAATTTTAATAAATTGTTATAAAAAGTGAAAACCATAAATAATGACTCTACATCATCAATTGAGCAACCTAAACCTTACAGAATCATTGTAGACCACTTGAAAACCTTTGGTTTGGATTCTTTGGTATATTGATTGTTTAAGATGAAAAAAGCAACCATTCAACTGGGTGTTAGGATATTCCTAGCCACATGCATTAATAATAATGGCTAGTTCGTAACCAGAAACAATTCTTTCAGGTCTACAGTCATGTATTCCGTACGCTGCAGCAACAGAAGAAATTTATTTAAAAACAGCCTGGTACTGGTAGGTTTCTTTGGTTACCAGCAATTTGCGTCAAGTCAACGTCTAAATCTATTGTAAATAATGCTGATAATTTTGAAAAGTTGAATGAAGAAAATAAACCCGTAAGAAGCCGGATGAGATTCCAAAATTCACATGTAAAAACTTTAAGCCATGTCTGTTCTATAAAGAAAGATGTACTCCAGAGGTACCATCCGGGGCCGTTGGCCTATTACAGGTGCGTTCCTCGATGTCTAAAAGAAATTTGTGTTGTCGGAGTCGTTTCTTCACCTCAGGGTTTGAGTATAATTACTCGGTGCTCTGTGAATAACATTGACATGTAAGCAGGTAGAGGTGGTCTAATAAAGATTTATAAATTTTAAATATTTAAATGGTTATTAATTAATTAAGTGTTTCTCCTTACCATCCCACCTTCCGTGGTTACTGGCTAGCTGGCAGTTAATTAAAATTAAATTCAAATTATTTGAGGTAAAAATCATATTATTAATGAGGTTTAGTCATTTTTCTCTATTCCTCTTTATTATTCCATTCTAAAAATAAATTGACGCATCACGCCCAAGGAATAACTTGGTCCTTTAATATTTCTATTCACTTAATTTAAATTTTTATTTACTCAACCTAATTTAATTGATAATCGATAAACAAAATAAAACAAACCAGTAAGTTACAATTTATTAAAAATCTGGTTACAGTGCTTATGCAGAAAACACAGCTGCTTTTTTTGAAAATCAATTAATATAATTTAATTCAACCGATATTAAGATCTCTTAAAATTCATATAAATTTATACAGGATCGTAATTAATAAAATTGGGATCCATTTAATTTAGCACCGATAAATATTTAAAATAATAAGGATTCATTGAAAAAGCAATTTTCCCAGCTATTTAACACATTCAACCAGAGTGCTACAGTAACTTATATATATAAATATATATATATTTAGAAAAATTATTCGTATTTTCCATCATCTTTCTCTTGCGAGGATGAAGTATAGGTACGTAAGTTGTATCTTGGAGAATGAGGTCCTGGAACAGAATGTTTTAAACGTATGCAACGACACGTTTCATCTTGTTTCCTGCGCAACCACAGCGCGGAATAATCCCCCTTTCCAGCGCTTGAAGGAACTGAGTCATGGCACACTACTGGAAAAAGAATCCGATAAAGTAGAGGATATAACACCTACCTCGAGTGTGATCAGAAACGCATTTTGACGCGATAATATCGCATATAATTTTTCTAACTGAAATTCTTACAAATAGGGGTAGCGGGTGGCATGACAACGAAACCGTAAAACCAAACACTTTTAAAAAAATCAATAAAATACGACGTTCTCCCAATTTTCAAACATCCAAGTCAAACCAATTTTCTCAAAACTTATTTATAAAATAATTAACTTCTAAATAAATTATTTAACCTACCACTCCTATTTTGTAAAAATGGTTTCTTGAAAATAAAGAAGAAAATAAAGAAATGCATTTTTCATTGCTCTAAACTTTACTTCGTCATAAAGTAAAAATAGAAGAAACCTTTTCAATAAACTTGTTGTCATCAATAAGCTCTAATCTGAGATAATAATTAAAAAATTAAAAATGGCTAACCCAAAATTAAAAAATCTTTTAGTTCAAATTATTTAAGAGTTTTTGGGCTCCCTGAATTTGAATATGTTTTTTGGATTTTAAAATTAAAGATAACAAATTCAAGATGGAGATAAAAGATGTAAACAATCATTTTGAAGAAGCTGAAAATATTTAAAAGGTGTATATTGGGGACTTTTTTCAAAAAAGCATCATCTCTTTTTCGACAAAATAATTTTATAACGATCCCACGAATTGTAAATAACAACAATTACATATCAGAAAAGGCAAATATCAAACCAACAAGGATGACAAAACTAATTCTGTATTTATGTGCTTTGTTGTAGGGATTACTCAGCTTCTTACATCAGCGAATCCAAGAGAATGGTTAAAAAAAGAATTAATAAGCACAGGCAATCGAAAACCAATGTAATGGCATGTAGTGTTGTACGTTGAGACGAGATTCTCAAATTTCTCAGTCAAAGTTGATCGTTTGTGAAGTTGTCTCGAAATAAAAAATCTCAATGTTCTTTTGTTATTATCGTCTCGTCTCATCTCATTTTTCAGCTGATATCTCAAAACGTCACTTACCAAATAATAAAAATAATAAAAATTCATTTAAATTCTAAAAATGAATTCTTCGAGCTCTGGGGAGAATATGCTAAAGAGAAAAATAGAAACGGATGAAGATAACTCATCAGGAAGTTGTTCGAAGTATGTCTTTGGCAAATAATATTGGATAGAAATGGGTTACAAAATATTATTACAAAAAATTAATTCTTTGTTATTTATTCCATAAGACGTAAGCAAGTAAGAAGAAAAAAGGGTAAAAACTTCGATGAATATTTTGAATTCTCATACAAGGAAAATGTTAAAATGGCCAAATGTAAATTGCGCTATGCCCACAATCAGGCAGAAGTCTTTATAAAAATGACAGCAGGTAATAGTACCGGAATAAAAAGACACTTAGAAAAAATCCATCTAAAAGAATACGAAGATTTTTACGAAGTATCCCAAAATTCATCTGAAAATCAAGTATATTAATACATACAATAAAATATATATTTCTAAAATTCAAAAAATCTTAATTAGCTAATAAATATAAACATTAAAATTAAATAATAATTTAAAAACAATTTAACTAAAATTTTTAATTTTTGAGTAGAAATAGATTTGTTTAATTATATGAAAACAATTTTTTTCCTTTAACCTACATTAGTTTTTCCTTAAAAGTATAAGGGATTATGATTTTTTTTAAATTGTAAATTACCTAGTGTTACGACACAATTTTATATCTTATAATTGAATGAAACAGTTCTTTCTATTTACATAACCTCAAACCAGAAAGTGGTTCTTCACTCCAAATAAAAATATTATTTAGTTTAGTTTTAACAAATTTTGAAAGATTCATTTGTACATTTTTTAGAGAAAATTAGGTTGAGCTCAAATTTGTTGTCAAATAATAATTATTTAACATTTTAAGTTTCTTCTTTTAATCTACTTAAAATCTGTAATTTTCATTCAATTTTGACTAATAATAGCTCATTTTTCTTATTGAAACATTCAACACTATTTTATTTGTTACATTTTCATAAATATTTTATTTAAAAAATACGTAAAGAACAAATATTATTTATTTAATAACATTTAAACAAACTATTATTTAACAAAACCCAACAAAAAATTTTGTAGAAAATGTTTCAACAAAAAACATGAGCTATTATTAGGTAAAATTGAATAAAAATTACAGAATTAAACTAGATTTAAAGAAAAAAACATAAAATGTTAAATAATTATTATTTGACAACAAATTTTAGCTCAACATAATTTTTTCTGGAGAATGTGCAACTGGATCTTTCAAAAGTTGGTGAAATTAATTTTAATCATAGTTTTTCTTGATGGGAAAAGCTATGTTTTAGTTCCAGGGTATGTCAATGGAGAGAACATCCTTAATACATTTATAAAAATGTATAAAAATTAACTTTTAACTCTTTGAGTCGTTTATAGAAAATGTGGTCACTAGGAGTTTTAAGATTCACTGTTAATAATCATTTTATAAAATTTTATTTGACAGAATTTTCTTGCAGTCGAAATTTTGTTTTTCTATCTTGTTTTCAATGAAGTTTAAGTAAAAGCAAATTTTGGGTGACATAATTATGTAAACGATTTCATATTTTATGAAATGTTTATTTTACTGAATTTCTTTTTAACTGAATTTTTATTTGAAAGAATTCAAACCTAACCGAACATTCATTTTATTCATTCATTCGTATTTGTACGAATTTTTTATTTAATGCAATGATAAAACGCCGAATGATTTTTTGCTTGAATTTCCAAATGGTCGAACAAATATTAGATACCAATATATTATCGCAAATTTAAACATTAACTAATCAATTTTTGTGATAATTTCTGATTAAACAATTTTAAAATTCGCACCGTTAAATTAGAATTCTTTTAAATAAAAAATCGATATAGCTGAAATTCTGTAAAATTAAAATTTTGTTAAATATGTATTTGGTGACCTAAAATAATTCCTATTTATTTAAATTCAGTTGAAAACAAATTCGCAAAACGAATATTCGGCTTTTAAAAAATTCTGTTTAAGAAAATGTTATGCAATGGAAATTTTATATAAATTAATTTTGAATTATCATAATTGTTAAAAAAAATGATTTCTTAAATGAACTGAAGAACAAGTAAACTGAATTTAATAAGTAAAATTAACTATTAATATTAAAATTTCTAAAGTTTTATACATAATTTTCATAGGTATTTGATCAAGAAACATTCAATAACAGGACTGTAGATTGGGTCGTACGAAAATATCTTCCATATAATTTTTTTGACGATAAGGAATCTCAAGATTATTTTAACTATTTAAATCCAATTCCAAAGTTGCCAAGGCGAAGGGAGCTAAAAGTTTTAGTTGAAGGTCGATTTAAAAAAATGCAAAATGCCGTTTTAAATATTATTAAAAATAATACATCAAAATTTTCGTGTACTGTTGACGGTTGGACATCGGTAGCCGGTAGATCATACTATTGTATAACGCTGCATTTCGTTTCAAATGACTGGGCCATGCACTCGCTTCTCTTAGATTTTTGTCCTTCAAATGAAGATCATACAGGTCAAGATATTGCTAAGCTTTTTTTTAACGTTCTTGAGAAACATGGAATTCAGGACAAACTTGAAGGCATTACTGTTGACAACACGTCAAATAATACAACTTTTATGTCTGAGCTCTCAAAATTAATGTACTTTGATGCTACAAACCAACACTTTAAATGTTTCGCTCATATTTTGAACCTAGCAGTTCAAGATATGTTAAAAGAATTGAAACTTGAAGACTTTGTTGAACCTGTTATTGAATCTATTGTTGAACCTGCTGAAGAAACTGATGACTCATTTGAAGATCCTCAAAATGACGATGAAGAATCAATGGAAGATATTGAAGTGAATCAGAATGATATTGATGAATCGACAGAGTCTTGTAATACTCCGCTCTCCAAAGTTAGAAGACTTTTTAAACTTTTAAAAAGATCTGAACAGTAGCGAAACAAATTGAATAGTTGTTGCGAGAGCTGTAATGTTTCAATAAAATCTCCTAACATTGATGTGAGCACCAGGTGGAATTCCACCTATGATATGATTAAGTTAGGACTTCATATGCAAAGTCCCCTAGATTTGTTATGTCGCAATAATAAAGAGTTAGAAGATTTATGTCTTAATGAAGAGCAGTGGACCATTTTAAGAGAAATTTGTCAGTACCTCCGACATTTTAAAATGCTGTCAAAACTGTTTTCTGGTGAAAAATATGCAACTCTTCCATACGTTGTAGTTGGATTTAACATGCTTGTTGATAAACTGGAAGAAGAAATAGAAGTTTTAAATCAAGTTCCAAATAAAACATTAATACAAGAGCATATTAAATCAGCTCTTTTTTCAGCTCGTGACAAGCTTTTTAAACATTATAATATGTGTAATTGAATCTATTGCGCCGTTCTAATCTTGGATCCCCGACATAAGGTTGAACAGTTCAACAAAACCACATGGGGAAGAGAAATGTCAAATTATTCAATAACTATTTTCGAGGATACATTTAAAAATCAGTATTATATACCTGTAGAAGAGAATGAAGTAAGCTTTTAAAACTTATTGAAATGTTATTATCGAAGACTTCTGAAAAAATCGAAGATACGGCAAAAAATGATCCCACGAGCTTTCTTTTGACGGAAGAAAGTTAGTAAAAGCAATTTTCCAACAAAAGAAAGATTATGGGATCGTATCCCACCATATTCCTGATTTCTTCAGAAGACATCAATAATAATTTTTTAAAATTTAAAGGTAAATCCAGCAAAAGGCATTTCAAAATTTCTTTAATTATAATTATTTCTTAAAATTATATTTGAAAAAGTGATAAATCAGTATTAACGTAAGACACTACTAAAAAAACATTTTTTAAAACCAAAAATATTTTTTTACTAGGACTAAAAAATATTTTCAATCTAAAAAAAACGTTCAATTTAAGCTATATCTCTCGGTTAAATACAGAATATCAGAAAAAAATTCCAGTGTCCTTTAAAAGATTCAAAACTTTTTGAAAACTATATTTTTGGAAAGAAAAACGTCCTTTTTTAGGAAACAAAATTTGTAATGTTAAAAATTGTTTATTTACATACATTTTCAGGCAAATAAACTTTTGTACCACTTTAGAATTTAAAAAATTGATGCGATTTCGATTTATAATAGCTCATTTTCTTCAGACATAGATTACTATCTACAAATTCACGGAAGCGAATTTTCAAAAAACTGCACTGTTTTTTAAATATGATTAATTGTTTAGAAAAAAATTGCACTGGATTTGTTAAACAAATAATCATTTTTAAAAAACTGTGCAATTCTTTGAAAATTCGCTTCCACGAATTTGTAGATAATCTATTTTTAAATAAAATTAACTATTATAAATCAAAATAGCATCAATTTTAAAATTTTGGAAAAAAGTAATGTGAGAGAAAAGATTGATTGCCAAAACGTGTTTGTAAATTAACGATTCTTAACATTGCAATTTTTTTTTCTAAAAAAGGACGTTTTTTCTTCTCAAAAATATAATTTCCGAAAAGTTTTGAATCCTTTAAAAGACATTGGATTTTTTTTTCTGATGTCCTGTATTTAACCGAGAGATTTAGACCCTATATCAAAAATATAATTTTCTGGGCACCCAAGAATAAGTTCAAAAATTTATTTAGCAGAATTTTCATTTTTTAGAATTTTTTTTTAAACCAACTTTAATTTATCCAATTTGTTTTCAATGAAATATTAATAAATAAGAATTCTATATATAAGAATTTTTAGGTAACAAAATTTATATCTAACAGAATTTTTATTTTACAGAATTCTTTTCTAACAAACTTTTTATTTACCTTAAGTTCTATTATGGATTCTGCTAAATTAAAATTAGGTTAAATTCGAATTTCTTTAAATAAGAAGTTTATTAGAAAAAATTCTTTGAAATAAAATCTGTGTAAAATATGGATTTGGTGTTTTAAAAACTCTGCTGTAAAAAAATTGTGATTTACTAATATTCGCTTTAGAAAAATTTTCAAAAATTAAAGTTTTGCTAAGAGAATTACCTATAATTTATCTTTACTGATAAAAAAACCTATAACTCGTGTTAAAATATTGATTATAAATAGGTTTGTGTCGAAAATGTGCCAACTCCCGTAGATGATGATGATTCGGACAAGGATGGTACAATCGACATAGATTCGTTTTATGATGACCCTAAACCTAAACCGAAAAAAAAATCAACAATGGATAGAAATCAAGGGAGGCAAGAAATAGATTCTTATTTGTTTGAAAAGAGTGCTGATAAGTCAACAGACATCTTGAATTGGTGGAAGGAAAATGAAAAACGTTTCCCAAATTTGGCTCGTATGGCGCGAAACTTTCTGTCTATTCAAGCAACTTCAGTTGCTTCTGAACGAACATTTTCAAAAAGCTCTTTAATTATCAGAAAACATAGAAATTGATTGTCAAATGAATCTGCCAGAGAGCTTATGTGTTTAAATTCGTGGGTAACGTGCTCCTTAGCAACAGAGATAAAATGTGGAATTTGAATTCAAAACGATAGAACACAGATAGATACTATACTGTTTCCGTATTTTTTTCGTATTATTTAAATACTATAACTATAATTGTTAAAAAAGATTAACCTCTTTTTTCAAGCCGTTACCATTTTAATTTACCATGTATAACTTTAAACTTACTTATTTCAATTTAAAACAAATTTCTACGTTAGCCTTAGTTTTAGTTAATAAATTAAATGATATTAAAAAAGACGAACAAGTTGTTATTTAATCGTAGTTAGAAATAATTTATAGAAAATTCATTCCAAATTTTCATTAATTATTTTTAATAATAAATTAAAATTTATACTAATTTAGAAAATTTAAAGTAAGTAAAGTTAAATTGCGTTAAACCTAAATTATATAATTAAGTAGATTAAAATTGTGATTTTCATAAATAAAATTAAATTAATTTACTTTACTTTACTTAAGGTTAATTGTAAATAATTTATTAATAACTATATAATAGAAATATAATATAATATAACATGAAATATAATAGAACTTAATCATTTTAGCAGCTTTTAATTAATAAAATATTAGTTAAAAGTTTTTAACTGTGAATTGTCATTTAACAGAAACCTTTTTTTAAATAAAAACTATGTTCATAACAGTCACACATTGAATTATCATAATTCTTAAACATTCGAGAAGTTGGCTCATTTCAAATGAGATGAGACGAGAAAGACAAATAAAAGACGAGAGTCATTCTCATTTTTGATCATTTTTGACATTTCTCGCTCATGTACATCACTTGGCATGACATAAACAAATTCGTAAACATGAATTTGATTTTAACAATTTTATGATTCTCGACAATGAACCAATATAGCGAAAGAAATTAATATCCGAGATGATCCATATTAATTTACAAACAAAACTTTTGTATAAAAAAATGACATAAAATACTTGAATCGAATTCATTAAAATTTTTGTTTTTAATAATCTAAACCGTTTTTGAGTCATAATTTCTCATCAAATTCAAATTTCCTCGGATATTGATTTCTTATTTATATCATTTTAAATTCGTGTCTTTCTATGTCTGTATAGTATTATTTGCCAATCTACGTACTATTCACATCAGCGACTTACAAACCTCCACTTACATCGAACCTTTATTCTCAATTTTAATAATTTGCGGTAATTGGGCATTTTTTATCCTTAACTTTTGTTTTAGTTACCTTTTTTATTATATATTCTGTTCTCATAATTTAAAAAACAATAAATTGATTTACAGTTTCTGATGAGGATAACTGAGCTGTCGAAAAGTAAAGTTTAAAAAAAGCTTTTGTGTTTTTTTCACCTTTTGACTTGGACAGATCAATATCTTCTCTATGTTTTGTTTTAACATTATTTACCAAGTGAAAAATTCCTGCTACTATTTAAAATATATTTTTTTGTTTTTACCAAGTATAATTGAAATTGAAAAAATTAGATTAACGTCTTATAATATAATGCCTAATAGTATATTAAGTAACACGGAAATAAAGACAGTCCAATTTGTTTACGTTGATATTTGCAGTAAAACGTTGATTGATAATTAAAAACATTACAATTTCATTATTAAAATAAATTTATAGTTTAAAATTAAATTGAATTGAATTTAATTAAAAAGGAACAGTGAGTATAGACTTTATTTAAAACTGTTGTTGGAACAAATTATTAATGTTATTAATTAATTTTTGAAAAAATAAACCTAGAGACTTGAAACACTTTTTTCAATATATAGGTAGGTATATTCAATGACAACACAATTATTATTATTTAACAAATACAGTATATTTTAATAATTAAAATTACTGAAACATGAAATTAATAAAACCGTCTTTTGAATATTTCTAAGGAAGTGAATAAAACCATAGATGAAAAACATGAGAATCAATCAATAATAATCATATTGTACAAAAACATCATATTTAGTCTGGTGAAGAAAAAATTATTCCGTGAATTACATCTAAACTATCTGAGGCTTTCGAAAATCTAAATTTAATACACAGTTATTTATAATTAGATTTCTTATCTTACAAGAATTTTTAAACTTAAGGACATATGATGGAGAATGACATCACTGGTATTGGAAAAATTTCTCCCTAAACTTTCTCTTAAAATACTAAAAATTTTGACCCCAAACTTTGCGGAAATACTTAACATATCATTAAGAAGATCTTTTTGACCTATACTAGTAACTTCATTTTATAACACACGCTATTAAGAACTAAATTTATCATTCGCAGCAATTTAAAAATCCACTACTTTGATTATCGCCAAACAGGGTAACTTCGGATTATGATATACAATGTGTTCTTATTTAAAACTTTTTCCAAAAAACTTTCCAGAAAAGCTGTAATCTTATGCTAAATACAATAATTTCTTCCAATTATTAAGTGTGCACGTTTACACCATAAAGTAAGTAAATAAAAACATTTAAGTCTGGCAAATTAAGTTTGCAACATTATATTAGGTTTGCGTCAACAGGTTCGATATCTTATACTTTAATATTTATTAAATATAAAGGTGGCAAAAGCCTGACTAGTGTTGTTCTGCGCAGACTAGAAAATAAGCATTAGGCACAATTTAGATATATGTCTTATTTTAAGTTAGGTACTTACTTTATGCTACACGGTGTAAACATGCTCATTGATTACTTTCAATTTTTTTTAAAAAATCCAGTATACAACAATTCTCCAAGAAAAACCAAAAGCGAAAGTGCGTTTCCAGTAAAAAAAATGCAGATGAGAATCTTCCCCAAGTTAGATACCGCACCAAAGTCATTCTTGGTGAATGATTTTCTTATAAATATGCTGCGTTTATAACTACTGTTGTTAAACTTTAGATTTTGCAACCACCTTTTTCGCAGTCCAGATTCGAAAAACGCTGTTAATACTTGATCAATTCTGACTTTGTAAGGTGAGCTTTTTTCTAAATAAAGGGTTCTCTTTGTAAATGGAAATGATTGCTTGAAGAGCTTTGCTATTGGTTTTCCAGATGAATCTTTCATCATCTCAGTTAAATACTTCCCCTTCAGATACGGTAAAAAGCAAAAAACATTTTTTTCCTTCTGCATCATTTTAGCACACTTTGCAATTGGACCGTTAATTACAATTGTCTTTCGTTTCAAGACCAAAATCTCTTCGGAATCATACATAACAGAATTATAAAAGAAAGAACTAATCATTGGTATTAAACCTGATTCTGCAAGATCTTTAACAGTTTCAAACTCAATTTCATCTGATGTTTTTACATTCCCAGATGTTAGGCCCCCGAGAAACTCACCTGAATAGCCGATTCCAATTATTATCAGGTAAAGAAAAAAGATTCTTTGAACTGAAGTTGTAGGGTGATTTGGTATTGAAACACCCAACAGAGTAGCAGCTATGTCTTCTGGTTTCCAAAAGTTACCGCGAAATTCGAAGTCACCTATAAAATCCCACATTATAATAACAAAGCAGACAAAAAGTGTGATTCGTACATAGAGAATGTTTAAATTTAGAAATTGCTTCTGAATTGGTCTGTGCAGGATGGACACCATAGCCACAAGTGAATCCAGATCAAGGTTTGTAGATAGTTCGTACAAATTACTACGGTTTCTTGGAAAAAAATAGGAAAATGTGTTAACAAAAAGGTTGAGCTTATTATCTTCAAGTTTTTTAAACAAACCTGTTGACCCTTGACTGCCAAATAATGTAGATTGAATATTTGATTCTATAACACTGATAAAGTTCATCGCGTTTGACAGAGCTTTAAACATTTCCACATCTGCGCCATCAGAGCTAATGATTCGTTGACCAGTACTATCATATCTTACAACAACGAATGGTGGATTTTTAATTAATCCACTTTTCATCTTATGCTCCTGAAGATTCAGAAGTTTATTTGGAAACCAGACTATTTTTACTGAACATGTTTTTTTTACGTAAGTGTTAGTAAATGGTACATAGTAGTGGACCATTGGTTTAACTGATGGTTCAAAATTTAAAAGGTTGTTCTCTCTTATTGTTTTTCTTATTTCTAACACTGTCAAATCCAGAAACTCTTTTAACCACATTTCCCGTAAAAATGTTTTGAAAGAAGGTTTCTGATTTGTAAATGCAATAATCAAACTTCTTGGACGCACTCTTTCATCCGAGAGGAGAGCCACATGTTTTAAGAAGTTGTAAGAACTTGTTGAGAAGGTACCATTTTGAGAAGAATCCATAATCAAGAATAATGTTATTTCACGTGATAAATTCATTGACTGTAATTTATCAGTTGCTGACATTTTCCTGATATCTATTTAAATAATAGGAACATTTTGGAATAATGGTCCTAGATCTTCTGCAACTAAAGCCTTACTTGAATTTGAAAGCAATGCTACTTGATATGGTTTGAAATTAGTTTCAATAATTGTCCTGAGATGAGATGGAACACGGTGTTTCTATTTTTTGTAAATGCCCTTATGACAGAAAATTGAGTAGTAGAAGCCAATTAATAAATAAAATATACTTTCTTTATGTCATTTTAGAACTTTTTTTTGCAAACATCTTCGAACTTTTACAATCTTTAATCTTCCATATTTGGATATTCTCGCGAACCTCGGTTTTGCAAACTGTGAAACATAATTTTATTTATAATTTTTCTAGCAAGAAATTACCATTTTATATTTTGTTTATGAACTTTTTGACTCTTACGTATGTAATTAAAATTTTATTTGATGATTAATTTTCCGTGAAACCATCTCTCCCGGTGTTCCAACTCTCCCGGAATTACTCTACACAGAAAAAGATATACATACACATACAGACACACACACACACACACACACACACACACATACACAGACACACACACACACACACACACACACACACACACACACACACACACACACACACACACACACACACACACACACACACACACACACACACACACACACACACACACACACACACACACACATACACACACATACACACACAGCCACACGCACATACACACATACATACATCTGGACATTTAATTATACACTCTTTAGATGAAAATGAGTCGATGTCGACTATTTTTGGAATATAAAAAATCTTCACGATCACAAAGTTTCCTCTATGAGGAAGCAAAATTAATACAAACAACAAAAAAATACCTTTTTTGTTTATAAGATTAAATAAATATATATATAAATTTTTTAATGACAACAGATATAATAGCTTCTGCTGCGTTCCTCATGGCTACTACGAAATTTTCTAAAAAAAAATCCTGCGGCTCTCACAGGCTTTTAGAGCCAACCAAACCTTTTGGAAAACATTCGCTATTAGTTCATTCATCTGATAAAAAATTATTGCAAAAAAAAAAAATGATGTTTTTGAGAAATTTGAATTTTTTGTTTTTTCAAAGAATGGCCGCCATTTTGTAAATTTTAAAAATTTTTTAAAATTTCAAACGGGGTTCGAAAGATTATCAAAAAAGCTACTAAACTCAAGAAAAAAATTTTAAAATATTCATTTTTGTTGAAATGACAGCCTTTTGAAAAAAATTTGTGACTGCTTTTTTGTAAAAACGATATTTTGACCCTATGGATGCACATACTCATAATACCCCAAAAAAATTTTTTTTTTCATAACCACTGCCAAGACTACTTTATACTAAGCATTTGCAACAAATACTTAAATTTACAGAAGAATCGGAGACCCCACCTGCAAATTTTGAAAAATTTGAAATGAATTCAGTCTATTACCTTTCGTTATTCTAGTGCGGATTAAGAGTATATAAAAAAAGTACAGCCCATGGATCTGCATTTTTGGTTATTTACTATAGGAAATAGGAACACTTGTCTAGAATCTGTATGTTTTGATGCTTATAAGACAGCGTTAGTATATCTACTGAGATAAATTGTGCGTACTCAGAACATTGTTTATTTTATTTCAAAATATTGATTTTGGAATTATATGTCTAAAAATTACAAGGTTGTAAAAAATTTATCAACATAGAAAAGTAAAATATGGAATAAAATTATAGGAAGGAAATTTGTACCTATACAAGAATCAGAAAATCGATTTGTATGAACTCTTTCTTTATTTTAGAATATTTTTTCTATGCATGGAAAAATGCACTTTTTCGTAAATTAGAAATAAAATCGTAAAAAATCACTTAAATCATTAATGCATCGAAAAAGTTTCTAAAAAGTGTTTAAAACATAGTAAAAATAGAGGTACCATTTTTTTAATTTGGAACAAATTTGGGAGGTAAGAGCATAACATTTCTGACCTTTGGTTTTTTTTGGACCGCCCTGATATATATATTAGAATGATTCTTTTTTCGACAATTTTTTTTTAGTCCGCACCCGAAATTTGGTTGGTTATATCGTAAAAAAATTGACTAAAAGTTACAGCCCTTAATATTAATTTTATGTACTCGCCCAAAGTAATAAACGATTTTCCATGTAAAATACACATAAGTCGACGTACTCTTTTTTTAAATTTCTATAACATTTTCGCATTTTTTGCTATTCCATTGGTTTAGTTCTTGATTTACTCAAAATTGATCACTCTACAAAAGTGCCCATTGGCGCGATACGGGTCTCTAAATCTGATTTTTACACAAAATTTGCGTTTTTTGATGTTATCTCTGAAAAAATTGATTTGACCAAAAAAATGTAAATGTCAAATTTGTTGAAAATTTAATTTCCTACAAAAAATGTTGTATAAAGACAATCGTTAGATTAATATTTCTTGAGATAATAGACTTTAGCTCATAAGTATAAGTTAAAGTCTAGTACCCATATATCATTTTTAGTACTCAAAAGTAAAAGTTTAGTATCTCAAGAAATATTATTTTAAGCGATTATCTCTATAGAATCTTTTTTGTTGAAAATTAAATTTTCAACAAATTTGACATTTACATTTTTTTGGTCAAATCAATTTTTTCAGAGATAACAGCAAAAGACGTAAATTTTGTGTAAAAATCATATTTAGAGACCCGTATTAACTCACCAATACAACTTACACTTTCGCGACAATAGGCACTTTTGTAGAGTGTTCAATTCTGAATTCAATTCTGAAGAACAAGACCAATGGAATAGCATAAAATGTGACAAAGTTATAGAAATTTGAAAAAAAGTACGTCGACTTACGTGTATTTTACGTGGAAAATCTTTTATTGCTTTGGGCGAGTACTTAAAATTAATATTAAGGGCTGTAACTTTCAGGCAATTTTTTTTACGGTATAACCAACCAAATTTCGGGTGGGGACTAGAAAAAAAAATTGTCGAAAAAAATCACCCTATAGGTAGTGCTGCCCACTACCTATAGACTAGTCTCGGTCTCGTCTCATCTCGTCTCGGTTTTATCCGAGACGAGACCGAGACGAGACTTATCTAGGATAAAACGAGACGAGACCGATACAAAGAATCTCGAGACCGAGACTCTCGACGAAAATTTAAAACAAAAAATAAAATATTATTACGAGAATTTATTTATTATTTTTAAGTTAAGTTATTAATTTTTATAAATAATTTATGTAATTAATTAACAGACAAATATTTTTTAACTAAACATTTTTGTTACATTTTTATAAATAATTAATAATCGCAAAAAACTGCTGTTCGCCATTATCTTGACAATTTTGCCAAATTTGCAAAATTTTGGGGTAATAGCGAACAGAATTTTTTTAAGAAAGTCTAAGAAGAAAGTTATCTAAAGTATATTACTGTAAAGGGATGAAATAGCTAGAAAAAAAATTCGTAGTAGGTATATGATACTTCAATTAGTTGAATGATAATGTATCATATAAGTTCAAAAATCAACCATGTCTTTTTTCGGAGTGCAAAAAACATTTTAAACTTAATTACATAAATCCGTTGTCAATAAAAACCATTGAAAACAAAAGAAAACTTGAACATAAATAATTTTTAAACTTTCATTCACTACCTATGCAAAAAAAAATTTTGAACGCCGAAAAAAAATTTTAATTTCTTTGTTTCTAATCGCAGGCCATTTTTTTCCCAAACGGTTTTATTTTCAAAAAAGTGTGAAGAATACAACAGTATTTTAAAATGTCACGTAATGCACGCAGAAAACCGTTTTTTATTAACATTTTTTAAATAAATAATTTAAAAAACGATAAAAATTAAAAATTCTTAAGAGCAAAAAATATTTTTAAAAACTACGTTTCAAGATAATTAAAATGCTTTTTTAACTTTTAAAATCGGTTAAGAAGATCTGGAGAAAAATATGTTTTCATTTTGCACTATTAAAAATTTCAATCACTAATAACATCGAAAAAAAAAATTTTTTGTTCTGATAATTTTAGAGCCTAATTTACATAGTTTAAGGATAACAAAAATGATGTCTCATTAGAAATAGAATTTTTATAATTTTAGCTGATCCGCTTGGAGAAGCCTGACCCTATATATATATTATATACATTTCTTTTGCTTAGCTACCGATTACTAATTTATTTATTTATTTCACATCCCACAGCCAAAATGGTTATTATTGGGCACTACAATTTAGATGCAAAAACTATGCTATTATATAAAATATAAACAAAAATATGGTGTATTAAACTAGATGTAATGTTGACATAATAACGTGATCAAAGATTTTAAGCGGAGAAATGTTGAACAGATGTATAATGTGGTTCTTTTTTTAAACTTTTGCATTTGACATTTCCGAGATTTTATTAACAATTTAAATTTTAATCATCAATTCTTGTCCTTGAAAATAATCTAGAGGATTTTACAAAGTAGGCTTGTTTTCAAGGATGGGGGGAAGTACAAAATTTATAGATAGTTAAGGTAATTACACTATAATTAAACAAATTAGAAAAATCATTTATATTTAAAGTTTGGTGTTCAAACCCCTGACGTATTGATAAAAGAAAACAAAATTTAACTTGGTGGAACATGAAGATTGAAATATGGGTGAAGGTATGGAGATGATCTTCAGAGAGCCGTTGATATAGCGAATAATTAAATTCGTTTCTCCAGAAATAGAATTTTGACTAGTTTATACTGATTTTTTTTATCTTTGGTCTGGTCTGCGGTGAAAACGATGTTCTTAAACTGGGGAGTGTCTTGTAGTGTAATTTGAGATTTCCTCGTCGTAAATTGTAAATGGGAAATTAAAATTTAGAGAGATTAAATTTTTCTCTAAATGTGTAACATTTGTTTCGATATGCTACTTGAATGAATAAAGCGCATTCTCAGATTAATCCCCACACATTCTCAAGTCGCAATTAATTAAACTAAGTTAGATTCGAGGACAGTAGATTTCCTGAAAGCAGATTTTAATTCACCTTTATGGACCACTTGAGCAGAAAGGCGAGAAGGACTACTCCATTGGAGATAAAAGCTCCTCAATCTCAGTCTCGCCTGCAAGTGTTAGTATCAATAACAGGGAATTTCGAAGTTGGCTGAATTTGGCTGAGCGCGAGTTAAAGGATTGGATCACGAGTGTGACCGTGCCTTATATAAGGTTCTAATGCATTACCCTGCTATACCTATTCCCTGTCCCTGTGCAAGCTCGTAGTGCGGAATGGAGTCGTAGAATAGCAATTTCGAGCGAGCAGTAATAAAGCACGTCTGCGCGCCGAAATCCTGATGAATGGCCGCGCTTAGGCTCGAAATGGAGAAGCGACGAGCCACTCGCACTTACTCACTCACGCGCTTCCTTCTCTCTCTCCTTTGTCCCTTATCCGTCTCTCTCCCTCGCACACAGAAATCCCTCTTTTTCTCCTCCTCCTGCACCCCCCCATTCTCCTATCCAGTGGCTCTTTCTCTCTCTCTCTCTCTCTCTCTCTCTCTCTACATACAGCTAACACAATACCAGTGCACACTCACCATTCCATGGTGACCATGTTGCAGGGATGCTGTAGGAAAGTCCACCCTCCAATTCTCACCCCCTTTGCACCCACGTGGTCCGCAGTGACATTCGTGTGCACACCAAAAGCTTAGGGGGTGAGGGACCAATAAATCTGCTCTTACCAAATTGAGAATGTAAAATACACGCGTGACGCGTCTGCGCGACCATCCGGGATTTATTCTGACCCGAAATTCGATGGACACTAGGGTAGAGAGTAGAAATTTATTTTTAAGGACTTTTTAAATACTGCAGGTGGAGAGTGTATTGCGCAATTCAGCTGGAGTGGACTGTTTTAATGAAAGGGAACAAGATGGATGAAGGAGAGAAATGGATTGTGAAAATTTGATGTGCTGGAAAAAATATGACGCGGTGGAGTAACATTGAGGTTTGGGTACTATTAAAAGGGACGGAAATTGAAGATTATTCGGGTTTTAAAGGGACGTGAAAATTCACTGCGCTAGATAAAAAAAAAGTTATTTTCTCTCGATTAAAATGGTTTGTTCTCGTTTATGCTGTTTCTCCAATCTATATTTAATACACTGAGAAACTTTTGATTTTAATATCTGCTTTATTGCTTATCATTACGTACAATAAAATTTAAGAATTTAGGGATAATCGAGATGTGGTTATAAAAACTAATACACTGTTTAAGAAAAGACGTTTTAGATGCAACAGTTGTCTTTTTAATAAAAAGTAGTAAAAGTGTTATATACTTCATAAGACACATAATTATATTACCTCTAAAGAATTTAAGAGAGATGAAAATAAAGAATTGCAAGAATTATAAAACGTGTGTTAGAAACTTAGAAGCATAGGGTGCGCGCGCAGTAAAAAGAAAGATGGCAGTATTTGTTTGACAGGTGAGAGATACAGATGCAAGTTCGTCTTTGATATTTGTATAGTTACAAGTATTCTGCATCTTTAGAGTGGTATTTGACGAAATCTGTGAAACGAAGAACCTATACTATGATATATATATACATTACGCACATTTTTAAGCCTAAACTACAAACATACATATAACATTTCAATGACGTCGAATAATCGCTCGCGTAGTTACCGATAGAATAGAGTGTTTTAACTTTCCTTATATACTAACGAGCAAAAGTTTCATGTGGTTTGAGAAGTGGTTTTTTTTAAATTGAAGTGAAAATGGTAATAAGAATTAACGCCTGTGTTCAGTATTCCGGATGATAAGAAATTTTTCTAGAGATCGATTTTTTTTAAATATATTTTTGAATAAATATTGTGAAGTGATAGAATAGCTCACGAGACATATGGCTGCTCGAAAAACTGTCGTAGAAAAAGTCTAATAAAATTTTAGATATGCCATAATAAATATATCAAAATGTGTTAAAAATGAATATCGTTTTTTCACATTTACTTTTCTCTAACCTCAAATAATACTAGTTCTAACTATATGTATTAATTTTTTGTCTCACGAAATTACAATAATAGAAAACAAGGTAACACAATCTCTTTTTTTTAAAAGAACTATTATGATCGTACATCGATTATCCCTAAATTCTTACGTTTTATTACAAATATAGAAATTGAAAATAGCAAAAACTATAATTAAAAGTCTCTCAGTGTATACCTCGTTTTTCATGTGAGTAAATATATTGTTTTTTGTGAAATGTAGAGATTGTAATTTCTTATTTAATTTAGGAATTTACAACTATTAGCGAGTCTCATAGATTAAAGGAGTTTATAAAATCATAAGAGAAATTGAAGAACTTCTATTCTTGTTAAGTCCATCTATATGAAACTTGATATTAGCAAGAGCCAATAAATTAAAATAAAATAATCTTTGAACCACAAGTAGACTTAAGAATGTCAAAAGACGCCAGCATCGATATCTAGTATCGAGTGCTCATAGGAAATTTGCAGTCGCACAACAATATCATATCTATGATAACTAAACTCTTGGAATCTTCTCTATTTCTAAGATAACCTAAAGATCAAGCTTAGAATATTCGTAAACTATGATCTGATTTTTTTTTCTTCCACTAACACACTGAGAAGTATCAACCGTTCTTTTTTAAGACAAGAAAAAATAACTGCTTCATCAACTGTACTAAATCATTTCTGCCCTCAGAACTTAGGTAAATGTAAGTAACAATAAACATTTGTAAAACCAAGAAATGACACAAAACTTGTAACATTTGATCACTCTAACGTTCAATAAATTATAATCATATACATATCAAAATATCTTTTCTATTTATTTTTTAAAAAATTCTAATGATACTTTCGGACAAGTCGGTTATTCAAAAATGCATTTTTATTAAAAAGATAAAAAAACTACATTAGTCCGACGTTTCGAGAATAAACCATTCTCATTTTCAAGGACTGTAAAAACTATAACAACAATGAATTTTTTACGTTATTAAATCTAGTTTTTGTATAATATATATCACACTTTTTATAAAGACATTTACCAATATTTTCACAACAAGATAAATTCGATCACAAATCAAAAACGAGTTAGAAGAATGTCATTTTACAATAACGATTTTTTAAAAAGAACTTTTTTCTTTTGTGTCAAGAAAAATTAACATTTGAGATTTTGTGTCTTCTATTATAGATCTTGTTAGTATAAGTTTAGACTGACTACTGACAACTTATATTTATAAACAGGGATTTCTACAACGAAGAGAGATCAATAATAAATAAAAACAATTATATAGACGGAGAAAGATATTGAGAAAATTGATTATTTTAAAATATCTAAGATTGCATTGTAAATAGGATTAAAATGATCCAAGTCAGTTTTTCTGTTAATACTATTGTTTTCTTCTTTTTTTATAAAAACCATCTCTGCAAATTTTTGTTTATATTGGTCATTTTCGTTATGTAAAATTTTAATATCGTCCCATAAGATCTGATGTGGGGCAATATCATGATCATTCCCATTAATATGGCGAGTAATGAAGTTATGATATTTTTCATTTTTTAGATTTTTGTTAGTAAAGTGTTCATTTCTCCTAATACGTAAAGGTCTACCAGTTTCTCCGATATAACACTTTCCACAGGAACAAGGAATTTTATAGACTACATCAGTTTTTTCTAGAGTATTTATAGGATCTTTATCTAATTTTATAAATCTACTTACTTTTGAATTAACTTTGAAAATTGTGGTTATATTGTATTTAGATAATACTCTTTTTATACTTTGGGAAATCTTCCCATAATAAGGAACACTTATAAATTTTTTGTTTTCAATTTAAGAGTTTTTTTCTTTTTCGTGGGATTCTCTATTTTTATTTTTGTCTATACGTTTTTTAATAGTTTCGTTAATAAGATTATTTGGATAGTTGTTGTGAAATAAAAGTTTTTTGATAAGGTTAATATTTTCTTCGTGGTAAGATTTATCAGAAAGAAGTAAGCGAGTGTCAACCAAATTTTTTATGATAGAAATTTTGTGTTGAATAGGATGGTTGGATAAAAAATTTATGAATTTTCTTGAGTAACTGTCTTTTCGGAACCAATTGGTTTTCAGTGAACCGTCATTGTTTTTTATATTTTTAAGATTTAAAAAGTTGATATTATTGTTTTCTTCTGTTTCAAAAGTAAATTGAAGTCTGCGATGATAAGAATTAAATATAGATAGGACTTCGTCTAATTTATTCTTTAGAATGAAAAGGAAGGTATCATCCACGTATGTTTTATAGAAGGGAATGTTAAATGTTAGTTTTTAATAAAAGGGCAATTGTATAAATAAATCAGTTTAAATATTCAAAGATAGACGACCCCCTCATTTAAGGTAGAACTATGAGAGGGGTAAGAAGGTAGAACAACCACCAACGTCTTGAGGAGAAGGAACCGGAACGAGTACTTAGACTCTGCCTTCTGCTCGAAAGCATGTGTTTTCATAATTTGTCGTACATAATTTTAAGTTTACATTTTTTAATACTTTTTTTAGTAATTGTGCTTAACAAAAATTAGTTTTGTTTTAGTAATTCATTCTTCGTTATAATTTATATATATTCTATTCTTTCTTTTGGGTATCGTCGGAAATATTGTTCAAAAATTTCGAAAATTTTGATGTTTTTAAGAACTAACTTCGAGTCTTTAATTATATGTACATTGTCAGAAAATTAATTTTTTTTTATTATAAAGATTTCTTTTGTTCCTTTCATTTAATTTGCACAATTTTCAATATACACATGATTTTTCCTGAATAATTATTTTAAACTCTCAATTTTTTTAATTAAATTGTTATTATGTGAAATCCGTTTTGGTTTTTCTTAAAATTTACCAATCATGAATATAATTCATTTATATAATTCTAACTATTTAAGTTTTATGATACTCCGTCACCCTTAGCATCTCTCAGGTAGCATTTGTAACTTTTTAATAGTTAAAACCGGAACAGTTAATAAAAAAGAATTTAAATAAAAATATATATTATTCATCACTTAATTTCTATAAAAATTAAAGATTTTCTGATAAAATGTCAGTGGATCCCTGAATGATGCTATTCATTCCTCGTGCTCGTCCGATGTCTCCAATCAATATACGAGTATTTTATTCCCACCCATGCTAACCATTATTAACGGCCACACTTTATTTAAATATAAAAATATTATTAGACTTTTCAATCATAATTGAGTCAAATTTTCTGAACTGGGCCACCTAAAACTGACTTTTCAAATTTGCTTTACTTCTATACATAATTTATTACAGCCAGGTGGTACAAAAACATTCCTGGAAAGCTTTTTTAAAAATTTTAATTTTTCAATTAGTTATAAACAATTAAAGTTTAAAGCACCTTTTTACGAAATTGTCAATTGCTCAGCTGTTTTTTGATAAAATTGAATAATATTTGGTAGAGACATAAAAAAATAGTGCCTCTATTAATCACGATCAGAATTTTAAAAATTCGTAATTATTTATGCAAAATAAATTGTTAATTAATTAAACAATTGAAATTTTTTACAACTTCTGGGGCAGGTATGAAAAAAATTCAAAAACAGCATAAATCTTTGTTTTCTGCACTTTCATTTAAAAAAAAAAAAAATTTAGTACCTTTGAAAATTGAGCAAATGGCGTAATTTTAAAGAGCGGCGTCCAAGCATTCGAACTGCCGCGGCCGCTGCGCTGGCGCTGCCGCCACAGTGGGGCAAAAAAAGCGTCCGTGGAAAAATTAACATAGGGCCCAGAAATATTACCCAATTTAGATGTATTTTTTTTTTAAATTAAAGGTAACAAAATTCTGCATAACACCCCTTATTTTACTTTTTGAAAAATAGTTGTTTTCATTTATTTATTAAATGTTAAACATGAAAAAAAAATGTTTTCTTATTAAAACCAGTTTAATTTTTTATTAAACGCATAATTTATATTAACAAGAGCAACATTTTTTGAAGTAATTATTTTAGAACAACTTCTTATAATAAGCTAATTGTTTAAAAAATGTTTGTATATGTTATAAACTAGACTGTAGACGAAATATGTTTTCTTCGTTGGTTTTCTTAATATTTAGCAAATTAAATCCATCTGTTCTTTAATATTTGTAACTAATTAGTGGTTAAATTTACGAAAAACTATTATAAATTTATTATTTTGTTAATTTATAAACAAATTTTATAAACAATTTTTTTTCCGGTTCCTATTTTCAAAATTAATGAAATTTTGTGCACAATGTACAATATTATTGCTGCAGATAATTTCAGGTTTCTTATTGTTTAAACAAACGTTAATTAATAAATTTCCTGTCTTGATTAATTTGATATTTACCTATCAAAAATACAAACAATTTTTAAAAAAGAAAACGACGGTTTTACATTAATGAAGACATTTGAGTTATAAAATAAAATGATTTTTTTTATTTAAAGCTATCATCAAACATGTTTAAACATTTGGAATTAGACTTTTATGCTTAAATTAAATAACAATTACATTCGAATAATAGGAGTAAAATAAAAACAAAATTAAAAGCTATTATAATTTATATAATAAAAGTATAATTTCATTACACTCTCTAAATCTAAATTAGTTAAAAATAACTAATTATTAGTAAAAAAATGACTAATTTTTAGTAAAAACCTAACTAATAAATAGTTAAAATACGACTAATTGAATTAGTAAACAGAATTTTACTAAAACATTAGTTATTTTGACAAAACCTAAAAATGAATTTGACTAATAATTAGTTATTCTTTACTAAATGATTAGTAGAAATATAATTATTTGAATTAGTGACTGAGTTTTTTCTTTCAAATTAGTTATTTTTAACTAATTCAGATTTAGAGAGCATGTATATTAATTATTCAAAACATATAAAACAAAAAGATAAATAAAATATAAAAATTCTTTATAAAATTGATAATAAAAATGAAAATAAAGAATAGTTCTTAAATTTTACAAAAAATTATGAAATTAATTTAGTATCGAAAGAAATAAATACTAAAACGACTTCAAAAGTAAACAAGAAATTTGTCAATTAAATAAAAAAAAGTAAAAGTAGTTTTTTAATTAATGTTTGTTTCAACAATAATAAACCTAAAAATTAATTAAATTAAAAATAACTTGTCATCCCGTTAATCATTAGAAAAATGTAGAAATAATGTTATTAACTTTTTTATAACGATATAAAGAAAATGCATTGTTCATAAGATTGTCTAGTTTATAACTTATACAAACATTTTTTAAACAATTAGCTTATTATTAGAAGTTGTTCTAAAATAATTACTTCAAAAAATGTTGCTCTTGTTAATATAAATTATGCGTTTAATAAAAAATTAAACTGGTTTTAATAAGAAAACATTTTTTTTCATGTTTAACATTTAATAAATAAATGAAAACAACTATTTTTCAAAAAGTAAAATAAGGGGTGTTATGCAGAATTTTGTTACCTTTAATTAAAAAAAAATACATCTAAATTGGGTAATATTTCTGGGCCCTATGTTAATTTTTCCACGGACGCTTTTTTTGCCCCACTGTGGCGGCAGCGCCAGCGCAGCGGCCGCTCTTTAAAATTACGCCATTTGCTCAATTTTCAAAGGTACTAAATTTTTTTTTTTTAAATGAAAGTGCAGAAAACAAAGATTTATGCTGTTTTTGAATTTTTTTCATACCTGCCCCAGAAGTTGTAAAAAATTTCAATTGTTTAATTAGATAACAATTTATTTTGCATAAATAATTACGACTTTTTAAAATTCTGATCGTGATTAATAGAGGCACTATTTTTTTATGTCTCTACCAAATATTATTCAATTTTATCAAAAAACAGCTGAGCAATTGACAATTTCGTAAAAAGGTGCTTTAAACTTTAATTGTTTATAACTAATTGAAAAATTAAAATTTTTAAAAAAGCTTTCCAGGAATGTTTTTGTACCACCTGGCTGTAATAAATTATGTATAGAAGTAAATCAAATTTGAAAAGTCAGTTTTAGGTGGCCCAGTTCAGAAAATTTGACTCAATTATTAAAAAACTTAATAAATAAATTCGAAGAGCGAATGATTAATTACTCAATCGAATTTCCTTGATGAGACGATCGAACTCGGCTTATTCTTAATTACGTCCTACTCTAGGCCAACTACTAAGGAACCAGAAAAATGAACAGCAAATTTAAAAGATAGACATTATATATGAATGTTAAATGAATAGCGTCACTCAGGGAATTATTTAATTATGATTACATAATATATAATTTATATAATGTTGTGTATTATAATATTACAATATACGTATTAGGTGATAAACGTAAAAAAATTAAGATTTGAAAATTGTTAAATTTTGAAAAGGTTAAGATAACTCTAAATGCAAGTAGAATACCAAACCAACCCAGCACTGCGATGATACCTAATTTATCTTCTTTACTCCGCACATAAATATATTTTTCCCAGTATAAGCTACTTGAAAAAAATTCTGACGAAGATTAACAGTCCACTTCTCTAACAAAGAAGAAACTGACAGAACTGAAACATAATACCCAACAGAAGGAAAAAAGTCCTGGCTTTCTAATAGCAATATTTTGTTCTTAATTTACGATTTTACTCTCAAATCTTCCTCTCCTCCTGTCAGACGTCTTCTTTTAGTCGGATTAAATACAAGCTCATTAATTATTCTTTTTCTAGGCGCGGAAATCCCAATTTCATTCGCAAACGAGGGCAAAGAGAGATTGGAGGCATGTACCGCCGAAAACGTCGTCGTTTGCTGCTATATAGTCTTTGGAACACTGGGTACAGCGAGAGGTTCACGGGGAGGTTATAGGACGCAGCTAGTACCCATAGCAGAGACTTCTGGGCCTCTAAATCAGCCGCCGTGTCGTGATTCATGGAGGGCAACCTCTTGTCCCCTTTCCCCACACCCTCTACCCAACAAACACTTCCTTTACCCCGCTCTCCTCTCGCCACTCAACCTCTGTCCCGTCCACCCATCCCAAGTCAACCCTCCCCCTTTCCTTTACCTCTTAAGACTCCTTCGGCAGTGACCTCAGGACGACCCTTTTACCTCCGTATTTCCTACACCTTCTCTTCGTTCACGATCTACATCATGACCATATCAGTAACCAAGACTTTACACTTTCTTTCAAAAAATAAGGCACATTTGTCATCGAGGAACAATGCATCTTGGTTATGGAGGTATTTTCTTCTTTTGAAAAAAGGTTTCTTATCTCAACAAAACTGTGAGTTTTGTAAAATATAAATCATTTGCTTATAAAACCTTGATGAGAAAATAAAATGACTGATGTCTGGCATTGATGAGTCTTGTTAGCTTTTATATTTTGAATTTAGTAGAGAGATGATTAAAAGATTTGTAATTGTTGAACCGAATATGAAAAGTGGGATATGAATGAGTAAATTTTAAAATAGTGACTCGAACTAAAATCAAAAAATTATTAAATTAATTAAATTAATTAAATTTTTCTTTGTCTTTCTGAATGGGAAGACAGACTAAAAAGGAAAGATAACCTTATTATTTTTGGCCTGCATGAAGATAATTCCTCCACCAATGACAACAATAACAATCTTGACCTGCATAGTATTTCTACACTACTAAACTGTTTACCGCCGGACCAAGATTAATCTTAAAATTTGAAAAATTGGATTATTTTCTGATGCACGTGAGAGACCTCGTCCTATTAAAATAAAGTTTCTAGAAAATCTGTTTGCTTCTCAGATCAGAAACTTGTTCATGCAAGCAAAGATCACGAAAGCTCTTCCACCAGAGTTCTTGGATCTCTTTATAGTTCCAGACCAAACGAAGTATCAGCAAGCTGCTTACAATCGTGTAAGAAAGAAATTGCAAGAGAGAACCACTGTAAGAATCGGCTGATCCGAGTCTGATTATATTAAATGTATGTGTGCGATAAAGTGTAACTATAATGGCAAAGCAAACGAATATGAGAATATATCCTTGAATGGGCGAGAAACGACGAACTTTTACGAAATGATAGTTCGTTTCCCGAAAATTATAAGCAGTAGCGATGCCAGGGAATACGAGTCATTGCCTTCGTTAGACGGACATATTTTAAATTATTAGAGTGGCGATTTTTGTTGGTCTAAAATGGTATAAAGGGGTTCCATTTCAAGTATTCATGTACTGATGACGAGTAAATGCCAGAAGAGTGGATCAACGGTCTTTAGAGAATTTTGTGCACAGTTTTCATCTGGTCCTGAAGCCGTCTCACTTATCTGCATTTTATGAATGACATAATTCAAACATTGAATATGGTCAGGAAGCCCCGATCATCTAAGCGTCATGATCTGTGAATCGCAAGACATTTAATGGATATAATTTGGTCCGTATTTATTTATTAATTTATTTATATCGACTCAAACGTTGAAGAAAGGTGTTTCCTTTCATTTATGAACTATTTATTTAATTTTGACTTCAGATATTTGAATAATCATCGTTATTTATGTGTATGTATGAAGGAGGAAATTTTTCATTAACATGACGTCATGTGCGCCATTGTATAATTTGGATTTATATTGAATGTTTATCACTTGATTTTTATCATTTCTTATATCATTTATAATAAACTTATTGATTTTGAACGTATTAAATTTAAGTTTTCATTGCTGAACATTCCTTAATTTATTTAATTTATGCATGATATTATAAAAACAATTTATTTTATATTTCAGATTTCAAATTTATATTTTTCATTTGATTTGATGTCCCCATTTTTACTAAAAGTAAATGTGATGGTTACACCACCAACGAGGGAAAAAAATCTCAAGATCGACAATCGATTGGGAGTTCCGACCATCATCAAAATACCTCAAGTGTCAAAGTCAACCAATTGAGGAACTTTTCTTTGTCTATTTTTCGCATTTTATATAAATTTATATTTAACTAAACGTTCAATTCTTTAAAGCCTAATATAGATTTGTTTTATACAGAACGCAGGTGATTTCTTATAAACTTTAAATTATACTTCGAATCTTTATAATTGCTGTCTTTTTTATACTCTATTTGCAGTTACCCTTGTTTGGTCCGTTTGGGCTGCGGGTGTTTATGATAAATAAATAAATTAAATTAAGGGATTACATACTCTTAAGATGAAGCTGCATCTTTGTATGGTCCTAAATTACCCACATATTCTGGAGTGTTTTAGAATAATTCGCATTACCCATTACGAACATTCGTAGCACATCCTGAGCCTTCTCTTGCGTCGTAAAAACAATTTTGACAGATCGAGGTTTCCACGTCTGCACCTGCGCAGTCGCATCTAAACTAAATACCTTGATGTTTTCGATCAGATTATTGGGTACAAAATTTGAGAATTTCAGTTATTTCTGAACACAGAACTTCACTGTCATTATTACCCGTAGAGACAAAGTTTGGGAGTTTTTCCGGAAAACCTAACAGAATAAGATTTTTTCTCCTTTGTACAAGGTCATCAACATCCGTTAGGCACTGACGAGCAATAATATCACTATTTTTAACAGATTCTAACTTGTTCTCAACAACAACCACACGGTTAGGTAGATCGCTAACTTTAACTTCTGTATTAGTGATACCCTAAACAAAATCTTTCAGTTTAGAATCAATGCCATCAAATCTTGAAGACACTGAATCACTTAATTTTTGTGACTTCAAAAGTACAGTCGTTACATCAGTACTTGATGATAAAGCCTGAACCAGAGAATCAGGCTTGGAGCAAGACTTACAACTCTTCACGAACGTGCCGTCGCGTCAGGATTAAGTCCAATTAGTTTTCCACAACTGCGATGATAAGGCGTTTTGCATCCAAAGCAATAATCAAGATTAGTAACACCCTTGTAGCATTTATTATACTTAACTGGTTTTGACGACATTATACAACCGGCGTTTTTAGGTTAGAAAAAGAGTTTATCAGTTTCCAAGATGAAGAAAGTAGCAGATATAGAAAATTTATATATAGAAAAGTCCAGCAAGATTTCTTACACAGCTTCAGCAATAATTATTGATTCTTTAAAATTTAATAAAAGATGTAAGAAACGTGAAAAACTTAGGACTAACGCACTAACACATGTTCAAACAAAGCTACCTAGCGATTCGTAAACAAAAATTAAAAAAATGCTCGAAAGAAAATGATGTTCTTTTATGTTCTATCAAAATTGTTAAAACTAAGTTTTGAATTGCAAAAACAAAAATGCATGATAATTTAAATTGTTAACGGTAATAACTCTGTGTATAAATATTGAGCCCATCTGTTTGTTTTCTTTCGTTAGGAATGCCCGTATCAAAATCATTATTGATCAAATGAAATTTTAGTGACATTTTTAAGACTCTTGACTTACTGATGAATGTATTATTTTCATTCAATTGAAATTATATTTCTTTTTTCACTAACCAAGAATCATTTTTTGCAAAAAATATCTTACTGAAAAACAAACTAAATTAGTTAAAAAACAATAAGATGGAACATCAATAAATTCTTAACGAAAATAAAACCGTTTTGTTACAGTTTTCTAACAATTATATTATTTTTGATTTTTAAAAAGTATAAATCAAAAAAACCTAAAAACTAAACAAATCCGTGGAGGGAGTGACTTTGATTATTTTAACATTCGAAACGTATAGATTTTTAATAAGATGAGATTGATATGTTAAATTTTATCGTTTTTACTATACAAATCTTAGGAGGTGGCAACACTGCTAACACCCTAGTTAGCGATCTGTAAAAAAGCATACTGTAAAAGAACTTAAGATGACAACTTAAAAAATCCGTAAGGTGATTAGCGACAAATACAAAAACTTAAGGAAACAATTTTATTTATTTTCGGAAATGATTAAGAACACTTCGGTTACTATATAAACTATTATAGCTACAAACAGCACGCAGAAGCTTTTCAGGATAATCCGATGTTTTGCATCAACTGCAGTGGCGGACTAACTAAATAGGCAATGTAGGCAGCTGCATAGGGCGGCAGATTTCGATAAGCCTCACTAAAAAAAAAAAAAAAATAGGTATGCGTGGAAGGGCGACAATTTTTAATAACTGCCTAGGGCGCCAAAATATGTTAGTCCGCCCCTGATCAACTCGTCGATTGGGACCAGCAAGACGCCAATTCAGGTGATAGGGATAGCTGAGAAACGTGACATTCTAGTTAAGAGTTGAAGAACGTGCCATCTCGGTTGTCAAATTTTTTGTTTATTTTATTTTGACTGAAATTTAACGAAAATGAAAAACAATTATTGTAATTTATACTCTAAAGCAAACTTTTTGAAATTTAAATTGAATTAATAAAATAATGACTGCCACTAACAAATCTTTTGCCATATTTTTATCAAACTGAAATGAGGGAAAAATTTAGACATCTAAGATGGCACGTACTTCAACTCTTAACTAGAATGGCATGTTTCTCAGCTATCACCTGAATTGGCGTCTTGCTGCTCCCAATCGACGAGTTGATGTATAACATCAGATTATCCTGAACAGCTTTTGCGTGCTGTCTGTAACTAAAATAGCTTACACGTTTAAGTTTATATATTAACCAAAGTGTTCCTAATCATTTTCGAAAATAAATAGATTTTTTTCTTACGTTTTTGTATTTGTCGCTACTTACCTTACGGACTTTTTAAGTTGTCATCTTAAGCTCATTTATAGTATGCTTTTAAATTATAGATCACCGCAACTAGGCTGTTAGCAGTGTTGACACCACCTAAGATTTGTACATTAAAAACGATAAAATTTGACATATCAATCTCATCTTCTTGAAAATCTATACATTTCGAATGTGAAAATAATCAAAGTCACTTTTCTCGAAAAAGCCCTTCGCGGATTATTTCATTTTTTAAATTTTTTTGATCAGGAAACACTACTGATTCAAAATCAAGAAGAAAATTTAAATTGCAAAGACTTTTGATTTAATCCGCACCGTGGATAGTGAAGGATTTTAGATTAAGCTCAATTTGATTAGATTCTAAAACTTTGTATTTCTTAGTAAACCCTTGTGATCTTAATATTTTAATAGTCTGTTAACTGAAAATTAATTAAATTATTGGTCACATTGTCATCCTTTTAGTGTAATTTTTTTAGGCGTGAAATCCCTGGGGGGTTTAACAGAAGTTCAAATTCAAATTATTCTTAGGATTAAAATAATGAAAAAAATTGAAAAATCCGTTAGCTAAAAGACAGTTTAGTTAAGATAGACGGGGTGGATCAATATTTATGAAAATAAAATTATAACAAAACTGAAATATTCTAAAATGAAAACAGGATATTAAAATTCTGTAAATTTATTAAACTTTGTTAAATTCAAAATAACTAGTTTTTATATAACAGTTTAATTAATTCAAGATTGATTATATTTCCAGATCTGTTTAATGAAATAAATCTTTACATAATTAATAAAGTTCTTAAGAAATATTTAAACAAATTGAAAAATAGGGAATACAGAAGGAAGACGACGAAGTTAGATAGAAATAATAATCGCTTTCAACCAAAATTTCCAAAATAAGTACTAAAATTAGGAAATTTGACTACATTGAAGGGATCAAAGGGTTATTAATATGTAGAATATTACATTTCTTTTAAATTTAAATTTAGTTTCTCGTTTGGCTGGTTTAAAGTCGTGAAAATAGCGCCAAAGAAATCTCGGATTCGGGAACTGATGGCTAGTGGGGTGTATTTCGTAGGTAGGAGGGTAATAATTAGATAATTAATAAAAGTACTTCCGCACATGCCTCATTCTCACTTATGCCGATCTGGTAGAATCGTTTGGTCACCACTTCTTTTGCGTGTCACCGACAGCCAAAAGGTAAATTTTTATATTTGTGTAAATTAATTTAGTGACGTGAAGTTTATTTTTGTGGTCGATTAACTCGTCTAACTTATTAAAAAGTTCTGTAATTAGAGTGGCGATTTATCTCCGTGGTTTAACTCGAGGAAGGCGTGTGTGCGGAAGGCCGGAAGTAAAAAACCCTATTGTAAAATCTACAGGTAGATATTTCTCTGAATATTTGGCCACTGACGAAGGAGTATTTTCTGTCTTTTCAAATTGTATTTTCTGAGGATTCAGTTCCAAAAAGAAACAGGGTTGTTTCTACTTTAGTCGTTTATTATGCGGCTAGGTTAAATTAAATAAAAGTTGTTAAATTACGGTAAAATTAATAAATTTATTGCTGATTCTCGGAGCGAGGTTGTGCTCAGGACGAGAACGGGTCAGAGACGAAATTCAAAAATGGCATCTGCACTGCGAATTGCTATGGAAAAATAGCATCTAGAATTTTCTAGAAAGAGAAAAGTAACAAAGTTAGAAAGATAGAAAAAGATACAAATAGTAAAGTAGGTAGCAAGTACGCATCGGTTTTTAAGCCTCTCCGGGCCCGATTTTTATGATCGGGTCGGCACCGCCGTGGCCGTGACAAAAGATCATGAGATTGCCAGGCAGAAAGAATCTAAGAGAAGTGCAGATTTTAGAAAAATAGCGAATTCTTAAAAGCATAGAAAATTAACATTTAGAAAACTTTGAAATTAAGAAATAATGAAAAATCCTGAGCACAACCTGAAAGAAACACATTAAGAAATACATAAATAAAATTAAGTGTACTACATTAGTTGTTAGTGTAAGTGTGTATGTTTGTGTGAATAATATATAGACATATGAAGTATAACAAAAATATCAGATTCATATTTAAAGATATTAAAGTTTGGATATTTACCAAAAATAATATAAATATTCATATTCTCAAAATATAAAATTTTCATATTAAAAACTTGTAAAAACACAACACTAAGAGTTCCTATATAAAGTTTATAAAAGACTTTAAGATTTGGTTTAGGGATGTGGATTACATGAAATGTAGTCGCCACACTACTTATCACGTGCCAGCAGTTTCCAAATCAGAGTTCAGGTTGCACTGAGAAAAAATTTTGTTTGAATCAAACATAATATGTTTGATTTAAACTTAATTTCACTTTGTTATACAGTCAAACATAATTAAGTTTGATTTGAACAAATTTAGTGGTTGATCATTTATGTTTGATTAAAAGATATTTTTTGTTTGATTCAAACAAAATTTTCATTTACTTTAAACAAAATATTATTTTTCATTTTAAACAAAGTAAATTTTATTTCAAATAAAAGAAATTTTTATTCTTATCATATTATCCTTTTTATTTTTAACATAAAATTTGTTTATTTTAAACACAAAATATGTTCCGCGATAGTTTAATTTTTGTTTGTTGCTTTTATATGAAGCATCCTTTATGTTTGAGATTACTTTAAGTGTTTACATATAAACTATAAAATCCTAAGAAAATTACACTTTTCATTATAACTGCACACAATTCTGGAAATGTGGAACTTTGAATCAGTCTAATTTTAAAGAAAAATGCTCAAAAGAAACAATATCTTTAGTATAAACTCACTTGTGCACAAAAGTTTTAATCACTTCAGATATACCTCAATTTTTCGATAAAATGATAACAGTTACACTTTTAAGAAATCACTTTAATAAAAACAAAACCACGATTGTAAACATTTTTTTCCAAAAAAGCGACAAACACACTAGAAACGACGCGACGCGTTCATGTCTTGCAGAAAACGTAAACTAACGTCAGAATCAGTAACGACGCCATATTGAATGCGCAAAGACCTCTGCGCATTCAATATGTTTGAATCAAACATAAAATATATTTCTTTCAAGTATGAAGACTTCAGATACAAATTTGGTTTAATTTGAATAAAATTTAGTTTTTAATCAAACAAACAGAAAATTATCTTCAAACATAAAATATATTTTAATCAAAACTTCAGATATTTCTAATATATGGAAATTAAACTTAAAAACATTATTCATTCAATCAAAATCATTCAAACAAATATTTATATTTAAATCAAGAAAATATTTTTCTCAGTGTGAACGAACCACGCTCCTCAATTCAACGTCTACCGGATGGATAAGTTTTTGAGCATCTTTTTGTTTATTAACCATTTTTTTTAATTTAATCACCTTTTGATTCCTTGTCCGTTCAATTTTTGTTTAATTGAATATTTATTTATTGTATTGAATTGTTTCGTTGAGTGATAGAGTGCGAGTCGCGAATCGTATTTATTATATTTCTTTTTTGTTAATTTTTGAATCTGAGTTTTAATATATTTGACTTTTGACGTAATTCAGTGTTTATTTTTTTTTATTAGCTGTCCTCTTTATATTTGATTTATTTTTATGTATAATTCTTATGATTGTTGAATAGATACATTTTATTTTATGATTTTATTTTCTGATATAAATTAAAATCGTTACAACAGAATTGTGACAAAATACAATCCGACTGAAAATTCTGAAATAAAATATATTTCTTCGGAATGGATAATTTCGTCAATTCGATCAACTTGGTCCAAATGATGTTGAATTAATATCCTTCCCCTTTTAAAATATCTCAAAAGGCTGCCTAATAGAATTCTTTAGTGACTAATAAATTTAATAAAGAAATTCATTGGTCGAAACATATTGACGATCATTCTAGGGCTGAACAGATAGAGAGGTCTTTGCTTAACAATTTGCAAGGCAACAATCGAGAATAAACCTTCCTAAAACAGAAGATGATTGTTGCATTGCACCCCAGGCGAATAAGTTAATAAGAATTATACTAGGAACCGTCAAAAATTTAGTTAGCATTCTAAAATCATCCAATAAATTTTGAGGTACTACCAGAAATATAAATAGGTTGATTAGATTTTTGGATCAGGAAAAAAGAAAATTTTTGAGGAATTGAAGATCCTTCGTTAGTAAAAGTTGGATCAAATAGTTTTCGGCTCGATTATTACGAGGAATATACACGTATCTAATTGAAGAAGGGATTTTATTTCATAAGAGTTCCTTTGCTTGCAAATAGCTTCTGAAGTCAAATTTTTTTCTCAACCTAGGATAGTTTATGATTTATTAATTTTCTTAAAGGTGAATAAATCAAAAGGATATTTTCAAAGCTTATTCTGGAAGTTTTAAAAAATCAAGTTTCTCCTTAAAACACTAAATCCCAGTTGCTACGTTTAACAACCCGGATCTAATCCTATAATAAATTGCATATTCGGATTTAGGTAAATTTAAAGTAAATCTTATGCATTCGTTTTAAGTTTTGCATTAACTTCTTAGACATTTTTTACCATATACAAAGCAACATTTACTTAAAATAGAGAAGAATAATACTCCTTTTTAAAAACTTAATTCAAGTAGATAAGGTCTTCTACCAGTGTCCAGTTGACGTTCCCAAAACATCAATTTACATCTTCTGGACATCCAGCAATTATTTTTTTGGAAACTGAAATTCTTTAAAATCTCTAGTTAAAAACTATTTCTATTTCAAATTTCAAATAAAATTTCAAATTGTATTTATGCCAAAATTTTTAAGTTGTAAGTGTGGGAACAATTCAAATTTTTCAAATTTGAACAAATTATTTTAAAATTTTCTTTTAACATTTGTTAACTGTAAAAACAATTTTATAATTGGTTGTAAGATGAACGTAATTCTAAAAGAGAACCCTATATTTATTTTAAAGCTAGTTAGTGCGGTATGAATTTTTCAACTTGTAGGTATATTGCCTCCAATCATATTTTGCATATTTTTCGTGTCATGTGCATGGAATACTGCATCTTCTTACCAAATTTTAAGAACTCTAGGTCAAAAACTGTTGGTGTTATTAAGCATATTTAAAGCTTTATAACAATAAAACTAATTGCATGAATTAAATTTTTATTTTTGGAATTCAAAAAGCAACTCAAAAACTATCAATTACCATAAAAAAATCAAAATAATTAATTGTTAATTTCACGGGACGGTCGTTCAAAGAAAAACCAAAAACTGCGATACACTTAGTACGCCTAGGTTTTCCGCGATAGGTCCCTTCTCTCGCGGAGCGTCACATATAAATACCAAATTTCATTTATCTAGGTCAAATACTTTAGACTCTTGGAGGAGGGGGGCAGGGTCATTTTGATGTATTTTTTTAAGTTTTTCGTGAAAAGACTGATATTATCAACTTTAATCACGTGTTCCATACCATTTTCATAAATCCAATGTGAAATTACATATGTGCATCAAATTTTAAGTCTCTAGTTCAAATAGTTTGAAAATCAGATGATTTGCGAAAAAGAACTTACATAGTTATTTTTTTAAGGTTTCATCTTGAAAGATACGGAGCCATAAAATAAATGTTTCTGTGTTGAATAATTATTATTTATTAATTTATTAAATAATTAACTACATATGATTATCAATTTGGAACATATATTTTAATGCTTGTATCATTTCCAATTTCTTTCAGTGCAATTAAGCATTTAATTCCAGAAGCGACGGTTATTTAAATGGAGCACTAAGAGAAATCTATATAATAATCTTGTCCGACAGGAAGTCTTCGTTTCACCATGTAGATAGGGGTATTAGAAGTATAGCGGAGCGGATCGGGCAGCTTTCATAAAATACGTCTCTACAGGATTCCGCGAGATATCTGTAGAAGAAGGCCATTTTCGAGCTCATTGAATAGACAGCCATGATTCTATGACCAGGGAGCGTGCCAACTTCATTGTAGCACCCTCCACCACTTTATTCCCTTATTCTCTTCTGGTGAATCTCCACTATATTGCCTTGAGCTAGGTACCTACAGTTTAGGGCCTGTACCAGCTAATGACAATAAAACATCCACTCTATTTCCTTTCACCATTCCTTATTCTCTTTTACCTTATATAAATTCAAATTAGGTGCTTTATTGAGTCAAAAAACCTACTAAATTTTACTCCAGTAATTAACATCTTAAAAATGTCTGGATTCATCAATTAATTTAGACTAATTATATAAATTTACCCATCACTGCTTCCATGTCAAATTTTTATTAACTCATCATTTTTAGATATAGAAACAGATATATCGAAAAAATTCACTATTCGAAAAACTCTTCTACTTTCATTAAATGAAAAATTTGAAAGAGTTATTAATGGTTTTCTTGCACATGTAAGAGTAGCCATCAGCTTTTTAACCCCAAGTCACGAGCAAGTTGGCTTACAGGCACTGAGCCATCGAGGTGCACGGAGAAGAGTTAAAGCTAGTTTCTAATTAATGGGCCTACTGCTCTCGAGGCAGACTCAATTATTGTCGATGCTGCAGAGGCGTAGAGTCAAGTGGAATACGAATTCGTATTCTTATATATACAGATGGGAATACGTAAGGAAGCAGAGCATGAGCAATGGCTGGCAGCGCTCAGTAATAATGTTGTCTTCGTCGGCTCGTTTTATTTGCCCGCGGCGCAAGAATGTAGCCTACAGTCCGGCTCAAAATTCAAAGCTGTTGCGCAACTCGATCAAGAAAAGGTCGACCATTCCAGCTTCAAATGGCGAAACGATGGCCGATTTATGAACTCTGCAAAAAAATACGTTATTATCTCGCCGTCATTTTGATATCAGGTGTTAATGGTAATTCCAGAATGGGTTAAGAAGTCCGTCAAGCTCAGTGACGTCATTCAGATAATCTTCATTTTAAAATTCCAATTCCGTTGTTTCTTATGTCCAAAAGTTTGTGTACTATTTATTTTAAGTGTTTTAATGGTTATGTTAATAAATAATCAATATTTATTGGAGGCAATTTTTTCTCAACCTTCAAAAACGTAATTATTTATTTGCAATAAATTATTTCTGTAATCGATTATTTTATCTTACCAATATTGCATTGTTTATCAATTTCCATTTAAGAACCAGAAATAATAATAAATGCAATAACATAGTCCATATGATGGGAATAATGTAAACTATTATAAAATAATAACTGTTTAACATATTCTGTATTTTATTATTTTGAAAAAACCAGGCTTGTGTCCGTAAATAGTCTGATTCACTATAAAAGTAAATTCTATAGTGAAGTAGACTATTTACGGACCCAAGCCTGGAAAAAACAATTTCTTTTTTTAAATAGAATATTTAAGATTTATGTTACCTTTTGTCAGAATAACCACAAACTCAAAACACTAATAACTTATTGATGTTCATTAAATTTTTGTTTACTGGCCTTACTAACATTATATTATTCATAATTCACTGCTTACAGGAATTATTTATTAATTATAATATGGTTCAACTACAGTTTAGAAACGTAGGCCTTGAAGTTGTCTTCCTAATCTGTGGAGCAGAAAATTTGTGGCCCTCAGAAGGGCCTATTGTAATTTTAGGATAAAATGTAATATATAAGATTTATTGAGGTGTAATCATGTGAGGTAGAAGAAGCGCCAGAATAAACTTTTCCAATTATAATAATAATAAAAGTTGGACGAAATACAGGGGGCTAAATGAAACTAAGATAACCCCCCTGTATTTCGTCCAACTTATATCCTTCAGAAAGTAATACAAAAACATATTTTGAATTTTGCGCGCTTGTAAGGTTGCAATCCTAAAAACAGCTGATCTACTTACAGCCAACTTGTCAACGTAGAAATACCAATTACATACAGGTGTTCAATGGTAAAATGTCAAGCTACAAATAATATTAAATACTTAGTTTTCAAAAATTAAAAAAATGTTTTTCACAATGAATCTCCAGACCAAAGTTTCATTTAACTTAAAGATCATGCATCTCGTAAGTGAAACACCACGGAAGCCACGAATCGTTGGTCATGTGCAAACCAACATTGGACAGGGCACCTAAACGATAGAAATATCTGACAATCAAAACGCCGTAATCGTACGTCATACCGAGGGATAACGATGGAAATTGGCTCTTGGAAATACATTAGGCAGCGCGCGGAAGACGAAACAGAGTTATGAACGATAGGGTACTTGCTACCCGCAGAAGTATACTTCTCTCGAAGTGAAGCACAATAGAAAGAGAATAAAAATGAAACCGAAAAAAGGCAACGAAGCTACAGATAAAGTGAAAAAATCGTCAACTTCGGCGCTCCAAGTGCGCGTGGTCGGGTGAGGTCGAAATGTATAAATTTCTTTAATGGCGTTAATAATTTCATATCGCATAATTTACTTACTGTGAAACGTAACGCCAGTAGCTACCAGAGGCATTAACGAGGAGCCTAATATTTATGTCGTACTCGCTTGCCTTGCCACCCAGATAACACCCTTACTTTAACCCCCTTTCTTCTCCTCTCGCCCCTCATATTTCCAACAAACTCGAACCCTGGAAGATTTCACCCCATACTTGTGTTTGTCTCCACCACTTTGCGAACTGATAAAAAAAATTCCCTTCTTTGAGAGATAGGCAGGTAGGCCTATCTGCCGCTAAATGTGACTCCAAGGACTGAAAACAATGACGGGAGAGAAATGATGGCCTTGAGATGCTGTTAATCTTGCGGAAGCGAAGGAGAAGTATACTAAATGGTAATTTATCGGATTTGTAAATGATTATAGAGATTTACACTATTTTTGAACAGGGAGAGTGAGTTGACGGAATTGTATTGATAAAGTAAAATAAATTTTAAAAAAGTTATTAAAAACTAGAGCGGGTTCAGAACATTCTTGTGAGGTTAGGATCTTAGGTCCACTGAATATTCTAATTTAAAATTTACTAAACAAAGCACCCACCTGATTGTTTAATATGTTGAGTTATATCTCTTGGACAATAAATGTTGAATGCACTACAACCAATCTTGTAATATGAGTATCCATTTTATTAGCTAGATGTTATAAATGCTCATTTAAAGCTTTATAAGATTCTGATCTTATTGTCGATTGACAATGACAATTTAAGAAATGAATTATAGGGTAGGTCCAAGGTTCAACATTAGGATCCGAACTACTGACTATTTGCAATGAATTCGTACAGTTATTTTAGATTGTAGCATCCATAGCTAATTCTTCTTCTACCTTCACAAGCTCTGACAATATTTAATAAGATTTCTTATCCGTCTACAGAAAATAAAGTCAAGTCATTAGCATCAATTAAAATTAAGGAATCAAAACAACTTTTCATAATAAACATTTCTACATGATAGACGATTATCTAAACTTAGATGTGTCACCGGTAATTTGTCCCATTGTTTCCTCAAAATATTAAGAGACAATAAAAAAAATATTTCGGTTCAAATAATTAATAACATACAGATATAAAAAATATTACAGACATATCCCAACTCAAAATGACACAAACCAACTACCCCCCTAAGGCCGATTTCTCACATCTGCAAAATGTCAAGGAATTTACAATGTTTCGAGTGCCATCCGCCCTAAATTGTACCGCAATGTCAAAATTTCGAACCATCAATGAATCTCGCACGAAACGGATTCCTGCGCAAAAAATCACCCCCGTGAACGATATTACGATGACGATATTGGATTCAGGATATTGGCGCAATCAGAAGTCACCAACACTCACAAAACTCCTACATGAGTCTGGTTCCACTTGATCAAGATGCTGGGAAACGATTGTGAGGACGATGGGTGCGGAAGAAATTTTATTAAATGCAAAATTTACCCCCTCCCTTTGTCAGTCCTGATGCCCTTAATACCTCTTGGCGCTGAGATAATGAAGAGACTTGTCATATTTCTAAAATTCAAATTAAATTATTTTTCGTCGACAAATCGAATCCCTTCAGACTTCAATAGAGTAGTGGATTTCTTCTTTGAAACAGGTGTCAAGAAAAAATGTAACCTTTTATAAAATGAATGGAGAAAATTTTCTATATTCCTCATTTCAGAAGTAACTGCCGATAGGCGACAAAAATGGGTCGCGTTCGGCAGATTGCAATGCCGGTTATTAACAGCTAATTATTTATAATGGAACAATGACATTTAAATTAATAGTTTAGTTTCATTAATTATGGCGTAATTTCGCAAGCCGTCAGAGCTAAATAAAATATATGAACCGACCCTACTGTCGCATTACTGGCGGTAATGTGCGCTGCATGGCAAAACAGCACCTACACAACTAAAGGACAAGCTCTACGTCACGTCCGTTATAAACGCGTAAACACGTGCTAGTCTACCGGACCAGGTTGACCACTATCAAGTAAATAATGGCGCATTAAGCTTTTTCATTCGGTCTGACTCACAGTCGTGCATTACGCTAACTACTGTGCAAATAACATCACTGAGAGGCAGCAACTTGTCGCACGCGCTCCTACAGAATCTGCCATCATCAGCACCTCTAATGGATCCTTATCACGAATCAATTAACGATTGACTATAATCGTCGACTTACAACATCACCGATCATTTATATTGCGCACGTGCAGCTTAATTTACTGCCTCGAAACGTCCTACGAGGACCAAATAAAATTGAATAAAAAGTCCATTCGATTTTCTCCTTGCCAGACTTCTTTTCGTATATTTATCTTCCGATTTGCGTGATCCGCTAAAATGTTCGTTCCTTGGCTTCGATTAAAATTTACCGCCAATCGGATTCAGCGACACGTCTGACGTACGACTCGATTCGAAGGTGAGATACGAGCAGCAGCTGGAAAACGAGCAGTGGGGGTTCGAAATTGAAGAAGAGTTTTGCAAGATCATGATATTCGATTTCAGATATTGTTATCTAGAGGGGATCAAATATTTCTAGTTAAATAATAACTTTTATTGAGAATGTCGCTAGTCTCTAAAGATATCTTAATTAATTAATACAAGAAAAAAAATTAGTATTAGAATAATTCTAGAACTTGTTCAGAAACTGTGAATTCAAGAGTCTTGGATTAAAGATGATTAAATTAATTCAATTGTAATGCTCTATGAACCTACATGTACCAGACGTGTGTCTCGACAATTAGAAAAGAATCGTGAATCTTCGTATAAACGAATGACACATTATAAGGAAAATAGAATGAAAAGGGACCGGAGAGGGAAGGCCCTTGGCGAAAAATAAAAGTAAAGTTTCGGTTGTGCTCGGTTTTGTTGCTTCTGATCGTGAGACCAGGAACCTGTGCGCCCTTTTCAAGTATACCGCCAGTAATACTTAGGTAATTTATTAATTTTATATTAAAAGTGAATTAGCAAGTAAAAGTGACACAAAAAAGTTTCTAATAATATTTTCATACTTTTTGTGATACATAGAGTGGCGTTTTTTTCTCATACATTGAAAATGGTATCCACTGAGAGTTCCGAATGACCGACTTGAAGGGCAGAGCACTTCCAAGTCTTTATTTTTGGATTAAATAATAAAAAAAACTTTAGAGATTCTGGAAGTTCAGAACCAATTTAAAAAAGATTTTCGTGAGATGTTCGAGAATTGATCCCCTGAGAAAAATCACTGAGAAATCTCTTCATGCCAAGGAAACTACTTCCGGTCACCACGTGGCGAGCGATAAGTGTTTAATATTTATTTTATTGTCTTGTTTTAAATTTCTGAATGAAACTGATAGAGTTTAACACACGCTCTTTTGGATTTTTAGTGTATATATGATATATGTTAGAAACTCAATTGAATAATTAATTATGATCAAAGAAGTTGAATTTTAGCAAGGTCTAGTTCTAATTCCTGTTGTGATTTGTAATTTGTATATTTAATGTCTAATTAATTATATTTATTGTTACGTACATCATAATAGTCACATTTTATTGATATTATTGGTTTTATTCAATATTCATTAGAGTCCTAGAATTCGCTTTTTTTAAATATAATCTTTCGTGATAATTATCATAGCATTTTTATTAAATTAATATCTAAATTTTTTTGTATTGATTTGTTTTCAAAGAGAAAAGAAAATTATTACAGCTAAACTGCGTCCTCCTATAACTTCAGTGAAATTTTAGCTTTTTGATATAGCTGATATTTTTTGCAGTGAGCATCTATTAAGGTTGAGTGACAAATTCAAAATATCTCAAATCCAATATGAATAAGCAGTAAAGATCATCATCTATTCAGAGATTACGCGATTATCTCGTATATCAAATAAAAGTACGTTATTTGCTTATAATCCAAAATCAATTAATCAAAACTGAGCTGGTGCTGATTACTCTTGCGATGCACTTAGCCTCGTACATGTGATTACACGCTGTGAGATAGACAGATGATGCTACGTGCTTGTAGTTAATCTTCAATATGTCAAACGGTACAAACGACATGAAGACTGTATATGTTGCAGAACACATAACCTGTAACACGGGTAAGGTAACACACCTAAGCTTGTGTGTGTACATAAATACTAACACACTCATTGGACACGTACGAGGCGATGTAATCAAACGAACCTCATTGTAAACACTTGTCCATATATGTGTCTCCACCCTCACACAAGTTTGAGAATTCGAGTCGATGTCAGGTCGTAATGACACGTCCTGCTTTAGACAAGCAATCGTCGAGACGTACATACTAAAATCCAATCAAGCTTAGGCATTCTAGCCTTACCACTCTGAAAACCGGAAGTCAGGAAATCACATTTTGACTCTGACCATATTTGTCCAATTTCAGTGTCAATATTGGCGCCTCCAAGGAATATCACTATTTATTACCAAACACCTGTTAGCCTGTGGAATTAGGAATGGGTTTCGGAAACTGGATTCTATGCACGGAAATAACCGTTAATTTCAATCAGATTCTACACCAGTTGCTAAATCTTGAGGAAAGGAAAAAGTTTTCAAGCTTGTCATAAAACCGTTTTTAAAAATAAAAATTGTATAATTTTTATTTATTAACTTTCCCAAAATCAACCTTTTTATTAATCAAATTTGAAAAGAAAGAACTTTTATTTAAATAATTAATTAAGTTTATATTTAACAGTAGATGAGTATAATTAAGGAAAGAATGTTGTCAAAATTATGATTCACACTAAACCAGGCCAGCACAAGAGATAATTAATTGGTTCGGGAGATATGTATTCCCTGATTTGGCCCTTGTCATAGATGACAATATTCTGTAAACCATTTCATTACATGGACAGTGCACATTATAAACTCGTCGTAGAGACAATAAAGTGGTAAAGAAAATTCAAAATCATCTTTCAATAATATAATTTTATTTTAATCACTGGATCTAATTTTAAGCTAACTAGAGCAGATCAGGGTAAAATTATGGTTATACAAGAGAAAAAAGATTTTATTGAAAGAACGCAAAAAATGTTAGATGATAAAAATACTTACGAAGTCATACATAACCCTACTTTAAAAATTCAAACAGATTTAAATAATCTTATGGAGAGTTGGATTTCTAAAAATCTTATTTCCAATTTAATAGCCTCAAACATAAAATGTACAAATGGTTTACCAAAAATACACAAACAAGGGTATTCTTTACGTTGAGTAAATTCATTTATCAATTCACCTTATTACAATTTTTCAAAGTTCTATTAAAACATATTAAAAAAAGAAACAAATAAATCTAAAAATATACTAAAAAATAGTTGGGAATTTCATGATCAAGTTAAAAAAGTTCAAATTCCAAGTGACTACACTATAATATCGTTAGATGTAGTCTCTATGTTTACAAACATGAACTGTAAGTTGGTTTATAAAATTATTAAAGATAATTGGTTAAGGTTTAAAGAACATACAAATTTAACGTGTTTTGATTTCATTCATGATTTGAGATTTTGTCAGAGCAATGCTTATTGTAAGTTTCAAGATGTGTTCTTTATCTAAACAATATTAAATTAATTTTTAACACTTTAATACAAAATAGTTATTCAGAAACATTTTTCAATAAATATATAAATAAAATAATAGAATCTGATGAAAATAACAATAATAACAATTTTTTACCATAGATATATTGACGATATTATTACATGTATACCAAAAGACTAGATTAACGAAATTTTACACATTTTTAATAACTACAATGAACGTCTACAATTTACCAATGAAATCGAAATAAATGGCCAAATTAATTTCCTTGACATCTCTTTAATCCTATCGAAGAACAAACTAATCACTAATTAGTACACAAACCCCAACTTTTCTGGACGTATATTAAATTTCAATTCAAACCACCCCTTCTCACAGAAAATCGCAATAATTTATAATTTAGTAGACAGAGCAATTAAATTAGCTAACAAAAAATTTCATAATAATAACCTAAAAATCATAAAAAACATTCTTATTAATAATGATTACCCTTACCAAATTATCAAAAAAATACACTAAAAAAAGACTAGCCACAATTAGAAAAAATATTGAAATTAATAAAAACAATCAGACACATAAATTAATACTGAAGTTAAAATTACCATATCACAACAAACTCTATGAAAAACTTTCATTCTCATTCAAAAAATGAAAAATACACACAGTTCCATCCATAAATAACAATTTAAACGGTATAATTAAGAAAATTAAAGATAAAACTAACAAAAATGATGTAACACACACTGTTTATAAAATAAATTGTCAAGACTGCCCAGCTTCATATGTGGGACAAACAAAAAGACCAATAAGAAAAAGAATTAACGAACATAAAGGCAAAAGACATTCCATAATGGTAATACACAAAAACATAAAAAATAGAAACGACAACTTAAAACACGAATTTGATTGGCAAAATGTTAAAATCCTAGATAAAAAACCTTTAGAAAATAAACGCCTTGTCTTAGAAATGATACACATAAAATTACAAAAATACTTAATTAATCGAAAAGAAAATATCGCAAATTTTAACAAACAATACGATCCATTATTAAGAGAAATAAAATCAAAAATCAACAATTAATTTTAAATCAAAAATGTATATAATCAAAACCTTAATTTCTCCTTCTCTTTGTACCACTTAGTAAATATATAAAAGTAAACAAAATGTAATTAAATTTTTAGTATATTATTGACTTTCAAGTGAAACGTATTAAAATAAAATTTTAACTCACTGACAAACTTTGTTTCTTTCTCAAAAGAAGAACAAAATGCTTTATTTTATACAAAATAACAATAGTTAATCTACGTTATTCCTTGAAAAAAAAATGTTATTGTTAAAGAAAATCTTGTGATTATATTAAGTAAGCACCATTATATTAACTGTTCTATGTTCCGCCATACTTTTGTTATATAAATTTTAAATTACTAAATAAAATTCACAGTTCTAATGAGGGTTGCATTGACAACCGAAACGTTAAAAAAGTATTATTTTATTTAAATAATAATACCGGACATCCTGACTCGGAGAAATCGATAAAGTCTTTTACCTTATTTGAATAACAATAATGATAATTTAAATGATTTATATTTTTTAAGAGTAATTAGTGTACCTTATATTCACAAATATTTACAAAAGTATTTCGTCAGAGTTGTTTGTTTATTTTTATTTAATGAGTTTTTTGCAACGAAATTTTCAATGGCATATAGAGCTGAAAAATGTCATCAGGAACATTGTCTTGTTTTTGGGCATATTTTCGGAGCCCCAACAAATAATTATTCGCTTGCATAGCTGATGTGGGTTATTCTACAGTGTCATTTACTGCATCCTCTTCGTCGTCGCTTGATTTCGCTTTTTCTGATGGAATATGAGAAGAATGTAAGATGACTTTAATGATTTTTAATTTGTCAGTAATGCTAAGAAAGTTTAATTTTCTTTTATTTTCCAAGTTGCTATTTCGAATAGACTGAATGTTCTGAATGAAAGTAGAGAAAAATCGTCGGACTCGAGGAAAATACAATGAAGTCGTTAATTAAACATCAATAAAGTGTGACTCATATAAAACTGTTTATTTACTAGTAATATAATCAACAGAAATTCGACTTAACGAGAAATTATCCAACACTTGGTCCGGTAAAATACTTTGACTTATCGAAAAATTGAGTTATCAATTTTTAAGTTATCAAAAGAAAATTAACACGCAGAATATATAGCGAATGGACGGGACCCAAGAATTATTTCGAGTTATCGAAAAATTTGAGTTATCGCGCTTTGTCTTATCGACAGTAAACTGTATTAAAATTCAGACAATTCTTTCTCTTTTCTAACAAACAAATATATTTTCTAGTTACAGCTCAGAACCAAATAATACTCCTCACTTTCTTTAAATGAGTTTTGTAAGACAATTGTCGTGTCAGTTTCAATTTTCATAACAATTGTTCAGATTTTTATAACTTTTATTCAAATTTTCTAAGTTTGTGTGATGAGGTTGTTTGAAGAAAGGCATTAGTGACTATAAGGAAAGAAATAGTCAGTGGCAGGACATAACGAAGACACAGTGCTGGCAGAAGAGTAGGACGCGATATGAGGCAACGGAGCGCACCGGCGCCCGTACCGGCTCCGTCGGGGCGCCGGCGTCACTTCCGCCTCCGTCTCTTCTTTTCACCATCCCTCGTTCACCAGATATGTTCCACGGAACCGATGCGATGCAGTTCCCGCGCCAAACTTGTCCACGATTTGGAATCTGCTGGAACCAACGAACAAACCATGCACTTCGCTATATACGAGAGAATTCGAGCACGCGCCAGAATCGCGTCTCGCATTCGACGCTTACCAGTTCCGTCCACAATAAATAAATTCGCCATGCACTATCCTACCAGCTCCCGGGTTGTTGATCCTGCAATTTGAATATATCAGACGAACGCGTTAAGCTCGATCCAACTGTCGTGTGGATGTGGATATTCTTTTCTTCGTTCCCATTCCATTCTCCGACAATTATTCCCTTCTAAGTAGAATCATTCTTCTGGATTCAAAATTTATGCTGCGAATTATTCTTAGCTTATGTATTCCAAGTAGCAGAATTATATCATTGTGCAAATTTTTATTCAAATTAAGAAAAAAGAAAGGAATTGTGAAAAATTGTTCTTTCAGGCATAGTTGTAGGTGCAGAAAATAATGGAAATGTTAAGTAAAATAATCCTTGTTGGCTATATAGCGTTTAATAGAAATTAATTTTATTATATTATTATTTTTTTTTTATTGTTATATCTGTAAAATGTATATAGTTATGTTTTGTATTTGTAAAGCTTAAATATTTTGTTTTTGGTATACACTCTTGAAAGGAGCCTAATTACAAGAATGTCCTTCCTTACGGTCAAGGTCATTTGATACCTGCGTCTCCCTTTGAGAATAATTGCCCTTATCTTTATGAACCTTTGTATTGACGCTCAGTAGTAGTTTGTCTTTGAACGATTGAACAAATAAAAATTCAAATAAATCAGACAAGTTCTCAGTTTATTTACCGCAACCAATTTCAATTAGGTAAAATTTATTGAAATATAATTAATAAATCGCACAATATCTATAACCAAATAAATAACCATTATAATATGTTATTTGATGGTAATTACATTATTAGAACAATTTCTATTCTATGTAAGATAGTGAGATAATAAATAGCACGTATATTCAGTGAACCTGCTGTTGAGAGGAAGTATATTGATGATATGTATTGACCAAGAGGAAGTAGTGGCCAAATAAACATAAAACGAAGAAGGAAATAGGAAGATTCATTAAACCTACTTTTAAGGAAACAAGGCAGGTAGTGAACGAGAAACCAAATCAACATGAAACGAAGAAAGAAGCAGGAGGAGCAGTCCTTACAAATATGAAAACCCAGTTACAGTAAGCAGGAAGCACCACCAGACCTACTTTGCACAGGTTTTAACCTATCGAACAATAGGAATTTGAACTCATATAAACCCCCAAAAGATCAGTTACAAAAAGTCAGTATCGTCGAAACATTAACAACGAAACAATATACCGAGATTTTCCACCAGTGAGACTTTACCCGATATACGGTGCAAGACTTTATACCAATACTCGGTAGTGATACTCTACATCAACTAATCGTCCGTAAATTTACTCGCTCATTCTAAATTCAAATTATCGGAGTTAGGCAATCAAAGTTGCCAGTTTACAATCAAGTCAATCAATAAGTTAATTGATTCATGAATTAGTGAACAACAGTGAGAGGTTTTGTCGAGCGGTAATAATCAGACGATTTTCTATTCGAGCCAAGTTAAACCCTGCAACTTGTACCAGCTTGTGTATGAACAATCTTTCTTCACAACCAGCTAAGGACTACAATCACCTGTGTATCTATACGCATTTTTAAAAACACAACTTGCTGCAGATAATCTTTGAGTCAACAATCAACCTAATCTAATATCAACGCCAATGATATAACCTACTCAGTTTCCAACCTAATTGTCTACCTGGATCTTCGGTCAAGATAACTGACACGAGCCTCTTTAGGATATTATTTAGGACTATTTCTTCTTCAAAAGTAAAGTTCAAATCTTATAACGAAATTGTATAATTTTCTGAATCTTTTGACATACAAAAAAATAATTTAACTTAATTCTTAGATAACTCATTGATTTATCCTTATCCCAAATCAAATTCTTTATAGAAATTTATTTAAAATTAGGAGCTTAGGTAATAATTTTAAGGGTTTTCTTATCTTGAACGTAACAGTATGTATTCTATGACGTTTCAAAATATTGGAAGTCAAAAGTTTATAGATTTGAATTTCAGAAAGTAACTTTGGAAGTTGCACTAATTTTCCAAGATTGAATAATAGTTCCTTTAAATTAGGTATAAACTAATTTTGTAAAGTTCGTTTATTTTTCATGTCTTTGGAGCAACTTCTGAGGAATTAGTAATGGCTTCTAACGAAAAATCTGCAATTTTCAAAATTTCCTATTTTTCCTGATTCAACTATCCAATCAACCTATTTATCCTTCTGGTCGTAAATCTCAGGTAAATCTCAGGATTTACTGGATGATTTTAAAATTTTAATTGAATTTTGAATGGAGTTTCCTAGTATATTTCTTTTAATTTATTCGCCTGGAGCAACATTTAAGAATCTTTCACTGTTTTTGACTAGGCTTGTCATCAATATATATATTTGGCTTTTTGATTGTTAAGCAAAGACTTTTGTAGCTATCAAGCCCTAAAAAGGTTAATAACCTGTTTGGTGCTTGGAATTGAATTCAATCATTTTAAGATCCTAATAGTCAACCTTTTAAGATATTTCAGGAGAAGAGGGACGTTAGTTCAATATCTTTTTGACCCAATTAGTTGAATCAATAAAATCATTAATTCAGAAGAGATATTTAATTTTGAAATTTAAATTGACTTGCCTTTTGTTAATATATTTTGTTTTAACTTAGTTTAGCTACGCTGAAGTCAACAATAACTTAATCTACGAAAACGATATTAATTTATTTTATTAAGATTCAAGAACTGTAAACAAAATGAAATTTAAAAATCAACAATTTTGGTTACCTACCTTGGAAACTTATGTCGTGGAAGCAAGGATATGACTCAACCTTTTCTATTTGTCAGCTTTAAAAGTGATCATATCGAATTTAGTTTTTCTTTTCTTTTGAAAAAGTTTAATTTACTTTATCCCATTTATTCCTATTCTTTGTAAAGTTTGTGAATTTTTTTTTGAATTTTTCTTGGGATTTTCCTTTGAATTTTATTTGGACTTCGTGTTGTTTCTAAATCTGAATTTCGTGTGAGAATCGATTTGAAAGGAAGTGTTTCTCATATTATTTTAATTTATTATAATTTGATTTTTTTCAGAAAGAAAACCTTGTTAGTCCTAACAATTTAATTAGTTTATTATATATGCATGTCTCACTCCCATAATTTTGGTTTAGTTTAGTTGACCAAAAGTTTTACAATTTTTAAAATCGTTTGTGTGACATTTCAAAGTCTAAGAAAATTTTATATTGCACAGAGAAGTCAGAATTCCATTTTTATTTGAAAATATTAGAGATTAAAATAATGGTAAGGATTTACAAAAGAAAAAAAAATATTTCTATTGCGTCCAATTTTATTTTGAGAAAACCAATGAACAATTCAGATATTGATTCAATCAAAACATTTAATCAAAATATCTTACAATCAGTTTCACAGCAAATGAATGAACTAATTTACAAAACAATAATACATGTTAATTATAGCTCTTACTCATTAAGAATTTATTCATTTCCGAATCACTGTCGGATATTTCAAATTGGTGCCATTCTTTTCAAAAATGCAGTTGTCTAAATTATTCCAAAAATCAAAATCGATGGAATCTAATAGTCAATTTTCAAACTGAGCGTATCACTTTAATTAACACAAGCATTGACAACAAATTTAAAATTTTAGAGAAAAAATAGTACAGTCGATAAAATAAAATCTAATACCACAGACAGTATTAACCGGTTAAAACACAATTTTTTTCTTAAGAACTGAATGTGAGTAGTTACCACCTCTTCAAGCACTTTAAGAATCTAAATAACAAAATTTCGCCTACAAATACCAAAAGCGAAAATAAAAGTCCAGCTACTGTCACGTAGATGAGTATTTCTCTTAGATTGGACACAGCACCAAAATCATTAACAGTTAACATTCTTTCCTCTAACTTGTCCTTATTAAAATTCTTGTGATCAGAAAAATTGTTGGCCCATTTTGTTATCAGTCCAGCCTCAACAAACACTGTCAGAACTCTGTCAAATCTTTCCTTGTAAGGTGACCTTTTTTCTAACAATAAAGACCTGCCTACACTAAAAAATGGTTGTTTATGAAGTTTAGCAACAGGCTCTCCTAACTTGTCTTTCATTTTATTAATTAAAAATTTCGCAAAAGGCTTCATAATCAAGCAAGTAACGTTCTTAAAGTATATTAAGATTTTCGGACACTCGACATTTATTCTTTCAGATACAATAGCCTTATTCTTTAAAGCCAAAAGTTCTTCTGAATAATCAAACGCCATATTATAATATTGCTTGCGAACCATAGGAACTAAATTAGATTCTTCAAGATCCTTGAAGGTTTCAAACTTGGTTTCTGTACTATTCTCGACATGAGTTGCAGTTAAATTTCCATGAAAATTGCTCGAGTAACATAATCCTATTGTTATCAGATAGAAGAAAAACATTCTACGGCAGACGGTTGTTGGTTGATTAGGTACCGTGATCCCTAATAAGACAGCTATGATGTCTTCTGGTTGCAAAAAATTGCCTGTCAATATCCACATCAAGATGACGAACCCTCCAAATAACACAATTGTTATGTACAGGTTATTCAAATTGAGAGTCTGTTTGTCGGTGTTTCTGTACACAATAGGTACCAAAGCAACTAGTGACTCAAATTCAACAACTACGGACTTGAGGATTAACTTGTTATTAATGCTGTGAGGTAAAGTGGATATAAGAATGTTAAGCTTATTGTCAGCAAGTCGCATGATAAATTCAAGTACTGTGTTTTCTGTGGGTATAACTAGTGATGAATTAAGATTTGCATTGATAACTCCAGAAAAATTCATCGCTCTGGAGAGACTATAAAACAGTTCTAAATCTGCACCACCACAGCTGACTACATGACCGAGATCATCATATTTTACTAAACTGTTTGGTGGTCTCCAAAATAAAGCTCCTATTATTTTGTATCCATGAAGATTTCGTAATTTGTTTGGAAACCAAACGGTTTTTGAGTTACACATCTTTCGAACGTAGGAATTTTCAAATGGATTGTAATAATGGATCAAAGCTTCAAACAATTCAAAATGCAAACTGTTTGCTGATGATTTCTCTTTTTTGATAAGTGCTAGTACAGTAATATCCAAAAATTGTTTTGACCACATTTTCCTCAGAAATGTTTCAAAAGAGGATTTCTGATCAGTGACGGAAATGATCATACTTCTAGGACGAACCTCCACGGGTGCAACTTGTATCAAATATTGGACAAATGTAGAAAAACTTTTTGAAAATGTACCATTTTGATAAACACTTACGATCAAGAAGACAGTCGTTGTTCTAGGATTTGCCAAGGATGGTAACTTCATAAAATCCAATCTTTTTCTTGATGACAAACTTTCAATATTCATTTGAATGAATGGAACATTTTGCAATATTGTTCGAATAGTATTTTCTGCAATCGAGTCATAATGTCTGTCTGATAAAACTACCAATTGGAACTGTTTAAAAGTTTTTCCAAAATGTTCCTTCAACTGATGTGTACACTTATCAATATTCGTCGCATCAGTGAGACTAATTGTAAAAATTGAAATTACGTAAAAAACAATTTGCGATTTGAATTTCATTTTTATTTGAAAGTAAATGTTATTTTACTCTCTCTTTTATCAATTATTGTTGGTTTCCATGAAAAAAAATTTTTTAAGAAAAAAGTATTTGTATAATCACTTTAGTGTCTGCACTCTGCTCAGATTTAAGGTGCGAATGTTTCTGACTACTTTTGTTTGTGAAACCTATGTCTTACAACTTGAAAAGCAAATCGATTAACTTCAAGGTTGCTTTCAAGAAAAACATAGCTCCTATTAAAAATCAAGATATGGAAGAGTTTAAAGATAGTTACAATTTAATATTTAGCACGATATCAAAATTCTTAAATATGAAATAGATCTTAAATCAAAATATTTAAAAATACAACCCTTCAGAATGCGCTATTTCAGTATTAATTATTTTCTTTTTAAAGAATTCTGAAATAAAATTACTCTATTCCTTTAACTGCTCTTTTTCTAAATATAGAATTTTCATTTTACAAAATAAGTTTCTTAGTATTGAAAACTCGAGAATCATTGATTTTCGTTTCCTTTTACCGACAAGGGATTTAAACTTGGCACAAAATCCCTTTTCAAGTAAAAAAAATTGGCTATGCACTATTTTTTGTTTTAAAAATGTTTAGGGTTAATGGAATAGTTAATCGGTTTTCTTGATCAGTTGTCGATATCTTATTACTTTGTTACTGTTAAATTATTAAATTAAATTTTTTAAAAATTTTTTTTTAATAAATACAATAAAATTATTATAAATTATCTTTAAAATTATTACATGGTGTTTATTTTTAATTTACCATATTTTTCAGGGACTTTTAAGAAGGTGTTCATTTTGGGAATACCTTTTTTAAGCTCAAAAATTTTAACAATAAAGAAAAGACTTTAAAAATCTTTGTAATAAAAATAAAACTTTATTCCTGTAGCCATATAGTAACTTATTATATTGCACTTTCATCAGGTATAAATCATTTTAATACATCTTATTTGGTTTAGATTTTAGAGCATTAAATCAAAACTATGTCTATCTTGGGGCCCGCACCCCCTACTGTTTGTGACAAAATTGAATTAACATTTTTGGTATAAAAATGAATTAAATACTAAATGCAGTCAATTTTTAAAACACACACTATTTTGTTGCTTTTTTTTATTTTTTAATCAATACAGACTGTCCTTGAGTAAAAAATCGATCCTTAAAAAATGGTTTACAAAAGAGCTTTATTTTTTGTTAGTGGAATTTTTTTTCTGTCAATAGCGTTCGTAATTTATTTATTGCTTTTATAAGTAAAAAAATAAATATATACAATAAATTTTTAGTCATTTATCACTAAATCTATAGATGAAAGTTAAAAAACAATTAATAAACAAGTGAATTTCAACTAAAAATTTGTGAAACTGTTATTTTTAAAACCATTCTTTTTCTTCTATATTTTTTAATCAATAGAAACTGTCCTTGAGTGAAAAATCGATCATTTGAAAAATGGTTTTTAAAAGAACCTTCTTTATTGTTAAAGGAAATTTCTGTCGATCAATATCGTTCGTAGTTTACTTATTGCTCTTCCAAGTAAAAAATATAAATTAAACATGAATAATAAAAAATTAGAAAGTTAATAAAAACTTATAAGATTTTATTACTGGAACGCAATCAAAACTTGGGTAAAATTTGGTTCATTTTTTAAGCAATTCGCTTCCAAATAAGCAAAACGTTAAATTGCACTATTAATATCCTCTTAATTTATCCTTTTAAAAAGATAATATATTCCACTGCAATGTATAATACTTTTATTCTTTGTTTTAATAGAAGATAGCCATAAGAATTCCATCCGCACTTTCTTCTTGTCTTAAGATTTTCCGTTTTAGATTAAGGGGGTGTTTAATAAAATAGACTTTCATTTTTTATTTTAAAGCGACATTTCGATGACTAATGTTTGTCATCCTCATCAGGCTAGTAAGGAGACCAAAATACGCAATTAAACGAAAAGCACTATTAAAAATTAAAAAACACAATTTTTAGTTGAACAAATTAAAAGAAAATTATAATATACCTAATCGTCAAATTTAACGTTGCATAGTAACCTGTCAAACAGTTTTTAAAAGGCATGTCAGATGGTAACAAGCATCTTATCAAGACTGAATTAAAATATAATTAAATTACATTGAAACAGAAGTAGTGAAAGAGGCGATGTACTTAAAATATAAATAACAATATGGAGAGAGCAAAACAGAAATCATGAGTTTAATTTACTGATTACAGGAAAATATATGTTTTTTAAATACAAAATATCATTTTTTTATTAAGAATAAAATTGTTATTTTTAATAAATAAGATTTCTGAAAAACGAGGTTCTTTAAATTCAGATTCACGATCAAGGATTAAAACATTAATCCAATCAAACTTATGATTTTGTTTCAATTGGTGTAAACTCACTACTGAAGACTTATTTTTTAGAGTCATGTGTTCGTTCAAACGTTCTTTAAGTGCACGTTTTGTTTCACCTACATAACATACTGAACAATTTTTACAATTAAATTTATAAACAATATTCGTTTCGTCCCATTTTTTAGAACAATCTTTGCCAAGCTTAACAATTGATTTAAATTTTTTATTAACAATAGGTATGGATTGAATATTGTACGATTTAAAAATATGTGACAATCTAAAAAAGTCAGGATAACTAAAAGGGATGCAAACTATCAGCATATTTTTATGCAAGTGAGATAAAGGATTTTGAACCGTCTGATTGTTATTAATCTTGAATTCGATTTTTTTACATCGTGTTTTTAAATGTTTGTTAATAAAATTAAGAGGATAATCATTATCCGTTAAAATCTGTTTTACCTTTTTTAGATTGTCATTGTGAAACGAATGATGTAAAAGTAATATTGCTCTATCAACGAGGTTGTAAACAATGTTTATTTTTTGTTGAATAGGATAATTGAAAACGTAATTAATCAGTCTGCTAGAAGATATAGGTTTTTGATACCAATTATAGATAATCTTATTATTTTTTATAATTAAGGTGACATCTTAAAAGTTAATTTGGTTATTATGAATTTGGAATTTGATGAATAAACTGAAAATTCTAATTATAGGAATTGAAAACACTGGTAATTAAATTGACATGATCTTTGTGTATGCAACAAATAGTATCGTCAACATATCTATGATAAAACACAAAACAGTGCAATACAATTAGATTCAGTTTTTAAAATATGCGCTTCGTCCTAGACTTTGTATAGCTAATTTTAAAGGTATATTCGTAAAAAGAGAAGTGACATCGAGAGAAACCATAAAATAATCAGTAGGAATTGAAATATTGTCCAAGTTTTTAATGAGCTCAAAACTGTTATTAATATGTGATATCGGACTAATAATATTATTTTTAAATTTATTATATAGATATTTAGCTAAAAAATACGTAGAAATATTAATCAACGAGATAGCATTTTTTTAAAATTAGGTTAGATTATTGTGGTGATATTTGTATTTTAAGAAATTATTGTCGTTTAAATCATGAAGTAAGTGTTTAGTATTACTTTGAAGATCAATTAACGGATTTTCAGAGAGCTGTTTATAAGTAGAATGTCATTTTTATGTCACTTTTAATTTCGTTATTAATATCTAAATTGTTGATTGACACCTCAGCGTTTTTTAAAATGTTAACGAAATCATTATTTAATGCCGTTTTTGTGGAACTAAAGTTTGGACCCAAAGCAATTACATCGACAATATCTTGTGGTAGATTAACATTGGTTAAGTTTACAATCCATTTATTTTTATTAGACTATTTAATTAATTCTTTCAATATTAAGAGAAAACTCTTAATATTAGTTTCGTGAGTAAGAGAGAAAAGACAAAGCGTTAAGAGTTAACGGAAAAGGAAAGTCTTATGCCGGCTTTCTTGGTAAGAGAGAGAAGGTAAGCGTTAAAATTTAACCGAAAAGGAAACTCTCACCTCATTAAAAACTCTTTAAATTTTAATTTCTACAGGCATCTATCCTTTCGTATACAGGCATCAGAATTGAACATGAAATTTTGTCCGTCAATTTAATATTTAAACCATTTTCTTCTTAAATAATTATAAATTGTTCAACTAATAATCTTTTACAATATAGTCACTCCACAATATTTATGACATAAATAACAATTGAACAACATCAAAAAAATAGTACTTTACCAGACTCCAATAATTTGAGGATGGTTGCGTTCGATAATAATCAAATTTTTAATGACTTGATGTCATAGGTCAAAACTAACAGTCAATATGAGCACAGTGCAATCACATGGATCAAATTCCTCAAACGGATTAGCATTCGTCCTGACTCGGAGAAGAGATCTTTCTTATAAATAATCGTTAGACCACTAAATCCAATATTGATAATCCATTAAACATTGGTAGAATCCAGACCCAAATAAAAATGTCACGCTATATACAGATTGAACAAATTTGTTATATTCAACACCTTTACACATTTACACAAATTTTAAATCATTATTTATAAAATTTACCTGAACAGATGAGTTATTTAATTTATTTTACTTTTCTTTATCTCACGTTTTGTTCCCACATGGCACTTATTATTTTACTTTATATAAATCAATTTAGCATAATAGCTTATTACTATATTCAGTCAGTGTATTTCAATCGAAAGAAAGATCTCTCTATTCGAATTCTCTCTCAACCCTCAGAAATTCAAATCGTTAATACTCCTATCTTCCGAATCAGCCTGAAATCTTCACGCGACAAATAGCACTGTTCGATCTATTACTCATTATTAAATATTTACACACATATAAACTCACACATATTCAATCCAGAGGTTGATTCATTACAAGTTCCTGAGCTTCGTTATATTCCTCGACCCGAAATCCTCCGAATTTGATCGAAAAAGGCCAAAATGAAGAGATTGACCTGAAATACGTAGTTAAGCTTCCCTTCCAGCAAGATCCTTCTATTCTCGGGAATTCTTTAAATAATGACTTTCACTCATTTAATCGACTAGAGAAAAGATTCTCACATAATCCATTGCTTGTTTCTAATCATCGCAAATTTATGAAAGGTTATAAATCCATGGGTCAAATTTCCTTGTTAGGACCACTGGACGAATGTGATTTGCAAAATGTGTAATTTTAACCCAAAATTCAAACAAATTTAGGTTAGACAGTATATTATGGAGATATTTTTAATAATTGTACAAAGTTTGGTATCAAATTATTTATTATTTTTATAAAAAGTTTACGGACAAATTTTGCTTATACCATAGTGCCGTATGGTATAAAATAATTAGCAGAAAATAATTAAACTTTTGAAAATTAATAATTCGGTGAAAATAGTTTTCAGCTAGTATCAAAGAATAATAATTATACAAAGTAATAAAAAATTATTTAAAAGTAAATATTACTCTTTAAATCTGTATTAGCGAAAAACTTCAAATGAATTCTAATGTATTCTAATGTTTACTAATTCATTTTGTGGACGACTTTTCATGATTTAATTAGTAGTATTCCACTATTTCAGATTTAGAGAGTGAAAAAAAAATTATGATAAAAAAACCAACAACGAGAATAAATATCCAGTGACTAGTATGTAAAAAAGTAAATCCCTTAGGTTCGATACAGCACCAAAATCATGAACAGTGAACAAAGTTTTCTCTAATTTTTTCTTCTTATAATTCTTGTACTGCGAAAAGTTATTAGCCCATTTTCCACGTAGTCCAGCTTCAACAAAAGCTGTCAGAACTTTGTCAATTCTTTCTTTGTACGGTGACCCTTTTTCTTAAACCATCGAAGTTCCTACACTATAAAACGTTTGTTTGTGAAGCTTTGCGATTGACCGCCCTGACTTATCTCTCATTTGTTCAAGTAGAAATTTTGCGTAAGGGTCTAAAATCAAACAAGTGACGTTCTTATAATTCATTAGCATTTTCGGGCAATCCCTGTTGATCGTTTCTGATTGGACAGCCTTTTTCTTTAAAAACAAATGTTCTTCTGAATAATTAAGAGCCACTTTGTAATAATATTTGCGTATCATGGGAACTAAATTTGATTCTTCCAGATCCTTTAAAGTTTCAAATTTGAATTCTGTGCTATTGTTGATAATAGTAACAGTTAGATTTGCAAGGAAATTACTCGAGCAACACAATCCAACTGATATCAAGTACAACACAAAGATTCTGCGTAAAATAGTTGTTGGTTGGTTAGGTATCGTGATCCCTAATAAGGAAGCTATGATATCTTCTGGCTGCAAAAAGTTGCCTGTCAAAATCCACATTAAGATAACAAACCCTGCGAATAAGGCAATTATGATGTATAGGTCGTTCAAATTGAGAGTTTGCTGGTCAATATGTTGTAACCTATCTTGACTCGAATTCCCGTTTGATGAGTGGGCCATATATACAAACAATTAAATGAAACACAACAATTAAAGTTTACAATTAAATTATATTAATTTATTCAATGTGGCACTAACTTCTTATACATGTAATTCAACAAATGATTTAAAGCTTGCGTTGAGGATCACATACACGCCAAATCATTCATTCAATTCTCATACAAACGCACACCACCTAACGTAAACTGTGACTTATCAATTCTATAAAATGTCCATATAAAAAACAGTCTTTAATTACCCCGTCACAATCCTTTATTTTCCTCCAGCAAAAAACAGGGGATGGTCACCAAACGATGCTGAAGTCGTAGTCCAGGTATAAAATTCGAGAGGGGATTAAAAATGAAGGGTTTCTAATTAAGGAAGTGCACTGGTTCCTGATACTAGAAATCAAGGGCAGGTCACCCTATGACCTTTGTACAAAGAGAGAATCAGAACTGTCCTGATATGGCAAGCCCGAACGTCCTCCGTTCTGCTGCTCAAGTCCTTTCGTCCTTCAGATTCCTCCACCAGATAAATCAGCAAACCAACTACAAGAACTGCACTCCCACACGTTTCATCAACACTACCAATTGTTTATCAGTACTGATTATTATTATTAATTACGGGATGTCCCGGGACTTATAGGTCCGACTTCGATCGAATCAGAAACCAAGCTGCTCGGCTTTTCTATTTCCTCTTCGCTCTTTCTTCGCAATTTTTCCCCACTTAACTATTTCTTCTGTGTATGAGTTAAGAATTAAAATTCTATTCAACTCATACCACTACAATGTCTGTACAGAATGGGCACCATTGCAACTAAAGATTCTGTCACAATTTGAGAGAAATGCATAACAAATTGAGTGTTATTAATTAAAATACTATTAGGCAATGTAGTTATAAAAATGTTAATCCTCTTGTCTCTAAGTTGCCGGTAAAATACCCTTAGTGCTTTTAATGTGAACACATTAAGCGATGAATTAAGATCAGCATTAATAACGCCGGAAAAGTTCATAGCTTTAAGGAGACTGTAAAACATTTCTACATCTGCACCCCTGTAGCTGACTAGACGATCCTGGCCTTCATACTTTACTAAACTGTATGGTGGTCTCTAAACCAAAGCTCCCTTTATCTGATAGCCATTAAGATTTCGTAACTTGTTTGGAAACCAAACTGTTTTTGAGTTACAAATTTCTTGCACGTAGATGCTCGTAAATGGATTGTAATAGTGAATCATTATTTCAAAAGATTCCAAGTGCAAGAAGTAGGCTTGCTTGACTACTTTAAGAAACTCCAGAACAGTAACATCCAAAAATTGTTTCAACCATATGTCACGCAAAAATGTCTTGAAAGAGGATTTCTGATCAGTGATGGAAATAATCATGCTTTTAGGTCGAACTTTTATGGGTGAAACTTGAGTCAAGTATTTGATAAATGTAGGAAAACTCTTGGAAAATGTGTCATTTTGATAAGGACTTACAATCAGGAACATTGTTGTGTCTCTTGAATTGCCTAAAGAAGGCAACATCATTAAATTCCCTGTATCATTGGCTGAAATTTTTTCAATGTCTAAGTTGATGAATGGAACGTTGCGAAGTATTAAGCTCAAAGTTTCTTCGATAATCGAATTAGAGTCTCTATTCGATAACAGTACCACTTGAAACTTTTTAAACTTAGTTTCCAAATAATTCTGTAACTTAGATATACTCTTGTTATTGTTTGCCATTTTAATGTGTTTAATTGTAAAAATTAAAATGAAGTAATAAATAAATGACCCTTTAAAATTCATCTTTGTTTGAAATTCTTTGAAAAAATAATTTTGTTCTTTGTAATTTTTTTTGTTTTTAGTGAGAAAAGAATTTGTGTTTAAAAAAGTTTATGCTTATAAGACAGTGTCAGGATCTGTACTGAACATTTACTGATAGAGCAATTTTTTCCACTTACTTTGGTTTCTAGGAGCAGCCATATTCTTTCCAACATGCAAAGAAATTGATTTTTTCATGAAAATGTAAAAATACTTTCTGCTATTTTTTAAACCAAGATATGAATTTTTAGCATTTCTACATTAATGTGGTCAGAGTAATGTACAAGGTCTACACATAAAAGGAACTAATACAAGGAAAAATGAATTTACTGTCGCAGCAAACGTATTTGTTATTTCAGCTAAATAACTTTTTTTTAATATAAAATTTTTTTTTTCTGTTTGTTGTGTCCTTTAATGCGCGCTGATTAAAGTTGTCAAGTTACTCGAAACTCGAGGTTCTTTAAAATAAATTATATTTTCTACTTAATTTACATGTAAAACTATATCACCAGAAAAAATCTTTTTTTGTATCTATATACATTTTTGATTGGATCAAATGCAAATTATCCTTAGGATTGGATCTAGTATAATTATTTTTCGGAAAAGAATAACTTGTTATTTACTCAAGTGCATTCATTTTCTTTTTACTCTTTTTTTTAAATCAATACTCACTGTCCTTGTGTACAAAATTAGAAAATCGATCATTTTAAAAATGTTGTACAAAATAACTTTGTCTTTTCAGAAAATTTTGCTCCATTGTTCGTAATTCACTTATTGCTCAACTTGTAAGTAAAAACTAAAAATTATTTAAGAATAATAATAGATTTGGAAGGTTATGGAAAAAAAAATTATAAGACTTTATAAGTGATTCATAATAATTAGTCCTTTTAGCTGTCAAATTTTAAATGTTAAAACGAACTCAATTATGATTCAAAGCCGCAAGATCAAGAGACACTCTACCGGACAAAATTGTGGGACCACTTACAAAAATCTTATTAAAAAGATGAATCTCTTTAAATGTTGATAACTCTGTTAGAAATTAGCAAAATTAAATTTTTTATAGATCATTGGAAACTTTTTCAATTTTTCCGTCAAATAGTCGTAGCTTAAAGCGTTTTTGATTAATAGAAATAAAGATTTGATTAGATATAAAGACAGGCGAATTTTTCGTTTTCAGTGAATTTTCATTATTCAAGTTTGGTGGGCTGTATTTTCTACAGAAGTAATAGGATAAAATCTTAAACTTTTAACTTTAATATAAACCAAAGAAAACCTAATTATCTTGATTAGTTTGAATGTTATAAATAAACTAGCAAAATATAACGCTCGCAAGCGCGCGATTAATTTTCCTTACATTTTAGAAATCAAACTATAATAATAAATCAAAATAATCGATGAATAATATTTAGTCATTAAGGAGGACAGCCAGTGGACTTGTAGATTGAAAATAGTGAAAAAAAGACTTGTTAATTTAAAAACGTGAATAAATAATGAGTTTTTAAGTGAAAAAAGTGATTAAATAGTAAGTTTTTTTTTAAAAAAAAGTGAATAAGCAATATAGAGTTTGATATTACTGATATTAAATTGGGGGGGGGGGGGCGCCAGCAGAAAAAGACATTTAAATTAAAAAAAAACAATTGGAAAATCAAAAAAATAACTGAAATATGTAGAAAATAATTAAATAATGACAAAAATAATTCAATTTTAAAAAAAAGTTGTAAATGACAAAACTAATTAAAAAATTGATTAAAAATCAAAAAATTATGACAAAAATTTAAACAAAATAATTGGAATTTGAAGTAAATAATTGAAAAGTTTCAATAATAATTGAAGTTACAAAAAAAAGAATTAAAGAATGACAAAAATAATTAAAATTAAAAACAAAAGTTTGAGACTGGTGTAAAAAATTTAATTTTTCGCACAATATATGAGATATTAAAGAAATTATTAAAGAAATAAGTAAAATGTAAATAAACCAATTGATTAATGACATAAATAATTATAAAAGCTGGTGTAAAAATTAAACTTTTTAGAAAATAGTTTAAAAAAATTGAAAAAAATAATAGAATTTTCAAGAAAATAATTAAAACTTAAAAAAAATCATTAAAAAATATCAAAAAAACGTTCATGTGCAGAAAATAGTTGAATAATGACAAAAATAACTGAAATTTAAAAAAAAATTAATGAAAAATGAGAAATACGTTCAAAAATGAAGTAAAAAAAATAAATAATTTAATACATTAATTGAAAAATTGTATAAAATAATTGAAAAATTAACGATATAATTAAAATGTGAAGAAACTAATAATTGAATAATGACATAAATAATTGAAAACAGATCTTCAAAAGTTAATAAATTCATGTCAGTAATAAAAAGATGGAAGAAAATGCCATTTAAAGAAAATAATTTCAAAATGTTAAAAACATTTGAATATTGACAAAAATAGTTGTAATTTGACAAAATAATTGAGAAATGACAAAAATAATTGATAACTTTAAAAAAATTAAATATTTTATGAAAATACTTGAAAACTTGACAAAACAATCGAAATATTGAAATAAATAATTCCAAACTAGTGTAAAAATTAAAAAATTATAGACAATAATTGTAAAGTTGAAAAAACTATTATAAGTTTGAGGAAAATAATTGAAAGTTCAAGAAATTAATTGAAGTTTAAAGACAATTATTAAAATTTAAAGAGAATAATTCAAAAATGTCAAAAAAATTCAAGTATAAAAAAAATAATTAAAGTTTGAAGAAAATAATTGAAAAGGTTGTAAAAAATTAATAAATTCGTGACAATAATAAAAGAAAATGATGAAAATAATTGAAATCAGGTGTAAGAAATTTAAAAGTTCATGACAATAAAAAAAACTGTATAAAATAATTGCAATTTGTAAAAAATAATTTTAAAATGGCAAAAATAACAAAAATATGAAAAAAATTGGAAAATGGCAAAAGTAATTGAAATTTGAAGAAAATAATTGAAAAATAACGAAAGTGAATTGAACTTGTGTAGAAAATTGGGATATTCCTGACAACAATTTGAAGATTTAAGAACACAATTGAAATTTAAAAAAAATAATTGAAAAGTTTCAAAAATAATTGAAATTACAAGAAGATCATTCAACAATAACAAAAATAATTGTAATTTAAAAAAAAATAATTGATAACTGGTGCATAAAATTAACAATTTAAAGACAGTACTTGAAAAATTGACCAAACAATTGAAATTTTAATAAACTGATTGAATAGTGACATAAATATTTAAAAGCTGGTGTATAAATAAAAAATTTATAAAGAATAATTGAAGTTTGAAGAAAAAAATTGAAATTTGTTGAAATTAATTGAAAAAAAAATTTATAAATTTAATAAACTCATGACAATAATAATAATAATGAAGAAAATGATTGAAATTTGTAGAAAATAATTGAAAACTAAAATAATAAATTAAAAAACTCATGGCAATAAAAAACATTGAATTGATTTAATTCTTTACGGGCTAAAGCCCATTACAATATAAAATTTAAAAATTTATTTCAAGTGACAATAAAATTAAAATTTGATACAACAATAATAATTACCATATTCAATATTAATAGGTCGCATTCAATAATTTGAATAAAATAATAATTAAAATTTCTAGAAAATAATTCTAAAATTGCAAAAATAATAGGAATATGAAAAAAATAATCGTAAAATGACAAAAATACTTGAATAATGACAAAAGTAATTGAAATTTAAAGAAAATCATTAAAAATAAATAAAAGTATAATAGTAACTGGTGTTGAAAATTTAAATATTTCTGGCAATAATTTAAAGATAGAAAAAAATAATTGAAATGTTGAGAAAATAAGTGAAAAATGACAGTTAAGTAAATGAAAACTTGTGTAATAAATTTAAATATTCATGACAATAATTTAAAGACTGAAGAGAATAATTGATATTTGAAAAAGTTAAATTCAGAATCGCAAAAATACTTGAAAATTGACAATAGTACTTTAGAATTGATAAGAGTAATTTAAAAATGATAAAAATAATTGAAAAGAGGTGTAGAAATTACGAATTTGTTAATTGTAATTAAAAAATTGACGATGTAATTGGAATATGAACAAACTAATTGGTTTATAAGGATAATTTTTAATCAGGCAATTATTAATATTAAAACTCCCCCTCGCAGTTGGAATAGACATTTTACTAAAATGTGAGAAAAGTGAGTTTTTTAAAAAAAAGTGAATAATAGTGAGCAATTTTGAAAAAGTCAGTAATGTTTTTCGTAAATTTTCAAACTTGCAGCAAACTTAATGAAAGTTTCGGAACTTCAAAAATGGTTAAAAAGGTTACAGAATAATTTAAACTGTATTTAATTTTTCAATTTTTTCCAATAAAGTAAAATAACGTCATTTGAATTTTTAATAAATTCGATTATTCGACACTTTAAATTAATCTCTATTATTATTAAAATTCATATATAAGTGTGTAATATATAAATCATTGTTAGTCATAATTAAATTCTCGTCATTAAGGCTACCTCATCTGCATATTTTGTCTGTAAACTAAAACAATTTTAAAATTTGCTGATAAAGAAAATCAAAATTAATGAAAAAAGAGGCAGGGACCAACTTCACTTTAAGTTTTGAAACGTGGACAGAAAAAAATGAATAAATATAAATAGTAACTAACTCAGGAGTTTACGGAGAGTATTATTATTTAATTTTGTTAATCGTACATGAAAAATTTTTAACTCATCGTTTCTACTGTTTGCCTCTTCCTTCATGAGTTTCGCACACGTCATACGTGAGGCAGCCGAGAGTCAAATTAGCAGTGTAATCGTTGCGTTTTTCCGTATTATATACTAACATACACTGAAAAAAATGTTTATTCATATCAACAAAAATTCGGTTGAGCCTACCAAATTTTTGTTCCTATGACCAAAAATTTGGTTGACCCAACAGAATTTTTGTTGATATGACTAAACATTTTTTTCAGTGTATAACATTCGAACCAGTCAACCTATTAAAGTTTAATTTTGCTTATTTTGAAGTTAAAAATACTAGGTTGTATTTAGCTTAATTTCAAAATTTTTCTATTATTTCTCTAGAAAATGTAGCCTACCAAACTTGAACAATCAAAATTCACTAAAAACGAAATATTCCCCTGTCTTTATCATATTATATCTCCGATTTATTAATCAGAAAAACTTTAAGTGAGGAATATTTGATGGACAATTTTATGAGCTTTCCAATGGTATATAAACTTTAATTTATACTTTAAATGTATAAAAAATTAAAACAGCAATTTGTTAACACATCTTTATTAACTTTGAAATACAAGATTACATTGGTATACATAGAAATATATAATATAATATAATTTAATAATATAATTTATTAAATATAATTTAAGTGTGTTTTAATACTCTGAGTCTTTCAATATAAATGTTAATCCAATATAAACAAACTTATCGCACTCTTAATTAACATCAAAGCATTCGTCTAAGAAAAATCAAGTTATTGTGGTTAGGAAAAGTATAGATACCAAAGAAGCATTTTTTTAAATTAAAACCCTCGCAAATTTTGATAAAAAATAAAAAAAATTTAATTCGTCTCCTGGCAGATAGGACGATACAAAACTGATTTTTGACTGCTTTGGAAAATGGTCGACTTTGGAACACGATTTCATATGAAAAAAGCTGCCAAAAAAATTTCAAAAACATACTGTTTATTCTTTAAGCCTTTCCGAACAAAGCGATTTTGGAGTTTTAAAAAAAGAATAATTAATTATGTTTTTAAAAACAATAATAAAAGACCATGCTATTTCCTGTTTTAACAGGCCGATTTAAATGAATCAAATTTCGGTTCACAAAGAATTAATCCAATATTAAAGTTAGCCTGTTAGGAAGAACGCGTCTATTGTTTTTCTAATAGATTTAAGAGCATGTGACGGAGAATGACGTCACTAGTATAGGCAAAATTTGTCCGTGAACTGTCTCTTAAAATAATAAATATTTTGACACCAAACTTTGTGGAATTACTTAAATTATCATTAAGAAGGTCTCTCAGACCCAAGTTTGTTCATATTTTGCCTTAAAGTTAACTTTTTAAAAAATTAGCTGATTTTCGGAAAATTGAAAAAATTAATTTTAAAGCAAAATTTAAGCAAATTCAGGTCTGAGAGACCTTCCTAATGATATTTTGAACGATTCCACAAAGTTTGGTGTCAAAATGTTTATTATTTTAAGGCCAGCTTACTCTGAAAAACATGATTTTTTTCAATACATTTTATTTATAATACAAAAAATGTTAAGTGATAAGTTTTTTTACATATGATAGTACATACATGATTTTTTTTGTTTTGTTCAAAATGTCGGTCTTGAAAATGGCTGCTGAAAGTTATCTACTTCGTAGATGGATGACATAATTTTTCGGAAAAGAATTATCTGAAAGCAAAAAACAAAACGGTTTTATGTTCTGTATCGAATTGGCTAGGGCCTCAAGCAGAATGAAACATTTTCAATGAAAAAAAAACAAAATTTTATTCGTGAAAAATCGTAAAAAAGTGCATTTTACTTACATATCCATTCCAGCTGCATACACAATTCCTTCTTCGTCTTCGTAAGCATCATTCTGGGGCCCGTATCATTTTGACACAAATTTTTTCGGGCAACTTGTTATATTGTACTCCTGAAGATGAATGTTATATTTTACTCCTACTAAAATCAAAGATTTTTAAGTTTTAATTATTCAATAATTGAACTTATTGGATTAATTAAGTCTTTTAATGTTAATTTAATGTATTAAAATCAATTATTTGATAAATAAGACTTAAAAATCTTTGATTTCAGAAGGAGTAAAATATAACATTCATCATCAGGAGTACAATATAACAAGTTGCCCGAAAAAATTTGTGTCAAAATGATACGGGCCCTCATTCTGAAGAATTCTTGCATTTCTTAAAGCAGTTCTGTGATCCTTAGACGCTTCTACAAGTCTAAGTCCAAGTTCTACAAGAACTCGGTCTTGGTACCTTCGGGACTAATTCTATACTATTTCTACGAGTATACAGTAGCAATTTATGAAAAAAAAAAATTTCGATTTTTTCAAAATTGTTCAGAGTAACCTGGCCTTAACAGAAAGTTTACGAACAAATTTTGCCTATACCAGTTACGTCATTGTCCATCACATGCCCTTACCTATTTCTATAAGACGTTTTTTTTGTCAAAACAAGTGCATGAAAGATTCCAATATGTTGCAATTTTTACTACAGAATAAACTTCGTATTCAAACATTTTCTTTTACATACTAAATTCTGAATTTAGTTTTAGAGAGTACAAAGAAATTATAAATAAATTACCAGCACCATTTTAAAAATTTAGAGAACAAATTTTCGCAAACAAAAATTACTAACGAAAATAAATATCCAGTGACCAGAATATAAAAAAGTATATCCCTTAGGTTCGATACAGCACCAAAATCATCGACAGTGAGCAAAGTTTTCTCCAATTTATCCTTCTTAAAATTCTTGTACTGCGATAAGTTACTAGCCCATTTTTCACGTAGTCCAGCTTCAACAAAAGCTGTCAGAACTTTGTCAATTCTTTCTTTGTACGGTGACCCTTTTTCTAAAACCATCGAAGTTCTTACACTATAAAATGTTTGTTTGACAAGCTTTGCTATTGGCCGCCCTGACTTATCTCTCATTTGTTCAAGTAGAAATTTTGCGTAAGGGTCTAACACCAAACAAGTGACGTTCTTGTAATTGATTAGCATTTTCGGACACTCGATTTTTATCATTTCTGATTGGACAGTCTTCTTCTTCAGAAGAAAAAAGTCTTCCAAATAACCAATAGCTACATTATAATAATATTTGCGTATCATTGGAACTAAGTTTGATTCTTCTATATCCTTCAAGGTTTTAAACTCAATTTCCGTACTATTCTTGACTTTAGCAACAGTCATATTTCCAAGGAAATTGCTCGAGCAACAAAAACCAACCGTAATCAAGTACAAAACAAAAATTCTGCGGCAGACAGTTACTGGTTCGTTAGGTATTGCAATTCCTAATAAAGCAGACATGATGTCTTCTGGCTGCAAAAAATTCCCGGTCAAAATCCACATCAAGATGACAAACCCTGCGAATAATGCAATACTGATGTATAGGTTGCTTAAATTAAGAGTTTGATCATCAATATATCTGTACAGAATGGGCACTATTGCAACTAATGTTTCGACGTCAACTCTAGCGGAATAAAGAACTAATTTAGAAGCATTAGTCGAAATTCTGTGAGGCATAGTGGTTATAAAAATGTTAATCTTATTGTCAAAAAGTTGCTTGTAAAATGCTAGTGTTGTTCTTTCTCTGTACGCAGCAAGTGATGAATTAAGATCAGCTTTAATAACGCCGGAAAAGTTCATAGCTTTGGAGAGACTGTTAAACATTTCTACATCTGCACCACCGTATCTGACTACACGACCTTGACCATCATACTCTACTAAACTGTATGGTGGTCTCCAAACCAAAGCTCCCTTTATCTGATAGCCATTAAGATTTCGTAACTTGTTTGGAAACCAAACTGTTTTTGAGTTACAAATTTCTTGTACGTGGATGCTCGTAAATGGATTGTAATGGTGAATCATTATTTCAAAAGATTCCAAGTGCAAGAAGTAGGCTTGCTTGACTACTTTAAGAAACTCCAGAACAGTAACATCCAAAAATTGTTTCAGCCACATTTCCTGCAGAAATGTCTTGAAAGAGGATTTCTGATCAGTGATGGAAATAATAATGGTTTTAGGTCGAACTTTTATGGGTGAAACTTTTGTCAAGTAATTGATAAATGTTGGAAAATTCTTGGAAAAAGTACCATTTTGATAAGGACTCACAATCAGGAACATTGTTGTTTCTTTTGAATTGCCTAAGAATGGCAACTTCATTAAATTCCCTGTATCATTGGCTGAAATTTTTTCATTGTCTAAGTTGATGAAGGGAACGTTGCGGAGTATTAGGCTTAGAGTTTCTTCGATAATCGAATTATAGTCTCTATTCGATAACAGTAACACTTGAAATTTTTTAAACTTAGTTTCCAAATAATTCTGGAACTTAAGTAAACACTTGTCATTGTTTGTCGTGTCAATGTGCTTAATTGTAAAAATTACAATAAGGTAATGAATATATGTCACTTTAAAATTCATTTTTGGTTAAAATTTTTGTAAAAATAATTCTGTTTTTTGTAACTTTTTTTCATTTTTAATGAGAAAAAAATGTCTTTGCGGAAAAGTTTAGATTTATAAGACAGTGTCCGTCTCTGCACAGTGCATTTACTGAAATGAGCAATTGCTTCTACTTACTGTAGTTCTTAAAAGCAAACTCACTGAAGTTGCAATGAAAATTGATTTTTTCAAGAGTATTTAAAAATATCTTTTGCTATTTTTTAAATCAAGATATGAAATATGATCATTACGTGAATGTCGTCAAAATAATTTTTTGTTTTAATAAACAAGATCGATCGCGCTCTGCAGCGCCTGTGTTTAATTCTTACTTATTAAATTGTATACATATGATAGAATTAAGTAAATTATCCTTCTTGCACAAATAATTTTGTATAGTTTCAAATGTGAAATGTTTAAACAATAAGAAAATTAAGAATTACGTGTTCCCTTATTTTTCATATAGGATCAGAAAAAAAAATTATAAGTAAAAACATTTTTAATTGAAAATGTCAAGTCGAATAACCCATATCTAATGGATATAAGTTACCCTTTAATTTTAAAAAGGTTAAATACTAACTAATATTTTTCTCAATATGACATAATTTTATTAAACTTAAATAATAACACAAAATTCTCTAACCTCAAACTTATTACCATTTAAAGTGCAAAATTACTAACTAAATTTTATGTTTTAAAATTATATTAATTATTAAATTTAATAACCTCTGTAGTATTGTATAAACAACTGAGATATTGTTTTTTATACAAAACTACATAATAAAATTACTGTTTTGTTTTTAACCGAAGTTGTATTAATAATGAACTTAGACAAAAAGGCACTTGATGAAATTCTATAGAACAAAAATTCTAAATAATGAATTTTAGAAATTAATCATGCGCTCTAAAATAGTGAATTATTCCGATTCGCATTAATCTTATACTAGCGTAACAACCCTCGCTCGCTAACGCTCGCTCGTTTTTTATTTCTTTTATATATTTCTTTACTTTATGTATTCTTGAACATATATATAAATCTATAAATTTATAAATTTTAATAATCTATATTCTAATTCATATTAAGTCGATGCGGCCAATTTTTAAAAGAATATGATAATTGAATAACTTAAAAAGTAGTAAATTGTAATATGTATTATGTAATAATAATATATATTTTTAAATTGTTTTATAATTAATTATTAATTTTTTTTAGAAATATAAAATTAATTTTTAAAATTTTATTTGCTTTATTTTAAAAATAATATCTAGTATTCTCAAAAAGATTGTTTTGAAAAATATTGCCAGTAATAATGATAATAATACTAAATATTAATTAATAACAAATTATAACTTCCTAACATTAAAAAAAAGGCGTTTGAAAAAAGTATAAATACATAAAATCGATTGCATCTATAAACAACTAATTAAAAAATATCTTGATAAAAAAATTATAATTTAAAAAGCAATATAATAGAAAGGTTCTAAAAAATATATTTCAAATACAACAAGAAACAAAGAAGTAATAATAATAAAAGATGAAAACATATGTGCAGTAGCTTTTTAACAGACTTATACATGCGCAAAAGCTCCAAAAGGCAGTTACGCATGCGCAGTACTTTCCTATGAACGATACTTGTTACAGTAACAAAGAAAAATTAATGTCAAAAAATGTAATTGTCAAAGCAAATAGAGAAACAAGTTAACAAAAAAGTTAAAAACATTGCGTAAAGTATATAGTAATGCGCAATAGGTTCCTATGCCAGTAAAGCATGCGCAGTAGTTTTCTATGAACAAAAAACATGCGCAGTTGTAAAAATGTGAAGTATAAATGACATTTTAACTATTCTAAGGTAAAAAAATGTAGAAAAATGTGTAAACAAAAAAGTTCCATGTAATGCGTAAAACCTATAATTTATAAGAGTAAATTGCACAAAACGCAGCTGTGGTGCACTACTGCGCAAGTGCAACAATATGTTGTGCATAAAAAAATGTTCAGTTTAACATGTTTGACACGAATAATGCCAGTGCGCATTGTTACAAACTCTAATAACATGATAAATTGAACATTTTTGTAAGTAACCTATTGGAAAAAGTAGGTGAACTTTGAAGTCTGTACGACGATGAACGAAGTTTTCTCGGTATCATATTAATATAATAGAAGATTACAACGTACAATTTTATGAATATTGGGAGAACTTTCAAACTCTTTATTCTCAATAAATAAGTAAATTTTCACAAAACTTTTTTAAACACTAATTATATGGAAGATTTTCTGACAGTATGTTAAATATTTATTACCCCCCCCCCCCCCGGTACCCCTAGAAAATGGTTTTTAAAAGTATGAAAAATTGAAAACTTTCAGATCAAAATTTGTTACATTTTATAAATATTTTAAAGAAAAAAAGAATAAAATTAATAAAATTAAATACACTTTTAATGTTTTTATTATTTTTTATATTCAATAATATAAATTTTTCTATTAAATTTCTTGAATTCCAATATTTAGATTGAATTTTGAATATTCTTTTCTATTGTGGGTCATTAATTACAATAATAATGAAAAAAAAAACAATTTTAACCAATTTTTTAAAGAAAGGTACCTTTGCACATGTGCAGTTATCATGTTACCGTGTTACGCATGCGCAATAATAAAACGGATTTTTACTGCGCACTAATTAAAAAAAGTATGCTATATGTACTGAAATTGTACTTATCTGGTAAAGTACCGCACTGCGCATGCGTAATTTTTGAATTTAATTAGAGCTCATGTGTGACTATCACTGTGCATGATTGCGCATGTGTTACAGCAATACAAAACAACTGCGCATGTGAAATGTTTGTTAAGTAGTGCGCACGTTTACACAGCTGTGGTGCACTACTGTGCATGTGCAACAATATGTTGTGCATAAAAAAATGTTCAGTTTAACATGTTTGACACGAATAGTTCCAGTGCGCATTGTTACAAACTATAATAACATGGTAAAATGAACATTTTTGTAAGTAATCTATTGGAAAAAGTAGGTGAACTTTAAAGTCTGTACGACGATGAACGAAGTTTTTTCAGTATCGTATTAATATAATAGAAGATTACCACGTACAATTTTATGAATATTGGGAGAACTTTCAAACTCTTTATTCTCAATAAATAAGTAAATTTTTACAAAACTTTTTTAAAGACTAATTATTTGGAAGATTTTCTGACAGTATGTTAAATATTTATTACCCCCCCCCCCCGGTACCCCTAGAAAATGGTTTTTAAAAGTATGAAAAATTGAAAACTTTCAGATCAAAATTTGTTACATTTTATAAATATTTTAAAGAAAAAAAGATTAAAATTAATAAAATTAAATACACTTTTAATGTTTTTATTATTTTTTATATTCAATAATATAAATTTTTCTATTAAATTTCTTGAATTCCAATATTTAGATTGAATTTTAAATATTCTTTTCTATTATGGGTCATTAATTACAATAATAATTAAAAAAAAAAAGCAATTTTAACCAATTTTTTAAATAAAGGTACCTTTGCGCATGTGCAGTTATCATGTTACCGTGTTACGCATGCGCAATAATAAAACGGATTTTTACTGCGCACTTATTAAAAAAAGTATGCTATATGTACTGAAAATGTACTTATCTGGTAAAGTACCGCACTGCGCATGCGTAATATTTGAATTTAATTAGAGCTCATGTGTGACTATCACTGTGCATGATTGCGCATGTGTAACAGCAATACAAAACAACTGCGCATGTGAAATGTTTGTTAAGTAGTGTGCACGTTTACACAGCTGTGGTGCACTACTGCGCATGTGCAACAATATGTTGTGCATAAAAAAATGTTCAGTTTAACATGTTTGACACGAATAGTGCCAGTGCGCATTGTTACAAACTATAATAACATGGTAAAATGAACATTTTTGTAAGTAACCTATTGGAAAAAGTAGGTGAACTTTGAAGTCTGTTCGACGATGAACGAAGTTTTCTCGGTATCGTATTAATATAATAGAAGATTACCACGTACAATTTTATGAATATTGGGAGAACTTTCAAACTCATTATTCTCAATAAATAAGTAAATTTTCACAAAACTTTTTTAAACACTAATTATATGGAAGATTTTCTGACAGTATGTTAAATATTTATTACCCCCCCTCCCCTCGGTACCCCTAGAAAATGGTTTTTAAAAGTATGAAAAATTGAAAACTTTCAGATCAAAATTTGTTACATTTTATAAATATTTTAAAGAAAAAAAGAATAAAATTAAATACACTTTTAATGTTTTTATTATTTTTTATATTCAATAATATAAATTTTTCTATTAAATTTCTTGAATTCCAATATTTAGATTGAATTTTGAATATTCTTTTCTATTATGGGTCATTAATTACAATAATAATGAAAAAAAAACAATTTTAACCAATTTTTTAAATAAAGGTACCTTTGCGCATGTGCAGTTATCATGTTACTGTGTTACGCGTGCGCAATAATAAAACGGATTTTTACTGCGCACTTATTAAAAAAAGTATGCTATATGTACTGAAAATGTACTTATCTAGTAAAGTACCGCACTGCGCATGCGTAATTTTTGAATTTAATTAGAGCTCATGTGTGACTATCACTGTGCATGATTGCGCATGTGTTACAGCAATACAAAACAACTGCGCATGTGAAATGTTTGTTAAGTAGTGCGCACGTTTACACAGCTGTGGTGCACTACTGTGCATGTGCAACAATATGTTGTGCATAAAAAAATGTTCAGTTTAACATGTTTGACACGAATAGTTCCAGTGCGCATTGTTACAAACTATAATAACATGGTAAAATGAACATTTTTGTAAGTAATCTATTGGAAAAAGTAGGTGAACTTTGAAGTCTGTACGACGATGAACGAAGTTTTTTCAGTATCGTATTAATATAATAGAAGATTACCACGTACAATTTTATGAATATTGGGAGAACTTTCAAACTCTTTATTCTCAATAAATAAGTAAATTTTTACAAAACTTTTTTAAACACTAATTTTAGGGAAGATTTTCTGACAGTATGTTAAATAGTTATTACCCCCCCTCCCCCCGGTACCCCTAGAAAATGGTTTTTAAAAGTATGAAAAATTGAAAACTTTCAGATCAAAATTTGTTACATTTTATAAATATTTTAAAGAAAAAAAGAATAAAATTAAATACACTTTTAATGTTTTTATTATTTTTTATATTCAATAATATAAATTTTTCTATTAAATTTCTTGAATTCCAATATTTAGATTGAATTTTGAATATTCTTGTCTATTATGGGTCATTAATTACAATAATAATGAAAAAAAAAAACAATTTTAACCAATTTTTTAAATAAAGGTACCTTTGCGCATGTGCAGTTATCATGTTACCGTGTTACGCATGCGCAATAATAAAACGGATTTTTACTGCGCACTTATTAAAAAAAGTATGCTATATGTACTGAAAATGTACTTATCTGGTAAAGTACCGCACTGCGCATGCGTAATTTTTGAATTTAATTAGAGCTCATGTGTGACTATCACTGTGCATGATTGCGCATGTGTAACAGCAATACAAAACAACTGCGCATGTGAAATATTTGTTAAGAAGTGCGCACGTTTACACAGCTGTGGTGCACTACTGCGCATGTGCAACAATATGTTGTGCATAAAAAAATGTTCAGTTTAACATTTTTGACACGAATAGTGCCAGTGCGCATTGTTACAAACTATAATAACATGGTAAAATGAACATTTTTGTAAGTAACCTATTGGAAAAAGTAGGTGAACTTTGAAGTCTGTACGACGATGAACGAAGTTTTCTCGGTATCGTATTAATATAATAAAAGATTACCACGTACAATTTTATGAATATTGGGAGAACTTTCAAACTCTTTATTCTCAATAAATAAGTAAATTTTTACAAAACTTTTTTAAACACGAATTATATGGAAGATTTTCTGACAGTATGTTAAATATTTATTACCCCCCCCCCACCCCCCGGTACCCCTAGAAAATGGTTTTTAAAAGTATGAAAAATTGAAAACTTTCAGATCAAAATTTGTTACATTTTATAAATATTTTAAAGAAAAAAAGAATAAAATTAATAAAATTAAATACACTTTTAATGTTTTTATTATTTTTTATATTTAATAATATAAATTTTTCTATTAAATTTCTTGAATTCCAATATTTAGATTGAATTTTGAATATTCTTTTCTATTATGGGTCACTAATTACAATAATAATGAAAAAAAAACAATTTTAACCAATTTTTTAAATAAAGGTACCTTTGCGCATGTGCAGTTATCATGTTACCGTGTTACGCATGCGCAATAATAAAACGGATTTTTACTGCGCACTTATTAAAAAAAGTATGCTATATGTACTGAAAATGTACTTATCTGGTAAAGTACCGCACTGCGCATGCGTAATATTTGAATTTAATTAGAGCTCATGTGTGACTATCACTGTGCATGATTGCGCATGTGTAACAGCAATACAAAACAACTGCGCATGTGAAATGTTTGTTAAGTAGTGTGCACGTTTACACAGCTGTGGTGCACTACTGCGCATGTGCAACAATATGTTGTGCATAAAAAAATGTTCAGTTTAACATGTTTGACACGAATAGTGCCAGTGCGCATTGTTACAAACTATAATAACATGGTAAAATGAACATTTTTGTAAGTAACCTATTGGAAAAAGTAGGTGAACTTTGAAGTCTGTTCGACGATGAACGAAGTTTTCTCGGTATCGTATTAATATAATAGAAGATAATCACGAGTCAATAAAGCTTCTTTTATCCAAATAAAAATGAACAAAATAATAATATAATAATAAATTATAAATTTCACCCTTGTCACACAGAAAAAGGTTTCCTTAATTATGTTTCATGTTTTAATTTTACAAGCAACAAAGCTTAAGTAATAATTAAGAGAAATAACATCCAGCAGTCAATTAACTATGCCTTTTGGTCTTATCCAGATGTCATCAATTTCAGAAAATGTGTTACGTTACTATGTATCACTGACAAGAGTTTAAAAGAAATTGATAGATAGTAGTTTACATTACTTATTATTTATTAATACTTTTCAAATGTAAATAATTATAATATGTTGAAATTTAAATAATTAATGAATATTAATAACAATGATAGTAGTAAGATCATAGATATATATACAATTTATTACAATGATGAAAATTTATAACATGTGTATCTAAAAATGCAAATTATGGTATTATATGCATATGTATAAATGAATATGTGTACACTGTACATATTTAACATGGTTGTGGATTAACTTTGACTTACTAAAACTGCTCCAAAATTAGGCTGTTTAAAATACTCTAGAGCAGAGCCAATTTAACACGAAACAGGCACATTTAATCAAGTACAAAATATGTATCTTTATCTCCGATGCATGTGAGACATTCCAGGTGAATGTAAATATGTAAAACATGGCATTTGCTGGCACGCAAGTCTCGACTTTGGTGGACTTTCATTTTAGGAAGAAATACTGCCGAGTTCCCTGAAACTGTTTTGAATTTATGCACCACCATCCAATTTGAACATGCTTGTCATTAACAAATTTACAAATTTTCACTTGGTATTTACAAAATTTGTATAAAACGCTTTTACTTTATATCTCAAAAGTTTGGAAAGTGGGAGCAAAATAATTACGTAAAAGAAGAAAAAGAATGTAGAATTTTTTCAAAAATGATTTTTAAAGATTAAAAAAAAGTGGTTAAAAGATTGATTATTATTTCTACAAATCCCCACATTCTATTGTAGATACTTATGAATTTAATTTTAAGAAGCCTTAACATATTAAATTGTTAACAGAATGATCGAGACATTATATTTTTTAAATGAATTGGATGATTTAAAAAAAGTAGGTTTATCAAAAGGTACTTTCTAAATATTTTGGAGTGAAAGATCCACTCTAAAAAGAGTGAGATATCACTCTAATCGTAAAAAAATTTTTCTTTTTTTTTTTGCTGTACTAAATAATTTGAGAAGTTATTAATACATCTTTAACAAGAAGTAGATTTGATAAACCAATTAATAATAATTTGATTGTTACTTTGCTTTCAATGTTAGATATAAGAAGTTAATTTTGTCAAATTCTTCAATCTCAAATGTGAGTTTTAAATTAATATCAAAAGAATTGAACCTTTTTTAATAGTAGAATTATTTTGATCTGGTTTAATGCAAAAAAATGCGTCATCCACATACCGGTAATATGTTCCTCTCTGATCTGATATAGCAAAAATTAATTTTTAAAATTAAAAGAATCTAATTTCAAATCCTTTATAATAAAAAAATGATGGAAATGAAAATGAAAATGAAAAAATTTGGTTTTGTCGTTTGTGAATAAACTAATTTTTTCAATTATTTAAAGAAGTTATTTAAAACATTTCCAAGAAAATGAATACCAATAACAGCTAAATCGTTTTGAGTCAGTGAAAAGGGTATTGAAAACAGATCCTATAGTTGCCAAATATGTGTCTATAAATCACGAACGACTCTCATAGGAAACACACTTAGAAACTCTCAATATACAAAAAATAAATAAAATACAAAGGAAACAATAAAATTTGATCAAATTGTGTGTCAAAATTAAACAGGAAATACCATTAATGTAATAAAATCATGTCAATCGACAAAATTAAATAAATCATATAAAAGTCAATATTACAATACAAGTAAACCAAACTTTCGTTAAGAAATATACATAATTATATATAACTGAAAAATGATCCAATAATGACAAATAAAGAATTTAAATAAAATAAATAATAAATTTACGATAATAAAAAATATAACGTTTAGTTAAATTTATAAATAGAAAGTATATTATAGGGTTAATTTAAGTTAATTTAACAGGAAATAATTAGAGTTTAGTGAAAGTTAACAGAAAATTAATAATAATTTAGCAAACAAGTTGTTTTTAATAAACGCAAAAATTGAGCAAAAAATGTTAATATCGATTTGTTTTTTTTAAATTGTTAATTAAGATAAGAAATACTGTTTAAAATTTTGTAAATTTGTACACAAATGATGTCAATTAAAATATAGAAAAATAATCTACAATTAGAATTTTAATTAATTAATTATTCTTAGAGAAATTAAATAAATTTAGTGAAAAGTCGTTATAGAATATTCTGGAATATTCTAGAATCTTTTAAAATTGTTTATCTTCCGGTCTTGTTTTGGAGGGAAAGATATTTATTGGTATATAAGAAAGTGTCCTGAATAAATTAGAGCAAATAGAAATAATAGAAAAAAATTGCGCCAAACTCTCTAAGATGCGGAAGAGATTTGATTTTTGGTATATCCGGAGTCAAAACTATATTAAGGCTGATTCCAGAAAAAAATCGAAATTGATGTCTCTAATGATTTCTGTAAATCAGGATTGTCGATTATGATTTAATAATACTACTATACTAGATGTTCGAAATGATGAAATAAATTTATTTCTTATACGATAAACAAATAAGATATTCGAAGAGACTCATTAACTCAAAACGTAAAATTCCTTACTAATTGCTTGTTATTTTATTTTTTATTTATATAAGATAGCATTGACTGTAATTACACGAGTTTATAATTTAAAAACAACGAAAGGAAATGTTTTTAAATATACTTCAAAATTTGTCCTTGGAAAACTTATGATTCCCTCACCGCTTTGAAACAGTGTGATTGGAGCAAAAATTGAATGCCTAGCAAGTCCCGCCTTAAGGTTTTTGAAAGTTGGCAACATTGTAATTCAAAACCTATACTGCAGCGATCATTTGTAGAAAGTATATTTTGTTAAAACTAATTTATCAATGAGATTTTTAAAAATTCATTTCTTCACGTCGTTTCTTCATGTTGATTTATAAGTAGGTAAGCACTTTTTTATTTAATAATCGTAGTGTATTTGCATATGTTTCCAGTATTTATATCGCATTGTTCACAGTGCATAGGGAAGTAAGGTTATGTTTCTGAGGTTATGGTCAGTTTGTTTCGATTCGTCATTCCCTCACTAAATTTGACCTTTATATTCCATTCAAAAATTCAAATTAAAAGAAGTTGGCGATCATTATAATATTTTAATCAAAGAAGATATAAACTACGGGCTAAGAAAAAAAAATTCAATAATGAGTTAAAAAAAATTGATTAACTCGGTAAAGCCATTTTCGACTTTTTTCTGGAATCAGCCATAAACAGAAAATTTTGCAAGGGGACTCTCTCCCTTCTTCTGATACCTATCAAGATCTGAGATGCTGCTGAAAATTATTTCTTTTGAAATGTGTTTGGAAGAATTACTATTTAAACATACTAAAATTACTATTCAAACATTCACCGAAAAATGATTAAATCTCACTGTCTTCTGACAATGAGTTCCTTTTATATTTATTGAATATTAATTTTATTAATATTCAATAAAGACACAAATTAAAGATCCCCTGTTTTAGAACTTTGTATGTCCATTGCTGACATACCGGGCAACCATCCAGGATTCTTTAATTTTAAGAGGTTCCTTCTCGAATAATAAAGTTTTAATAAACCTGATTTGACAAAAACAGAATGTTATGGGAAATGGCCGAACCATACTCATGACATGTACCGAAAGTTTGTCAAATCTATGTTCCCCAGTCCTCCGTGTAGCTTGTTAGGATTTGCTGTAGGTTTGACGACAATCAACATGGAAAATTATAATAAATAAGATTGTCAATAAATATACCCAAAAAATAGGGCATATAGGCAGGTTAAAATTGAATTATAAAGAAAATTCAATTTTGAGAAATTTAAAAATTAATTTATGAATACATTTTGTTTTAGATTCTTGTAAATTTGAAAACAATTTAGGATAATTTCGCTGATTAAATTTACTAATTTAATGCTTAAAAAGTGAGTTAAAGATAAAATTAAAATTTTTTAATTCAGTAAATAATTAAAATTATTATTTCCTTTGTTAAATTTTAAATGTTTGTTGTTCAGATGGTTTAAGGAATCTATGATGAAGCTTGATATGAAATTCTAAATTATTAATAAAATCAAATTAGTTGAAGAATAGGAACAATAAATAGAAATATTAAATTTAAAATAAAATAAAGGAGAAATTGAGAAATCAGAATAATATAAAGAAAACAGGTGGCTCAATTCTTATCTGATTTGTGGCTTTATGAATTTACATGTCCATTTATTGAACTTATATCCTATTCTCTCTATATGTCTTCTCTATTTTCTTTTTAAGTAGAGATCACCGATTCTCCGGTTAAAGAATTTAGAAGAGAGAGAGAACAATATATGCTTCAATACAACAAATAAATAAATTACAATAGAGCTACATTTACAATCGTCACACTTTAATTAAAATAATACATAAAAAAGGAAGGAAGTCCCATTGTAATATATGAAATTTATATTAAAATAACAAAAGAACACTTCTTTTTTAGAAAAATTTATTTTACTTCTAGGCTATCGGCGATACTCGTAGAGATGTGGCTAAATGTATACTAATCACACTAAAAAACCAATCGAAAAGGACTGAATTGACGCAAAGCAGTACATTTATAAGAGTTTGATGATTTACCCCAAAATTATTTGAATTCACCCTTCCATCAGCGAAGGGATAAAAAAAAAACAATAATTCCTCGTGTGCAGAACAAAGTCTTTGGAGAGACAATTTGTCGAATCCACGCATGTCATGAAATATAAAACTTGAGATTTATTTACCAATAGTTCGAAGAAGAACCATATTACCTTAAATACAATATTTGAACAAAGATAGCTACGCAAAATTAACATTGATTAGTAGTATATTAACATAAGATTAATACAGTTGAAATCAAGAAGAATTTGTTAGGTACGCTTTTAAAGTATTTCTAAACATCATTAACTCATAAAATAATATAAGATGAAATAGAGGGCCTATTTTATGAATTCTTGATAACCCATAAAACTTTATTTTCTTCTATAGAGCATAAAATTGTAACAGAAGAATGACCAGATGCTTAAACCATTTTTAATCTCAGATCAAAGATTCCTGATGCCACTTAGCATAATTGAGCAGAGGAAGTGAATTCCCAGTCAATTCTTGTTCTCTGCAGCGAAGCCACATTAAATTAACTCAATCGGATGAAAAAAACATCGTAATCTCTTTTCAGCGTCCAGGAGAACTGTCAGCGAAAATGGTAATCGTATCGATTATCGGCTATCTCACATGAATATTCGACGGAGTTGGGTTGCATTCGATTACGCTTGGTACATTCGTGTCTCCGTCGCGCGACTGTGGTTTACACATGTATATCTATATATACCTATAATTGTATATATCTATGCAACTCTGTGTCTGTCGGACTTGGTGCACACATGTGTTTGTGTGTTTCTGTCTGTCTGTCGCGAAAACGGTTGGCGTGGAGATTTCACGATAGGAATATTCGGCCAGTTTGGTAGTCCGATAGCCCCTCTCTGGTTGGGCGCCGAACACGAAGGATAATCCTCGTGGATTATTGCGGTATCACGTGGGCCCATACGCGGCCACCCGGACACCTAGAACGGGGGTGTTTCTATCTACATGCAAGGTACCTGCCTGTGTATCACCAGCTCCATGGAAACCCTTCCTAGGGGCCGGGCATTGCGCGATACCCTAATTCCTAAATCTGTCGCCATAAGTCCTCGTTACAATAAATATCCTACCAACGTCTGGCTGTTTCCTCCCGTTTTCTCGACTGTATTCCACTCTAAGTTCTACTGCTTCCTCGATAAATCTTCATCGAGATTTTTTACCCCTCGACAATTGCCCAAGGTGTTTTTCATTCAAATGTTAAACCCGTCGCCTTTGTAAATAATGTTCTTGTATTCTTTGCTTGCAGGACTTTTTTACATCTTTTGCGCTCAAAGGAACATAATGTAGATATCATTATGGTAATTATATACCTTTAAATCAAAAAAGGAAAACAATAATCCTACATACTAGTACGGAAAAACTAATGTAGATTTTGTTTTTGCTCTATAGGTGGTTTAGGGAGACTTCTACTCAGATTTCCTGTAAACATGTGGTTCAAGTTACTTAGTGAAATTTTGTATTTTTAAATTAAATAAATAATATTTTTCTATAACCTAATACGAATTTCAATGCGCTGAGAAAATTAACCCCTAACCGAGTTGTAGAACTATGAAAGTTTAATGTATGATATTCTTTATAGGATGATTTACAAATTAATTATGGTTTTATAAAGAGAAGAGCAGATGCAACGAATCTGTGCCTGTTTACTGAATTTTTAAACAATGCTTTTAAATCAGGATGCCAGGTAGATGCTATCTACTTTGACTTTTCTAAAGCTTTTGATAAAGTTAACCACAGTTTACTTTTGACTAAACTAGAAATATTTGACATCACGAATAATTTACTTTATTGGCTGGATGACTATTGAAAACAGACCTCAGACTGGCAGAGTGAATGGTGTCTTATCTAAAATTGGTTTTGCTACTTTTAGGTGTACCTCAATGTTTTATTTTGGGCTCATTGCTGTTTTTGGTGTATGTTAACGATATTTATAAAGTCTTCCAGTTTTGTTCATTCCAATTATTTGCGGACGATTTAAAATTTTATAAATGTGTCAAGAATCACGATGATTGTCTACATTTGCAGCGAGAATAGAATGGTTTGCTTGCTTGGAGTAAGCAGAATTTTTTACCAATAAATGTTAATAAATGTTTTGTTATCACATTTGCAAAGAAGAAATTTATAATCTTACTTAAAGAGGTGTTACGTCCGTAACCAATGATGAGCATTATAAAATATTATTTGATTATAAATGCGTTATTAGAACAAATTCAATGCTATGTAATATAGTGAGATAATAAGAAACATGTGTGTACATTAAACCTACTTTTAAAAGGAAATGTATTGATAATATAAATTAAACGAGATAAATGCTGAAGACAAACTTTTTGTACAATACAGGCCGGATATCAGAAACGAAAATATAAGTCATCATTTCCGCGCTGATTGCAGGAAGGCGCCGGAAATACCATCAGACCTACTTGACTCCGGATTATGTCAATCAAAATAATAGAAACTCGAACATATATAAACCCCCGACGATCTCCACCAACGAGTCAGTCATAATTTGCTCATTTTGAGGTTCCAACTAGTAAACGGAATTATGCAATAAATTTGACAGTGTATCATCAGTGCCATCCACAACCAATCGGCTAGATAACGAATTCAAGATTTGGTGAACAACAGTTAAAAACTTTATTAAGCGGTTATAATATTTTTAAATCGAGTTTAGGCTCTGTGAACAATACTAAATTGTATGAAAACAAATTTTTCACAAAACCCCCTGGAGACCACAATGTGTGCGTATTTCTTGACTCGATGTACTGTTGATTAGCATCTTCTACAAAAATCGATACCAAGCAGAATAGCTGACCGTCTTCCAGGCTAATTGCCAACAGCTCTCTTTCTTACATCTCATCGCGTTAGATCTTCGCACTGGAAAAAACAACACCAGTCTCCACCGAACAAATCCAAGAAAATGTCCTCTCTAAAAGTAAGGTTTAATCCTCTTAATCAAAATTGTGTAGCTATTTAACTAGTTAAACTTAAACTAGTTAACTTTTAAGTTAAATTAGTTAACCTAGTTAACTCATTAACTTATCCTCATCCCAAATCAAATCCTTCATTCAATTTGATTTAAAAGAAAAAAAATAGGGAATATTTAGGAAGTTTTCTACGTAACAGAGGGATGTAGAGCTCCAAAGGAACTCTCAAATTCGTTATTTGGGTATCACTTTGACCAACGATCTGTCTTTCAATAAACATATTTCAAATATTATAAGTGCTTTATATAGATCGTTAGCTTTCATGAGAAGAAATGTATCGTCATTTAGATACCCTCTTTCTTATGAAAATTTTATATCAGTCTTTGGTCAGACCTAATTTAGAATTTTCTACAATTATTTGGTCTCCTTACTATAAAATTCACTTGCAGCGGTTGGAGCCTTGTGCTGGCAAATGTCGGGCAGGCATCAAGCTTTAACTAGTGTCCGACAGAGGCGTTGATTGTAAAAATTAAAAGTAGCCACGCAATCAGGATGTCAACTTTCTCTGATGGGACGTGGTTAAATTGTTTTTTATAATAACAAGTGAATTTTAAAACTTATTTTCGACCGGGTGTTAAAAAAAAAGTATACGCTACACGGGCAAACAGTTCTAAAGATCTGAAATGTGCGAAATGACTCCTCATGCACGAACACTGCTCATAACATTGACGAGGAGAATTCCAACCTAATTGATTGTTGATGAGTTGTTTACAACCTGTCAAAACACTGGTAGCGGACATCTTGTTTCATCGTTGCGCATCAGCGCCACCTCTACAATAGACTGACATTTTACGGTCGATTGCCGTTCGATAGTTCTATCTGTTGGTATTGTTTACCGCGAACTTTGATATGTGATTTGGTTTAGCGGCATAGTAGCACACATGTCACCGCATTGTGAACTCTTGACGAAGCGTTCTCACTCTGGGCATTCTGAACTGGTGTGTTCGACTAGTGATGCCGTTCAAGACAAGAATTTATTGATCTTGGCTTGAGAGGTCCAGTAACTTTCTTGGGTTGATCTTGGTTTTCAAGAGCGAAATCTTGTTTTTGTATTGGCTTGGTTAAGGATTGAAAAATCGAGTCTTGGATTGATCTTGGCTTGCAATTTCAAGATTTCCACACCACAATAGAAGCAGTAAATTTTTTATGATAGCGCTATTGTCCGAAACTACCTGGACCAGCCCCACCATCCAGAGTAAACTCGTTTTGCTATTATTTTCAAAGGAAAAGCACATCTGGTCAAAATCTTGAGTTTGAAAACCAAGATCAACTCAAGATTCCCTCAAGAATCCTTTCACCAAGATTTCAACCAAGCCAAGAAAAAGTCGATCGAGATGAAACCAAGCAAAAGTAGAAATATTGGCTTGGTATTGTATTGGGCTTGGAAAATCTAGATCGACGGCATCACTATGTTCGACCCTTTGGGCGTCGTGCCCTTCCAGGTGAGCTTCTATATTAACTGTTTATTTAATTGATCGAGTCGGTTCTCCGAGATAATTAAATTTCAAATCAGTGTTCAGTGAGACTTATTCCTATATAAAATTGTCCGTACCAAAATTTGTTCTCTTTCAACACTATTGAAATAAAAATGTTAATTGATAGAATAAATTAAATCGTGGTTTGTTGCTGCTCTTTATCCCACACTCTCATTTGATTTTAAAGTAACATTTTAATTAGCTTATTATTTCTCTTTTTCTTTAGTTATTCACCAATAAAATAATTTGGCGCTAGGGTTTTATTTTTTTTTTGTTTGTTTAGCTGTCATAAATTGACTCATCACGTCAATTGATTTTTGCCAGGAGCGCTATTTGAAATTAGTGCATATCCTATTTTACTGATGAATAAAAACATTATGCATACGACACACATGCAGTATCGATCGAGAGTGATAAACGATGCTAGGTAATCGAACGGGGAGTTAAACGCTCCCAGTCACTGTGGCCAGTTTGCACCTCTACGCTTTGTAATTTATAACCCCTTGGTATAGGGCGCCGCCGATCGCGCATAACGAGACATGCACGCACATGACAAGTCCTATGATTTACTTACCTCCTGACACAGTGAGCCAGTAAACGATAGTTGACGAGGAATGACACTCGAATTCCGGATGTGGAATAACGGCCAAGCTGTGTACGCATATATAAATGTATACATGTTTATATGACACACAAGAGAAGTTCCGAAGCAATAAGTCTCTAGACCGAACTCGCGATTATTGCGATACATTTAGAGGAAGAGAGATAAAAACACACGGGACACAAAATGATCCGTCGATAAATCCTAATGAACGTCTACCTGTTCTCTGCGCCAGGATAAATAAGCGGCGAGTGTCGAGGAAAAACGAACAAGGAAAGGAAAGAGAAGAAAAATATAGAGGAAAAAGAAGGATTTCAAATAAGAAAAAAAAACGAGAATGATAAAAGAGAGAAAATGAATGAAAAACTGGAGGTAAATCTTAATATGGATTTGTTTAATTATTGTAATTATTTATAAAGAACTAGCCGAATACAGTTCTCAAAGAGTTTTTCTTCTGCGTTGTAGATTTGTTTTCGTCGTCTAGACGTTTAATCGTCATTATCACACTTTTCTGTTAGTTTGTCCATGACCTAGGACTAGTGAACACACTGACAAGTCACTCTCTGTGATGTCTTAAAATATTTTTAATTTCCGTATGAGGTAAAAATCCTTTTCTTAAAATGTACATTCTGTGTTTGGTTCGTGTTAAAAAAAATTTTAATAAGTGTTCACACTTGTTATTATTACAACCTGAAGATGTCTACGAATTGTAGACGAAACGTTACTAATAAATTAATATCTGAATTTATTTAATGTGTTAGTGTTAGTTACCTACACAATTTTGCTCCTCCGGATCGAATAATCTCTTTTCTTTATTATTAACAATGGAGAGCGACAAAACATTACCTTCATATTGTAATTATTGTATTGCCAAAGTTTAATTTGTTCCTTGGACTGTCTTATCAGGAAAATTGCTGTTGATACCACTTTCGGTTTATTTTTAACAGTTTTCCAAAATTTAATCAAACAAAAGCTTCAATAAATTTTAATTTATCTAAACTTCCATTAGTCCGAAATTAAAATTTAATTATTCAGAATTTTAATATGTACAAATTTTAATATATTTTCAGAAAATGTAAAGAACAATTTTAAAAAATTTTTGTATATCGTACAAGTACATTTCAGTTGGTTTATAAGGAACACAAAACTACATAAAACAACCTCAGATGGCGTCACTTTCCATATACTATATAGTGTTCCTAAAATCGATAATTCAAGATATATACCAATCATATCCTGTCAAAAACCACTAATGAAGGTTATATATTTACAATAAATTATTAAAAAGCTATAAAAATGTACACTGCACAAGTGAAACTAACGCACTTGTAACTTTAAATTTCATTAATAATAAAAATCAACCTCTGCTTCTCTAACACTTAATAATTCACTCCACACGAGATTACCCTAAGGAGTAAGTAACTTATTTCGCCATAATATTTTAATTTCATAAAATTAAACAGATAAATTTAAACAAAAGAGACTGTGAAAGGAGCAAAAAATTATTTTTCCACAAAATAAAATAGTATGAGAGAAGCTATTTTGAGATACATGAATAGAGAATTCTGGAGATTTTGTTTGTAGACAATCCTATACAGTAGTGCATTTTCCAAATGTGTGTGAATCTATGGAAGGTGAGGGGGGGAGGGGTGAGAAAGACGCTGGTTGGAGGGTGTTAGTGTGAGAGGTAGAGATGAGCGTGTCGGGAGGTGGAGAAGAGAAAGAGGAGAAGGAGGAAGGCAGTGGGGGTGTGCATTGCGGATTTATTCCCGCCAACACATTCATCATGGCGGATTTAGCTGAACCCGTAACGCATGGCTGTGGATATATATCTGCTTCCATCCCTCTTTACCCTCTACCTCACCCCTTGCTCATCCCATCGTCGCACTCTCCTATACCTCTCTCACAGTCTCATCTCGTATTCCAACAAAAACCTCTCTTTCAATGACTTTCTAACTCTTCCACAGTGTCTCATGTGTGACTGTGCTGGTGTAGGAATGAAAGAAAGCAAAGGAAATAAAAACTAAGGAAATGGATGGAGAATTAGTTTCCTTAAAGTTTGCCTTCTGATGCTAATTTGTGCGTACGAGAGTACTTTTATTTTTCAGCTGACGCCAAACTTTGAGAATGTCTCTTACATTTTTTATGAAATAGACATTTGTAGAAAGTTCAACTAATGCTCCTTGCTTCATTCTTCATTTAATTTCATCCTCTCTGAAGTTGTTTACAGAAATGAATTGACAATATTTTGTTATTTATTTGTATTGTATGTAAAAAGACAATGTTTTTGAATTTGTAACATATTTTTTAATTTTGGTTTATAACACCTTTTACGTAGTTATTTGAAAGTAATTTCTGAATTGTCCTCTCAAGAACTAGGCACGTTTCTGTAATTTAAGTTATGATAGTCATTTAACAAATTTATAACCGATTCAAAAGGAAAGTTTCAATGAGTTTAGATTCTTTACTTAGATGTTTAAAAAAATCGATCTTTCGTTATTCTTGGACCGTTTCCATTTTAAGCTGTTTATGACTTTTAGCTAAATTGTCTCCAGATGTTAAACTGTGATAAATTATAATTACGATCCTCCACCTCCACTTTTCTATAAGGCCCTAAAACCCTGTCCTCTACCCCATCCCATTTAGAATTTTAACCAATCACATTTTCCAATTTTTTTCCTATTTTTCCATTCAGCTTCCTTCTGTGGACAAATGGACAATGTGGACATCCATCAGAATTTTTAAGACAGATTCACCTTTCGATTCTCACTGAAAGGACGTCGGTTACCTTGTTGAACATTGACATCGGTCAATGTAACTTTACCAATTTTGTACCGTCGTTTTTTTTTTCAATTAACAATTTATATTTGTTAACTGGTTTAATTATTGCAATAAATTTGTTATTTAAGGTTAATTTACAACTAATTTTTTATTAATGTTCACCTTAATCACATTCGTTTGGTTAACGCAAACTTCTCAATGACAAAAATAAAATAGAAACCATATATCAGAACAGAATCGATCCGTTGGAGCAAAGTTGTGAAGGTAATGTTTAAATAAATTAAACAGAAACACTAGCACAATATATTTTTTAAGACAAAACAGTCTTTATTAGCAACGTTTCGTCAGTAATTCACTGACCTCTTCAGGCTGTAACACAATTAATATAACACTTAGGATATTATAATGATTTTTAACAACAAACACAAAGAATATTAAATTATTTTTTAGATGTTATAATAATACCTTTAACGAGAAATTTGTTTAATACATATTTTTTGAATAAAATAATTTATCACTAAATAGTGACATTTGTCAAAACGTATTTTCGTTAACAGGGAACGGTACAAACTGACAATTTTGAGAATGAAATTGACAAACACAACGAAAATATTTCAATTAAATGCCAAGTCATAATCCCTCTCTTAATTAGACAGACTAATTCGTTCTAGTGTCAATTTCGTTATCAATGACTGAGAATACTAAAAATTAAATACAACTTATTTGACTAAATATCGATGTAGACTAACGAATCTCCTATAACCTCGAATCTGATTCTATACGATCAGAACAATCGTCTCCAGTTTTTCACAAAAGATTGATCATCGAAGTAGTAAAGTAGGTAATAACCATTATTACTCCAAGACTCTCTCGCCACAGCGTCGTTAATGCTTTATTACAGTCTTTGAAGTTGAGCAACTATTGTATATTCGTTATAAAGCGTAGACGAGTTTTTACCTAATAAAAGAGGAGTAAGTGGTCGAGAATTTACGATGGAGGGCGGATCAGAGGCACTTAAGAACCGGAACGTTTCCTCGGAGATGACCGCGAGAAGCAGGAAGTGCGAACGTGTATGTCTCTTTAATAAATCTTTAGGTGCTATCAGCAGCTGATCGCCATACATCATGCTGGATCGTTGACAGAACCCTCTGGCTACACCCCCCTTCTAATTCGTGTATGTGTGTACCCCCTGTTTTGTAGATATTACCCGGGATCGGAATAAATCTATGCCTCATTCATCTACATTTTATCCCTAAAGGATCGAGATACTGGCGCATACACATACAAGTATTACTTATTTTGTCTCATCCCGTTCCCTCCGACAGACTCAATCTGTCCCTCTTTCCGAGAAAGAGAAGAGGCCAAAAGGGTGAGAATGAAGGGATGAGATGGCTCAAATCCGATCTCAAGATCCTTTATCGAGATTCCAATAGCGCTCCTATCGAGGGCTTTGTGTGATGAGGGATCACAAGACGCCAAAGTACTTTATATGACCTTCTCATATTTTACCTTTATTAACATATTTTCCCTTGCTCAAATAGCATTTTTCCGAAAATCGAATTTCGGGCTTAATTTTAGTTATAGTTGCAAATAATTTTTAACGATTTTCGAATTGGTCGTAAGTTACTTATATGCAGTGCATATTTTTTAAATCATTTCGATCACATTTTGACGATCACTTCTAAACCATCTACTTGGAACTTTATAGAAGTTTAGGAATCAAACTTTTTTTCATATTGGCATTATGGTGAGTTAAAAACTATTGAGCTGCTTCAGATGACCCAAAGTGTGCGCAATATTTTAATAGAACGTCACTTAACGTAAAAACTATAATTTTTGTTTGATTTTCTAGTTTGTATCGAATCAGAGTTGGTGTTTTAAATGAACGTGATTTATCCGCAAATATTGTTTTGAATCTAAATTGATCTTTTGGTTTTTTCAACCTTAAAATCTCTCCTGAATATCCTCGAGAATTAAATTAGTATATTGACCCTAAAGTGTTTTCAAAACTTTAGTGGAACGTCACTTACCGTAAAAACTAATTTTTGTATGATTTTCTAGTTTGTATCGAATCTGAGTTGGTGTTGTTTTAAATGAACGTGATTTATCCGCAAATATTGTTTTGAATCTAAATTGATCTTTCGGTTTTTTCACTCTTAAAATCTCTCCTGAATATCCTCGAGAATTAAATTAGTAAATTGACCCCAAAGTGTGCTTAAAACTTTAATGGAACGTCACTTACCGTAAAAACTAATTTTCGTTTGATTTTCTAGTTTGTATCGAATCAGAGTTAGTTTTGTCTTAAATGAACTCAATTTATCCGCAAATACTGTTTTGAATCTAAATTGATCTTTCGGTTTTTTCACCCTTAAAATCTCTCCTGAATATCCTCGAGAATTAAATTAGTAAATTGACCCCAAAGTGTGTTCAAAACTTTAGTGGGATGTCACTTACCGTAAAAACTAATATTTTTTCGATTTTCTAGTTTGTATCGACTGAAAAATGGTTTTGTCTTAAATGAACTCAATTTTTCCACAAATATTGTTTAAAATCTAAAGTGATCTTTTGGTTTTATTACCCTTAAAATGTCTCCTTAATATCCTCGAAAATTAAATTCGTAAATTTACCCCAAAGTGTGCTCAAAACTTTAGTAGAACGTCACTTATCGTAAACATTAATTTCCGTAAGATTTTCTAGTTTGTATCGAATCAAAGTTGATTCTTTTTTAACTGATCGTGATTTTTGCGCAATATTGTTCGAAATCTAAATTGATATTTCGGTTTTTTTTCACCCTTAAAATCTCTTCTTAATATCTTCGAGGAATAAATGATTAAATTTGAAAATAATTTTTGATTTTAAAACTAAATTCTTATGATTAAATAATAAAATGGTTAACTAGATTTAAGACTTTCAAGATATTTTAGTGCCCGATATTTTTTCACAGAATTTCAAATTTTAAGAATACTTTAAAGATATTTTTAACTGGAGTCTGCACTTTAGTGATAATAAAAGTTAATTAATATATTCTCTTAATGTACACATAAACGAATCTTTAAGATCAAAATTTGGCAAATTTTTTTAAATGTGTAAAAAATCCGAAATGTCGCGTACCTGCATTTTGGTGTTTTCAAAAAACTAAGCCTCTTTTCTCAATACAATGCTGAGCGGCGGTTTCAAAATAAACGTTTAACAAGCAACATTTTTAAAATTATTTGTTTATTAAAGGAAAATTACAGGGAAATACGAGGCAACAGTTTCAAAATAAACATCTGAGAAGCAAAATTGTTTAATATTATTAATTATATAAAGGAAAAAAAATAATAGTAATAATAATTTAGTGGTGTTTTCGGGTCGCTTAATATACGAATTTTATTTGAGACAAAATTTCAAAATTTCCGATTTAAAATGGTAGACTTTTTGGGGGATTTTTTTTTTTTATTAATCAAATTAAAACTTCATTTAAGCGGTTTTTATCGTTTCGTAAAAATATTATGCAAAAAGATACATTTAAAAATTTTCCAATTTAATATAGGAGTCTCAAAAACGGCATTTGAGAAGCCAATTTTAAAAACTTTTTTATAATTCGAAGTAAAATCCAGTTTAACGAGGTTGTTACGATTTTTGAGTTAAAAAATACATTTTAAAAATTTGTTGTTCAATATGTTTACCAATAAGTCGAGTCTGAGATTCAAATTTTGTTTAAAACTTTAATTATTGATTAATCGAAATGAAACTCAATTTTAGTGTTTTTTTTTGCATCGCTTAAAAATTTAATGTCAGCAAATAAATTCTCAAAATTTTCGTTTCAATGTATTCAAAATATTGAATTCTTTCTTTATTAATTGACGTAAAATTTGAAGAGTTTTCTGGATCGTTTATTGAGATAATTTGGTAATCAGAAAAGGATGTATATATTTAATTAAAAGTTTATAATTTCAAGTATAAGTTGACAATAATTTGTGGTTTATTTTTTATTCTTTGCTTTTAATAAACATAGTTTTCTTTGTATTTTACATTATGTACATAAATATTGTTAAACAATTTATTTTTATTGTAGCCATTCAAGGAACAAGAAATATTTTAAATGGCATTAAAAAAAAAAAAATAATTTTATTTCCTCACTAAAATTAACAAAATTCTGTTGATTTTAAACATTAGAAATGTTTTAATGTAATTTTATAATTTTTTCATAAAAAAAATTGTACTATAATACATTAATAATATGTTAAATGAATATTCATAAATAGAGCTTAAAATTTTAATTTCTTACAAGATTAATACTCAATTTATTAGACTCTGAATATTTTACAGATTTTTCTTTAAGTACAATTACTTTAACATTTCGAAAAATACTCTAGTTGTTAGTCTCTTTGTTCGAAGGGAATATTTTATAAAAATACTGTAAATAAGAATCTGTGAAAATCGTTGTATAGAAAATGACAAGAAAATTAAAAAAACACTAATAAAAATAAAATATTTCGTTGTCTAATAAAATTTCTTGGTTCAGTGAATTATCAGAAGAAGACACCCGTCGGATTCGTTAACACTCATTTTATTTCCATAGATATAAATTTCCTATTTTTATCACAAACTCTATTATAGATTATTTGATGGATATTTTCTTTAATTTAATATAAAAAAGTAAGAATATATAAAATTTATCTTTATTTGCAGTATTTACAGAGAAAAACTGAAATATTGTCAGGAAAAATTATAAAATTCAATCAACGAGAACGCCTATCTGTCACAATTTCGTTTTTACAATTAAATTCCCATGTTGTCGTAATCGTGAAAATAGAAAAAAACGTAACAAAACACTAATGTTATTACAAGTATAATAATATGAAATACAATACACAATGTAATAGTATTCATTGTACAATGCTCGATGTTCTTCAGAGAAGTTGAAAATGTATTCTAAATACACTAATAATGAATGTTCGGTCGAGTTTCAGAAACTTAGAAACATCATAATGTTATAATAAATTACATTACTGATAACTGAATAGCAGCTCCGAGGACAGCGGAGGGGTTGCGTCAATAACGATCGAAGTCCGGAATTCCTGGTCGCCATTCTGCAAATCGAGGGCAGCTTATTATCATCTAACCATACAATTGTGCACTTTTTTTCCAAATTTTTCATTTTCTCTTATTATTTACATAATACTTCCAAAATCACAAATCCTTGCTACTGCTACTTAAAACGACTCACAAAACACAACAGATTATTAAAATACGTTTCACACTTACTGCAATGACTAACCTAAAAATATACGAGAAACATTGCAAGCATACGGAAAGACAAAAGAATCCTCAGGGAGTTGAAAAAATGCAGTCACGATGCACTAAAGATTTTGTTTGCATGCTCGCGTATGACTGAAACGACAACCTACAGAATGGAAGTTCCAAGAGTCGAAAGACGTTTATTTCCTGTTATAGCCATTCCCGTTCGTCCCCTGATGACAAAAGTCCAAAGGGCCACAGAATGACAGCAGCTGTTCTGTACTCCACGAGGGGAATCCAAGGGGATGTGACGATTCTGCTCCCTATTTTTCCTCACTACCATTTAACTTCCGAAAATGGCTCACGATTCTTTCCTTAAAGCCTCTTATAAAGTCAACGTTTTTAAACGTTTGTTAACCGAGAATAAAGATTATTAGATAGATAATTATTAATTTTTTTTTAATTTTTATTTCATCTGCTTAGATTTTATAGTTTATAACCCTCCCCGTTTGGAAAAATTTTATGGTAGACTATCCCAGTAGGCCCACATGTCCAAAAGACGTCCTTAAGACGTTTTATTGCCCAAAGAGCCCAATCAGAAATAATCAAGTCCGTCTGTTTTAGACGATATAAGTATAAACGGGGCATAGATAAAATGGATAAATACATTTTCAAATTATCGTATAAAAGTTATTAAAAAATGTGTGACGTATGGTATAATAATGTATTTTTGTAAATTTAATAAATTTACAAAATTTAGTTTAACGTCCGGGAGTAATAATTCAAATAAAAACAACAACGTATTCTCCAGTCAAAATTTATTCCAACGCATAAGGTCACGTCAAATATTTAAAGATTGACAACGATTCGACTACATATAAGTAAGCCTCTTCAGGGCAAAAACAACTAAAATTATAAAAAAAATTATATCAATATGATCATAAAATATTATTTAAGAATACAATTTCTAATACTTTTTGAGGTTATTTACAACATAGCAGATTCTTTTAAAGAATCTAAACGACATAATATGTGACGCGCTCCTAAGAAAGGTACCTAAGGAGCAAAGCGGTAATTTTTCAGGAGAGCAAAAACAAAAGTCAAGCGCGCATGACAATCTATACAATTCGCTGATGTTTGAATTGTCATAACTTGAAAAATATTCAATAAAAACATTTTCTGACTTTTGATAATGAAAAAGGAACCTTTAATAAAGTTAAATCAATCATAATCCAAAAATCGATTTTTTGCTTCTTAGGTACCTTTCTTCGGAGCGCGTCACATATATAAATAAAAAGAACTTACAACATCATTATAAACATAAGAGAAAACAGCTACACCATAATTAAATAAATTGGTTCAAAGGGAGAGAATTGTAAATTTTTACCATCTGCACACTTAATATTGACCGGAGGGGGAAAAAGAGAAATAAAACAATATTAAATTAAAGAGTTTCCTAATTAGCGTCATTATTGTAACGCAAAAATTGACAATTTATTAGATTTCGAGTTTCGGAACTAAAAACAAATAATCAAAATAATAGGAAATTTGTAAAAATCATTGCAAATTAAAAAAAAAATTAAAAATTGACGAACATGATTGAAATTTGAGAAAAATTTTTTTTTAAAATACTCAGTATTAAATTTTCAACAAACGTAAGGAAACCGATTTTTTAATTTAAAATTCAATTACTAAATATTTAAACAAACAAAGTTGTAAAATTGAGTATTTTTGAAATATCAGTCATTATTTTTCTACAAATTAGTGTAATCTATCTTTTATTAATCATAATCACTAAGAAAAAGTGTAAGGAATGTAAATATGATTAATAAAAATTTTATTTATTATTATAAACAATTAAATTTAACAAATTTTGAAATTAATGATTTTCTTAAAGAAACTGTTTTTTGTTTTATAATAACGATATCTTTTAACTAAAAATGTTAATTAAGAACAATTAATTACTAAACTAATTACTATAAAACACTTTCAAACATTAAATTTAAAAAATTATAAAAATAATTAATTTCGACTGCCAGTTTTGGCTTAGGCATTAATGGATAAAAAGTTAATTATTTTTATAATTTTTTTAATTAATTATTTGAAAGTGTTTTACAGTAATTAGTTTAGTAATTTATTGTTCTTAATTAACATTTTTAGGGTTTCGAGGTTCGGGACCGAAACCCTTATAGTGAGACTTTGTCGTCTTGTCGTCCGTCCGTCCGTCCGTCGTACATAGTAGCCTATGTTACTTCAAGTAGCCTATGTCACATTTCAAGTAGCCTATGTCACATTTCAAGTAGCCTATGTCACATTTCAAGTAGCCTATGTCACACTTCAAGTAGCCTATGTCACTTCAAGTAGCCTATGTCACTTCAAGTAGCCTATGTCACTTCAAGAAGCCTATGTCACTTTAAGTAGCCTATGTCACACTTCAAGTAGCCTATGTCACTTCAAGTAGCCTATGTCACACTTCAAGTAACCTATGTCACTTCAAGTAGCCTATTCCACACTCTAGTAGCCTATGGCAGACTTTAAGTAGCCTATGTCACACTTCAAGTAGCCTATGTCACATTTCAAGTAGCTTATGTCACTTTAAGTAGCCTATGTCACACTTCAAGTAGCCTATGTCACACTTCAAATAGCCTATGTTACTTCAAGTAGCCTATGTCACTTCAAATAGCCTATGTCACACTTCAAGTAGCCTATGTCACATTTCAAGTAGCCCATGTCACTTCAAGTGGCCTATGTCACTTTAAGTAGCCTATGTCACTTCAAGAAGCCTATGTCACTTCAAGTAGTCTATGTCATTTAAAGTAGCCTTTGTCACATTTTAAGTAGCTTATGTCACTTTAAGTAGCCTAAGTCACTCTTCAAGTAGCCTATGTCACACTTTAAGTAGCCTATGTCACATTTTAAGTAGCTTATGTCACTTTAAGTAGCATATGTCACACTTCAAGTAGCCTATGTCACTTCAAGTAGCCTATGTCACACTTCAAGTAGCCTATGTCACACTTCAAGTAGCCTATCTCACTTCAAGTAGCCTATGTCACTTCAAGTAACCTGTGTCACTTTAAGTTTCCTATGTTATTCAGCTTTTCAGATTGCATGTGAGACAGACGGAAACATAGAGTAACAGAAGACCACAAAACCCTAGATTGTAGGCGCAATGCGCCTGCTTTCTGTGCTGTTTATTATTTAAAAGATATCGTTATTATAAAACAAAAAACAGTTTCTTTAAGAAAATCATTGAATTCAAAATTTGTTAAATTTAATTGTTTATAACAATAAATAAAATTTTTATTAATCATATTTACATTCCTTACACTTTTTCTTAGTGATTATGATTAATAAAAGATAGATTACACTATTTTATAGAAAAATAATGACTGATATTTCAAAAATACTCAATTTTGCAACTTTGTTTGTTTAAATATTTAGTAACTGAACGTTAAATTAAAAAATCGGTTTCCTTACGTTTGTTGAAAATTTAATACTGAGTATTCTAAAAAAAAAAATTTTTTAAATCGATAAAGAATTACGACTTGTAGGTGGCCGTGAACAGTAAATTTCAGTTTCCGACCACTGTGCGGTGACAATAACTTAGATTTGAAATAATAAATGAAAATTTAGGATATTAATTGAAAAATAATTAATATATCTAATTAAAAGGTGAAGAAAATAATTGTAAAAAGATAAAAAAAAATTGCAAAAATAATTGAAAAATGAGATAAATAATTGAAAATTTAGGAATTAAATGAAGGAATAGTAAAAATAATTTTAAAATTGAAGAAATTGATTGCAAATAAATTTAAAAAGTAACTGGAATTTGAAATAAATAATAAAAAAAATAAGAAAATTTATTAAAAAAATAATTGAAAATGACAAAAACTAAATGCAAAATGATAAAAATAATTGAAAATTGGAGAATTTAATAACGATTTGTAAAAAATAATTGTAAAAATTAGAGAATATATTTGGGATAAACAAGACAATTTGAAAAAGAATAAAAATAAATGAAAATTAAAGTTAATTTTGGAAATTAATTAAATTAAAAAATTTGATGAGTTATGTCCTTCCATTGATTGACATTAATAATTCGATATTGAAGAAATTAATTGTAATTTGAAAACAAAAATTACAATTAAAAAAACAAAAATCATATTTTGTAAAAATAATCAAAAAATTACGAAAGAAATGGAAAATTAATCAATAAATAATTAAACTAATTTAATATTAAAGGAGATAATTAAAACTGAAAAAGTTTTATTTAAAAAGTTAAAAAAATAATTGAAACCTGCGATTTCAGTTAAATTTAAAATTTAGGGGAAGAATTGAAAAATAATGAGAATCATTAAAAAAAATTTTTTGAAAAATGATAATAACAGTTGAAATTTTTAAATCATGATTGCAATTTTAAAAAAATAATTTTTTAAAAATTTTTAAAAATCAGGCTTGTGTCTGTAAATAGTCTGATTCACTATAAAAGTAAATTCTATAGTGAAGTAGACTATTTACGGACCCAAGCCTGTTAAAAATACAGAATATTTGTGGAGTAACAAAAAGTACCTTATTAGAAAATGTTTTTTATTCAAGAATGTCAAATTCTTGTTAAATTAGTTGAGCCAGTATCATTTTGACACATGACTTAATTTTAGATTGTTATATTGTACAGAATGGAAATGTTATTTTGTACAACTGCTAAATGTTATTTTGTACAGTTTTGAAAAATGAATTTGTTATTTTGTACAATTTTTTAAAAAAGCAATAAAACATTGGAAGTACAATATTTTAGCTTTTTTAAAGAATTGTACAAAATAACAAATTCATTTTTCAAAATTGTACAAAATATCATTTAGCAGTTGTACAAAATAACATTTCAATTCTGTACAATATAACAATCTAAAATTAAGTCATGTGTCAAAATGATACTGGCTCAATTAGTTAACAGATGAACAAAATAATTGCAAGAAGATAGAAGAAAATGAAAATTGAAAAATATAATTGAAAAATAAGATAAATAATTGAAAATTTAGAAATTTAATCGAGGAATAAAGTTTTGGATTAATTAAAAGTTAAAGAAATTGATTACAAAATGATAAATTACAAAATTTACACAAAATAATTACAAAATAATAAATTAAAATTGAAGAAAATGTTTAAAACCTGAGAAAAATATTTTAAAATCTAGGAAATTATTTAAAGAATAATAAAAGTAATTAAAAAATCCGAGAATATATTTGCAAAGTAATAAAAATAATTAAAAAGTGAAGAAAATAATTTTAGTTTCTTAAAAATGATTAAAAAAATTACAACATATATTTGTAGTGAAAGAAAGTAATTGAAAAATGGTCAAAGTAATTGAAAATTTAAAAAATAACTAGAATTTGTGATAAATAATATAAAAATTAGAAAATTAATTGAAGATTAAATTTAATAAAAAAGTAATTGATAAAAATAATTGTTAATTGAAGAAAATAATAAAACTTGGTAAAAAATAATTAAAAGAATTATAGAATATATTTGAGATAACAAGACTACAATTACAATTATATATTATAATTCTTCGAACTTCAATAATTTTGAATTTTATTGATTAAAAACTTAATTAATCCACGCTTTGAGAATAATAAGTTTAAAATTATTTTAAAATTTCTTCAATTTTTGACAATTCTTTCCTTTTATGATTTCAATTATTTGCTACAATCATCATCCAGTTTTATCAATTTTTATCCAAAATAGTCCATCACGTCAGATTTTGAGTAATTCTAGGTCAAATGTCCCAAAAATGGCTATTTTTGTCATTTTTGGGAATTATGTTTAGAGGACCAAAATTTTTTCTTTGATTTTCTATATTAGCTTTATTTAGTATGCATTGTCAGCTTTAAGACCCATTTTTAAAAATTAATTTACGATAATATTTAAAGAAGTTATGAATATTTGAATTTTTGAGATTTAACTACATTAACCCCCCTGCGCACGAGTTTCTGCCTAAAAAGTCGTTTCCAAATGCATACATTTTTCAGATTGATGGATTTTTAAATAACTTGATACCTTGGGGTTTTTGTGGTGGCTGATTACGAATCTGAAGTCAAAATTACAAAATTCAAAATGGCGGATCCAATATGTCAGACAAAATTTTAAAAAAAATTGTTGGATATTAAAATAACTTAGTATCTTAGGGTTATTGGGGTCGCTGATTGAAAATCTGAAGTCAAAATTACAAAATTCAAAATGGCGGACAAAATTTTAAACAATTCTTGGATTTTAATATAACTTTGTACCTGGGGGTTATTGTAGCCGCTGATTGCGAATCTGAAGTCAGAATTAAAAAATTCAAAATAGCTTATCCAATATGGCTGACGAATTTTTAAAAAATTGTTGGATTTTAAAATAACTTCATACCTTGGGGATCCGACATTTTGGATTTTAATATAACTGTGTTTTTTCATAAAAATCCATGGATTTCTCAAATATAAAAAAAACGGCTGCCATATTGGATCCGACATTTTAAATTTTGGAATTCTGACTTCAGATTCCCAACCAGAAACACAAAAAAACCCTAAAAATACGGTTATATTAATACCGTTTAATAAATATCGTTTTATAGGTATAAGGTTTATAAATTTACTTTATATGAAAAAATTTATATTTCAGTTTCTAAGTCAAATAAATTCAGAAATTAAAGTTTATAAAATTTGAGTAAAAACAATAAATCAACAATTTTTTTAAATAAATAAATGAAAAAACCTCAGAATCTTAAATTTTTAACGTAATTGTACAATAAAGAAAAATACAAATAAATAATTAAAATGACTGAATATTAATAAACTAAAAATCTGTTTCCCTTTGATTTGCTGCTCGGGATTATAGAATAAAGAAATAATAGTACATTAAATAAATAAAAATATAAAATAAAAGAAATAGTATAAAATACAAATTAAATTCCCAATTTCGTTGAAACAACAGACATGTAATTCCTCAATTCTAAAACCTCCTGGAGAATTTTAATTAGAGCTTGTAAATCACTCTTTCCGTTATATATTCCAAAACTTTGTATTCCGTGAAAGAACCTGCCATTTAAAATAAAAAGAACGAATTTTAAGACTATTTTCTAATCTGGTTTTTTCACATCAAGATTCAGACATGAGCTCGAAAGGTTTTATATAAGTAAAAATGATATTTTATCATAAATTTCAAAGAATTTAAAAGATTTAATATTGAATAGAAAGAACAATTAAAAACTAAATTATTAAGTAATATCAATAACTCAATTAATTAAAAAAACAAAGATTAAACAATGTTTCAGACTTGTCTCACGATAAGTAATTAAATTTCCTATTCTCAGAAATTGAACGAATTGATTCTGTGCTCTTTGGCGATTATTCGTTCAATTATAAAATCCGTTATAATTCTTGGAAGTCGTAGTTTCGTGGCTGAGGTTCGTTTCCGATAATTCCTTTCTTGATCTAGAACGAGGTTGATTTTTATGTTCATGAAATTTTCATGAGCTTCCCACAACGATACATCGAGCAGGAACGGTAATTCTTTCGAAACCGAGTCGCTCGCCTGGCGTGGAGTTGCTTCTAAAACCAGAATGGAGAAAGAAGGAGGAAGGATGAAAAAGAAAAAAAAATAGAAGAAAATTCTCGACCCAAATCTGAGGGACGCGAAAACTTAGCTCGTCAATCAGGAAACGGAAGGAAGGAAATTCCGGTACGAGGACCAGCGCTTGCCCCTCGCTGTGTATCTTTTGATACACATCCCACCTCTAACGTAATGTCGTTCACCATCTCATTTTCTCTGTTTACTCACGTCGTCGAGTCATTCGAGTAAATTGCTGCCAGAATTCAAAATAACGAATTTTTCTTGTCTGCCTTACTCCAACTTTATCACCGTATTTTTCCTTCCAACTTTTAATCGTTCAAGTTTCGTTATTTTTGTAAAGTACACAAATCGAGGTGCACGTCTGGATTATTTTCTGAGAATTGATAATACGTTATTATGACGTTTTTATTTTGTATTTACAATTATTTTTTGACGAATGTTCTCAAATTAAATGAAGAAAAAAATTTTAACAATCGAATGCTTCCAACAGGTTGTTTATTATCATTTAAGGGTCAAATGTACAAATTACAAAAATTTTAATTAAAGTTTAGGAATTTTTTTTAACAATAAAAAGCAATCAGAAAAATTTAGCAATATACATTTTTTATGGCTCAGGAATCGCTCTTTTTAATAGTGCATCTGAAAAGATTGCAAATTTAAAAATAAACAAATAACAGATCGTTATTTAACCCATTAACACCAAAAAAGACACAAATTTTACCAAAAATTTAAGGATATTTCGTGACAATAAAAAAAAAATTGAAAAATTTGAAACAAACCATTTTCAACGTGAAATTTATCGCTCTTTCAGATTATCTTATTTAAACTTATTTATAGCGAACATGTAAAAAGTTATAAAAAATTATTTAACAAAAAACACGATGTTTTTCTGAAAAATGATTTTTTAATCAATATTTTGACGTAGAACAAAGAAAAAGATTAAGTTAAAGCATCAAAATATCGTGTATTTAAGTTTTCAGCTGTAAATATTCGCAAAACATATACGAAAATACAAGATGGCGGCTCCAATATGTCGACTGAAGTGACATTTTAAAAATATTAGCCTAGTGTACCAAATCATCAACAATTGGCCGAATTCCATAAAACTTGGTATCCGCAGGATTTTAGGGTCTCTGATAACGAATCTGAAATCATTTTTCAAAAATCCAAAATGGCGGATCCAATATGGTGGACGAAAATTCAATTTTTTTATTAATTTTCACGAAATTTGGCAAACAAGGGTTTTTTGGGTCACTGCTAACGAATATAAAGTCATTTTTTAAAAATTCAAAATGGCGGATTCAATATGGCGATCGAAAATGAAAAATTTTAATTTAATTTCATGAAACTTGGTATATAGAGGTTTTTGAGGTCTCCGATTGCGAATTTGAAGTCATTTTTCGAAAATTAAAAATGGCGGATCCTATATTACGGTCAGAAATAAAAAATTTTAATTTAATTTTATGAATTTTAGTATATAGAGGTTCTTGGGGTGTCCAATTGCAAATCTGAAGTCATTTTTAAAAAATTCAAAATAGTGGATCCAATAAGGGGGTCGAAAATGAAAAATTTTAATTTAATGAAACTTGATGTATAGAGGTTTTTGGGATCTCCGATTGCGAATCTGAAGTCATTTTTCAAAATTTCAAAATGGCTTGTCCTATATGACGATCGAAAATAAAGAATTTTAATTTAATTTTACGAAACTTGGCACACAGGGGTTTTTTGGGTCTCTGATAACGAATATGAAATCATTTTCTAAAAATTCGAAATAATGGATCCAATTTAGCGATCGAAAATGAAAAATTTTAATTAAATTTTATGAAACTTGCTATATAGAGGTTTTTGGGGTTTCTGATTGTGAATATGAAGTCATTTTATAAAAATTAAAAATGGCGGATCCAATATGGGGAATCGAAAATGAAAAATTTCAATCTAATTTCATGAAACTTGGTATATAGAGGTTTTTGGGGTCTCCGATTGCGAATCTGAAGTCATTTTTTAAAAATTCAAAATGGCGGATCCTATAAGGCGATGAGAAATAAAAAAATTTAATTTAATTTTATGAATTTTATATAGAGGATTTTGGGGTGTCCAATTGTGAATCTGAAGTCATTTTGCAAAAATTCAAAATGGAGGATTCAATGAGGAGGTCGAAAATGAAAAATTTTAATTTAATTTCATGAAACTTGGTACATAGGAGACATTTTTCGTCAACCGGGACAACCTGTGCTCCAAAATTGGTATACATAGGTTTAAAATGTATTAAAAAGATTTACTTTTAAGGAATAAGTGATATTTTTTGAAATTCAATATGGTTGACTAAGTATAGCGGACATTTATACCTCTTATTAATTTCCCTTACTTTTTGACCTTAAATTTTGTTTACTGTCTAAGTAAAAGGTGAAAATTATTATTATTTATTAGGCACCTAAAAATAATAGATGTAAGAACCAAACATAATAATATTTAAAATTTTTTAAAAATGACTGAAGATTCGCGATCGGAGACCCCAAAAACCTCTTCATACAAAAATTCATAAAATTAAATTGAAATTTTTTTCTGACTGCTACATCGGATTCGCTATTTAAAATTTTTTAAAACTGACTATATCAGAGACCGAAAAAACCTCTGTGTGCCAAGTATTGTGAAAATAAAGAAAAAAAATTGAATTTTCGTCCGCCATATTGGATCCGCCATTTTGAATTATAAAAAAATGACTTCATATTCGTTATCACTTATCAGAGACCCAAAAAATCTCTGTGTGCCAAGTTTCGTATAAATTAATAAAAAAAATTGAATTTTCGTCTGCCATATTGAATCCGTCATTTTGGATTTTTGAAAAATGACTTCAGATTCGTTATCAGAGACCCAAAAAACCTCTGTGTACAAGGTTTCGTGAAAATTAATCAAAAAATTGGATTTCCGACCACCATATAGGATCCGCCATTTTGAATTTTTAAAAAATAACTTCTGATTCGCAATCAGAAACCCCAAGAACCGATTTTATTTCGCTCTTAATGACTTATGATTGGTTAAGTATATATTCTGAAAAAGATATTAATAGAAAAGTATTCAAGCTTACATCCTATTTAACTTCTGCCTTTGATATATTTGCACCATATCATGTTTCTATTGTGAGAAAAAGAAATTCACCTTGGATGACTGAAGAATTAAAACAACTTATTCGACAGAGGAATAAGTTGCGTAGAATAGCGAAGCGAACTGGAAACTCTGTAGATCACGTTAATTTTAGACAAGTCCGCAATTTGGTTAAAACCAGGGTTAGGGATGCATTTAATAGATATAATTTTAATTGTATTAAGACTCAAAGCAAATCAAAAGATATTTGGCATATTTTAAATCAACTTAATCTTATACCTAATAAAAAAAGGACTATTGATCATAATTTTGAAGCACAGGAATTTTTAAGTGTATTTTCTCATGTACCTATATTGACTAATTCTGGCACAACGTCATCTTCAGACAATATTGGTGATAGTTTTGATGAAGACAAATTTTTTTTCCATGATATTGATTTGATTACATTGCTTAAAAATTTAGATCTCATTAAGTCTAATTCAACAGGACCTGATTATATTTCCATTAAAATGATTAAGTTATCTCTTCCTATAATTCTTCCTTTTCTTCTACACATATATAATTACTCTTTACAAACTGGAGTTTTTCCTAACATTTGGAAAATGAGCACTGTCCGTCCCATCCCTAAAATTTCTAATCCAAAAAACATAACTGATTATAGACCAATATCTCTTGTTTGCGCTATGTCTAAACCGTTAGAAAGAATTGTATGTACTCAATTATCTACATTTTTAAATACAAATGCATTATTAGAACCTCTACAGTCTGGCTTCCGCTCTGGGCACAGTACATGTACCTCAATGTTAAAGTTTACTAGTCATATTAAGATGGCTATGGATATGAAATATGTAACCGTAGTAATATTTTTTGACTTTTCTAAAGCATTTCAATCAGTTGATCATAAATTGCTAATTCAAAAACTCAAATCTTTTAAATTGTCTAAGTCTGTCTGTAAATGGTTTGAATCTTATTTGGATACTAGATATCAAAGGGTTATTGATGGAAGTGGTTCATATTCAGATTGGGATAAAGTAAAGTGTGGTGTCCCCCAAGGAGCCTCTCTTTCCTCATTATTATTTAATATATTCATTTCTGACCTTGGTAACGGACTTAAATATTGTAAATATCATAAATACGCGGATGATTTTAAGTTATATTTTTCGGGTCCACTTTCATCGCTTCGTGAAATGATTGATATGGTTCAGATTGACGTTGATTATGTCGTGCGCTGGGTCAGTGATAATGGACTTGTCCTTAATTCTGACAAGACACAAGCTATGGTGATTTCAACTAATAATAATCCTTCATTGGACACTCTAGCATGTTTTCCTTCTTTACTTATAAGTGGAGTACCAATTGTTTATAAGGAAACAGTAAAAGATCTGGGATTGATGCTGGACAGGAACTTGTCATGGAAAGAGCATATTTTTGGAATGTCGCGTAAAATATTTACGATTCTTCAACAGCTAAACAGAAATAAAGACTCACTTCCAGTGTCAACTCGGCTTTTACTGGTTAAGACTCTTATTCTTCCTATCCTTGATTACTGTTGTCCTGTCTATGATGATATTACTGATGATTTAAATTATAAGTTGGAAAGGTCTTTAAATGCTTGTATCCGTTTTGTTTACAACTTGCCTAAGTCTGAGCATATCACGCAATATAGGATAAAATCGAAAATGTTAAATGTAGCAGCTAGACGACAATTCTTTTTGGGTAATTTGATTTACTCCGTCTTTAATAATAAAATTCCCATGTATTTATATGAGTTTTTTGAATTTAGAGATTCTAATGAAATAATTTATAACAGACTTCGAGATAGAAAGGCTATTTTAAAGATTCCTTCACATAGAACATGTAGAATGCAAAAATCCTTTATTGTAAGAGGAGCACGACTTTGGAATAAAATACCAGAAAAAATTAGAGATTCTTCAAAGCATTTTATATTCAAGAAACTATTTTTTGATTTATTATTTAAGAAAGATGAAGGGCTGTTTGATATAACTTACTGGTAATTCTAGCATTTCAGTATTATATTACGGATATTTAGAATATCATTATAACATGTTACATTATTATACATGCAATATTGCAAAAATTCGAAATGTTCTCTATAATAGGAGCACGTTTTTATTATGTATACTATTTTAGTTTGTTAATAACTTTATTTTTTTTATTATTATCATTATTCTTCTTAATATTATAATAATTTAGGCACGATATTGTTTTTATATGTATTGTTCCTTGGAGGGCTCATTAGCCCTAGGAACTTATTTTCATTAAATAAATAAATAAAATAAATAAATATACTAAGTTTCATGAAATTAAATTGAAATTTTTCATTTTCGTCCGCCATATTGGATCCGTCATTTTGGATTTTTGAAAAATTACTTTAGATTCGTTATCAGAGACCTATAAACCTCTGTGTGTCTAATTTCGTGAAAATTAATAAAGAAATTGAACTTTCTTTCGTCATATTGGAACCGCCATTTTGGATTTTTGAAAAATTACTTTAGATTCGTTATTAGAGACCTTGAAACCTCTGTGTGTCTAGTTTCGTGAAAATTAATAAAGAAATTGAACTTTCTTTTGTCATATTGGATCCGCCATTTTGTATTTTTGAAAAATGATTTCAGATTCATACTTAGGGACCCCAAAAACCCACGGATATCAAGTTTTATTGAATTTGGAAAATTTTTTAACATTTGGTACACTAGGCTAATATTTTACAAAAAAGAGTCACTTCAGTCGACATATTGGAGCTGTCATCTTGTATTTTCGTGTATGTTTTTGCAAATATTTACAGCTAAGAACTTAAAGACACAACATTTTAATGCTTTAAACTAATCTCTTTTTTTGTTCTACATGAAAATATTGATTAAAAAATATTTTTTGCGATTTTTTTAATTTCTAATCAACGACCCCAAAAACCTCCAAGTAATGATTTTTAAATAAATCCAGCGAGCTTTTAATTTTCATGTCTGACATATTGGATCGGCCATTTTCAATTTTTAAAAAGAGTCATCAAATTCGTAACCAGCGACCCCAAAAATTCCCGAGTTACAATTTTCGAGTGAATCCGCTGAATTCTTTAACAGTTGGCTACCATATTGGATCCGCCATTTTGAATTTTTGAAAACTGACATTAAATTCGTCATCAGCGACATTAAAAACTCCCGATTAAGGATAGGGTTGGGCCAGATAATGTAAGGTCGAGTAAGTCGGGTAGAATCAGATAGAGTTGGGTAAAGTCAAGTTGGGTTGGGTAGGGTCGAGTAGGGTCGGGTAAATATGGGTATGGCCGGGTAATGTAAGGTCGAATAAGGGAAGGTTGGGTGAAGTCAAGTTGGGTAGGGTAGGATAGGAGCAGATAAGGTCAGGTAGGATAAGATACGGTCGCGTAATGCATGGTCGGGTAAGGTCAAGTAAAGTGGGGTTGGGTTGGATAAGACCGGTTAGCTCTGGGTAACTAGGATACAAGCTGAGTAAGCATGGATAAAGTACGGTCGGGTTGGGTGTGATAAACTCGAGAAAAGTCGAAAAGGGATGGATAAGATTAGGTTGGGTAGAACTGAGTATAGGCTTGTGTATGGTAGGGTCGGGTAGGGTATGGCAAAATGAAGCAAGGCCGATTCATATCGGGTTTCCCCGAGTATGGTCAGGTGGGATTGGGTAGTACCGGGTAATGTAAGGTCGAGTAAAGTAATGTCCGGTAGGGTCAGATAGGGTCGGGTAAGATCGGGTTGGGTTGGTCCGAGTAATGTAAGGTCAAGTAAGGTAAGGTCGGATAAGGTCAAGTTGGGTTGGCTCAGTTAAGGTCGGGTCTGGTAGAGTCAGGTGAAATGGGGTAGGCCAAATAAGATAGGATACCTCAGGATAAGGTAGGGTAAGCTTATGTAAGGTCTAATAAGGTAAAATTGAGCAGGATCAGATAAGGTCGGGTAAAGTGGGTTTGGGCAGGAAAAAATCGGTTAGCTCCAGGTAAGTTCGGATAGGGTTGGGTAGATCTGAGAAAGCTTCGATTACGTAGGGGTAGGTCGTTTTGGGTAAAGTCGGGTAAAGTGGGTTCGGGCCGGAAAAGATCGGTTAGCTCTGGGTAAGTTCGGGTAGGGTTTGGTAGATCTGAGTAGACTTGGGTAAAGTAGGGTCGGGTAGTGTCGGGTAAGGTTGGGTAATACAAGGTTGAGTAAGATAAGGTCGGGTAAGGTTGGTTCGGGTCGAGTAGGGTAGGGTCGGGTAGGGTCAGATAGAGTGCCCCTGCCTTTTGTACTGATTTCTAATGAATATAGTGAATTCTCAGTCTTTATAACAATCTCCATATAATTATTGTTTTTCAAAGATTCTAAGTTGTAATATAATCAATTTTCCGTTTCTACTAGGAACCAACATGTATTAAATAAATAAATAAATGAAAATTCAGATTATTCTTTTTGCTTTATATAAAAACTTCCCAGTTACTTTAAACAATTCTAATGTCTTAATTTTTATTTTAAAAACCAGCGGACTTGAAAAAGCAGACAATTACTTAACGGTATTTCTGCTAGTGTTCGCTTAACCTTTATCCACATTTACAAGACCTCTTTTTACCTCGACTATAAAAAAACATTTCACCGCTCGCATCTAATTTTCATACCACAACCCCATTTCATTCTCTGTCGACTGACGCAGACGAAAAGCAGTTTTCATTTTAATTTCCCTTCCTGGTATTACATAACGTAGTAGCAGCAGGCAGCGAATTGAGCCGCTGAATTCTACAGTCTACGTCTCTGTACATATAGATATACCATTGTACATCCTCTATCGCGACATTGTTACAGAACTCCGGCTTTGCCAATGCACCAAGATTGGCGAAGCTGCTGAAGAGACTTAAGGGTGAGTTAGACGCCTCCAAAGGGGGTGAGATTCAACGGCACCTTGCCAGAGCCCAACGAAAAGAAATTTTCGATGGCAAGGCCGAAACGGAAGAAAGAGGGTGGTTGTGCACGATATCCGAATCTCGGAAGGAGTCTTGAGTTGCTTCGAGCGTGTGGCGTGATGTATCGTCGCATCGAGCATTCGAGCATCGAGAAAGAAGTCGATGAGGGTTTGGGGTACAAGAAATAGAAAAAGTGAGAGAGTGAGAGGCAGTTTAGAGGTACAGAAAATGGATAAGAGAAGGTAAAAGGGTAGATGTATTCACAGAGGGGGATATAAAGAAAAAACATATATGCAGGAAAAGAAGTTAGTCAAGGATGAGAAAAAATAAGGCAGCTAGGAAAATGGATCGGAGTGGAAAACGAGGTGGAAAATTAACAAACAGGAATATGAAAATGGAAGAGAGTCACTATAATTTGGAAAGAGAGATTTATTATAGTGATAATAATTTATCACTATTGATATAATCTTAGCCTTATATAACGAGCCTTTGATTATAAATCTAAACAAAGAACTCCAAGAACGAAACAACAGATTCGATTATTATGTAAATTCAATAAGTTTTCCAAAATTTTGAAAATCAAAATAAAAAACATTTTCCAAAATTTGTTTTTTATATCAGGGTTTGTATATAAATTGCGTCACACTGTTAGAGGAATTGAAATTAAAATTTAGAACTCTGATTTGCAATTTTTAATCAGTAAAAGCAAAAACCCCAACTCATAAATAATAGTGGGATTTTCAGAATGTCTCTTAGAAATTTTTTAACATAATAATTGAAAGATCACAAGTTCAAAAAAAATATATATACATGCGGTGTTTTATTTTTGCAATTCACTTTTAAAAAAAACTAACAAATTTTCTATAAGACTCTTTCAGAAAAATTTCGAATAATCTCCAACAGTGGTTTTCCTTTTAGTAGTTTTAAGAGAAGTATTCAGAAACTTATTTCCAATGAAATGATCTAAGGATAATTTTTCAGGCACTCTTTAAAGCAATTCTCCAAAAAAATTATTATTAAATTTAACAAAAATTTTCAAAATGTTTAGAAAATTTCAAAGGAAGTTTCAAATAGAAGTTTACAAAAGAAGTTTCCAAAGAAAATTCTTAAAAGAAGATTCCAAGGTTTATTTACAAACATTTCCAAAGAAAGTATGAATTGCCAAGGAAGTTTTTAAGTACAGTTTCCAAGTCAATTTTTCAGAAAGTTTACACGGTAATGTAATTTTCCAAAAGAATTTTCCAAGGTGACTTCTACGGACCAATTTTCCAGGCAGTCTCTATACCAAATCTGTTGAAAATTTGTTATTGTATATTACAGAAATTACAGCTTTTTAAATAGCGATGAAAAAATCAATTTAATTTAATTGATTGTTTAAACAATTAAAATTGTTTAAAATCAACTTTTCATTTAATTCAGCTTAATTTATGTGTTTTTTTTTTTTGCAATTTTCATTGGAAAACTATGTGTATACGTAGGGGAGGTGGGAGCAAGACGGGGTACCTAATGTTTGAAGCTCAATAAAACTAATATTTTCGATTCAAAAATATTTTATTTATTATAATAATAATCTTTAGCAATCAGTCTTCCATGAAAAAGTCTTATTTGGAACATTTGTTACTTAATTAAATATAGAATTAAGAATAAGTAAAAAAATTCAAATTTTCCATTTTACAAAACGTGGGGGTAAGATGGGGTACCCCCTGGGGGCAAGATGGGGTAGTATAAAAATCGACCTATTTTTGTCTACAAATTTCGCAAGCACCTTTATTGATTTTATAGAATAAACTAAAAAGCCAGTTTAATGCGTAATTTTAATTCTCCCATGTAAAATTAAGTTACAAACCTAACCTCAAAAAACAACAACTTTTATAATAAAAATAAACAAGTGGTTACCTGGTCCTGTATTTGAAATATATTATTTACGTAACAAAACGTTATAAATATTGTGTAAAATCACCAAAAGAAGATTTTTTTTCATAAAATAAAAAAATGATTGGTTTTCAGTACCTTAACCTGCTCTCGCTTCCTATACACCGTCTTGCCCCCACATACGGAATTTCATTAAAAAATTAATTTATAAAAATTCAATTTCGAAACGGAAATAAACAAGTGCTTAACTTCAAGTGTAATCATTGTTGAACATGAAAAAAATTATATAGCATATAAAATGTTGTTATTAAAATAACAAACACGTTCTAAATAAAATGCAAAAATGACAAGAAAATCGTCAAAAACAGTTTTTTTCATGTAACAAATAAAAAACTCGGTTTCATCAATCAGTGACTTGGCCAATCAAAAACTATTGTAACGGTGCTATGTTATGCAAAAAATGATCATGATTGGTTAATTAGTTTCTTAATTAAGGCAGGTACCCCGTCTTGCCCCCAACCCCGTCTTGCCGCAACCTCCCCTATATATTTGTTTAATATATAGAAAAATATTTATAATTGAAAAATGTGAAAATTGTATAAAATTATAATTATAAAATAAAGTTTTCTTTATTATAAAAGCAAATTATAAATAAATAAAAAGCATATAAATTTAGAAAAAGATTTATATCAGACAGTATTATTCTTTAGAACAGATATTAATGTTTAATTGTTAAATAAATAAATATATTATACGCGAAATATTAGTACATGGTATAGGTTTATTAATGAAAAAAAAAACGAATCTGGTAGATTCTGGGTAAGTTTAAGGCAGAAGAGTTTGAAAAAGCTTCCTCTATGAATTATTAAAAAAAAATTAGTTAAACCCCTAAAATATGCGACAAATAAATTGTTTATGCAAAGATGAATTATTTAAACAATTGAAAAGTCTTGAAAATTGCAGACGGAAAAATTCACGATAATTTCTTTAATGAAGAAAACAAAAACCGAAATACTTCTAGGAGAATTTATTGAAAAATTGTTTTTAACAATTTAATTTGTTTAAACAAATAAACAAAATATTTAACTTATAAATTTTCTGTTAATTGTGACTAAACAATCGACAGCTCTAAAAAAATTATTTGAATTCAAAAATATAAGAAAATTAAATTGTTCTAAGAAATTAGAATTGTTTAAACAATTAAATGTATATGGTCAATAATGAATAAATAACTTCTGTATAGTTCTTTAATAAAAATTTCAAAAAACCACAAGATTCTAGGTGAATTAATTGAAAAGTTGATTTTAAAGAAGTTTAATTGTTTAAACAATCAATTAAACAAAATTAATTAAATTGATTTTCTTTTTGCTATTTAAAAAGTTATAAGCTTTTAAGATATTTTATTTAAACAGAAAGTATGAAAAAATAGGTTTAAACAAATTAAAATTGTTTAAACAATTGAATGTATATTTCAAATTGTATATGGATAACTTCTTTATATTTTTCCAATGAAAATTGCAAAAAACCACATGATTCTAGGTGAATTTAATGAAAAGTTGATTTTAAACCATTTTTATTGTTTAAACAATCAATTGAATTAAATAAATTAAATTATATCAGTTTAATTGTTTTTCTCTTCGCTATTTAAAAAGTTCTAACCTTTTAAGATATTTTATTAAAACAGAAAGTAGGAAAAAAATTGTTTATACAAATTAAAATTGTTTAAGCAATCGAAAATTATTTTAATAATGCTGCGAGCCTTATATTTTGTTTAGTAAAAAAATTTAGAAAAAATCGACGTAAGAAAATAATATTTTAGACCTATTTACTAATAAATGCTGAATTCATGTTTAGGGATGGTTATTTAACGCACCCCTAGAGAGGGTCAGTTTGCAAAAAAATAATAATAATCCAATTTCTTTAACTTTAAACATTTATCGAAGTCTCATCAACTTCTGAGCCTTTTTCGATAAAATTATGAACAAATTTTTGCTCTTTTTTAAAAAAGTACACTTTTCCCATGTATTTCTAATGGGGAAAAAGGGGGTTTAAGCGGCACCCCTTAATATTGTCAAATAAAAAAAATAAAAAATAGGGTTAATTTTTTTTATTTGTAGTCGATTTTCGTGCGACTTTAAACAGGGTTTCTACTCACCGGGAATTCCGGGAAAACCGGGAATTTGCCGGAATTTTAGTTCGACCGGGAAAAATCCGGGAAATTGCCGGGAAAAAAAACTATATCAGGGAATTTCTAAAAATTTCAGCTAATTCGTTTTTATAATTCTTCAAATTCGCTTGAAACTTATTACTCGTTTTCGAAGTCTCTGATTGTGAAAACGATATCAGATTTACAAATTTTTCAAAATTCATTATGGCGGATCCAATATGGCAGAAATATTTTGCAAAACTGCTCAAATTCACTTCAAACTTGTTACTCGGTGGTAATCCATGTTTCTGGTTACTAATCTGAAGTTAGATTTTCAAAATAGTAAAAGTTTAACAAGTTTCAAGCGAATTTGAGCATTTTCAGGGCAGCCAGTGACTCACTTTTCTCATTTTTATACACTTTTTTTAAAATCACTTATAATTATTATACAATACTTATACAATTATGTTCTTCAAATTTCAATAAATTTTGACATTGTTTGATTAGTTTCCTCTAATTATAATTACTTTTTCAATTTTTGAATTAATATCAACAAATTTTTAATTTTTAAAAAAGTATTGTCTATTACTTTCGTCGTCTTTCAATTTTTCCATCAAATTTAAATTATTTTTATCATTTTTTAATTATTTTCTGTATAAATCTATTAGTTTTAACATTTAAAAATTATTTTTATCAAATTTCAGCAATTTTCTTCAATAATATTATTTTTATGTATTAATAATTTTTAAAATTTTTTACACCAATTAACAATTATTTTTTTTTAAATTTCAATTTTTTTTTAATTTTACATTCTTTTAATTATTTACACCAGTTATCAACCATTAATGTCATTATTCAATTATTTATCTCAAATTTTTATCATTTTTGTTATTTTTCATGTATTATCTTCAAAATTTAAATTTCTTGTAATTTCTTAATTTATTTTCTTCAAATTTCAATTATTTTTGTCATTCCTTGACTATTTTTTCCTATTTTCAATTATTTTTGTCATTTTTTAATTGTTTTTTAAAAATATTCAATTAATTTAGTCATTTCTCAAGTATTATAAATATTTTCGACATTATTTTATTACTTTCTCCAAATTTAACTTATTTTCTTATATCTTTAAATTATTGTCATTGATTCTATAATTTATATTTAATTTTTTCATTTTTCAATTATTTTTGTCATTTTATCAATTGCTTTTTATTTTTAACTTTAATTATTTTTATCATTTTTTAAGTATTTTTTCAAATTTTTTGGGATTTTGCAATTATTTTGTCATTATTTAATTATTTTCTTTAAACGTCAATTTTTATCTCCAATTTTTCAATTATTGATTTCTAATTTTTATTTTGTTTCTCCATTTTTCAATTGAGGCGGTTGGTGCAGAAATCGCACAAGTCCACAAATCGTAATTGTTCAGGAATCAATAAAAACTGTTTTTCTTGTAAATGTGAGAATGTTTTTTAATTCTGCGTTTTGTATTATTTTCTACTAATCTATAAGTTTAAAAATTCAATATGATTGATTTATATTTCAATTAATATAGGGTATAAAAAAAATAAATTAACTTTTGGACTTGTGCGGTTTCTGCACAAAATGAAATGGAAAACACTAGTGATGCATGTCGAGCAAACGATCTGATCGATTTTGATATCGATCGTCAGTTGTTTGCTTGGATCGTCTCGATTTTATTTTATATAATTAATTAATTTTATAATTAATTATACAGGCTTAAATAAAACTTTTCTTTAAAAAAGAATGTTAATATATGTGTATTCTAAAGATTTGTTTGTAGTAATTTATTTTATATAAAGCATAATTATAATAAGTAAAATCGATTTAAGATTGATCTAGAAATTGACGATTTTTTGTCATATTGAACAGCATATTTTTTTATTATGAGGACTCAAAATTAGTATATTTCTTTTGCTTATTCAGACACAATTGCTTAAGAACAGTAATTTAATTATTACAAAACTGAATTTCATAATTCTATATTTAAACAAATGACATATTTAAACACATCATATCTTTTTTCTGAAAGCTTGTAATAAGTTCAAACTTTACGCACATTTAAATTTGTACAAACAGTTTGTATTAAAATTTTACTAAGATATTTTGCTTAATTTCTTAAATATTTGAGTAAGAAATATATTACAAATTTAGAAGTCCTTCAAAATTGGTTGGTTTGGCAAAAAATTACTAGAATCGATTTTATTTAAATTAAATATCGTAATTAATATTCATTTAAAAGGTGTAATAGATTTTATTTAAAGGTGTAACATTTATTTTCTTATAATTACTTGCAAATTAATGTTATTTATGATAATTATTATTTCTGGATAAACAAAGTAAATGTACAAACTAATTTTAAATTAAATTAAATTAAATTTTCGTAAGTATCCAACTTTCTTATTAAATAGTTTTAAAAAAATATGCTGTCAAATATGCCAAAAATTGTCAATTTTTAAATGATGATAATTATTCAAAGTTAACTAAAAAGTAAAGTTATAAGTATAATTTGATTATATATACTTATAATTAATTATAATATTCATTAATTATAAATTAGAATCGAGACGATCCAAGCAAACAACTGACGATCGATTTAAAAATCGATCAGATCGTTTGCTCGACATGCATCACTAGAAAACACAGAAAATGTATTGAATCAAGTGAAGTATCACAGTTTTAGTAAATTTTCAGTAACATTTATTAAAAATTTTTAATTTGGATAATTTTTATTAGCATTTTGTAAATAATAAACATTTTTTAAAAATCACTTTCCACCATTTTCTGAACAATTATCACATAATTCACTGTTATTGTTTTCTGCCTTGCTTTCAGTGCATTTTCTTTATAATATAGACTGTTTTATATAAATTATTTAACAACGTCTAAAACACTTTAAAAATATCATAGATAAATATTATTTCATCTATTGCGCATCTTTGTGCGCAGCTTGGAATCATGGACTTGTGCTGTTTCTGCACGAAACGAAAATTTGTTTAATTATTTTAAAGGGTTTAAAGTTTCGTAACATATGTAATATTTTACTAGATCGTAGAGCTTTATTTAAAGATAAATTTTCCATAAAAAAGTGATTTTCGAAAAAAAGTGGACTTGTGCGGTTTCTGCACCAACTACCTCAATTATTTACGTCTTTTTTTTCAAATCATAAATTTTTTACATAATTTTAAATTAGTTTTATCATACATTTTTTTTCAAGGTTCAATTATTTTTGTCATTTCTCGACTATTTGTTCCATTTTTTGATTATTTTTGTAATTTTCAATTATTTTTGTTATTTCTCAATTATTTTTTGTTTTTTAATTTTAATTATTTTTATCATTTTTCAAGTATTTTTTTCAAATATCTATTAATTTTATGATTTTTCAATTATTTAATTATTTTCTTTCATGGTCAATTTTTTTCTCAAATTTTTAAATTATGTATTGACATAAAATTTTTATTTTGTTTTCCATTTTTCAATTATTTTTGTCATTTTCCAAGTCTTTTCTTCAAATTTTTAATTAGTTCTGTCATCTTTCATTTTGTTTCTTTAAATTTCTATTATTTTTGCCATTTTGGAATTATTTTCTTCAATGATTAATTTTACCTTAAAAACTTATATATTACGCACTTAATTTTTTCACTATTTTAATATTATAGCTATTAATCATACATAAAAGATATCCGGGAAAAATGTGATTTTAGATCCGGGAAAACCGGGAATTTGAAAATCATGTTTCGGTAGACACCCTGTTTAAACGATTTTGAAAAATTTTCTTTTTTTTGAAACACCCTAATCATGATGTGTAAAACTTTTTGCCTCTTATTCCAGACGGTTCAAAGGAATTTTTAAACGAATAAAAATATTAAAATTTTTTTGAAAATTCTACAGTGGTGTAACCCCTTACAATGAGAAAAGGTTGAAACCGACAAATGAAATAAAAACATGAACAAAAGTGACGAAGAAAAGAATAAAAGCATCGACAATGTAGAGAGAAAAAAAAGTACGAAAGAATAAAGAGGAAGAGGATCGACAGAGTAAGAGAGTGTAAAGATGGAATGAGTGGAGTAAAAATGGAATGAGGGGAGGAGAGACGTTTGAGCGTCGGAGGAAAATAAGGGGTTGCTCGGCGCCGCCTTCCCATGCTTGGCTTGCAAACTGACTTCCGTTCTCCGCGCGACTATTCAGACGCCGTTGGCGTTTTTAGCGGAGAAGAGGCAAAAAAAAGAGGACAAAATATAGAGTCGGAGCTAGAGGAGAGTGTCGCTCTGTCGCTAGCAAAGAGTAGCTTGGCTAGCCCGACTGCTACATTCAGCGTTGAGGCTTTGAATGTAGCTTCACCGAGACCAGGGCGTCTATAATATATCTCCGGCCTTATCTGCCGCTCGCTGTTTACTGCCCGATAGACTTCGCAGATAGGAGGACCCTGCATCACCGCCCCGCGAGAGCGAGTCACTTACTTTTATATATTGCTGTTACTTACGTCAGTGCTGGGATTTGGTAGACAAGTTGGAAAATGGTGATGGCCGAGGCGAGATACGACCGACCTACCGTCGCGCCGACCTCGTGGTGAAGGTCACAGGACCCCTTTAGAAGAGGTGTACTGACAAACCGAGTGATATAGGGTCAGTGACCTTGAGCAACTGTTTCTGGGTTTTTTGTTACTCAACAAAAAACGATGGCAGAAAAAGACACCTTTTTGAATTGTGTTATTATAATTTACGTTTTGATTAATAAACAAAAATGATAGTGAAAGTTTAATTTAATTTGTTTATTAGTTTAGTGTTTGTCGTGAATTAACATGGGGTATTGTAGTTAAGGTTTCAGATTGTACACATACCAAATTTCACATCCCTGATCCACTAATTCCAATTCTATATTCAAGTATCCACATCCCTTATTTCATGTTCCATATCCTTCACTGTATATTCTAGATTCCAAAATCTCTATTCCGCTCTCCAGATTTCACACATCACAATCCACATTTCAGAATGGCTTTGCAAGAGTTGGAAATTATAATAAAGGGTCGCAATGTGTATGGACATCTAAATGGTTTTTTGCCACTAGGGAAACAATTGCGCTTGGAGGAACAAATTTTTAACATTGTTAAAACCTATATAGATTACGCAACAGAAGAAAATGAATTAGACTATCTCAAATTAATTGGTCACAACATTCATATTTAAAATTGCTCTGAATAAACAATAATTTATTATTTATTTTGGACTTTGTTAATTTGGACTTTTTGACTGTGGACTTTTCATTCTGTGGAATTTTTTTCGTGGACATTTCGGTGTGGACATTTTGGATTGGACTTTTTGTCCTGTAATCTCTAGATTTTATCTTCCAGATTCCCTTTTAAACTTTCCAAATGCTATATATCACATCTGGCATTTCAAATTCCACATTCCAGATTCCACATTACAGATAATAAATAACGCACTTTACATTTCAGATTTACGACTGCACATACCACATTGCAAATTATACAATCCAGATTCCTTAATCTAAATTTCAGAATCAAGATTCCTTAATCCAGTTTTCACAATTAAGATTCCACATTCCGTATTCCACTTTCCAAATCATATATCACACTCCGCTTTTCAGATGCTATATCCCAAATTCACGATTCCACATCCCACATTTTATATCACATATTTTACATTCCCCATCACGCATTGTATATTCTAAATTTCAGATTCCTTATTCCACTTTCCAGAATTCTCATACCACACACCCTATTTTAAATTCCAAATACCGCACTCCACATTTCAGGTACCCGATTGCACATACGACATTTTAAATTACACAGTTCAAATTCTTCAATCCAGATTACAGAATTAAGATTCCACTTTCCAAATACTACATATTGTAACGATTAAAAACTATTTCTATTGAATTCTTAAAATCGCACATTTAAATTATATTAAAATTAAAAATATACATAAAATTAAAATCATGAAATTTAATAAATATATAAATTTATAACACAAAAATAGTAAATTAAAAGAAAATAAAAGTCGGAATTTATAGTCAATTATATAAAAATTATATTTCGTCAAAATTAAAATTATAAATCAAAATTCGTCGTCAAAATTAATAAACTAAAGAATAAATACCCGACACACACATACTTATACATACACGATTGTCTAAAATTATATATAAAAATAAATAAACAGATAATTCAAACTGGAACCACGTGGATTTCAAATGTACATATATAAATAATTTAAATAAATAAAATATACGAGAAAGACAATTAGACAAAGACAATAAAATATTATAGAAAACTCATCGATTCGGCATCTTCTGTTTTCAATTTCTTTCAGGACTGGGGCGATTATTAATGAGCAGCATGGAGATTGACGAGCAGAATGATTATAATTGCAAATTATTTCTTTTTTTATAGTGGACCACTGATTTGCTCCTAATCCTGTCAACATTAATTAAATTGTGCCAATGTTGATGTCCTAAATTTTATCCACCCCATCGTCCTCTTCATTGGGAAACCGTCACATAATTAAAAATCGCCACACTTCAAAAAGATAAAAAATAAATAATTAACAAAAATTGCACGAAACACAAAACACCAAATAAATAATTTATTAAAAGAAAATATGCACCTTCGTGCTGCCGGCGACACACAAAGCCGTGACGATTTCCGATAGATTGCCGATAAAAGATTGTGAGGACGATGGACGCGGAAGAAACTATATTCTAATCAAAATTTCTCCCTCCCCTCGTCAGTCCCTACGCCCTTAAAACCTTCTGGCGCCCAGGCAATGAAGAGACTTGTCATATTTGTAAATTTCAAATTAAATTATTTTCGTCGTAAATATCGAATCCCTTAAATAGCACACTTTACATTTAAGGTACCACATATCACATTCCAAATTTCACATACCCAATTCATGATTCCAAATTACACATCCTACATCCTTGTGTTATGCAACAATTATAAATATTTTAAATATAATATTTAAAAATAAATTTACATGAATAAGTAAATATTCAAATATTTAGGACAAAATTTATAGAATTTTAGAATTAAAAAAATTGCAAAAAAATTGAAATTAAACAAAATAATTCCAAATTTTGCAAATTCATTGAAAAAAAATGAAATCATTTAAAAATTAGGAAAAGTAATTTAAAAAAGCATAGAAAAATTTTAAAAATAAGCTACAAACATAATTTAAGTTTGAAAAAAGCACTTGAAAATCTTAAAAATGAATTGACAAAAATTTTATAATAAAAAATAAGAAAAAATAATTTCAAATTTAAATTTGAGATAATAATTGAAAAAATAACATAATATATTTTAAATAAAGGAAAGTTAAAGTCAATTCCAGAAAAATACTTATAAATTTCTGAAGTTCATTAAAAAAAAAAAAAGAAAACAGTGAAAATAAATGAAAAAAGATAAACATAACTTAAAGTTGAAGAGAATAATTTTTAATTAAAGAGAAATAACTAGAAACTTTTTGGAAATTATAAAAAAGAACGAAAATAAATAAAAATTGATAAAATTAATATAAAAAATTATATAAATAATTGAAAATTGAATGAAATAATTGAAATGTCAGATAAATAATTAAAAACTTTGGAAATTATAAAACAAACGAAATAAATTGAAAATTGAAAAAAATAAACTTTGGAAAATAATTGAAAAATGGTTTAAAAATTTTAAATTTGAAGAAACTAATTAAAATATTATACAAATAATGATATGTTGTAAAAATAAATGGTATTTAAGTGAAATAATTGGAAAAATTACAGAATTTTTTTTTATGAGAAAAATATTAATTTAATTTGAAGAAAATACATGAAGACCTTGGAAATCAATTGAAAAAAAGAGAATAACTGAAAATTGATACAAAAAAAAAACTGAAGAAAGATTAAAACAGATAATTAAAATTTACGATAATTAATATAAAGTTTTTGAAAATTATGAAAAAGAACAAAAGTAATTGAAAATTGAACAAAACAAATTGAAAAAATAATATAAATAATTGAAAATTGAATGAAATAATTGAAATGTCTGAAAAATAGTTTAAAACTTTGGAAATTATAAAAGAAACGAAAAAAAATGTAAAAAATAAATGACATTTGAGTGAAATTATTAAAAAAATTACAGAAATTTTGTTAAATAAAAAAACATGATTGATAATTCAGAAAAATACATGATGATTTTAGAAATCAATAGAAAAAAATGAGAATAACTAAAAATTGGAGAAAAGAGTTAAAGAAAGATAAAAACAATTGAAATTTATGATAATTGATAAATAAAATTTAAAACTTATGAAAGCAAATGAAAATAATTTTAAATTTTGAGAAAATAATTGAAATTTTAAAAAAATACTTAAAAATCTGAGAAAATGTTGTTAGAAATGAGAATAATAATTAACAATCGAATTTATGAAGAAAATAATTTAAATATGAATAATTAAAAACATTAAATATAATTTGAGAGAAATAATTGAAAAAATCGTATAATATATGTGTAAAAAAGGAAAGTAATTACAAAATTACTTAAAAATTTTAATTAAAGAGAATAATTAAAAAATCACAGAAACAATGGCCAATTGATGAAAATAATTAAAATTTCAGATAAATAATAAAAAAATAACTATTGAGGCAAATTTTATTGAATTTAGATTTTTATTAAATTTGTTTCTTCCAAGAACCAAAATTTTGTTATAATAAAAATCCAGACAAATATTTATTTTATTTATTTATTTCATATATAAACGGGGAAACCCCCTTTATTACATTCAAAAAAGTGACAATTAAATTATACAAAAATATAATTGACTGATATAATAAATGATTATATATTTTACACATATATAAAAAATCGTGTCCCTTATTGCTTTAAACAAATCAATTGACCTAAATAAAGTTTATATTTTGTTAAAATTTGAAAAATAAATTGAAATTTAAAAAGTTTCAAAAAACGATATTTTTAATTTTTTAAAAATTAACTTTTTGCTTTCTCTATGAATATGCAAATTTTTTTACTAACGCGGTAAAAGGAATATAACTCTTGACTAGTTTCAAAAGTCATTTGCCATATTCAACTCGACGTAAAAAAATTTTCAATATTTTACAATTTTAGAGACACGAATTAAAATTATTTGCTGAAATTATAAAGATATTGAATATTTGAAGAAGTTTTAATTTTTTTTTGCAACTTCTCCAATTGTCATTTTTCTGCAATTTCTTTGAAAAAGTATTTTCTATAAATTAAAATCGAATTGAGTAGCAAAATTTAAACACTTCAATCTACAATATAATATTCGACTTCTTCTATCGTCAATTAATGAAAGTTTTTTTTTATTTTATTTTTTCTCTTCATATCATTTTCGAGTAATTTTCCCACATTTTAGTTCATTCTTTTACTTCTTAAATTATCTTCTCTCTTTACAGTAATTAAATCCGTTTGTGCAGAAACTGCACAAGTCCAGTTTTTTTCATAATAAAATAAAATACTCTCTAGCGAAGCAGAAAACAATAATAGTGAATTATGTGATATTTGTTAAGAAAATATTCGAAATTGATTAAATTTATTCTTAAACATTTTTTACTATTTATAAAATGTTAATAAAAATTATTCAAATTATCTATTTTTAATAAATGTTACTATAAACATTTAATAAAACTGTGATACTTGATTCAATACATTTTCTGTGTTTTTATTTCATTTTGTACGGAAACCGCACAAGTACAAAAGTTAGTTTATTTTTTCATACCTTATATTAATTAAAATATAAATTAATCGTGTTGATCTTTTAAACTTATAGGATAGTAGAAAATAATGCAAAAAACAGAATTGAAAAAAATTCTCACATTTACAAGGAAAACAGTTTTTATTGATTCCTGAACAATTTTGATTTATGAACTTGAGCGATTTTCGCACAAACCGATTCAATTATTCTTTATTCAACTTCTAAATATTTATCTTGCTTTCCAGTAATTTTTATCCTTTTCCTCTAAGTCCAGATTTTTTCTCTCACAAAAAAAAAGTTTTCCAAATCTCCTTAAAATTACCCCTAATAGTTCTTCTCTCTTTATAGCAATTAATCTTTATTCAATTTCTAAACATTTCTCTCAACTTTCAGTAATGTCCTTTTCATCTAAGTCCAGATTTTTTCTCTCACAAAAAAAAGTTTTACAAATCTCCTTAAAATTACCCCCAGTGTCACACAAAAATTACAATCTTCTCCATTTCTCATGCTAATTAATTAAAAATCAGACAAATTTAAGTAAAATCGAAAAAAAAGAAGCATGCTTGTACCATTTTACACTTACTGACCGCAAATTAGTAAAAATTCGAGCAGATTCAAGTTGACAAGAATAATTACTGTAAAAATGAGGTATTTTTACGTCAATTAGTCTCACTGACAATTTAGAATTGGTAATTAAACATTTCGAGGTGAAAGAAAAAAGTGAAAGAATTATCAGATGTACACGGGGCATTAATTTCTGTTGAGACAAATAAAGGCTTTGACTTGACGCTGCTGTCGAATTCGCGTGAATTACATTCCAGTTTCAAGTCTCGCGGTATATCAGAGCGGAAACCAAGAGGATCTTTTGAGAAGATAAATAAAAAACAGCAGGCAAGTGTCTTGTGGAACGACTGGTATATTTATCGCTCGTCTAGAAAAAGTTGAAGCGGCGACGCGCTCGAAAACGAGCAGGTAATCGTGCGTGTGAAGCACGTTTTATCGCTCTCGATACCTGTTGGATTTCCTATATATAGGGGAACGCTGATCCCGTGTACTCGCATTAAAGCAGTTTTTCCACCCTTTCTAATGCGAATTCGCTTCAGATGCTCTTATAACAGCAACAACATTTGCCACAAAAGAGGAAATAAAAAAAACGAGAAATAAAAAACCATTTCTCGCCTTTTGGAATTACGATTTTTATCGAATCGTTACATTATGCATTTTTACGCGAGAAGTCGTTAATTGTTGGGAAAAAATCTGACGCAAGATTAAGTAAACACTGACATAAATGGAGTAAAAGAATTATATTTATTGCGTTTTCTACGTGTTGATTATGTACTTTCTTTTAAATCAGAGTTTTCTGTAATTCTTGGATAAAGTATATCTCAGTATTCCCTCTGTAAATCTAAATTAGTTAAGGGCATGTGATGGAAAGTGACGTCACTGGTATATAGGCAAAACTTGTCTGTAAACTTTCTCTAAAACTAATAAATCTTTTGACACGAAACATTGTAAAAATACATTTTAAAATATCATTAAAAAGGTCTCTTTGACCCAAATTAGTAAAAAAAAATGTAAATTATTAAATTTTGCCTTAAAATTATTTTTTTAAAGATATTTCTCTTGCAGTTATACTTGAAAAATTTGATTTTCTATGGAATTTCTTTAAATTGTGAGAAAAAGTTATTTTATGTGTGCCTTCCAGCTGGTTAAAATTTCAGGACCCCTTACCGTCTAAAAATTGAGATATTCATGTTCGAAATTTCAATTTTTATCATTTTGCCTGTAAAAATAATTGAAATTTTGAACATGAATATCTCAAATTTTAGATGGTAAAGGGTCCTGAAATTTTAACCAGCTGGAAGGCACACATAAAATAACGTTTGTTCACAATTTAAAGAAAATCCATAAAAAATCTATTTTTTTTTGTATAAAGGATCTTTGTAAAATGAAAATTCTGTTAAATTTGAATTCAATAACCTTAAAAAGATAAAAAAAACCTATTAATAATTTAAAAAATGAAGAAATTGATTGCAAATGAATTGAAAAAATAACTAGAATTTGAGATAATAATAAAAAAATTAAAGGATTTATTAAAAAATAATTGAAAATGACAAAAATTAATTGAAAAATGATAGAAATAATTGAAAATTGAAGAATTCAATAAAAATTTGTAAAAAAAATATTGTAAAGATTGCAGAAGACCAGACAACTTGAAAAAATATATAAATAATTAGAAATAAAAGTTAATTATGAAAATTTAAGAAAAACATTGAGAAAATTACAGAATTTATTTGATATAAAAGAAAGTGATTGAAAATCGAAGAACATCATTTAAATACTGGAAAAATACAACTAAAATATAAAAACAATAAATAAAAATTTAATAAAAATTGATGGTGCATGAAACAAGTTTTTTAATATTGAAAATTATTTGGAAAATAATAAAAATAGTCAAGCTGATAATTAAATTAAAAAATTTAATGAGTTATGTTTTTCAATTATTTAACATTACAAATTGACATTAAAATTCGATATTGAAGAAATTAATTGTAATTTGAAGAAAAAAATTACAATTTAAAAAACAAAAATCATACTTTGTAAAAATAATTGAAAAATGACGAGAGTAATTGAAAGTTAATTAATAAATAATGACACTAATCATTGAAGGAAATAATTTAAACTAAAAAGAATTATTTGAAAAAATTGAAAGAAATAATTGAAATTTGCGAAAATTTTGAATTTAAAATTTAAGGGAAAAATTGAAAAATAATGAGAATAATTAAAGAAATATTTTTGAAAAATGATAAAAGTAGTTGAAATTTGCAGATATTAATTGCAATTTTAGAAAAGTAATTTTAAAAGACAAAGAATATTTTTAAGTAAAATAAAGTAACTTAATACAAAATAATTCCAAAAATTTTGAATTCAGGAAAAAAATTACAAAAAATAATGGAAATTTGAGATAAATAACTGAACTTTTTGGAAGTAATCAACAAATATTCAAAATAATATAAAATTTGTAAAAATTATTACAAATTAAAAAAAAAATTTTTAAGTTGACGAAAGTATTTGAAATTTGAGAAAAATAAATGAAGAATGATTACAATCTTGAAAAGTGGATACAATAACTTAGATTTAAGATAATAAATAAATATTTAGAAAATTAAAAAAAAATTAATATAGTTACCTAATTAAAAGATGAAGAAAAGAATTGCAAAAAGATAAATGAAAGTTGAAAAAAATAATTAAAAAATTAGATAAATAATTGGAAATTTAGGAATTTAATTTTGGAATGAATTTTATTAATAATTAAGAATTGAAGCAATTGATTGCAAAATGATAACAATAATAATTGAAAATTAAAGAAAATTATTTAAATTGGGGAAAAATATTTTAAAATCAAGGAAATTAATGGAAGAATAAAATCAAGGAAATTAATTGAAGAATAATGAAAGTAATAAAAAATACGCGAAAATACAAAGTAATAAAAATAATTAAAAATTGAAGACAATAATTTTAGTTTGTTAAAAATAATTGAAAAAAACAAAAACTAATTGAAAAATAATTGAAAAATAAATTTAATGAAAAAATAAATGATTGAAATAATGGTTAATTAAAGAAAGTAATGAAAGTTTGTAAAAAATAATTGAAAGAATTACAAAATATATTTCAGATAACAAGACTTGAATTACAATTATTAAATAATAATAATAATTTCCGTTAACTCCTGAAGTTAGTTACTATTTATATTTTTTCATTTTTTTCTGTCCACGTTATAAAACTTGAAATGAAATTGGTTAGTTTTTATATTTATTCATCTTTTTCTATCCACGTTTTATAATCCAAAGTGAAGTTAGTTCCTGCTTTTTTTTATTACTATTGATTATCTTTATCAGAAAATTTTAAAATTGTTTTAGTTTACATACAAAATATGCAGATGAGGTAGCCTAAATGACGAGATATTGATTATGGCTAACAATAATTTATATATTACACACTTATATGAATTTTAATAATAATTTAGACTAATTTAAAGTGTCGAATAGTCGAATTTATTAAAAATTCATATGACGTTATTTTACTTTATTGGAAAAAATTAAAATTAAAAAATTAAATACAGTTTAAATTATTCTGTAACTTTTTAAGTCATTTCTGATGTTTTCTCATTTTTATTTTATTTAATTTAATCAATACACGAGTTTACAAAATATACCCTTTATAAATGTAAAAAACTTAAAACTAAATTAAAAAAAAGAAAATATCATGAATATTTAAATTTGTTACACAAGTTTTCATTTATTTCTGTCATTTTTCAATTATTTTCTCAACATTTTAATTTTTTTTATATCTTTAAAATATTGCCAGGAATATTTAAATTTTCAACACAAGTTTATATTCTACTTTAGTTAATTTTTAATAATTTTCTTCAAATTTCAATTACTTTTGTCATTATTCAAGTATTTTTGTCATTTTACGATTATTTTCTTCATGTTTCTATTATTTTTGCCATTTTAGAATTATTTTCTACAAATTTTAATTATTATTTCATTGAAATTATTAAATGCGACCTATTAATATTTAATATAGTGTTTATTATTGTTATATTAAATTTTAATTTTGTTGTTACTTGAAATCCATTTTTAAATTTTATGTTGTAATGAGCTTATGCCCATAAATAAATAAATAAATTCAATGTTTTTTGTTGCCATGAATTTTTAAATTTATTATATTAGTTTTCAATTATTTTTTACAAATTTCAATCATTTTCTTCATTATTTTTATTATTTTATTATAGTCATGAGTTGATTAAATTTGTACATTTTTTTCAATTATTTTCTTCAAACTTAAATTCTTCTCTATAAATTATTTATTTATACGGCAGCTTTCAATTATTTATGTCACTATACAATCAGTTTCTTAAAATTGCAATAATTTTATCCAATTTTTTGTATTATTATTTTTATTATTGTCACGAATTTATTAATTTCTTTACACTTTTTTAAATTATATTTTCTTCAAACTTTAATATTATTTTTTTTCATATTTGAATTTTTTTGCCATTTTTGAATTATTCTCTTCAAATTTCAATTATTGCTTTCAAACTTTAAATTATTTCTTCAACTTTCAATTATTTTCCTCAAACTTATTATATTTTTTTAACGTTAACATTATTGTCTATAATTTTTTAATTTTTACAGCAGTTTTGAATTATTTATTTCAATTTTTCCATTTTTTTCTCAAGTTTTTAATTATTTTCTTCAAATTTTTTAAAAATTTTCAATTATTTTTGTCATTTTTCAATTACTTTTCTAAGTTACAACTATTTTTGTCAATATTCAAATATTTTTGACATTTTGAAATTATTTTCTTTAAATGGAATTTTCTTCCATCTTTTTATTACTGTCATGAACTTATTAACTTTTGAAGATCAGTTTTCAATTATTTATGTCATTATTCAATTATTAGCTTCTTCACATTTTAATTACATCGTTAATTTTTCAATTGATGTATTAAATTATTTATTTTTTTACTTCTCTTTTAAATGTATTTCTCATTTTTCATTTATTTTTTCCTAAATTTCAGTTATTTTTTTCATTATTCAACTATTTTCTGCACATGAACATTTTTTTGATATTTTTTGATTATTTTTTTCAAATTTCAATTATTTTCTTGAAAATTCTATTATTTTTTTTAATTTTTCAACTACTATCTAAAAAGTGTAATTTTTACATCAGCTTTTATAATTATTTATGTCATCATTCAATTAGTTTCTTTATTTTTTACTTATTTCTTCAATATCTCAATTATTGTGCGAAAATTTAAATTCTTTACACCTCAAACTTTTGTTTTGTTTTGTCTCAAACTTTTGTTTCAAATTTTAATCATTCTTTAAATATTTTTTTGTAACTGCAATTATTTTTGAAACTTTTCAATTATTTACTTCAAATTCCAATTATTTCGTTTCAATTTTTGTCATCATTTTTTAATTTTTAATCAATTTTTCAATTTAGTTTTGTCATTAAAGGTCTCCATTTACTCACTTTTTTCAATTAAAAACTCATTATTTACTCACTTTTTTAAATTAAAAAGTTTTTTTTTCACTATTTTCTATCTGTAAGTCCACTGGCAGATCTCCTTACCTCCTTATCATCGATTTGCTTTATTTATTATTATAGTTTAATTTGTAAAATGTATGGAAAACAGTTATATTTTGCTAATTATATATTATAATTCTTCGAACTTCAATTAATTTGAAATTTCATTGATTAAAAATTTAATTAATCCACGCTTTGAGAATAATAGGTTTAAAATTATTTAAAAATTTATTTATTTTTCAATAATTCTTTTCTAGTATGATTTCAATTATTTGCTACAATTTTCATCTATTTTTATCATTTTTCAAAAATCCCTTTCTATTTCTAATGAATTTTCATTATTTTTCAATTTTCCCCTAAATTTTAAATTCAAAATTTCCACAAATTTCAATAATTTTCTCTAATTTTTAAAAAAAAAACTGTTTTATTTTTAATTATTTCCTTCAATATCAAATTAATCATTTATTAGTTAATTTTCAATTTCTTTCTTCATTTTTCAATTATTTTTGCAAAATTTGATTTTTGTTTTTTAAATTGTAATCTTTTTCTTCAAATTGTAAATTTATTTGTCCACATTCTAATTAAGAAATGTATGTTTTGCCTGTAATTTTACCATATAGAATTTCACAGAGCGACTTTTTTGCTCTATGGAATTTGCAGACGTATAATACGCAAGTCGCTCTTGTAACTCTCATTTAACAAAATGTGCATATGACACAAAATTTATTTGCCATAAATCCTAAACACAACTAAAAAAAAAACATTCGTCAAGAGTGGTACACCCCAAGTCAAAATAATAATTTACACAAGTGTGTTATTTTCACGATATAATGTCAGCAGTTCAGTATGGACAGGTGTCGATATTCAAATGCACGGATTCGAAAAACTGACCTTGCCAAAAACGACCATTGTCTCTTCCTGGTGAAAAGTGAAAAAAGCATCTCGACAAGCACGTTGCTAAAAGTAAAGATACCGCCAGTCTCTGTCAGATTTACGGCTCCCTTCATTGGTTCCACCCAGATCGTAAAATAACCTAAACTAAACTAAATCTCCAGTGCCTGTGGGTCTCATCTGTCGTGCTCTGATTTAGTGACAATAAAGTCCCGCTTTTTTTTTCCTTTTTCTTTTTTTTTTTTTTTAGCGTGAAAGGTAAAAGATGCCCTTGCGTGACTGAGTCACCGACGCGATATTTCCGCAAACACTGTGGCCGCCTAAAATTGTCCCGTTAGGTTCTCTCAATTGTTGTCGTCCGCGACTACGACATCAAGACTTGGTCCATTTTGTGACTCAAGGTTTTTTTGAGGTAATAAGGAAGCCTCGAGGGTCATAGTGACATGCGACACACAAGAGTATATAAAGCTTCACTTGTCTCGCGCGGTGAGTCGAGGTCAGGACATTGTCAGGGACATCACGTTTGCTCCATTTTTCCCCATTGTTACAGGTAGGTATTCAGTGCGGCAGGTAGCTTTCAAACAAGAAACGTTTTATACGTAATTCTTGTCGGAAAGTTTGCGCGAAAAGATAAGGTGGTGAGACCATCGCATATTTCGAGACAAGTAACTTCTTCCACGATTGTATAATATACTGGGGCTTCTGAATTAAAGCGAGGATGAAGAATGGAGTGGTGATGAATCTTCGCACTTGGGGACTTTAACCGGGATCAAAATTAAGCATCAAGGAAGCCTTATTAACAGGTTTTCCATTGTCGTTAGGTTTCTTAGACACTTGATAAATTAGAGACTCTTGAATTACTATACTGTGTGTTAAATTTAATTCGTGACATATTTCATCTCTACATTATGAGAAATCATTTCCTCTGACAAAAATTAATGATTTCCCTCTATTAGTTTAAATGGATATCATTTCTGGTTAATTCTAATATATTTAGGTGAATGGTATCTGTACCCGAGCAGTGGCGTAACTATTAAGGGGCAAAATGGGGCAGTACCCTGGAGCCCTTGAGTTTAGGGGGCCCTCAGTTAACTCTAATAAACCTTTTTTTTAGAACAAAATTTATAAAATTTTAGAATTAACAAAAATTGCAAGAAATAATTGAAATTAAACAAAATAATTGCTGATTCTTCAAATTAATTGAAAAAAAATTAAATGAATTAAAAATTGGAGAAAGTAATTTAAAAACGCATAGAAATGTTTTAAAAACAAAGAAAATAATTTAAAATTGAGAAAATTACTTGAAAACCTTAAAAATAAATTTTAAAAAATTAAGTAATGAAAAATTGAGAAAAATAATTGAAAATTGAACGAAAAATGATTAAAAATTAAGATAAATAATATAAAATTGTAAAATATAATTCAAATTTGAGAAAATAATTGACAAAATTACATAATATATTTTAAATAAAGGAAGGTTAAAGAAAATTTCAGAAAAATACCTAAAACTTCCAGAAGTTCATTGAACAAAAAAGAAAATAATATTAAAAATTAGAGAAAATAAATAAAACAAAATAAACATAATTTAAAATTGAAGAGAATAATTTTTAATTAAACAGAAATAATTAACAACTTTTTGAAAATTACAAAAAAGAACGAAGGTAACTGAAAATTGAAGAAAATAATACAAAAAATCATATAAATAATTATAAAATTGAATGAAATAATTGAAATCTCAGATAAATAGTTTAAAACTTTTGAAATTATAATAGAAATGGAAAAAATTGAAAATTGAAGGATATAAATTTTAGAAAATAATTGAAAAATGATTTTACAATTTAAAAACTTGATAAAAATAATTAAAATATGAAACAAACATTGGAATTAAGAAAACAAATGAAAATAATTAAAAATTGAAGACAATAATTGAAATTTGAGAAAAATACTTAAAAATTCTAGAAAATAATTTTAGACAATGAGAATAATAATTAATAATAGAGGAAAATAATTAAAAAATTATAAAATTAATTCAAAATTAAAAAAATGATTCAAATATGCTCAAAGTTATTGAAATTTATGAAGAAAATAATTTAAATATGAATAATTAAAAACATTAAATATAATTTGAGAGAAATAATTGAAAAAATCGTATAATATATGTGTAAAAAAGGAAAGTAATTACAAAATTACTTAAAAATTTTAATTAAAGAGAATAATTAAAAAATCGCAAAAATAATTGAAAATTGATGAAAATAATAAACGGAATTTCAGATAACCAATTGAAATTTTTGTAAAGTAAGCCAAAAGAATGAAAAAAATTAAAAAGCCGAGAAAATAATATAAAATTACAGAATTTGTTTTTAAGTGAAAAAGAATAATTGAAAAACCGATTAAAAAATTAAAAATTGAAGACTAAATTTGAGTTAATAACTGAAAATTTAGGAAATTAATTGAAATATAATGAAAATACTAAAAGATGGAGGAAATAATTGCAATATAAAAAAAATAAATTAAAATTGAACAAAATAATTGAAATTCGAGATATATATTTGAAAGCTCAGTAAATTAATTCAGAAATTATGAAAATGATTAACAATTGAAAATAATAATTGCAAAATGACAAAAATAATGGCAAGTTAAAAAAATAAATTTAAATTTGCGATGAATAATATAAAATTACAGAATAAATAATTAAATTGATTTAATGTCAAGGCAAAAATAATTAAAATTGAAAAAGTGAATGAGAAAATTAAACAAAATAATTGGAATTTGAAGAAGGTAAATTTAAGATTCAGGGAAACAACTTTAAAACTACAAAATGATTAAGAATTGTATAGAAAATAGTTTAAAAAAATGATACACGGAAAAAAAATACAACTGCTTCAGTTAAATTAAATCAGATTTGAGTGAAATAATTTAAAAAATTAGAGAATTTAAAAAAAAAAAAATAATAATAATTTTAATTTAAGAAAAATATATGAAGATCTTAGAAATCAATTGAAAAAACTGAGAATAACTTAAAATTGCAGAAAAGAATTGAAGAATGCTAAAAATAAATGAAATTTACGATAATTAATAAAAAAAATGTAAATTATATAAACAATTGAAAATAATTTAAAATTTAAGAAAATAATTGAAATTTAAGAACAATTACTTAAAAATTCTAGAAAATAATTTTAGACAATGAGAATAATAATTAAAAATCGAGGAAAATAATTGAAAATAATAAAATTAATTCAAAATTCAAAAAATGATTCAAATATGCTGAAAATAATTTAAGATTGAGAAAAATAATTGAGATTTATGATGAAAATAATTTAAATATGAAAGAATGAAAACAGTAAATAAAATGTGAGCAAAATAATTGAAAAAAATCATAGAATATATGTTTAAAAGAGGAAAATAATTACAAAATTACCTAAAATTTTAATCAAAGAGCATAATTAAAAAATCGCAGAAATAATCGAAAATTGATGAAAATAATAATTGAAATTTTAGATAAATAATTGAAATTTTTGAAAATTGTGCCAAAAGAATGAAAATAATTTAAAATCGAAGAAAATAATATGAAATTACAGAATTTATTTTTAAGTAAAAGGAAATAATTGAGAAATATTTTAAAAAATTAAGAATTCAACACAATAATTAAAATTTGAGATAATAACTAAAAATTTAGGAAATTAATTGAAAAGTAATGAAAATATTAAAAGATGGAGAAAATAAATGCAATATAAATAAAAAAAAGAAAAATTAAACAAAAGAATTGAAAATTGAGATATATATTTGAAAGTACAGTAAATTAATTCATAAATTATGAAAATGATTAAAAATTGAAAATAATAATTGCAAACAGACAAAAATAATGGCAAGTTAAAAAAATAAATTTAAATTTGCCATGAATAATATAAAATTACGGAATAAATAATTAAATTGATTTAATGTCAAGGCAAAAATAATTAAAATTGAAAAAGTGATTGAGAAAACTAAACAAAATAATTGGAATTTGAGGAAGGTAAATTTAAGATTTAGGGAATCAATTGAATGACAATTAAAATAATTAAGGATTGTAGAAAATAGTTGGAAAATTAAAATTCACTTGAATTTAGTGTTTTTGAAAGGTGGATTAATTAAACTTTTAATCAATGCAAGTTCACATTAACTGAAATTTGAAGAAATTAAAATTGCTATAAATTTAAAATTTGAGAACGTTTCAAAAGATTAAATATGATTTAAAACTTTAAAACAAAATTATCTAGTGACAAATATCAGGTGTAGACTGAATGAATGAATTAATTATTTAAACTTGTAAATTATTATATATAATTGGGGGGCCCCATTTTCCTTTTTGCCCCAGGGCCCTTGCACCCCTAGTTACGCCACTGTATCCTATGTTGTTTTGAATATTTGTGGAACTTTATTTTTTAGCACTTAATTGAAGAAGCTTTTTTGTTAGTTGTTGTTAGTTCAAATGCTGTCTTTGGCTGCGTAATACCTTTTGTTTTAGCTGTGAAAAAACCTAATAAAATTGATTGACGAAATACCGGGGTGTAAAACTTCGTTTTTGTCATTACCAACAAAAAACAGAGGATTTTAAGTGACGAAGAAACTTTTTTAAATATTGATAGATTTAGTTCGATCTTGGTATTCTGGATTTTTTGGGGTCGTTGAACATAAATCTAAAGATAGATTTTTCAAATTCAAAGTGGTCGATTAGCTATAATTTAATAATAAATATTAAATATAATTTGTGAAATTATTGAGTTTTTTTTAGTAATTTACTCAAATTAAAATTATTTTCTTTATTGTTAAAACATTTCTATGATTTTTTAAGTTACTTTCTCCAAGTTTTAAATGATTTCATTTTGTTCTCCATTAATTTGCAAAATTTGCAATTTTATTTTGTTTAATTTCAATTATTCTTAACAATATTTTTTAATTCTAAAATTTTCTAAATTTTGTCCTAAAAAAAAAGGTTTATTGGGGTTGAAAAAGGGCCCCTTGAGCTCAAGGAAGTTGGAAAGTTTTGTAAAGTTGGAACTTTTACATGGAAACAGTAAAAATATTCGCAAAGTTACTATATTTTAATTAATTAATAAAAAACGGCTCTGCAAATTTGAAAAAAAAATTAATATAATTTAAACCATAATGTAATACAAGATTTACAACAATATTAAATTAATTTACCGTACTGTTATTAAGAAAATGTAAAATGTTATTCAAGGTTAGTAATTCTTTTTTTTTTTTTGTAAAATAACTATGAAAAAGAAATTTTAATAGCTTGAAATTCTTCACGGAAAATAATCTTTTTATTTTGTTTGTGTAATGATTTTAACTATAAAATACTATTTAGAAATCAAATTCTAGGAAGAAATCAAATTAAAAAGATATTGAATATCATGGTCCGATAGAATATGAGAACCGCTTGAGGGTATAAACGTTCTTAATGTTAAATTTTTTCCAATAATATTTCAATTCTTATAATTTGGACAAACAAATTGTAAAATACTCCAGTAAAATTCTTCAACTTTATTTTCAATACAGTTTTTAGAACGTCTACACACTAAATTTCAAGTATCTGTGAAAATAGCGCCCCATAAAAATATGTAACTAACGTATTTTTGAATGTAAAAATACGAAACGCGACGCCTTTAGAATTTAGAAAATACGAGGCACAATAACGGTTCAAGGATATGTTGTACTGTGAAGCCTATTTGTCGACACGAACGTAAAGTTCCTGTTCAGAATTTGCAATCTCGTTTTGCGCCCGTCTCGGAGTTTTCGTGGAATAAGCAGTGCTTAAATTATTTTAATAAGTAACGGCTGACATCTTAACTGCCAAGATGAGCAGATCAAAGCGTGACGTTAGTTCTCGTCAGTATTTACACGCAAAACACTCATGGGAGCAGGGATCGCGAGAGGAAGAGAAAAAAAAAAGACGAAGAGAGAAGGTGATTGTGCTCCGAGGAAAACTCATGTATCAAGCGCGACGTTTTTATAGAGCTGTACGAAATTAGAAGCTCACCGGTGAATAAAAGAACTAAGCGTCGAAAATGAAATGGAAGAGTCCTCTTTGAAGAAGAAGGCGCATGAATATTCCCTAAAACCCATTTCGCCTAAATCCCATTTAAACTAAAACCATTTAACCTAAAATGCATTTAGCCTAAACTGCATTCAACCTAAATCCCATTTAATCTAAATTCTATTTAACCTAAATCCCATTTAATCTAAATTCCATTTAACCTAAATCCCAATTTACTTAAAATGAATTCAGCCTAAAGCCCTTTTAACCTAAAATGCATTAAATCTAAAATACATTCAGCATAAATTTCATTTAAACCAAATCTCATTTTACCTAGATTCCATTTTACGTAAAATGCATTAAGCCTAAATTTTATTTAACCTAAATTGCATTTAGCCTTAATGTCATTTCACCTAAATTCCATTTAACCTAAATTCCATTTAACCTAAAATGTATTTAACCTAAATCTCATTTAACCTAAAATGTATTCAGCCTAAATTTCATTAAATCTAAATCTCAATAAATCTAAAATGTATTTAGCCTAAAACCCACTTCACCTAAATCTCCTTTAACCTAAATCTTATTTAACCTAAAATGCATTCAGCCTAAATTTCATTTAACCCAATTTCCATTGAACCTAAATCCCATTTAACCTAAATTCCATTTACCTAAATTTCATTCTGCCTAAAATGCATTGAGCATAAATTTTATTTAACCTAAATTCCATTTAACCTAAAAGCCATTTAACCTAAATTTCATTAAACCAAGATCTTATTTAACCTAAATCCCATTTTACCTAAAATGCATTCAGCCTAAATTCCATTTAACCTAAATCTCTTTTAACCTAAAACGCATTTAGCCTAAATTTCATTTAAGGTATTTCTCCGATGGGCAGTCCCTGCCAAAAGTTAGTATTTTAGTTAATAGCGATTATTAATTAATATAATTTATTTCTTAACTTATTCTTGCCCCAGAATAGTTTATCAGTTATAGGCCGATAGTTTTTTTAATAAAAATGTTTAAAAAATTAACAAAAGTTGCTAAATTTTCATCGTTTTTTAAAGATACCTTTTTCACAAGTCTATATCTTTTCTTACCATTTTTTTAAAAATGGTACACTGAGAAAATAAACCTCTAGCCAAGCAGCTTTATTTCTAGGTTAGGGTTCCTCGGGACAAAACAAACAAAACACCGGCGATGACAATCAAACTTCTAGGATACCGGAGCATATGCTCTGCTAAAATCAATTAAGTGCTTTGCAGGTGCTATATCAACAACCTCTCTCTGCTAAATTTAATAAAAAATTGGTTGTATTTAGTCAACTTATTTTCTCAGTGTACAATTTAAGTAAATAATAGCTTATTTTCTTGAGAAAAACAAACTCTACAACTTCACCTCGTCAGATTTTTGAAGAAAAGGATCATTTTTTAAATAAAGCAATTTGTTTATAAATATTTAGAAAAATTTAGAAATATATTTATAAACAAATTGCTGTATTTAAAAAATTATCCACTTTTTCAAAAATCTGACGAGGTGAAGTTGTAGAGTTTGTTTTTCTCAAGAAAATAAGCTATTATTTACCTAAATTGTACCATTTTTTAAAAAATGGTAAAAAGAGATATAGACTTGTGAAAAAGGTATCTTTAAAAAACGTTGAAAATTTAGCAACTTTTGTTAATTTTTTAAACATTCTTATTAAAAAACTATTGGCTGATATCTGATCAACTATTTATGGTCAATAATAAGTTAAGAAATAAATTATATTATTTAATAATCGCTATTAACTGAAATACTAACTTTTGGCAGGGACTGCCCATCGGAGAAATACCTTAACCCAAATCCTATTTTACCTAAAATGCATTCACCCTAAAGCCCATGTAACCTAAAATACACTCAGCCTTAATTCCACTTTACCTAAATTGCATTTAGCCTAAAACCACTTATCCTAAATCCCATTTTACCTAAAATACAATGTAAATTTTAGGTAAAATGGGATTTAGGATAAGTGGTTTTGGGCTAAATGCAATTTAGGTAAAGTGGAATTTAGGCTGAATGCATTTTTGGTTAAATGGGCTTTAGCGAGGGCTTTAGGTTTAATGCATTTTAGGTAAAATGGGATTTACGTTAAATAATATTTAGGTTAAATAGGAATTAGTTTAAATGGAATTTAGGTTAAATAAAATTTAGGCTAAATGCATTTTAGGCAGAATCGAATTTAGGTTAAATGAAATTTAGGTTAAGTGGGTTTTAGGCTAAATGTATTTTAGATTTATTGAGATTTAGATTAAATGAAATTTAGGCTGAATGCATTTTAGGTTAAATGAGATTTAGGTTAAATACATTTCAGGTTAAATGGGATTTAGGTTAAATAGAATTTAGGTTAAGTGGGATTTAGGTTGAATGGGATTTAGGTTAAATGGCATTAAGGCTAAATGCAATTTAGGTTAAATAAAATTTAGGCTTAATGCATTTTAGGTAAAATGAAGTCTAGGTAAAATGAGATTCAGGTTAAATGAAATTTATGCTGAATGCATTTTAGATTAAATGCATTTTAGGTTAAAAGGGCTTTAGGCTGAATTCATTTTAGGTAAAGTGGGATTTAGGTTTAATGGAATTTAGGTTAATTGGGTTTTAGGTTATATGGAATGTAGATTAAATGGGATTTAGGTTAAATGGAATTTAGGCTGAATGCATTTTAGATTAAATGCATTTTAGGTTAAATGAGATTTATGTTAAATACATTTTAGGTTAAATGGGATTTAGGTTGAATGAAATTTAGGTTAAGTGGATTTTAGGTTATTTTAGGATTTTAGGTATTTTAGGATAAATGGGATTTAAATTAAATGAAATTTAGGTTAAGTACATTTTAGGTTAAATAGAATTTAGGTTAAATGGTGTTAGGTTAAATGGGATTTAGACTAAATAGGTTTCAGGGATTAGTCATGCGCCTCTAAATGAAATCCGCTAAAGTGATCATGGAAAATTGCTTGAAAATTGTTCCTTCTTTTTTTGGTTTTTTTGAAAACCTCGTTCTTTAGGCATCGGTGTAAACAGACTCATGAGTTTTCTCGTATTGTAGGTTTTTTTCAAGTAGGACTTTATTTTGCAACTTCTTTTTTAGCCGATTTAAACAAAAGAATTGATATTTTAACGTTCCGTACAAACTGGGTAAAATTTACCCAAACGTAAATTTTCAATATTAGTAGCTTGAAGAGCAAGTTTTAACTGGTTCTGCCAAAGGTGCTACCTTTGGTAGTCAGAGAACTTAATTTTAAATTATCGTTCTGTTTCAAATGATAAAATCGGAAAGAAAACATTTCACTTTAAAGAATAATAATAATAAAAAATTCAAAATGAAAGGGTTGAATAGAATACTTTCAGCATCACTGGAAATGAGTTATTGCAGGGCTGTCAGCAGCCACACAACCCTTTTTCTGATCTGCATAACCGAGATAACTCCTCTCTTCAACCCTTCCCTTTTTTTCTACTCGGCTCTTTTGCCATTTAGAAAGCAGTCGATATACATAATCGGGCCCATCAGCCAACCACACCACCATTACTATTTAACTTGGAGCTTCTTCGCGCGTCATTATTAACTTGGTTTCTTTTCCCGAGGGTGTTGCTGCAATTATTGCGCCTTTTGTTTCGCAAACTCTCCTTCTTTATCCGGAGGGTGAACGAGAATCCATTTCTTTTTTTCGTCCCATCGCGCCTATCATGATTCTTCTTCTCATATTTACAACGCGGAAGGACTTTATAGCTACTTCTCTTAACTGCAATTCGATTCATGTCCATCCCTGAGGGTCCATTTTATGAGCTGCAAATAGGAACAGCGACAAGCAAAATAAATGACTCGTTTACGTTCAACTTTTTTCTTCCTTAAATATTTATGATTTCTGGATACTTTGTCTTGTTTCCTTTTCCTTTCAATGGACTGATTATAATTAATTTCAGTTTGTGAACATTGTTTTAGTTGGCTGGATAATATAGAGATTGAATTAGATTATTAAAATTAACAAAACTCCTGGTTAACAAGTTTTAAAAAGGTATCAATAATTTTTCAAAACTTTCACGAACATATTCAATCCGACATTTTCAATTTTAAAATTTTGACTTCAGGCTCGAAACTAGCGACTCCAATATACCCGATTTACGAAAATTGAACAGTAAATAACTAACTATTATTATCTAAACTTTTTACGTTAATATTTAAAAAGTTAGACACAAATATCCACTACTTTTTTTAAGGTTAGGAAATCTCTTAATGAGACGAAGCAAGATGGATTTCAGATTTAGTTTCTGTTACAAATATAAAAATATATAATAAACGTGGTTCTATCCTCAAACCAGAAAACAAAAATTATTTTGTGTGAAAATGTTAAATTCTCTGCTGAATTCGAATCCGAAGTCAGAATTAGCAACTTGGCTAAAAATGTATTAATAATATCACAAAATTTCTAAAACCAGAAATAATTTTATTGCAATTTAAATTTATGAAAGAAGATGCCTGCAAGTACAATATAAAAATAGCCGAAAATTAAGTTCAATTCATAAACATTTTGCTTCTACATCAGCAACTAGATTTGCTTCTAGAAGCAATAATTTTTAATTTAAAGAAAATTGAAAATTACAAATTTTTTAAAAATTTAATAATTTTGATTGATTCCATAAAGTGTTGACAAAATATAAATATTGTATAGATCAATGTCAATCAATTTCTTTTTACTCAAGAGACATGATTTTTTACATATTGCGTTAAAAACGAGTTAAAAATGTTGAATATTTTTTTTTTTCGAAGAAATAATCTGGGAATGCTGATTTTGGATTCGGATTCAGTGGAGAAAGATACGTAAAAATATATACTAATATAGTGTCCAGGACAAAAAACTTTTTTTTGTCAAATTTTGGTCAAATTTGTATTTGAAAATTATTAAAATAATAATTTCGTTTATTTGAACGTCCAGAACTTCAAGTTTATCTGCCTTCTTAAAAAATCTTAAAAACTAATGTACTTAAAGATATTTCTGCTAACTTTCCGGAAAGCTCTTAAAAGTGACTATACATAAATTTATTTTATTTCCAATTGATCCAAAAAATTTTCAATTTATCCTAAATACAAGTTTATACAATTTCCAAATCCCAAAAATTTAAGCTTATGAAAAAATTAAATTGATTCAATTTTCAGATTCCAATTGTAACTTTTTCCAATCTCCAAATGTATTAATTATTGTAAATTAAATTTATCAAATGTTATCAACTGATTTGAATATAAAATTTTCTTTATTTCAGATTTTAATTAGACTCTCTAAATCTGAATTATATAACAACTACTATTTTAAGAGTGAAACCATGTCAAATTATAATTTTTAACTAATAATTTAGTAAAAATCTACTAATTTAATTAGTTGAAGTAAATTTTAGTTTATGTTAAACTACTAAAAGATTTAGTAGATTTCTATTTACTAATTATATTAGTTACTTTTTACTATTTAATTAGTTGAAGTTAACTACTGAAATACCCGAGCAGGGTTTGCCGAGCTAGCCAACGTGGCCGTTGGTTGGCTCTATGTAGTATATTGATACTCGGGCTTTCAACATTGGCTGTAACTTCGGCCGATTATCGTATTGCCAACATTGGATTCACGAGTAAAGGCCAATGTTTGTGCCAATATTGACTGTCTTAGGTTGGGGGCCTCACATTCTGCCGATTCTGGGGCTTATGTAACTTATGCCAATGTTGGTTATGAGACAAAAGGGCAATGTTCGGCCTAAGTCGATCATACACACATAACCAAAAATATTGTTGAATATAAAATACTACCATGTTGTAATTAAGAGGTCAGTATTGGCTTATTTTCATATCTTCAAGAATTTATTTTTCATATTTAAATATATTTTTATAACACATGCAGTCTTTTTATACATAAGAATTCATATTTAAAAGTGCTAAAAAATAATTTTTATTTTTAACTGTTTATTGCTGCAAAATATTAGCTTGAATAAGTTAACCCTCAATTTTACTATCCGACATTATTTAAAGATTTTGTTATTTTTTTATCATCATATGTAGTAAAATCTCTAGATATCATGTTGTCCAGTAAAATTTAAGGTTAAATTCAAACAGATATATTTCGCAGAAATAAACAATCAGAAATAAAATATTTTTTGGCACTTAATATGGAAAATAAATTCTTAAAAATATAAACAATAAAATCATAACGACCCTTTATAATAACGTATACTTTAGTTTTATACACTGAAAAACTTTGTAGATCAATATTTACTAAACTCGCAATTTAATTTTAGTAAACTATCATACCAGGAAAAAACTGGAACACTATTATTATTTCATAGTTTGACTATTAAAATGTAAAATTCATGGTTTGACTAAAAGAACATTCAATTTTTAGTAGTCTGTTGATTAAAATTTTATCCTAAAAGGAAGAAAAAGTATAGAGCGGAAACACAACACTTCGTCGAATCGCCATATGACAGCTAACCTAACCTCAATGCTACCTTCAATAATATATTATTGAATGTATTAAAGTAGAATTAAAAATTACATAATATAACTTATGTTACAACATACATCTTAACCTAAACACTGCAAAAACTGCTGTCTTCTAAGTGTCTTATTTTAAGACACAAGACATTAAGAAAGCGTCTTACGGTTATTTCAAGCTATTTCATTGGTTAATAATTTTGAAAGATGCTTTCTCATTGATTTAAAACTAAGACACCTTAAAACGTCTTAAAAGTGAGGACAAAAATGTCTTAAAATAAGACACTTGTTTTTACAGTGAAATACAGATAAAATAACATTCGATTTAACCGACGTAATGTATCCAATAATTTCCTAACCACTTGTGAGATTAGTATTTTCGAATGAAACATTGTTTCTAACACACACCCAAAAGTTTCAAAATATGTCAGATTGAATATTATTAATCAGGTCAAATTTTCAATGGAACATAATTGATTTTCATTCAAGTAGAATCTCTTTTGAAGATGATAGTACATTTGAGAAAAAATATATGAAATTATTTATATACGAATATTTTTTGCACTTAAGGAGATTTATTTTTAATTAAAGTTTATAATAATAAAGTAATTAAAAGGTTTTTGTAATTTATTCTAGGAAAAAAATAAAAATTTTAAATCATCTTGGTTAAGTACAAGTTTTTTTTAAATTGAAAATTCTTTGGTAATAAATTTTTTTCTTGAATTTAACAGTGACAGATCGATTTGTAAGGTTCCTAATATGTTAAATTTGTAATTATCTCAACTTTTTTGAAAAATGGATTTATCAACTTTTGAAAAAGTGCTCCTCATTTGTGCGTAGGCTTATGTTTTCTTACATGTACGAGCAATGTTCATTTGAATGCGTGCAGCTTTGATCGACTGACTACTAAATTTTAATAAAAAAGAAATCATATATTGTTAATAAGCTTATATTAAATAAAATATTTTATCTAGTGACCAGTTTTCGCCACTTTGATAGTCAGTTTACTAAAATTAAATTGCGAGTTAAGCAAATAATGATCTATAAAGTTTTTCAGTGTATTACAAATTTTGTTTGGGTTTTTTAAAATACTTCACTTTTGTGATTAAAAACTGTAATTGTAAAACAGTTATTAAACTTATTTATAAAAAAAGAAAAGAAATAATAGTCTATAACTTTACCTAAAAACATTTAAATATAATAGTATATTATGCATCAAGGGAAAGAAGTCCGTGTTTTTTTGTCAAGCATATGCATATGCTATTTTCTATCACAAATGTACGAAAATCTCGTGTTTTGTACGCGTTAGCGGGTCAGCACTCGCAGTTTTTAGGTTAGTGACGTTAGAGATAAAAAAACTTCCGAACAGTGAAAAAAACTCTCATCACGCAGGCTTATCGCCGCAATGCGCCTGCGCGATGAGAGTTTTTTTCACTGTTCGGAAGTTTTTTTATCTCTAACGTCACTAACCTAAAAACTGCGAGTGCTGACCCGCTAACGCGTACAAAACACGAGATTTTCGTGCATGTGTGGTAGAAAACAATTTTTGTTTATTTGCCAGAGTATACAGCCCACGATCATATAAGATCTTTTTATTTTTGTACTATTTATTTTGCGTTATAAATAATATTTTGAACCGTATAGCAAAAATATTTGACTCATTCTTATCTAAACTAAAAATAATTATGTTTATTATTGGGAGACAACACCATTTTACTAAATGCAATTTATAAGTAGAACATATTATGAATTAATTATATACATTTAACAGTGTTACTCTGTGTGTAATATGTAGTATGAATGTCTTCAACTTTCTTATAAACCAGTGTAGCGTGCGTTGCGTACATAGTTGGTTAGGGTTGCGGACTGTTAGTGTTAGGGTCGTGCGTTCGATTCCCAGCGGAAGGGAATTTTTCTCTTAGGTAAGCGATTATATAAATTATAATAAATATATAAATGACAAAAAAAAATATAATGGGTATAATCTCAGAATATATGCTTCAGAAACCGTGTATCGAAATATTTTTAGGATTTTTTGTTTTTGTGTATAATGTACGCATAATTGGGTAGATTAAAGGTTTTAATATTGGGCTTATATTGAAGTACCAATATTGGGCATAGATTAATTTTGAGACTCGGACCGAAGTGACAGTCCAATATTGGTAGAAACATTGGCCTAATGTAAATCCCCAATATCGAAGCTCGCGGTCCCAAACTCGCGCCGAAGCTCTTGCCGATGGATTACCCTGTTCGGGTAGTAGTTTTTTACTAATAATTAATTTTTTTTACTAATTGAAAAAGAGAAAACTCGTTCACGCTTTTAACCCCTAAATAGTAGTTTTTTACTAATTCAGATCTAGAGAGTAAATTTATCGAGTTTCCAATTGATCTACATATGAATTTATACAATTTTCAATTGATCTAAATGTAAATGTATGTATTTTGTAGTTCCCGAACGTTAAAATTATTAAAATTCCAATAAAAAAATTTTAATCTATCCAAATTTCAATTCCCAAATGTAAAATCTAAATTTTAATTTGTTCAATTTCCAATTGATCCAAATATATGAATTTATCAGATTTTTTTTCAATAGATCCAAATTTAAATTTATCCAATTTTTTTGTCAATTTCCGTTAATCCAAAAACATGAATTTCCCATTTTGCCATAATATTTTTAGTTGATTTTAAAATTTTAATATATGTACGATTTTCAATTTATTCAAATATAAATTTTCTAATTCCCATTTCTTAATTATTCCGAAATTTAAATTTATTTAATTTTCAATTGATCCGAATTTAAATTTACACAATTTTTAATCTATTTACCATTTATCCAATTTTCAGTTTCAAACTGTAAATTTACCTAGTTTTGAATTTTCAAATTGTAGTTTATAGACTTTCTATTTGCTCAACTTTTAATTTATCTAAATCCAAAATATTTAATTATTTTAAATAATATGTAAAATTTTCGGGTTTCCAACTGATTCGAATATAACATTTTTTAATTTTCCTATTAAAATAAAGGTAAATTTTAATTTGTACAATTTCTAATTAATCCAATTATAAATTTTCTTATTTCTATTAGTCTTTAAAAATAAAATTTATTAAATTTTCAGTTATCGGAATGAAAATTTATACAATTTTTTTGCTCCAGTTGTAAGACAAAATTTAGAATTCTACAATTTCCAATTTATCCAAATATAAATTTATTTTATCAGTTTCCAAACCCAAATTTATCTTAATTAAAAGTTATTAAATTAGCTAGAAGTAAATTTATGCAGTCTTCAAATATTGCAATTTTCAAAAGTACTGAATGTTAATTTTTCCAATTTCTAATTGTTATTATTCAAACTTAATCAAATGTATCAAGTTACTCAATTTAATTTGCAAAACTTACTAATTTAATTGGTAACTGAGTGAAGAAATGTCATCACAAGAGGATATTTTATTTTCATTTCAAGAAATCAAGTTACTTTAAATTCCATTTCGTTTTTATTATGTAAACAAAATTTTTTATTTATGAATCATATTTGCAAGAATTTAAATAATATCTATACAGAAAAAAGGCTTTCCTATTTTATAAGTAACAACACACTGTAAATTCCTTTAATATTGTTTAATTTTATAATAAAATATTATGTACATTTTTCTACACGTGACGCAATTAGGATATAACAATTTAAAGTCTCTGAACTTAGTTTACTCACTTTAAATACGGGCGAAGCTTTAATTTTATAAATTTAGAAAATATAAGCAAAAACGAACTGCACTGTAGTGCAGTTATTTTGGGACTAATCTTACCGATCCTTCGGTCCTAGAGGTTTAGGTCCCAAGGTCATAAACTTGTACTTGTAAGTGTAAATACAATTCTGTGAAAGTGGAGGTGTAAGTATTTGTGAGAATCCTTGAATTTATTTGATTATTCTAAAAAATATTTTTAGCAATCTATCTGTTTTCTAAGAAAAAACTAAAATACTAAGTTTTTTAAAGTGTCCAAAAAAAATCAATAATTAAGAATATTTTTTTCAGATCTACTGCAATAAAAAAAATCTATATCTTGTTTTTCTTTTATTGATTAGACAAATTAATGGGTGCCGCTTGCACCCCATATTTTCCCAAAAGGAAAAGTTTATTTTTTTTATTTTTACCGTTTTAACTAAGTTTAGTTGTAACTGACCACTATTTACTTGCTTAAACAATTTAAGGTTTTAGAAAGCAGTTTTTTATTAAGTCCACTTAAAATCGTGTAGTTTTTTGCATCATCCGTTGAGAAATTATAATAATTATAATTATTATTCTTAATTTACAATTTACATTCATATATAATACTGTTCAAACAACTTTTATTTGTTTAAAAAAATATTTCTCTGCATATTTTTAGTTTAAACTTTTTTTTCTCATAACAATACATGAAAAAAGCAAAAATAGCCTTTCTTTATTTAATTTTATATTAATATTATTGTGTTAGTTTTAAATCGGTAAATAAAATCGGTATTGAAAAAAACATAAATTATATTAGAAGAAAATAGTTAGGACCAAAAATAAAGAAAAAAAATTGTTTAAATAAATAAAAATTGGAGAAACAATTAAACATGTGTTGCAAATTGTATATTAAGAATAATAATTATAATTTTCATCATTTCTCAATGAAAGATGCAAAAACTGCATGATTATAGGTAGATTTAATAAAACATTGTTTTTAAACAATAAAAATCTTTCAAACAAATGAATAGTAGCGTGGAAATTTTGTTTTCCAGTGTGTAAATAATAAGTTATCAGTTATAAATGAAACCATTTAGAACTATGAATACAAAACAAATAATTGATTAAACAAATAAAAGTTCCTTTAAACAATTGAATATACATTGAAAAGTTTAGATAAAGAGTAATAATTATAATTCTTACAATTTTTCAACTGATGATGCAAAGAACTATATGATTCTGAGTGGATATGTGAAAATGTTTAAACAAATTAAAATTGATTAAACAATCTAAAATCGATTTGTAAATCTTATATTTCATTAATCAACAAGAATGTTTTTCTTAAAAGACGACAAAAAAATTTTAAACTTATTTTCTTGGGGGAAGTGGGAGCAAGACGGGGTACTGGTCTTAATTAATAAACTAATTACATCATCGTTTAATTAACACCATCATTTTGTGCATAAACTAGTTTTTCTATGACAGCTTTTAGTTAACAAGATAAATTTAAGATGAAACAAAGTTTATTATTTGTTTTATGAAAAAATATGTTTCTCATGATTTTCTCAATTTTTTTTTTCTTTAATAAGATAGTGCTTTTTTTAATTAAAACAACAGCATTCTAAAATTATATACAAAAGTTTGTATACGTGTCAGTGATTACTTTTACAGATAAGCACTTGTTTATATGGGTCAAAATTTCTGAACTGTCCAGGTCAAAAAATAAAATTTATTCAAACTTTGCTAAAGTGTTTCCATTGTTAGTGGGAGTGTAAATACCAAATATCTTTCAAATTCCATGAAATAGTTATTGAGTTACACAGTTTTAAAATTTTGAATTTTTTTAAAATGTAGTTTTTTAAATGTCTTATATTTCTAAGTAGATTGCATAAAAGTTAACATATATATATATTGATTTTTAAAGCTTTTTTTACAAGCTACTCGATGATAACAAAAGTTTTTACGTAAAAAAATTATTTGACCTTGAAATTCAAGTTTAAAGTGTTAATTTGATTGAATCGCGAAATCGGATTTTTTAAAAAAATGATAACCTATCTCAATGGAAAGCTTGACTTTTTTCCTATAAGATATGTAAAAATTAGAATGGAACTCTAATTAGTTTTGTCAAAAATACATCTCAAATACCCGTGCGCGCTAGAGAAACAATGGTTACTCGCGCTATTCGAGCGCGCGCGGGTGTTTGAGATGTATTTTTGACAAAACTAATTAGAGTTCCACTCTAATTTTTACATATCTTATAGGAAAAAAATCAAGCTTTCCATTGAGATAGGTTAAAATTTATTTAAAAAATCCGATTTTGAGATACAATCAAATTAACACTTTAAACTTGAATTTCAAGGTCAAATATTTTTTTTACATAAAAACTTTTGTTACCATCGAGTAGCCTGTAAAAAAAGCTTTAAAAATCACTATATATATGTTAACTTTTATGCAATCTACTTAGAAATATAATAAATTTAAAAAACTACATTTTAAAAAAATTCAAAATTTTAAAACTGTGTAACTCAATAACTATTTCATGGAATTTGAAAATATTTGGTATTTACACTTCCACTAACAATGGAAACACTTTAGCAAAGTTTGAATAAATTTTATTTTTTGACCTGGACAGTTCAGAAATTTTGCCCCATATGTGCATTAGAAAATAGTTTTAAGAAATTAATTTTTTTAGTTAATTCTTCTAGTCGGGGCAAGTAGGGCTACAGGTTATTTTTAGTCGGGTAAATCCAAATTTTATTTCAGAAGTTTATAGATCAAAATAGGTTTATTTTTAAGGTTCCGCCGTTGAAACAGGATTCGGTTAAAATCACTATTTCTGTCCTTTTACGAACCTCCCCCTAACTTTCAAACTATTTGAGATAGAGACTTAAAAATTGATACACATCTTTAATTTCACATGCGATTTACGAAAATGATATGAAAAACGTGATTAAATCTCATTATCATAGTTTTTCTAAGAGAATTTAAAAAAAAACATTATGGTGAAAAAACTTTTTTTTTTTAAAAAAACCGTGTCCTTCACCTAGCGCCCACAGTTTTTGACTTAGGGTGCTAAAATTTGGTATACATATGAAGTTTTGCGTGAATATTGCGCCAAAAATATAGATACAATTTTTTTTAGTTTATGATCACAGCGTTATCAAGGAATAACAAGATTTTTAGCAAAAAATGAAAAAAGTCGTCATGCCCCCCTCCCCCTAACGGCCAAAGTATTTGATCCAGATAGATGAAATTTAGTATACATGTGCAGTTTGACCTGTAGATTGAACGAAAAATATAGAGAACCTGATTGAAAATCGTAGGCATTGCATTGTCAAGGAATAAAATAAATTTTTAATAAACGTGCCTCCCATCTCCCTAGCTCCCAGATTTTTTAATTAGGGTTCTAAAATTTGGTACACAGATATAGTTTCTCATGCAGATTACACAAAAAATATGGATGATATATTTGGAGTTTATAATTATAGCGTTCTCAAGAAAATAATAAGATTTTTAGAAAAAAAATGATCATGTCCCCCTCCCACTATTAGCCAAAGTATTTGATCCAGATAGATGAAATTTGGTATACATATATAGTTTGACCTGTAGATTGCACGAAAAATACAGAGAACCTGATTCAAAGTTACCCGAAGGTTTAGTAAAATGTCAGATTTGACTTTCTCTACATGTTGCTAATTTTCTATTTAATCAGGTAACACATATTCCTAATAAGCCTTAGGTTATAAAATACTGCTAACCAAAGATAATCATTAGAATAGAAAACATAATATAAACATAATATTCTCATTGTCAGAGTTATTTAGCTTCAAACATTGAGGAGCCCATCTTGCCCCTACTTGCCCTATTTATCTCTATTTAAATTTAAAGAAATTTCTCTTTGCATTTCTAATGTAAAATAGAAAAATTCCCTCTGATCGTAGCACATTCCTTCTATTCTGCCTTTATCCGTAAAAATGACCTTGATCAGTGCCAGTGGGAAGATTCTAGAACTGACAGCCATTGATACCGAGGGTGATTAAAATAAATTTAGGGCACATTTGGGAGGAATTTAATGATTGTATGATAAAATGGTGTGGAGGATCCGTGTTCTTATCCCCTGCAGGTACGTATACGTAATTTTCAAAGGGCAAAAGTTCAACTGTAGGCATTGGCAGCTGGACCACGTTCTTGTCGTGGCAGGGGTTGTCCAACCGAGAAATAATACAAGCCCACTACGCGGAGAGACCAACCTACCCCTTACTATCCGAACACCCGTCGCCCGCAGATAAATCTTTCCGCCCTCTAATTGGCCTTCCCTCCATTTCCTCGCCCCATCCCACGATCTCGATTCCTTCTTCGTTTCCTTTCTTCTCTCTCTCTCTCTCTCTCTCTCTCTCTTCGTTCTCGGCTCTTCTCTACTCGTCTTCTTGTTTTACCGCCACCCTCGCACCCTTAACCCCTTCACTTCGTTTTCCCGTCCTCTATTTCTCAGTTGCCCCCCCCTTGCCCCCCACCCCTCTCAAGCTGACTACTCATTCGAAACGTAGCGGGCACTGCTCCAGGAAACATCCTCGCTCCCCCATGCGATTCATCCCAGCATCCCTCCGCGAGTTCGCGAATTATTAGAATTATTAGAGATTATATTGGCCGCAAAGTGTCCGTTAGCCGGCGAGAACTCAATTATGAATTAAGTTTCACGCCTCGGGATGAATTATGTATACGACTTCGTCGTTATACCACTGAAGGTTTATGAGAAATTGGAAAGAGAGGGAGAATGCTTTTCAAGAAAAATGTGTCTAAAATTGAGAATAGAAGTTTTTAAAAAGAATGAACTGATTTTATTTGAATATTATTCTCAAGTTTGAGAAGTTATTTTTTTCTACATCTATAAAGGGTTTCAGAACTGGGGGGAATGTTTGTTTTGATTTTGACTCAATTATATATAAATGGGCGAGAATAAAATTTTATTAATTTGTTTAAATACAAAAAACTTTAAATTAAGGGCCGGTTTCACCAGTACAGATTAAAACACTGATTAACTATATTATGGTTATTTAAACAAAATCGATAAATAACATTTATCCAATAAGAAGGGCTGCCAGTAGACTTGAAGATTGAAAATAGTGAAAAAAAGAATTTTTAATTTAAAAAAGGGGCCCGTATCATTTTGACACAAATTTTTTCGGGCAACTTGCTATATTGTACTTCTGAAGATGAATGTTAAATTGTACTCCTTCTAAAATCAAAGACTTTTAAGTCTTATTTATTAAATAATTGATTTTAATACATTAAATTAATATTAAAAGACTTAATTAAACCAGTAAGTTCAATTATTGAATAATTAAAACTTAAAAATCTTTGATTTTAGTAGTAGTAAAATATAACATTCATCTTTGGGAGTACAATATAACAAGTTGCCTGAAAAAATTTGTGTTAGAATGATATGGGCCCTGTATGTAATGAGTTTTTAGGAGAAAAAAGTGAGTAAATAGTGAGCTTTTAAATGAAAAAAAAGTGATTAAATAGTACATTTTTAAATAAAAAAAGTGAAAAAGCAATATAGAGTTTGATATTACTGATATTAAATGGGAGAGGGGGGGGGGGGGGGCGCCAACAGTAACAGCCATTCGAATTTGAAAAAAACAATTCGAAAATCGCAAAAATAATTGAAATATTTAGAAAATAGTTAAATAATGACAAAAATAATTAAATTTAAAAAAAAAAGTTGTAAATGACAAAACTAATTGAAAAATTAATTAAAAATCAAAAAATGTTGACAATAATTGAAACGAAATAATTGGAATTTAAATAAAGTAAATAATTAAAAAGTTTTAAAAATAATTGAAGTTTATTTATATTTATTTATTTATATACATGTTTACAAAAAAATAATTAAAGAATGTCAAAAATAATTAAAATTTGAAACAAAAGTTTGAGACTGGTGTAAAAAATTTAAATTTTCGCACAATAATTGAGATATTAAAAAAAAAAATTAAACTTTTTAGACAATAGTTGAAAAATTGATAAAAATAATAGAATTTTCAAGAAAATGATTGAAACTTGAAAGAAATATTTTAAAAAATATCATTTAAAGAAAATATTTCCAAAATGTCAAAAATATTTGAAAATAATTGATAATATTTAAAAAATTTAAAGAAAATACTTGAAAACTTGACAAAATAATTGAAATATTAAAATAAATAATTCAAAACTGGTGTAAAAATTAAAAAAATATAGACAATAATTGTAAAGTTAAAAGACAGAACAATTGAAATATTGTAAAAAATATTTCAAAACTGATCTAAAAATTAAAAAAATATAGACAATAATTGTAAAGTTAAAAAAAAAGTTGTAAGTTTGAGGAAAATAATTGAAAGTTGAAGAAATTAATTGAAGTTTGAAGACAATAATTGCAATTTAAAGAGAATAATTTAAAAATGGCAACAAAATTCAAATATGAAAAAATAATAAAAGTTTGAAGAAAATAATTAAAAAATGTCCAAAAAAATTAATAAATTCAAAGCAGTAGTAAAAATAATGATGATAATAATTGAAAACAGGTGTAAGAAATTTAAAAGTTCATGAAAATAAAAAAAAAAATTGAATAAAATAATTGCAATTTGTAAAAAAAAAATTCTAAAATGTCAAAAATAACAAAAATATGAAAAAAAATAATTGGAAAATAACAAAAACAATTTATTAATGACTAAAGTAATTAAAATTTGAAGAAAATAAAAATGAAAAATAACAAAAGTGAATTGAACTTGTGTAGATAATTTGGATATTCCTGACAATAATTTGAAGATTAAAGAAAACAATTGAAATTTTAAAAAAATAATTGAAATTACAAGAAGATAATTGAACAGTAACAAAAATAATTGTAATTTGAAATCAATAATTGATAACTGGTGTATAAAGTTAAACATTTAAAGACAATACTTGAAAAATTTACCAAAAAATTGAAATCTTAAGAAACTGATTGAACAATGACATAAATAATTGAAAGCTGCTTTATAAATTAATAATTTATAGAGAATAATTGAAGTTTGAAGCAAATAATTGAAATTTGTTGAAATTAATAGAAAAACAATGTACAAATTTAATAAACTTATGACAATAATGAAAATAATGAAGGAAATGATTGAAATTTGTAGAAAATAATTGGAAACTAATATAATAAATTTAAAATTACATGGCAATAAAAAAAAATTGAATTTATTTATTTATTTATTTATTTACGTGCAAAAGTCCATTAAAATGTAAAATTTAAAATTTTATTTCAAGTACCAATAAAATTAAAATTTGATATAAGAATAATAATTACTATATTAAATATCAATATGTCGCATTCAATAATTTGAATTAAATAATAATTGAAATTTATAAAAAATAATTTTAAAATTTCAAAAATAATAGAAATATGAAGAAAACAATCGTAAAATGACAAAAATACTTAAATAATGGCAAAAGTAATTGAAATTTGAAGAAAATTATTGAAAATTAACAAAAGTAGAATAGAAACATGTGTTGAAAATTTAAATATTCCTGTCAATAATTTAATGTAGGAAAAATAATTGAAATGTTGAGAAAATAATTGAAAAATGGCAAAAGTAAATGAAAACTTGTGTAATAAATTTAAATATTCATGATAATAATTTCAAGACTGAAGAGAATAATTGATATTTGAAAAAATTAAATTCAGAATCGCAACCTTTCCGGAAGTTTTTAAACTTGCAGCAAACTTGATGAAATTTTCGGAACTTCAAAAATGGTTAAGAAAGTTACAGAATAATTTAAACTGTATTTAATTTTTCAACTTTAATTTTTTCCAAAAAAGTAAAATAACGTCATTTGAATTTTTAATAAATTCGACTATTCGACACTTTAAATTAATCTAAATTTATTATTAAAATTCATATAAGTGTGTAATATATAAATTATTGTTAGTCATAATCAATATTTCATCATTAAGACCACCTCATCTGCATACTTTGTCTGTAAACTAAAACAATTTAAATATTTTCTGATAAGGAGAATCAAAATTAATAAAAAAGCAGGGACTAACTTCACTTTGGATTTTAAAACGTGGACGGAAAAAGATGAATAAATATAAAAACTAATCAACTTTACTTCAAGTTTTAAAACGTGGACAGAATTTATCAATAATTTACCAGATTAATATTCTAATTAAACTATTTAGGTAATATTTAGTTTATTAACAATTATTTTTCTGCTATATTTATTAAGATTATTTATAATTTCTTATAAATTTAATCATTTGTTAATTATTTGTATATCCTTAGAAAACAACTATCATGTAAAAAGTCTTTTTAGTTAATTTTAAGCCTTATTTTTAATTATTATATCTTAAATTTTAAGGTGAGTTTTTGTAAAAATAGAATATTTAGAAAACATTTTGAGGTTATTAGATTGAAAGTTGTATTATTAATTTATAATTATAGATGACTTTTGTAGAGGACACGATCGCTTGTGTCGAAATGTTTTATTTATGTTTGTAATTGTTCTCTTTGGAGAGATCAATTTAAATAAAATGAACTAAATTTATCCAGAAAATTCCTGAGAAGGTGTTTTTTATAAACAAAATGTTTGTTTAGCTTCAGTGGCATAGGAACCGGTGGGGCAGAGGGGACAGTTGTCCCCCCCCCCCCAGTCTGGAAAGTGGGGTGGCAAATATCATGTTTTGACCCCCCATAAATTTCAGGTTAAATGTACTGATATATATAATACGCATATACATATACATTTAATATATATATGTATATATATTAAATATACGTCATATTTAGCTGTTTGCCCCCCCCCCTCCGAAAAAAATTCACTCCTACGCGCCTGTTCAGCTTTAAAAATTGTTCTTAGGGCTACTTAATTTTTTGGGTTGAAGTTACAAAAATATTCCAACATTTGTGGACTTTTTTTCCAATTCATTTTTCCCACTTCCATTTTCCCAACACTTACAATTAGTCAATTACCAACAAAAATTCTTCCCAATAGTTTTTTTACCAAAGGTAAACAAATTACCAAGGATGCAAAATTTTTTCTTATTTTAATGCATGCAGTTCAAAATTTAATTAAAGGATATTTATTATGGAACCATATTATAGGGAAGTGAATATTAATAAAATTTAATGTATTTGTATACAAAAAAAATTTTAGGAGGTGAAAAAAAGTTTTGATTTGCATTCCAAACAGTTTTTTTTTCAGTACACGCACTTTTATTGTTGTTGCTTTCAGTTTTTTTTTTTAGGAACGAAAATCGTAATTTTTTCAGTGTGGTTCAGGTAAAGTATAAATTGGAAATAGTTATTTGGATGATACTGACTACTGTGGAACCACGTGTAATACCAGTGGAAGAAGAGAAGTTGAAGCGGCTTGGTATCTAAACCACCCTGCAGTTCGTTTCCATGTTGTTACATAATACACGCTGCGGCGCGGTTACGAGTATGAGGGATGAGATGCTGCGTTGCCTAATAACCTCTCCCTTCCAGGACAATCCCCGCACTCCGGAGCTAGAATATTGCGAGAAAGTGTTCGTGAACTCTGCATACAACCACTGCAAGAATAGCTACAGCCAGGAAAACGAGGACTAAACTACACAAGTCACGCGAAGTAATTATATGAGGGTGGAGTAGACTAGAATCATTTAAGAGTTGTGAATTTCGTAACTGAGGTCAATTTTCTCCAAAAAATTATTATCAACTGGAAACCAGCTAGAATGATTCGGAATTTTGGTCCGAACAGAAAAAAAAATGTCTTCAATTTTATAAAACTTTTTTGTACTTTTGGATCATGCCATTTACATCCGGGACTGCACATCATGAATTTTTAATTCTGGATTTGAAGTCTCAAATTTCAAATACCATATATCACATATCTCGAATTTCACATCTTGAATTTCATGACCCAAATTTTGCAGCCCAAATTTGACATTCCGGATTCTAAATCTTGGATTCTACATCTCGAATCCTACATCTCGGATTCTACATCTCAGATTCTACATCTCAGATTCTACATCTCGGATTTGTCATCCCGGATTCAACAGCTCGTATTCTATTTTCCAGATTCTACATCCCGAATTCCAAATTTCATATTTCGGATTTTACATCACCAACTCTAAATCCTAGATTCGTAATCTACATGCCGAATTAAACATCTCCGTTTTTTCATCCCTGATTCAACAGACCGAAATGCAGATTTAGGATTTTACATTCTGGATTCTACAATTTGTGTGCCATAATCCAGATTTTTCATCCCTAATTCTACTTCCGGGATTCTACATCCAGGATTCTACATTCTGAATGCTGCATTCCGGATTCTACGACCCATATAATCTACAAAATAAATTTCACTTCATGGAATGCACATTCAAAATTTCGCATCTTGTGCTCCATACCGCCTCCCGAATTCCATTTCCCAAATTCAACATCCCGGATTTCAAATCACAAATTCTACGTTTTCAATTTCACATTTTATATTCTAGTTCCAGAATTCCACATCCCGAATTTTATATGCCTGAATTCACATGCCAAATTTTACACCCTCATTTTGACATCCTGAAGTCGAAATTCCGAAATCCACATTCAGGATTTCACATTCTGAGTTACACAATTTTGAATCCGGCATTCTGGATTGCACACAACAGATTCGACATCCTGTATTCTAGAATCCAAATTCCAAATTCCGGATTACACATCCCAGATACTAAATTTTGCATTTCACTTCTCAGATTTCTCATAACAGATTTAATATCCCGGATTTCACATCTCAAATTTTACATTACAAATTTCAAATTCCAGGATGTTCCAAGATTTAACATCACCAACAAAACATCCCAGATTCCACATACCGAAATCTACGTGCGGAATTCCGCATTCTCATTTGCACAAATTAGAATTTTGGATTCGATATTCCGGATTGTACACTCCGTATTTTAAATTGAAAATTCTAAATCCCGGATTCAATATTCTGTCTTTACTTATCATATTTCTTATAGCAGATTTAATATGCCGTATTGAATATCCCAAATTCCATTTTCAGGATTTTACATCTATATTTCTGTATCCCGAAATCTACATCCCCGATTCCACTTCCCGAATTCTACATCCCGGATTTTACATTTTTCGTGTCAGATCCAGAATTACATTTCCCGTATTCGATACATCGGAGACTTTTCTAGTTATTTTTTTGAACTTTCAAACATTCTTCACTTTTTAATATTTTTTTTAATTCCTAATAACTTTATAACATTCTATAGTATTATTTTTTTATTCTAGTCAACTTCTTTAATTTGTCCCTATCTACAAATGTGTTTTTCGAATTTCTGATTAAAAATTCAATTGTTCAAATGTCTTTCTGTCTGTCTGTCCGTTTGTCTGTCTGTCTGGCTGTGTGAATAATTGAATATGTACATATAAATGTGTGTGTACTTTTTCTTGCGAAAAAGATAACACAAAGACGGTTCACAGGATTTAAATAAAATTTCGTATAATTATTTTAACGACTAAATTCTGAAGACAGACACAATGGTTTTCAAAAACAACAATTATAACAATTTTATTAAATTTTGATTTTTTTTAAACTTTAACTTATATAAAATATTTGTGTTTGTTTAAAATTTTAATAATTCTTTTGCGATTAAAAAATTTAAAAAACACTTTCTTATTAAATTTTTCTTTTATTCAACTAAATTTATTTAAAAAATATTATTTCTAACATTAAGAAATTACCTATATACAGTTTATATTTTGTCAAATTTTTTAGATCAAACAGGTAAAAAAAACCAAACAAAGAGAAATTATAATTTTCTTTAAATGAACTTATTACATTTATCTTGAGAAAAGAAATATTTTTGTTTTGGTCAAAACAAAATGCTCATGAAATAAATATCATTTTCAGCTTATTCTATATGTTTTTCTGTATATTTTCAAGATTTTCATTTTTATTCCTTAATATTTACTCACTTTCCAGTAGTTTTTCTTTATTATTTACTATAATTTTTTAAAAATTTTATTTGTTCCATAATTTATAATTGATGTAATTATAATTACACGACCCTGGCCAATATATCGATTTCATAATGAACGTTCATTAAAACAATTTTAGTGTCATTTTCATGAAAGAAAATTCTCGTTTTAGCAAAATTGACATTTTATAATTTCTGTACAAATAGAAAAACATTAATCTTGGGTGAAATCGATATTTTTAAAATAGGTTTGCAAATAATTTTCTATTGGTACGAGGAATTTTCTGTCAATCAATACTTCAATGTCATTGGCTTATTATCCTTTTCTTTACTTTATTTCATTTTTGTTAGTCTTTAATAAATTTTTGAAAATTTGATTATTGACGAATAATATAACTGTTGAGAGATTTTACGATAATTTTATTCATTTTAATCAGGATGGCTTTTATTTAATCAGTGGGTGCTTTAAAACTAATCTTTCAGTAAAATTTCAAAGATTTAAAATTTAATTTTTAACTACATTTGCATAAAACCCGTTTTTGTAAAAAAAGAACAAAAAGTAGAGAAACAAATTAGTATAGATTAGTAACAGTAATTAATGTAAAGTTACAAAATATTCATAAAATTTCACGCTAAGTATTAAAAAAAACTATGTATTAGAATTTATAATTAAATAATTAATTAAGTATATAATTAAATTATGTAAAAAAAGAAAGCTGCTTTAAATACTTACTTTCTAAGTATAACTTGCTTCCTTATTGTCGAAGCAATAAGTTGATTATTAATAAATTGAAAATTGCGCTTTTTTAGAAAATTGTGATTTATTCTTTAAAATTTTAACAAAATATACATTTTATATAGATCAGTCGATTTTTTTTAAAGCAAGGAACACGATTTTTTAAATACACAAAGTTTAATTTACAGTTTAAAAAATGTTTCTTTGAAAAAGACAAATTTTTAAAAAAATTAAAATTCAATAAAATTGTATATATTGGTTATTTTCAAAAACCCTTGTGTCAGATTCCAGCTTAAAGTAGTAAAATTAACCATGACAAGTTTTATATAAATCCGTTAAACCGTTTTCGAGTTATCGTGTTCACAAGAAAAAGTGCACCCGCACGCACACATACATCCGTTCATTTGATCAGGAGCTTACCTAAAAAATCTCTATATAGACGAAATTTAATAGGAATACAAAGCTTCCTCTATGAGGAAGCAAAAAACTAATAAACATTAAAATTTCTTTTAATACCATTTATTTTCCCCTTAATCGAAAAATGTTATTTGCCGTAATCTGCTAATGTTTGACGTGGCGTGCACCAGGGAAAAAGGTTCGTGATAAACTTTTGGGAAGTTTAGCCATAAATCAGGAAAATTACAAGAAGGGAAATTCGATAATAAATTGTGCTATATATTAGGTCGAGAATTTCCACTGAAATAAATAAATGCCACTCGTCCTTTTGAAATAGATCCGGAGCACAATTTCTCTCTTAGTTATAAGAGAAAAAGAATCGAATGAGCTCCAAGTAAAATAACTCGATGTTGGGTTATTCGTGCGTGCAGTGCAAGTCTTGTACATATATTTAAAGGGATATACCTATACAGAGGGACTTACTGGGATTCAATTACCGCAACGTCTGTGAGGCACGCTATTCCCACACCCTTGATAACCACCCCTCTAAGTCTCCGCCATTCCATCTCTTCAAGAACGAACAGGTGCTCTTGTGTCTGCTGTAAATTGCACCCCTGTAATCCAAAGTAAAGCGGTCGTTTTATCCGCGCCAAGGCGAGATGGATGCTCGCTACGTCTTCCGGATAATAGGTGGCTCTCTTACGCAACCTACCCCTCACACTTCCCTAACACACACTGAAAAATGATGCAACTACAATTCATGAAAAAAAATTCATTTTTATATTTGTGTCGAAATTATGAGATTTTTTAGATTTTTTATTTTTTAAAAATGTCCCATTCTGTGAAATTGAGTTTTGAATTGACTTATTAAGCCATAAATAATGTTTTCCTGTTACTACCCGCGAACAAATGGTCAGTATGGGCAAAATCTAAAATAGTATGGGGCAAGACACGAACTTTTCATCAAACTTGACCAGACAATGGGACAAGTATGGGATCATGCCGAATCCCACACTACTAGTATGGCATCGATTTTTCAATTTAAACAATATCATAAAGAATAATTATGGCAATATGGAAAATTACCAAAAATGAATTATCCATTTGCTATACTAGCAGCATGGGAAATATGAAGTATGGTAACTATATGCTTATGGACCACACACCATTCCTGTTATAATGACAAAATTACAGCAACTACAGAAATCATTCATACAGTCAATGATGATACTTTTAATATAGGAAATTGAAACAAATTGGGTATAGTCCGCAGCACATACTTTTACAAGTTTCCCATAGTTTGAATATGGAAAATTGTCAAAAAAGTTTAAAAATAAACACCTACTTGTAGTACGGATATGGTTGATATCCAATACTTCTAGAATGGTCAATTAAAAAGTTTAGTTATATTACATACCTAACATTCACTTATCTATGAGCCATACTTGCAAAGCGGAAAACTTAGAAGTATGGTAACTATCCATGTCCCATACGTAAAGTATGGGAAACTTAGAAGTACGAAGGTTATCAGTATACCATTCTCGCAGTATAAAAAATTAACAAGAATGGATTATCCATGAGCCATACTTGCAATATGGGAAATTTAGAAGTATGGTAAATATCCATGTCCCATACTTGAAATATGGGATATTAACAAGCATGGAAATTATCCTTATCCCATACTTTAAGTATGGGAAACCAAAATAGTACGACTATTATCAATATGCCATTCTCGCAGTATGGGAAATTAACAAGAATAGATTATTCATGTCCCATACTTGCAACATGGGAAGTTTATTTCTGTTTCCCATACTTAAAGTATGGGATCAGGATAATTTCTATGCTTGTTAATATCGCATATTTCAAGTATGGGACATGGATAATTGCATGCTTGTAAATATCCCATATTTTAAGTGTAGGATATAGATATTTACAATACTTCTAAACTTCCCATGTTGCAAGTATGGGACATAAATAATCCATTGTTGTTAATTTCCCATACTGCAAAACTGAGATATTGATAATAGCCGTACTACTTCGGTTTCTCATACTTAAAGTATGGGATAGGGATAATTTCCCTGCTTGTTAATATCCCATATTTCAAGTATGGGACATGGATAATTGCCATGCTTGTAAATATCCCATATTTTAAGTGTAGGATATAGATATTTACAATACTTCTAAACTTCCCATGTTGCAAGTATGGGACATGAATAATCCATTCTTGTTAATTTCCCATACTGCAAAACTGAGATATTGATAATAGCCGTACTACTTCGGTTTCTCATACTTAAAGTATGGGATAGGGATAATTTCCTTGCTTCTTAATATCCCATATTTCAAGTATGGGACATGGATAATTGACACGCTTGTTAAAATCTCATATTTTAAGTATAGGATATAGATATTTACAATACTTTTAAATTTCCCATATTGCAGGTATGGGACATAAATAATCCATTCTTGTTAATTTCCCATACTGCGAGAATGGCATATTGATAATAGTCGTACTATTTTGGTTTCCCATACTTAAAGTATGGGATAAGGATAATTTCCATGCTTGTTAATATCCCATATTTCAAGTATGGGACATGGATATTTACCATACTTCTAAGTTTCCCATATTGCAAGTATGGTTCATGGATAATCCATTCTTGTTAATTTTTTATACTGCGAGAATGGTATACTGATAACCTTCGTACTTCTAAGTTTCCCATACTTTACGTATGGGACATGGATAGTTACCATACTTCTAAGTTTTCCGCTTTGCAAGTATGGCTCATGGATAAGTGAATGTTAGGTATGTAATATAACTAAACTTTTTAATTGACCATTCTAGAAGTATTGGATATCAACCATATCCGTACTACAAGTAGGTGTTTATTTTTAAACTTTTTTGACAATTTTCCATATTCAAACTATGGGAAACTTGTAAAAGTATGTGCTGCGGACTATACCCAATTTGTTTCAATTTTCTATATTAAAAGTATCATCATTGACTGTATGAATGATTTATGTAGTTGCTGTAATTTTGTCATTATAACAGGAATGGTGTGTGGTCCATAAGCATATAGTTACCATACTTCATATTTCCCATGCTGCTAGTATAGCAAATGGATAATTCATTTTTGGTAATTTTCCATATTGCCATAATTATTCTTTATGATATTGTTCAAATTGAAAAATCGATGCCATACTAGTAGTGTGGGATTCGGCATGATCCCATACTTGTCCCATTGTCTGGTCAAGTTTGATGAAAGTCAGTTCGTGTCTTGCCCCATACTATTTTAGATTTTGCCCATACTGACCATTTGTTCGCGGGTATGAATTTGGATTGAGTTATCCAAAAGAAAATGCAGAAAACATTAGAATTTTTTCAAAGGTGTTACGTCTGATGTACACAATCCCTTACCATATGTGTACGTCCATATGAAAAGGGCCCACTTTGGCACTATTGGACTTATCTATATGACCATATTCTTTATTAAATTTCGAACATTTCGAGAGGTCTTGGACCCCTTTAGATAAAAAATTCACAAAGTTATAAGCATTCAAAGTTAAAAGTATCAAAATCCTAGTTTTGAGAAAAACGAGTTTAAAGTTCAAGATTTCCATAAGCGCCCATGCATTTTTAAAATTAAAAATAAGATTTCTTTGTGTTTTTAATTACTATAAAGTTATTGTAAATGCATGATTCGACGAAGGACATTACGTAGTATGTTTTTCAGCAATAAAAAAAATTTCGAAAATCTGAATCTTCTTTAGAAAAATGCGAATATCTCGATAAATAAAATCGACAACCTGGGCCCTTTTCATATGGACGTACACATATATTCTAGTACTTCGTTTTAACGGTGTTCCACAGCCAAAGTTTAAGAAGACGTTAGGGGATGCCCCCATTGTTTTTTTTTCCTAAGTACAGTCCTGACTTCCTAAAACATATGGCACAGTGTGAAGATGGCTGCATATGATCATCTCCACCCCTCACATCATTCTTTATGAAATGTGTCAAAAAGTCCCATTCGCAATTCTCATCCTAAATTGACATCCAATAATGAAATCGTTCCGCGTTTGATGTGTTAGTTTTTATAGTGCCGTACAATGGTCAGGCATTTTTTCCAATTTGGGTACTGTTTGTGCACAAATAATTAGTGAATTATAAATTCGAGTGCGGACCGTACTTAGGAAAAAAACGTTGGGGGCTGACCTTAACGTTTTTTTCTAAGTATGGTCTTAAAAACTTTGGCTGTAAACACCGTTAAATCAATTTCAATTAAGAACTTGATTTAGGATGAGGATTAAGTCGATGAGAGTACTAAAATTGATTGTAGAAAATTTATTTATTATGAGTTGAGAATTTACAATATGATTTTATAAATTGAGCCTTACTTTTGAAAGATGAAAAGATTGTCGTTGAAACTCAAAGATTTGTTTGTTGAAGACAAGCGATAAAGCAGAAGTAGGCTGGTAGTAAATTAGTTGTTTTGTAAAAAAGGGATGATTTCGATGCAACAACTTGTGTTTCTCACAAAAACGATGTAACTTTCAGTTAATATGCGAAGAGATAAACTGGGACAAATTGATAGAGTTTGAATAATATTACACTGTACTTATTAGCGTGTTGTAATACAGTACAAAGGTAACACTCCAAATAATAATTGATCGAGAATTGTATACTTCCGACGAGATAAAGAATGTGGTAAAGATCCGGACTGATGAGCGGAAAACCGTGATGAAATAAGACTGTTGTGTTGTAAAAACTCGAACTGTCCTTATCATTTTGATGGTCTAATTTATATTGAAGAATTGGGAAGGAAAATAGCCGATTTTCCTTCTCTCCGTTTCTTCGAATAATTAAATTAATATTTTATTATTTACCATATTGAAACTTGAATTTTAATTATTTTAAACGAAACTTGGAGTTGGCATTATATTATTCTGAACATTGAATAGGAATCATATTACACGGACCACGAACTAGCTTCATATTGAACTGAGCTTGGAATTCGAATTTTATATTTTTGACAATTGAAGAAGCTTCTGATCAACGGGAGGCAATTTTCAATTAATTTCTCAACATTTCAATTATTTTTTTCTATCTTTAAATTATAGCCAGGAATATTTAAATTTTTAACACCAGTTTCTATTATACTTTTGTTAATTTTTAATAATTTTCTTCAAATTTCAATTACTTTTATCATTATTCAAGTATTTGTGCCATTTTACGATTGTTTTCTTCATATTTCTATTATTTTTGCAATTTTAGAATTATTTTCTACAAATTTCAATTAATATTTTAATCAAATTATTAAATGCGACCTATTAATATTTAATACAGTGATTATTATTGTTATATCAAATTTTAATTTTATTGTTACTTGAAATACATTTTTAAATTTTATATTGTAATGGGCTTTTTCTCGTAAATAAATAAATAAATAAATAAATTCAATGCTTTTTATTGACATGAATTTTTAAATTTATTATTTTAGCTTTTAATGATTTTCTAGAAATTTCAACCATTTTCTTCATTATTTTTATTACTGTCATGACTTTATTAAATTTGTACATTTTTTTCAAATTATTTCAACAAATTTCAATAATTTTCTTCAAACTTGAATTATTCTCTATACATTTTTTATTTATACATCAGCTTGCAATTATTTATGTCATTATTCAATCAGTTTTTTAAAATTTCAATTGGTTGGTCAATTTTTCAAGTACTATCTTTAAATTTTTAATTTTATGCATCAGTTATCAATTATTTTATTCAAATTACAATAATATTTGTTATTTTTCAATTGCCTTTTTTTAATTTCAATTATTTTTAAAACTTTTTAATAATTTTTTTTTTAATTTCAATTGTGTTTCTTAATTTTCTAATTATTGTCAGAAATATCAAAATTTTCCACACAAGTTAAATTCACTTTCGTTATTTTTCAATTCTTTTCTTCAAATCTCAATTACTTTTGTCATTAATTAATTACTTTTGTCATTTCCCAATTATTTTTTTCATATTTTTGTTATTTTTGCCATTTTAGAATTATTTCTTACAAATTGCAATTATTTTATTCAATTTTTTTTGTTGTCATGAACTTTTAAATTTTATACACCTGTTTATTGTCACGAATGTATTAATTTTTTAATACTTTTTTCAATTATTTTTTTCAAGCTTTAATTATTTCTCTCATATTTGAATTTTTTTGCCATTTTGAAATTATTCTCTTCAAATTTCAATTATTGTCTTCAAATTTTAACTAATCTCTTCAACTTTCAATTATTTTTCTCAAACTTATAATATTTTTTTTAACTTTACAATTATTGTTTATAGTTTTTTAATTTTTACGCCAGGTTTGAATTATTTATTTCAATATTTCAATTGTTTTGTCAAGTTTTCAAGTATTTTCTTCAAATTTTTAATTTTTTTAAAGTTATCGATTATTTTTATTATTTTTCAATTATTTTGCCAAATTACAACTATTTTTGTCAATATTCAAATATTTTTGACATTTTTAAATTATTTTCTTTAAATGTCTTTTTCTACAATCTTTTATTGTTGTCATGAATTTATTAACTTTGGAAGATCAGTTTTTAATTATTTATGTCATTATTCAATTAGTGTCTTCACATTTTAATTATATCGTTAAATTTTCAATTATTTTATACAATTTTTAAATTAATGTACTAATTTTTATATTTTTTACTTCATTTTTGAATTTATTTCTCATTTTTCATTAATTTTTAGGGTTCCGTACCGTAAAACGGAACCCTATTAAAATCACTATGTGTGTCCGTTTTCGCACCCCCTCTAACTTCTAAACTATATGAGCTAAACTCTTCTAATTTGGTCCAAATATGTAATTTCACCTTGGATTTACGAAAATGATATGGAAAACGCGATTCGAGCTCATAAACATGCCGAAATCCAGCAAAAACCACTTTTTTTGCCCTAAAATTAAAAAAAATGACTATGTCCCCCCCCCCTAATCTTCTAAACTATTTGACTTAGGATGCTGAAATTTGGTACACATATGTAGATTTACGTGTAGATTACAGGAAAATTATAGAGAACTTTCGTAAAGACTGTCTTCATAGTGTTTAATAGCCAAAAAGTACAATTTTTTGAAAAAAATTCGAAAAAATGACCATGTCCCCCCCCCCTAATCTTCTAAACTATTTGACTTAGGACGCTGAAATTTGGTACACATATGTAGATTTACGAGTAGATTACAGGAAAATTATAGAGAACTTTCGTAAAGACTGTCTTCATAGTGTTTACTAGCCAAAAAGTACGATTTTTTGAAAAAAATTCGAAAAAATGACCATGTCCCCTCCCCCTAAACTTTCAAACTATTTGACTTAGGATGCTGAAATTCGGTACACATATGTAGATTTACGTGTAGATTACAGGAAAATTATAGAGAACTTTCGTAAAGACTGTCTTCATAGTCTTTTCTAGCCAAAAAGTACGATTTTTTGAAAAAAATTCGAAAGAATGACCATGTCCCCCCCCCCTAATCTTCCAAACTATTTGACTTAGGATGCTGAAATTTGGTACACATATGTAGATTTATGAGTTGATTACAAGAAAATTATAGAGAACTTTCGTAAAGACTGTCTTCATAGTGTTTAATAGCCAAAAGGTACGATTTTTTGAAAAAAATTCGAAAAAATGACCATGCCCCCCCCCCCCCTAATCTTCTAAACTATTTGACTTAGGTCGCTGAAATTTGGTACAGATATGTAGATTTACGAGTAGATTACAGGAAAATTATAGAGAACTTTCGTAAAGACTGTCTTCATAGTGTTTACTAGCCAAAAAGTATGATTTTTTGAAAAAAATTCAAAAAAATGACCATGTCCCCCCCCCCCCTAATCTTCCAAACTATTTAACCTAGGATGATGAAATTTGGTAGATGTATGTCGATTTATGTGTAGATTACTGGAAAATTATATAGAAGTTTGTTAATGTTCTTCTTCATAGAATTAACTATCCAAAATTCGTGTTTTTTAAAAAAAAAGTTTGAATAATAATTGGTGAATTAAAAAATGACCCTGATCCCCAGCTTCAAAAGTTTTGACTTATAGTGCTAAATATTTGTACCCATAAAATTTTATTTAGTGTATAATAAAAATTATTTTAAAAAAAGGGTTTCCTGGTGGATATTTTTAAATCTCTACCTCATATATTTAAAAAAAAATTAGAGAGGTACGGAACCCTTCGACTTGGTACGAGTGTAACTCGTACTTGCATGATTTTTTTTCTAAATTTCAGTTATTTTTGGCATTATTCGACTTTTTCTACACCTATACATATGTTCAAATTTTTTAATTATTTCTTTTAAGTTTTAATTATTTTCTTGACAATTCTAATTTTTTTCTAATTTTTCAACTATTGTCTAACTAGTGTGATTTTCACCCCAGCTTTCATAATTATTTATGATATCATTCAATTAGTTTCTTTACATTTTACTTATTTCATCAATATCTCAATTATTGTGCGAAAATTTAAATTTTTTACACCAGTCTCATACTTTTGTTTTAAATTTTAATTATTTTTGGCATTCTTTAATTATTTTTTGTAACTTCAACTAGTTCTGAAACTATTCAATTATTTACTTTAAATTCCTATTATTTCGTTTGAATTTTTGTCATCATTTTTTTATTTTTAATTAATTTTTAAATTAGTTTTGTCATTTACAATACCAAAATTTAATATTTAATGTTAATTTAATATCAGTAATATCAAACTCTATATTGCTTATTCACTTTTTTATTTAAAAACATTACTATTTAATCACTTTTTTTATTTAAAAGCTCACTATTTACTCACTTTTTTCTCATAAAAACTCATTATTTACTTTCTTTGTTAAATTAAAAAGTCTTTTTTTCACTATAAAGTCCACTGGCAGCCCTCCTAATTGGATAAATATTATTCTGGTTACCTGCCACTTTGTCGGATCGTACAATATTTGGTTAATGTGCGATTAATATTTAATGTGTCACACTCTTTCGTGGATGCCAGTACTGATCATCGTGGGATTGTCCTTGCACATGAGATTGGATGTGAGTCCCGTTTTCACAAGAGTTCAAAATATTATGTCGCCGGTCGTGTTTATAAACTGTCAAAACATTGGTGGCAGCCATTTTGATTTTGTCGCTGGGCGTCAGCGCCACCACCACTGTACCTGATTTACGTTCCTCAGTCGGTCGCCGCTCTATCTGCCGATCGGCGGGTAATTGAAATATTTTTCGTGAGAGCGGCATCGCATTGAAAACTATTAACAATAGGGAATGGGAAGGAAGATGTAAAATCGAATATCGATCGAATTTTCAGTTTTACAAAATCAAATTTATTCGATTTAAAATCGATTTTAATTCGAATTTTCCATTGCAGGCTTAAGAATCGATTTTACCATATACCTAATTGACGAAGCGTTCTCGCTCTCGTCATTCTGAACTGGTGTATTCGACCCTTTGATCGTATTTTTCTAAAAAGTGTAAAACTTTATAAAAATGTAATTAAATAAGACTGACAGGGCTCCATTTGGGCCATTGTGCCCTCTCAGGTGAGCTCCTATATTAACTTTTGTTTATTTTATTGATGAAGTAGAATCTCCTAATATTTTTGTAAATTTTGAGTCAGTGTTCAGTGCGCATTAAAAAACCCCCACTAAATTGAATTAACATCCATCTTCTCTTTTTTAATACCGTAAAAAATCTCATTAAAGTTATTTATAAAAACTTACAATCCATGAAATTTTTATCTACAAGATTTTTATTTTATCGTAAAATCCCTGTATTATAAAAATTCCCTCAACTTTACCAAAAGTTATAAAGTCCTCAAGATAACAGACCTCATAGATCGTGGAATGCACTAAATCGCTTTTAAATCAAAATCCAATATTTCCAAAACTCCTCCCCTTCCTTTCACATCTCGAATACAAAACTGTTGCAATAAACCCGAAACTTCCTGGACAAAAACGAAAATAAATGACTCTAATAATCCTACCGAGAAGAATTCCCATAATTCCCGAGAATCAAGTGTAAGACCAGAAAGCCAAGTTGATTTACACTCTATCTATTTGAAATTGCAATAACTTACTGGAGCGAGGGGCGATCGGTGTAAATTTGCCGAAAAAAGTAAATACATTTAAGACCCGATAAAATGAGTCGAGAGACGTCATTCGACTACGAGAGATGAATGGGCGCCTCGTGCGCAGATCCATGTATCGTTTGGTTTCATCCTAAGTACATAATTCATCTGGCGTGCACCATTGTCGGAGCTTCATTAATACAAATGGCGTCTGCTGGATTCCACTCGCGCCTTCCCCACCCCACTGCCAGGTTACGACGACAGGGAGCGTGTGCACCAAACCAAAGTCGCTATTCCAAACCCGGGGAAATACACCCTCATTGGCGAATACAGGGGACATATTTTTCCAGTCCTTGTCGACTTTCATGAGAGCGTCTTTTCGCAATAACATATTAATATCTGGCTGTCGTCAGACTTATGAACATTGGAGAAAGCTCGACCCGGGATCAAGCTAGTGGCCGTTAAAATCGGGCCCACTTCGCTATGGAATACGTTCAAGCGGGATTTTAAGCGTCGTAAAGCGACCACTGCACGTTTCTAGCTGAGACGCAAGAGACACTATACAGAAATTGATAACGGGTCGTCCGGATAACGATGTCAGATCTGATCTAGTGCTGGGAAATTGCAATAAGAAAAGAGACTTTTGAAATTGTCGACTTTACACCCTCGGCAATCAAGAGTTGGAGGATTGTTATATGAACGGAGAAATTGAGAATTTACTATACTTCTGAATTCGATAGAATAATGATTTTAATCCGGAACTGTATTTCTAATGAGGGAATTATTAATTTTATATACAAGGAAAAAAATGTATTTGTGAATTTAGTGCTAGATCGTCGAATGTTAATTATTTTTTTAACAATTACGCATCACTGCCGGCTAAAATTGTTGGACCATTTACAAAAAAATGGGATTAAAAATATGACTGTTTTAAAATGTTGATAACTCTGTCAGATATTAGCAAATTGAAATTTTTCATAGACCATTGGAAAGCTTCTAAAATTTCACGTTAGATGGCCTTCTTCTAAAGTTTTTTTGACTAATAGAAACGGAGATTCAATGTGATGAATACAGGTGGATTTTTCATTTTTTGTTAATTTTCATTGTTCAAGTTTGGTATGCTGCAATTTCAAGAAAAGTAATTGGAAAATTTTTAAATTAAGCTAAATTAAACCTTAAACTATTAGCTTTAAAATAAGCCAAAGATAATTAAAATATCTTGTCTGGTTCAAAAGTTATATGTAAATGTGTGTAAAGAACAAAGCGCGACAATTCCTTTGTTTCCTCCCCTCTCCGTCTGTCACCACTAGAATCGTTGCGTTTTTTGGTATCATACATTTACTTATAACTTTTAAACCAGACAAGATATTTCAATTTTCTTTGGCTTATTTTAATGCTAATAGGTCCAGGTTTAATTTAGCTTAAATTCGAATTTTTTCAATTACTTTTCTAGAAAATGCAGCCCACCAAACTTCAACAATAAAAATTGACAAAAAATGAAAAATTCACCTGTTTTTATCACATTGAATCTCCGTTTCTGTTAATCAAAAAAGCTTTAAAATAATGCGATTTAACGGGAAATTTTATTAGCTTTCCAATGGCCTATGAAAATTTTCAGTTCGCTAATATTTGACAGAGCTATCAACTTTTTTAGACAGTAATGTTTTTAATCCCATTTTTGTATAAGTGGTCCCACAATTTTGGCCAGTAGTGTATTTAGGAATGATTTTAGTTGGAATACATACATTCAGCATTTCTTTACATGTAACAAAATTTGTTAAAGTTAAATACTGTATTTCAAAAAATATATAAGGTAAATAAAAAGATAAGTCACATGCCCCATTTATTCGAGTCTATAGACTCGAAAAACATTGGAAATCCAGTTATTGCCTCAAGCTTAATTATCAAACATAATGAAATTTGAAAAATCGAATAACTGATGGTGAAATAAAAAAAGACTGAAATAAAATAATTAAAGGTAGAAAAAAAAACTCTTATTTATAATTCAAGCAATTTTTAGGTTAAAATTAAGTATAGACCATATCTGTAGATTCTGTAGACTTAAAATTTGTTAACAATCTTTTTTTAAATAATTAATTAAAATAACAGTTAGTGTTAATACACGACTTATATTTATAAATAAAACATTATTTTAATTTATAATTACTATATAAAGAAAAAATATAAAAAATCTATTCATTAGTTTATAAGAATCTAATAACTGGCAATTAGTAAAAAATTGCTCCAGTTATCCAACATTTAATAAATTTGCAAAATAATGATTAAAACCTCAATTTTCTTGTTTGCATGATTTATTTAAAGTATAATACTAAACCAGCATATCAACAGTGGCGTAACTGGGGGTGCAAGGGCCCTGGAGCAAAAAGGAAAATGGGGCCCTAATTATATATAATAATTTATAAGTTTAATTAATTAATACATTTATTCATTCTGTCTACACCTGATATATGTCACTAGATATTTTTTTCTTTTAAAATTTTAAATCATATTTAACCTTTTGAAATGTTCTCAAAATTTTTAAATTTATAGCAATTTTAATTTCTTCAAACAGTTAATGTGAACTTGAATTGATTAAAAGTTCAATTAATCCACCTTTCAAAAATACTAAATTTCAAGTGAATTTTAATTTTCCAACTATTTTCTACAATCCTTAATTATTTTCATTGTTTTTAAATTGATTCCCTAAATCTTAAATTTACCTTCCTCAAATTTCAATTATTTTGTTTAGTTTTCTCAATCACTTTTTCAATTTTTATTACTTTTGCCTTAACATTAAATCAATTTAATTATTTATTCCTTAATTTTATATTATTTATCGCAAATTTAAATTTATTTTTTTAACTTACCATTAGCTTTGTCATTTTGTAATTGTTATTTTCAATTTTTAATCACTTTCATAATTTATGAATTAATTTACTGTACTTTTAAATATATATCTCAATTTTCAATTCTTTTGTTCAATTTTCATTTCTTTTATTTATATTGCAATTATTTTCTCCATCTTTTAATATTTTCATTATTTTTCAATTAATTTCCTAAATTTTTAGTTATTAACTCAAATTTTAATTATTGTGATGAATTTTCAATTTTTTAAAATATTTTTCAATTACTTTTACTTTAAAATAAATTCTGTAATTTCATATTATTTTTTCCGATTTTAAATTATTTTCATTCTTTTGGCACAATTTTCAAAAATTTCAATTATTTATCTAAAATTTCAATTATTATTTTCATCAATTTTCGATTATTTCTGCGATTTTTTAATTATGCTCTTTGATTAAAATTTTAGGTAATTTTGTAATTATTTTCCTCTTTTAAACATATATTCTATGATTTTTTTCAATTATTTTGCTCACATTTTATTTACTGTTTTCATTCTTTCATATTTAAATTATTTTCATCATAAATCTCAATTATTTTTCTCAATCTTAAATTATTTTCAGCATATTTGAATCATTTTTTGAATTTTGAATTAATTTTATTATTTTCAATTATTTTCCTCGATTTTTAATTATTATTCTCATTGTCTAAAATTATTTTCTAGAATTTTTAAGTAATTGTTCTTAAATTTCAATTATTTTCTTAAATTTTAAATTATTTTCAATTGTTTATATAATTTACATTTTTTTTATTAATTATCGTAAATTTCATTTATTTTTAGCATTCTTCAATTCTTTTCTGCAATTTTAAGTTATTCTCAGTTTTTTCAATTGATTTCTAAGATCTTCATATATTTTTCTTAAATTAAAATTATTATTATTTTTTTTTTTTTAAATTCTCTAATTTTTTAAATTATTTCACTCAAATCTGATTTAATTTAACTGAAGCAGTTGTATTTTTTTTCCGTGTATCATTTTTTTAAACTATTTTCTATACAATTCTTAATCATTTTGTAGTTTTAAAGTTGTTTCCCTGAATCTTAAATTTACCTTCTTCAAATTCCAATTATTTTGTTTAATTTTCTCATTCACTTTTTCAATTTTAATTATTTTTGCCTTGACATTAAATCAATTTAATTATTTATTCTGTAATTTTATATTATTCATCGCAAATTTAAATTTATTTTTTTAACTTGCCATTATTTTTGTCATTTTGCAATTATTATTTTCAATTGTTAATCATTTTCATAATTTCTGAATTAATTTACTGAGCTTTCAAATATATATCTCGAATTTCAATTATTTTGCTCAAATTTTATTTACTGTATTCATTCTTTCATATTTAAATTATTTTCATCATAAATTTCAATTATTTTGAGCATATTTGAATCATTTTTTGAATTTTGAGTTAATTTTATAATTTTTCAATTATTTTCCTCGATTGTTAATTATTATTCTCATTGTCTAAAATTACTTTCTAGAATTTTCAAGTATTTTTTTCAAATTTCAATTATTTTCTTCAATTTTTAAGTATTTTAATTGGTTTTCTTAATTTCAATGTTTGTTTCATATTTTAATTATTTTCATCAAGTTTTTAAATTGTAAAATTATTTTTCAATTATTTTCTAAAATTTATATCCTTTAATTTTCAGTTACTTTCATTGTTTTTCGTAATTTTCAAAAATTAATTCACTTTATTTTACTCTCCCCGCACATATCGCAGGGTTCGAGGATTCAATTACATATATCTTAATCTACTTAGCTCCCTTTACATTTTTCTATTACAATAACTTTCTTATAATACCTATTTACAATTATTCTAAACTGCTTAAATCTAAACGCCATCTTAACCTACTTTAACCATTTATTTGCCAAGTGCCTGGGCTTCCATTTCCCGTTCCTTTTGCCAAATCTGACTTTATACCCTTTTATCGCCCACCCTCTTACATGTTAAAATTCTCTTTTTCCTTTCACTCTTTACACAATCACTCATCCTCCTCTCTTTTTCACTTCTCCATTTATTCCTCTTTCCTTAATTACCCCCACCTTTCCTCAATACATTAACCTAACCATACACTTCATACACCTATACCCACTCATATTTTTATAACCTCTCCTGTCTCTTCTCGCACTTTCCATCTTATTCCGTCCACCCAGACACTATCTCTCCCCATCCTTACTTCGCTTCCATTTCTTCTCTCTGCCCACGCTTTCTCTTCCAAAAACCACCTTATCCTTCTCTCTCTCCATGTTCTATCTTCATCTATTCTCTTCCCACTACCTCTCAACCTTCCCCTTAATTTCATTACCTCATATTTATCCTCCTCATCTTCCAACTCTACTATCCATAATTTTGCCATCTCCTGATCTATTCCTCTAATTCCCTTAACTTTTTTAATCGTTACCTTCGCCCCAATTCCTGCTAGCAATTTCTCTACTTCCTCTTTGCTTTCCCTATACCCTACATTCAAACCTCTAATTATGATGTTCCTCTTTCTTTTTTCCTTCTCCAGAATCTCAACCTGGCTTGCTAACTCTTTCATTTTCCTTTCCAAATTATCGTCTCTAACTTCTCCATTCTTCTCTCTACTTATTCCTTTTTTTCCCCAATATCTAAAGCCTCTAATCCACCATTCTCATTTTCCCACTTTCCTCACTCCAATCCGATATTTCTTTCTCCAACCTATTCATTCTATTCCACATATTTTCTTTTTCCTTTTTCCAATTTTCCTCCCACTTTTTTAACTTCCTTTACATCCCGCCTATCTCCTCTTTTATTACCTCAGTCTGCCTATCTCTTTTTTCTTCTATGTCCCTAACAATCTCTATTTTGTCCCACACTTCTGCCCATTCTCTATCGAAACTTTTAACCAATTTCTTTACTAACTCGAGTAAATCGATGCAGTCCTCACACTTCATAATTTTCCCGCCCTTTCCCCTTCCTTTCTCGCCTATAAAATTTTGTAATTCAGACCTTTTCCCGCCTGTACTACTTGAGTCAACTTTCGCCATTCTAGATCCCTACCTTACCTACACTTCATTCGCTCTCCTCGTAGCTCACTCTATCTCTCACACTCACTCCCCACTCTTTCTACCTAACCTCACAATTCACACTTTCCTTTTACCTTCTTAACGTTTTACATTCACACTATTTTCTACATGCATTCTCTCTAAAACAATCACCTTACCTTGCTCACCACTTTTCAATCATACCACTTCCCACCCTTAATTAATAATGAACAATTCACTAAAAAACAATTTTCCCTTCACAAACGCGTGCACTACTTTACGGTACCGGAAACGGAAGCCCTTTTCAAAAATTAATTATTTATGTTTAATTAAAAATTATTCTCTTCAATTTTAAATTATGTTTATCTTGTTTCATTTATTTTCTCTAATTTTTAATTATTTTCTTTTTTTTCCATGAACTTCTGAAAGTTTTAAGTATTTTTCTGAAATTTTTTTTAACTTTTCTACATTTAAAATATATTAAGTAATTTTGTCAATTGTTTTCTCAAATTTGAATTACATTTTTCAATTTTATATTATTTATCTCAATTTTCAATCATTTTTGTTTTTAATTTTCATTTATTTTTCCTAATTTTTCATTATTCAATTTTTTTAAATTTATTTTTAAGGTTTGCAAGTAATTTTCTCAATTTTAAATTATTTTCTTTGTTTTTAAAACATTTCTATGAATTTTTAAATTACTTTCGCCAATTTTTAATTGATTTCATTTTTTTTTTCAATTAATTTGAAAAATCAGCAATTATTTTGTTTAATTTCAATTATTTCTTGCAATTTTTTTTAATTCTACAATTTTCTACATTTTGTCTTAAAAATAAAATATTTATTAGGGTTAACTGAGGGCCCCCTAAACTCAAGGGCCCCAGGGCACTGACCCACTTTGCCCCTTAATAGTTACGCCACTGCATATCACAGCTTCATGGTGAAAAACTATAAAATTACAATTTCCGATTATGAAGTTTAATGGACACTTGGAAGAATTCTTTGAGAAAATTTGATGAAAATTTTCGAGAAATTTTTTCCGAAATTTCCTCAAGTATTCCAATAGTGATTTCTATGGAACATCCGCAAAAGTTTCCGCTTTCTGCAAATAATTTCCTATAAATTTCTTTACAATTTCCGTAAAATTTCTGCTTCTAGAATTTGCAAAACTCTTGACAAAATTATTGTGAGAAATACTTCTGCAAAAACTCACATAAAATTTTCGCAAAAATTTGAGAATTTGGGAAAAATAATGACAGTATTTTTTTATTATATATTTCGCCAAAGATTCGGCAAGAATCAAAAATCTTTAAATTGATATTTTCGGCTTCGTAATCTTTCTGGAAACTTTTGCAGAATCCTGGATAAAATTTCTTCGAAACTATATTTACTGGTATTTCTGAACTAAATTTCGTCAAGAATTCTACAAGAATTTCCATATAAATAATTCCACAAGCTGAAATTTTTGTTTCAAAAATTTTATGAAAACTTTTGTGAAGTTCCTTATTTTTTTGTGCAATTTACAAAGGATGGAATTTCTTCAAGAATTTTGCAAAAGATTCCATCAAACTCCACGAGTTGAGATTTTATTTGAAAATTCTTTTAGAAATTTTTGGGTAAAATTCAGCGAAAATTTTATCATTTGTTGGAAATTACAGCGAAATTCTAACCGAAATTACAGGAGAATTTTCATATAGAATTTTGTTGCCAGGTTTAAATTTAGATACCCCCAAAATCCCTGGAATAACAAATTTCTCAAAAAAAACCTAATTATTATTTTAAAAAACTTTGCGCCATGTTGAACATTTTGAATTTGAAAAATTCTGATTCTATACTAAGAAACAGTAAATTTATAAACATCTTTTAAAACAATGAAACTTTTTTGACAACGAAGCAATACAACTTGAAATGAAAATTCAAAATGTCGGATCCAATATGGCGGTTGAATTTAATCATATGGCTGAATATTCTTATTCATAAATCTGAGGTCGCTAATTATTATGTATCAAAAGACAAATAATATTTTAGTTGTTATTTAAATATTCCAAATTTCCTGAATCATTCATTAAATACTAGAAACTCGAATACCTATGAAAATGTAAAATTAATCAAATTTGATCAGCTTTACTTAAGTAGAGAAGAAAATTTATTTTTTAATTAAAAATATTAATATTTATTAACCTTTGTATGTGCTCGAATTCTCAAAATGTACTTTAAATATTTAATAACTCGTAAAATAAGATAACTACAAGTGATAGAGACTTTTTTCATTATATTCTAATCATTCCAGAACTTTGTTCCCTACTGGACCACAGCCTAAAGTTTGCAGAAATTATTCCAAGACTGGTCGGCTGCCTTTCCTCATTCTACCGAGAACTATTATTACAAGATGCATCGTCGAGTTGCAGATTCTCTGGTACATACAGCCTTGTAGGAAAGGATCAAGAACTTTCTCGACAAGACCATTCCTCAAGAGAGAAGGTGTTTCAGAACTACCGCTGTACCTAGATCCTAACTTTTTGATGAAAATCTTCAAAACTTTAACAGCAAATGTTCTTTCCATATCCTTCACACTTTTCCCATTTTTCTTTCAAACAAAATCTCTAAACAGATTGTAGTGAAAAATAAATGAATAAATTAAATTAATTCACAAAATAAAATACCAATTCTATATCAAAGACAAACTTATAGAGAAATTAAGAAAATCCAAGCATCTACACTGTTAAAAAGAGTGTTCTAAATTTTATTGAAATATTTCCAATTCTTGTACATAGATACATTTCGCAATATATTTTATTCATTTAGTTAAGCGCGAGAAAAAATCTGACAAATTTTCATATCTTTTATATTTTAACGTATTTTTCCATTTTTTCAATGTTTTTCTTTTTGACATCTTTCCATTTCTCATTATTTCTCGATTGTATGGTATTTTTTTTCTTTGTGTTCTGTTAATTTATTTTTTCGTTTATCTCTTTACTACATATATTTTTTCATTTTTTTATTGCTTCCATATTTTTCTAATTTTTTAATATTATCTTATACTTATTATTCCTATTTATATTTTTTAACAATGAAAGAAAATAAGTAACAAATTTTATTTTGCTTTTTCTCAATTTTTTTTAAAAACTATTTTCTCCCATTGTTTTTCTATCATTCCAATTTAAAACTTTGTTTATGTAAAATTTCTTGTTTTCCTTTTATTATCTATTTTATTTTTATTACTCTACAAATAATTAAACTTTTAAAATTAATGTACATTTTAATTTTCTGTTTAATTTTCCTCTTATTTGTAAAATTATTAATTTTTTCATTTTTATTAATTGTAAACTGAAACTTTTTAAATTTTCTAAATATTTCTAATTAATTATAAATTTCTAATATTCGAAAAGTTTTCTGGTTTTTGAACTTCTGTTTTTCAAATATTAAAATTTTGTGATTTTCAATAATTACTATTTTTTTTAATTTCTAATAATTGGATAATCATATAAGTTTTTATATACTTCTCTGATTTATTTAATTTTTATCAAATTAGGGAAAACCGAGTAAATTGTCCTGTAAAAACCAAGCTCTGAATTTACTTAACTTTTCCCAATCTGTACATTCCAATCTTAATAATTTTATTATTCTGTAAATTTTCATAAACTTACAATATTTGTATACTTTTTAGATTAGGTAATTTTTTAGTATTTAAAGCTTTTTATTTAAAAAATGTTCTATTATTTTCAATTATTAATTTTGTTTTATTTTTATTACATAGGTAGTACAAATTTTTAAAACTTTTTAACAGAAACACAATTCTTTTGTTTTTTAAATTTTCTGTTTTTAATGTATTCCACATTTTCAAATTATCAATAATTTTTTACATTCATTCTTTTTTAAATAAATTCACTTTTTAATTCTCTTATATAGATCTAATTTTATATAAATAATTTTGTTTAAGTTTCTATATTTTTATACTCTGTTAACATGTGTATTTTTCCATTCAGAAAATGTTTATTTTTAAATAAATTTTTTTTCTTTAAACCTATAAATTACTTCAATTTTTATACATATAAAAAAATTTCACTTAATTTTTGTATACATTTATTTTTTGTTAAATTGGAATATGTATAAAATCTTACAGTTTTTGTACATTTCTAATTCATTACATTTTTGAAATCTATGTTTCTTATTATCTTTCAAATAATTAAAAGATTTTAATTTCTGACAATTTTTCATAAATTTTTAATATTTATATATCTATAATTTCAGATTTAGTGTTTGTTCGAATTCTGAAAATGTAGGTACTATTTTCTACATTACCAATTCTTTTTGATTTTTATTATTTTCTTACTAATTAAAATTTCAGAATTTTTTATACATTTTTAATATTTTTAAGCTTTTTTCGTTTTTGGCGCAGTGTTTTAATTTTAAAAAATTTGTATCTTTAAAAATTATCTTTTTACTTTTTCTCATTTTTACTAATTTTCAAATATTTTTAATTATGTAACTTTTTACAACTTTCTAACTTTTATGAAAAAGTAATTTTTTATAAAATTAAAAATTCTGTAATTATTTACTTTATGATTTTTAATTTTTTCTAGTCTGAAATACAATACAAAATTTTTTATTCTAAAAAATGGAAAATTTAAAAGTTGTAAATTTTACTCTAATTTCTTAAATATTCTAAATAGAATTATATTTTTATAACCTTTAAAGTTGAGACACTTATTAAATTACACAAATATATAATTCTGTGGTATTTTATAAATTTCTAATATTTTTATAATCTTTATTGTTTGTACTTATCTATTTTTAAAAATTATCTATGCTTTCCTTTTATTTTTCAAAGAAAAAAAAGCATCGAATTTATAAAGTTTTAATTTTTCATATTTTTCTAATATTTATATAAACTTGCAGTTTTTGTATTTTCTATTTTTATTCACTTTCTATTTTCCTAAAATCACTTGTATTTGTTACTATTAGTACTTTACAAATAAATGAACTTGTCAAATAATTTATCAAATTTACGGTTTATCATATTTTTACTAAATTTCTGAAATTCGTGTACTTATTAAGTTTTAAAAATTTTCTGTTTTTATACAATCAATAAACTTGTATATTTATTACTTTTAGAATAATTAAAATTTTATTATATTCATAAATACATATTTTTTTTTTAATCACTAACTTTGTAATTTTTAAACTGCTAATGTTTTACAAAATTACACGTCCCTACAATCTAGTTCTTTTACAGTCATAATTTAAACAATTTTTTACATCCAACTTTTCATAAATTTCAAATCTACCAAAACTCTTCTAGTTTTCTAATTTTCTAAATGACTAATTTTAAAAATCTTCTATTTTTTAAATAATACTTTTTTATCTTATTCACTTTTTAAAAACTCTTCTAAAATTTCAACAGAATATCTAATTTCAAAGAAATTTTTAACAGTGCAAGAGAACTAAAAATAAAGCGAAAGGATTAAGGGTGAGGAGAGAGGTTAGATGCCACGGCCAGGGGCGCACGGCAAAATAATTCAAGATTTTAGATTCGGATCGCATTTATTTTTTTTTTTTTTTAGCAATTGTATAATCAGCGTAAAATTACAATTTGGCGTTCAGAACGGCAACCACCCCTAGGACTTTCTATTTTATCCGCTTTTTAATGCATAGGAAGCAGGTGCGGCCCTGGTCGCATTGGATACATACATCAGGATCATACCAGTAAATAATTAATACTCTAATATATTACAAAAAAAGAATTTTGCACGTAAAACGTTCACACAGAAAAACACAGCTACCACTATAATGCGTAGAGTCCAATTCTAAATGGACTCAATCTTCTAATTACGTATAGTACAGTGGAGCGATGAGAGAGATTCGTTCGGAGATCCACAAAATAAATAATTATTAACATTATATTCTTCTTAAAATACTGCGTTTTTAGCTACGTCCTTTCAAGTTTTCTCTTAGTGCCTATTCGTATACAATCGTTAACTAGAATAACATTACTGTTACAACAGCGCCGCGCTTTTTTTTTTCCTCACCCAAAAATAAATTCCGAAATCACATTTTTAATTATCTTTTATTATTCACCGGGTTATAATAAAGCTTTTATTAGAATAGACACACTTTTTTGTGTAATTATAGAGACCTTAATATACGGAACTTTCGAAAAAGCACCTTATGATAGTTAGGTTATGTTACTGCGCCTGCGCAGAACTTCGTTGCCATGACGACGAACTTCTGCGCAGACGCAGTAACATAACCTAGCTATGATAATGTAACCAGCCTCATATATTTCATAATAATCTTTATATTAAGCAAACTTTATTTATTTCTTGTTTACTTGAGACAAATTTTTATTTATTTTATTTCTTAGTTTAATTTTGTTTTAAGTGTAAAAAAAAAAATTTATCTCAGGTAAGTGATTGAGTGAATTTTTTTTTGGGTGTGCTGAGGCGCCAATAGGTACTAGTAGGTACGTACATACGTAGGTATCTTTTGCTTTTGTAGCTTCTTGTTTGTCGTCTTATCGCTCTCACAAGACGACGAAAAAGGATCTTGCTTTAAATGCTTTTTAAAAGACGGTATTGTGATCGAACAGCGCGTACTCGTTTCTACCCCCTTGGCAGGTACTGAGCGAATACGTCATATTTATTTCTATACAATAATAACAAAACTTTCGAACATGAATATATATTTATATACTTTAACGATCGAAAGAACCGCGTTTTCACCGTTTAACTCATCCACCACATTTTTTATCCTCCAAAAGTAAATTTATAAACAAGCTAAAAAAAATTTATAATGATGTTCATTAATAGAAAATTACGTTATAAAATTTGTGAAAAAAAAGATCCGAAAAGGGATTCGAACCCTGGGTTGAAAATCACAAATCGGAGAAAGTTACATGTTGCTAAAGTGAAAATTCGAAGGGCAGATACATAATTATGCAAATTAAAAAATATTAATTTAGAATAAATAAAATGGGAATTGTATTTAAATTATTATTAAAGAAATATAAGTGAATAAAGAAAGTGGAAGGAAACGAGATCGAGAATCGAATGTTGGATAAAAAGAAGAGGTGAAACGGTGTAAACGAATTCTCGAATCGATGCGAAGACAATAAAAATAACAAAAATATAACATCAACAGCAGTCATCGTGTCGCCGCTCGAAGAGACGCACCGAGCTTTTGCACTTTTATTGCGTTGGAGCGAACTAACTAAAAAATAACATAATAAATGTAAATAATAAAGAAAGGATCTGAATAATGAATTTGTACACCGATCTGGGATCACCGTTCTTTACAATCGCTCCGTAATCAACCATTACTTTTTCTCCATCCACCCAATCGTGCACTCGTCTTCTCGAACGCGACAAACAAATCTAAATCTACTACGAACTAATGTGTATTTTGTAGCTTTTAATTACGTATTTTCGGTTTCCTAATTTTATGCCAACATGCACTTTTTTTCCTCCCCACGGAACGGCACAATGACCTCCCCTTGTTGTTGTTGGTTTTTTTTTCTTTTTTATTTATTTTTTTTTTCAATTCTTTATTTTTAGTCGCTCCCTTCGTTCGCTCTCAGTTTTACAACCTGAAGACTCTACTTCTACACGATCTAAAACAGGCTACGATAGGTACAGGACCTACGTTGGAACACTAATTAAGTGTACGGAAGTTGGACGTGGCTGATTGATTTAGGGTATTGGTCAAGTGAGCTACGGGAGTCCGGGGTACGTCACTCACCGGGTGCAGCATTCGTTCGCCACAACCGATAAACTGACTATCGACAGATACACACATCGATACCTATTTGGCATTACAGAGACGGTTGGTGTAGCCAGCCACTCACCTGAAACAGAAAAAGAAAATTCATTTGTTTAGTTGTGTAGTTTTGAAAATGTTATGTCATTGTTGGGTCAGTAACCATTATTATTATAAATTTTATTCTACACGTGTAATTTCTAAAAACCTTCAAATATATCAAATAATCAAATAAGTTAAAATTTAACAGCAGCTTCTAGTGTATTAAGGGAATAATATTGTCAAAATTATGAGCACTTGTACCATTGTTCACGGGCTAACATAATAAGCTGAAACTCTTCCTGAAATTTTCGTGAGACAAAATTCGATGCGCTATTAGGATTATTCATCTATGATAATTATGTAAATTCTTCACTAAGAAAACTAGATTTTTGGCACTAAAGTCAGTCTAAATTGAAGTGTTGAGTATAACCTCTACTCGACTCTTTACTCTTACAGATAGTCTCAATCGAAGTATTGGGTATCATCCTATATAAGAAATCAGCCAGCTACAGACCTGTTACGCTTTTAGTTGTTACGCTGTTCGTCCGTTACGGCATAGAGAGACAAATATTGCAGGTAGCTTATGGTATAGAGATAAGAAAGATAGGTATACTGGAATAGTAGGTAGCTGTTATGCTGTTCGTCCGTTACGGCATAGAAAGACGAAGATTGTAGGTAGCTTAAGTTAGAGAGAGAAGAATGGTAGGTATATTGGGATAGCAGATAGCAGGCAGCTGTTACGCTGTTCGTCCGTTACGGCATACAGAGACAAAGATTGTAGGTAGCTTAAGATAGAGAGAGAGAAGAAAGGTAGATATACTAGGATAGTAGGTAGCTGTAACGCTGTTCGTCCGTTACGGCATAGAAAGACGAAGATTGTAGATAGCTTAAGATGGAGAGAGAAGAAAGGTGGGTATACTGGTATAGTAGGTAGCTGTTACGCTGTTCGTTCGTTACGACATAGAGAGACAAAGATTGTAGGTAGCTTAAAATAGAGAGAGAAGAAAGGTAGGTATACTGGGATAGTAGGTAGCTGTTACGCTGTTCGTCCGTTACGGCATAGAGAGACGAAGATTGTAAGTAGCTTAAGATGGAGAGAGAAGAAAGGTAGGTATATTCGGATAGCAGGTGGCTGTTACGCTGTACGTCCGTTACGGCATAGAGAGACAAAGATTGTAGGTAGCTTAAGGCTCAGGTGACCGACTGATTTTTAAAATAATATCATATTGTATGTTACACTACCTACCAAAATTGTGGGACCACTTACAAAAATGGGATTAAAAACATTACAGTCTTAAAATATTGATAACTTTGTCAGATATTAACAATTTCAACATTTTCATACACCATTGGAAAGCTTATAAAATTTGCTGTTAAATAGTCCTAGCTTGAAGCATTTCTGATTAATAGAAACGGATATTCAATGTGATAAACACAGGTTAATTTTTCGTTTTTTGTGAATTTTCATTGTTAAAGTATGGTGGGCTGCATTTTCTAGAAAAGTGATTGGAAAAATTTAAATTTAAGCTGAATTAAATCTTGGACTATTAGCTTTAAAATAAGCCAAAGAAAAGTAAAATATCTTAATTGGTTCAAAAGTTATATGTAAATGTATATTAAGAACAGAACGCAACAATTCCTTTGTTTCCTCCCCTCTCCGTCTGTCTCCACTAGAATCGTTGCGTTTTTTCGTATTATACATTTACTTATAACTTTTGAACCAGTCAAGATATTTCAATTTTCTTTGGCTTATTTTAAAGCTAATAGTCCAAGGTTTAATTTAGCTTAATTTCAAAATTTTCCAATTACTTTTCTAGAAAATGCAGCATACCAAACTTGAACAATAAAAATTCACGAAAAATGAAAAATTGCCCTGTCTTTATCACATTGAATCTCCGTTTCTACTAATCAAAAAAGCTTCAAATTAGGACCATTTAACGGAAAATTTAATAAGGTTTCCAATGGTCTGTGGAAAATTTTAATTCGCTAATATCTGAAAGAGTTATCAACATTTTAACACGGCCATGTTTTTAATCCCATTTTTGTAAGTGTTCCTACAGTTTTGACCGGTAGTGTATTAAATATCTTAATCATAATGACTGGACTACGCTCAATCAATCGCGTGTTTATTAGTATATAACGATTGTAATAATAATAATAATATTAATAATAATTTATACATATTTAATAAAAATAAAACTCAGTATTGTAGGATTTTAAAATACCCGAGATAAATAACAGCAAAAATTGGATAAAGTAGTTTTGAATTCGGTAACTCTTTCAGAATAAATCTATTTGCAAGAGCCTCAATTGATAGTAAAGTACAACTGCGTCGTTATTGCAATTCAACGAAAGAGCGCAAAGTCCATGCGGGACATTAAAGATGGAGGAGCGCAGAAATAGAAGCTAGCAGTGCATAAAGTCCTACATGGATAATGTACGTGAATCGTCATTGCACACAGTCAATAGAGTAAAGAAAAGCCCCGAGAAAACATGTGCACATGCATACAAACGTAAATAAAGAGTATATGAGACTACCGAAAGTATGTGGCTGTAAAAATCGGCCGTGTTTGCCAAGAGTTGGAAATCTTTTCTATCGTTACTTTTCCGATGACAACCGAGAAATGCAGGACAAACAACTTTTTCGAATTTCTCTTTAAGGATGAGTAATGGTAACCTCCACTTTCAGGAGTCGGATATTGGTCGCTGTTGGCGCATCACGTTCTCTGAAGATTGTAAAATAAAAAACAAAAATTAGTAAGACGACATATTTTGTGCAATTTTTTTTTAAATGAAAACTTTTTTTAAGAGGGAAAATTAGCAGAGGGAAAAATAAAGGAAGCAAATTTTCTGCGAGAGTATATCTTCTTTCGTTTCTCATGCGAAACGTCGAAACTAACACTGCGAAAAGATGGTCCAACGTGCATGTACTGGACAAGGCACCATGTGCATTTATCTTATTAGAGAACAAGCTGAACCAGCACTGACAAAGTCGATTCAACTAACCTCTTCTGCTTCTTAAGCTTTTCTCCAAAACTATATGTATACGTCGAAGTTCATGTCTATTCTGGCATTTATTTTTATTTAAAATGACTTCTACATGCATAAAAAATGACGATTTTTGTTTAGTGAGAAACATCATAAAACGCAAAAAGTAGGGAAAATAAATTATTGTCCTCTTCTCTCTAATGATTGACAGAGAAATTGTAAATTGCTCGCCATACTTTTTACGGCACCCCAACTTCTGGTATTTCTTCCAAAAATTATTTTCTACTCTTTATGGCACTCCAACCCCCGGTATTTCTTCCAAAAATTATTTTGTACTTTTTAAGGCACCCTAACCCTACGGTATTTCTTCCTAAAATTATTTTCTACATTTTAAGGCACTCCAGACCCCCCCTCCCCCGGTATTTCATCCAAAAATTATTTTTTAATTTTTAAGGCACCTAAACCCCCGGTATTTCTTCCAATAATAATTTTTTACTTTTTACGCCACTCCCAACTACCCGGTATTTCTTCCAAAAATTATTTTCTACTTTTTAAGGCACCCCAGACCCCCCCCCCCGATATTTCTTCAAAAAATTGTTATTTAATTTTTAAGGCACCTAAACCCCCGGTATTTCTTCCAATAATAATTTGTTACTTTTTACGGCACCCCCAACTCCCCGGTATTTCTTCCAAAAATGATTTTCTACTTTTATGGCAACCCAACCTCCCGGTATTTCTTCAAAAAATTATTTTCTACTTTTTATGGCACTCCAACTCCCGGTATTTCTTCCAAAAATAATTTTCTACTTTTTATGGCACATCAACTTACGGTATTTCTTCAAAAAGTTATTTTCAACTTTTTATGGCACCCCAACCTTCCGGTGTTTCTTCCAACAATTATTTTCTACTTTTTATGGCATCCTAATCCCCCGGTATTTCTTCCAAAATTTATTTTCGGGAAATTGTAATTTGTTCGACAAAAGGACAAGTCTTACCTGCGGGCTCTTCTACCTCCAATCAAAGAAGCTTCTTCGTTAATTTTTAATTATTTTTAATAGGTTGATTATTTAATAACACGTTCTACTTCTTATGGCACCCCAAAACCCCGGTATTTCTTCCAAAAATAACTTTCTACTTTTCAAGGCTCACAACCCGGTATTTCTTCCAAAAATTATTTTCTACTTTTTATGTCACTCCAACCCCCCGGTATTTCTTCAACAAATTATTTTCTACTTTTTATGTCACCCCAACCCCCAGGTATTTTTTCAACAAATTATTTTCTACTTTTTATGACCCTCCAACATCCCGTATTTCTTCAAAAAATTATTTTCTACTTTTTATGACACATCAACTTCCAGTATTTATTCAAAAAATTATTTTGCACTTTTTAAGACAACCAACCCTAAGGTATTTCTTCCTAAAATTATTTTCTACTTTTTAAGGCACCCTAACCCTCCTGTATTTCTTTAAAATATTATTTTCTACTTTTTAAGGCAACTATACCCCCCTGTATTTCTTCCAAAAATTATTTTCTACTTTTAAAGGTTCTCCAACCCCCGGTATTTCTTCCAAAAGTAATTTCTACTTTTTATGTACACTACCCCGGTATTTCTTCCAAAAATTATTTTCTACTTTTTATGGCACCCCAACCCCCCGATATTTCTTGAAAAAAATATTTTCTAGTTTTTATGGCACACCTGCCCCCGGTATTTCTTTCCAAAATTATTTTCTGCTTCAATGGCACCTCAACCCCCCGGTATTTCTTCCAAAAATACCTAATGCCCCCACAATGAACACATTCAAATAAAATGTATAGCCCTTCTCCTGAGGGGAGAGTAACCTCCATAAGGAGCTTTCTTTTTTAAGAAAATGTTATAATTTAAACACAATCTAATAATAAAAAACAAATACTGCTTTATTAATTGTTTTCGCATTTTTAAAATTTGCAACAACATAATAACGATCCCTGCATCACTGCTTATTTGCCATAAAGTTTCTTATGCCACGCAACCCTAACTATAATCTTCTATTTCTTTCACCCAACATTGTATAATTATAACATAAAAAAACACATCCAGCATGTTTTTCAAGTTTCACCCACCAACACGGAAATCTATAGCATAAATATTTGAAAATCCTGTTTACACGAAATAATTTATAGTCGTTTGGAGCAGAGAGAGAGGAAGCGACTGTACAAACACGACGACAAACAGATTTGCCTAATTAAAGATGTTCACACAACTGCAGTGTCGCATTGAGGCGGCAACTTTTGCGCCATCTTTTGAAACGCGATTTGTGCCAGACGTAAATTTTCTTTTGCTCCCTTAAGACTAAAGGAATATAGATGCAAAAGGCTGTTTACTCAGGCACGCTTTTCGTTTGCTTTGCAGTTTGCTTTTCGGCCTAGAGTTACATTTTACTTCTGGCGTTTTACCTCTCTCATTGCTCTTTATCCTCTTTACTCTTACTCTTTACTTTAATCTTTGCGCCGCCTTTCGCGGGACGCTCGCGACCTACAGATTCGTACCTATACTATATGTACGAGGCAGCGTTCTCCTTCGCACATTTATCAGGATTTTCAAAGGAGCTAGACTTTTTAAGCCGCAATAAATTTTCTTCTGGACGAGGGCAGGGCGCCGCTCTCTCCTCGAGAAAAGCGACGGTGCTTGCAAAGAGCTACGAGAGGACCCAAATAACAAGGGGCAAAAAGGATTTTAAGATTTAAACAGGATTTGCGCAATATTCGACGGATAAGAAAATACAAATTTATAATACCAGATTCCCGGGCGTAATTGAAGTCAAAATCCTACCCCAAGAAAAGAAAGTGGCTTTAATTGAGCGGAATGTGAATATAGAATGAGGCCGATAAATATTGTTAAAATATCTTGCCATATACTTTTTTTGCTACATTGAGTGCGCTATTTTGAAATTATATTTAAATCTGACTTAATCGAAATTTTGATTTATTAATTATGATTAATGTGATTTATATTTAAATTTAAAACTTGGTTATAAATAAAAGCTTTTAATTTTTGTATTTACTGTTCGGACTAAAACTTTTTTCTGTCTTCTTTTTTTTAAAAAATAAAATATTGTTTCTTGATTATGTGATCATAAATTATAGATAATAATAATAAGGCAGATTCTAAATAAAAGTTTTACCGAATTTTCTGCAAAAATCCAAAATTATGATTTTTTATGTCATGTCGTTTAATTTACAAATAAATTGATAAATTGAGAACAAAGTCCTTTGAAGTTACAATATGGCGGTTTTGAATTTAAGTTTCCTTTTTCATAAGGGGACCGAGAAAGCGACTTTGGTGTCTTTCTGTCTGTCCGTCCGTCCGTCCGTCACTCGAAACCGATGGCTGCTATATCTAAATAGTTTTTAACCAGTTTTGAATCAGATTAAAAAAGTCATAAGTACCTTCAAAATATATTCAAACAGTTCAAAACTAGTTCTAAACAGTATAAAGTTCAAAACAAATTTAAAACACTCTACATAGCTATAAGCAGTTTTAAACCATTTCTAAACATTTTCAAAATAAATCTAGGCAGTTTTAAACTAGCTATAAAGATTTAAACCAGATAAAAAAGGTATTAAAACTAGTTATAAGTAATTTTAAACAAGTAATAAACGGTTATAAATAGTTTTTAACAGGTTCTAAAAAGTTTTTGCTGAGTTCTAAAATTTTAAACTGGTTTCTAACAACTATAAATAAGTTTAACACAGTTTTAAGTTAATTTAAACAGTTTAAATTAGTTATAAATATTCTAAGACCAGTTTAAAATAGTTTCACATACTTCTAAACAGTTCGAAGTAAATTTAAACCAGTTCTAAAACAGTTTTGAACCAGTCATAAACTGTTTTAAAACAACTTGAAACATAATACAAATTATAAAAAGTTATAAACAGTTTTGAACAGATTCTAGAAAGTTATTCCTAATTTCTAAAGTCTCAAACTATTTTCTAACAGCTATAAACAAATTTAAAACAGGTTGAATTTGTTTTAAACAGTTTTAAACAAGTTATAAACAGGTTTGAACCAGTTTTAAAAAGTTTTTCCTAACTTCAAAAGTTTCAAACTGTTGTCTAACAGCTATAAAAAATTGTGAAAACATATTTAAGTTGTTTTAAACAGTTTTGAACTAGCTTAAACAGGTTTAAACCAGTTTTGAAAAGTTTTAAACAAGTTGTAATTTGGTTTTGTTGTCTCTATACAGTCTAAAATTGAATAAAACTATTCTTAAACAGTCTTAAGCTGTTTTAAACAGTTTGGAACTAGTTGTGTGGAGTTTGAAACCAGTTCTAAACAGTTTCAAATAATTTTAAACAGTTATAAACAATTTTAAATTAGTTCCGAACAGTTACAAAAGGTTCTAAACAGTATTGAGCAAGTTCTCAAAAGTTAAAGCTACTTTCTAAAATTTTTAAGCTGTTTTCTAAAAGTTATAAACCATTCTCAAACAATTTTTAGTTATTCTAAATAGTTTTGAATTAGTTATACACAGGATTCAACCAGTTCTGAAAAGTTTTAAAAACTCTCAAGAATTAAAAATCAGGTCTAAAGAATTTTAAACAAGTTCTATTTTGAGATTTTTGTCTCTGAACAGTCCAAAAAAGAATAAAACTATTTTTAAACAGTCCTCAGTTGTTTTAAATAGTTTGGAACCAGTTGTAAGCAGTTTTCAACCGGTTTTAAACAGTTTCAAATAGTTTTAAACAGTTTCAAACAGTTTTAAACAGTTCTAAACAGTTTCAAACAGTTCTAAACAATTTTAATTTAGTTCGAAACAGTTACAAATAGCTATAAACAGTATTGAGCAGGTTCTTAAAAGTTTCATCTAATTTCTAAAATGTTTAAACTGTTTTCTAACAGCTATAAACCATTTTAAAACAGTTTTTAGTTGTTCTTAACAATTTTGAACTAATTATAAACAGGTTGGAACCAGTTCTGAACAGTTTTAAAAAACTTTCAACAATTTAAAATCAGTTCTAAAAAGTTTTTAACAAGTCCTACTTCATTTTAGTTGCTTTTAAGCAGTTCAAGACAAGTTAAAATTTGTTCTAAACAGTTTCAAGTTGTGTTAAACAGGTTTGAATAACTGGTAATGAGTTTTAAACCGGTTCAAACAGTTTTAAACACTTCTAAACAGTTCTAAGTAATTTATAACGTTTTATAAGCAGTTCTAAACACTTTTACATGTTTTTCAAAAATTTTGAATTAATTCTAAAGAGCCTTGAACAAGTCTTAAGTCGTTTTTGTTGAGTTTGAGGGATGCTAAGTGACTATAAACAACTCTAAACAGTTTCGAACAAATGTTAAAGAGGCTTAAACAACTTTTGAAGTTTCAAACCAAATTTTAATAGTTTGAAACAAGTTCTTAACAGTTTTGAACTTGTTAAAAACATACGCAAACTAGTTTCTAACAGTTTTAAGTTGTTCTAAACAATCTTAAAGGAATTATTAACAGGTTTAAGTTAATCAGATATAAACCAGTTCCAAAAATGTTATATAGTTTTTTTCAATTCTCAACCAGTTTAAAAGGGTTTCTAACAAGTTTTAACCAGTTCTAAACAGTTTTAAACTAGTTATAAATAAATTCAAAGTAGTTCCAAACAGTTTTTCATTATTCTAAACAGTTTTGAAACATTTTTAAACAGTTTTAGACTAGTTCTAAAGAGTTTTTATTATTTGTAAGCAGTTCTAAATAGTTTTAAACATTATGAAATAGTTTTAAACTAGTTCAAAAGACTTTTGAACAAGTTCCAGACAGTCACACTTTTGGAGAGTGCGGTTTCTAGGTAAGACAACCTTAATAAAATTCAAAGTGAATAAAAAACGTCGAGAGGATACTTTCGGACTCAAAATCTAAAATTACGTTACGTGTTATTCTATTTCCGATACCAAAAATCTCTAAACAACATTTAGATATTTATAATAAACGAAAATCATTTCCAAAAATATTGCGTAAATTGTAATTTAATAAACCAAAAACTTTTTGTTAAGACTGTCTACCAACAAATGCCTTAAAACACAGTCTAAACTGAAATAGATTAAGAAAATAAATATTTGCTGTTTTTCAGGTTTGAAAATAATACGAATGAGTCATAAACTAGTTGGCAGAATCATGTGCAAGTAGTAGATTTAAAATGAATTCTCGGTGAGGGATTTTTATGGAAAAAAGTAGCAAAAGTTGACGTACGTGTGAACGGTTGTCGAGACTAAGGGGAGGTGGGGTTCAGAGCGAAGCGGTTATTATCTATCGCTCTCGTTACCACAGGTTGCTCGTAAACTGGCCGCATTCAAGGGATGGGGCGATGGGTCGGAGTACGAAGCATAGGTAGGTAGATACCAGTGAGCTCGTACCATTTCCGTACCCCTTACAGTAGTCCCCACTAGCGATTTCAAGCTCACTGCAACCCCTGCAGGTTTTTCTGTAGAGTGCGAATGGCCCCTTTCTGTCGAGGGAGCCATTCAGACAACTCGACTACTGGCGATTCCATTCGAGATGATCGTGTCAATGAACTTCTTTTTCTCATTCCACAATATACCCTTCATTTTTCTTTCCACAGCTACTGAATTTACTTATTGTACAAATCTTGCTTTAAATCCGATTAAAACAAATTTTTACTCATTTAATTAGTAGTCAAGTACTTTATTAGTCAATTTTAAAACTTATTCATGAGACGCGAAAACGAACGAATTTGTTATATTGTTGGAACTCAGATTTTTTTTAGCAAATTTATTATTTTGTACTCCCAACTAATTAGGGGTGTTAGCAGACAAATAGACCCCAAACAAACGTCATTTAAAAAAAATGGCGGAAACAAAAAAATTTGATCGATTTGAGGTCGCTGATTACGAATCTGACGTCATTTTGAAAAAATTCAAAATAGCGGATCCAAGATGGTGAACAACAATTTTGAAAATTGACAGATTCACTTGCAATTTGGAGGTTATTCGCGGAAACTTATACCGAAATTAAAGTCTGTTTTCAAAAATTCAAAATGGTGGATCCAATATGGCGGATGAATTTTTTAAAATCGTCAGATTAATTTAAAACTTGTTATTCAGGGGTTTTTAGGCTCGTTAAAAATGAATTTAAAGTTGGTCTTCAAAAAAAAAAAAAAAAAAAATGGCGAATCCAAGATGGCGGACAAAAAATTTGAAAATTGACATATTCACTTGAAACTCACAATTAGAAGGTTTTTGCGGAAGCTTATGCCGAAATTAAAGTCTGTTTTCAAAATTTCAAAATGGCGGATCCAATATGGTGGATGAATTTTAGAAAAATCGTCAGATTCATTTGAAATTTGCTCTTCAGGGGTTTTTAGGATCTTTAAAAAAGAATTTAAAGTTATTTTTCAAGAAAAACAAAATGGCGAAATCAATATTACGGTCAATTTTCTTGTCCGTCATCTTGGATCTGCAATTTTTTTAATTATCTTTTTTTTATCTATTTGTCTATGAAAACCTCCAATCAGTTCCTAAAAAATAACAATTTTTTTTAAAAAATTTGAGTTCTTATGGTAGTTAGCAGTCTTTTTGTAATTTGCTTGTAAACTAATCAGTTTTAGTAAAAAATGCCTAAAACTTAAAATTGTTATTTAAATAAGATCTAGAACTTTTATTTGAAGAAAATTTCAATACTTATTATAATTAAAGAAGTAAATTAAAAAATTAGTTGTTTTTTGGTGCTTCCTAGTACTTTTGTATTTTTTTTTTGCGAACTAATCGATTATTCTAAAAAATGCTTTCAACAAAAAATATGTACTTCAATCAGATCTAAAACTTTTGTTCAAGGCAGTCTTGGATATTTTTATTTTTAAATAGATAAACTCAAAGTTATGGTTGTTTCTATGTTAATTTACTATTTCTTTGTTGTTTTTTCGTAAACTAATCGATTTTTGTAAAGAAAAACAATTTGCAAAAAAATATGTGTTTTAATGATATCTACAACTTTGGTACATAGCATTTTTTTATACTTTTTAATTTAAGTATATAAATTCAAAAATTAGTATTTTCCCACAATGATGTTTAGTTTTTTTTTTAATTTTTTCCATAAACTAATCTGTTCTCGTAAAAAATGCCTACTACAAAAAAATGTTTTTTAATAACTTTTATTCAAAGCATTTTTACCCTTTCTCTATGTTTAAACACATAAATGAAAAAAACCCAAATATTTTCATTGTAATCACGAAACGGAGGGTGTTTTTTATGCAAGAAAGAAAAAAAATATTGAAAATGGTTTTTTAAAATGTTTTAAGTTTTTTTTTTTGATTTTACAAATTATTTTTACAAATTAATATTTTTTTATATATTTTTAAATTTTAAAGTTACATTTAATTTTAGATAAATAAAATTATTAAAATAATTGGAATTTAATGTAAGGAAATTATTAAAAATTTTCGGTTATGAGATTTATTAAGAATATAAATATTTTTATTAATAAATTCATGTTGTGAAGAAGAAAATAAGAAAAATAAATGGGCAGAAGAATTATTTTGCATAAATAATTCAAAAATAACGACACAAATTGAAAATTAATTAATAACTATTGAAACTAATTTGATATTGAAGGAAATAATTAAAAATAAAAAAATTTTATCTGAAAAAATTAAAGAAAACAATTGAAACTTGCAGAAATTGAATTTAAAAATTAGGAGAAAAATTAAAAAATAATAAATATAAATAGGAATATAAAGAAATTTTTAAAAAATGATAAAAACAGATGAAAATTGTAGTAAATGATTAAAATAATAATAAAAAGAAGTTGTTTAAAATTGAAGAAATTTTTAAATAATTTTAAACTTTTTATTCTAACAGCGTGGATTAATTAAATTTTTAATCAATGAAATTTCAAATTAATTGAAGTTCGAAGAATTGTAATATACAAATGTAATTGTAGTCTTGTTATCTCAAATATATTTTGTAACTCTTTTAATAATTTTTTACACATTTTTTATTATTTTCTTTAATTAACAATTATTCCTATCAATTATTTTTTTATTAAATTTATTTTTCAATTATTTTTAATTACGTTTTGTCTTTTTCAATTATTTTTAATAAACTAAAATTATTTTCTTCAAATTTTAATTATTTTTATTATTTTACAAATTTATTCTCGGATTTTTTATTTTCATTATTCTTTAATTAATTTCCTAGATTTTAAAATATTTGTCTCAAATTTTAATAATTTTTTTCAATTTTCAATTATTATTCTTATCATTTTGTAATGAATTTCGTCAATTTATCCTCAAACTTCATTCCTCAATTAAATTCCTAAATTTTCAACTATTTATATCATTTTTCAATTATTTTTTTCAATTTTCATTTTCTTTTTATCTCTTTGCAATTATTTTCTCCATCTTTTAATTAGATATATTAATTATTTTTTAATTAATTTCCTAAATTTGTATTTATTATCTCAAATCAAAGTTAATATACCCACTTTTTATTGTTTCTAAATTTTTTTCTTAAATTTCCATAATAACTTTAATTTACAATTATTTTTATCTTTTTTCAAGTAGTTTTGTTACCTCAAATATACCTATTCTGTAATTTTTACAGTTATTTTTTTTTACAAATTTTGATTAAATTCTTTAATTTTTAATTATTTCTATCATTTTTCAATTAGTTTTTGTCATTTTCAATTATTTTTTAATTAATTCTCTAATTTTTTTTTATTATTTATCTTAAATTCTAGTTATTTTTTCAATTCATTTGCAACCAATTTCTTTAATTTTTTTTACTATTCCTGAATTAAATTCCTAAATTTCCAAATATCTATCTCTTTTTTCAATTATTTTTTTAAACGTTAATTCTCTTTTATTTTTTTGCAATTATTTTGTCAACCTGTTAATTAGATATATTAATTATTTTTCAATTAATATCCTAAATTTTCATTTATTATCTTAAATCAAAATTTCAATGTTTTAATAATTTCTCAATTATTTTTCTCAAATGTTAATCAAGTTCGTCAATTTAAATTGTTTTTTTTTTAATTTGCAATGATTTTGACAAATTAAATATTATATAATTAATGGGTTTTCTGAACCCGTATATATGTATTAAATAAATAAATCAATAATATATTATTTTCATTAATTGTTTATTAATTCTGTAAATTTACCCGAAATCAAATAAATTGTCAACTTCTGCATTGTTATAAGTAATTACAATAATTACGCTAATTAAGAAACTCTTTAATTTAATTTTATTTCTCTTCTCCTCCCCCCCCTAGTTAATATTAGATATGCAGATGGCAAAAATTGACAAGTCGCCGCCCCTGGGCAACTTTTCAATTACCTTTGATTTAAAGGTTAAATCACCCGTAAAAACCCTAAACGAATTGATCTAGAAAAATTAGCCAAATACGAGTACTTTTTTTTAATCCTACTTTTCGAAAATGTGAGATTTTTTCTTGGATGCAAAAAAAATGTTAATTTTGTCGGACACTATTTTACATGTATATTCAACAATGTCAGAGAATTATTTTTTTTATATTCAACAATTATGACAATTGCATCTAGATAAAAAAAAAGTTATCACCAACTAGAAAAAAAAAAAAAATTGCTGAATAACCTGCAAAGTATTGCCAAGGGAATACAATAAATTTGAATAAAAGTGATGAATTTGTCGAGGAGATAAAATCTGGAAGACAGAGAGCAAAAGGATAGAGAGAGAGAGAGGAGAAGGGACAAGCTGGAGGAACGGATTGAGATCGAGTCCGACTTTTTTATCGGAGAGCAAAGCATGAGCGCGAATTGCGCGTAACCCCTGCGGGGCAACAGCGCACTGTCTCGACAGGGGGCAGCATCGACACCCAACGATACTGCGGTGTTCAGTTGCTTCGAGCACAACCGCTGCAACTCGAGCTCATAAATCTCACGAGATATAGATGGCTCTAGTGTCGCGTGAGCTGCAACCTACCCCATGCAGGGTGCCGTTGGAACGCCCCCCGCCCCCCTGAAAACCTACCCAGGCTCACACCCCACCCACCACACAACTCCACGATACCGTGCCAGCCATGACCAAATTTCCGGAATCTCACCTTTCTGAACCAAGGCAGCAGGTTCCAGTCAATTCTCAGCTCGGGCCCCTCAGGGAATTTTCGACATACGCCTCTGGGTCCTAAATCTAAAGAATCCTGCATAGTCGATCGTGAGAAAAAACATAAAACATGTTACCTGTCCAAAATTCTTTTATTTGGGAAAAATACTGAGGTCGATGGAGATAAAATTGAGGAACGAGTCATTTCGTCTTTTTTTTCTCTTTTTTGGAACAATAGACAGACATTTTAAAGTGTTTAAAAATACATTTTACTTGATTTATGGGAAAAAAATGCTGTAATTTAGAAATAAAGGTGAAATATTCCGAGAGACGGCAATTATTTATAAGAGGATGAAATAAGTAATTTTTTGGTGTTTTTTCGATATTGATATTAAGTGGTGTTTTCTAGATGGATACAGTGCCAAATGTGTTTAAATGTTTAATTTATTTGCACTAGTGATAATTAATGTTGATCTGGGTTTAAAAAATAGAAGTTTCTGATATATGAAAACAACTTGCGAAGCTTGAAAACTTAAAAATGTAAAGTTTTATGGAGTAGACAAAATAAAATGTAATAGTTTTTTAATCTAGAAACATTGCTCTAATCTGCAGTAAAGAAAAAAAATAGAGAATTAAAATAATAAATGATAAAATTTGGATGAAAATATAAAAAACAAGACACAAATTTTAAAAACAAAAAAATTATGAGAAAAATACAAAAGAAGAATTTAACTTTATTGGTTAATGGGAACACAACAAAATGGTGGAAAATTCAACTGCAAAAGTTATAAAATGTTAAAATAGAGTAATAAAATGTTAAAGATGTAAGTTAAAAGTCTACACAAAATAAGGAATTTCGTGAACAATAAAAACGTTGAGGAAATAATTTAAAAAATGTAGAAATTAAAAATAGTATAAATACAAATTTCCAATTAACCTTCAAATTCTTCATTTTTATATAAATTATAAGTACAAGAAAAACGATTAAAATTTTTTATTTTCTTGAGGTCAAGAAACATTTGCAATTATCTTTAAAAGATTGTAAATTTAAAAATAAAAAATAATTCAAACTAAGCAAAAATGACAAAAAAGTCAAAAAAGAAAAAATTCAAAAATTAATCTGCAGAAAAGAAAAGAAATAGAGAAATAAAAAAAAGCGTGAATGATAAAATTATGAAAAGTAAGAAAAACGCATGAAAAATATGAAAAAATTTATGATAAAAGAAAAAAGATGAGAAAAATACAAAAGTAGAATTTATTAACATCTTATGAATCAATGGAAAAACAGGAGAAAATGGTTGAAAATTTAAGTACAAAAATTAGAAAATGTTAATATAAAATAATAAAATGTTAAAGATATAAGTAAAAAGTCTGCAACAAATTTGAAATTTTGTAAACAGTAAAAAAGTTAAGAAAGATTGTGGATTTAAAAAAAAATTAAATATATGTAAAAATAACAAAGTTAAAAAAAAATATTTCATAAATGAATCTACAGAAAAGAAAAGAAATAGAGAAAAAAATGTAATGGAAAATCAATGGAAACAGAATAAAATGGTTGAATATTTAACTATACATAAGTTTGAAAATGTTAGAATAAAATAATAAAATGTTAAAGATATAAGTAAAAAGTCTGCAACAAATTTCAAATTTCGTCAACAGTAAAAAAGCTAAGGAAATAATTTGAAAACTGCAGAAAAAAAATTTGACAATTTATGAAAAAATGAGACAATTATAGAAATGTTAAATATAATTACTTTATTAATAATCAGAGTTTTTTTTGCAACTATAGTCCAGATTGAAAAAAAAAGTTGAAACAGGAAAGAATAATTCTTGTTTCTAGTATTTTTTGTCTTTTATTAAATTAAGAAAATTATTTAAAAACTCGTTATAAGGTTTGTGGAAACATTATTTAAATAAATTCTAAAATTAAATTTAAAAATCAACAAAAAACTATAGAAATTTTTATACAAGTTTTAAAATCATAAATGTATAAAATAAATTAAACTTCTTTGGCTAAGAATAAAAACATCTAAGAAAATTAGATAAATTTCAGTGCAAGAAAGAAAAAGTGTACATCAAAAAAATATCTTCTAAAAATTAGAAAAAATAAGAAATTAGGAAAAAAATATACAAACAAAATATTTAATAAACTTTTTGAGAAAATAAGAAATCAAAGGAGAAAACTTAATAGTTTCGATAGTTTGTTTAAATGATTAATTAATATTTAACAATGATCAATCCAATGTTTTATCATTATCAGTTTCTTTTTATTTATCAGTCATTATTTTACTGAATGTGAAATATCCTTTTTCGTAAAATTAATACAAAATTGTGTAAAATTTCAAAATTTTAATGTTTAAATCATATTTATTTAAAAAAACTTATATCAATGGAACCTTTTTCTCATTTATTAAATAAACTATTTTAATTATTTTTTATAGGGACCAAAAATCCCTCATAAATGATAAGAAATTCATTAAGTTTGATTTTCGTGACCTTTCGTCAAATGATGAAAATATAACTTTTAATTTAGATTAAATTAGATATATTATTTTAAATTTTTTATACATTTCATAATAAACAAGAATCTTACAACAAATACAATTTTTTTTCATTTTTACTTATTTGACACTCTTCTTTGTTTCTAAAGTTGTGAGAGGCCGTTCAAAAAATACGTAACGCTTATAGAGGGGAGGGAGGAGGGGGTCAAAATAGATCCAAAAAAGCGTTACGTATTTTTTGAACGGCCCCTAATTTAAAATATAACATTTTTTAAAATTAGTTAACAAAGTTTTTAAGACTAATTTGTAAAAAACAGTACTAATTAGGTACAATTATGTTTGAGGTTAAAGAAAACAACTTCATAAATTTCCATGAAAAAAGGTCTACAATATATCCACTCTCTTAATCTGAATTAGTTAAAAACTACTATTTTAAGGGTAAAAACTCGATTACTGTGTCAATAATTACTCGATTACTGTGCACTAATAATTTAGTAAAAATTACTAATTTCATTAGTCGAATACATTTTTAGGTTATGTTAAACTACTTAAAGAAATAATAGGTTTCTATCTACAAATTACATTAGTTATTTTTGACTATTATTAGTTAAATTTAACTAATGAATTAGTAGTTCTCTACTAATAATTAGTTATTTTTTACTAATTAAAAAAGAGAAAACTCGTTCACAATTTTAACACCTAAAAAAAATTACTACCGAGTAATAATTTTTTCTTAAATATGCAATATCTATTTATATTTATTAAAACCATAAACAAAAATATTAGCTGATTTTAACATTAACAATTGTTTAAACAGATTACTATTACCAATACGAAATTATTATTTCTATTCCGAAAAAGAAATTAAACTGTAAAAAACTACCTTATAATATTCAATGAAACACAAACAAAACGATGACTGTAAAATTTTGAACAAAATTCACTTTAATTTCAATCGTGTTGCTCAAAGTAACCAAATAATTTATTTCATTTAACAAAATGATAATTTTTATCTAAGAAAACCAAATCTGACACGTATGTAACACATACAATATAATAAAATGTATATGTATAACCTAAACCACAATAAGAAATAACTTCACCCTCGTCTCATAGATGGCAGCAGCCACTAGCCCAACATTCTCTTGGCGGCCATTAAACCAAGAATTTCCCTCTCAAACTATCTTAACACAGAAATACTTATTAACTCATCCGTAACACATAACTTGTGTGCATTTTTTATGCCGTCATAAAATATAATTGCATGAAGCCGAAAAAGGACAAAAGCTCGTGCAGCAATAGCTTAACAAAATCCTTGGAAATAAAATCTGGAGTAGCCTGTTGGCACGGGTCCCAAATCGGTGAGTCTCTCGAAATTTCATCCGTCTCGTAGGATTTTGAGAAGAGACTTATCCAAAGCAGCGGATTGGCTCGGCGAAGCGTCGCTGGAGGAAGCAACGACGAGTTACATCCGGAGTAAAAGAAGAAGGGCTTGGCGAGGATCGCGGTGCCCCCGCAGCGCTTACACGGCGTTTGTTGGCCAACGTTAGTGTCCAAGGAAAATATTACTCTATCTCTTCATGCGGTGATATTGCCCGGTGATGTATTGCCATAGATATTTCACAGCAATGCTGTCACACGCGGATCCTCATACTTCCATATATGAATACACACACGCCTTTTAAAGAATAGTGGGTGTGTAAGAATATCTTCTCTGACGCTTCGCGACCAAGAATCGTGTTTGTGGTCAGTTATAAGGAAGACCCCGAGATGCTTTTCTTTGCCAGCTGTCTGATCGCAATAATGCCCAACAGATACAACTGTTGGAGTTCCTTTTCAAGCAGACATCCTTTGTTCAATGACTTTTAAAATGTGATAAGGAAAAAATGTTATTTTAGGAAAAATTTTCTTTAGAAATATGTTTAAAAATGAAATTATATTTAAAAATGAAATTATGTTTACAAGTAAGATAAGAGAATTAGAAAAACCGAAATTCAACATTAGGGTAGAAGCAACATTATTGCTTTAACATTATATATACTGCAGAATTGTTGAAACATTATTGCGTTATTGCTTTTATACATTACTGCATTATTATTGCAATATTAATATTTCAGTTAGTTTATACTTGCTCTGAAATTGTTGCATTATTACTGAATTATATAGTGGAAAAATTATTGCAATATTGCTTCTACAATTGTTCATCATTTATATGACCCAGGGACGTAACTACAAATGTCAAGGCCCCCCCGCAAATTTTTTCAAGAGGACCCCTCCCCCCCAAATTTTTTGGGGGGAGGGGGCAATATTTTCTATTTTTAATTTTATTTAAAAAAATTTTGCATTAGGGTTATTAGGTTCGAGGCCCCCCAGTAAGCCGAGGCCCCCCCGCAATGCGGGATTTCGCTGTATGGCAGTTTCGTCCCTGATATGACCTTAATGTGTGATTAGTACACCAACAACAGTGGCGTAACTATTAAGGGGCAAAGTGGGGCCCGGGTCCCTTGAGTTTAGGGGGCCCTCAGTTAACCCTAATAAACCTTTCATTTTTAGGACAAAATTTATAAAATTTTAGAATTAAAAAAAATTACAAGAAATAATTGAAATTAAACAAAATAATTTCTGATTTTTCAAATTAATTGAAAAAAAAAATGAAATCAATTTAAAATTGGCGAAAGTAATTTAAAAACTCATAGAAATGTTTTAAAAACAAAGAAAATAATTTAAAATTGAAAAAATTACTTGAAAACCTTAAAAATAAATTTAAAAAAATTAAATAATGAAAAATTAGGAAAAATAATTGAAAATTGAAAAAAAATTATTAAAAATTGAAATAAATAATATAAAGTTGAGAAATATAATTCAAATTTGAGAAAATAATTGACAAAATTACATAATATATTTTAAATGAAGGAAAGTTAACGAAAATTTCAGAAAAATACTTAAAACTTTTAGAAGTTGATTAAAAGAAAAAAAATTAAAAATCAGAGAAAATAAATGAAACAAGATAAACATAATTTAAAATTGAAAAGAATAATTTTTAATTAAACAGAAATAATTAACAATTTTTTGAAAATTACGAAAAAGAACGAAAGTAACTGAAAATTGAAGAGAATAATATAAAAAATCATATAAATAATTTTAAAATTGAATTAAATAATTGAAATCTCATATAAGTAGTTTAAAAATTTTTAAATTATAACAGAAATGGAAAAAATTGAAAATTGAAGGATGTAAATTTTAGAAAATAATTGAAAAATGATTTAACAATTTAAAAACTTGATAAATATATTTAAAATATGACACAAACATTAAAATTAAGTAAACAAATGAAAATAATTAAAAATTTGAAGAAAATAATTGAAATTTAAGAAAAATACTTAAAAATTCTAGAAAATAATTTTAGACAATGAGAATAATAATTAACAATTGAGGAAAATAATTAAAAAATTATAAAATTCATTCAAAAAATGATTCAAATATGTGCTCAAAATAATTAAAATTTATGAAGAAAATAATTTAAATATGAAATATTCAAAACATTAAACAAAATTTGAGAGAAATAATTGAAAAAATCGTAGAATATATGTTTAAAAAAGGAAAGTAATTACAAAATTACTTAAAAATTTTAATTAAAGAGAATAATTAAAAAATCGCAGAAATAATCGAAAATTAATGTAAATAAGAAATGAAATTTCAGATAAACAATTGAAATTTTTGAAAAGTTAGCCAAAAGAATGAAAATAATGAAAAAGCGGAGAAAATAATATAAAATTACAGAATTTGTTTTTAAGTAAAAGAGAATAATTGAAAAACCGATTAAAAAAATTAAAAATTGAAGACTAAATTTGAGATAATAACTGAAAATTTAGGAAATTATTTGAAATATAATAAAATTATTAAAAGATGGAAAAAATAATTGAAAAATGAGTTTTTTATTTAAAACTTGAAAAAAAATTGAAATAAGATAAAAACAATGATAAGTTGTAAAAAATAGATCAGATTTGAATGAAATAATTGAAAAAATTACAAAATTTAAAAAAAATAAAAAGAAAATAATTTTAATTTAAGAAAAATATATGAAGATTTTAGAAATCAATTGAAAAAACTGAAAATAACTTTAAATTGCAGAAAAGAATTGAAGAAAGCTAAAAATAAATTAAATTTACGATAATAAATAAAAAAAAATTGTAAATTGTACAAACAATTGAAAATAATTTAAAATTTAAGAAACTAATTGAAGTGTAAGATCATATATTTAAAAATTGTAGAAAATAATTTTAGACAATGAGAATAATAATTAACAATCGAGGAAAATAATTAAAAAATAATAAAATTAATTCATAATTCAAAAAATGATTCAAATATACTGAAAATAATTTAAGATTGAGAAAAATAATTGAGATCCATGATGAAAATTATTTAAATATGAAGGAATGAAAACAGTAAATGAAATTTGAGCAAAATAACTGAAAAAATCATAGAATATATGTTTAAAAGAGGAAAATAATTACAAAATTACTTAAAAATTTTAATAAAGGAGAATAATTAAAATATCGCAGTAATAATCGAAAATTGATGAAAATAATAATTGAAATTTCAGATAAATAATTGAAATTTTTGAAAATTGTGCTAAAAGAATGAAAATAATTTAAAATGGGAGAAAATAATATGAAATTACAGAATTTATTTTTAAGGAAAAGTAATTGAAAAATATTTTAAAAAATTGAAAATTCATAACAATAATTAAAATTTGAGTTAATAACTAAAAATTTAGGAAATTAATTGAAAAATAATGAAAATATTAGAAGATGGAGAAAATAATTGCAATATAAAATAAAGAAATGAAAATTAAAAAAAGAATTGAAAATTGAGATAAATATTTGAAAGTACAGTAAATTAATTCAGAAATTATGAAAATGATTAAAAATTGAAAATAATAATTGCAAAATGACAAAAATAATGGTAATTTAAAAAAATAAATTTAAATTTGCGATGAATAATATAAAATTTAAGAAGAAATAATTAAATTGATTTAATGGCAAGGCAAAATTAATTAAAATTGGAAAAGTGATTGAGAAAACTAAACAAAATAATTGAAATTTAAGGAAGGTAAATTTAAGATTTAGGGAATCAATTAAAAAATAATTAATATAATCAATGAAAGTTCACATTAACTTAAATTTGAAGAAATTAAAATTGCTATAAATTTAATATTTGAGAACATTTCAAAAGGTTAAAATTTTAAATTTTAAAAGAAGAAAATATTTAGTCATAAATATCAGGTGTAGACAGAATGAATGAATGAATTCAACTTGTAAATTATTGTATATAATTGGGGCCCCATTTTCCTTTTAATCCCGGGGCCCTTGCACCCCCAGTTACGCCACTGACATTACTGCTTTATTATTTTAATACTACAGTATCATAAGTGCAATACATTGCAGCATTATTATACTGTAATATTTCTGAATCATCACTGCATCATTGTTAAAAAAATTAAAAAATTGGAATAATTATAAAAATTGGTGAAAAATTATTGTATTATTATAAAATGGAATAATTATAAACATTGCTGAAAAATTATTATATTATTTAGTGCTGCCCACGAGACGAGAAGAGACAAGATTTCATACAGTCTCGTCTCGGTCTCGTTAAATATCAAAATTGCAGATCTCGGTCTCGGTCTCGGAAATTATGGTCTCGATCTCGGTCTCGGTCTCGTTGATTATTAAAATTTCAGGTCTCGGTCTCGACAAATATGGCCTCCATCTCGGTCTCGGTCTCGCAGTCTCGATCAATCTACTTGCTTTAATGCGAATAATTTAGAATTAAGTTAAAGAAAGTGGTACACAAAATATAAGAAGTTAACTATAGCTTTAAATAAAAGTTGAAAATTGAGTGCAAGTTTTATTAAATTTTATTTTTTACTTGTAGTACATAATATTCATAAAAATAACGCGTAAAATAAGATAGTATTACTCTTAATTTTCATCGACCTTAGAAATATTTTGCTACCAAGTTTAAGATAAATCCCTTAATATTTCTTCAAGTTATTTAATTTTTTACATTACTAGGAAAGGCATGGTTGATTTTTGAACTTATATGATACATTATCATTCAACTAATTGAAGTATCATATACCTGCTACGAATTTTTTTCAAGCTATTTTATCCCTTTACAGTAATATACTTTAGATAACTTTCTTCTTAGATTTTCTGAAAAAAATTCTGTTCGCTTAAAAATAATAAATAAATTCTCGTAATAATATTTTTTTTTAAATTTTCGTCGAGAGTCTCGGTCTCAAGAAACTTTGTATCGGTCTCGTCTCGTTTCATCCTAGATGAGTCTCGTCTCGGTCTCGTGGGCAGCACTAATATTATTGCTTCTATACATTACTGCATCATTGTTTTGACATTACCGTGATATTTATGCATCGTTTCTCCAACATTATTCTTGGCATTATAGTAAATTATTGCTCCAGCATTATTACTGCAACATTATAGCATTACTACATTACTGCAACGTTACTAAATCATTATTTAATTAATTATCACTAAAAGATTGGCTCATTGGTGCAAAATTAATTTACCATCTCTGCAACATTATCCAAACATTCCTGCAACGTCGCAGAAAGATAGATAAAGTTATGCCGTTACTTGTAACATTACTAAATTATATTCAACAAGATAATCGACTAAACATTATTATTTTATCAATCCTACATAAAGTTTCAAATTTCACTGCATCATTGCTGCAAAATAACTACATACTTTCTACGAAAGTACACTCTTTCAATATAATAAATACCATATTTGCATTTCTAATAAAAGTTTTTCTTTCAGCCAGACATTGGCAGAATTTGAAGCAGAAGAGCGGGTCAGAAAGTGATGTTGGTATTGATGTGGTGTGGGAGTAGAAAAGTTCTTCTTTTCTATGTTATTGGCCTCTTGCACAGCATACGGATATTCGAGGGGAACAGAAAGCGTGTACTCTGTATGGGTACCAAGTGTACGGGACTTGGTGAACATAGGGACAGAAACGAGGGGCAAAGAGAAAAGACAGGGATGATGAATCACCAGACAAGAGGGGAAGAGAGAAGAAAGCAATAAGGGGCGCAACACAAAAAAAGACACCGCGTCGGCGGAACGCGCTAGACCGAGTCAGTTACAGACTTATCTGTACGCATCGTGCTCGAGATCCTTGAGGCTTGTGCGCCTTCGAAGAGCTTCGAGATATTTTGCTCTTGGCACTTTTCGTCGAATAGAATGCTTCTTACGTTTTAAGAAATATTACTATATTCATCTACAATATTACTAATGTATATTATTAAATTTATCATAAAGTAGGAATTATTTCATTGTATAATATGTTTTCAGGTATCCAACTACTAAGAAGAAGGGGATCAAAATTAGACACGGCTAAAAATACAGATTACTGAAATAATGCTAACGAGGATTCTGGGGAAGGCGATGGAAACTATAATTTTCTCTCTGGGATTCCACATTCGTACACTATTAGATTAAGAGAAATATTATGAAAAAATGTTGGGGGAAGAAAACACCCTTATGTGTTTAATCAGAAAATGAATAGAATTAATTTTATGGCGCTAGATAGCATGAAACATAACCACGTGTGTAACGCTGCTAACTAACGTTATGGTGACTGCACAATGTGATAGTTGTGAACGTCGACGCGTTGATTAATAGCGCCGGCGCGCGTCGACATCGGCCGTCTTAAAATATTGATAACACTGTCACATATTAGCCAATTGAATTTTTTCCTTGATCATTCGAAAGCTTATAAAATTTGACGTTAAATGGTCCTATTTTAAAGCTTTTTCTATTAATAGAAACGGAGATTCAATGTGATAAAGACAGGTGAATTTTTTGTTTCTTGTGAATTTTCATTGGTCGAGTTTCGTGGGCTGCATTTTCTAGACAAATAATTGGAAAAATTTGAAATTAAGCTAAATTAAACTTCCAATTATTAGCTTTAAAATAAGCGAAAGAAAATTAAAATTTGTTGACTAGTTCAAAAGTTATAAGCAAATGTGTATGAAGAACAAAACTCAACATTCTGTTGATTCTTCCCCTCTCGACGTTTTTTCATATCATACATTTACTTATAACTTTTGAACCAGTAAAGATATTTTAATTTTCTTCGGCTTATTTCCAAGCTAACAGTTCAAGGTTTAATTTAGCTTGATAACAAATTTTTCCAATTTTTTGTCTACAAAATGCAGCCCTCCAAACTCGAACACTGAAAATTTACAAAATGGAAAAATTCACCTGTCTATATCACATTGAATCTCCGTTTCTATTAATCGAAAAAGCTTTAAAATAGGACCATTTTACGGCATATTTTATAAGCTTTCCAATGGTCTATAAAAAATTTATTTTTGATCATTTCTAACAGTGTTATCAAGATTTCAAAACGTTCATCTGTTTAATACGGTTTTTGTAAGTGGACTCTCTCCGTCCTTTTTTACCTTATGCAAGACGTGCACGTTAAGTCATTGAACGTACTTTGAAATCGAAAGACGTAAACTTAAGAATGATAGAAAGTAGGACAAACATATATTTCTACCTTTAGCCTAATCCACATGCGAACCTAACGTTGGTCCGATGCGACATGCATGAAACAGAAAAGGACGGAGACAGTTTCTGTCCTTTTCTATTTCGTGCAAGTCGTGCCGGATAGACATGAAGATATAAACTGTCTCCGTCCTTTTCTGTCTCATGCATGTTGCGTCGGACCAGCGTTAGGTTCGAATGTGAAAAGGGCTTTACTTTCTCTCATTCTTAAGCTGGTTCCACATGCGACTCTAACGCTGGTTCGACGCGATTTGCATGAGACAGAAAAGGACGGAGATAGTTTCTGTCCTTTTCTATTTCATGCAAGTCGTGCGTGTCATGTCGCGTCGGATAGAGAACGTCTCCGTCCTTTTCTGTCTCATGCATGTAGCATCGAACAAGCGTTAAGTTTGCATGTGGAACCAGCTTAAGAATGTGATAAAATACACATTCCACATGCCTCTATCCGACGCGACATGTCACGCACGACCTGCATGAAATAGAAAAGGACAGAAAGTATCTCTGTCCTTTTCTGTTTCATGCAAATCGCGTCAGACCAGCGTTAGGTACGCATGTGGATTAGGCTGAAGACACAAACATATGTCTGTCCTACTTTCTCTCATTCTTAAGTTTACATCTTACGATTTCAATATGCGTTGACCTAATGAATCGCTATGTAAACTTCACGTGTCACGTGATCGAAATTGTTCATGTCGGCGCGCGTCGACGCTTTGAGTCAACTCTACGACGTTCAAAACTATCGCATTGTGAAGTCACCATTACGTCTCTTAGCAACTCTAGACACGTGGTTATGTTTCATGCTACCCAGCGCCACGAAATTTTTCTACCAGTCTATACCAAAAACATGTACGTATGAAGAAGGACGACTATCTTTCTTTCTTCACTTTAAGGTGGATTTTCATTTTACAAGGACACTGAACGGTCGGAAAGGCGTTGCCTGATTTGAATATTTTACATACAATCTAACCGCAGTCGCGCAAACACCCTTCCAGAAAAGTACGTAGAGACGGGCTCAAAGTTTCCCACACCTCTTCCGGCAATCTTCGACGCTCGAAACCAAGTATCCTCGGCGCTCCCCTACTTATTCACCATAATATTGAAATAAGCTCTCTAAAGTTTTCACAACGAGGTGGTCGGTATGCAAAGAGAGTGTGGGGCGTCGTCGCATAGGTGGTGGAAAGAGGGTGCGCGAACTAATTGTGATACACTCCGCGGGGAGTCGCCTGAGATGGTTGGGTGTGGGGGGGGGGTGGAATGGGGTGGTTGTCACGGGGGAGAAGAAGGGAGAAGGTTCCATATAACTTAAGAAGAAGTAGAAGCCAGGCAGGGGGACAAGGTAGTTAGTTATACGTCGAGGCCGTGCATGTTGCCAGCACTGGTGTTTTTCATTTTCTTTATATCACCCTTGACGCTCGTAAAACCATTACCCGTGACCGAGCGAGCGCAACTTGCGTATAAACTATATATAGGTGCGCTCCACTTTGACGCTACCCAACATCTTTATTTTCCTTCCGTCCTGTCTTCGCGCAAGAACCCAATTTCTTCATCGGTTGCGCTTTTTTACTCGCTGGTATAGGTGTATCCTGCATTTATGCCTCTGGGGTAGAATTAAATTTCGTCGAGGCGATCACCGATTGCACCATTTCTCATACCAGCAGTTCCTTCGATGACTTCCTTGAAGGAACGAGGTTCATCGAATTCACCCTTGGGTAAAGTTTGCCGACAAGAATATTCACCTGATTTCCAATGACACCAACAACTTTTGTTTATGTTTTTGTGACGTCCCACGATGTCAAAGACTCGCACATTTTTCTTTTTTGAAATTTGTCATAGGACCGAGGGATGCGGAATGGAATTTACATTATTAATTTAATAATGTAAAGATTTAGATTTTAGATTATATTATATTTTTGTGTGTTTTATAACATTGACTTTTAGTGCTTAAACGTATTATTGTGTTATACAAAAAAAAATTGGATTTCCTTCGACTAATATTTCAACGTAAGTTTTATGAATAAATGTGTATTACTTAAATTATTCTCTTATAAAATTATTTCAATTTCCCTAAACAACAATAAGGTGAGTTTCAACTCTTTAGACTCAGCAAGATCCCACTACATCTATTTTCTTAGCCGCTCGGGAAAATAGATAAAAATATAAGTATTATCTTAGTATAATTTCACTGGTTTCATTTAATTAACTTAGTAGTTTTATTTACTATTTAGATTCTTGTTTTGCGTTATTTCTTATGACGTAACATTGATATGACAAAAGGCATGTTTTTTTTTAAAGTTCGGGAACAAAAGTTACATCAAAATTTTTTTTCTAGTTTACAAAAAAAGGGAAGAGTATACATTGCCGTAAATTCTAGACAATGACAAGAATTATACTTTCAAATAGTCTGCCGAGCAAAAAATGCAATTACTCACTTAAAGTTCCGCTGTCGCGGAAAGTAAATCAAGATAAAATGAAAATTTAGAAAACGTAACGCCAGAAGCACGTGCATCCGTCAACTTGGGTGGCTCATTAAACGCAATGCATTTACAAACATTTATTCCTAGCATAATAGTAAGTGTTCGCGATGCGTGAAAATGCAATTATATATAAAGTCGCGTTTCAGCAGGTACTTAACATTTTCGTATGAAGCACAGCCAGAAGAAACATAAAAGATCTTCTCAATCGTTAAAAGCATTCGAAAATATTGCACACTCTAATGCTAAAGACTTTGAAAAGAGGATTTTTTTCAGATGCAACGCGTTGAAGGTGGCAGGTCTCTCGATCATCGAAGCGAGTGTTATTTGTCTTGGGGATTTATCGTCCGGAGGAACCAAGGTCGACTTGCACGAATGCAATAAAAGCAAAACCCGAGAAAGCTGGCGACTTTATTCACAGAAATCTTTAAAGAAGATTAAATATTAAACGTTATTTTTAACCTGTTAAAAGTGCGGGATTATTATTTCAATTTTATTTTGGAAAATTTTTGACCAAATACGCACCGGGTCTTAGGAATTTGAGATTCGTTTTGTGTAAACAAAAAAACGTGTATCGTTTTAGAATAGCGCATAGTTTGGTGTGTTAATTGCACGCGCGACGATATAACTAACATAGTCGAGTAATAAATTGAACGAGTGATATTTATTGAGTACACATAGTCGGAGAACGTTTTACTCGTGTCACTTTTGCCTAGTGAGCTTCTGGGTGGTCGGCATAAATAAATGATCATGGAAAGTGGAAATGTTTTAATGGATAATGTCGCTTGGATCGAGCTTACTTTATACTTCTTTGCAGTGCAGACAGACGGATTACACTATCGAGCGTAATTATCCACGCGTTGAACACCAAATGCTCACAAATGAGGAATATCTTCTTTTTCATCCCACAAAACGATCATCCCTCCCACGCCAGTTTAAAGTATGAGTTATGTTTTGAAAACATAACTTATAGAATTTGTTACAGGAAATTGAGAATTTGATGGAAATTTGAGAGTTCGCTAACAATTGAAAATTTGATAGATATAATTGACAATTTGCTAGAAAATTGAGATTTAATAGAAAATTGAGAATTTGATAGAAAATCGAGAATTTTACAGAAAATTTGATAAGAAAATAAGAATTTACTGAAAAATTGGAACTTACAAAATAATTGAGAAATTTACGATCATCCGTATATGTGGTTAAATAAATAAATAAATAAATTTGCCAAAAAATTAAGAACTTGCTAGGATATTGAAAATTTGCTAGAAAAGGTAGAATTTGTTAGTTCTTAGAAAATTGAGAATTTGCTAGAAAATTAAAAAACTACAACTAAACTACTGTGAAATTTACTAGGCATTGTATAAATTGATAATTTGCTAGATCATTGCGAATTTGCAAAGAAAATCAGAATCTTCTAGAAAATTCAAATACACTTAACAATTAAGAGTTTACTCTAAAATTTAGAATTCGCTAAAAAATTGATAATGTACTAGAAACTTGAGAAGTCGCTAAGAAATTCTGAATTTTCTGGAAAATTCAGAATTCGCTAAAAAATTGAGAATCTTCTAGAAAATTAACAATACACTTAACAATTGGGAATTTGCTCTAAAATATATAATTCGCTAAAAAATTGACAATTTACTAGAAAATTGATAATTTTCGTGAAAATTCAGAATGCGCTAAAAAAGTGAAAATTTCTGGAAAAATCAGAATTCTCTAAAAAATTGAGAATATTCTAGAAAATTAAGAATTTGCTTTAAATGTAGAATTTAAAATTTAGAATTTATTAGAAAAAAAAGAGAATTTTCCAGAAAAATAGAAATTTGCTAAGAAATTAAAAATTTTCTATAAAAATAGGAATTCGATGAAACATTAAAAATTTTCTAGAAATTTAAGGAATTTCCTAGAAAATTAAAAAACTACTAAAATACAAAGAAATTTACTAAGTATTGTATAAATTAGTAATTTACCATAAAATTGAAAACTTACTAGAATATAATTATAGACAATTTTCCTAAAAATTGAGAATTTACTATGAGACTCAGAATTCACTTGAAAATGGAGAATTTACTAGAAAATTAGAATTAGCTTAAAAATTTAGAATTTACTAAAAAATTGAGAATTCGCTAAAAAATTAAAAATTCCCTAAAAGATTAAGAATTCGCTGAAAAATATAAAATTTGCTGGAAATTTTTAAAAAGTTAGGAATTTACTAAAAAATTAAGAATTCACTAAAAAATTAAGAATTTCCTAAAAAATTAGGAACTCGCTAAAAAAATGGAAAATTTGCTTGAAATTTAATAATTAGCTAAAAAATTGAGAGTGCCTAAGAAATTGACAATTTCCTAGAAAGTTAAGAATTCACTTAAAAATTCAGAATTTGATAGAAAATTAAGAAGTTGCTTAAAAATTAAGAATTTTCTAGAAAATTAAAAATACACATGAAAATTGAGGACTTTCTAAAAAATTGATAATTTATTATATTTGCTAAAAAATTGAAAATATTTTGGAAAATTATGCATTTGATTAAAAAATAAAAATTTGCTAGAAAATCGCCAATTCACATCAAAATTAAAAATTTGCTAGAAAATTGAGAATTTGCTTAAAAATTGAAGATGTTGTAGAAAATTAAATAAAAACTTAAAGATTGAGAATTCGCTAGAAACTTTAGAATTCGCTAGAAAATTGATAATTTATTATAAAATTTAGAATACGCTAGAAAATTGAAAGTTTGCTAGAAAATAGAAAATTCACTTAAAAATTTTAAATTTGCTAGAAAATTGAGAATTTGCTTAAAAATTAAGAAATTTCTATAAAATTAAAATACACTTATAAATTGAAAACTTGTTAGAAAATTGAAAATTTGCTAGAAAATCGAAAATTCACTTAAAAATTTTTAATTTACTAGAAAATTGAAAATTTGCTTTAAAATTGAGAATTTTCTGGAAAATTAAAAATACACTTAAAAATTGAGATCTTGCTAGAAAATTGAGAATTCGCTAGGAAATTGATAATTTTGTAGAAAATTAAAAATTCGCTTAAAAATGGAAAATTTGCTAGAAACTTAAGAATTTGATAAAAAATTGAGAATTTACTAGAATATCGACAATTCACTTAGAAATTAAGAATTTGATAGAAAATTTTGAATAATTTTAAAAATTGAGAATTTTCTAGAAATTTAAAAATACACTTTACAAATGAGAATTATCTATATAAAATTCAGAATTCGCTAATGAATTGAGAATTTTCTAGAAAATTAAGAATTCGATGAAAAATGGAAAATTTGCTTGAAATTTGATAATAATTTACTAAAAAATTGAAAATTATCTAATACCTATGAAATTCATAATTCGCTAAAAATTGACAATTTTGTAGAATATTAAGAATTCCCTTAAAAATTGAGAATTAGCAAGAAAATTGAGAATTCGCTAGAAAATTAAGAATTCGCTTAAAATTTGAAATTTTACTAGAAGTTTGAGAATTTGATAAAAAATTAAGAATTTGATAAATAATTGAGAATTTTCTAGAAAATTTAGAATTCGATAAAAATTTGAGAAATTTGCTAAAAGACTGAAACGTTTATTAATTAGTATGAATGTGAAACTTCTAAAATATTAGAATTTTTGTTTGAAAATACAAAAATTTACAACAAAATTGATATTTTTTCAAGCAACTGAAAAATCTATTACAAATTTGAAAACTTGCTGGAAAATTAAAAAATTTACAACAAAATTGAGAATTTTAGTGGCTCATTGAGAAATTTACTACAACTATAAAATTAAAAAATTTACATGGAAAATTCACTATAGAATTTATTATTCAACAAGTTAACTGATAGCTTTCATTATAATTGAGAGACTTGCTAGAAACATGAGAAATTTTTTCGACACTTGTGAAATTTGCTAAAAAAATTGAGAAATTCATTAAGAAATTGAAAACTTTGCAAAAAAATTAATAACTTGCTAGAAAATTGTAAAATTTAGGTTCTAGAAACTGTTAATTCTTTCTCGAAATTTTTAGAAATGAATTAGAACTTTAAGGAGCTTACTAGAGTAAAGAAAAATTTATTAAAGAATTGAGATATGAACTAATAAAAATAAGAATTTTGGTAAAAGATTAAGAACTTTTTCAGAAATTTTAGAAATTTCTTGAAAAATGTTATCTCCTGCGAAATTGCCATGTTATGTTGCTAGAATATTGCTCAATTACACACAAACTATTATAAAACTCAGAGAAACATTTTCACTCTTTTCTTTTTGTCGTATATTTTATTTTTAAAACATTTCTAAAAAGTTAATAACGCTGTTTTTAAATCTTACCAAGCAACATGAACAGCAACATTGCAACAGAACTGAGAATAAAATTACAGCAATATTACCTGGTAAAATTGCAGCAACATTAGAAAAAGTATATCGCAACATTGAGAGTAAATGTTACAGCACAGCGGACATAGCAAATTAGCATTGTTTTGGAAACATTGCAGGAATGTTGCAAAAACTTTACAGAAATATTGACGGGCAACAACGCAGTAACAATCCAGTAAAACATTGCTGCAATATTTCTGCAACAGTGCTATATGTCCGTGTAACATTGTTGCCACATTCTTGCTGCAATGTTACAATGAAATATTGCAGCAATATTTCTGTAATGTTGCTTCAAAATTACAATAACGTTTCTCTGCTCAGAAATATTAACTGTACAAAACCCGTAAGAGCCATTTTCCTCGAATTTTTAAACATCCTCATTTGTCACGAGTAACATTAATCAACTGATAATTTCAATGCTCAGCAGCAGAAGACACACGACGAGCTCATTTTCAAGAATTTTAAATAAAAGATTCAACTTTGAGGTCGCGAGTTCTCAAAGAGTGTGGTGAATTATTGGGTAACCAGGAGATATTAAGTGGTCACGTAAGATAATTTGGCAACGCCGCAATCGCCATGGTGCCGTGGCTGGAATGGCTCGAGGCGTGTGTAGAAATATCTTACCCGACGGGTGAACGTATGCTAGGCACTGGCTAGTTGAGCTCGAAAAAAAAAAAAGAGAGAGAACAAAAAACAGAACCTTAGGTTTTGTGTAGAGCTTCTAGCCAGCTCGCATCCTGGCCCGTTTCACGACCCTATCTCGTCCATTGGAAGAAAAGAAGACGGTGTAACCACTCTCGGCTTTTCTTCCTCTTCTCTTCCCCCCACCCTCGTCTCTTTTCTCGCTTTTGCTACCCCCTGACTCACCCCCTCAACAGCCATTCCCATCACAAAACCGAAACTTCCATCCTTCTTTCTTTTTCTCTGTTCCTCGGTTCGTTCACGAGGACGAAGCCCAGGGATTCTGGGAGTTTTTAGACCGTGGCCCCTCATTGTTGTGTAAATGTGGACCAATGGCGCCGCTAGACGGGGAACTATAGCCACTTTCAAATGCTAATCTCACCACGCAAAACCTGATTTTGCAAAATTCTAGATCCATGAAAAGGGTTCATAAAGAAAATCCGGAAACGAACAGAAAGTTCTGGATGTTTGTATACGTCTCTCGAAGAGCTGAATTTCAGAGTGATTTTTTTTTTACACTATTGGGATCGATGTTGTTTTAATTGAACGAGAAGGAATTAATTCGAAGGCAAAATATTGAGAAGTTGAATTTAATTTGAGGTTAGGTACCTTAGACTTAAATCCTGAGCAGCCGTACTAGCCATTTCGTATGCCGAAGAATGTTATCTGAAAATTTTTATTTTAAAATTTATGTAACTATAACATTTTAAACTTTATGCTTGCATACAAAATTCAAAGCACTTAAAGGAATAAGTCCACTGTTAAAAATGTTTTGAAATTCAAGAAATATTTATGTTGCAGTATTAACAAAAATTTCTAATTATCTTTACAGAAAATAAATTCTGATACGCGTGACAGAAATTTCTGTCACAATCCTACTCGCGCATGCGCAGAGTCAATGAGGTTATGTTAAACTTCTGACAAATAGAATTTTTAATATTTGAATTCACTCTGCTTCATATTACATATTTTCAAAAAAAAATGTTTCATAACTTTAAAAAGGTAAAAAGGAATTTATTTACACAGAAAAAATGCATTTTCCGGATAAGACGATATCCAAAATTTCAAGGCATTTACCCTAAAATTTTCGTTATTAATAATAAGCAGGAAAATGGCAAGAGTACAAATTTATAAAGCAAAAAATTATCTTTTATAAAATCATTAAGTCCGACAACTGAAACAATAAAAATAACAAGTTGCAGATTAAGTGTAATATCGATGTGAGAAGTAAGTTTTTCGTTGACTGTAACCAATTTGGAATTAATTAAATGGAGATGAAATCATAAATTTAGATAGTTAAGTCGAAGTGATGTAAATGTCCATATGGGCGCAATCTATCGGACAATGCCTCAAGTTCTAAGCCTCCCTACCATATATTCTCAAGTGTGCCCCTCTCCGGAGGTTCTGCCCCTTCCACAGTGGCTTTCGTACCCCTCAGCGGCGAGACGAGTCAGATCGCAAAGGCGTAGACTTTACGGCGGTTTAAAAGCTGTACCACCTAATAATGACGCTCATAAACGTCGTGATAAAATCAGCGCCGAGATTTACTGTCAGTCGTTACGAATAATGAAAGGCGTGAAACGTTAATGAAGTGTAATCGAAACAAATCATAAAGTAGTTAGCGTATTTCATGATGCAGGAGCTCGTACGCGCCACGAAATATGTGACAGAGATATCGACTTGAACTGCTCTTGACAAAACTCCTCGTTACGACAATCGGACGATATAAGAACACGATGCTTTTCAGAAAATTGTCCAAAAGTGGATTTTCAAATTGAATATTTAGAAAACAATCTTTTATGAAAATGATATTTAAATATAATAACTTTTAATTGTTATTTAAAATTTTGTAAGAAAATTAGAAACAATAACAAAGTAAATGAATGAGGTTGTATGTGAAAGGGGATCTGACTTTTGAAACGTAGCCATTTTAAGATAAATGATAAAAGCAAAGTTTAACTTTTTTGAACAGGTAGTTTATGAAGTTTTGAAATGAGGTAAAAATATAGTAAATTTGTATTTTTAATATTTTAGTCGTTTTATGTTTTATTATGGAAAATAATGACGAAACAGTTTCTTAAAAGTAGAAAAGGGATCTAACTTGCATTTTTACCTTGATTTTTACTTAGATCCCTGCGTACAAGGTACTAAAATTTTTAGTCTGCTAAATAAAACATTGCTTTAATGAAATTTTCATTATTTAATGCCCTTTAAAATTCTCTCTATTTACATAACCTCAAACTAGAAACTCGTTTTTCACAGCAAATAAAAATTTTTTTTAAATCGATTTTACCAAATTTTGAAAGATCTAGTTTTACATTTTTCAGAATAAATTATGTTGAGTTACAATTTTTGGTCAAATAATTATTTTACACTTTATGTTTTTTCTTTCAATTCATTTAAACGAGCATTTAAAATCTGTCATTTTCATTGAATTTTAACAAATAATAGCTCATTTTTCTCGTTTAAACATTATTTGCAGTTTTATTTGTTAGATTTAGCTAAATATTAATTTGTTTAAACAATACGTACCAAAAAATTTTATTTGACTAATAACTTTTAAACAAAATGTTCTTTACAAAACCCAACAAATAAAATTGAAGGAATGTTTCAAAGAGAAAAATAAGCTACTATTTGTTAAAATTAGATGAAAATCACAGTTTTTAACTAGATTTAAAAAAAAGGATAAAATATTCAATAATTATTATTTAAGAATTTTTCTGAAAAATGTAAAACTTGTTCTTTAAAAATTTGGTGAATTTGATATTAATAATATTTTTTTTTAGGGTGAAAACGACTTTCTAGTTTGAGGTTATGTAAATGGAGAGAACCTTATTTTCAATATCAATATTAGAATTTAACATTTCTTCTTCTGTCTGTCTGTCTGTAGACAAAACTTTGGAATCGGATAACTTAAGTCAAAATTTATGTATCAACTTTATCTTCGGCATACTTTTTAAGTGTCAAAAAATATAGACAGAGTTCGTTAGACAACCATTTTGAATTATAATTATAAAAAATAGAAAACTTTCAAAAATAATTTTTTTTTTAATTTTTGAAAATTTTCAATCATTTTTTTTCTCTAATTTTTTGCTTAAAAAGCTCGTTAAATCAAACAAATTTTGTGTACAAAAGTTTTTGTTATGACGCGTACCTAAAAAGATATGAATTTTTGAAGTTTTACAGCCTTTTTAGAACTTTTCATAGGGGCTCAGGGGAAGGGGCGGAATAAAAATCGGTTAACATATTGTTTTTATTTGAAAAAGAAATTATTAAAAACCTAGCATAATAACAGTAAAAAACATTGAAAATTTTAAAAATACACGTTATAAAGTCAAAAAAATTAACAGAAAATGGGTCAATCGTATATAGAAAAGGACAATTATTTTTTTATAAATGAAGTAAACCCCAAGTTTTTTTCTTAATTACTGTTTATTTATCGCCACTAATTTTATCTAAATTTAAGTATTAATAAGTATTAGAGTTATACAATTTTTTGTCGCAAAAATCCGAAAAGGAATTCTTTGGTTTTATCTTTTTTTCTTTTGTTTTTGATTTTAAACTCGTGCTGATTGGAAATTTAGATTTTTAACAAAATTCCAGGTTACAAGAAAAATTTAAGACAACTTCAGTTTTCAGGGCATGACAAAATTAAAATATTTAATTATAATTTTTTACAACGTTTCAAGGTTTATAGGACGCCCTGATCCTAACCTCAAAAAGCATGGCGGATTTTCATGTGTTAAGAAACGAACTTTTTTTAATATTGACCTATTAACTTTAATCTAAGATATTCAGAGAATTTCGGGATCACAGATTCTGAGTCTAAAATGAAAATTTAAAAATTCAAAATGGCAGATAAAATATGGGAGTCCAATTGTTTAAAAATTAATGAATTTTTATGTCTTGATTTTGAGGTTAAAATTTAAAGACTAATTGGTTCTAATTAATAAATATTTGATTTTTATGAATTAATCGAAAGTTTTATTAATTATATAATTTATTAATTCAATTAATTAATGTTAAAATCTTCAATTTATTTGTTGTACAAAATAACATTTGCTAATGTTTGTACAATATAACAATTTTCTTGGTAAGTTTTGTATCAAAATGATACTCTTTTTTTTTCAAATATTGGATTTGAATTTTAAAATTCTGGGTTTAGACTCGTAATTACCAATCTTAAAACTGTTCTATAACTTTAAATTTTCCGGGAATTATGATTATATATTTTTTCAGGTTTCCAGCAATTTTAAATCCCGAAACTTTTCATGCCAATTTTTATGAAAAATCAATTAAATTGTTAACATTTCGACCGCCATTTTGAATTTTAAAAATTTAACTTCAGATTCAAATTCAGTGACTCTAAAAACCTATGGATAACGAGATTTTGAATATTAAATTATTTTACGCAATTATGTAATTGTTTTAAAAAGTTTCTTTATAAATCTAATAACCAATTATTAGTAAAAAAAAAATATCTCAAAAATTGTTCAAATTTGACTAATTAGATTAGTAAACAGAATTTTACTAAAATATTAGTTACTTTGACATAACCTAAAAATGAATTTATCTAATAATTCGTTTTTTACTAAATAATTAGTAGAAATAAAACAATTTAAATTAGTGACTGAGTTTTAGTATTCATGATATAAAGTAATTTAATTTTGCGTCTGATCTAAAAATTACGTTAATTTTGAATTCCAATAAAATTCTTTGCACGTAAATTGAATAAAAATTATTTAAGAAAACAACAATAATCGAGTTTTAAAATAAATATCTTTACTAAAATCTTGATTATTAATATTGCCTAATTTTTTTAGACAGAACCTCTAAGTTGTTCTTTACGTACAAAACTTTAAAAGCATTTTTCTCAAAACCATGTTTTTTAAATTGCCGGACAGCATAACTCGATTTTTTTTTAACAGATTTCAAAAAACATAGAATCAATATTTTTTCGTTATTAAAGCCATTAGGCATCCCCTCTAAATCCGATTGTTTTGTTTTCTTTTAATTACAACTCAAAAATTATAAAAACCCTTTTTTGTGATGTTTTTTTGTTGAACATGTTGCCATTTTATTGTTCTTAAATATTTTTTATCCAGGTTTACACACCTCAGCTTTAAAACCGTTTTTTGTTTTCAGATCGGATATTCTTAAGAGGCTGTAGATTGCCCGCCGATTAATCGTTTATTTTTTACCTTGACTTTGGTGCCCTCTAGTGACGAAATCAGCATAGAAAAAAAAATCTTTTATTCTTAAAATGTAAAAAATATCACGCAAAACGTTTCATTAATTAAAATTGAATTATTATCGAAAAAATAATTGTCCTTTAAAGTTATTTTCAATTGCTTACAAACTCTAATATTACCTTGAAATCAACAATCAATTTCCCATAAAATGTAGAACTAAAAAAAAGACAAGCTGTATATTTTTATTGCTCGTAACACATTGGTCTTGATTTAGCCTGCGAGAAGAAGCAGACCCGGGTCATTGAACAGCTGACGATCAAAGTGTCGTAAACTGAAGAAAGCAGTAGACTCGAAAGCGTTATTTTTTTAGACTCACGGGCAGTTAAGTGAGGTCATGGTTTGATTGCAGGAAGGAAGCAGTTAGGCCCGGTTAAAGTCGTTAAGCCAAGTTTACGAGGTGTTACCGGGAGCGTAACCTGTAAATCTCAAAGCGGGCGGACGCGTGCCAGTGGCCGCCCTTGAAACCTGCATGGAAGGGGTAATGGTTGTAGTGGGTGTGGGAGAGGGATGGAACTACTGCTGGTTAAGAACGTCTTTATGGATCGTAAATGTCTTCCTTTACAGCCGATAAAGATCCCCGACCTACGTTTGACGAGAGGCCGACGGCTTCGATTCATTCAAAGCAGCGCGCGGTTTATGGCCCCAATAAAATTACGCCTCATCGCCACCGTTTTATTTTGAATCCTCACGAGCAGGCGTTATTGGATTATAGACCGATAGAGTCGAGGATTCGTCCATGTGCGCTCCTCTTTCGCGTCTGTGTTTCTTCCCCCCACACAGACTCACCACCCACTCACACAGAGTCGCCCGTCCGCGTCTCGAAGACCGGAAGAGTCGATAGAAACAAACCATAAAGCGCATTACGGACGATCATTGAACTACCGAGCTACGAGGTGCTTACTGGGTAGAATGACGCGGAATTAAACGATTCGACGATCGACAGTCGGCAAGGCAGTTCCACCCAGTACCGGCCGCTCATTACTCACTGGAACTACTGCCACCTTGCGTCCCTAACGTCAAGCGCGTTAAAATAGTGCCGCGGAGTGATACATTCACTTCAGCCGGGAATCGTGAAATTCCTCGGTTTTGCGAGTGCCAGGGAAATGGGATTTTTTTTTGTTTTGTTTACTCTTGAGGAAAAACAGACTGTGAGTGTGAAAGGCTGAGGAAAAATTAAATTGAACTCGGTATATAAGTAAATTAGTAAATAGGGTTGTATCGTTAAGAGGAACCTGCCCCTGTGAAGGTACCCCGCCTTCGGACCACGCCCACAACACTTAAGTGGGGTGAGCAGCCATAACTAAAGCGAATGTTGTTAATGCCGCTAGATGGCACTACCACTCCATAACTTGAGCTTGAGTCCATGAAATACTTTGGTCGCAAATCTCGGCGAGGACTTTTATCGCTGTGTCGACTGATTTAGCCCCACATTGTGCAGAGACGTTAATTGATACGTCGAGACTACACAAATCTATTACTACTGCCTTTTTCTTCCGGACACTCTGTCTCATCGCTGATCACGGAATTTACAGGTGTACTTTTTAGTTGGGATTAAATTACGTCCGTCTCAATACAATGATTCAGGTTATCTCTCTTTCTTGGTGGTAATAAAAAATTCGCACCATAGAGAAACCTCGCATAGATAAGGGGAAAAAATATCTAGTCGAAATGAGTTTTGGAATTTTTAGGGAAAAATTTATTCCATTTCTTGGAAAACTGGACATTAAAGTTGGTAAAAATTTGCTGCATGATTCTTTGCATTTTTTCTGTGTACAATTTTATGAAATTTAATTTTTTTACTTGTAGAATTCGAAAATAGTTTTAACATTTTTTATCTTTGCTATTTAAAATTTTAAGTGACGTTAGGAGAAAAATTATTGGAAGTAGTAAAAAAGTCAAATTTTTACATTCTACCAAATTGTCCGATAAGATGGTTTAAAATTCAAGAAATTTTGCAAGAATAAAAAATATTTTAACGAAAGAGAAAATTTTGATTTATTATTAGTAACTTTTCAATCTTTTAAATACCACAAATTTTATTTAAAAAAGTAAAAAAATTACTTATTTAATTTCGATTTCTGAAACAGTTAAATTAAAACATTTTAAGGGCAAGTTTTTTAATTCTCGAACAAGTTTACTTTACTTTAATGATAAAGATACCAAAACATTGTTTATTTGAATACTTATTACTTTTACTTTTATAGTTAAATTTAAACATTTATTTTCAATACTGTAATCAATTTTAAAAAATGCTTTATTTAGATTAAATTTTTTTTCAATTCATCTACATTTTTCTAAACAAACAATATTTTTTAAATTGTATCAAAGAAATATATTTTTATTTAAAAAAAAAAATTCTCAGCTGGGGTCAAGAAATATTTATTCACTCGGGTAAAAAAATATATTTATTTCTATTACAAAATATTTATATGCGACATGAAATGTTTATTTAGATAAAGAGATAGGTAATTATTTCGAACAAGAAAAATTATCTGCGCCGCTCAGAAAAATGTTATTTCGTGACCCCGAGAAATCTAGCATTGGATTTTGTTAAAACTTGTTGCTCAGGAGGTTTATAGATCAATGATTAAGAATCTGAAGTCAGATTTTCAAAATTTTAAAAATTCAAAAAGGCGGACCAAATATGGGGGACATTTTTTCAAAATTGCTCAAATTCGCTAGAAATTTGTTTTTTGTGTGTTTTCGGGGTCGATAACTACGACCCCGATAATCTAAAGTCAGATTTTCAAAATTCGGAATGGCGGATCTTATATGACAAACATTTTTTTAAAATTATGACAGATGTTCTTTTTGGTTTTTCTGTTTTTGTCATAAATCATTACGATTTTTTTTAAAGCAAGATCGCTTAAAATTAATTTCACGGGGGTTTTAGGAGTCGCTAATTACGAATTTTCAAAATTTAAAATGTCAGATCCAATATGGCCAACAGTTTTTTCAAAATTGCTCGAATTCGATAGAAATTTGTTTTTCTGGTGTTTCGGGGTCGATAACTACGAATCTAAAGTTAGATTTTCAAAATTCAAAATAGCGGATACAATAAGGGGGATATTTTTTCAAAATTGCTCAAATATTCAATAGAAAATTGTTTTTTGGGTGTTTTTGGGGTCGATAACTAGGAATCTGAAGTCAGATTTTCAAAATTCGGAATGGCGGAACTTATATGGCAGAAAATTTTTTAAAATTGATCAAAATCGCTTGAAATTAATTTCACGGGGGTTTTAGGGGTCGCTAATTACAAATATTTAAAATTTAAAATGTGGGACTGAATATGGCCGACAGTTTTTTCAATATTGCTCAAATTCGCTAGAAATTTGTTTTTTTTTTGTGTTTTCGGGGTCGATAACTACGAATCTAAAGTTAGATTTTCAAAATTTAAAATAGCGGATGCAATAAGGGGGACATTTTTTTAAAATTGCTCAAATATTCAATAGAAAATTGTTTCTCTGGTGTTTTCGGGGTCGATAACTAGGAATTTGAAGTCAGATTTTCAAAATTCGGAATGGAGGATCTTATATGGTAGAAGTTTTTTCAAAATTGATCAAAATCGCTTGAAATTAATTTCACAGGGGGTTTAGAGGTCGCTAATTACGAATTTTCAGAATTTAAAATGTTGGATCCAATATGGCCGACAATTTTTTCAAAATTGCTGGAATTCGCTTGAAACTTGTTACTCGGGGTTTTTCGGAGTCGTTGATTACGAATACGATGTGAGATGTTCAAAATTCAAAATGGCGGATCCAATATGGCAAAATTAAGCAACTTTGAGTGAATGTCTGCCATATTGGATTCGCCATTTTGGATTTTTAAGATCCGATTTCAGATTCGTTATTAATGACCCTGAGTAACAAGTTTCAAACAAATTTAAGCAAATTTTGAAAAATATAATTTCGCTATTTTCTAATCAATATTCTTCTTATAGTTCACAATAATTATAATCGTATACAACTTACAATTTTTTACATATAATAGTAACGTTGGTGATCAGAACAAGCTACCTTAATTGTTAATTTATTTAAGTGTATAAGAGTTATATCAAATTTTGTAAATAGTGCATATATATACCAGAGTCACAAAAGGGTTTAAATTATCATTCAAAAAATACTTTTGACGGAAATATTTATATATTCTTAATCCCCGAAAAAAACCGAGTAAAAAATTCCTTTGCGAAAAATAAATCAGATTAAGCGTTAAAAAGTTACGATCACCTAAAGAAGCGCCAATCAGGTGAGACTCGAAATGCAGTACGTGAGCCCCGTTAGGGTTGTGTGAGTGCTAACACACGCACGGGGAACTCACGTACAGCTGTTTACTTCCCTCCTATTAGCGTTTCTTAATTCACTAATAACTTTTTAACGCCTCCTCCGATTTAAATCTTCTTCAAGAACTTTCGATTCAGATTTTACCAAGGATTACAACTATCTGTTTACATCCGTAATCAGAGTCAGGTAAATTTTTTTTCCCCCTGTTTTTGTTATTTCCGAAGAAATTTAATTGTCCCAATCACTCAGCAAACCCCATATCCTAATTCCAAAAAAAGCAAGACTAACTAAATCAAAATAAATCAATGCCAATAAATTCGCCTAGAATAAACTGGATCGGAAAGTCGGCAGTGCACATAAAATATAAAAGACCTCCTTTTATCACTGCTGGGAGAAATAAATGGTGCAAAATCTGCCATTTCCATGAAAGCTCTCAGACCTTAAATAACTGAGGAATGTTAAAGACCAACAAATTGTCTACCTATTGCTTGACCAGCCATAAAATTAAATCAGAAACTCGTTTCAGCTCTCATCAAACTGAAATGGCACTTCTCTCAATTGCATAAGTTTGTTTTACTTTGGCTTGTGTGTTAGCCGGCGGGTCGTCAACGCGTGCCCGCCAGGCATTAAATTTCTTCCGCAAATCGACTAATAATAATGCCTTGGTCACCGTATAAATGAGAATGGTGACCATTACGAGCGAATACGGTTCGAATTGTTGACTGCTGGCTCGTTATAATGTGTGTTGCTTTCGAAGCAACCACTCTGACGATGCCGGTGGCTAAATAAGCCGCCAACTTGGAAAGGCCTCGATCCTCGATTACCTGTCCGACACGATTGTAAAAGGCTGTTCCAACCGCCATTTAGTTTTAAAATAAAGCACGTAGGGGACAAAATTTAATTTCACCAGACGTTTTTATACACTGTTCACTCTGCAATTACAACCCTGCTTCATGTTACTCTCTCCTCTTTTTTTTCCCCCTCCGACAACTTTTATCTCATATATGGCTTCACTCCTCTTCATTAAATGCCTCTTTTTTTTCATAATTACCAAGACACTTAATTAGTTTACGAAGTGTCATCTTATTTTTCCCAATTTGCCATCATTTTCTTATCTCTACTTTTACTCGACTCTGGATGAAATTAATTTTTCAGTGAAATTGATTTTTACTGAATTTTATTCAGTCTCAGGTTAATAATGCAAACTTTCCATATTACCGTAATTACGGTGATCGGGTTTTTAATCAATTTTGCTGTCGTTTAAAAACTGCGGGACAGTTCCTTTAATCTAAAAATGAATTTAATCATTTTTTTTTATTATGGATTTTTTTTTGGTTGTGATGAAAAATACACACTTGGAGAAATGAGATATTTAAATTACTAATAAGGTTCCTTCAGCTTTTTTTTAAATAACAAATTTCCTTTGACAGATGTTTCTGACAAGTGGAATTTTTGGGTAGAAGAAAATTCTGGGAAAAAAGGTTTGTGATCAATAAAATTTATGATAAACAAAATGTCTGTTTGTTAAAAATTCGGATGAATTCTTTCTATAGGAAATTTACACGAATCGGACACTTTTGTCTGTCTGTTTGTCCGTCCGTCTTATTAAATCGTCTGTCTCTCCGTCTGTTTGTACTTTTGTCTGTGTAAATTCTTTCTATTAAAAATTAAGACGAATCAGGTCTGTCCACCCGCCTGTCTGCCCGTTTGTCAGTGTGCCAGTGTTTATTCGTCTGTCTGTCTGTCTGTTTGTCAGTTTGTCCGGCTGTTCATTCTGTCTGTCCGTGAGCCTGTCTTGTTAAATCGTCTGTCTCTCCGTTTGACTGTGTGCCAGTCTATTTATTCGTCTGTCTGTCCGTCTGCCAATCCGTCTGTTTGTCTGTCAGACCGTTTGTCTGTCTGCTCGTCTGTTTGTCCGTTCGTCTTGCTGTTCGTTCTGTCTGTCTGTGAGCCTGTCTTGCCAAATCGTCTGTCTCTCCGTCTGTCTGTTCTTTTGTCTGTCTAAATTATTTCTATTGAAAATTAAGATAAATCAGGTCCGTCTGTTTGTCCGTCTGCCAATCCGTCTGTTTGCCTGTCAGTCCATCTGCCTGACTGTCCGTGTGCCTATCTTGTCCATTCATCTGTTTATTTGTCAGTCAGTTTATCTGTCGATTCATTCGTCTATCTAAATTCTTTTTATTGAAAATTCAGACGTCTCAAATCTGTCTGTTCGTCCGTTTGTCCGTGTGCCTGTCTGTCTATTCGTCTGTTTGATTATCAGTCCGTCTGTCTGTCTAAATTCTTCCTATTGAAAATTTAGACAAATCAGATTCTTTCATCTGTCTGTCTGTCCATCTGTCTCGTAGCTTTTTCGCGTATCAAGTTAAAAATTTTAACTCATCATGATCATAGTTATTTATTTATTTTTTAAAATTATTACAAATTGCTCATAATCCACTAAAACGCTGTTCCAAAATAAACTAAATTTATGCATTAAACTGAAATTTCTTCGGTCCATAAATGGTGTAGAAAGCTGGATAGATAAATTAAACCCTTCAACACCATTTGGTATTTCAGACGCCTTCAAAAGCGAGAAACGGATGACCGGGTTGGTACAAGTGGATAAGCAGTCTTATTTCAAGGTTCAAAGCAGCAGAGTACAAATCAGAACCTGACACGCCATTCATAATTTTTATTTAGTTTTTTTTTTTTTACAACTCTCCGTCAGACCCTCGTTATTTCAGAAAACATCTGTGGGTGCATCCTGCATTTCTGACGTGGAAGAAACTGACGTTTTTTTCTTTTTACCCTCTTTAAATCTTGAAGACAATTTTTCCAAGACCTACAGTACATTATAATATACACAGTAGCACGTCAAATAGTCCCAAGAATTTACGAAAAAATTCACCTTTTCGTGTCAATGTTGTCGGGGCCACCCGCTGCGTTTGCTCTTCTTCTTTTCAAGACGAATTTGGTTTCGAGCTCAAACACAAATTCTTTGTCAATTCTTATTCTGTGTAATTACAGCTGGGGAATTGACAAAGAAGATAATACACGAAAAATTGGCATCGATGTCTCGTTACCTTTTTACCTGGACTTTCTACTTTCTCTTTCGAATTCCAGGCCCAAAAAAAAAAAACTAGGCAATTAAAGAAGGTCCGCGGGAGCTTCTTTCGGGACGAATTTAGCGTTACAAGTTTTTGTCCTGGGGTTGGTATAATGTCAATTCTATTCATCGTTGAGAATTTATATTCTGTTACTTCTCTTGTACGGCTGCTTTTTTGTCCTTATCTTGTGTTAATTAAATTAAGCCAACAGGTTTTAAATACAACCAGAAGCAATGAAAATATTCTATTAAGAGTAATTATTTTAATTAAAGATGCTTGATAAAGTGTGAGTTTAATATATACACTCTGAAAACAATTTCTTTGATTCGATGATAATTTCTTGAATAAAATGTATTGCTTTACTTATCCAGAGAGACTGCAAGTTGCGTGAGATTCAGGGGCGGCGACTTGTGTATAATACGTCTATTTCATAGGGCAAAAAACGTCGCCCTGCGGAATTACATATAGCAAAATTACAGACAAAAAATAAACATCTTAATAAAAATGTGGATAAATGAATTTACAACTATATATTATAATTTACAAGTTTTTTTTCTTCTATTCATTCATTCTGTCCACTCCTGAAGTTTCTTACTAGATGTTCTTTTCTTTAAAATTTTTACTCTACTTACGTAAAATTTTGTCAAGATTACAACTTATAACAATTTTAATTTCTTCGAACTTCAATTAATTTAAAATTTCATTCATTGAAAATTTAATTAATCTATGCTTTAAGAATAGGGAATTTGAAATTATTTACAATTTTTTTTCAATTTTTAACAATTCTTGTCTATTATGATTTCAATTATTTGCTACAATTATCAACTATATTTTTATCATTTTTCAAACAATTTCTTCAATTACTAATTATTTTAATTATTTTTCAATTTTTCCCCGAAATTTTAAATTCTATTTTCGACAGTTTCAATTATTTTCTTTAATTTATTCAAATAAAACTTTTGCAGTTTTAATTATTTCCTTCAATATCAAATTAGTTTAATTATTTATTAATTGATTTTCAATTTCTTTCGTAATTTTTCAATTATTTTAACAAAATATTATTTTTGATTTTCAAATTGTAATTTTCTTCAAATTACAATTAATTTCTTCAATATCAAATTACACAGACCCACAAAAATTGGGCAAAATTTTTTAGATAATCGTAAAAAACCGATCAAAAACATGAAAATTTTTTTGTTGTCTGGGGCACTACACTAGTGTATTTGTACATATTTTTCTGTCCTGAATCCGAAGCAAAGTCAAAATAATCAGATTAGCAAAAATTTCTTAGTAAATTTCAAAAACGCGATTTATTCGTGTTTTGATCAGTTTTTTGAGATTATCTCTAAAAGTTGAACCAATTTGGTAATTCTAACTTCGGATTCGGATTCAGCGAAGAAAAATATGTAGGAAAACATTAAGATATTCTTCCGGACAAAAAAAAATTCTTTTTTTTATTTTTGGGGGTTTTTTGAGCAGTTTTTTGAGGTTATTTAAAAAAATTTTAGCCAATTTGATTATTCGGACTTTTGATTCGGATTCAGCGAAGAAAAATACGTAGGAATACACTAGTGTAGTGTCACGGACAAAAAATTATTCTTTTTTGTTGAGCCGTGTTATTAATATCAATTTGCAATGTCAATTAAATAATGGAAGAACATAACACATCAAATTTGATAATTTAATTATGATTTTCACTCTTTATGTTGTTTTCCATAATTATTTTTAAAATATTTTTTAATATTAAAAAACCTGTTTCGTACTTTATCAATTCTTATTAAAAAAAAATAAATTATTAAATTTTATTTTTTAAATTTAAGTTGTATTTTTCAAGTACTCAAATGATGTTCTTTGATTATCTAATCCCTTTTTTTTATATCAAATAAATTCTGTTATTTTTTCAATTTTTTTTTAAATTTTCATAATTATGTTAAATTTACATTTATTTTTATCATTTTTCAATTAGTCTTGCTTATCTCAAATATATTCTGCAATTTTTACAATTATTTTTTACAAATTTTTATTATTGTCTTAAATTTTCAATTATTTCTATCATTTATCTATTACTTTTTGTCGTTTTCAAGTATTTTTTAATTAATTTTTTAAAATTTTTTTATTATTTATTTCAACTTTCAGTTATTTTTACAATTTACAATTATTTTTATCATTCTAATATTATTATTTTTTTTTATTACAAATATATGTTGTAATTTTTTCAATTATTTTAGACAAATTAAAATTATTTTCTTCAATTTTAAATTATTTTTATTGCTTTGTAAATATTTTCTCGAATTTTTTATTAGTACCATTACTCTTCAATTAATTTCCTAAATTCTGAAATATTTTTCACAAATTTCAATAATTATTTTAAATTTTTAATCCTTATTGTTATCATTTTGCAATCAATTTCTTCAATTTTAAAGTATTTTTACTTTTCCTCAATTAAATTTCTAAATTTTCAATTATTATTTATCTCATGTTTTATTAATTTTTTTAAAGTTTCCATTTCTTTTAACTTTTTGAAATTATTTTCTCCACTTTATAATTAGATAAATTAATATTATTTTTCAATTAATTTCCTAAATTTCCATGTATTATCTCAAATTGGAGTTATTGATTTGATATTGATTAATTCCAAAAATTTAAATTATTTATCTCAAATTTCCATTATTCTCTTCTATTCTCGATTATTTCTATAATGTTTTAATTATTTTCCTCAATTTAAAATTCTTGAAATCATTTTGTAATTAGATACTTCCTTTTACTTCACACATATTCTGTATTTATTTCAATTATTTTTCTAAAATTCTAATAATTATCTTCAATTTTCTATTATTTTTATTATTTTTAATTTATTTCACCCACTTTTAATTACACTCATTTTTATCCAATCAATTTCTAAAAATCTTAAGCTTTTTTTCTCAAATTTCAATTATTTTTAAAAAAAATTTTCAATTCCAAAATTCTATAAATTTTGTCCTATACAAAAAATCTCATTTTATTTATCTTTAAGTATTGTATTTAAAATATTTATATCAACTTTTGCTAATTAAGAACAACTACGCTAATGAAGAAACTCTTTAATTTATTTTTGTTTTATTTCTCCCCCCCTCCACCCCCCTAGTCAACATTAAGTATGCAGATGGCAAAAATTTACAATCACCGCCCCTGGTGAGATTATTAAAAAGTCATATAGACATTAAAAGAAGTCAAAACATTAAAGTACAAATGAAGAATATTTTTTATTATCTTTAGAAATATTTTACTTTTGGTAAAAGAAAAATCATTGAAACCATTTTATATTGGCTGAAGGAAATCTTTGCTTGGAGTGTCTAATGTACATAAAACACGTGATAAATAAAATGTATATATGCTTACTATTTATTATGTATAAATTTTATATGTTTCGAGAAAGTGAGGATTTAATATTCTTATTTTCCGTGAGGGAGATATTTTTGAATTTTCAACATTTCAATAGAAACGTGTATATCGTACGTAACATGCTCGTGTACGATGTACGTGTTTAACGAAGCTACATTGCACGCAAATGGAATAACTTAGGGAATTATGAAGGCACGCTTGTTCTCGGTTTTACCCTCATTAGATATGCTGCTCGAAGATGGTTTTAAATGTGAAACGTTTCCAAGGATGGTTCTGAGGATTTCGTGAGATATCCCAAAAAAAAGGGTGGCCCAATTTACAAATAAACTTTAACTCACACGAGAAAGTTTTAAGGTAAGAAAAAATTATTTGTAAATGCCAACTTGTACTCATTTTACAATAAACGTGATTTTATAATTTAACGCATTATTTATTTTGATTTCTAACTTATTAATATTCAATAAAAACTGTAATGCATTAAGTTAAGTATGTTTCTTTCAATAAATTAGGAATCTTTAGTCAGATTTTCAGAATTCAAAATGGCGGATCCAAAATGGTGGGCATTTTTTTCAAAACTGCACAAATTCGTTTATAACTTGTCACTCGGAGGTTTTCGGGGTCGTTGATTACGAATATGACGTTAGATTTTCAAAAATTAAAATGGCGGATTCAAAATGCCAAATTTAGGCAATTTTGAAAAGGTATCCTCCATATTTGATCCACCATTTTGAATTTTTCTAATTCCCTAGTGTCGAAAGAATCATTTTTCCAACTAGTGACGAAACAAGGTGTGTTTGACACTAGGGACATAAAAGACAATTTTTCTAATTGGAGACGGAAATGTCATATTCCTGACCAGTGTTAGAAATGTCTACTTTTACGACTAGTGACGAAACAGACAATTTCAAGTTAAAAACTTTTTTCTATTTTTTTTTATTGTGAAAAATAATTAAATATCTCAATTTAACAGTAAGAAAATCTTTGATTAAGACAAGTTTTCAAATCAAGCGCTATCGATCTAGGTTGTTATCAGAGTGCTGAGCAAACGCTCACTTTCTGTGCTTCCGCCGCAAATGTCTAGAATTAGAATCGCTCCTCACGCATCCATTGAGTTACCCTCACTCCCATGAGATCGAAAGGGAATCGCTTCGCCATTACTAAACAGACATTGCCATGGCTTCCATAAAAAAAAAGAAGAAAAAAAAAGTAAGAAATCCCCTAAGGAGCTGCCTCTAGATCTTTGTAATCATAAGGGATTTAAAAAATAATTCAAACATTAATCTTGAAACTACATCCCCTCAAAACAAATAATTTATTCTTCCCCTATTTTTTCATATTACTTTTTCAAATTACAGAAATGAAATGGTTAATAGGTTCCTAACGTTTTTTAAGTGTACGGGAATGTCGATTTCTTGAAGGCAAAAAAAAACTACAAGGAGTTGCATGTAGAAAAACAAGTAATAAAAATTCCCATACTCAATGCAGTTATTACAGTAGGGTATGGTAATTTTTAATATAATAAACTTGAAAATTCCTACCTTAATATAGCTGTGTACATTGTGGTACTAGCAGAGGATGATGTGGGTTGGCGGTGGGGTGATCGGGGGGGCTCCGGTGCAGGGCGTACCCCTAGTTACCCCCGTCAGGACCCCCTCCACCGCCCCCTTGCTGTTGGTGCGCAACCGCAGCCGCTGCCGCCGCTGCCTTTTGCGCCTGCGCCTGTTTCTCTTGTTCATTTAACTCTTTAATCGCTTGGATCTCTTTCTTAAGCTTCATCCGCCGATTCTGGAACCAGATTTTTATCTGCCTTTCCGTCAGACATAACGCGTGCGCCATTTCGATCCGCCTCCGCCTGGTAAGGTAGTGATTCGTGTGAAATTCCTTCTCCAATTCCAGCGTTTGGTAGCGCGTGTAGGTTTGGCGTCCGCGTCTGCGCAGTCCGTTCGCTCCTGAAATTAAGAAATATTTTTTTATTATCATCATGGCCAGATATTACATTTTTTAAATAAGAGGACTTGCACGTCAATTTTAAACACATTTAAATTCACATTTTTTTGTAGCATAATTTAGGAGCTAAAATTATAGTTTAAGTAGATTAAACAACGTGCGCTGAAGAGCGCTCAGTTTTGTACATCTTATTTTATCAACAATTATAAATATTTTAAGTATAATATTTAAAAATAAATAAAACAGGTTTTATTTACAAACGACAAAATTAATAAAAATTTAGAATTAAAATAATTGCAAAAAAATATTTGTAATTAAAAAAATAATTGCAAATTTTGCAAATTAATTGAAAAGAAAAATAGTTAAAAACTGGCGAAAGTAATTTAAAAATAGCATAGAAATGTTTTAACAATAAAGAAAATAATTTGAATTTTAGGAAAATAAGTGAAAATCTTAGCAATAAATTGAAAGAAAAATTCGAATCATGAAAAATCGGAGGAATTAATTGAAGATTGAAAAAAATAATTAAAATTTAGATGAATAATTAAAATTTTAGGAAATTAATGTAGAAATAATTAAAATGATTAAAAATTGAAGAGAATATAGTGAAAAAAATTTAAATTAAAGGAAATAATTAGAGAGAATTATTGACAAAGTTACATAAATATTTTGAATAAAGAAAGGTTAAAAAAATCTTTAGAAGAATACTTAAAACTTTTACATGTTCATTGAAAAAAAGAAAATAGTTAAAAATTAAAGAAAATTAATGAAAAAAGATAAACATAATTTAAATTTAAAGAGAACAATTTTTGATTTAGGAAAAAAATAAAAAATACAGAATATACATAAAATACAAAAAAATCATAAATATAATAGATAATTTAATAAATTAATGGAAATTGTAGATAAATAATAAAAAACTTTTTGGAAATTATGAAAAAGAATGTAAGTAATTGAAAATTGAAGAAAATAATAAAAAAATAAATAATTTAAAATTAAATTAGATAAATTGAAATATCAGATAAATAGTTTAAAATTTTTCAAATTATAAAAAAAATTTTAAAATAATTAAAAATTAAAGAAAATAATGTGAAAATTGAGAAAAATGTTTAAAAATCTTAGAAAATAATTTTAAAAAATAAAATTAATTAAAAATTGGGGAAACTAATTGAAAAATCTTTTATAATCTGAACCTTAATTGGAATATGAATTAAAAAATGATAAATTGAAAAAATGAATTAAAATTTAAAATAAATAATTGGAAAAAGTGCAAATTAAAAAAAACTGAAATTAGAGAAAAATACTTGAAAATCCGAGAAATTAATTTTACAGAATGATAATAATTAAAAAGTGAATAAAAGAATTGAATGAAGCTAAAAATAATTACAATTTAAGATAATTAATAAAAATTTTTAGAAATTATGAAAATAGACGAAAATAATTAAAAGTTGAAGAATATAATGTGAAATTTGAGAAAAATATTTTAAAATCTTAGAAAATATTTGTAAAAAATAAGAATAATTAAAAATTAAGGAAACTAATTAAAACATGTTTTTATTCTCTGAAACTCGAAGAAAATAGTTGCAATTTGATTTAATAATAATAATAATAATAAATAATAATAAAAATAATAATAATAAATAATTGAAAAAATTGCACAAGTTTTTTTTAAGTAAAAGAAAATAATTAAAATTTCATGAAAAATACTTGACAATCCGAGAAATTCATTTTTAAAAAATAAGAATAATTAAAAATAAAAAGTAAATAAAAGAATTGAAGAAAGCTAAAAATAATTGAAATTTAAGATAATTAATAAAAAAAATTTAAATTATGAAAATAGACAAAAATAATGAAAAATTGAAGAAAATAATTGAAATTTGAGAAAAATAGAAATCTTAAAAAATAATTTTACAAAATGAGAATAATATTGAACAATTGAGGAAAATAATTGAAAAATGTTAAAAATAATTTCAAATTTAATAAAAGAATTGAAATATGATGAAAATAGTTTAAAAACTTTAAAAATAATTGAAATATGATGAAAATAATTCAAATTTCAGATAAATAACATTTTTGAAAATTATTCCAAAATAATGAAAATACCTAATTAAAAATAGAAAAATTACAGAATTTATTTGTAATCAAAAGAAAATAATTGAAAAATCGTTTAAAATTGATAATTGAAGACAAAAATCTAAATTTGACATAGTAACTGAAAATTTAGGAAATAATTAAAAAATAATTGAAATAATTAAAAGTTGGAGAAAATAATTGCAAAATGATAGAAAGAATTGAATATTGAACTAAATAATTGAAAATTGAGATACATATTTAAAAATTCAGGATATTAATTCAAAAATAATGCAAATGATTAAAATGATTAACAATTTTAATTTAAAGAAATTAAAATTGCAATAAATTTAAAATTTGTTATTTAGATATATATATTTTAGAGAATATTTTTTATATTTGAGAACACTTTGGAAGAGATAAAATATGATGTAAAAATTTAAAACAAATTGATACCCAGTGACAAACTTCAGGTATGGACAGAAAGAATGAATGACTTAAAAAAATCAATGTAAGACGCTCAAAATGTAGCAAAAAAAAATTTATTCTTTTTGATTTTCAATTATATTGAAAAAAAGTTCTGTTTTTTAAACAAATGATCACATCTTGCTTAAAAATTATAGTAGAACAATTTTTAAAAAATCATTTGATAGGTGATGTAATAAGCTTTCAAATGCCATTTACAAACTGAAAATATGATAACTTCTTCAAAAATAGTATTTCTTTAAATTTACCAACGAAAATGGAAAATTTTTTATCTTTATTATCATCGATTAAACAATGAAAAAATTTGTTGTTTCATTTTTTTTCAGGTATTATTTAAGTCAAAGATATAAGCTTTAAAATGAATATCTGATGAGCATTTTACCTTTACTAGAAATTAAGATACAAAACTTTTTGTAATGCCCTTGTATGCTGTGGGCAAAACTTATTGAGCAGCACTGTATGTGTGAATACGTTTTTGTGTGTGGATGTCTCTCTTTATTGTAAACGCAATAACTTAAAAACGATTTAACAAATTTCAATAAAAATTGTCAGGCTTATTTTTTGCATTAAAATCTTAAATCTTACACAAGGGTTTTACAAAATACACTTCCGGCCAAAATTCTGGGACTACTTACAAAAATGGGATTAAAAACATGATCGTCTTAGAATGTTGATAACTCTGTCAGATATTAGCGAATTGAATTTTTTCATAGACCATTGGAAAGCTTATAAAATTTTACGTTAAATATTCCAATTTTAAAGCTTTTTCAATTAATAGAAACTGAGATTTAATGTGATAAAGACAGGCGAACATTTTGTTTTTTGTGAAATTTAATTGTTTAAGATTGGTGGTCTGCATTTTCTAGAAAAGTAATTAGAAAAATTTGAATAAAGCTTACTTAAACCTTGAACAATTAGCTTTAAAATAAGCCGAAGAAAATTAAAATATCTTGACTGATTCAAAAGTTATAAGGAAATGTGTATAAAGAACAGAACGCAACAATTCCTTTATTTCCTCCCCTCTCCGTCTGTCCCCACTAGAATCGTTGCGTTTTTTCGTATCACACATTTACTGATAACTTTAGAACCACTCAATATATTTAAGTTTTCTTTCGCTTATTTTGAAGCTAAAAGTTTAAGGTTTAATTTAAATTAATTTAAAAGTTTTCCAATTACTTTTCTAGAAAATGCAGCTCACCAAACTTTAACAATTAAATTTCACCAAAAACGAAATGTTCACCTGTCTTTACCACATTGAATATCCGTTTCTATTAATCGAAAAAGCTTTAAAATAGGACCATTTATCGTTAAATTTTATAATCTTTCCAAAGGTCTATAAAAAATGTCATTTCGCTAATGTTTGACAAAGTTATCAACATTTTAAGACGTTCATCTTTTTAATACGATTTTTTAAGTGGTCCCACAATTTTTAGTGTACCTAAAAAATATTTTAGTCCTTTTCTTTAAAAATTTGTTTCTTTAACTTATTATATTCTGTTAATTTTGTTCAAAATCACGTCCGGAATTTTTTCTATCAAAGTTTGTAACTGATTTGGATTCAGATGAGAAATGGCGATAATAGCATTAGGTGATCGCCTAATGCCATAATCTAAATTGAACAGTGGCCATGTTCCAGGGATATTAGAGTTCAGTATTCGAAGACAAATGTAATAAGTGGGAATATTTCTAATTGGGGATTTACGAGGTCGGATTTGTGAATAAGCATTGAAGGGTGAAATGAGTTGTTTTAATGGCACTTGTAGCGATTACGAGGCTCTTGATATAGGATGTTGGTTAAAGCTGGGGCGTTTGGAGGCAGAGAGCGATGGTGTCATGGAAGGTGGTTGTTTTATGTAGGTCGCAACGCGTCGGAAGCCAAAGGGTTAAAAGCAGTCGGTGCCTCGCCATGCGGGCTGTTCCATAATCTGTATATAGCAAGGTTTGCAGGCAGAGGCGAAACAGGGGTTTTACGAGGCAGTAACGGCCGATAAGGTGAGCTTGCGCCACCGGAGGGGCTTATTCCACTACTGCACCCAAGTGGCTGTTCAATGGCCACCTCCACGCTCTCTACGACTCTACTACACTTTATTTAATACCATTTACACCAGTTTCAACCTCTCACAAAACGCTCAAGATTTTTCTCACTTTCTCCGCATCAAGTAACATTGATTTTTTTTTCATTTTCATTGCTCTCTAAATCTGAATCAGTTACAAATAACTAATTTGAATAACTGCTGGATTAAACATCGAAAAAAATAATTGAAATTGAAGAAATTTAGAAAAAAAATTGAGGAAATAAAATGACACTTTAAGAAATAAATTGAAAACATAAGAATTAAATTAAAATTTGAAAAAAATATAATTGATAATATGTGACGCTCCGTGAGAGAAGGGACCTATCGCAATAAAATTATCTTTTATGCTAAAAGATAATTGAGTTGTTCTTTGATTTACATGTTCTAAAAAAAAATTTATTAATTATACTTTTTGTTATAATGCTTGCTGAGTGTATCGCATTTTTTGGATTTTCTTTGAACTACTGTTTCATGAAATTGGTCGTAATTAATTTCATTTGTTTTTATGGTAATTGGTAGTTTTTGAGTTGCTTTTTAAGTTCGAAAAATCAAAATTTGATTCCTGCAATTAGTTTTCTTGTTATGAAGCTTCAAACACAGATGTGTTAAGTGTTTCGATTTTTCGATTCGTTCTTTACCGAACAGAATAATTTAAAAAATTAAAGAATAATAATTCAAAACTGTAGGAAGTAATTGAAAATTGTGAAAAATAATTAATAATTGAAGGAAATAATTAAAAAATGACGAGAGTAATTGAAAAATTGAAGAAAATATGTGAAAAATAAAGACAATAATTGTCAATTGAAAACAAAATTTTAAAAACTACTAGATTAATATCGACAACTAAAAAAATATAATTGAAAACATTAAACAAGAAATATTAAATTTAGAGTAAAGAATTGCAAATTGAAAAATTAAGAAAATTATAGGCATAATTGTTGGGAATAATTGCACATTTAAAAACTGGATTAAAAATCTGGAAAAATAATTGAAATTGAAAAAATTAATTAAAAATTGAAGAATGGAATTGAAATTTAAAGAATATATTTAAAAAATGAAAAAATAGTATTAGGAAAAGCCAAGAATTAATAACTGTTATAGAAGAAATTAATGGAAAAATGGTAATAAAAATTAAAGAAAGGAAATAAAAATTTAAAAAAATAATTGAATAATTATTGTATTTAAAATTAAAGAAACTTAATGATAAGCGAAAAAATTAATAGAAAAAAGGCGATTAATTTTTAATATTAAAGAAAATGATTGAAAAGTGTAATTTAAATCTGAAGAAAATAACTAAGAATTGAAAAGAATACTTTAAAATTAAAGAATAATCAGGAAATTTTAAGACAATAATTAAAAATTAAAAGAGTTATAGGAGTTAATTGAAAATTGCGGAAAATAACAATTGAAGGAAATAGTTGAAAAATGACGAGAATAGTTCAAAAATTAAAGAAAATATGTAAAAAATAAAGACAATAATTGTCATTTGAAAACAAAATTTTAAAAATGACCAGATTAATATAGACAACTAAAAAAAAATAATTGAAAACATTAAACAAGAAATATTAAATTTAGAGTAAAGAATTTCAAATTGAAAAATTAAGAAAATTATAGGCATAATTGTTGGGAATAATTGCACATTCAATAACTGGATTAAAAATCTAAAAAAAATAATTGAAATTGAAAAAAATAATTAAAAATTGAATAATGGAATTGAAATTTAAAAAATATATTTAAAAAATACAAAAAAAAAGTATTAGGAAGAAGCCAAGATTTAATAAATATAGAAGAAAATAATTAAAAACTGAAGAATGGAAATAAAAGTTAAAGAAAGGAAATAAGAATTTAAAAAAATAATTGAATAATTGTATTTAAAATTAAAGAAAATTATTGAAAAGTGTAATTTAAATCTGAAGAAAATAACTAAGAATTGAAAACAATAGTTTAAAATCAAAGAATAATTAGGAAATTTTAAGACAATAATTAAAAATTAAAAAAGTTTTAGGAGTTCATTGAAAATTGCGAAAAATAACAATTGAAGGAAATAGTTGAAAAATGACGAGAATAATTGAAAAATCGAAGAATAAAGATAATAATTGTCAATTGAAAACGAAATTTGAAAAATGACTAGATTAATAGACAACTGTAAAAAATAATTAAAAAAACTAAACAAAAAAATATTAAGTTTAAAGAATATACATAATTGCAAATTAAAAAATTAAGAAAACAATATGCATAATTGTTGGAAATAATTCCACATTTAACAACTGGATTAAAAATCGAATAAACTTAAAATTGAAAAAAATTATTATTCAAAATTGAAGAAAGAATTAAAATTTGAAGAATGCAATTGAAATTTAAAGAATATACTAAAAAATTGGAAGAAGCAATTGAAAAAATCCAAGAGTTAAGGAATATAACAGAAAACAATTGAAAACTGAAGAATAGAAATAGAAATTGAAGAATTAAATTAGAAATTAAAGAAAATAATTAAAAATAATAATTAAAATTAAAGAAACTTAAAGATAATAAAAAAAAAAAAAAAAAAATAGAAATGATTGTAATAATAAGTTTAAGTCATACAACCCCAATTGTTAATTAATCCAAATTTCAATAAGAAAAAATTAATTAAATTTTAATACTAATCAATTCTAATCAAATTTTTTTTGTTTTTGAGCAAACATTTTTATTTAATAAAAACTTTTACTATTTTTCCCCAATTTTCTCACTTTATAAGAAACTTTTATTTATTTATTTATTTATTTGAAAAATATTTTTCTATTTAGTAATAATTTCTTTATCATTATTTGACCTTTTAATACATTTTCTAATTTTATCATCATTTGTCTACAATTCATAAATATTTTCTCTTTCTCTAAACTAAATAATATTTTTCAAATTTCTTATTTTCTCAATATATTTATTTACTTTCTTGTATTTCTTTATAATTTCTTAATTCTTCATAATTTTCCCACGATTTTTCTACTTTTGCTTTTTATTGTTTCCTTTAACCAGTTAAAACATTTTCTTATTTAAAAAAAAAACTGCAAATTATTTTCATTTCTTTCATCTAATGTTGTTTTTAAAACATTTAGTTACACATCTTTTTTTCATTTTATTTTTAATTATTTTTAATTTCTACTCTCTAAATCTGAATTAGTTAAAAACTACTATTTAGGGGTTAAAATCGTGAACGAGTTTTCTCTTTTTCAATTAGTAAAAAATAACTAATTAATTGTATAAAACTACTAATTCAGCAGTTAAATTTAACTAATTATTAATTAAATAGTAAAAAATAACTAATGTAAATAAAAATCTACAAATTTTTTTATAAGTTTAACATAACATAAAATTACTTTGACTAATTAAATTAGTAGTAAACGAGTTTTTACTGTTAAAATGGTAGTTTTTAACCATTTCAGATTTAGAGAGTACGCAGCTTGAAAGACGAGCTTTATAACGAGACTTTTGGTTTCTGTCTGTCTGTCCGTCAATCTGTCCGTGCTGTGAGGATTTTTTCATCAATTTATTATAGTGTCTTAAGATTTTTTCATACTTTGTAAAAGTTGCATATTTATATTTTTAAAATTTCTTTAATTTTACTTGACAATAATGAGTCATTTTTATAAATTTTTTTTTATTTATTTTTTGGCGTTTTATCTTGTTCTTACTATTTAAAAAAAATCTTCTCTTCATTTTTCGTTTTCTAATTTTTTTTACCAGAATTTGTAGATGTTAAAACATTTTTTCATACATTCATAAATTATACGTTTTTTGACAAATATTTTCTCTATTTGTCAACAATTTTTTCATTTTTTTTTTAACATGCATGTTTTCAATTTTTCTTTTTATTTTCGACTTTGATTTTTAAAAAATTTTCTTTCTCTTTCGTGGAAAAAAAAGAAAGGTAATTATATAGGTTATAGTGCATTTTTTAATTTCTGGAACAAATGAAAGGTTTTTAAAATCTGGAAATGGGTATTAGGTTCATTTTCGCTAATTCATAAAGTGAGTTCATTTTGCGGTTGATTAAGAGTATACAATGATCCGACAAATATGATATATTTTTTTTGTGTCGCTGATTGGAAAGTTCACTTGTGTTGCTGCTCAAAATGAGCCAATTTCGCAAATCATTACGAGCCTTTTTTTGCACTTCCTTTTGATCTCATTTTAAGACTAATATTGAGCAGATTTTGAGACTCAATTTCAGCACACTGAAGGACTCATTTTAAGCGCATTTTGACACTCAAAATGAGTCATTTCTCAGGTTCGTTTTTAAGTTCAGATTTTCTTTGCAACAACATTGAGTCACCTGAACGACTCACTTTTGCTGCCGCTCCAAATGAGCTTATTTTCAGCTCATTTTGAGCCTATTTTTTTACAACTACAGTTTTATGCAGTCTATTAAAGTGTATCTAAAGAAGATAAATGTGCGTGTCGCAGAGGGTTAAAAGAGAGAAAGATCACATTCACGATGCCAATTTTTATATTGTAAACCCAGGGTAATAAAGTCGAGGGTCAAAAAAAAAAAAGTACATGAGATTGAGGCAGTAAGTAGAAAATGGACGCAGAGGAGCGGAATAGAGTCCGAGTTCAGCAATATATACGAATCACCCTCCAATAAACGCGTCATATTTACAATGGTATCTACTGCGATCTATTATTGGCAGAGAGTACAAAATCGCTTGGTATGTGCAGAAACGCGGGGCTTTCACACGAAACAGAGCGAGTTCATATCAGCGTCATGTTTATCATAGCCGCGTAATCAAGTGGCTCGGCGCCCGAACGCAAGCCCCCTCCCCTTTTTCCTACCCCTCCCCCTATCATCCCCCCCTAACAGGATCCCATTTTCTGGCCTCGATTCTCATTCCAGGTTGTCATATTCGCGAGGGTGACTCGGGGGCGGGAGTTATAACGCAGCGTTTATAACGGTTATTTGTCACACGGCCCGGGTGTCTTTTCTAAGCCCCCACCTCATCCCTCCGCCCACTTCTAGAGAAGCCTAAGGGTTGTGCTCTCTTTCTTTCTCTCTCTCTCTCATTCTCTCTCGGTGATAGACTCCCGAACTTATAAATAAATTCCCCCAATTAAGCTGCCCTCGTGAGTCTCCCGAAAGTAGAAAATGTGACAGCGTCGCATTTCTCTCGATTTACCTTCTTCCAACCCAACCCCCTGCTTGATTCGAGAAAGCGACTTGGTTTTATTCCGAGGGATGAAAACCTACGGCTCGGAAAAGTAAGAAGCGTGCGTGGCTTCCTAATAGAGAGGGAGGACGAATTTCATGCTGAATTCGCGAAACAGAACCTCAGGGAGAATAATCGCCAAGGAGATAAACAGATGGATGAGACTTTGGAAGGGGGGAAATGGATTTCTGAAGGGGAGAAACGTGGGTTTTGTACTTTCTTCAACTTGGGTATTATTCGCCGTTTTTTATATATGAATGGCTTTCCTCCAAATTGAGAAGTTTTGTTTCTCGATCTAAGGCTATTTTGTACCTTGGAATTTAGTGCCGCGAAATGATAATAATAATGTTAACGTAATTTTTGAGTAAGTTAAGAATATTTGTGTAATTGTTTTGTATGGACTTTTGGTATACTTTGCCTTGTACCGTTTTTGCGTAGTAACGGATCTGAGAAGGGTAAAGTGCTCTCCCTAGGGCAAAAAGACCATTTTGCCCCGGGTGCAGAAGATTATTCATTTTATTTGTATAGTATTTTAGTATACTTTGCCCTGTACTACTTTTACGTAGTAGAGGATCTGAGAAGGGTAAATGGCCCTCACTAGCGCGAAAAGACCATTTTGCCCCGGGTGCAGAAGATATATGTCCGTCACTGTTTATAAGTAAGTCTTCTGAGTTCGCTGTTTATATTTTAAGAATTTTGAAGGAGAAAACATTCTAACCACAAACTAGAAAAAGAAAAGGTTATTGCCGCGGGATAATAATGATAATATTAACGTAATTCTCAAGAGAGTTATGATTATTTATGTAATTTTTGTATGTAGTCTTTTGGTATATTATGCCCTGAACTAGTTTTGTGCAGTTCCGGATCTAGGAAGAATAAAGTGCTCTCCCTAGCGCAAGAAACCATTTTGCCCCGGGTGCGAACGATAATGTCTATCACTGTTTCTGAGTAACTCTTTGGGTTCCCCGTTTATATTTTATATGAGGACAAAACATTCAAATGGCAAACTAGAAAAAAAGTGGTTAGTTTAAACAATATATTGTAGGTAAGCTTAAAAGATTCGGAACGCAATAATATTTTTTAAATTCTATTTCACATACTGTTAATTCAAACTCAAGTTACAAAACTGTCAAGAAGGATAATTTTTATTTATCCGAAGATCGATTCGGATGAATAAATTCCAAAGTACAAAATAGAATCAGATCGATATTTGTCATAACTCTTATTTATCAAAAACATCAATTTTTATATAACAAATTGTTTTCTCCAAGATGTTACAAAACTGCATGTATTGCATATTATTCCTGTTGTTTTGAATTTCGATTCAGTTTTTTCTATATATTTCTAATTTAAAAAATTGTCTTTTGTACAATCTTGAAATATGCAAATATTTTTTACTGAAATAAATTCTCTGAAGAGTCGACTTCTAAACCTAAATTGAGCTATAGCTACGGCTCTTTTTTTTGTATAAATTAATCAATTATCAAGTGAATTCACCTTTGCTATTAAAAACTATCAATTTTAAAATAGCGAAAGTTAGTTTTAGGCAGGAGGAACCTTTTTATGTAAATCATTTGGAACAAGTCTCTAACGTTATCATGACAGTGTCATTTGCATGTAATTTAATTAACGCTATTTTCGCTACTTCGATGTATGATTTAGACTTTGTTCCTAACCTCAAAAAATACTTTTAGCTGCGACTAAACAGAACTTGATTAATTTAAAATGTTAATATTTATTGTGAATCATTTAGGTTAGAATTTATTAGTCTGGAAATTTGGAATACGATAATTGAAATTTATTAAAACTTTCAGCTCGTTTGTTTTGTATATGTGATTATTATTATGCCAAATTATTTTAATCTGGTTTTAAACCTCTTATAATAGAAAAAATGTGCATTTTTACTGTAAAGATGGATTAATAAGAAAAATAGAAAATTTAATTAATATTTGGGTTATTTAACTTGAAAATGTCAGAAGTATACCAGAAATATTCCTAGAATTTTTCTTAGTAATAATTCAAAAATATCTTCTAGCAATATTTCTGAAATTTTTCCTAGTAATATTCCTGGTATAGTACATAGTAGTATTTCTAAAAAAAATCCTAATTCCTAGTAATATTTCAAAAGTATTTCCTAGTAAGATTCTTAGAATATTCCCAAGTAGTACACTTAGAATATTTCCTATACAGTTATATTCCGAGGAACATCTTCTATTAATATTGTGAGAAATTTTTCCTAGCATATTTCCTCATGATATTCTTAGAATATTTACCAGTAACATTCCTAGAATATTTCCTATTAATATTCTTAGAATATTCCGTAGTAATACTCTTAGAATATTTCCTAGTAATATTCCTGGTATATTACTTAGTAGTTATTCTAAAAAAATCCTAATTCATAGTAATATTTAAAAATATCTCCCATTAATATTTCTAGAATATTCCCTAGTAATATTCCTGGTATATTACTTAGTAGTTATTCAAAAAAATCCTATTTCCTAGTAATAATTCAAAAATATTTCCTATTAATATTCCTAGAATATTCCCTAGTAATATTCCTAAAATATTCCCCAGTAATAGTCTTAGATTATTTTCTGGTAATATTCCTAGGAATGTTCTCTAGTAATATTCCCAAAAATATTTCTCAGTATAGAAATATTTTTACATAATTTCCCAGTAAATATTTCCAGGAATATTTCCCAGTAATATTACAAAGATAATCCCTTGTCATATTTAGAGTAATATTCCCAGGGACATTATAAAATATATTTTTGGAAATATATCCTAGTTATATTCCCAGATATATTTTTGAGTTTTATTCGCAGGAATATTTCTTAATAATTTCCTAGGAATATTTTCTAGTTGTATTCATAGCAATATTTCCAGGTTACGTACCCAGGATCCTAGGAATATTTCCTATAGTTGCTTTGTCAGGAATATTTTTTAGAAATATTACTAGAAATACTTCTTAATAATAAGTATATTGTAAAATATCTAATTTTTTAAATACTTTCTAGTAATATTCATGTATCATATGAATTCACATTCCTGGTAATATTCCTAGGAAAATTCTCTAGTTACAAAAACAAAATTATTTCTTGTTAATATTCCTAAAAATAGTTCCTAGTAATATCACTCGAATATTTATTTCTAATATCCCTAGAATATTACCTAGTTAAATTTGCAAACACTTTTTAAATTAATTTTTTATAACTATTTTCGAGTTATGTTCTCAGTAATATTTCCTGTTTATATTACCAGGAATTATTTCTAGTAATATTACTAAGAATATTCCCTAGTGATACTTATTTCTTAAATTATTTCCGTATTTTTTTAATATTTTATGGAATAATAATATTTGTGGAATATTTTCTAATTATATTCTCAAAAATAATTACTAATAATATTTCTAATAATGTTTCCTGATTATATTGCCAGGAATGTTTTGTAGTAATATTTCTCGATTATTGTCTAGTAATGTTTCTTGATTAATCCCAAACAATACTCCACGAAATGTCTTAGTAATATTCAAAGAATATTTTCTAGTAATATTTCAGGAATATTACTCCTTTACTCAACAAAATTTAACAAAAAGTGAGTAAAAATGTGATTTCACTTATTGCAAACTATCCTTCTGCAGAAGAGAAAAAAAGCAATTTTACTTCCATGTTGTTTTTAATTGAGTTTTCCGTTTTAAGTGTGCCTTGAATAGAATCAGAAGGCATAAAACAAACTTCCACTTACAGTTCGAAAATTTAAAAAAATAAAAATTTTTATAATTTTTTTATAAACAACTAATTTTTTTCAATGTTCTGGACCTTTCAAAAATCGGGAAAAGACATTAAAATACATTTAAAGCTCTATGAAATCGAAATTTAATGAGAAAATTGACGAACGATTATTTTTTAGGGGCATTCTTTGAGAAATTCGTTCCATTGAAAATAGATACTATTTATTAGTTTTCGGTTTTCTTTAGTATTCTAGATGCTAAATAAGAATGCCAAAAAGTTTCGCAACATTTTTAATTACTAATTTTGCACTCAAAATACAACCAAATGACGAAGTGTAAACAAAAGCTATCCGAATTTCTCATGGAATGCCCCAAAAAAGTAATAGCTCTTAAATATTCTCAATATATGGGCTATTCTATTTCAAACCGTTCCACTAGCAAAAGACTATCGCGTGAAAAGGATTTTTTAAATCGGTTTAATTTGATTAAAACTAAATTAAAAATAAAATGTAATAGGCAAATTTGAAAGAGAATTTCTCAAGCTTTAAAATGATACTAAACTTTTTTTAAAAAAATTTTAATTTCATGTACAATTTTAGGTTTAAAAATTTCAAACATTAATATCTGAAAACACCCCCTCTTGAAATTCGATGTAATTTATACTAAAATAATGTTTAAAATTTCTATTTTTTACTATGTAATGACCATAATGGACTTTCCATGGAGTTTGTAGAAATAACTTTTAATAAAAAATCATTTTATTTCATTTGACACATCAATATTAATAGCATAAGAAAAACAAACGAATTCTACCATGAAAATGTTTATACTACGCGACTTCAAATTAATGTCAGATTAAATAAATTGGTTTTTTAATGAAATTTTTTTTCTAAATCCAGTGAAACGTCCATTATGGTCGTTACATACTAAAAAATAGAAATTTTAAACATTATTTTAGTGTAAGTTACATCGAATTCCAAGAGGGGGTGTTTTGAGATATCATTGTTTGGAATTTTTAAACCTAAAATTTTACATGAAATAGAAATTTTTTTAAAAAAAGTTTAGTATCATTTTAAAGCTTGAGAAATCCTATTTCAAATTCGCCTATTACGTTTTATTTTTAATTTAGTTTAAATCAAATTAAATCGATTTAAAAAATCCTTTTCACCCGATAGTCTTTTGCTATAGTGGAACGGTTTGAAATAGAATAGCCCATATTTTGATTTCTTAGAGTTCTAAGTGTATTGCTATATCTTTTCCTGATTTTTGAAAGGTCCAGAACATTAAATAGAAATAATTGTTTATAAACAATTTATAAACAAATAGTACTTTTTCTTAATTTCCGAACTGTAATTGGAAGTCTATTTTATGCCCTTTTATTCGATCCAATGTACACTTAAATCAGTCAACTTATTTTTACATTCTCATCCTAAATGAGAAGGTATTAAATTTGTGCGATTTTGAACTTTTGCTAAAACCTACATTTCTCGACGTTTTGAGACCTCCTGATTCCAAAAAAATGGGTTTTACGAAAGTGTCTGTCTGTATGTCTGTCTGTCTGTCTGTCTGTCTGTCTGTCTGTGTAAAAAATTTTGAAATCCATTAACTTGAGTAAAAACTCATCTATCAATTTGAAATTTGGTATGCGTTTTAAGTGATCAAAAATACAGATCGAGTTCGTTAGCCAGCTATTTTGGACCAAAAATGTCAAAAATAAAACATTTTCAAACTTCAAAAAAAAAAAAAAAAAATTAAAAAAAATTTTTCTCTATTTTTTTTCTTAAAGTACAAGAAAAAACAAACAAATTTCATTTATGAAAGTTTTTGATATAATGCAAACCCAAAAAGATATGAATTTGTTAAGTTTTACAATTGTGTAAAAGTCTTGTTTGAGGAGAAGAGGGGGGGGGGGGGGGGGAAAGTGTAAATCGGTTAGCAAACTGTTGACGCATTCTCATCTTACTAAACTCAAGTAGAAATTAACAAGAAACTAACTATTTAACTGCTAAAAACCTTTAAAATCCTCAAAATACACGTTATATATGCAAAAAATAGAACATAATATGGGAAAATCATATACAGAAACACTATTATTTTTCAAAAAAATAAAAAAACTCCCGGTTTTTTCTTCCTATTTACTTTCATTGATCACAACTAATAAAACTGCATCAAAAAATATTGACTTTTTTAAAAAATTTTGGAAATTTTGAATAAATTCATTTTTATATTCTCATCCTAAATGAGAAGGTATTAAATTTGTGCGATTTTGAACTTTTGCTAAAACCTACATTTCTCGACGTTTTGAGACCTCCTGATTCCGAAAAGATAGTTTTTTAGTGCCACATTCGTCTTGGTTGAATGGAAAATTTGAAATTCGCCTCTCAGCCTTTAGAAACAGTTTTAATATTTTGAAATTTAAATATTTGAGTAAATTGAAGTTCTTTTAAATTTAAAACATTTGTGAATAAGTAATATTATGTGGTTATTAGTAATATATTAAGAATATATTTTAAGTAATGAATATTTTAAGATCACATTTTTGGCATAAAAGAAATAATGATAGACAGGCACACAATAGAAATACACACTAGTGTATTTCTATCTGATTTTTTGTGCTGAATCCAAATCTGAAGTCAGAAGTTTTAGATTGACAAAATTTTTTGGGTTATACTTAAAAACTGTTGATAAACACGAATTAGAGCAAATTTCAAAAAAAAAAATTCGCTTAGACACTACAATAGTGTATTTCTTTTTGATTTTGGGTGCTGAATTCGAATTTGAAGTCAGAAGTTTTGGATTGGCAAAATTTTTTGAAAATACCTCAAAAATTTGCTCAATAACACGAATTTGATTCCATTAAATGGAAATAAACGAATTGAATTATTCCAATGTATTTTTTCCTTCTGCATCTTAATCTAAAGTGAGAATTGTCTCTATTTGGGTATCAATAGATTCGTTGAAAAGAACTGCATGTGCACTGCAAAAACATGGTATCTTAAATTGGACAAAAATGTCTTATTTATTTATTTATTTATTATTTTAAGACATTTTTGAACAATTTAAGACACCTATTTTGCAGTGTAATAGTTATAGTTTAAATCATTTTTTAAAATTATTTACAAAAAAAAAATTCTAAGAGTAACGGATTCCTCTCATTTTGATGCAATTTGACCTCTTCTATATGGTCACTAAATTATCCCTTTCTATTTGAGAGGATTTTCCTTTTCTTTCTTCTTTTGTCAAATTTACAAATTTCACATATTATTGTAAAATTCATAATTTGTCATAAACTTGATATTTTTTTACATAAAAAATTTACCCGTTTTAAAATTAGAGTATATAATTTCCCGAATATATCTCAAGTATCAGAATTTTTTATTATTTTTTAATTCTTTATACTATTAAATTAGGTTGAAGTTAAACAAAAGAGTGGCTATGTGTCAAAAATCCTTTTGCTCTCGCAAAATTCTTTTACAAATTGAGTAATAATAGAAGAGGAATATTCCTCTGCTAACGAGATAATTTTTTTTTGTGTTTGTTGTAAAAAATTATTAGTAAAATCTTAGAAACTCCAGAAAATGAAAGAATACTTGATAAAAACTTAAGCAAAGTGCTTTGCGTAGTCCAAAAATCGTACAAGGGTTCGAGCTCGGGTATAAGATCAGAAGAAAAAACTTAGGCAAAGTTACTCGCGTGTTATTTGTATCAAAAACGTGGTCAAAGCTGAGCGCTGTATACGAAATAAAAACTACGCAAACGCCATGCTTGCATTTAGAAAAACTCGCATTTCCCTTTTTTTCATATAATTTGTTTAAACAATGAACTTTTGATTTCATAATTAAATAGAAAATTATCATTTTATACACAATGTGAATTTAAATTCAACAATTTTTTAATTTTTATCCGGGTACTTAATGCTAACAATTTTTCTTGATTTTCTCAGTTCTACCAAAATGTCATTTCCCTAAGTTTTTCCTTAGTACGGCAGTGTACTATCTCGGCGATTTCATTTTCCTATTTTTGCTTATATTCGTGTTCTTGAGCACTTCACTGCAAAAAGAGGCGTCTTACGGTAAGACACTTTCGGTGTCTTAGACGGCAAAGATGTCTTGTGTGAAGACGTTTTTCACGTCTTAGACACCAAAACCGTCTTACCGTAAGACGTTAACAAGACACCTTTTTTTGCAGTGTTGGATCTAAACTCAACAAATCAAGCCAATCTGACAATTCTAACTCCACATTAGGTACACTGAAAAAAATGTTTAGTCATATGAACAAAAATTTTGTTGGCTTAACCAAATTTTTTATGACTAAACATTTTTTTCAGTGTATTAGTGCGAAAAAATTACATAGCAATACACTAGTGTAGTGTCTTGTCTATGACACTTTTTTTGGGTGCTTTTGTAATTTATTATACTGCACGCAAATAAAGTGTCTATATTATTTTAAAAATAAAAAAAATACATAGTAATAATTTGAGGAAAAAAAGCGTGTTTAAAGTATTAATACTTACTGACATATTGTGTTAACGTACAATTTCTGTTTGTTAGACATTGCTCTTAATTGTATTCTAAATTTGAGTTTAATACTATATTGATTTGAAGACTATAGTCTTACTCAATCATGGAATTGTATCGAGGCAGAAGTCAACTAATATCAATAAGTTCAAACAGAAATTGTAGTGTTTTTTAATGACATTTAGGTGCAACAACCCTTTGCTTTGAGGATTTAAGTAACTGAGATTTTTCTTTTCTCTCCAGTAAATCGCAAATATTCCGGAAAGTATTAGTATCGAGCGCTAAGCGCGAGTGCCGTGATGAGAATGTATTCCTTAAAGGCGTAGAACTTTAAGACAAAAAAAGTTTTACATTTTAAGTGAAAACCCAATTTAGAATAGCGCTAAACAGGCCAGATTAAACTGGCTCATGTCGTATTAGGGAGAGTATTTAATTTCGATAACGACAAGCATGCATTACATGGTCGAAGCGTGCAGCCTGACGAGAAGATTAATAATTATCGGTGTGCGAAGCACGACGTTCATTCCAAATACGGAGCGCGTAGCGCGACGATTACTAAAACTTCGGAGCGCGAAGCGCGATGTCAGATTTTTTAATGCTGATTTCACGAATTCTGACTCACAAAGATATCTTGACTTAACCCAAAGTTAATCAACTCCCAAGAAACCAAATTTCCGTCACTCCAACTCAAAAGCCTAATCTTTCAAAAGCCTCCAAACATGTTATCAATTAATTAGAATGTTGGTCGCGTTAGTCTAGACTGGACTTAGGACGAAGCAAATTGTCAGCGCAAGAAACTCACGGCTTCGGCAATCGGTGGATTTAGTGCTTTGGGGGATGACGCATAGCCATAGCGCTGAGTTATCTTGAAAACAAAAACTGTCGAACGTGCTAAGGGCGTTCTCGACAGGGTAAGCCTAATGCCAAAGGAAATATCTTACCGCAAATCCCCAGCGGACCTTCACGCTCCAGGCCAATTCACTTACTTTGATTTGATTGGCTCTCCCGTGTCTACGTGTAATCTATAGAATGATGCGGCTTCCGTTTGTGTATGTAGTGCTCCGTTTCAGCAAGCTAGAGGGAACGGGCAGAAGAAACTGTAGGAGGAGAATGGCAGGCTTGGCATCGTGTTTTGCGAGCCGCGAGAGCAAACTTATACGGGCAAATCCCCAGCAGCAATCAACGTATTGGATCCTCTTATTAGACTTGGCAGCGGAACTCTCCCCTTTTATGGCCCGAACAAGTCCAGGCATTCGCTTCTGTTTGGTTCACTCGCGTGAGCCAGCATCAAACTTGTCCAGTTTTCACAAACTTTGCTGATCCACTGCTCTTTCCTCCGTATAGTTTAGCCTCTTATTAATTCGGCCCAATATCGCTTCCAGACAAAAATAAGACGCTGTAATTCGAATGCCTGGCTTTCAATGATTATCCGGCTCATTTAAATTTTTTCACTGATTAGGGACTTCATATAAGCGGAAAATTAAATCTGTTATTCACAAGGGATATTTTATTTAGCGAGATTTATTAAATGAAATTATAAGTTGAAATGATTAATTTATTGATTTTTGATTAAGGTAGTTTTGGTATACCTATAAAGCACATTTTACTGATATAAATAACCAAATTTTACTTTATTACCCTAGATAGATAAATATTATTCTATCTAGGTAAATAAAGCAAAATTTATTGCTGTAGGGCAATAAAGTATAGTTTATTACACTGAGTTAATAAACTTTCTTTGATCTACTATTCTACTTTAATAAAGTTAACTTTATTGGTTAGCTTTATTGGTAAGCTAGGTGAATAATGTAGATTTCATTGACCTAGGCAAAAAAGTCTATTTTACTGTCCTAGGTAAATATAGTTCATTTTATCGCTCTACCCAGCAGGAAATTTCTGTACTGGGCCAGTACGGGCAACATTTTTACGCATGTACTTAGTGCTTGTAACATTAATGTGAATAAATTTGCTATTTAGGAGATTAATGTGTATGTATTTTTTATTTGAACATTACTGCGCATATATTTATTGCTTAGATGACTTCTGCGCATGCATTTCTGACGTAGAAAAATATTACGCAATAACTTGCTAAATTTTGGTTAAAAATTTGTTGTGCACGTTTTGCACAACTTTTACGGGCATGCCCGTATCTTGCCCGGATTGCCCGTACTGGGCCCGTACTATGCCCGATGCAAATTTCCCATTGGGTAGGTAAATAAGTAATATTAAATATTATTAATATTAAATAATTAATATGCATAATATTGACGTTAGTAAATACAGTAGAGATGATTGTTTCAGATACAAAAAATATACTTTATTGACCTTAGTACATAATGTACTCTTTATTAACCTAGGTAAATATGGTGCATTTTATCAGTCTAGGTAAATAAAATAAACTTTATTGCCCTAAGTAATTAATATGCACATTATGGACCTAGGTAAAGGTTTTATTTATTTAAGTAAAAAAATACACTTTATTTCCCTAAGTACATATTACATAATCTACTCTTTATTGACCTAGGTAAATAAAGTACATTCTATTGATCATGGTAAAAAAATATATTTTAGTACCCTAAGTAAATAACGTAATATTTATTGGCCTGGGTGAATAAGGTATAGTTTATTGCTCTAGGTAAATAAAATACACTTTCTGTCACTTAGTAAATAATGTTCACTTTATTGACCTTTATAAATAAAGTGCGGTTTATTGCTACAGATAAAGAAATATTGTATTAACCTAGGTAAATAAAAAGCATTTAATGACCAAGGTTAACTTAAAATTTATTATTGACCTAGCTAGAAAATATACTCTTTATTGGCCTGGTTAAAAAATACCCTTTATTGACCTAGGTAAATAAAAAAATTTTTAACTCTCTCAGAAAACATTTCTACCCTTTTTGAGGGGGGAGGGGGGGGGGGGGTTATAAAGCATTTTTATAATAATTTAATTCAATTAATATATAAAAAAAAAATTGATTCTTGAGGGGGGTATAAAACATTTTTTAACGTTTCATATACAACAATTTATATTATTATATATTATTATTATTCAATATAACAATTTATTTTAATTAATATATAAGAAAAAAAATTGACTTTGGGGGGCGGGGAGATATAAAACATTTTTTAACGTTTATATAACAATTTATATTATTATATATTATTATTCAATATAACAATTTAATTTGATTAATATATAATAATATAAATTGTTATATATGAAACGTTAAAAAATGTTTTATACTCCCCCTGAAAAATCAATTTTTGTTCCTATATATTAATTAAAATAAATTGTTATATTCATCACCCCCCCCTCAATATTTACCCCCCCCTCCCCTTCAATGGAACGTTCAAAAGTGATTTATAAACTCCCCCCTCAAAAACCAAAATTTTTTTCTTATATAGGGGAGTAGGCCCCAAGGTAAACAGGATCCCAAGATGGACATTTCGTGTAAAATTTTTGTTTAAGGTGACATCGCCGTATGCTTTTACGGTTAAGTTCCCCCGCTCCCCTATATAATAAAAAATGTTTGTTTTTTGAGGAGGGGGGGGGGTTTATAAAGCATTTTTGAACGTTCAGTTTAAAGGGGGAATGATAAATATAACAATTTAATTAAATTAATATAGGTATAAGAAAAAAAAATTGATTCATCAGGGGGGTATAAATTTTTTTTATCGTTTCATATACAATAATTTATATTATTATATATTATTATTAATATTTAATATAACAATCTTATTTAATTAATATATAATAATATAAATTGTTATATATGAAACGTTAAAAAATGTTTTATACTCCCCCTCAAGAATCAATTTTTGTTTTAATTTATTAATTAAATTAAATTGTTATATTTATCACCCCCTCCCCCTTTAATGGAACGTTCAATAATGATTTATAAACTCCCCCCCCCCCCCCTCAAAAACCAAACTTTTTTTCATATATATGTGAGTAGTCCCTAAGGTAAACAGAATCCCAAGATGGACATTTCGTATAAAAATTTTGTTTCAGGTGACAGCGCCCTATGTTTAAGAGGGGGGGGGGGGGGGTGTAAATATTTAACTGGAGGTGATAAATATAACAATTTATTTTAATTAATATACAAGAAACAAAATTGATTCTTGAGGGGGGTATAAAACATTTTTTACATTTCATATACAACAATTTATATTATATACACCGAAAAAAGTTTAGTACACGATATGTTCGAAATGACCGATATAGATAGATGATTACAATTTGGTAACAGAGCTGTCTCAGTTTGGTATGAGAGCCGTACCAAAGTTTAGAGCAGCAGCTATCTTACGTCCTGGGGAACACGTTTGGTACAATATATGTACCAAAATAATGCAGGAGCAACACCAAAGTGGATTTGCTGTTATTCGGAGGTTATAATACTTCTGCTGTAAGGAACTAAGTTTGACAGATTTCCTAACCTCTTTTCAGTGTATATATAAATTATATATATATTATATATATATTATTATTCAATATAACAATTTAATTTAATTAATATGTAAGAAAAAAGAATTAATTCTTGAAAGGGCGGTATAAAAAATTTTCTAATGTTTCATTTAAAACCTCAGCGCCTAAAGTTCAATAAGTGATTTTTTTAACAATAAGCCGAATGAAGAGACTTTTTTTAATTTTCATCCTGCATCAATTTTTCAACCATTATTGTAACCTAAACAAGTGACTTCCGATGCTAATGACAAAAAGAAAAAGAAAAACGAAAAAAACTTTTCTAAATCCCATAATCCATTATTCGAATCATTTATGCATGTATATTTGCACCTCCTTAAAGTTTGAAACACAGTCGATGAAAGGGACATCTAACTAGGGCTGAAAAAGCCCCTAAGCTTCACTTTTCAGTGTTTTTGAATGGAAAAACTCCCTTTAGAGCGTAATATGATGTTTTATGGGCTTTTAAGCGTCGCAATGCAAAGCCGAAGAGGAAAGGAGGCGCAGTCTTTCCAGGTGGCTCTCTCGTTACGAGGGGAATACACCCTCACTACGAAGAAGCCTAACCACATATTTATGCGATCCAGGCTTTACGCGGGATCCTGAGCCCTTCCGTCGTAAGACAAGCGCTCGTTTCCGTAGGTATGCGATACGTTGCGCCATCGGCTACCTCGTTAACTCCGCCGTAAGTTATTAATTACTTCTAACTAACTAACGTCCCAGCTGCGCCCGACATCTTCCTCTTTCTCCGAGGATTTTTAAATCCGGCAGCTTGTAAAAAAGGAAAAGATAAATCGCTGAATTTACAAGCGAAAGGGTGCAGATAGTTTGGTAAAAGATTGTGAAAAGGAGAATAATTAAAGATAAATAGAAATTGAAGAAATTATTGAAATGATTTATAACAATTTTTTTATGATAACTTTCACTTATATTTTGTTTATAAAAAAATGTTTGTTTTTTATCATTTTTAATCACTTTTGTAAACAAAATTTAGGCGAAAATTATGTCTATTTTTTGGACATTTCGCTTCCAGGTAAACATGAAAATTTGCTTCCTCATAGAGAAATAAAAAGTGCTCAAAAAAATTAGATTTGGTATTTTCAAGAATCCCTGTGTCAAAATTAAGATATTTTTGAGCATAATAAGCCATCCAAATTTTATTGAAATCGATTGAAGCGATCACGAGAAATTCTTTCGGCAACAAAAAGCTATACACACACACACACATACATCTGGACATTTGCTTTAAAATGAAACTTTACGCTGAGGCAGCAAAAAGTTGTGAATAATTTAATGTGTAATTCATTTCTCAAAGGCAGAAAAACACAGATTTTTACTTAAGAAAGAAAAAAAATCTGTTTTTTTTTTCTTTATTAATCTAGATAAGTAGTGTACACTTTATTGACCTTGATAAATAAAGTGCATTTTATTGACATAGATAATTAATGTACACTTTACTGATATAAGTAAATAAATTCTAGTAAATAAAATAGTTTACTTCTCTAGGTAAATAAAAAATGTATTTTTCTTATATTTTCTTCAATTTCCAATTATTTATAAAAAAATTTAATTATTTTCTTCAAATTTTAATATTTTCACTATTTTGACATTGTTTTCTCAAATTTTAAATTATATTCAATATTTTTTTTAATATGTTAAATTTTTCATTTATTTATCTCAAATTCCAATAATTCTTATCAATGTTGCATTTTTAAAATTAATTTTCTATTCTTTTTTTGAATTTTCAATTATTTATTACAAATTTCAAGTATATTTTTTTAATTTAAATTATTTTCATCAGTTTGCAATTCTTTTTTATGATTTGGGAGAATTTTTAATCTTTATTAGTCAATTACCTTAATTTACAATTATTTTCTCCAATTTTGTAATATTTGAATTAGTTTTTAACTAATTTACATAACTTTTCGAATATTTTTCAATTAATAAAAAAAATTTTTAATTATTAGTTTTACAAATTTTAATAATTGTCTTCTTTTTTCAAATATTATTATTATTCTACCACCTATTTTACATCACTTTTAATTAAATATTTAAATTGCATATATTTATTGTAATTTTAAAAATGCTTTTATAATTTTCAACTATTTTTCTTACAATTTTTATTATACTTTTTCAATTTTCTATTAATTTCCTAAAGTTTAAATTATTTCTCTCACATTTCAATTACTTTCTTTAACCTTAAATTCATTTTGTAATTTTGTCACTTTTTTACAAAATTTCAATTATTTCTTTAAATATCAATTACTTTTTTAAATGCTTAATTGTTTTTACCATTTTTCAATTATTTTCTTTTATTTTAATTAAAATTTTTAATTCCCGGTCTCATATAGGAAGTATTATCACTTATTTTTCTTAAATTTCAAATATTTTCTTCAAATTTCAATTATTTACCTCAGATTTTAATTATTTCATCCAATTTTTAAATATTTTCTTTATTTTGCAATTGTTTTCTCAAATTTGTAATTATTTTTTAGTGAATTTTCCAAATTTCCAATTATTTATCTCAAATTTTAATTAATTCTCTAAATATCAATTTCTATCTTCAAAACTTAATTGTTTTTAACATTTTTCAATTATTTTCTTTTAATTTATTTAAATTATTTGATTTTGCTTTCTCATATAGGACGTACTATCACTTATTTTCCTTAAATTTAAATTATTTACCGGAAATGTCAATTATTTTATTCAGTTTTCAAATATTTTTATTATTTTGCAATTGTTTTTTCCAATTTTAATTTATTTTTTTTATTAATTTTCTTAATTTCCAATTGTTTTTAACACTAATTTCAATTAATTATTTAAATATTAACTACTTTCTTTATATTTTGCATTGTTTTTACCATTTTCCAATTATTTTCTTTAATTTTGATTAAACTTTTTGATTTTGCTCTTTCATATGGGAAGTATTATCACTTGTTATTTTCAAAATTGTAATTATTTGCTTCAATTTTAAATTATTTATCGTGAATTCAATTTATAATTATTTTCATTATTTTACAATCGTTTTCTCTAAATTTTAAAGATTTTAATTGTTTTTTAATTAAGTTTTTAAATTTTCTTAATATTTATCTTAAATTTTACATATTTACTTCAATTTTCTATTGTCTTCATCATTTTTCAATTATGTTTTTTAATTTTAAATATATTTTATACTTTCATCACTTATTTTTCTCAAAGTGTAATTATTTTCTTTACTTTTGCACTATTATTATCATTTTTAATCATTTTCTCCAATTTATATTTTTCAATTTATTTTTTAGATTTTGCTTCCTCCTAGAGGAAGCTTTGTGATCGTTAAGATTTACGATTTTCCAAAAATAGTCTAAATAAACTCATTTTCATCTGAAATGCAAAAATTTTTCATTCTTAAGCCAACGTTCAGCACTGTAAAAAATAAGTCTTAGTTTCAGAGAAGTCTGAAATTAAGTCAGTCTTGAAAATAATGCTTTCCTTAATTTAAACTGAGGCTTCTGTGAAAATAAGTGTGCTCTTTTAATTTCAACTGATATTCATGTGAAAATAAGATCTTGGTTCGGCTAAATTTCAATTCATTTCTTAAATTCAGCCCACAACTGCTGATTTTACAGATTGATTGTCTTAAACTCAGCAAATTTACCTGCTGATAATCACATTCTTTGCTTCTTAAATTTAGGTACAAAAATGGTATTTGAAATTCAAAAAGGGCTGTCTTAAAAATGTTGCGTCTTAAAATAAGACAGGTTTTCTGTCTTAAAACAAGACATTCCTTTTACAGTGAGAAATGTGTGTGTGTGTCATACACTGTAAAAAAGTAAGTCTTAATTTCAGAGAAGTCTGAAATTAAATCAGTCTTGAAAAAAATGCTTTCCTTAATTTAAACTGAGGCTTCTGTGAAAATAAGTGTGCTCTTTTAATTTCAACAAATATTCATGTGAAAATAAGATCTTGGTTCGGCTAAATTTCAATTCATTTTTTAAATTCAGCCCACAACTGCTGATTTTACAGATAAATTGTCTTAAACTCAGCAAATGTACCTGCTGATAATCACATTCTTTGCTTCTTAAATTGAGGTACAAAAACTGTATTTGAAATTCAACAAGGGCTGTCTTAAAAATGCTGCGTCTTAAAATAAGACAGCTTTTGTGCCTTAAAATAAAATCTTCTTTTTACAGTGATATTATTTTTTAAAAAAGTCCACGCTAACATTTAGAGGGGGGAAGGGGGTTCGTCAAAAGTCCACGATTGTCCACGTGGTACATGAGCAATCCCCAACAACTTTTTAGCTATTTTCTTACCGAGTAAAAGTATAACAGCAAATAATACCATAAATACTTGCTCTTTATGAAGCGAAATTAACCTCCTAAAAACAAAGGTCAGAGGGGGAAAAAAAAAGGTACAATAGAGGAAAAAGACAACTGAAGAAAATGAAGAAAAACAGACAAGAGTGAGGGTCTCGAAAGAAGAATGAGTGCGGTAAGAGCGACAGAGAAGGGGGAAAGATGGAAAGGGGGCGAGGAGGGTGACGTTACCAGGGGAGGATGAGGAATGTTAAGATGGAAAAGGGAAGATAGGGAGCAGGAGGAAGAGGAGGAGGAGGAGGGAGGTGAAAAGGGGGATGTGACGAGAAAGTGGAAAAGGAGAGAAATAGAAGGATAATGTTGCGAGAGGGATGCTGGTAGTAACTCACGCCCCCGAGAGGATTACCTACCTTGCCAAGACTGGAGGAGGGTACCCAAGTTGAGCTACGGTTTTGCTGCGTAGCTACGCGTTTCTCATACCGAATGTCTCCGGCTCTCCCCTGCAAACAGGGGTTTGTTGCGGGAAGGAAGGTACCTTTCCACTATGCCCGGAACTCACGCCCGTGGGGACATCCAGGAGAAGCCAGAAACTTACGACACGCGAACGAGTTTTCGGTCCCCAAGCAATAAGGGTGCTCTCTCCTTCGAGGAGAAACGCAAGGAAATTATCGCAATTACGTCGACGACCTCTTCTACCCTCCAGTCGTGGGATGCACGAAACGACCCAAACTCTGGACAAATTCTTTAATAAGACACTTTGTTACGTGAGACCAACATCAAATTATATTTACGAGAAGTCTTGTCTATTTTTATTCTTCATTATTTATTGTCTTGCTTAATGTAGTTGATAAATTCTGAGAAAAATTTGTTTATCATCTGTTGTTAAATTTTGGTCCATTATACAAAAAATAATTGAGAAAATCAAAATTTCTACATATTTTTCCTTTAGGAAAATAATAGTATATTATGCATCAAGGGAGGGAAGTCCGTGTTTTTTTGTCAAGCCCAAATGTTCGGAGAACATTGTGCGAGACAAAAAATCGGCCTCCCGAGGTGCATATGCTATTTTCTATCACATATGTACGAAAATCTCGTGTTTCGTTCGCGTTAGCGGGTCAGCACTCGCAGTCTTTAGGTTAGTGACGTTAGAGATAAAAAAACTTCCGAACAGTGAAAAAAACTCTCATCGCGCAAGCGCATTGCGGCGCGCCGCAATGATGAGATGATGAGTTGATGAGATGATGAACGATGAGAGTTTTTTTCACTGTTCGGGAGTTTTTTTTACCTCTAACGTTCACTGACCTAAAAACTGTGAGTTCTGCCCCGCTTAAGGCGAACGAAAACACGAGGTTTTCGTGCATGTGTGGTAGAAAGTACATTTATTGCTCTTGGGCAAAAAAAATACTTTTTGAACTAGGTGAAAAAACTACATGTATTGCTCATTGGAAGAAAAAAAAATTTATTACACTAGGTAAATAAACTACATTTTATTATTATAAGTAAAGAAAGTTTATTTTTTAGACTGGGTTAATAACATATATTTTCTACCACAAAAAAATCGGGTTGTGTACGCGTGAAGTGGGCAGGACTTGCAGTTTTGGGGTTAGTGACGTCAGAGGTAAAAAAAAACTTCCGAACACTTGTTCTTCGAGCATTTGTACTCGGCAAATAAACACGGCCTTTTTTCCCTTGATACATAATATACTATTATTGCTCTAGGTAAACAATGAAAACCTTATTGCTTATAAATAAACCAGAGATTATTCACCTAGGGAAAAAAAAAGATTTTACACACCTAGGTAAATAAAACAAAATTTATTCAACTACCCAAGTAGATATCGCCACAGTTTTGCCATACTTACAAACAGGGCCCATACATGGAAGCCATCGATGGGCCATCCGAGTTTTGTAACATTGCTCCGCACTTTTGCCCGACATTCCAATTTTATACAGATACTCATCCTGGTAGTTTCTTACGTTGTTCTAACGTTTATAATCCATCCTGCGTTGTCCAGGAACTAAGAAAAACATCTTTTACCAAAATATAGAAAATTATGATCAGGATGTCTGCACCAGGTACTAAATTAATACCTTCTTCTGGTATTTCTTGTTCAAAATCAAAGAGAAGACAACATTTAAGGGGTACAAGATGACGCCGTCATCCTGATAAATATTTCCAATGATCCAGGTGTGAAATTAACATCTTCTCCTAGAATTTTTTAAAGAAATTAGAATTTTATATCTTATCTAATGTATTTAAATGGATGTCGTCATCCTGATTCATTATCTTACTGCTCTAGGTGTCAAGTCAACATCTTCTTCAAGGAAATTTTAGGGAAACTAAAATTTTACATCCTTACTTGTATTTTCAAATGGATGTTGTTATCCTAACACACAATTTTATTAATCTAGGTCATAAAAAAATAAGTTCTCCTGGAAATTTTTGCTGAAAAATAAAAAATATAAAGCATCCATTGTGTGCAAAAGGTTGACGCCGTCCTTACAAATGAATTTAGTGATCTAGGTGTCAAATTAGTATTTTCTCCGAGAAATGTTTTTGGAAACATAAAGTTCATATCTCTTCTGAAGTATTTGTACAGAAGACATCATCCTGGCACTAAAAGTTCAATAATCTAGGTAAAGGTTGTTATGAGTGTCCGTTTTTGCTTCTTGGTGCACAGGATTTAAATATTTTTATTTTTTTAAGATAAATAAAAGCAATTAAACATTTTGCTGGTGTTATCCTTGAAATTTATAATTTAAAATTATATCAAGAAAGTAAAATTAATATAACCCTAAAGATAGAGATTTGTAAACATTGAGTTGTCAAATAGGTTAAAGGGTTAAGTTAATTTATATTTTCCCTTTTCTAGCATGTGCAACAAATTTTGATAAAAATACGGTTAAAATACTATTACTTATTTTGTTCTACATCAATTTCAATAAATTGATTTAAGATATCTGCGCCTGTTAACATAACATTCATACCTTTTCTTAGAAGAACATTCCTATTTTGTAGTTACAGCATTATACCGATAATATTTTTTATATTCTCATGCAGAACTTATTTATTTCATATTTAGATCTTCAGAATAAACTGTGAAAATTACCTTTTTAAAATAGTTGATCATTTATAAATGTTAATATTTTACAGAAATCCTGGAAGAAATTATTTTTCCAATTTTATTTTATTCTTTTTTGACGTATATATCTGAAATAATTTTAATAAAGTTAATGCCAAATAAAATAAATAATAGTATTTTAACTATATTTTTATCAAATTTTGTTGTATAAACTAGAAAACAAGAAATATAAATTAACATAACCCTTTAACCTTTTTGACAACTCGATGTTTACAATAATCTCTATCATTATGGTTATATTAATTTTACTTTCTTCACGTTATTTTAAACTATTTCTTTTAAGGATAACACAAGCAAAATATTTAAAAGCCTTTTATTTACCTTAAGCGAAAATAAAATATTTAAATCCTATGCACCAAGAAGCAAAAACGGACACTCATAACAATCTTTACCTAGAATATTGAACTTTTAGTGCCAGGATGATATCTTCTGTACAAATACTGCAGAAGAGATATGAACTTTATGTTTCCAAAAACATTTCTCGGAGAAAATACTAATTTGATACCGAGATCACTAAATTCATTTGTAAGGACGGCGTCAACCTTTTGCACACAATGGATGCTTTATATTTTTTATTTTTCAGCAAAAATTTCCAGGAGAACTTATTTTTTTATGACCTAGATTAATAAAATTGTGTGTTAGGATAACAACATCCATTTGAAAATACAAGTAAGGATGTAAAATTTTAGTTTCCCTAAAATTTCCTTGAAGAAGATGTTGACTTGACACCTAGAGCAGTAAGATAATGAATCAGGATGACGACATCCATTTAAATACATTAGATAAGATATAAAATTCTAATTTCTTTAAAAAATTCTAGGAGAAGATGTTAATTTCACACCTGGATCATTGGAAATATTTATCAGGATGACGGCGTCATCTTGTACCCCTTAAATGTTGTCTTCTCTTTGATTTTGAACAAGAAATACCAGAAGAAGGTATTAATTTAGTACCTGGTGCAGACATCCTGATCATAATTTTCTATATTTTGGTAAAAGATGTTTTTCTTAGTTCCTGGACAACGCAGGATGGATTATAAACGTTAGAACAACGTAAGAAACTACCAGGATGAGTACACTGAAAAAATTTTGGTACAGTATCCGTCCCATGGAAATATTTCATTATTCTGTTAACTTCAGATTAAATATTTTGCATTGATTTTCAACGTAGTGAAGTTAACTGAATAACGTAATTTTTCATTTGGGACGGATACTGTACTTTAAAGTACAGATGCTGCACCAAAATTTTTTCAGTGTATCTGTATAAAATTGGAATGTCGGGCAAAAGTGCGGCGCAATGTTACAAAACTCGGATGGCCCATCGATGGCTTCCATGTATGGCCCATACATGGAACATGGCTTCCATACATGGGCCATAGATGGATTCTATGTTTCGTTTCTACTTGGGTAGGTAAATAAAGTATATTTTATTTACCTAGGAAAATAAAGCAGATTTTATACACCTGAGGAAATAAAACAGATTTTATTCACCTAGGTAAATAAATCAGAATTTATTCATCTGGATAAATACAGCAATTTTTGTTGCTCTAGGTAAATAAAGAATAGAATAAGTAAATAAAATTTTGAATAAAATAAACAAATTTTATTCAACTAGGTAAATAAAGCAGATTTTATTCACCTAGGGAAATAAAACAGTTTTTATTCACCTAGGTAAATAAATCAGAATTTATTCAATAAATAAAGCAAACTTTATTATCCTAGGTAAATAAACCAAAATCTTTTACCCCAGGTAAAATAAGTATTTGGTAAATAAGGAACATTTTATTACCCTATAGATAAATAAAGTACAGTTTATTAACTTTAGTAAATAATGTACATTTTATGAACCTAAGTATATAAAGTACATTTTATTGACCTATAATTTGACAAATTATCCAACAAAAAATATTTTGAAATTTCTTTCGGCTCGAATTGTAATCAACTTTAAAAACTGGTATTTTCTGCTAAACGACCTTAATAATTATCATGAATTAATTAATATAAATACCAAAAAACAAAACACACTTTAATATGATACTCCAATAATATTTTCAATTTAAATTACATTATTCTACGAAAGATCATAATTTCTTAGGAAAACTACATCGATTGAAAAAAATAATGTCTGTTTTAGATTTAGAAACGAAAATGCATTTGAGTTCAAAAGAGCATTTCATGATTTCGAAAAAGTAGAGCAGCTTTCCCTAATCCTGAATTCTTATTGGTATAGCCAGTGAAATAAATCTTTTCTCAATTGGAAAAATTGGCCCTTGAGGGTAAATGTCAGTAGGGCGCAATAAAATTCGGCTGGGGGAAAAAAAGGTACATCTGTGGCGCACCCAAGACATATTATATTTTTAACGTAAATAGAAGTCCAATTAATGACTTTTGATTCGAATTTATTGATATTATATATTATTCGATCACAGTGAATGGATTGATTTTACAAATTGCTCTGAAACCTGCTTCAATATCCCGAGATTAGAAATCATATACAACCAGTAATTTAAGGTGTACTTTAACTTTTCCACACGTTTCACTGGCATATAATTAAATTAATTTTTACTTGTTTTTCCATACGACTCAATTATTCTTAACTTACTCCAAATTAAATTTATTTATGTGAAATTTATTTACATTTCGGACGAAATATTTCATAGACAATTTTAATTGAATGAGATTTATTTTACGTTTCTTATTTTCATAAGATATTCTCTATAAATTCTTAAAAGTAATATTTCGATCTATTTTATTTATTTGGATATAATTTTGTTGAAGGTACACAAAAGTACGAGTTAATGAATCGATCAGTTAATTCTTTATAATAGAAGAATAAAATTCAAATAAATCTCTGATTTCTAAATGTTCGACCCTATATAGTTCCGATGTAAGAAAATAAAATATATAACTTAATCTCTAGAAAATATTCAGAATTCAAGGAATGTTGGAATTATGCTCAACAAGAGAAGATTAATGAATGACCTTTGCTTATAATGTTACATAAGACGACCATTTTGGCTGCATAAGAGTCTTATTTTTAGGGCCCTTTTATCTATGAAGATGAATGAACTCTTAAAAGAAGGGGAACATACATGGCCGACACACTTTTATACAATGGCTCGCAGTTCTTTCTTTTTTCTAGCGGTATCTGTGTATTTTATGAACGTTTTAAACTTTATCAAATGACATAAAAAACTGAGACCTTGAAAATTATAATAGAAAGATAATAATAAAGTTTGACGATATATGTAATCGATATTTAAAAATTATGAAAAAAATGTAATAAAATTTAGTTTTTAAAATTATAATACCAAGTTGTGACAAAAGAAATTTGATATATACGATAAATAAAGAATATTATAACGTTAAGTACTGATTCTAAATCACAAATTTAAATAACTTTACAAACTTGAGAAAAACTGTAACAAAACTTTTTTTAGACACAAAATTACATAGCATGTGTAGAAGAAAAACCATCTGGTTTTTTTTCTTCAAATGTGCATCAAAATCTTCGTCTATACAAACAACAAAAATGACAGAAAGCATAAGACGCTGTCACCTTATAGAGCGGGACCGGGAAGGAGTTGAGTATGCAAAATATGAGGAACAATATTTGAAAATTGGAACATATAGAGGACACCCTCCCCTATCAGAAAACCCATGTTGCCACCTAAAATTTTGGTGCGTTTAGCCGCCATTTTGTTTTAAAGTTTGAAATTTTGTTTTTCATTTATCTCATAAAATATCAATCCCACAAAATTTTTGTTAATACCTATTTTGTAGATAATATTGAGGTCTACAACTTTTATTGAAAACATTTTTTTCTAAAGGCAATAATAAAAAAGTTATAAACAAAAAAGAGGTAAAAAAAAGGAGATGAAAAATTTTAAATTTAATTAACTCCTTTATTTTTAATTTTAGATTAAAAACAGTTCAGAGGTAATTTGTAGAGTATTTTATACCGAGTAATTTGATTTGTTTCACTTTTCCATCCGTTTATATTTGTAGATTTTACAGTAATGCAAAGGCGAGTACATTTGAAAACTAACGGCTTACGAAAGCCCTGCGTAACACAAGACTCTCACTACCCAGTATAAGCAAAATTTTAAATTCAACTTTATTAAACAACTAAAATATGAGGAACGATTTTTGAAAATTGGAACAAATAGAGGGCACCCTCCTCTATCACAAAATCCCTGTTGGCGCCTAAAATTTTGGTGCCTTTGGCCGCCATTTTGTTTTAAAGTATAAAATTTTCTTTTTAATTTATCTCATTAAATATCAATTCCACAAAATTTTTCTTTACACCTATTTTGTAGATAATAATGAGATCTACAACTTTTATTGGAAACATTTTTTTCTAAAGGCAATAATAAACTTTAAAAGATTTTAAAAAAGTATTCATAAGAAATGTTTTATACATTATATAAATAAAAGTTAATTTGTTTAGAAATTTGTTTATAAAATAATTTATTCAAACAATACTTAATTTTATTTATCAGTAAAACAAATTTGTATTATACAATTATCGATTACATTTAACTAAATTAGTTTGTTTGTAAATTTATTTAACAATTTTCGTATAATCATTATTATTTAGTTACTAAACACCTTTTTTAAACAATAAAGCCATTTGTAGTAATTTAATAAAGTTTGTCTACAAATTTTTTTGTGTTTAGCGGGCATCCGTAAGCTGTTATGTTTAAAAAATAACAGCTTTTGCATGACTGTAAAATCTATAAAAATAAACGAATTGAAAAATGAAACAAATCAAATTATGCGGTATTAAATACTCTACAAATTACCTCTTAACTGAATTTACTCTAAAACTAATAATAAAGGAGTTAATTAACTTTTACAATTTTCATCTCCTAATTTTTACATCTTTTTTGTTTATAACTTTTTTAATAATGCCTTTAGAAAAAAATATTTTGAATAAAAGTTGTAGATCTCATTATTATCTACAGAATAGGTCTAAAGAAAAATTTTGTGAAATTGATATTTAATGAGATAAATTAAAAAGAAAATTTCAATTTTTAAAACAAAATGGCGGCCAAAGGCACCAAAATTTTAGGCGCCAACAGGGATTTTGTGATAGAGGAGGGTGCCCTCTATTTGTTCCAATTTTCAAAAATCGTTCCTCATATTTTAGTTGTTTAATAAAGTTGAATTTAAAATTTTGCTTATACTGGGTAGTGAGAGTCTTGTGTTACGCAGGGCTTTCGTAAGCCGTTAGTTTTCAAATGTACTCGCCTTTGCATTACTGTAAAATCTACAAAAATAAACGGATGGAAAAGTGAAACAAATCAAATTACTCGGTATAAAATACTCTACAAATTACCTCTGAACTGTTTTTAATCTAAAATTAAAAATAAAGGAGTTAATTAAATTTAAAATTTTTCATCTCCTATTTTTTACCTCTTTTTTGTTTATAACTTTTTTATTATTGCCTTTAGAAAAAAATGTTTTTAATAAAAGTTGTAGACCTCAATATTATCTACAAAATAGGTATTAACAAAAATTTTGTGGGATTGATATTTTATGAGATAAATGAAAAACAAAATTTCAAACTTTAAAACAAAATGGCGGCTAAACGCACCAAAATTTTAGGTGGCAACATGGGTTTTCTGATAGGGGAGGGTGTCCTCTATATGTTCCAATTTTCAAATATTGTTCCTCATATTTTGCATACTCAACTCCTTCCCGGTGCTGCACTATTAAACAAAAATTGTATACGAAATGTCCATCTTGGGGCCCTGTTCATCTTGGGGCCCACTCCCCTACATATTAAATGACTTATTTCCAAAATAGAAACATGAAATAATTATAAGTTACTGGAGATTTATTATTATTACTATTTTTCGTTTTGTTTTTTAAGCTCCTTTTAAATATTTTTCTATTGAAAAAAAACAATGTGTTTTTTATCCTATTGTACACATAGAGTGTATGTATAATGTGGATTTCTGTTCTTAGGTTTGGTGTTCCTCATGATGGTGAATTTGATACTTTAAAGCTTTTCTTTGAGAGGCGAAACTCAGAATGTTCTCCCAGTGATGGTTATTTGATGGGTAGCCAAAATTATGACACAAATCAATTTCACTTTTCTTCGTGCAGCAAAACTTATATGGATTATTCTTTTAAGTAATGAAAATATAAGTATATTCAAAAGAAGTGCGTTTTTAATTAACTAGTGAAAAAGAGCTCTTTAGATAAAGCGCAAAAAAACTAATACTTTTTTATACTATAAATAATTTTTTTTTATATGCGTTCTTTTTTTAATGGGTACTGATATTTCAATTGGTTATGAAAACACAGTCATTTAAACTTTTAAATCTTAACTTAAATGACAATTTCTTTTTGCTATTTAACAAATTCAAAGGAACTCCGTTATCTTTCTCTTAAAGTAATCAAGATTTTGTCAAAAAACATCAGAATTTTTTAAAATATAAAATTTGAATATTATTTTTAGCTAAAGTACAAACAAACTCAGTTTTAGAAGACAATCCTAAAGATATTTTAGGTAGTTTTACAAAGTTTCGTGACAGAATATTTTTTATTTCAAGGAAAAGACAACTATCGAATTTTGTCTACAACAGTAAAATCATACTTCATCACATACCCTTTTTCATACAATTGTTTTAAGGGTGTTGCAAGGAGAGAATTTTCCAGGCATCGTACAATTTTGACACTTAGCCAATTTTTTCAGAAACAAAAAATGTAATTAAAAATATGACCATGTACCCATAATTTAAATTTTATGCAGATTCTAAAACTAATTTGACATTTTAAAAAATATTATTTAAGCTTCACTTTCTGAACAAAATATTGAAAATTGTGTACTTTTTTTGTTCATAATTTTCAATATTTTGGTCAGAAACCGAAGCCCAAATAATACATATTTTTAAAATGTTAAATTAGTTTTAGAATCTGCATAAAATTTAAATTATGGGTCACGGTCATATTTTTAATTACATTTTTTGTGTTTGAAAAAATTGGCTAAGTGTCAAAACTATACGCTGCCTGGTAAATTATCTCATTGTAATACCCTTAAATGGATTATCTTTGTTTTCAATAATTCAATTGATTTTAGGATAAATAATATTAATTTTTTAAAAATAATTTTATGTTTATGTCTTTTTTTGTTAGCATCTCGTAATTTTAAAAACTCTTTTATTATATTTCAGTCTGAAGGATTCGGAATGTCTTCGCAATGATCCTAGTATTAACAGAACTGATGATCAGATGCTAAGAATTTTGCCAGGAAAATATATATCAGCAGATGAACAGTGCCAAAGGGCAGGTCATATAAAAGCTCGTACTGTAAGTTTAATATAATACATATATTTTACTAGAATTTAAAATATAAGAGTTGCCTACATATTTGTCAACATTGTTATGTACATAACCATTATTAAAATCTTATAATTATTCTTTTATTAAGTCATTTTGTATGTATTGTATCTTATTGGTCACATTATAATATTATCGTCCAGGGAAAACCCGAATAAAATACCCGATTTTCCTAGAGATTCATAAGCCAAACCCGAATTTATTGCAGCTGCTGAAACGACGTATCGAATAAAATAAATATTCATGGTAAATTTGACCTAAAATCTTATTAATAATAATGTAGAACTTTGATGGCATTCCGATTTGCAGAGTAGATTACTCCTTTTACGTAAACATCTTTTGATACTGCAAGATTTTGCGCAATTGTAGCGAAAGTAACCTTGACCGGAAGTATTTGACTGTTGCGATGCAACTATCAGAGGTGATAATTAGGTACATCTTATTAATAAATTTAAAATGTTTTGATCTATTTTTATTTCTTTAAATGCTTTATTCTGCTTAATTTTCTTTATCGTTTATTTTTCTTTCTTTTTTTACTAAAATAGCACTAAAATTTTAATTTAAAAGGGAAATAAACATAATATTAACGATGTTAAAAAATTGTACTAAATTAATTATTGTTAGGAATTTTTATAAATTTAGCATTTAATTTAGGAATTAAAATTACGAAAAAAATGATTTAAATACTAATTTATTGCTAGAAATTTTTAAAGACCAAAATTAAAGTCAAAAAGTTACTTTAAAAACATAATTAAATCTAAGAAATAAACAAATAATTGATAAATAATGAAGCTATATTTTATGTAATATATGAGTTATATTGTAGTTGAATAAATTAATAATCAAATATATATAAGTATAATTAATAAACAAATAATTTTTAATTAAATTAATTTAATTAGAATTAGTTTATTATTATTGTTTGGGGTTTGCAAATTTGTCAAGGAAAGTATTTTCTTTAGTAAAAAATAATTTAATAAAAAATAGAATTGACTACTATTTTAACAAAAAAAAATAATAATAATAATAATAAAACAAGTATATATCTTACAATTCCAAAAAAAATTGCAAAATAAAGTCGATAATTTAATTTGATAACTTTAAAGGCTGTAAATAATAATAAAATAATTAATATTAATGAAGGTTTTTTTATCAACGCTTAGTAATGTATAATCTATTTAATTACTATAAACATATCACTCACATGTAATTCTTATATTATCAATAAATTATTAATGGACTTATTAAATTGTTTACTTAATAATTAGATAGTAGTTATTTCATTAAAATAACTTTTTAGAATTTAATCTCTTGTCCCTTAAATTGAACGTTCTATTAAGACTTAATTAAGAATTCATTAATCATATATTAATTTAATTTTAATTTATCCCGAAAGATAAATACATCTTATTAATATAAATTTAAAATGTTTTGTTCTATTTTTATTTCTTTAAATGCTTTATTCTGCTTAATTTTCTATATCGTTTATTAATTTTGATTTAGATATTCCGAAATTTTTTAAGTGACTCGAGTGATATTTATCTTAATAGAAGAAAATTTTGTTCTATATCTTTTGGAATATTCTATTAAATTATTAAATAAATATTCACAGAATAAAAAGTTTCCAATAAAAAACATTTACTAATTATTATTAGTTATTATTAACAGTTATTAAAAGTTTATTTTTGTCAAAATCATATTTATTTGCAGTTAAAAGATTTAAATGACTGTAAGCAAGTTTTTGTTTTTCGGAAATATCCGGTTTGAAGCGGCGCGGCGCGTGATTTTAGTTTTACTCAACGCCGTGTAGGGCGGGCGACCATTCTATGCTTCTCACAACTGAAGTGCAGCATTAATTTTATATAAGGAGTCAGCTTTATTTTATTCTTCGTTGAAATCTTCGATATTTTCGAAGACTCACTACCTCCTGCCTCTCCTATATTGGGATAGACGGCAAAATGGAAATTGTTTTGCAAGTTCCCATCGGTACTGAGAAATATTTTTTATTAAAAATGAAAGTAATAAAATAAAATATTTTAATTTTAAAACAATTTTATATTTAATAATTTATTTTTAGAATTTATTAAAATTTTTTTTATTATTGGCTTATTAATGGCAGCCAATAATGGGCCAATGATGTCTTGCCAATTATTGTCAAGGACGTGGACATCCCATGATTTAACCAACAATGGTCCATTAATGGTTGCCAATAATGGTCTGTTGGCTCCCAATATTATACACCATGTGTTAACTTTAAACTCGTTTCCCCGAAAGCAGTGTTTTTTAAGCTGCTGAGTCACGCTTTTTATAGTAAAAATGGTCAGATTTTAATTTTTTTTTTACATTACTCAGATATGGTGCAGCTATTTTTCTCCGTGTACGATTTTAAAATTTTTTTTTTCGTTTTTTTATAGCCCCTTAAAGTAAAAAAAAAAGAAAAACATTAAAATTTTTGCGAATTTTCGCATAATTTTGACAAATCAAAAAATAAAAAAAATCTGCCACGGAAAAAAATAGTCAACGCAACTATACACATGAAAAAAATTCATTTTTTAATTTTAGATTGTCCCAGTGCGAAAACCGTGACTTAAGCGGGACCTCTGCATTTCTGAAACGCGTTTACGCAAGGGCGTTTCAAGATCACCACCATTTTTTTCATCACGAATAAGAAAATTTCAAAGTTAAAGGATGTATCTTGAAAATGAAAAAAAATTGTCAAAAAATATTTAGTAGTTTCTTCACAATTAATTCTCAAAAAAACCACTGAATTTCGGGCCTGAAGAGTAGAAGACCCTTAAGGAAACAGTTTCGTTGCGTTGGAAAGAATTTTTTCCTCGTCAATCAATTTCTTTTTGCATTTCTGAAATGCAGATCTGAAAAAAATGATCATAATGTTGTTGCATCGCTAGTAAATAAATGAGTTAAGGTTTAAAATATAATATTAACTATTTATATTTAAAATATTGTTCTTTTTTGAATTACTTTTTGTGTGACAATTTACAACAGGGCCTTTCAACCTAGCGAAAATGTGCAAATCGGTGCAAATAGTGGTGGCTAAACAGCCTGTGCGGGGAAGGAGGGTGAATAGGTTGAAAGTAGAGCTGTGCAGAAACTCGAATTTTGCATGGGATCGAAATTCGAACCGAACCGAGCCCATGTAAATTCTCATGGAGAGGATCGAATTTTACAATTTTGCACAGCTCTAGTTGAAAGGCCCTGATTTACAATTTATTATTTTCTTAAATAATAATTTATGAATATGTTTATGGCAATTTTCACTTTTTCAATGTTTAAATACTTAATGTAGTTGAATTCATAGTTTCGTTTATTTTTATGACTTTACCCCCTACTTTTAAAAATGCTACTTTGTCAAGTCTGAGGTCAAAAATGCAATGTTGTCAGATGTAAGATTTTGGATTTTTCTTTGTATTCAACCTTTTCGTCAGTCTAGCTTGGGTCACCGAACTATTAATATCGGCTCCCGCTTTTAAGATCCCACTGTAAACTCACACACATTCAACGCACTTTTAGCTTTATCGACGTCGGGTATTGGAATCCTTATATTATCTCCTATTTCTACCGATTCATAAATTCTATCCAAAATAGCCTTAATTTTTTGGCCTGTACTTGCAGCTCTTTAGCTGCTCGTTTTCGAGCAGATATAATGTTTTGATGCCTACTGTGAGTGAAGATCTAGAACAACCAGGGAAGGAGTTTATACTGAAAGAGTCGGTCGACACTCAGAGAGGGAACTGATTTTCAAAGGAGAGATTTTTACCAAATAAAGGGTATAAAATACCCTTTTTAGTCAGAGGGGGAGTTGAAATCCTGAAAAGGGAGTTGATAATCAGTAGAAGGGATTGATGCTCGAAACAGCTACCTAAGACTTATAAAATCAGGAACAACAGTTCAGAAGGAAAGAGAGTCAGACAAACAGCTTAAGATCTTTTAATCTTAAATCAACAATTGTCCTGAACGAGTGCCGACTACAATCTCTGAGTCTATTTAGTCTGCATCCTAATCGCTTTTCAAGAGATCTAAGCTAACCTAACATTAGGAACCACGTTCAAGGTTGTTATCTGCACGGTTTTAGCACAACTACAGATTTGTTTCTTCTTCTACTATAAGACTCTTTAGATTTTGTATTCAATCGTAATGATTTTCTCTCTTGTTAAAACTGAACATTCTCTCATAACTTAGCTTGCTCATTGACCTCCTCAACCCAAATCAGATTCCCATTGAAACTGATTTAAAACGAGGAAATTTGGTTAAGGTTTACAGTGACTTCCTATTTGACATGACAATATCTTTGAGACTGTAAAATATAGAGTTTTAATGTTTTGTACAAATTTACTGGTTTCTTTAGGCCAAACTAAATATACAGTGTAGTCTTATCAAAACATTTGCACCAGATGAAATATATTTAAGTGAACAATTTATAGTGGTATGAATTGATAAAGACAGCGAATATCAATTCAAATAATAGGAAGTCCAAAGGGAGAGGGACAAATGACGATATCAAAGAGAAATTTAGACGGAGAGCTTAGCTTGTCTCGAGACCTCAAACCGGCTGAAACATTTAAGTCCCGGGACATTATAAGATTATACATTGTAAAAAATCAGTACTAAAAAAGGACTTATAACAGTGCACTTATGTTTTGATTTTAATCTGACCTGATCAGAGTAATCTGAGTGCAAGTGCCAACAAGGAGGTGATTTTCAAAAAGGACTAATTACACTGAGAAAATAAGCCTCTAGCTAATTTCTAGGTTAAGGGACTCTGAACAAAACACACAAGATACCAGCGATCACAACCAAACTTCAAGGTTAATAAAACTTCAAGGCATTTAATCTGCTAATAATAAACAAAGAGCTTTTCAGGTGCTATATTAACAACCTCTCTCTGCTTAATTTAATCACAAATTGGTTATATTTAGTCAACTTATTTTCTCAGTGTAGGAAATATGGTGAATGTGTAATCGCTCCAATTCCTGCTCATTAAATCATCCCTTGTTTGGCTAAGATCGTTGGACGATCTACACCAGCTGATCGGGAATTTGAATATTAGTTCCTGTGACATTAGATGAGATCAAGTGACCAGAAATATCTAATTGGGTATTTGCTACTAGCAGTTATTTGTTCAAAAGGACATCGTGGGATTTTCAGTAAGAACGAAACCTCTCCCTCCGGGGGCAAGTAAAGATTGATTTTTTAGAACAAGTAAAACGATCCGATATCGTAAGCCAAAAATTCTTAATTATTTGGTTCAAAGATCTCAACAGTAATAAACAGGAGCCAAGTGATTGATTATTATGGAATTGGTGGTTAAAATTGCTCGAAATGCCTGAAAATAGACTGTCAAAATTTTGTTTCATCAGACTGTGTAAATTGGATCATTCCGGCAATTATTCTGTTCAACACAATTGGGCTGCTCAGCTTAGAATGCTGCTGGACTCATTGGGTGAGGGGCATTTGTGGGATACCAATTGTGTAATTTTAACTTAATAAAGAATAAAAGAAATATATTTTAATGAAATGGTAAAACAATGAGTTTTACAAGGCAATAGTAAAGGTTCTTAATTCAAATTACAATCCAAATTATAGATTTTTGAGCTCATTAGAATCAACGGAAAAATATATAAATTATAGAATGCCTTTAAACAGAATTAGAGTAATTTGTCAGATTCATTTGGCTAGGTGCAACAGAATAAAATTTACTTATAAGCAAAATTTATATGTGTTGTAGGCAGATGAGTTGTGCTCCCTGTATGATCTGAATGAATCAGAAAGCATTTTGCATTTCCTGTTGCGATGCCCAATATTTAAGCCTTTAAGAGCTAAATACCTTTTTCATTATATGGAAAAGGAGGCTTTGGATTGTCAAAACTTTATCTACCTAACTACAATCAATAGTTCTAAACACGTCAATGATCTATTCTATTATGTAGTGAATGCCTTATTGTTAAGACCTTTTATTTTGAACGAATGATGTATATGTTACAGAACTTTTATTTTTACTCAATATTAATTGCGTTAACTATGTGCCTTTTATATATAGTTACGAGATATTTGTAATTATTGTAAAACTTTCTACATATTGCAAATAAATGAATTTACTACTACTACTACTACTACAACTAGATGAACATTTACATAGTCAGTACTTTAAAATAGTCCAACGTTTTTAATTAGTGAATAAATAATATGTTCAATATGCAGTTTTTGTAAATGTAAACTTTGCGTCGATATTATTATGTTCCCTATTACGCATAAAAACTCCAAAAAAGTTGTACATAATTCAAAAACTTGAAAAAATCTTATATGATACAAAATCATCTAAACTTTTTATTCAATTTGATTTTTGTTGATTATTACAGATTGATGCAAGTATTTGTTTAAAAGGAATACGGTGTTTAACGCAAAAAAATATATCAGATCCACACAATGATAACGTTTATGCAGTTGAAGGAACTTCTTGCAATTTTGGAAGTGTAAGAATGAAGAAATTAATTATTATATATATATATATATATATTATATTATATTATATATTATATTATATATAGAAATTATTAAGTTGTTTTGATAATAATTGTAATATCGCTTAACAAAATTAATTCAAATCTTTAGTATTGCTTGAGCGGAGAATGTGTAAAAATAACGAAGGATATTATTCCAAGAAATATGCATCCAGAAATTGTATTACCTCCACCTTATATGCCCGGCCTTAGAAAGTCTTCTAATCAACAATGCGAAGAAAAGGGACACACCTTCACTACTGTAAAGTTTAAAAATGGAAATTTTGTAAATTACACAAAAATTGAACCACTTTTATTAACTCGATTTTACTTTCTATTTCAGTCAGGAATATTTGGATGTATCCTATATTGCATCAATGATACTCCTTTGACTTCCACAATTAATAAGGCAAGAGTTCAGGATGGAACTACTTGTGGCACCAATGAAGTAAGAATATATAATAAAAAAAAATAACAAAAATGATGAGTTTTACTTATAGAAAAAGTTGTTTTTAAAACTGGGGGAGGATATATTTAAAAAAAATTATTTAACAAAAGGTGTAGACTTCGTTAAGATATTTTTTTAAGGTTTGAACGATGATATTCTAATTTTTACCAATTTTACTTTAAATATTTTTAATGAGCGTGTCTAAATACGTAAGCATATACAGACTGCAAAAAGGTAGATGGTACCTCTTATTTGAAAGTAAACCCTATAAATTATTATTATTATTATATGCTCTAATTGCACTCAGTGTAAACAATAATTATAAATATATCATTTAAAATTTTTCAGTTTTGTCATAGTGGGAAATGCGAAAGCGTTGACATTAGTAATATTTTTAAGGCTGAAACTCCACTTTCTGTAACATTTGATGATACGGAAATGTCAGCTCATGAAGAGTGTCAAAAGAGGGATGGATTGTTTCTGGTTCGTATTAAGATAATAGGCTGAATCTTCGAATCAATTATTTTAATTTAAGAAAAAAAACGGAAATCATAATTCAAGGTATCTTTTGTTTAGATAGCCGTACAAGACTGCTATATTTATTGCACAAATAATAAAGGAATTACATCAGCAATTACTATTTTGCTTGCCAACGACGGTTTCCAATGCAAACCAAATGGAGTAAGAACATTTGTGCTCAATTAACATCACTTTCTAAGATTTAATTACAATAGAAAGTTTTATTGAATCAATTATTTATAAAAATAAGAATTTTAACCCAAATACACTGAGAAAATAAGTTGACTAAATATAACCAATATTTGATTAAAATTAGCAGAGAGAGATTGTTGATATAGCACCAGCAAAGGTCTTTGTTTGTTATTAGCAGATTAAATGCTACTGTTTCAGAGTCCCTTAACCTCGAAATTGGCTAGGGGCTTATTTTCTCAGCGTATAATACTTACATACAAATTTATGTAAAATATCTATTCTACTATGCAAGTTTCAAAAAATACGTAAGTCACATTATCGTTTAGTACATAGTGAAAAATCAAAATACATATATGAGTATCGATCTAAACGACATTGTCACTTTTGTATTTTTATAAATTGTACGTTCATATGAAGCATACTCAATAGTTTATTTTATTTTTCTAGGAGTGTCGATCAGGCGTTTGTACATCTTCGTCTTGAAATTATAATACCTGTCAGTCTGTTAAATATTATTATTAATATTATTATTAACACTTGCATTTTTAAAATATCTGAATTATTGTAAAACTAATATACTACTTATCTTTGAACTTTAAAGAGAAAAAACAGAATTAAATTCCTGAATGGTATTTTTGTAAGATATTAATATTTTACTGTGGAAATAAATATTCTTCAACCTACATATCTTTAATAATTTCCTCAACTTTTCCTGGGCAAGATAATTCTTACATATTCAAACAGAGAAAAATTCCCAAAAAGTTTAACTGTTTGCTGTACAGAAGCATGTTAAAATTTACAAAGTTTAAAGAATTTGTAAAGTTAGGAGTTTTCAATGTGTAAGCGTACTCATACCATTACTATAGAAGCCAGCAAGGCTCTCGAAAAGAGTAGGGTTGCCCACTTCTCGCGCGTCTCTCTCTTCCCCTTCTTCGCAGCGGCGACTGACGGCTCGTACATATATACCCATGATCCAACTAACAAGGTCTAGCCATTAGGCGTACAGAATTGAAACTGTTCTGCGCTGAAACTTACGGCAGCCATCTTGAATTAGTCAGCTGACTTACTAGACGGCAGATGATTGGTTGCTGACATTAAGGCGCCTATATATTTAAATTTTTGAAATAATATTTGCAGTAAATCTGTGAAATTATTAGCCATTGCCATAATTATCTATAGATAATTATGAAATATATTAGAATTATAAAATATATAATATATTATAATGTATTATATAATTTATTTAATTATTTAATAATTTCTTAAATAATTTTTTATTAATTTTAATTTAATACTTATTCATTTAATAATGCATAATATACTACAATATAAATTTATAATATACATATATAAATGTATAAAATTATAATTATTATACATTATGATAAAAAGTAGGATATAATTTAAAATTAAAAAAAAATTATTTATTTTATGTCCCTACCCATACATAGTGACTAGAAAAATACCTGGTCCAGGTATTTTTGAGTTATTTATATTTTTACACTTATAAACATTTAGAATGGTATTATGTCAGTTTTAGAAACAAGAAAACATTCTACATTTTCTAGGTACGAAATCATTCAAATCGTACCTTAAAAATACCTAAAACACTCAGTCATTTTGGTAATTATGGATAATTAGTTTTAAATGAATCTGTAACGATCCATAGGCATGAGTAAAGTGACTTTGGAAAATAGTACTCATTTGCGTATAGTGCTTGCGTGGCAGAATTTTTGTTGTTAAAAACTGTTCTTCAGTGATTTTAATGTTTCTACTACATATAATCAGGTGATCATAATAATTGAAGTTATAGTGCTGCACGAGGATAAATTTTTACGTTACTTTTATAAGAACATTTATTCCGCATAACAAAAAGGATCCCGTTTACGTAAGTACACGATATATATTTTGTTTAGTATTATTAAATTAATTACACAAATATCTTTTAATGCTTTGAGAAAAGGTTCAAAACCAAAAAAAAAAAAGAAGGATCGACATCGATAAATGTGTGAAATGTTGAGAAAAACATACATTTCACTGTATTGAGGGATTGTTAGGCATACTAAAAAGTTAAAAGTTTCGCTCAGTGGTTATTGGTATTATAATTATTGTTATTGTTATCATTGTGTGAATAACTACTTTGGATGTAAAATATTATTACCCGATTCATGTGTTTAATAAATAAATCAATGAATTTCAAAACAAAAAAATTATTTAGTTTTGATTCACTTCTTTATATTACATTTATAATGTTTGATCAATTTTCCTTTACTTTCTTTTACAGGGATAATTTATTTATGTCGATAATTTTGATTTTTCATAATATATACTATTGATAATGGTTTTTTTCAATAAATATTACTTTCATTCAATTTGAATTCAATTTATTCTGCCACGTAAACTTTGCCAAGATGTCGGCCGCATGCTCCGAGCGTTGATTGGTCGTGTTTTTTTTACTTGCGCGTGGCGAGACCTTGAAATGATTTAAGGAACATAAATAAAAATTTGTATGATTATTGTTACATCTAAAATTTGAAATCTGGCACAAGGATTTGATGTAAAATGTTATAATGACTGTGTATTTCTCTATGTATAATTGAATAAGTTTTTTTTTTGCGTAGGATGTGAAAACCAATAAATATAAATAAAATATTATGGTAAATAAAGATATTATTAAATATTTGTAACTTTAATAAAAAAATAAAAATATTCTCTCAGAGAGAGAAAATTAATATGTTACTGATGTAATTTCTTTAAATAATGAAATCATTTAAAATATGAAAACATGTTTTCGACATCAATGTCGAAAACATTGCGACAACAATGTCGAAAACATTGCGACAATTGACAATGAGAATACATTGTTTGACAATACAATATTACTAGCTATCGAATTCAATTCTACATAAAATCTTTAATAACATATGGATTTCGAAATACACACGAACGTCGCTCTAGAGTATTAGTTACAACCCGGAAGCTCTAATAATTTTAAATTTTTGAATAAATCAAAATTATTTTATTCTTTTTCGTAATCTCCATTAATTAATTAATGATAATTGATCAATCATAAATTCAATCGATAAATCAAACTTTCATTGAGAATTGTCTGTAACTTATCGAACAATTGTCATAAAGATAACAAATATGATTTAATGCATTACATTGTCTTGTAAAATTTCTTCAGTAGAGTCTGCATTATCATATTCTTGTATATTATATCTACACCTGTATAAATACGTTTTGTGTTTTTGTCAATAATTTTACTATTCATCTTGTTGATGTCTTTAAATTTAATATTTCTGGCTGACGAAATGACGACTATCATAAATTATTTTACTAAAGATTTTAAATTAAATATCCAATTATTGATTATACTATATCATGACGCTTTTTGAAACAGTTTAACATAAATGTAAAGATTCCTGTAGGGTCTTCTTTTTGATTCAAATTTGCATTATAAAGAAATTTCTATATTTTAATTTTATGCACTAAATAGCGGTTATTTTTTATTAATTGCAATTTTTAATAAATTTTCTAAAATCACCTTCTTTAAGCCATGGTGAAGCCTCTTAATTCAGAGCTACCCAAATTTTTAAAAATAGTGTTTGCGGGTGCCACATACAGGTTAAATTGTGCAGAAATTACTTTTTTTAATTATACTCCTCTTCAGAAAAAACAGTCAAAATAAATTAAAGATTCACTTAATTTTTTAAGTTTATTATATTTGTGGATTTTTTTAGGAAAGTTTAATGACAATAAACAATATAATTGCATCGGACAATTGCTTATTTATTAGATCAACCTGGTTTAAAACATTTAGATTTGGAAGAAATTTTGAGAACCAAAGGTGTAAATTGGAACATTACAATACTTAGGATAATTCAATTCTTAAACAATTTTTATTAATATTTATAACTATTTAAATTCAATATTTTATATAATTTCTTGATTTAGTACAGAGTAATGCTAAAAACTTTATAAGTTTTTTGAAGTCTGATACTCTCACTGTTAACTTTGGAAAATATATAAATTTGCAATAATAAATAGTTTAAACGATTGAAAAAAACATCATAATAAATAAAATGTCTTTACTAACTAATAGTATTATTTAAATTAAATTTTCTTCTTTAAAATCCCAAAATTTACAACTGTTTCAACTGACCTCTATATATGTGTTTCAATTCACCTCGGTACTGGGTGAGTTGAAACGCGAGCAACTGTTTTAGATTTTTCAATTTTTTTCATAGACCCTAATAACTTTTAGATTTTTTAGTTTTTGATTCAATACTACATACAACCAGCTCTCTTAAATTATAAAGCTCATAAAAATAGGATTATTTTTGGCTGAGTTATACTTGATAATGTAAAAATCATTTTAACTCACTTCGGTCTCCTCTACAAGCACCACTAAATATCAATTTAAAAGAAAAAAAAATACAAAAAAATGTATCGATTTTTTTCGATTTGTGCATTTAGACAACCCTGTTGCTGAAAAATTTAATACAAAAATTGAGAGAAAAAATATATTTTGCCTTCCTAGTAAATTGATTTTTTTTTAACCTAAAAAATTTCAGTATTTCACATTTTAAATACTTAAAACAAATTGTACAATTTAAAAACAATTTTTTTAAATATTTAAAAGCGAAAAATTTAGTAAAATTTTATCGATTAAGTTTAACAATGTAACATTATTTGAGTCCATGTGAGATTCACGGTTTTATAAATTAATCATGATTCTAAGTAATGTGGTTTCCATCAACAGTACTTCCTTTATGAGAAAATAATATTCTTTGATATTATTAATTGTCAACCGGATACACCAATTGAAAACCTTAGCTCAATTCTATTATTTTGGATTAGTAGACTTAAAAAAGCAAATATTCTGATAGTAATGGATAAATTAACATATTATTCTCGTACACGTGTTTTTTTGTACCGTAAATATACAAGCACATTTCAAACTGTTTAAACAAACGTATAGAAGGAAATTTACTTTACACATTTAATTATATAACGCCAAATTTGCATTCAAATACGTCAGTAATCATTAGAATAGTATAGTTTGCTTAAATATTTTATTATTTTATTTACGCATAAAATGTTATCATAATTAAAAAATGAGTATAAATACCGGATGGTGTAAAGTATAAATTGTAATCAGTGGTTCTGGCGTTTTCAATTAACATTGCTTGAAACTAACAGAGTATTTGCAATAAAGTAGATTTTAAAATAAGTATTTAACATAAAATATATTTCTCTATTTTAGGAGACTCTTTCTGTAGAATTTACCGACAAAAAAGAAACATTTAATAAAAATGTTTTTTATTTATATACTACTTTGCGCTTTTATTGCGCCTCTAACACAATCTAAACTGGTAATTATTTATTATTAATAAGGCAGCAAAATTTCTGCAATAATTATTGTTTCAAAGTCTAGTAATTATTTATTTTCTCCACGTCTGTTTTAAAAATTTTCATTTATAATTTATTTCTCGATTTAGTACTTAAACGTTTAAGATGTAAATTACATATTATATTTTTTGCTTGATTAGGTTCCTCATAACACCAATAATGATGATGTTCATTCTTCGCAAAAAAGTTCAAATTATGATGGTAAATATATATTTATAATAAATTTTAAATTTCTAATTTTAGAAAATATACAATGTTCAAAATATTATTTCATATTTAGCAGGTGAAGATGAAATTGTTTCCATCAGACATAGAAGAAGTGTAAATGAAATAACAATAAAAACCACACTCGATGGTGTTTCTAAAGAAATTCATTTGCAACCTACTGATGGATTTTTTGCTGGTGCAAAAACTAACGTTTGGGTAGCAAGAGGAAATATTTCAGGAAATCAAATGGAGTACACTTTACAGCAAAATGTAAGTAAAATATTTTGCTTTTAACTTCTGATCAAAATTCCTGTAAGGTTAATCTAATGATAATAATAAAAATGTGATTAATTATCATATATATTAATTTTTTGTACAATTTTGAGTGAAAGTTTCTTTTTAAAAGAAAAACAGTTGATTGTTTAGAGTTTTATAATACGCATTATAAAATGACAAAAATAAATTTTCTCTTCTAGATAATGGAAACAGTGAATATAAAATTTTATCAAGATAAAAAAACTGCATCTTCTGTGTCACACGTCATAAATAAAAGAGGAGTTTCAGAATTTGTAAGTATTGTTGTGTTATAAGCTTCAAAGCAATTACCGTTTTTTAAATTTTATCCTACTTTTCTGTAACTTTTTTAAATGATATTTTAGTATGTTTCTAATTTCTCTTTAATATTGATTTCAATAATAAATTAAGTCTCCAAAAGGCGTATTTTATGTTTCAATATAACTAATTTTTGTTTTTTGTAATGTTCATTTAGAAAATGTTTCATTTTTACAGAATGGTATAATCGACAGTGACAGAGTAGTGCGGCCATTAACAAAAAGCATACGCAAGCGTCGCGATCTTTTGACAAAATTAGATAATAAATTGGATGAAAATGATTACGAAAATTTCCACGTAATTCACAAAAGACAAATTTATTCCCAAGGTAAGAATATTAATAAGAGCACCTATCCTCAATTGCTCCTTATTTAAAGGAGCATAGGTAGTCATAAAATTTACAAAAACAATTTTTTAGAAATTTTTTTGTATTGAAGTACAGCATCTTAGAAATTTTGTCTTAAAACTGCATGTCGCTGCGAACAAAACTAAATATTTTAAAATCTTTGATTTCGGATGATCTTGTCTAGTCCACCGGTAGGAGGCTTTTGTTTTAAAAGAGACACTAAATTCGCTGTATTAGTTATAATTTTTATTATTTTTTAACAACAAAATTTCATAATGTTCTTTGAATGTAGACTAAATTTATGCAAAAATTTAAAATACGAAACCGTTATTCGTTTTCTTACAAAGAATCGAGTAAAAGATTTTAGGTGTTGCTGAGTGCTTATGCCCCTTTAACTATAAAAGTATAATTTCAGATAATTTGGGACAACAGCTTGGACAAAATTTGGGACAACAGTTTGGAAAAAATTGGGGACAACAGCTTGGAAAGCCAAACATAGTGTATCCTGAGATTTTAGTTTTCGTTGATCAAAGTCTTTTTGCGTGAGTCTTACCAAATATTTCTTATTTCTGATACTTATAGAAACATATTTAAATGAATAAAATGGTTTCAAAATTCAAGACATAAAAATGTTTTCCATATTGATTATAACAAAAATTATTTTAAAAGCTTAACTATTTTAAATTTAGAGAATTTAACTACGATGTTGTTGAAACTGTGGCCTACATTCTAACACTTTGGAGCGCAGTAGATTTGAAATTTAGTGAAATGGAAAATCCTAAGATTCGGTTAAGCATAGCAGGAATTATTTTGTGCAGGGTATGACACTCTTATATTCTTTGAATCTTAATGATAAAATCGTCGCTGTGGATTTTAACTTATTTTATCACCCAAGTAAATAATCGTTCCTTCTTCTGAAAAAATTACGCCATGATGTTTCACTCAGTGTTATTCACAACTAATTTAACAAATTTTGAGAGTTTTATTTTGTATGTTTTGAAACAGAATATTTTATCACGATTTCATAAAAAAACCAATTCTTCGTAGAAAAAATAAATTTTTTAATTTAGATAAAATTAAGTGATGATTATTCTTTTTACAAATTTAAGACTAATAAGTAATAAAAGTTACTAATGATTTTAATAATTTTTTAATTGTAAAACCTAAACAAATATATTATTTATTTTTAGGATCAGTCATTTACCATAAATCCATTTGAAGTTACTGGAGATCTTTTGACTAACTTTAGTTATTTTCTGTATGGAGAGAAGAAATTTGAATTTAAAAAAGATTATGACATTGGTTTTTTAATGGGTGCCAATCCAAGGTTTGATTATGCTACTATAGGTATAATTTATTTAATTGTTTTTAACTGAACTGCACTGTAAAAACAGGTGTCACATGGGAAAACATTTCTGTCCTCAATTTTGGGGAAAGTTTCTTAAATTTCGAATATTGAAAGGCCTCTTTTATATATGCACTACCGGCCAAAATCGTGGGACCACTTACTTTCCAATGATTTATGAAAATTTTCATTTTGCTAATATCTGACAGAGTTATCAACATTTTAAGACGCTCATGTTTTTAATTTTATTTTTATAAGTGGGCCCACAATTTTTTTCTGTAGTGTACATAACCAATAAATTACCTTGAAATAATATTGTAAAACTTTAAAATGTTTTGTGTCTTGAAATATGACACCTATTTTCGCCAGTTTTTGAAATATACTATTCTGTTAACTGTTTTATTATTTTTTAAAATTTATTTCAGGTATTTCATTTGCTGGTGCTGCTTGTGCATCACTTGATTCAGAGAAGAAAATTCCATCTTCATCAGTTGTTTTAGATAATGCTGTGTTTTTAGGAATTAGAGCTGCTGCACATGAAATGGCCCACTTGTACGTATGATTTCTTTAATTTAAGACTGATTTCAAAAACGTATCTCCGCTTTTCAATATCTTAAATAAAAAAAAGAAATAGTCTTTTAAAAATACATCATAATATTTGCTTTTAGATTTGGTGCTCCTCATGATGGCGATAAAGCTGTATCTGATTTTGAAGGCCCAGGAGCAGAAAATTGTTCTTGGAGTGAAGGTTACATGATGAGTTATAAGACAATTAATACTAAACAATTTTACTTTTCTCCGTGCACCAAAGAAATTATGTCCGTCTTCTTCAGGTATTAAAAATGTTTAATATTTTGTTTCATTATATTAGTAAAAATATTGTCAATTGAAAAAATACAAACCTCTAAGCTTTAATGAAAATTGTTTTTGTTATCAGTTCTTTTTAGACTAATGTAAAATCGTCAATTACATTTCAGTCAGCAGAGGTCAAATTGTCTGCGTAATGATCCTGCTGTTAATAGAGAAGATAAGCAACTCTTAAGAATTTTGCCTGGGAGGTATATAACAATAGATGAACAATGTAAAAAATATGGTTACTTAAGAGCTGTATATGTAAGTTCCACATAATAAACAAGCAGTTTTAACTTTACAATAAAACCTATAATATAAATAATAACAATAATAATAATAATTGAATAATCCTTCTTATTAAAGCATAATGCAAGTATCTGCCTACATGGAATATGGTGTGTGCAGTTGAATGGCAGTTTAATACCTAAAAATGTACCTGCACTTGAAGGAACAACTTGTGACTTTGGAAGTGTAAGATTCAAAAAAATTTACATTAATTTGTCTTATTAAATTGGTGTTTAATTGAAACACGGTTAATAAGATTAACTTTTATTTGCAGTATTGTTTCAATGGAGAATGTGTAAAAATAACGAAGGATATGATTCCAAAAGATGCACATCCAGAACTTGTATTTCCGTCACCATATATGGCAGGTTCAGGCAAGTCATCTGATCAACAATGCAAAGAATTAGGATATGAATTTACTAATGTAAGTTTTTAAATTCTTGAAATTTTTAAATAACCTTCTATGCTACTAATAGACTTCATTTTAATTCATTTTAATTTATTTTACAGTCAGCTGTCGTTGACTGCAAGTTATTCTGTATAACTATAACGCCAAAATCCGAAGGATATAGAACTTACAGTGCTCAAGACGGTACCTCTTGTCAAAACAATGGGGTAAGTAAATTAATAGAAACAAAAAAACACTATTTTTCTTACTCTGCCGTCGGAAATTTGACAAGAAAGGATCGAAGAAAGGAAACTCACTTAAAATCAGAATAACGTGGTCAAAAATTAAGTAAGAGAGTTGAAACTTAAAAATTTGGACATATTATTAAATTCTGCTTTAGAAAACGTATTAATAATTTTTTTTAGAAATATCATAGTAATTATATTAGTTGATAGTTAAAAAGAAAATTTCTTGAACTTGTTAATAATTGTTTAATATCTTTTACTCGCTACCTGATCTATAAAAATGTCATGACAGAACTAAAATTTACTTCATCTTCTTTGTTGGAATGTCAGCTTTAATTTGAGCTAAGAAAACTTAAAAGGTATTAAGTGGTTTTTTTAAACTTATCAACTAAAATAATCACTTTGAATTTTTTAAAAAAATTCATTAATATGTTTTCTAGGTTCTATAAGCACAATTTAATAAGCTTTACATATTTTTAATCTTTATCTCTCTATCTTATTTTTTGACTAAGTTGTCGTGGTTTCAAGTGAGTTGCTTTTTTTTTGCTTTTTTTGGCCGACTACTAATAACTAGCACTTACCCTATATGGATTCTTTGCGCAACATTAATTATTAAAATGATTTTTTTCGTTAAAGAGTAAATTTTTAATTAGTGTAAGGATGTTAGAGGATATGTATAATATATATAATCTATTGAACCTTATATAATATAAAATATATAATCTATAATATATTTTAAAATTTTCAGCTTTGTCACAATGGAAAGTGTCAGAAGGTCAATTTTAAGAATATTATAAATGCTGAAAATCTCAAAACATTAAATGTACCTGACGTTGATACGTTAGCTGATTATGAATGCAGAAAGCAAGGTTTCATTTCAAAGGTTCGTATTTAGAAATCAATTTGAGTTTTCAAATAATTTATCAACATTTAAATGAAAATCGTTAACTATTTATGTTTTTATACTTCAGGTCATAACAGTGGGTTGTAATATATATTGCTTAATAGAAGAAGATGGTGAAATTTATATGGGAGCGCCTATAATTGCACCTGATAGCTTGCCTTGCAAACCAAATAGTGTAAGAGCATTTATAATGAATGAATATCTAGTTTAAGTTTTTTAAGAGAGTCTAAAATTTTATATAATTATTTAAATGGATGAAATTTTTAATTTCATTCAAAGCTCTTAAATTCTGAGCTTGCTTAGAAAATACTAAAGTTGTTATTTCATAACAAATCGTAAACAAATTTAGGCAAACTCTTTTGACAAATCACATTTACAACAATCTTTTTTTACTTAAAGAAAGAGACGTACTCAATAATTGTTTTCTTTTCCAGTTCTGTCAATCAGGCGTTTGTAGCAGGGCCAACGGAAGGTATTTTTTCTAGGGGGGGGGCAATGCATATATATATATATATATATATATATACCTACACAGACATACATATATACACAAATATATATATATATATACATATACCTACACAGACATACATATATACACAAATATATATGTATTATAAATAAATAATCAGGGTTGCTACGCTTTCTAGAATTACTATTAAAAATGCTTACTTTTAAAAATTTTGAAATTGAATGAAGCATGTTTTATGCACAAAATAATCCTGGTTAATAGTATTTTTTTTTAAATTATCCACTTTTTCGTAAATTACTACTTTTTCACTGTCTTACACTGAGAAAAATGAGTTAGCTACTATTTGGATAGCTTTTTTTAGCGGTGAAATTAAACCAAATTTTTATTTAACAGAATTGTTATTGAGTAGAATTTTTCATAAGACGAATTTTTTAATTTTAGAATATCCATTTCACCAAATCTTCATTATTTATCCAATATTTTAGTTGCATTAATTGTTATTTAATATAATTAATAAAACGCTAAATTTCATTTTTGTCGGATACCCTGAACTATTTACTATTTCGACTTACTCAAACTTGTATTAAAAGAAAATTCTGCTGAATTAAAATTTGGTTAAATAGAAATTCTTTAAATAAGAAGTTTGTGTTAACAAAATTTTGTAAAACAAAAATTAAATTAAATATAAATTCGCTAAACTTAAAATTCTGTTAAGTACAAATCCAGATTTATTAAAATTTGATTAAAAACAGTCTCGAAGGATGATAACACAGCCTCACAAACAAAAGTTTGTCTCAGACACTACAGTAGCTATACTGTAGAAAAGTTGGGTGGGCGCCAGTTGGGTCCCATATGGGTTTCCCAAATTTAAGGTGGGCCCCAGTTGGGTCTTCCCACTGGGAAGTTAGTGGGCTTGTAATGCTCAACCCGGTTAGTGCCAATTCACTAAAAAAGATCGTAAAAATGTAAGATCGTTAAAAAATATTCATTACAACTTTTAACAATATTTTCCACCAAAAATTTCTTTAATGATATAAAAATTAGTTAATAACAATTGTTGCATGTATTTTTTAATTTGTTTAAACAAATCAATATTGTTTATTTGAAACTTTTCATCTAATAGAGCTAGAAAGTTGTAATAATAAGTTGTATTAATAAAATACAAAAATCCACAATTATAAAAATTGTTTAAACAAATTAATATTGTTTATTTCTAATTTTTCATTTAATTGAGCTAGAGAGTTGAAACTTCCTCTTAATTTTGCAACTTTTCAAATCTATAAAAACTTAATATTAACTAGCGATATTAACCTCGCTCGCTAACGCTCGCTCGCTTGATAATTATTATTTTTTAATTGCTTATTGATGTGAACATATTATACAAAATTAGTGAACTTATTTGTCATTGAACTTTTATTAATTTTTTAAACAGTTTTTATATTTTAATAATTTATATTGTTATAATTAATCAATTTAAAAATTTTATTAATTTAATGATTACAAAGGACATCTTAATTCTTTTCAATCTATTTTGAATTTTATATAGTATGCTAATGATTAACGTTTCTTAATACAATTTTTTTTTATCATGTATTATCCACTCTTAAAACGTTAGCTGTATCCATCAAAAGTTAAGGAGTTATTAATTTTATAATGTTAATTTATTATATGTATATATAATTAATATAACATTCATTTCTATACATATACATAAATTATTTCAAAAAATTTTTTGCATTTTTTGTTAATAGATATTGATTTTATTGTATTTTTTGCCACCTTGTATCCTTTGATAATTATCTAAAAATAAGTAATAATAACTGATTTTTTAAAAAGAAATAATATTTTATTAATTATATAATATAAATTTTTTAAAATTAAATAAAATTAAAATTAATATCATTTATATAAATAATTATTTTATAACTCTGTCATTTAATATTAAAATTTACATATTAAGGGCATGTGATGGAGAATGACGTCACTGGTATAGGCAAAATTTGTCCGTAAGCTTTCTCTTAAAATAATAAATATTTTGACACCAAAGTTTGTGGAATTTCCTAAACTGACATTAAGAAGGTCTCTCAAACCCAATTTTGTTTAAAATTTTTGCCTTACAGTTAATTTTTTAAAAACTTATTTGATTTTCGTAATATAAAAAAAATTATGTTAAGGCAAAATTTAAACAAAATTGGGTCAGAGAGACCTTTCCAATGATATTTTGTGTAATTTTACAAAGTTTGGTGTCAAAATATTTATTATATTAAGAGAAAGCATACGGACAAATTTTGCCTGTACCAGTGACGTCATTCTCCATCACATGCCCTTAATAAATAAAATAAAATATTTTTCATTGATTTATTATATGTTTGCTATATTAATTTTTTTCTCTTATTTTATATTTTCATTATTTAAACATCATAATTAATTTTTTTCTTTAATTGTAAAAATTATGAGATTCAGAATGGTTATGGGCAATTGCCCCCTTCTTAAAGCCTTATAATCATTTAAGAGATAAAATGATAACACTATAATATCTTATCTTTTTCTCCATCATGTAATGCCTTCAAGAACCTTGACTGTATTCTTCGAAGGTAGAGAATTATTAATTTAAAAATGTTTATTTATTTTCTGTATATATATTTATTATAATATTCATATTTATATACATAAATAATGTTAACAAATTTTAATTATTTTTTGCTGCTTTCAGCTTTGCATTAAACATTGCAGTAAACATTGGTTCTAAATTTTCTTGTACTTTTTGTACTCATACAATCAAGTCGAATAACTTTTGCCCACTTTTAAGCTATTAAAGGTTTTAAAAAACGTTTCGTATTTAGTTTATTATTTATGTTACGAAGCTTAAAAATGTCTCAATTTAATATTAGTTCTAGATCATTAATATTATAAAAAACAAAATCTAAAAAAATATACTGTTAATGTTTATAATTAATATTTTGATAAAAGTAATGTTTTTTTCTTTATTTTTTAAATAATATTGTTTTCTAAGAGATTATCATGCTTAAATTACACTTATATCATTTCATAGCCAATTTTATCAAATTTTAAATTCATTTTTTTCAATTTTATATAATATTTTTATTCAAAATTAAAAAATTAGTAATTATTTTTGAATTTTTGATAACTCAAGAACGATTATCTTATTAAAAAAATTTTAAATTATAAATAGTTCATTTTTCTATGTAGAAAATAGCGGCAAAATATATTTTATTTTATTTTTTATTTTTTAAATATTATAATATTAAGTAAAAAAAATTAGTTGTTATAAGTGTTTGGTTAAAAAATACGTAACGCTTTTATAAAGCTATTATGATCTTTCCGTCCCTCTACGTAACGCACCGTAATTAATTGCATACCTTTTGCGTACTTCTATAATTTGTTATTTAACTTTCTTATTGTTGCTAATCATTACTCATTATTTATTGTACAGCTATCGCCAGATATGTTTTAACATTTTAACACCTAGGTCATATGGAAATATGTTAAAGCATATCTGGCGATCAGTGTACAATAAATAAATAAGCAACGGCTAACATTGGAGGGTTAAACATATATACAATTAATTAATTTCAATAATAATTTTTCTAAAGTTAGTGTTATTTCTTATAATAATTTTCAAAAAATAATGATAAAATAAAAATAAAAGTTTCTTAAACAAAACTAAACAATTATAACCAAAATCACTAACAAGATTTTAAAATAAAAATCAAATCTCATGCGTAGAAGGATCCCTGTATAGCTAAATATGCGCAGTAACAAACACTTCAAAAAAAATTTTGTTAAGAAAATTTTTCATTCATGTAAAGCTCAATAAACATGTAAACAGAAATTTCAGACACATTGGGTACAATATGCATTTTTTAAAAGTAAATAGAGTCTAAATTATTTTACATATAACAAAAGATGAATATTTGATTTTTGTTGGACTTAAGAAAAAAAAACGGAAAATTCGAAAGAATTGTAGCGATTAAAAAGCACCTTTAAAACCAACAGTACTCTCCTAGTGCAATACAGCGCATGTGTAGCATTCACGATTCACTACTGCGCATCTATGTAGCATTCAATTTTCACTACTGCGCATGTGAAATTGACCTAATTAACTACTGCGCATGTGCAGAAGTAACGTATGACTACTGCGCACATGTGGCCCCCACGATGAACTATCTCGGACATGTAGCGCTTAATGTGAACTACTGCGCATGTGTTACTGCACATAAAAATGTATTTTTATCAGAATAAGCGAGTAGACTTAATAGAAGTGATAAACGAACAAACGAACGAAAGAACGAAAGAACGAACGAAAAAATTTTCAGATTTTCGAAAGTCAACATCATTTTTATGTATTAATGCACGATTTTGCATATGCAACTGCGTATAAAAATGCTTCACTACATAAAGGACTCACTATTTTTTAATATACCAATAGGAAAAAGTAGGTTAACTTAATAAAATGGACAAACTAACGAAAAAATGAACGAACAACTGGTTACATTTTAATATAGTAAAAGGATTGTTATCATTGTGTGAATAACTACTTTGGATGTAAAATATTATTACCCGATTCATGTGTTTAATAAATAAATCAATGAATTTCAAAACAAAAAAATTATTTAGTTTTGATTCACTTCTTTATATTACATTTATAATGTTTGATCAATTTTCCTTTACTTTCTTTTACAGGGATAATTTATTTATGTCGATAATTTTGATTTTTCATAATATATACTATTGATAATGGTTTTTTTCAATAAATATTACTTTCATTCAATTTGAATTCAATTTATTCTGCCACGTAAACTTTGCCAAGATGTCGGCCGCATGCTCCGAGCGTTGATTGGTCGTGTTTTTTTTACTTGCGCGTGGCGAGACCTTGAAATGATTTAAGGAACATAAATAAAAATTTGTATGATTATTGTTACATCTAAAATTTGAAATCTGGCACAAGGATTTGATGTAAAATGTTATAATGACTGTGTATTTCTCTATGTATAATTGAATAAGTTTTTTTTTTGCGTAGGATGTGAAAACCAATAAATATAAATAAAATATTATGGTAAATAAAGATATTATTAAATATTTGTAACTTTAATAAAAAAATAAAAATATTCTCTCAGAGAGAGAAAATTAATATGTTACTGATGTAATTTCTTTAAATAATGAAATCATTTAAAATATGAAAACATGTTTTCGACATCAATGTCGAAAACATTGCGACAACAATGTCGAAAACATTGCGACAATTGACAATGAGAATACATTGTTTGACAATACAATATTACTAGCTATCGAATTCAATTCTACATAAAATCTTTAATAACATATGGATTTCGAAATACACACGAACGTCGCTCTAGAGTATTAGTTACAACCCGGAAGCTCTAATAATTTTAAATTTTTGAATAAATCAAAATTATTTTATTCTTTTTCGTAATCTCCATTAATTAATTAATGATAATTGATCAATCATAAATTCAATCGATAAATCAAACTTTCATTGAGAATTGTCTGTAACTTATCGAACAATTGTCATAAAGATAACAAATATGATTTAATGCATTACATTGTCTTGTAAAATTTCTTCAGTAGAGTCTGCATTATCATATTCTTGTATATTATATCTACACCTGTATAAATACGTTTTGTGTTTTTGTCAATAATTTTACTATTCATCTTGTTGATGTCTTTAAATTTAATATTTCTGGCTGACGAAATGACGACTATCATAAATTATTTTACTAAAGATTTTAAATTAAATATCCAATTATTGATTATACTATATCATGACGCTTTTTGAAACAGTTTAACATAAATGTAAAGATTCCTGTAGGGTCTTCTTTTTGATTCAAATTTGCATTATAAAGAAATTTCTATATTTTAATTTTATGCACTAAATAGCGGTTATTTTTTATTAATTGCAATTTTTAATAAATTTTCTAAAATCACCTTCTTTAAGCCATGGTGAAGCCTCTTAATTCAGAGCTACCCAAATTTTTAAAAATAGTGTTTGCGGGTGCCACATACAGGTTAAATTGTGCAGAAATTACTTTTTTTAATTATACTCCTCTTCAGAAAAAACAGTCAAAATAAATTAAAGATTCACTTAATTTTTTAAGTTTATTATATTTGTGGATTTTTTTAGGAAAGTTTAATGACAATAAACAATATAATTGCATCGGACAATTGCTTATTTATTAGATCAACCTGGTTTAAAACATTTAGATTTGGAAGAAATTTTGAGAACCAAAGGTGTAAATTGGAACATTACAATACTTAGGATAATTCAATTCTTAAACAATTTTTATTAATATTTATAACTATTTAAATTCAATATTTTATATAATTTCTTGATTTAGTACAGAGTAATGCTAAAAACTTTATAAGTTTTTTGAAGTCTGATACTCTCACTGTTAACTTTGGAAAATATATAAATTTGCAATAATAAATAGTTTAAACGATTGAAAAAACATCATAATAAATAAAATGTCTTTACTAACTAATAGTATTATTTAAATTAAATTTTCTTCTTTAAAATCCCAAAATTTACAACTGTTTCAACTGACCTCTATATATGTGTTTCAATTCACCTCGGTACTGGGTGAGTTGAAACGCGAGCAACTGTTTTAGATTTTTCAATTTTTTTCATAGACCCTAATAACTTTTAGATTTTTTAGTTTTTGATTCAATACTACATACAACCAGCTCTCTTAAATTATAAAGCTCATAAAAATAGGATTATTTTTGGCTGAGTTATACTTGATAATGTAAAAATCATTTTAACTCACTTCGGTCTCCTCTACAAGCACCACTAAATATCAATTTAAAAGAAAAAAAAATACAAAAAAATGTATCGATTTTTTTCGATTTGTGCATTTAGACAACCCTGTTGCTGAAAAATTTAATACAAAAATTGAGAGAAAAAATATATTTTGCCTTCCTAGTAAATTGATTTTTTTTTAACCTAAAAAATTTCAGTATTTCACATTTTAAATACTTAAAACAAATTGTACAATTTAAAAACAATTTTTTTAAATATTTAAAAGCGAAAAATTTAGTAAAATTTTATCGATTAAGTTTAACAATGTAACATTATTTGAGTCCATGTGAGATTCACGGTTTTATAAATTAATCATGATTCTAAGTAATGTGGTTTCCATCAACAGTACTTCCTTTATGAGAAAATAATATTCTTTGATATTATTAATTGTCAACCGGATACACCAATTGAAAACCTTAGCTCAATTCTATTATTTTGGATTAGTAGACTTAAAAAAGCAAATATTCTGATAGTAATGGATAAATTAACATATTATTCTCGTACACGTGTTTTTTTGTACCGTAAATATACAAGCACATTTCAAACTGTTTAAACAAACGTATAGAAGGAAATTTACTTTACACATTTAATTATATAACGCCAAATTTGCATTCAAATACGTCAGTAATCATTAGAATAGTATAGTTTGCTTAAATATTTTATTATTTTATTTACGCATAAAATGTTATCATAATTAAAAAATGAGTATAAATACCGGATGGTGTAAAGTATAAATTGTAATCAGTGGTTCTGGCGTTTTCAATTAACATTGCTTGAAACTAACAGAGTATTTGCAATAAAGTAGATTTTAAAATAAGTATTTAACATAAAATATATTTCTCTATTTTAGGAGACTCTTTCTGTAGAATTTACCGACAAAAAAGAAACATTTAATAAAAATGTTTTTTATTTATATACTACTTTGCGCTTTTATTGCGCCTCTAACACAATCTAAACTGGTAATTATTTATTATTAATAAGGCAGCAAAATTTCTGCAATAATTATTGTTTCAAAGTCTAGTAATTATTTATTTTCTCCACGTCTGTTTTAAAAATTTTCATTTATAATTTATTTCTCGATTTAGTACTTAAACGTTTAAGATGTAAATTACATATTATATTTTTTGCTTGATTAGGTTCCTCATAACACCAATAATGATGATGTTCATTCTTCGCAAAAAAGTTCAAATTATGATGGTAAATATATATTTATAATAAATTTTAAATTTCTAATTTTAGAAAATATACAATGTTCAAAATATTATTTCATATTTAGCAGGTGAAGATGAAATTGTTTCCATCAGACATAGAAGAAGTGTAAATGAAATAACAATAAAAACCACACTCGATGGTGTTTCTAAAGAAATTCATTTGCAACCTACTGATGGATTTTTTGCTGGTGCAAAAACTAACGTTTGGGTAGCAAGAGGAAATATTTCAGGAAATCAAATGGAGTACACTTTACAGCAAAATGTAAGTAAAATATTTTGCTTTTAACTTCTGATCAAAATTCCTGTAAGGTTAATCTAATGATAATAATAAAAATGTGATTAATTATCATATATATTAATTTTTTGTACAATTTTGAGTGAAAGTTTCTTTTTAAAAGAAAAACAGTTGATTGTTTAGAGTTTTATAATACGCATTATAAAATGACAAAAATAAATTTTCTCTTCTAGATAATGGAAACAGTGAATATAAAATTTTATCAAGATAAAAAAACTGCATCTTCTGTGTCACACGTCATAAATAAAAGAGGAGTTTCAGAATTTGTAAGTATTGTTGTGTTATAAGCTTCAAAGCAATTACCGTTTTTTAAATTTTATCCTACTTTTCTGTAACTTTTTTAAATGATATTTTAGTATGTTTCTAATTTCTCTTTAATATTGATTTCAATAATAAATTAAGTCTCCAAAAGGCGTATTTTATGTTTCAATATAACTAATTTTTGTTTTTTGTAATGTTCATTTAGAAAATGTTTCATTTTTACAGAATGGTATAATCGACAGTGACAGAGTAGTGCGGCCATTAACAAAAAGCATACGCAAGCGTCGCGATCTTTTGACAAAATTAGATAATAAATTGGATGAAAATGATTACGAAAATTTCCACGTAATTCACAAAAGACAAATTTATTCCCAAGGTAAGAATATTAATAAGAGCACCTATCCTCAATTGCTCCTTATTTAAAGGAGCATAGGTAGTCATAAAATTTACAAAAACAATTTTTTAGAAATTTTTTTGTATTGAAGTACAGCATCTTAGAAATTTTGTCTTAAAACTGCATGTCGCTGCGAACAAAACTAAATATTTTAAAATCTTTGATTTCGGATGATCTTGTCTAGTCCACCGGTAGGAGGCTTTTGTTTTAAAAGAGACACTAAATTCGCTGTATTAGTTATAATTTTTATTATTTTTTAACAACAAAATTTCATAATGTTCTTTGAATGTAGACTAAATTTATGCAAAAATTTAAAATACGAAACCGTTATTCGTTTTCTTACAAAGAATCGAGTAAAAGATTTTAGGTGTTGCTGAGTGCTTATGCCCCTTTAACTATAAAAGTATAATTTCAGATAATTTGGGACAACAGCTTGGACAAAATTTGGGACAACAGTTTGGAAAAAATTGGGGACAACAGCTTGGAAAGCCAAACATAGTGTATCCTGAGATTTTAGTTTTCGTTGATCAAAGTCTTTTTGCGTGAGTCTTACCAAATATTTCTTATTTCTGATACTTATAGAAACATATTTAAATGAATAAAATGGTTTCAAAATTCAAGACATAAAAATGTTTTCCATATTGATTATAACAAAAATTATTTTAAAAGCTTAACTATTTTAAATTTAGAGAATTTAACTACGATGTTGTTCACTGTAAAAACAGGTGTCTTACAAGTGTCTAATTTTAAGACATAAGACGTTTAGAAAGCGTCTTACAGGCATTTTTAAGACACTATCTCAATGGTTTAAAATTAAGACACCTCAAAATGTCTTAAAAGTGAGGACAAAATAAGACACTTGTTTTTAGAGTGTTGAAACTGTGGCCTACATTCTAACACTTTGGAGCGCAGTAGATTTGAAATTTAGTGAAATGGAAAATCCTAAGATTCGGTTAAGCATAGCAGGAATTATTTTGTGCAGGGTATGACACTCTTATATTCTTTGAATCTTAATGATAAAATCGTCGCTGTGGATTTTAACTTATTTTATCACCCAAGTAAATAATCGTTCCTTCTTCTGAAAAAATTACGCCATGATGTTTCACTCAGTGTTATTCACAACTAATTTAACAAATTTTGAGAGTTTTATTTTGTATGTTTTGAAACAGAATATTTTATCACGATTTCATAAAAAAACCAATTCTTCGTAGAAAAAATAAATTTTTTAATTTAGATAAAATTAAGTGATGATTATTCTTTTTACAAATTTAAGACTAATAAGTAATAAAAGTTACTAATGATTTTAATAATTTTTTAATTGTAAAACCTAAACAAATATATTATTTATTTTTAGGATCAGTCATTTACCATAAATCCATTTGAAGTTACTAGAGATCTTTTGACTAACTTTAGTTATTTTCTGTATGGAGAGAAGAAATTTGAATTTAAAAAAGATTATGACATTGGTGTTTTAATGGGTGCCAATCCAAAGTTTTCTGGTGGTCTAGATGGTATAATTTATTTAATTGTTTTTAACTGAACTGCACTGTAAAAACAGGTGTCACATGGGAAAATATTTCTGTCCTCAATTTTGGGGAAAGTTTCTTAAATTTCGAATATTGAAAGGCCTCTTTTATATATGCACTACCGGCCAAAATCGTGGGACCACTTACTTTCCAATGATTTATGAAAATTTTCATTTTGCTAATATCTGACAGAGTTATCAACATTTTAAGACGCTCATGTTTTTAATTTTATTTTTATAAGTGGGCCCACAATTTTTTTCTGTAGTGTACATAACCAATAAATTACCTTGAAATAATATTGTAAAACTTTAAAATGTTTTGTGTCTTGAAATATGACACCTATTTTCGCCAGTTTTTGAAATATACTATTCTGTTAACTGTTTTATTATTTTTTAAAATTTATTTAAGGTATGGCACATGTTGGTGGTGCTTGTTCATCACCTGATTCAGAGAAGAAAATTCTATCTTCATCAGTTGTTTTAGACAATGCTGAGTTTTCAGGAATTAACATTGCTGCACATGAAATGGCCCACTTGTACGTATGGTTTCTTTAATTTAAGACTGATTTCAAAAACGTATCTTCGCTTTTCAATATCTTAAATAAAAAAACGAAATAGTCTTTTAAAAATACATCATATTATTTGCTTTTAGATTTGGTGCTCCTCATGATGGCGATAAAGCTGATTCTGATTTTGAAGGCCCAGGAGCAGAAAATTGTTCTTGGAGTGAAGGTTACATGATGAGTTATAAGACAATTAATACTAAACAATTTTACTTTTCTCCGTGCACCAAAGAAATTATGTCCGTCTTCTTCAGGTATTAAAAATGTTTAATATTTTGTTTCATTATATTAGTAAAAATATTGTCAATTGAAAAAATACAAACCTCTAAGCTTTAATGAAAATTGTTTTTGTTATCAGTTCTTTTTAGACTAATGTAAAATCGTCAATTACATTTCAGTCAGCAGAGGTCAAATTGTCTGCGTAATGATCCTGCTGTTAATAGAGAAGATAAGCAACTCTTAAGAATTTTGCCTGGGAGGTATATATCAATAGATGAACAATGTAAAAAATATGGTTACTTAAGAGCTCTATATGTAAGTTCCACATAATAAACAAGCAGTTTTAACTTTACAATAAAACCTATAATATAAATAATAACAATAATAATAATAATTGAATAATCCTTCTTATTAAAGAATGATGCAAGTATCTGCCTATATGGAATATGTTGTGTGCTGTCGAATGATTATTCAATACCTACAAAAGTACCTGCACTTGAAGGAACACCTTGTGACTTTGGAAGTGTAAGATTCAAAAAAATTTACATTAATTTGTCTTATTAAATTGGTGTTTAATTGAAACACGGTTAATAAGATTAACTTTTATTTGCAGTATTGTTTCAATGGAGAATGTGTAAAAATAACGAAGGATATGATTCCAAAAGATGCACATCCAGAACTTGTATTTCCGTCACCATATATGGCAGGTTCAGGCAAGTCATCTGATCAACAATGCAAAGAATTAAAAAATGAATTTACTAATGTAAGTTTTTAAATTCTTGAAATTTTTAAATAACCTTCTATGCTACTAATAGACTTCATTTTAATTCATTTTAATTTATTTTACAGTCAGCTTTCGTTGACTGCAAGTTATTCTGTATGACTATAACGCCAAAATCCACAGAATATAGAACTTACAGTGCTCAAGACGGTACCTCTTGTCAAAACAATGGGGTAAGTAAATTAATAGAAACAAAAAAACACTATTTTTCTTACTCTGCCGTCGGAAATTTGACAAGAAAGGATCGAAGAAAGGAAACTCACTTAAAATCAGAATAACGTGGTCAAAAATTAAGTAAGAGAGTTGAAACTTAAAAATTTGGACATATTATTAAATTCTGCTTTAGAAAACGTATTAATAATTTTTTTTAGAAATATCATAGTAATTATATTAGTTGATAGTTAAAAAGAAAATTTCTTGAACTTGTTAATAATTGTTCAATATCTTTTACTCGCTACCTGATCTATAAAAATGTCATGACAGAACTAAAATTTACTTCATCTTCTTTGTTGGAATGTCAGCTTTAATTTGAGCTAAGAAAACTTAAAAGGTATTAAGTGGTTTTTTTAAACTTATCAACTAAAATAATCACTTTGAATTTTTTAAAAAAATTCATTAATAGGTTTTCTAGGTTCTATAAGCACAATTTAATAAGCTTTACATATTTTTAATCTTTATCTCTCTATCTTATTTTTTGACTAAGTTGTCGTGGTTTCAAGTGAGTTGCTTTTTTTTTGCTTTTTTTGGCCGACTACTAATAACTAGCACTTACCCTATATGGATTCTTTGCGCAACATTAATTATTAAAATGATTTTTTTCGTTAAAGAGTAAATTTTTAATTAGTGTAAGGATGTTAGAGGATATGTATAATATATATAATCTATTGAACCTTATATAATATAAAATATATAATCTATAATATATTTTAAAATTTTCAGCTTTGTCACAATGGAAAGTGTCAGAAGGTCAATTTTAAGAATATTATAAATGCTGAAAATCTCAAAACATTATATGTACCTGACGCTGATACGTTAGCTGATTATGAATGCAGAAAGCAAGGTTTCGATTCAAACGTTCGTATTCAGAAATCAATTTGAGTTTTCAAATAATTTATCAACATTTAAATGAAAATCGTTAACTATTTATGTTTTTATACTTCAGGTCATAACAGTGGGTTGTAATATATATTGCTTAATAGAAGTAGATGGTCAAATTTATATAGAACCGAGTATGATTGCACCTGATGGCTTGCCTTGCAAACCAAATAGTGTAAGAGCATTTATAATGAATGAATATCTAGTTTAAGTTTTTTAAGAGAGTCTAAAATTTTATATAATTATTTAAATGGATGAAATTTTTAATTTCATTCAAAGCTCTTAAATTCTGAGCTTGCTTAGAAAATACTAAAGTTGTTATTTCATAACAAATCGTAAACAAATTTAGGCAAACTCTTTTGACAAATCACATTTACAACAATCTTTTTTTACTTAAAGAAAGAGACGTACTCAATAATTGTTTTCTTTTCCAGTTCTGTCAATCAGGCGTTTGTAGCAGGGCCAACGGAAGGTATTTTTTCTAGGGGGGGGGGGCAATGCATATATATATATATATATACCTACACAGACATACATATATACACAAATATATATATATATATATATATATATACCTACACAGACATACATATATACACAAATATATATGTATTATAAATAAATAATCAGGGTTGCTACGCTTTCTAGAATTACTATTAAAAATGCTTACTTTTAAAAATTTTGAAATTGAATGAAGCATGTTTTATGCACAAAATAATCCTGGTTAATAGTATTTTTTTTTAAATTATCCACTTTTTCGTAAATTACTCCTTTTTCACTGTCTTACACTGAGAAAAATGAGTTAGCTACTATTTGGATAGCTTTTTTTAGCGGTGAAATTAAACCAAATTTTTATTTAACAGAATTGTTATTGAGTAGAATTTTTCATAAGACGAATTTTTTAATTTTAGAATATCCATTTCACCAAATCTTCATTATTTATCCAATATTTTAGTTGCATTAATTGTTATTTAATATAATTAATAAAACGCTAAATTTCCATTTTTGTCGGATACCCTGAACTATTTAATATTTCGACTTACTCAAACTTGTATTAAAAGAAAATTCTGCTGAATTAAAATTTGGTTAAATAGAAATTCTTTAAATAAGAAGTTTGTGTTAACAAAATTTTGTAAAACAAAAATTAAATTAAATATAAATTCGCTAAACTTAAAATTCTGTTAAGTACAAATCCAGATTTATTAAAATTTGATTAAAAACAGTCTCGAAGGATGATAACACAGCCTCACAAACAAAAGTTTGTCTCAGACACTACAGTAGCTACACTGTAAAAAATTTTCGAAATATATCGCACATAAAAGTAAGAAAATTTTCGAAAATGCGTACGAAATACCATTTTTCCCAAGAAGTTTCGAAATTTTTCGACTTATTTAGAAAAATTTCAAAAAAGTATCGAAATTTTTCGAAAAATATATAGGGTTTTAAATTTATCAAAGAAAAAAGAAATTTTTCTAAATGATGTTGGAAATGTTCGAAATGGTTTAAAATAAAATTCGAAAGAAATTCGAAATTTTTCGAAAAATATATAGGACATGAAATTTCTGTAACGGGTCAGAAATTTTTCTAAACAATCTTAGAAAAGTCTCAAAATTTTTCGAAAAATATATAGGATTTTAAATATCTCAAAGAAAAAAGAAATTTTTCTAAACAATGTTAGAAATTGTTCGAAATGATTTACAATAAAATTCTAAAGAAATTTGACATTTTTCGAAAAATATATAGGGCTTGAAATTTCTGTAACAGGTAAGACGTTTCTCTAAACGATGTTAAAATATGTTTGAAATTTTTCACTAGTTCCTAGCTACATATTTTGGCAATAGTTTTTTAGTGAAGCGGAGTTATTTCTTTGTATTATCAAGAGTACAACTAAAGAGATGCTTAAAATAGGTAAGTTTTCCATTTCTTTTATTGAATTAGCTACAATTTTTTTAATTTAGATTATTATAAAACTTTCATGTAATTTTAAAACCGTCTTATTCCGATAGCTTAGAAATTATCTTTTAACTTTTAAAACTTGAAATATATATCTGCATTTTTATAACTTTCTGTATAGATGTTCAATTAAATTAATGCAACTGATAATGCGCTTCATAAAAATTTTCAATAAAAATATTTCTGTTTATATTTTCATTGACATCATCACAAAAATGTTTCCCGAGGTCTCAAAAATCTTGACCCCTTCAACAATGCACCCCCACAAACAAGTTTTTTTCCCTATCGAGACAACTCGCTTTGTCCTTTTACGACTTTCAACATGTGTTTCATCTCAACTGTCACTATCCTGGTAAATTTCCTCAGTTTTCGTTAAATTTTGCTTCAGTCAAGACGTACTAAAAACGCTCATTCAAAGCTAAAAATTAAATTATACTGACAATTTGTTCTTCGGTTTTCAATATAAAAACTATAAAAACGCTTGTGAAAGTGCCATATAGACTGCTAAACTTGCTGGATAGAAAAGTGGATACTTACATTACTATGCAAATTATATAGGTATATATATAATATTTTTGTTTTTTACACCAAAAAATTATCTTTTATGTCAAAAATAAAAAATGAAAATTTGGATTAATTATTAGTCAAATTCATTTTTAGATTATGTTAAAATTACTAATATTTTAGTAAAATTCGGTTTACAAATTCAATTACTCAAAATTTGAACTATTTTTTAGTTGTATTTTAACTAACAACTAGTCATATTTCACTAATAATTAGTTACCGTCAAGTGGGGCTATTTTGTGCACAAAACCGCTCTTTTTTTCACTCTATGCTTTATTAAAATTCAGAATTTGCAAAAATAAAAAATTTATTTATTCAGTTATGTTGTAGATATCCTTCTAAAGGTGTTCTATGAGTTAGCCGACAAGAAAAAATTTTCTGTCTGAGTTATACAAACTCAAAGTTGTGCTCAAAATAAACCCCATGGTGGGGCTATTTTGTGCATCAAAGTTTGCTTATTTATAAAGTTGTGTAAAAAAAAGTTTTTAACGTTTTTGCTGTATGAAGTATTATTTCTAGATATTGTAGAGTACAATAAAGAAAAACAAAGCCAGAAATACTTTTTTTCTAGGAATTATTTAACTAATTTGAAAGTAAAACACTAAAATTTCACAAAAATGTAGATTTACAAAAAAAGTTATTTCTTTAAGAAAATTTTACTTAAAATAACTTCTTTTACATTTCTTGAGTTATTTTAAGAGAAAAAGTTTCAAAATTAACTTGAAAAGCATGTAAATATTAATGTTACATTTTTGAGGTTTTTAAGGCATTATGTGTAAAACTGAAATTTTCTGCTTATTTCTTGTCTTTTGTAACAAAAATAAGACAAAAATGTTTCAAAACGAAATTCTAAAGTAATTTATACTAACCACAAAACAAATTATTGGAAAAAATGGGATTTTAAAGAATGCACAAAATAACCCACCAAGTCTTGTTTTCCAGTTTTTTACACTTTTTTCTTAAAATATGCAATAAAAAGTTAGCGCATCACGTATATATCATCACAACTAAATTGTCAACAAGTATTATTAATACCTTTAGAAACACTTTTAAACTTCCGGAGATCTGAACAAAATTTTGAGAACTTTGAAATTTTCCAGCTTGATTTTCACGACTTTACGATTTTTTTTCTGATTTCTGATAAAGAATTAGGTAAATTCATTTAGTACTCTCTGTAGCCTAGTCATCAAAAAATATTTATACCAAGTATCAAACTTAAGCAACTGAATATAAAGATTTTATTCATTAAAAACCTCGCGTGCACAAAATAGCCCTACTTGACGGTATTTTTAACTAATTTAAATGTAGAGAGTAATTTACTGATTATCAGTTAAAATCTACTGGTGAGTCAGTGACATACGACTGATTGTCAGTTAAATTCATCTGATTAAAATAAAGAAAACCCAGCCATTAAGAATCAGTTACACTCACTAATTGTCAGTGATATTTCACTGATTCAAATTTAAATATTATTGTAATATATTAATCTTATTATTAAGAATATATAATATATTATTATTCAAATATTTTGTAAAGTTCATTTAATGATTTTATGTCTATTTTAGAATGTTCTTGGAGATGAATCCCAGCAAGGGGAACAAGAGGCAGAAAAAAAGAAGAAATCAAAAATCAGGAGATGAAGATTCCCGTGCAGTTAAATTAATAAATAATATTATCAAATTTCAAACTCAAAATAATATATAGATTTGTATTTTTCTTGCCATGATTGTTAACAATAAATTTAATTTTTCCAGTAATTTATTTACGTTCAAAAACTGTTGGTGCTTTTTAATTATCGTATGAATGGTTTCCTTCTTATATATCATTATATATGTATTATTAACGAGCAATAGTTTCTGTATGAAATTAAATTCTATTTCAATTTACTAATAGTATACTAGTCAGTAAAAAAATTCGAAATACGCTGATTGTGAGAAAAACAATAAAGAAGCTGTAAGGAGAAATTTCGCAATAACATGAATGGTTTTCTCCACACTTTTTTTCTCGAAACCTAAACCTATAATCATACATTTTAATTTACCAAAAATTTAAATTTGATAAAGTATTCAAAAATATTAACTCCGCAAATCCATCTATTTTTGGGATTCTATTTGTAAAATAAGTATTAAAACTGTTACACGTAACTATTGATATTTACTTTGCAAATTTAATCGCAATAAGTAGATGTATTTGCAAAGTTAAAATAATTTTGGATTGGTTTTTAAAATTATAATTTTTAGTAAATGAACCTTTTTTTATTACAAGTTTAGTTTTCAAGGAAAGAACTGTCCAGAAAACCATTGTCCCCGCCACTGAGAAATCTCTTCTTTTCTTTTTTTAACAAAAAACTCTTTTTATTATATTTTTTTATTAAAAATTTTTCGGTGAAATTTATCAGATTAGAAAGAAAGCCAAGAAGATTTTCAAAAATCGATTTTTTGCTTCTATATAAGGTACCTTTTTTCAAAGCGCGTCAAACATTTTAAATCTTTCCGAAAAATTTCTAACTGTACATGCAAGAAAAATTCTAACTTTTATAGCATGAAGTTTTTCCCTTCTTTTGCAGTAGGAGTGGGCCCTACTGCAGAAGGAAGGAAGAACTTCATGCTTTAAAGGTTAGACTTTTTCCTCCGTGTAGCTAGAAAGATTTCGGAACATTTTTTTTTAAAAAAAGGGAGCTAAGTTTTGATATTTTTCCCCATAATCTTTTTAAAACATTCCTAACTTTGTTTCGAATTATTTCAGAACATTCGTTTAGAAAAAAAACATACTATGTTTCGATATTTTTCCTAACAATCTTTTCGAAAAATTTAGAACTATAATTCGATGTAATTCAGAATATTTGTTTAGAAAAAAAATGGAAATATTTTTCGAAATTTTTCCTATCAATCTTTTTGAAGTTTATCGAACTATGGTTTCGAATTATTTCCGAACATTCGTTTAGAAAAAAAAACGTACGATGTTTAGATATTTTTCCTATCAATCTCTACGAAAATTTTCGAACTATGCTTTGAACTATTTCAGAATATTTCTTTAGAAAAATTACGAACCAGGTTTCGAAATTAAGCTGGCAAACTTTTTTTCGAAATATTTCGAAAAAATTTTTTACAGTGTACTGTAGAAAAGTTGGGTGGGCGCCAGTTGGGTCCCATATGGGTTTCCCAAATTTAAGGTGGGCCCCAGTTGGGTCTTCCCACTGGGAAATTAGTGGGCTTGTAATGCTCAACCCGGTTAGTGCCAATTCACTAAAAAAGATCGTAAAAATGTAAGATCGTTAAAAAATATTCATTACAACTTTTAACAATATTTTCCACCAAAAATTTCTTTAATGATATAAAAATTAGTTAATAACAATTGTTGCATGTATTTTTTAATTTGTTTAAACAAATCAATATTGTTTATTTGAAACTTTTCATCTAATAGAGCTAGAAAGTTGTAATAATAAGTTGTATTAATAAAATACAAAAATCCACAATTATAAAAATTGTTTAAACAAATTAATATTGTTTATTTCTAATTTTTCATTTAATTGAGCTAGAGAGTTGAAACTTCCTCTTAATTTTGCAACTTTTCAAATCTATAAAAACTTAATATTAATAATAAACGAAAATCCACAATCAAAAAAATTGTTTAAACAAATTAATATTGTTTATTTGCAACTTTTTATCTTACTCAGCTTCAGATTTAAAATTTTCTTTTAATTTTGCAACTTTTTAAACCTATGAAAGCTTAATATTAATAATAAACGAAAATTCACAATTTTAAAAATTGTTTAAACAAATTAATATTGTTTATTTGCAACTTATCATCTAATTGAGCTAATTAAGCTCAATAAGCTAATAAGCTTAATATTAATAATAAACGAAATTCCTCAAACACAAATATTGTTTAAACAAATCAATATTGTTTATTTGCAACTTTTTATCTTATTGAGCTTTAGATTTAAAATTTTCTTTTAATTTTGCAACTTTTTAAGAATATCAAAGCTGAATATTAATAATAAACGAAAATCCACAATTATAAAAATTGGTTAAACAAACTAATGTTGTTTATTTGCAATCATTCATCGAATTAAGCTAGAGAGTTTAACTTTTTCTTAATTTTGCAAATTTTAAGCCTATAAACACCCAAAACTTATAGTAAACGAAGATCCATAATTATGAAACTCTTTTCAATAAATTAATATTGTTTATTCGCAACTTAAATACAGTTAGGGAACTGTATTACAATATTAATATTAACAATATTAATTTGTTTAAACAATTTTTATATTTTTATATTTTAGTTTTTTTCTAATATTAGGATTTACTTAACTTAAATAGATGCAATATTAGAAAAAAGTTACAACTCTCTAGCTCTATTAGATAAAAAGTTTCAGATAAACAATATTAATTTGTTCAAACAAATTAAAAAATACATCCACTAATTGTTAGTAACTAATTTTTATGTAATTAAAGGAAATTTTGGTGGATAATGTTGTAAAAAGTCGTAATGAATATTTTTTAACGATCTTACACTTCTTTTTCGCTTATGAAGATTTTTTATGGCCCTTTAAAAAATAGTTAATAATAAAAAATTTGTCAAATGAATTATTGGATCTTATTTTTTAAACTTTCCTGAGGAGAAACAGCTTTATCCGATCGAAAAATGTTAATTTTCATGGATTTTATATCAATTCTATGAAAAAGTTTTTTTCCCCATGCATTTTGCATGGGAAACTTTGAGCGCTTTGACCGAATTTCATGAATTTTTAAACTGAAATGAAGGGAAATTGCAATATATAAAGCCAGATTGACGATAAGTTTAGTATTGAAACTATTATTTAGTAACAATTTACGTATTTGATAAAAACTGTGAACCCCAGGCTGACCCCAACTTGCGCCCACGTACAAACTGGGAATTACTGGGAACTTTTCTACACGGGAGTGTATTTCTACTTACTTTTTTTCACTGAATAATCAGATTGGTTAAAATTTTTGAAATAATCTTTAAAAAAATTGATGAAAACACGAAAAAATCGCTTTTTTAAGATTATCTAAAAAATTTTAGTTAATCTAATCATTTTGACTTTGAATGCGGATTTAGTGTAGAAAAATATACGTACACTGTAAAAAAATTTTCGGAAATTTTTCCGAAAAAATTCGGACAGCACGGAACCCCAGACGGTGGAAATTTTTCCGAAAAAAAAATTGGTTTTATTTCCAACTTTTTCGGAAACTTTTCCTACTGATGAAGAGGAATTTTTTCCGAAATTATCGGAAATTTTTCCGCATATGAAGTTGGACATTTTTCCGAATACGTCGGATATTTGTCCTGACATTAAGTTGGAATTTTTTCCAAAATTACCGGAAATTATTCAAATTTTGTACACGGAAAAAAAGGGTTGGGTTTAATAAACAAACGAAAATTCGTTTCTAACCAAAGTGGGTGGTTGACTATTATATGGCCTGACCCAACTCATATATGAAACATTACATGTACAGTTGTAATAAAGAAATATGTTTATCCTGATAAAAAAAATCCCATTGATTATTCAATAATAAAAATCAAATCAACAGATTTAAAACATTAAGGAAATTTATATTTTACAGTATGGGATTTGGGTTTGTTTTTACATACTTATTTAATTCAATTGTTGTGTTGTGCTGAAATTACATTTGATTATTAATTAACATTTTATTTATACCTTAAACGCAACTAAACGCATACATACGAAATTTTTGAAAAATCGCCGCGGCCGCTGCGCTGGCGCTGCCGCCACAGTGGGGCAAAAAAAGCGTCCGTAGAAAAATTAACATAGGGCCCAGAAATATAAACCGATTTAGATGTATTTTTTTTTAAATTAAAGGTAACAAAATTCTGCATAACACCCCTTATTTTACTTTTTGAAAAATAGTTGTTTTCATTTATTTATTAAATGTTAAACATGAAAAAAAATGTTTTCTTATTAAAACCAGTTTAATTTTTTATTAAACGCATAATTTATATTAACAAGAGCAACATTTTTTGAAGTAATTATTTTAGAACAACTTCTTATAATAAGCTAATTGTTTAAAAAATGTTTGTATATGTTATAAACTAGACTGTAGACAAAATATGTTTTCTTCGTTGGTTTTCTTAATATTTAGCAAATTAAATCCATCTGTTCTTCAATATTTGTAACTAATTAGTGGTTAAATTTACGAAAAACTATTATAAATTAATTATTTTGTTAATTTATAAACAAATTTTATAAACAATTTTTTTCCGGTTCCTATTTTCAAAATTAATGAAATTTTGTGCACAATGTACAATATTATTGCTGCAGATAATTTCAGGTTTCTTATTGTTTAAACAAACGTTAATTAACAAATTTCCTGTATTGATTAATTTGATATTTACCTATCAAAATTACAAACAATTTTTAAAAAAGAAAACGACGGTTTTACATTAATGAAGACATTTGAGTTATAAAATAAAATGATTTTTTTTATTTAAAGCTATCGTCAAACATGTTTAAACATTTGGAATTAGACTTTTATGCTTAAATTAAATAACAATTACATTCGAATAATAGGGGTAAAATAAAAACAAAATTAAAAGCTATTATAATTTATATAATAAAAGTATAATTTCATTACACTCTCTAAATCTAAATTAGTTAAAAATAACTAATAATTAGTAAAATCGTGCCAAAGTTTATATTTCATCAATTAGTTAAAAATAACTAATTATTAGTAAAAAAAATGACTAATTGTTAGTAAAAACCTAACTAAAAAATAGTTAAAATACGACTAATTGAATTAGTAAACAGAATTTTACTAAAACATTAGTTATTTTGACATAACCTAAAAATGAATTTGACTAATAATTAGATATTCTTTGCTAAATGATTAGTAGAAATATAATTATTTGAATTAGTGACTGAGTTTTTTCTTTCAAATTAGTTATTTTTAACTAATTCAGATTTGGAGAGCATGTATATTAATTATTCAAAACATATAAAACAAAAAGATAAATAAAATATAAAAATTCTTTATAAAATTGATAATAAAAATTAAAATAAAGAATAGTTCTTAAATTTTACAAAAAATTATGAAATTAATTTAGTATCGAAAGAAATAAATACTAAAACGACTTCAAAAGTAAACAAGAAATTTGTCAATTAAATATAAAAAAAGTAAAAGTAGTTTGTTAATTAATGTTTGTTTCAACAATAATAAACCTAAAAATTAATTAAATTAAAAATAACTTGTCATCCCGTTAATCATGAGAAAAATGTAGAAATAATGTTATTAACATCTTTATAACGATATTAAGAAAATGCATTGTTCATAAGATTGTCTAGTTTATAACTTATACAAACATTTTTTAAACAATTAGCTTATTATTAGAAGTTGTTCTAAAATAATTACTTCAAAAAATGTTGCTCTTGTTAATATAAATTATGCGTTTAATAAAAAATTAAACTGGTTTTAATAAGAAAACATTTTTTTCCATGTTTAACATTTAATAAATAAATGAAAACAACTATTTTTCAAACAGTAAAATAAGGGGTGTTATGCAGAATTTTGTTACCTTTAATTTAAAAAAAAATACATCTAAATCGGTTTATATTTCTGGGCCCTATGTTAATTTTTCTACGGTCGCTTTTTTTGCCCCACTGTGGCGGCAGCGCCAGCGCAGCGGCCGCGGCAGTTCGAATGCTTGGACGCCGCTCTTTAAAGTTACGCCATTTGCTCAATTTTCAAAGGTACTAAAATTTTTTTTTTAAATGAAAGTGCAGAAAACACAGATTTCTGCTGTTTTTGAATTTTTTTCATACCTGCCCCAGAAGTTGTAAAAAATTTCAATTGTTTAATTAATTAACAATTTATTTTGCATAAATAATTACGAATTTTTAAAATTCTGAACGTGATTAATAGAGGCACTATTTTTTTATGTCTCTACCAAATATTATTCAATTTTATCAAAAAACAGCTGAGCAATTGACAATTTCGTAAAAAGGTGCTTTAAACTTTAATTGTTTATAACTAATTGAAAAATTAAAATTTTTAAAAAAGCTTTCCAGGAATGTTTTTGTACCACCTGGCTGTAATAAATTATGTATAGAAGTAAAGCAAATTTGAAAAGTCAGTTTTAGGTGGCCCAGTTCAGAAAATTTGACTCTATTTTAACATAACTTTTACAGATAGAGAAAAAAATAAACACAGCAATTTTATTTACAATTTTTTTTTATTAAAAGTCAGCTTTTATAATATTTTTCTGGTAAACTAATAAAGTCTGTCGGATTTAACACCAGAATTTTAAATCTGAAATTTACTAGATTTAAAAAAATTACTGTTCTTAAGTTCCAGCTAAAAAATAAAAAAAACTATACGCGATGAAACATTGTATTTTTTTGCGGTAACTCGGGAAATATAAATATTAATTTGTTCTGTTTTTCGTAATAATTCTTATTCCCGTAGTAGGATAGTCGTTAAAAATGACATTTTGGAATTTAATACCTACATTTCCATCCCTCATTTTGACAAAAAAAAAAAAAAATAGATACATATATTTATATTTTTCTTTTAAATTAATAGGGTAATGGCACCAGTGAAAGAACTGCCACCAGTGAAAGAACAAATTGAACATTTTCCATAATAATTTAAAAATTATAGTTTTTATTCTGTTAATTATTATGTTTTTAGGGACTTAATTACTTCTAAACCTTGTATATAACATAGCATCAGATTTAAAATGCAGATTACTTTCAAAAATAATTATTTAAAAATTTAGTAGGTTACGTATACCTCGTACTAAAAGAACATCGCTCTGAACACGTCATTTTCATTTTTATATTTCTTCTATAAAAACTGCTTTAATTGATGTCTTTTTTTTCTAAATTAACTTAAGAATGTCTCTAAATTATTTTCTTTGGTAAAAAAACTCAATTATTCATCAAATATTATTATTAAATGCAAATTCCTTTACTGGGTTTGCATTTGATCACTTTCCAGTGAAAGAATTTCATTTATTTGCATGCAAAAGAACAGTCCGAAGTAGCTGACAAATGATATAATATTTGACATTGCAAGTAATCAAAACATAAACAAAGAAATTGGTTAGAAGTGGTTAAACACTTAAAACGCTATTTTAGGGTACTCAGTCCAGAAAATATTCATAATAGTAAGTTTTGAACTTAATTTTACAACATTTGTGAATTTTTTTCTACCACAATCTGTATTTTTATGCATTAATTTAACATAAATAATATTTGTTCTTTCACTGGAGGGATCCAAATTCTTTTACTGGTGAACGTGTTCTTTTACTGGTGAAATAGGTATGTTTTACTTATTAATTAAAATTTTTAATTATGATTCACATTTATATAATTTAAATTTGACCGTCATATTCTACACTTAAGAAATTATTGAAAAAAAATTTACCAGACCATTTTCGGTATTTGCATTCAAAAAGAATTAATGATAAAAGTATACAATTCCTTAAATGTTCTTTCACTGGTTCCGTTACCCTATTTAGTGGTGCTTGTACGCTATTTAAATTTTGCATGTATTTAGCATGTGAAAATTTTTTTTTTCTAAATTTGCTGTAAAATCGTTAGAAATTAATATTTTTTAACCGGACTACTCAGTTTTTCTTGATAAATGCTAAAAAAAATAACATCCAATTATTTACGTATAAAACTTTTTAAGTTTACTATTTTTTACAGAACCCAAAAGTTGACCAAAAACAAACCAATATTATTGACCAATATTATATTATTAATATTTTTGATATTGTCAAAAAATATTAATTCTAAAAAAACCGAAAAATTTACAATTTTTAATTACGGTTTCTATTGCTTTTAAGGTCGCTGATTACAAATCTGAAGTCAGATTTCAAAGATTCAAAATGGCGGATCCAATATGGCGAACATGAAAAATTTTCTAATTTCTATGAAACTTTGTGTGAAGGGGTTTTTAGTGTACTTGATTATAAATCTGAAGTTAGATTTCAAAAATCCAAAATGGCGGATCCAATATGTCGTCATGAAAATTTAAAAATTAAATAATTTTATATGAAACATAGTATCAGAGGATTTTCGGGGTCCCTAATTACAAATCTAAAGTCAAATTTGATAAGTTCAAAATGACGGATCCAATATGGCGGACATAAATTTTCAAGATATATACAAAAGATAACTAATTTTTAGTATATACTTTCTAAAAAATTGGACGAAATGATTTATTTACTATAAATATAATATACTTTTAAATAACTTAAGAAAACTTTATTACATAATTCTTAGTTCATTCTAACTAACCTGATTTATTAGAAACATTATTATTTGAATTAGTGATCGACTTTTTGTTATCAAAATAGTTATTTCTAACGAATTCAAATTTAGATAGAACTTTCACAAAAATTTTTTTTGTTACTAGGAAATGATATTACATAATCAAGTTTCATAAAAAATAAATAATTTTTCACATTCTATGTCCACCATATTAGATTCTTCAATTTAAAATTTTCAAATCTGACTTCAGGTTTGTAATTATTAGAAACCCCAAAAACGCATTGATACTAAGTTTCATAAAAACTGATTAATTTCTTCAATGCCGTGTCCGCCATATTGGATCCGCCATTTTAAAATTTTAAAATTTGACTTACACTTATAATTAGAGTCCTCAAAAACCCATTGATACTAAGTTTCATAAAAGTTAATAAATTTTTTTAATGTCGTGTCCGCCATATTGGATCAGCCATTTTAAAATTTTAAAATCTGATTTTAGATTTATAATCATCAACCTCAGAAGCAATAGAAACCATAATTAGACATTACTGTCAATTTTTAGTTTTTTTTAAAAATTACCAAAAAAAAAACTTTCGCCAATCTGGTTATTCTGACTTCGGATTCGGATTCAGCGAAAAAAAATACACAGGAATCAGGAATACTCAAGAATAATGTCCCGGAAATTTTTTTTTTTTTTATTAGTTTTGATTTGTGTTTTTTTTGTGGGGCTGTGATATTAATTTAAAAAAAAAGTACATATCTATTTTTTTACTCGAAATTGTTCCAGCCGGGTTTCTCTATAATATACTTGTAAAATCCATTTTTTCAACAAGTTGGTGTTTCCGGTTCAAAAATCTGCATTCTATGGGACTTAGTGCCCTGATACAGGTTGTGGTATCAGACAGCAGGGTAAATCTACAAGAAGGGAGGGGGGTATCAGAAGCCCAGAAGTTATGCGATGCGAACAAGAATGTCGCCGCAGTCGTGCATAGGGGCACCATAAGAAGAACGAATGGAACGTTCGTGAATAAGATATCGGCTTTATACTTACCGCATTTTTACGTCCAAAGACGTCGGCAAAGCAGCCTATACACCCTCTCGAATCGCAAGCCAGACAAGGAACAGAAGACAAAGAGTGTAAGAATCGATGTTCTTTAATACCGATTCCCAATGCAAGATGGGTAACGAGATTCCGTTCATTACAAACGTGAATCCCTTTCATGCCACCACCGTATACACCTTTCCCCAACAATTGAAAGACTTCTGCTTATTCATTACCGACAATTTCCCTATTGATTTTTCATTCGATTGTATTTTCGATACTTTTAGCCAGGAGTGCAATCAGATAAATGGTATACGGATGATTAGAAAAGTTTTGACTGGATTAACTCTTCGACTAACTCTCTAAATCTGAATCAGTGGAATTTTCGCTGAATATAACATAAACTAATCCTTTATAAGAAATCAGCTATCTATAGGCCTGTTACGCTTTAGCTGTTACGCTGTTCGTCCGTTACGATATATAGAGACAAATATTTCAGGTAGTTTAAAACAGAGAGATAAGAAAGGTAGGCATACTGGGATAGAAGATAGCTTGAGAGGTAGCTTATAGCTATTTCAATCACTGATTATACACTAACAATCAGTGAGATTTCGTTGATTTAGATTTAGAGACAAGAATAAGAGTTAATTTGCGAAAAAAATTTGGCTAATTGTCGGCAAATTTCGCGGAATGAAAGAGCGGCTTGTATAGTACGGGGGTCCGTATCATTTTGACACAAATTTTTTCGAACAACTTGTTATATTGTACTCCCGAAGATGAATGTTATATTTTACTCCTTCTGAAATCAAAGATTTTTAAGTCTTAATTATTTAATAATTGAGCTTACTGGATTAATTAAGTCTTTTAATATTAATTTAATGTATTAAAATCAAATATTTAATAAATAGGACTTAAAAATCTTTGATTTCAGAAAGAGTAAAATATAACATTCATCTTCGGGAGTACAATATAACAAGTTGCCCGAAAAAATTTGTGTCAAAATGATACGGGCCCTAGTACGGTAGGTAGTGTTTTTTAGCTGACACGATACTGGCTATAGTCTGAATTTATGAGGCATTTAAAGGCTGTTTGGGAAGACGGCGACACCGGCGAAACCGAGAGGCAGCTTCTTTCCGCACACGAGGGGGGTTTCTAAAATGTATGAAGCCCGCTGGGAAATTTCGACTTTTATACATACTCTGGACGAGATACAGGGATGAGTGGCTTGTATATGGTAAGAAAGCTCGTATACACAAAGTTGCTGTATATCGAGCGGATGTAAATTAGGGAACGCCTCTCTTGACGGACGACATTCGCTGCCTAAGAAATGATTCTTATTGCTCCCTGGTTCGTGTTTCTTATTTTCGTGCGTGTTCACGAAAATATCGGCCTCGTCACTCGGAAATTTAAATATTTAAATTGACATTCTTTCCTACCTATTTGCGTAGCCAAGTTTCTTGAGAACCAGCGACGACGACCCAGCGGGGATAAATTATGGCGCGAATTCTTGCACGATATTGCAGCACCACCTGATGGACTCCGCCAGTCCCCAGATCGATTCTCGCCACGGGAAGGGTAAACCGAGAATAAAGCAACGCGGGATGAATTTTTTTATCCAATTTTCTAACCGTATACCCTCTTGGAAAAGTTAGCTTGGCTCAAGTTTGCTTACACTTGGCTCAAGATTCCTGAAGCTTGCGACTGGAATTTGTTCACAAGTTCGGATTCTGTCCACGAGCCAAGCTAAAATTAATTAATAGAATTTGAACATGAACGCTCTATGATGATTAATTAGACGATGATACAAGTTCATCAAGGAATGTAATTATCATAAAAACCTTGCGCACATGCGTAGGTATCATAAAACACTTGTGCGCATACGTAGTTATCATAAAACACTATTGCGCATGCGTAATTGTCATACAACACTATTGCGCATGCTTAATTGTCATAAAACACTATTGCGCATGCGCAATTTTCATGAAACACTATTACTGCGAGCGGTCTACAAAGTCTCTATTATTGCCCTAGGGTAATAATGGGAACTTTATTGACCGCTGGGCTATAAAGAAGAACTTAGGATGTGCCTGTATCTTCAGATAAATTATCACCAAATGACAACTAACATTTGTTACGAAAAATTTTGTATCAAAATCATACGGACCCTGAGCCAAGTATGAGCAAACTTATGCTAAGCTAACTTTTCCAAGTGGGTATACACTTGAAACGTTTTCATCCTATTGTCAAGTCGATACTTTTTGCATCTCTTGTGGAAGAGTATATGGGAAGAAATTTAATTAACGTGGGACGACACCTTGTACTTTTTTTGAGACAAGTGGAGTAACATGGGAAGATTTGAGAACGAGAAGGGGTCGCCAGCTGCTGCTCGTCGCGGTAACTGTAATAATTATGCAAAGTCCGAAGGAAACGGTGCATCTATAAGGGAGAGAAAAGAAGGTGGACGCTAAGGAACCGAGTGCAAAAGGAGCATCTCAAGGTAGATGGTGGAAGAGATGGTATGCAAAAGAGGCTTTCGTAGGTAAGCGAAGCGAGCCGGTTGTAAGGCGACACCTCGCAGCTTTCTATCTCTCTTTCTCCATTCCATTTCTTTTGGCATCTTTCTCTTTTCGTCCCAGAGCAGTGGGAGGAGACCAGAGAACAGTCTCTCTCTTTTTCTATCCTCGTTCTCACCCTCTCTTGCCTCCGGTCTCGTGGAGATTTCCACTTCTCTTACTTTTCGTTTTTCGGTCGAAAATTTGAGATGCACGGCACGGACACCTTTGAACCTGTATACAAGGCGTTGCTTCTTGTGGACCTGAAAACGCTCCCAGCAAAAAAAAGTACCTTTACAAAGCAATGGAAAGAGGCTTTCGTAACCCTGTCGTGAACAGCTTTTACCTTGTCGATGTTAATATGCTCTTCTTTTTTAGATTTTCGAAACATTACCATATGCAACAAACCTCACTCCATCATGCTATTGAATTTAATTAGACTCGATTCAAGGCATTTTTTATAGTTTACTTTTATTCGGACGTTGAAGAAGACAATTAATAGTGGTGAAATGTGGTTTTATTAATCAAGAACAAAAGTTTGAGGTTTGAAGACTAACGGAATTCAGACAACTAACATTAAAAATGCCAAAAATACCTTCTTTGCAAAAAACCGAGGAACAATTTTTGGAGATGTAAAAGGTACTACTTTAACAAGCTCTAAAAATTGTTTGTTGTTGTTTTGGGATTTTGGTACTTTTTGGGTTTATTTTTTAGACAACCAAACAATAATCTGGTGCAGTATCAAGAATGAAAATTAAATTATTAAAAGGCAGATATTGGCATAAGATTAGCCATATAACAACTTCTTCCTAAACACTAAGAATCCTTAAACAATTGTAAGAGATGCAGATGGAGACAATTTAGGTAGAACGTCTCTAAAAAATTGTTTGTAGACGTTTGGGTTTTTGGTTTCAAATGTGTCTTTCAAATTTTGGAAAGTTTGTTGTCCGAAATTATGTTTAAAACTTATTAAGATAAGATGACAGAAATATCTCTAAAAATCTTTTGTTGGTACTGATTTAAAAAACCAAATGTTTTCCTAAATGTGTTCATCAGGATATAAAGATTTGTATAATATGTTTTCATTAATCACAAACAAAAGTTAGAGGTTTAAAGACTATCAGAAGTTGGACAGAACATTAAAAATTCTTTGCAAAAAACCAACAAACAATTTTTGGAGTTGCAAATGGAACTCCAGTTCAACAATCTTTAAAAATTGTTTGTTGTAAAATTGTATATGGTTAAATATGTTTTTATTAATCAAGAACGATACTTAGAGGTTTAAAAGTTAACAGAAGTTGGACAAAACATCAAAAATGACAAAAATACCTTCTTTGCAAAAAACCAACAAACAATTTTTAGAGATGCAGGTGAAGACAATTCCGCTGTAAAAGGTTGCAGAACGTCTGTAAAAATTCTTTCTTGATGTTTTGGCTTCTGATTTGGAAGGTTTCTTCCTGATTTTGGAAGGTTTGTGTTTTATTGATTGTTGTCAATTGTTACTGTTGTTGAACGTGCTTAAAACCCATTTAGATTAGATGGTAAAAATATCTCTAAAAATTGTTTGCTGGTTTTCATGAGAAGTACTAATTTAAAATCCCAAGATCCAAATGGTTGCCAAAAATGGCTTCATCAAGATTTAGGAATCTGAATAATATGTTTTCATTAGACAGGAACAAAAGTTGGAGCCTACCAGACATTTGACTACTAACATAAAAAATGCCAACAATATCTTCTTTGCAAAAAACCAACAAACAATTTTTAGAGGAACTAACTGACCACTTTCTAAAAATTTTTTGTTAGTTGCTGTTAGGTATAGATAGTTATTCTCCTTCCATTTATATCTCTAAAAATTTTTTTTCTTCTATAGAATTTTAGTTTCGAAAACTTATCTTTCAGATAATCAGATAATAATTCCTTGTACAATATTCCTATTTCTTAATTCTTCCGTAATTTATTACAACACTTTAACCAGTTTCCAATTACTTGAACATTCATTGTCAACAAATCATCGATGAAAACTGAAAAATGCTTTCTTCTGGACATGCCGAAATAATGGTTCAATAACGTTATCCCTGGAGACATAGAATTTCGTTCCGCATAAAACGAAATCGTTCAAGCACTGGTCGTAAAATATGGCAACAGATACGAGATTTGTGGCAACCAGCACCATCCATTTTTCTTAGAGCAGCGGATAGGGAGTAAGAAAAGAGGAAGGTTCTGTGGTTTGATACAGGTGGGTAACCCCAGGACACCCCCTAACGAAACGGATCGTCTGTCTTACTTTACTCGCTCTCACCTACACAAAATCACACATAAAGCCGCTGAAGAGAGTCACATGTTACACATGCACAAAGTCACATATGCCACACGTGCATACACGTTGAAATTCACACATTCTAGAAATGGACACACGTACACGAAAAATCCTGTCCAACGAGAAGCTGACCCACCACCCATATATCTGCGTCCTAAAAGGAATTCCAGAATATATTTTACATATGCTTTATTGCCGCCTTATTTCCAACTCTCGGGCATGGCCGGAGTCGTATGAGTGCTTTCCATATTCACAAAGGGCTTCGCTATTTGGCGCTTAGCAGTCCGACCTGCGTTAAAGATAAGCAAGATAGATTTCTCATTTACATTAGACATTGCGTCGAAATTCTTGATAGGATGGTACAAGAATATAAATTTTGCTGGAGATTTTAATGGATATTCCGTGATTGAGGATTCAAATAATCACGTCTCGACACGCTTGACGAGTATCGCCGTTGGCTTGTTACGTCCGCTGATACAGACTTGTAGTCATTAAAGTTCCCGGTGCACGGTCTGTTGATCGCGAAACAGAAAGGTAATGGTTTCATAAGAAATTAGATAACGAAAGTTGCTTCTGATCATCCGTTTCTTATGTACTTGACATACATTGATACACTCTACAACAACATTTAACTAACCAAAATTCCTATCTCTGGATAAACAGTATACCATTTAAAACCCAACTAAATAATATACTACTGAAGTTTTTTGGACTTTGGAACACCGGTGCACACCAAAATTGCTTCAACAATATATTTGGTTTATTGTTTTCCCATGTCTGTATCCGGTTTATGATCCCATGGATTATCATTACGCTATGAGCAACTAATAGTCATCAGTAACCACATCTTTAACTTCTTTATGTATATTTATTTCGAAAAATTAGTTTAATATGATAACAATAAATCGAACAAGTTTAAAAATAAATCAACTAAACCAAGAAATTTGGAGGGACTTCACTTTTGCTGATTATAAAAATAAACGTGGTATGTTTAAAACAAACATAAATATGCTCTTAATTTTTATTTCACTGAAGTTTTGTACTTTGTTCGAATTTGGAACATCGAAGCACTACAAAATTACTTCAAAAATACAATTTATTTAATATTTACATTTGTTTGTAACCCGTTTATGATGCCATGATTTATCCTTAAGATATCATCGACAACTATATATATAATTACCATCAGTAACCTCATCATCATCTTTTTTATGTATATTTATTTCCAAATATTAGTTTATTTAGATAAAAAATAAACAAAAAAGTTTAAATATAAGTAAAATAAAGCGAGAAATTTGGAGTGAATTCACTTGCTGTTTATAAAAATAAACGTGGTATGTTTCAAACAAACATAAATATGCTCCTAATTTTTATTTCACAGAAGTTTTGAACATTGTTCGAATTTGGAACATTGAGGCACAACAAAATTACTTAAAAAATACCATTTGTTTAATATTTACTTATGTCCGTAATCTGTTTATGATGTCCCGATTTATCCTTAAGCTATTAGTACCCAATTATTATTAGTAACCACATCGTCAACCTCTTTATGTATATTTATTTCGAAAAATTAGTTTAGTAAGATAAAAATAAATCAAACAAGTTTAAAAATAAATAAAATAAACCCAGAAATTTGGAGTGACTTCACATTTTCTCTTTATAGAAATAAACGTGGTATGTTTAAACCAAAGTAAATATGGTCCTAATTTTTAGTTTACGGAAGTTTTTAACTCTGTTTGAATTTGGAACATCGTGGCACAACAAAATTACTTAAAAAATACCATTCGTTTAATATTTACTTATGTTCATAACCCATTTATGATGCCATGGTTTTTCTTTAAGCTATCAATAACTAATTATCAACAGTAACAATAACACCACATGGGTATTTATTTTTAAAAATTGGTTCATTAAGATAAAAATTGATAGAACAAGCTTAAAAATAAATTAAATTTGAAAAGACTTCACGTAAACGATTAATTTGCAAACAACTTAGTTTGTAGTCTCCATTTATATAGTCTGTAGACTCGTGAAATCCGCGATCGAAGGGCAGGCCCTAGTACAGGGGCCGGGGCCTCACGAGCCCTGGGGGGCCTGCCAGAGAGTGGGGAAAGCCGGTTCCTACCAACAGGACGCCATCACGCTCGCCTGCAAGAAACTATGTTTATGGAAGATGGGGACCGGAATTTAAAATTTGGTTCACATTTCCAGAATTACCAACGGGAATTCGGATCGGCCCCCTCGATCTTCTTTAAGTAACCGATCATTATCTTGAATCGAACGATGAGACGATTTTCATTCACGTCATAAATTCCACACGCTATAACAGGTGCACATTACCTGCACTTTTATTATTCTTTTTTTTCAAGTATCCTTTTCTGTTACAGGAAGTATTTTATTCAAAACGCATTATTCTAGATAAATCACAAAATCCAACATACACTATTCTATAGCCTATTGTGGTATGTATATCCTATTGTGGTATCTTATTATGCATATCAAATTATCTTATTCACATACCTATACAGTTCGTTATTAAACATAACACATTCCTGATATTCCTTTAAATAAAATGAAAATTCATCTCGCAGCATTCTCATTGATTATCGGCTTCACAAAAAAAAAAAAAATAAAGAGAAAAAAAAAAGAAAAAAATGCGTCGCGTAAGAAAAAAGAAGATCCATTATTCAAGCCCGTAGTATAGTTCCGGCTATGCTCGCGTCGGCGATTATTCCGCAGGCGAAAATAATAATGAACTCGCATAAATCAAGAAAGTTAGCCAGAACTAGTTCCACAGCTACTTCATTCATGATTCGCAGAACGCGATATGGGATTTGGCTGCCAAAAATGTTTCGCGCCGCTACTTTTTTGGCGTATTATAATCCTCGAGCAGTGGTCGAATGCTTCACTCGGGCAAATAGTTTTCACATCAAACTGGTAACGACCCCAAACCCTAACAGCCGGCAGCAAAGTTCTGGCAACGTTCCGAGATTTCTTTCTGATTCCCAATGCACAATAAAGAAATGTACGTGACTTGTTTCCGAAAATTGCAAACAGATCTTTTTAAAAACAATAATACCTGCCATAAAACGGTATTTGGGAATAAGAGACGAGATCTTAAATAATAATGCTGATGACCTTAAGGGATAAAAGAAAAGTATCCGGTTGTCTTTCGCCTTCTAAATTGCACAATGCGGTTGTTTATACAGCAAATGCATTGCGACTGATTAGGACAGACATGTCTAATTGATAATTTAAACCTCGGTACTGAGTCGTGAGGAAACAGTAACAATAACTCTTAATAGTTCCAAGCATTTATCAGCATTGGTAAACTTGCTCCCATAGAGTGTCAATCTCGAAAGCCACGAACCATTAAAGTACATTATGACTTAAATCTATCTTGTTAGGGGTACAATCTTCACTTCGATTACATTTAAATAGCCAGGACCTTCTCTTCGACGTTTACAACAATGAACTTCTGTTAAAGATTGTGTAACTTCTTTGTCTGCTTATGTTTTTAACACCCCGGAATGGTTTTAAGTTTATTTCGTTATTTCTCTTAATGTTGTCACGCCTGAGTAAGTAATGTTTTGCAAGTCTTTCTGAAGAAAGCGTGCATTTTGGTATTTTGCAACCAGAAAAAGTTGAATCGATAGAACGATAATTGTTATTGACACTTGGGTATTAATCATGGTATTGCAAAAGGGGTTACCCTATCAAAAATTATTCCTTAATGATTATACAACATCCTGCCTAATTTGCAACGTTTAGGCATTCATAAAAAAAGCAAGAATTATTATTTTTAAATTTATTCTTCTCAAGCATACCCCATTTGTATCACCACGATATATCCCTAAGAACCATCAACCAATGTACACCTTTTTTAAAATTGCAAAATTCCTAGTTCTAAAATCGTCTAATATCAAGACTCTCCCCGACATTCTCCATTAGGTATAAACAGAATTTATAGAATATTAATAAAGCTGAGGTTCCTAGCCACAGTGGGAGCCTTTGGGGAATAACTGGAGGCAATTAATCTTGATCTAACGAGTGGAAAGCAAGCAGTGTGTATCTGTGGCATCTTCGGCATTCCTGTGCAGAAACACCTACAACTAGATAACCAACTCTGTTGAGATTCGAAGGCAACGTGGAGCATTGTGGGTATGATTTATGCTGATTAAGACTCTGGTAGCAGTGTGCGCATTATCGTTAACCTGTAAGGTAAGTCATGGAATGGAGGAGGGTTCGCGCGAGACTTTCGAGTCACAAGGTGGCCGGTGTGTGACACTGTCTCGCAGTTAATTTAGTGCGTACCAAGGTTTCTGTATAACGCATTTATATACCAAGCCAGGGGAATATTGTGCTTGTGGACACAGCATAGGTATAAGGTTGGTACCTATAGGTATAATATAGGGAGTGAAGCGAGGGCCTATTCAAAGCGGATGATTCAGTGGCCGCTGCTGCAAGGGATAAGATCTCGTGCCGCGCCGCCTCGTTCATCTTCCCCGCGACTGAGACCAACCTGTAACTACGTAACCACCCAAACAACCAATCTTTTTCCGATTCTTTAGCTTGTTCCTAGATACCATGCAGGAATTTCGTACGGTACTTATACTTAAAAATACATAGTTTTAGGCTCTGAAACGAATAGCTTAGTCCATCGCCTACGCCTCCCAAAGGCTATTCATTCTCGAATCTGTCGCCAAACTGTCCAAGATCCGTGTTGGTATTGTTGTTTGGACCTCTATACCTCTTTTTTTTAGGTCTACCTTCTATTTTAATTCGTTTGGCACTTCTGGATATCTGGCACTGTCTGCGACCTTGCACCACATCCTGATGGTTATACAGACAACCATGTTCTGATACCTTGTGTTTGGTAATTTTAAACTGAGATAGGTAAAGCTGATAGTATGCGAATAATTTTTATTTACTTGGTATTAATTCCTTTTTTAAAATCTGAGGTATGTTAATAACCATTGACAACTCAAAGTTTTAAATCATATTGTTTGATGATAATTATTTTAAAATCACATTGTACAACTGTAAACTAAAACCATTTGGTTAGAAGGAATTTTAAAATCTGATATATCTGGAAATAATCCGGAACTTTTGTGCATTAGAAAAATAAGAGGGAAATTGGGATTATTTCCATTTAGATGAGTTTGTTACCAAATTTTCGATATCATAGTTAATCTTTATAGAACCAACATCATCATAAAATTAGGTTATTTCAGGTAATTTGATCCTGTATCAAACACAGAACATTCTGGCAGTTGAAAAACATCCGAAAAATACCAATGTTGATTTTCCCGTTTAGATCCAAATCCCATTTTTGACATCTTGGGCATTCCATATAACGATTGTTGGTTGTCAACCAATCTAAATGATGATTTAAATTATGTTTAAATAAAATTAATTAAACTAATTTGACCCTGTATGGTATGCAAACCACTTAGGCAGTGCAAAAATGTCTGAATAATACCTATCTTAAATTTTCTAATTAGATTTGTACTTCGTTTCTGACAACCCATATACCCCACAACCCCTAACAACCAACAGTACAAAACCTCTTATTTTGGGTTTAGCTGTTTTAGGTTTGACCTGGACCAACTTTTGAACAATTTGAGAAGGCGATAATAAACTTTTTTAAATATTTTAAGGTGTTCAGTATCTACGATCTTGCACCATATCTTAATAGACGAAATGCACCCAATTATTATCAACTCTATCATCAGGAGCAATTTCAAAATCATACACTATTTAAGCTGATGTGCTTGAAAATAATCCAGAACTTTTGTGCACTAGGAAAGTAAACTCGAAATTGTGGTTATTACATTTTAGATTAGGTTGTTACCAAATTTTCGATGTTATGGTTAATCTGTATAAAATCAACATCATTATAAAATGAGGTTATTTAAGATAATTTGATTCCGTATCAAACACAGAACCCTCAGGCAGTGCAAAAATATCCAAATAATATCAATTTTGATTTTCCCAGTTAGATCCAAACTCCATTTTTGACATTCCATATAACAATTGTTGATTGTCAACCAATCTAAATGATGATTTAAATCATCTTTAAATAAAATTATTTAAAGTAATTTGCTCTTGTACGGTACGCAAACCACTCAGGCAGTGCAAAAATATTCAAATAATATCTATCTTAAGTTTTCTAAATAGATCCGTACTTCGTTCTAGAGAACCCATGTAACCATTAACAACCAACAGTACAAAATTTTTTATTTCGGTTTAGCTGTTTTAGTTTCGACCTAGACCAACTTTGGAACAATGTGAGAAGAAGATAATAAAATTTGTGGACGTTTTAAGGTGTTCAATATCTACGACCTTGCCCATATCTTAACGAACGAAATGCACCCAACCATATTTAACAACCCTGTGGTCAAGAGCAATTTGAAAATCATACATTATGCAAACTGATGTGCCTCAAAATAATCCAGAACATTTACGCACTGGAAAAATAAACCAAAAAGAACATTATTATGGTTTCGATCAGGTTGTTACCCGATGTTCAATGTACGGTTATTCTTCTTGAAAACACCACCACCTAAAAATAAGATTTCTAAAAGTAATTTGCTCCCATTTACTTCTCGCAACACTCAGGCACTGCAAAAACATTTAAATAACATTCGTTTTGATTTTCCCGGACAGTTCCAAAACCCATTTTTGACACCAATTTTATTCCATAACCATTGACAACCAAGATTTTAAAACCCCTTTTTTTCAGTTAGCTATTTTCTTTTCGACCTAGACCCACTTTGAGACTCCAACAAGGATATAAAGTATGAAATCAATTATAAAGAATAAAAATTTAGGTTACAGGAATAGGTGCAATTTGAGTTGAGAAAGCGGGTACGCATAAAAGTAATCGCTGCATCGATAAAGGAACGTAATAACCGGCAATTTGCGAGGACTTTTAGTTAGGCTGCTCGCGTATTCGAGTGGAATGGGTTAAGAGCGAGGATGGTTCGGAAGTAATTGCTGCAAAAGAGGGATGTTTGGTCGCATCTTCTTGCCCGCACTTTGCTCCACAGCTATACATGGATTCCGTAAAAGAAGATGATGGCGGAAAAAGTCAAGGCAGGCACTTATGGCTCGTAAAAAAAATCAAGTTCAGCGTCAACTTCGTGTGTGCATTATGTCTGCACGTCGTTTGTGAGTACCGCTTTCTACAATATCGATCCTCGACATGTATACAAAAAGCTTGTAATCGCGTATTTAGATGCATGCATGCATCGCATGATTCAGACGTTGAACGTAATGAAAAAAATCTTCGCTAAAGAAAGCCGCTTTCTAGCTCAAGACGTTTCTTGTCGGAAAGAAACATGATTTATGCGGGACCTATGAGGCAAACAATTTATGACCTTTGCTACGCGAAATTTGCATTCGAGAAGCTTCTTAATGTCCATTGTAGTTCGTATACATAGTTACATCATAAACTGAAAGCTTAGAAAATTGATTCTTCTCGATTTGATAAAATATCGAAAGGAATAATTATAAAAGACAAATGTCGAAAATTTCAAAATGTCCAGAATTAGGAAATTAAACGATATGTAAAACCGGATGTTTTTTTAATAATTACGATTTCTCTCGTGTTAGTTGAGAAAGTGTTCGCATCGGTAATTGCTAAAGTAGTCCTTGTTGAGAGGTTTCAGATATCTCTATTAATTTAATGCGCTGGGCGTGGGATACTCTAATGACTACCTACTCTTCACTCAGAGCACTGCTGACTTGTTTCTGACGTTGTTACGCCAATCAACAAACAAATCGAAGGTCTTTGAGTTTTTTGTTTTTCTTTTCACCTGAAGGATAAAATTATATGGACGAAAGCTTGCAATTCGAAATAAATGAATCTTGTAATGCAGGATATCAAATCACCATATCACGCAATCAATAAGAGATATACTTAAGTACATATTGATTTTGAATTTTAATGGGGATTTATTGCACAAAGTCGTTTTCAACATGATATTACTTTATTATTATTATTTCTCATCATAAACACTTTACCCCAATGAAAATCGAGAAAAAGTTCCAATTAAAAATGATAATTTTTCCCTCGTTTGAGACACATTTAACCCAATTTTATTCTCTAGAATTGGTGTGTGACATTACAAAGTTTAATCAATGGCCCATATGTCTGGCTGTAAAATGCGGCTATCTAATCAAAGAGGATTACCGGGCGGCAATTAACGTGAATGGAGTGTTGGCTCATCAATCAATCGAATCAAGCCATAAAATCTCAATCGTATAACAAGCCATATAAAATCTAGAATGTGCGTAAAAGTTAACGAAAACCGAAAAGCACAACTAGGGCGATAGCCGGAGTAATTATTCATCAAGGGCGTTCGTTAAAATACACACATTATTATCTTTTTTATAGCTGGGAAGATAATCATGGGTAGGAAAAAAAAATGTGAAACATCAAGTGGATTCCGTTGGTTATGGTTGATCGCGTTGCGTAAAATGGCGCTGATGAAAAAGGGACGAAAAGGAGGCTGGACGCGGGGGCTGGTCTGCGGGGACTAATTTTTATTTCCCTCTTTTTTCCTGTAAGTGCTCCGCGTCCACCTATTTCTCATAAATTTGAATGAATTTACATGAATTTGAATTTAATGCCTCTCCATGCTTTATCGAAGCAATTAAGCTTTTAAGCGCACATTTGCATTAATCCAATGTTTATAATTACAGACAAACTTCTGAAGAATTTCAACTCAAGTAGAAACAGTGATCTGATTTGTTTTTCAGGAGAATTAACAATTTTGCAATAATATGAAAATTTTTTGTCGTAATACCGAAAGAACAAATTAGTTATTGTGTCAGGAAGTGAAATTGCAGTAGAAGCATTAGACTTTGTAAACAAAAGTAGTTTTAGGCAAATGACCAAAACCCCTAAGGACAAAAATGATCATTTTTTCACTGGTGACGTAAACGGTCATTTCTTCTACTGTTGTTGAAAGTGGATAATTTCCCATTAGTGAAAAAAATGAGAACACAGTCACACAAAAAAAAGTTGGCTGTATTTTTAGGTAGATATCTTATAGTATTTTTGTATGCTAAAAACGAAACCGATGGCAAAATTGTTCCATCAAAATCTATTTTTTTTATAAATGGAAAAAATACCCTTAAACACCAAAAAACAAACATTTAAATAAAAAACTTAGGATAAACTATTGTTTTGTAACACAAATTTTTACCCAAATGTATTTTTGTTTACAATAAAACTCAAATTCAGTGTTAAAATTGCTCCCTCCCTTTTATTTATTTTTTTATTTTTTAATAAAAAGGACCACCCTTAAATATTAAAAATTAAAAAATTGCAGAAAAAATGCAGATAAAAGATTGTCTGGTATAGAAATTCAGGAATTAATGTCTTTTTATCTTTAAAATAAAATTTAAAGTTAGAGTTGTTTTCTTACTTGTTATTATTTTTGTTTTTTTAATTACGAAAATTACCCTTAAACTAAAAATCAAACTTTGAGGTAAAAAATTAAGATTGACGATTGTCTTGTAACACAAATCCTGAAATAAATGTATTTTTATTTAAAACACACAGATTTAATGTCAGAGCTACTTTTTTATTCTTTATTTTAAATTACTAAAAAATACCATAAAATACGAAAAATCAAAGTTTGGAGAAAACAATTAAGATGAACGATTTTTTCGTAATAGAAATTCAAAAAAAAACTATTGTTTTGTAAAACAAATTCTTACCGAAATATATTTTTGTTTAAAAAAAAAACTCAAATTCAGTGTAAGAATTGTTTTCTCCCCCTTTTTTTAAATAGAAAAGATCACCGTTAAATACCAGACATTAAAAAATTGACATAAACGATTGTCTGATACAGAAATACAGGAATGAATGTATTTTTTTTTAAAAAACCCAAATTCATAATCAGAGCCGTTCTTTTACTTTTTTATTTCGAATTATTGCAAAAAACTACCCTTTAATACTAAAAATCAAAATTTTGATGAATGTCTTTTTATTTAAAACATGTAAATTCAAAGTGAGAGTTTCTCTTTTAGGAAAAACATTTTTTAAGAAGCTTTAGTTTTCATAATAAGGGGGAGGGGTGAAAATTTTTATAAATTTTTGTTTTTAATATAAAAGTACGATTAAGGGGCTACAGTTACGTTGAAAAATATTTAGTTAAAAATATTTTGGGAACTCCAATTAAACGTTCATTAAGCTCTAAAAAGTATCGAGACACTAGTGTATCCGAATCTTTTCTGAAATATTCTTTTTCAATATTTAAGGATAGTGTTCTGCATTTAAAGAGAATATTAAAAGTAAGGGAACAATTTTTACTTAGTTTCTTTTTTTTCACAAAAATATGTTAATTCTTTAATTTATTTTAAGATAAAATAGCTCATCTTAACTTTTTATCCAAAGTTTGATTTTTCGCATTTAAGGGTAGGTTTTCGTAATTTGGAATAAAAAAATAAAAGAGGAATTCTAATTTTAAATTTGTGTGTTTTAAACAAAAATATACTAATTCCTCAATTTGTGTAACGAGATAACCGTCAATCTTAATTTTTTTTCAATGTTTGATTTTAGTATTAGAGGGTAGTTTTTCATAATTAAAAAAAAATAATAACAAGTAAGAAAGCAACTCTAACTTTAAATTTGTTTTTAAACAAAACCACATTAATTCCTGAATTTCTGTATCACACAATCGATTATTTCAATTTTTTTTAATTGTTAGTATTTAAGGGTTGTCTTTACTATTAAAAAAATAAAAACAGGGAGAATACTATTCTTGCTCTGAATTAAAGTTTTTACATTTTCATCTCAAATGAGATCTTAAATTTGTGCGATTTTAAACTTTTGCTCATTTGCACATTTCTCGACGTTTTGAGACGTCCTGATTCCGAAAAATGGGTTTTACGAAAGTGTATGTCTGTCAGTCTGTCTGTAGAAAAATTTTGTCCGCCGATAACTTGAGTAATAATTGTCGGATAAACTTCATCTTTGGTACACTTTTTCAAGGTCCAAAAATACAAGTCAATTTTGTCAGTCAGCTATTTCCGACCAAAAATATCAAACATAGAACATTTTCAAAAATCGAAAAAATTCCATTTTTTTAAATTTTTCCAAAACTTTTTTCTCTAATTTTTTCTTAAAATACACATAAAATAAAACAAATTTTTCGTATAAAAGTTTTCAATATAACGCGAACCTAAAAAGGTATAAATTTGTAAAATTTGTACTTGTATTGGAATCTTGCTTTTGTGTTACCAAACAATAGTTTATCCTATGCTATTTACTTCAATGTTTGTTTTTTGGTGTTTAAGGGTAGTTTTTACATTTATAAAGAAATAGAGGAAATTGTGACTTCGGATTCGTTTTTAGCATGCAAAAGTACAATAAGATATGTAGATCTGTATAAAAATACAGCCAACTTTTTTTTTGTGTCGCTTTGTAATTTTTCCATTTTAGTGACAAAAGGGAATTTTTTCAAACATAAAAAAAAACGGAATATCGAAAGGTAGATAGGAAACTACCAATGTTTGTACTTGGGAACGAAACTTTCTTTACCTTTTTTCTTGGACTCTTGGTTATTTTATTGATCGAGCAGTGTCAATTTCCGGCAAATATATGACACGATTACCATTTTCCATTCGGTGTGCTTTCAGTGTTGTTTGTCACGAGCGATCGATCATGGTTAACGGTATGCGCCTAATAAATCCATTGCTCGTCGGTGGCAACGGTGAAAATCTACGAGTTCCAAGTTGTCCTAGTCTCGTCGTACTTTACAGTGTTAACGATCAAGCTAATTTGCAATCATCGACTCGCGAATGAATATTAATGTTCGACAAAATTTACGAGAAAACTGCCATTAGCGACAAACGTGTTGACTTGAGGGATTTTATTTTTCAAAATTTTTAAATTTTCAACCAATTTTTGCGCAAAAGAAACAATTTTCCTGACAAAATCAACATATCAGGTGATTTTTGACCGTGATCACTCTGTTCATTTCGACTATTCATTGAGAATTTTAATATGCGTGAAGCGCAGTTTTATTAAAAATCGGTTAATAAAATTACACGAGAGATTATAAAGTAGATCAAGATCCTCTTGAGAGAGAGAGAGAGAGAGAGAGAGAGAGAGAGAGAGAGAGAAAAAAAAAAGAGAAAGGATGCAGAGCTTCATATTAAGAGCAGCGATGAAACTAATTAAGTGAACGATGGAGAGAAATTTATAATTAATCTGCTGGATATAATTATAAACACGAATCGTGTAGGGTTAATAGCGGGTTATTGAGGAGAAGTGTTTGAAATTCCGAAACTGGAAAGTGTGAAGTTGCAAAGGGCGAGTGCTGGTCAAAGAGCCTTTGGTGGTAGATTGTGAGGTAGATATCTAGGAGAAAAATACTCGTATGTTTCTTATTATTTCTGTACATACGGGTACATTCCTCTCGGGAGGACGAGAATAAATCCTCCTCGCGGTAAGAAGAAGGCTTTTGGTCACGGGCGTATCTTTCCTTCAGTTTCATTTTTGTTATTTCGCCTTCTTTGCGTGGGTGCGGATAATGAGGTGACACGTACGACAACTAAAAACTCAGTTTTTTTAATCATCCAATTGTTAACTCAACACATCCGCTGCTACAGAATATATAATTAATCATTTTTTTGTATTTTTGAAGAGATTCGTGAAAATATCATAAATGACCTGATAGATATAAGGACAGCTAAAGGATAAATCATGGCATCAAAAACGTGGTATAGAGGTTATCTATAATCGAAAAAGAGGAATTTTTTGGATATTTCTGTTGTGCCTAGTTGTTCTGAGTTCAAAAAAATTTGGTTTTTAATCAACATTTGCAGATATCCCATACAACATAACCTATTTGGACATGCTCATTTTGGCTAGTCAAAAGTTTCCTATATTAATTGCTCAGGAAATTATCCATGAGTCGTCTATCCGTACGTCATTTTATAAAATTATTTGTTAGACGTTAATAAAGAAGGATTCATACCGAATGGTAAAAGAAATCTATTTATTTTACAAATCCCAGATGATTTTGAAATAAAGGTAATAACGCCTAAAAGAAAAATTATGGCATCACAAACAAGGTATGGACACAATTATTAATTAAATAAAAGGCATTTTTTAAGTATTTCTGTTGTGCCTAGTTGTTACAAATTCAGAAAAGTTTTGTTCTTAATCATCATGTGAAAATATCCCAAACAACAGAACGTATTTGGACATGCTTTTTTGTTTCTTGTAGCAACTGTTCATGAAATTATCGAATTTCCGTAGGTCATTTTATAAAATTATTTGTTAAACGTTGATTGCATTTATTTCAAATGGTAAAAAAATATTCATGTTGCAAATCCCAGATGATTTTGAAATATAAGTAATAACATCAATAACGCCTAAAAGAAAGGATGTGGCATCACAAACAAGGTATGGAGACAATTATTAATCAAATAAAAGGCATGTTTTAGATGTTTATGTTGTGCCTGGTTGTTACGAGATGAAAAGAACCAATTTCAAGATCAAAGTTTGGAGATTTTCCATTACTACTTATTTGTACCTTGTTCATTGTGACATTTATCATAAATCCGCTAAAAGAGATGATTTTATTTCAAACGATAAAAAAATATCATTTATAAATTCCCGATGATTTTAAAATATAGTCTTCGATTCCCGACACCGTCGTAAAGAACTTCATCAGACTTGTTCTGCAAATATATATTAACTGCGACAACGTTTTTTAGTCGATTTTTCCTGGGGCTGCTTTCGCCACTTCTAGAGCGCTGAGGCGATCAATTTATAATAAATAAATTGTCTCGTCGAATTAAGCACGCCAGGAGAAGAAACGCGCGTGGAGAAACGCCGTATTTTAGCGCCGTCGTATATTCCAGTTTCTTTTTCATACAAGAGCGTGATAAGGCTTCTTGTACTCTTTATGTTTATATCTCTATCTCTTCTTAAGAGGCTGCCACCACCTGCAAGATTCACGTACATAAAAGTCGCGTCGCGAGCATCCGGCTGCTCGATCACGGCCATATTGGGGAAAACTCGATCGAACTTTCTTTTTTCCCTTTAGCCGCGTTCGTCTTTTATTCACCTCTCGTCACGTTCCCGACATTATCCCCCGAGCTTCATATATGACGAAGGGAAGAAACTGCCAACTTATTTTCTGGGCTTCGGAGCAAAAAATATGATCGCGGGTCTCGAAACTCCCATGGGCATGTCTCGGCCGAAGACGAGGAGAATAGAAGTTTTACCTGTGGACGAGGAGCGAAACCGTGGGCATACTGAGGAGGGAGAGAAAAAACAAGAGGAACGAGGGAAGAAGGACAAGGAGGGAAGATGGAAAAAGAGGAAAGAGAGAAAAAGAGGAAGGAAAGAAAGAGAAGGGAGAGAGAGAGAGAGAGAAGAAAGAGAGGGTTGCCGAGGAGCAAGAGAGAAAGGTCAAGGAGGAAGAGGGACAGAGTGAAGCGTGTACAAGAAGAAATAAATGGAAGGTTGGCCGAGGGGATGAGAAGGGGATATCAAGAGCGGACCTCCCAAGTTGCGCTGAGATGGCGGATCATCATCGTCGCATCAGCCGTGAGCCGAATGCTCGAGAAGTCGTATTAACTTTTCACCAAGTCGATTGTCCCCGTTGCCTCCGCCGACCCAATTTGGGAACTGAGAACACGTTTGGCTAACTGGGAACAATCGTAAAAAATTGTTTACTCAGAGGTATACGTCTTTTGTGCCGCATGGAAAAACCTCCCGCTGCCGGATAGGCGCTAATTTAACTGATAAAACTGAAACAATGGAGAAATATTTCACGGGATAATGAACAGCGCCAGGATTTCTATGCCCGAGTTTTGTAATGAAGAAAATGGGAAATGGGGCGATTTCAGCAAAAACTAATTGAGACGGGAAGATTTCATATATGTTTGGAGGAACATTCCGAACACGTCGTTTAATAAAGCCGTAGGTCTTTCGTCATTACATTGGTCCAAGAAGCTCGAGGGGTTTAGGACGATGGATGATATTGGACCAACAGATATTAATTTCGGGGATGCACGAGATATTTCAAGGTTGGGGATTCCAAACCCCGGGCGTGTAAAGGGAAGATAAGACACCGTGCGCACACTATGTAATCAAAGGCCGACAGCGGCATTATAACACAAATGACGAACACTTCCAACAAGTAAACTGCTCATCTTCCGACAAACGCGATTATTCAAACTCCCGTCTGATTAGGAAAGGCGGATTTTTTACCGAAACATTTTCTGGAATTTTTCTTTTTTTTATTCCCAGAATAATAAAATTTGAAAAATTCAATGAGAGTTGGAAATTTATTTTGTGCAACCAAAAACGTATTGTTGTTCCTCTATCAGAAAAAGATTTGTTTATGCAAACCTAACTAATTATTATTGTAGACATATATGACACTTGAGATTTTATAGCAGTTCGAAGAAGATGTTCGTTAAAGGAACAACGGATACAAAAGGTATATGCAAAGTAAGTAAGGTTTCTTACATATGGTATAATGGATACATTGTTGTTTTGTACAATGTTATATAGAGGTTAACTTTTACTGAACTGTGACAAACCGTTTTGACAACATTGAAGAACCAAATTAGGTAACAAAAGATTTAAAAGAAGATTAACAAAGTTTTAAAACCTGTTTGTGTTGAGTAATTGCATACAAATGTAAGAAACATCATATTAACCAAAAAGAACAATTTGTTCTAATAAATGGTATTAGTGTATTATTAATAAGTAGTCTATCTCCCAATGTTGATTCTAGAATATGGTTTCTTGAATTCGTAACAGCTAAGCACAACCAAAATAACAGGAACATATCATTTATTTGAGTTAAAATTGTTTTCCTACCCAGTTTGTCACACTATCGTTTATCCTTAAACCACCATTGCCTATTAAGATACATATCATCGCATTAAAAATTATTAATTTCTAAAACAAACCTTTTTGAATTCGTAATAGGCACAACTAAAATATCTGAAAAATACCATTTAATTGCTTTCAAATTGTTCCCCCACCCTTTTTGTGTTACTATAGTTTTTCCTCAAACCATCATTATACCTATAAAATCACATATCATCACATTTACAAAATCCTAACTTCTAAAACAAACCTTTTGGAATTCGTAACAGCTAGGCACAATTAAAACATCCGAAAAATACTATTTAATAGATTTCAAATTGTTCCCCCACCCTGTTTGTGTTACTATCGTTTATCCTTAAACCATCATTATACCCATAAAGTCACATATCATCGCATTCACAAAATCCTAACTTCTAAAACAAACCTTTTTTGATTTCATAACAACCAGGCAGAACTAAAACATCCAAAAAATACCATTTAATTGATTTCAAATTTTTCCCCTAGCCCTACCACATTAAATAAAGAATGTAATTTATTTTATTTTAGATACTTTCTATACTCCATTCTGATGCTAAAACTTTTCCATAGCCATCTTTACCAATTAAATCAGTTCTCTTGTTTCTTGTTCCTTTAAATAATTACCCCTACAAATTTTGTTAAAAAATATTAATCAAAAAAAATCTCTATAAAACCAAACAACCACTTACTCTTTTGACAACTTCATTAAAGAAACACATTCGATAATACATTTTGTTTTTTAACATACGTTTTTGGAAAGTACCTGACATAACAAACATAAAAATTTCTGTAATTTCGTGTACATTTTTAAATATTTCAGTTTAAAAAACTATTTCTCCAATTGAATAATCTTTCTGCGCAATTCGTAAACACAATAAGAATGAAGAACTTGATGAAATTGAGATCAAGGAGGAAATATTAAATGAAATTTTTTCATTTGGCTAAAGTACGAGGCCAACTCAAAGGCAGAGGTATCGATCCGCTCGACAATTCTATCCTGAAAGTTCGTGAGAGTCAGGAAAGGAAGAGAGACGGACGATTGCTAATAAAGACATTAATATCGACGTCAAGTGTATATCTAGATGCACCGTGAGCACAGAAACCACTGCGGTGTAGGGTCACGTTTGGGAATAGATTAGACGGTCACGACTGAAAACAACGTCTCGGCATGAAAGATCATCAATATTTATAGCAGTATTCTTTGCATGCGCGGCTCAGAGTAGGAGTGACTTTTACAATGAATATATTCATTTAGATGCGATCTACCTGCCACATCTCTCCTCCTCTCTTCTTCTCTCTCTTTCTCTCTCTCTCTCTCTCTCTCTCTCTCTTTCTCTTTATCTCTCCCTCTTTTTTCGCGCGAAAATATACGAGTACGGAAGCATTGATAAACGGCGAGAATTTTGCAAGTCGTGGTGATGAAAGAACTAAATGTCAACTTTAACGAAGCGGATTTGAATTTCACTTATGGGAGCCTACATAGGAGTGGCAGGAATTCAAACATTTTTTGGCTTTTGTATGGCAGTAGCTCACCAAGTCCAGATAAGACAAGTTTCGACATTCATCGCTTTACGAGGCTCGTGGCCGAACCTAATTAGAAGTCCAATTAGAATTAGCTTTCTAAAATCGACTGCTCGAAATTATTTCCAACAGCCGGTTATACAAAAGGATCGTCTTTTGTATTCTTTTTTCGACGACGATTCTGAATTCCCGCGAAATGGGAAACAGATGTCTGGCAGGCGCCATTCCGAAAAAAGAACCCATTGGGATTTGGGCTTGTCTAGGGGGTTGCACCCCTTATTAAGGGTTTATCTGTCCGAGCGTGTCGGACAGGCGTGTCAGGTTACCCAGGTTCCATTTCTCTAACGAACGCCCACTTTCAACACAATTCTTCTGATTAGCTCGACCGACTTACAATTCTCCAATTTACGCCAAAGTCGTAAAGCATCTGCTCACGTCCAAGCGTGACCATCCTTTTCTATTGCCCCCATGGAATTCAATTCGAAGTCCAAAAGCCAACAGACTGATTGCTGTGAAATTTCTTTTTAATGTATTTTATATCATTCATTCCAAATTATTGAACACCTTCGATTATTTAGGTCCTTATTAATTAGTAATTTAATTTCGTTACACTTGGTTGATCATATTTAATGTTAGTTTCATTTATGTATTTTGTGCACTAAATGACTTTTGGATGATTGAATATATATGGACAAATCTAATTTAAATATTATTTTTAATGTGGCAGATATGATTTGGTAATAATTTGCAGGTGACACCTGACTTAATCGGTAATGGTGGTATAAGGATAAAAAATACCGTCATAAATGGGGTAGGGAAACAATTTTAAATCAACTAAAAGAAATTTTTCATTTATTTTGGTAGTGCTTAGATGGTATGAATTGGAAAAAGTTGGTTTTATAGTCAGATAATTAAACAGGAACTTTTAATAGGGCTAAACTGTGATAACCGAACAATGATTGTTTGATGATTGGATTCCTTTCTTCAGGACTAGTCACAGTTTTTTTTTGTTTAAATATTTTAGAATTATATAACGATTCTCCTATTAACGAGGCAGATGGTATCGGAATTTGAATTTGGATGTAATTTGTAGGGTCAGGAAACGTGAGACATATAACGTTGGTTGCGAGTTGGTTGTTTATGGAAAAATCAGGGCATTACAACAAGGTTAAGGAAACAGTTTTAAATCAAATTAATAGTATTTTTCAGTTATTTTGGTAGTGCCTAGATGGTATGAATTACAAAAAGTTGGCTTTGTAGTAAAATAACTAAGCAAGAACCCTTAATTGGGCTAAAACTGTAACAACCGAACAATGATTGTTTAATGCTTGAATTCCTTTCTTCAGGACTGTGGTCACAATGTTTTTAATAAACTTTTTCTGTTTAAATATTTTAGAATTGTCTTCTGATTCTTCTGTAAACGAGGCAGATGATATAGAAATTTGAATTTGGTAGTAATTTGTATGGTCAGGAAACCTGAGATATACAACGTTGGTAATAATTGTTTATGGAAAAATCATGGCATTACAACAAGGTTAAGGAAACAGTTTTAAATCGAATAAATAGTATTTTTTAGTAATTTTCATAGTGCCTAGATGTTTCGAATTAAAAAAAGTTGATTTTATAGTCAGATAATTAAACAGGAACTTTAATAGAGCAAAACTGTGACAACCGAACAATGATTGTTTGACCCTTTAATTACTTTCTTTAGGCCTGGTCACAACTTTTTTTCATAAACTTATTCTGTTTACATATTTTAAATTTCTGGTTTTTGTTCCCCTTTTTAACGAGGCATATGATATAGGAATTTGAATTGGGTAGTAATTTGCAGGACCAGAAAACCTGACATATATAACATTGGTAATAATTGTTTATAGAAAAATCATGGCATTACAATAAGGTTAAAGAAATAGTTTTAAATCAAATAAACAGTATTTTTCAGTCAAATAAGTATCCTTTGTTTCAAGAATAAATAATATTCCCCTATTATTTCTGCTATCCTGACTGTCGAAACAAGTGCCGCAATTTATTTGTCGAGGGAAACTTTTCCGCTAGATTTTTTGGACCCGAGTGTTCGATATCAAAACGAAATCAGAATCTGCACAGTGTACAGAAGCACGCAAGTTTCCTTTCCGCAAGACAATAAACATCCATGCTGAGAGCAAGATAGATCGAGCGAGATCTTAGAGCGAACCGAACCGTTCCACGTTAATTGGTACGCGTTTGATTCTATCGGGGAAGGATATACGAGCCCCGCGATTCCGCAGGTGTGGTTATATCTAACTCGACCAATCTCATCGATTCCATGATAAATGTAAAAAGGGAGAGACACTGGCCGAGAGTCGTGGGCTCTCGACTATCGAGGATCGATTCCTGAGGAGTCGTGCATAGGCGAGTACGGGGTCGAGTAAAACTCGCGGGGGCCACACGTGATCATATTGTGTCCATTAACAGGCGAAAAGTTGCTGGCCCTGAGGCAGAGAGCAGCAACCACCAAGCCTTTAAGCCGTGGCGGGAAGTTTCCCACTGATCCTCGCCGCGCGAGCTTAAGCCCCAGGATTCCGAAGTTACTGCCATCATGGAACACCATGGCACCACCACCGATAGCTATAAGTATAGCTGACTGTAAGCATTACCTAGCCTTCATTCCACCCCGAAACCTCACCTCTGCAACGCCTCGCTTCAACCCCTTCTGTGCCCCTCTGGATCTACTGTATCTCTACTGATTCACTGCTCTGTCTCTTTCTCGCACTCGGCTTTCAAGCCAGCCAGCTCTATCTCTCTTGCACGATACGCGCTCTCGTTGCTGAGTCGTGCAACCACGATCTAGTGCATCCCTATCACGACAACGATCGTTCTCCGAGCTACGGTAGCTGATATTTATGACCGTGGCACGGCGCGATGTTAAAGTAGTTAAATTGCCGATAATAAATGTGCATTCGTGGAGTGATTACCAGCGTACCTTACGGAAACAGTGAGGTACCACGTCGATCGTTTATTTTGCCGATTGTATCGAGAAAGTCTAGAGACGTCTCTTCATTACTGCAGAAAATGCATAGTCCTCATTTAAAATAGAGGATTTTTGCTAAATTGGATAATATTACACTGGCTTTTTGGACAAATGGGTTAAAAGAAGATTCGTCTAAAAGTTTGATTAGATAATAGGTAATTTTTATTTTAAAATTGATCAACATAGTGGTCTGGAATTTTTTACGATTTTTTAATTAGGCAGATAAGTACCAAGGCTTGGTTTCTAGAATCCGGGTCTACTAGAGTTATTTGTAGGTATCGTGATAACAGACTTAATTGATAATGATATATACTTTTCTTACATCAGTTATTATATGGTTTAAAGAAAAACCGTATCATCATAAAGGGAGTAAGGAATCTGAAATCAAATAAATGGTAATCTTCAGGTATTTTGATTGTGCCTAAATGTTACAAATAACAAAAGGTTTGATTTAGATGTTAACAATTTGGTGGTGCCTTAATTAGTGACTTAATGGATAATGATCGTTTAAGGAAAAACCATGGCAATACAAACAAGGTAAGGAAACAGTCTGAAATCAAATAAATGGTATTTTTCAGGTATTTTGGATGTGCCTAAATGTTACGAATACTAAAAGGATTGTTTCGAGGTGCCATAATAAGTGACTTAATAGATAATGATGGTTTAAGGATAAACGATGGCAATATAAACGAGGTAAGGAATCAATCTAAAATCAAATAAATGGTATTTTTTAGGTAATTTGGTTGTGCCTAGCTATTACGAATAACAAATGTTTGTTTTCAAAGTCAACAATTTGGAGGTGCCATAATAAGTGACTTAAAGATAAAGATGGCTTCAAAGAAAAACCATGGAAATACAAACGAGGTAAGGAATCAATCTATAATCAAATAAATAGTATCTCTCAGATATTTTCGCTGTTCCCGAATGCTACAAAAACCAAAAGGTTTGTTTTAGAAGTAAATAATTTGGAGGTGCCGTAATAAATGTCTTAAAAGGTAATGATGGTTTAAGGAAAAACTAAGGTGATACAAATGAGTTAAGGAATCAATCTAAAATCAAATAAATAATTTTTTTCAGGTATTTTGGTTGTGCCTAAATGTTACGAACACAAGAAGGTTTGTGTTAGAAGTAAGCATTTTGGAGGTGCCATAATAAGTGACTTAATACGTAATGATGGTTGAAGGAAAAACAATGGCAATACAAACGAGGTAAGGGATCAATCTAAAATCAAATAAATGGTATTTTTTAGGTAATTTGGTTGTGCCTAGCTATTACGAATAACAAATGTTTGTTTTCAAACTCAATAATTTGGAGGTGCCATAAGAAGTGACTTAGTAGATGATGGTTTGAGAAAAAACCATGGCAATACAAACGAGGTAAGGAATCAATTTAAAATTAAATAAATGTTATTTTTTAGTTATTTTGAATATGCCCATAGCTATTACAAAGTTAAAAACGTTCTTTAAATAATCATGTATTTAAAAATAAACCTTTAATGAAGCTAAAATTTATCATAATCACAAACGGTGTGTATGCTCAACATTTGTATATACTTAACTTATGGTCCAGTAATCCATTAGTACTACTAACATTATTCTGCAGACAAATTTTTGGCACAGGCTGTACCCAAATCCATAAAACTGTAGCTAAAAAATCACGGATTAGAGATAAATTTAGAATTTTAAAGTTATTGAAATAAGAAATTAATTTCCAAAAAGATTTCTCCAACCGGGAATAAATTAATGGTAAATTCGTGCTCAGACTGTGGACTGAGCAAACTTATTAGATCTGTCGGTAATAAAGTACTTGGCAATCTTTATGCCAGAAGTAATGACCCGCGAAAGAGCTGTTTCCGAAGTCGTACTTCATGGGGAAGAAAGGAAGGATGACCACGAAACAACTGGACAGGGAGGTAAAAAAAATGAGACTCGGACTATGATCATGATGGGCCTTTCGATGTTGAGCAAGTCCTATGTTCGACGAGTGAGTTGAATGAGACTTTGGTGTTTTAAGAGGATATCGTAGCAAGGAATCGCAATGAGAACGGTTTCTCAGTTCTTATTCTTCTTACAATGCAGAGACTCGACTTGAATGACTCTTGGGAACTCTCGGTGGGCATGCAAAGTGTGTCCAACATCGAGTCGCGCTATCATGAAGTTGCCGGACGGGTCCGATCGACTCCTTGGTCCAAAGGTTAGTCGAGAAGGGTTGCCATTATCGCGGTCAAATGGGGTCAGTCCAATTACACGACGCGTCGTTAGGGTTTTACAGCGCAACTCTCTTGGAGACTTTGTAAAGGGTTTCGACCCTAATCATATATCGTTACTCGAGTTGGAGTTAAGGACACTTAAGGGGGTCAAAAACCTTGTTAAAAGCAATCAGGAAGTCACAACCTACGAGTTATGCTGTCGAATGTACCAGGTATTTTTAGAGCAGGTGGTGTTTACTGATTACCCAGAGTCGGGGTTTTTTAGTTTCTAACTGCTAAGAAAGTACTTTATTTTTAGATAGAGATTTGGTAATGAAGATTTTTGATGTAGAAAATATATTGAGGAACAGTTTGTGTTTTAATTAGAAGAATCATTAAATAATTCATAATAATGCAATTGTCGAATTAGCATCAGCAACGTACAGGAAATGTAAGCGGCCTAATTATATCGCCGAAAAATTCAGACAAGAGATGGTAATCCACATGTCATTAATCGAAATTGAGGATGTCATTTGATGTTCTTTTGATAAGATTCACAAAGATTAAGATGGTCTTCGTTACCACACACTATTGCTTACATTTTTAATTAACATTATGAAAATGAGGATATCCAGCTGATGGTTCCGATAAAAATGACACTTGGTATGATGCAAAACAGGTTTGAAATGATTCCAGAGGATGTGACAATTCATTTTCAAGAAACGAAAAAAGCTCGGAAAAAAGATAGGATCAATTCTGAAGAAAGGAATCCAAGCATCAAACAATCATTGTTCGGTTGTTGCAGTTCTAATAGTTTTGTTAACAGTTCCTGTTTAATTATCTGACTATGAAACCATCTTTTTTAATTCAAAACATCTAGTTTTGTTAACAGTTCCTGTTTAATTATCTGACTATGAAACCATCTTTTTTAATTCAAAACATCTAGGCACTACGAAAATAACTGAAACATACCATTTATTTATTGTCGAATTGTTCCCCTACCACGTTTATGATGTCATGGTTTATCCGTAAACCATATCATTACCAATGAAGTACATTGACAAGTTTCTTGTACCTTCAGATTATCATACTTAAACCATTTGTCACATTAAAAAGTTGTATTCAAAATAGGGTTACACAAACCGAAAAAGTATGTTTTAAATAAACCCACGACACGCTTAGAAGAAAAGAACCAAAAAATCAATTTTCGGTTATAATTGTTTTGGCTGTATTAAAGGCTCCTGTTCAATTATCCGAATATAAAACCACCATTTTTGAATTCCTAACATCTAGGCACTACCAAAATAAGTGAAAAATACCATTTATTTGATTTTAGATTGATTCCAAACCTCGTTTGTGCAGCCATGGTTTTTCCTTAAACCATCATCATTACCTATTAAGTCACTTATTCCGTCACCTCCGAATTGGTTTCTTCTAAAACAAATCTTTCGTTATTCATAACAGCTAGGCATAACCAAAATAAGTAAAAGATACCGTTTATTTGATTTCAGATTGTTTCCATACCCGGTTTGTGTTGCCACAGTCTTTCCGCAAGATATGCCAATTGATTTATAAGTACAACCGAATTTTAATTCATTTCAACCATGTCAATTAAACATGTCTACACACCAATTAACATTGATTCCTCAATTATTTTTTATCATCATTGAAGAAAGGATAATGATAATCAATGATAAACGAATGATGATGATAATCAATGACCCAATCATAATTCCATAATCAATCATTGAATGAGTAACCATGAGCAATTTCCATAATTCGTAATGGATTCGTGATTGGAAAATTGGGTAAATCGAGTGCAACATGACCCGAGAGATGTGTCTAGAGTGACGTTTAATAAAATCGCTGGGAAATCGCCGACGATCTGATTACATTTGCATAAAACAAAAGGGGCGCTCGCTGTCGATATACGCCAGCGGGGTAAACCAGTGCGGGAGCCGTTGGCTAGCAAAATAAGAGAACGTGAAGTAAAGTCCAGAGGGAGGTTCGAGAAAACAAAAAGTCAATGAGAGAGTAGGTACGCCGGCGTCGCGGCGCCTAGGCTCGATCCAAGAACCGACTCTCAACCCACCCTCAAAGAAAGAGGGTGGAGGTAGGAAGAGTGAAAAAGGGAGAAAAAGAGAAAGAGGGCTGTACATCGTGGATCGCATTCTCGGCAGTGCAGCTCCCTAAGCTTCATGCAAGGCAAATCAACCTCCAGAAGGCGAATCCTATTCCCGGATTGTGCCACCAGACCTTTTACTTATATTTAAATTTGAGTTGGAAAGGGCACACACGGCCAGATCCGACACGATCACACAATACTCATACCTACCACTTGCATTTGCAGCCCGTTTAAGTGGCTGCCTAACCCAAATGGAATCGGGATACACTTAAACAAATTGCGCCCCTTTGATAAATCATTGGAAACTCTACGCTTGATTTGCATAGCATCCAAATGTTATGGGACATCGATTGCTACTGGGGTCTAAAATCAGAATGAGCTTTTCCGAAATTGCCTATATATTTCGACAATACGTGTTCCAACTTTGCTGCTTTTCATCAAGAGGAAGTATCTTAGGGTACTTTCTTCTTTAATTTCGGTGTATGAAACTTTGTCTCCTACTATTTGCGAATTGTTCAAGCAATACAATTTTCATTATTTATTTGTTGTTTTCGTTCCGTTAACAATAAATTACCACTCTTATTCACAATCAATAATGCAAATTTAAAATAAATCCTTTAGGGTTGTTTAAAATTGTCGAAGAATAAGTGATTTATAAACTCATTAAAAACATGAAACACAGATAGTTTGCTATCCCGGAAAATAATCCACATAGAATGGTTTATAAGGAACTATTTTCTCCATCGTGTAGCGTAGTGATTAAGCTAAGATCAAATGGTGGTGGGCACGAGGCGGAACTCTTTGGGGAGAAAAGAACCCTAGGGGTGACCGGCTGATCTATTGTCCAATAAACTGACACGGTCAGTAATTGTCAGGACGACCATTTGGTCCAAGTCATTATTGGATTATCCCCGTTTACTACAATGAAACTATTACAGACTTTTTCATGCAAAAAATATTTTATCTAGCTTGTGGTTTAGTTCTGAAACACTAATTTTATTATTATTATTCAATTAATCGCATAATCGTCCAGATCTGACAAACTTTCAGTCCATCAAATTGTCGGAAATGAACGCTATCAATTTTAATAGAATTTAAAAAAAAAACAATTTAATTCTCTCTTACAAGCGCCAAATTGCCGAATAATGTCATTACTTTAATGATGTCGTTATTTTCAGGACAGTATTATTTTAAAGTCCTCGATGTTTTATTCCTGCCATTATTTTTTAAGATAAACGAAATTCCGAGTGAGGATAACCGAGAGAAAAGTAGTTTAAGAACCTGTCACGAGCTTCCAGATAAAGTGCTAAACGACTGTGAGCTTCCAGATGCAGTTCAACATAAATATCGTATTCTCGTTAGCATTCATCTGTCAGCCACTTGACTATGTCTTGCGCTTTCTACTAAAGAGGATAATCAAAGAATTGGAGATTGATGCAGAACATACATTTCAGACACTCGTGCAAAAACGCTCTCAGAAAATAAATCGATAGTCCAAAATAAAGCGAGAGAAAATGGGAGAAAAAATGTTTTCTTTGTTAAAATCAACTAAAATATTAGTTATGAAAGAAAATAATAATTATCATTCGGAATTAGTTGAATGTTAATGTTAAACTTGAAATGTTATGAGTTATGATAAATTTGCAATGTTAATGTTAAATTTAAATAATTATATCTTATTATATCTATTATATTTAATAAATGATTATCTTGAAATGATAATGTTAAACTTTAAATTTTAATGTTAAACTTGGAATGTTAATGTTAAACTAGAAATGTTGATGTTAAATACTTGTAATGTTAAAGTACAGATAAACTTGACAGTTTCATGTTCAACTCAAAATCTAACTCAAAATACAAATGTTTAACTTCAAATAAAGTCAACACTAAACTTTTAATGTTAATGTTATTTTTGGCATATTTCTGTTAAAATTGAAATGTTATTGCTTAACTTTAAATTTTAATAATGTTAAACTGACAATGCTAATGAAAAACTTAAAATGCTAATGAAGCTAAACTTTAATTGTAATAAAGTTAAATTTCAGGAAATAAAATATAACGTATAGTTATAAATTAAATTTAATGTAAAATTTAAAATGTTAATATTAAACTCAAAATGTTAATAATAAACTTAAAATGTTAATATGAAACTCAAAATGTATGAATGTCACACACATTTGTGATTTTAGCATCCAGAGTTTGACAAAAACTCCAACATTTTAACGATTTAAACATGCAGAAAATTAAATATGCAGAAAACATTATCCCCAATTTTTCCCGTGTCAAATGAGTCAAAACATAAAAAGCCGGTAATAAAGGAACATTAAAATTCAACACATAATCACTAAAGTGTTTTGTAAACAAATTTTCCCTGCACGATCTATTCATGCTTAATTTATGCAGGCATTTTTACAGTCCCACTGCTAAAACATCTTTCTGTTACATTAAAAAGGTAATTGACCTTCCTTATGCAAAGGAAGCTCGTTTTTTTCGTCATAAAGCACAAAAAAGAGGAAACAATAAAAGCGAAATTTCGGAAGTAGTTTCTAAAATCCCAGCAAAAAATGGTCCGGGGTCATAATGCCAAGTTCAAGATCTCGAAGGCAAACGGCATACGGTTAGTTCGACCGTTCGCACGGCCCCTCATAAATTCGTTCCCTTCTCTATATTTTTTTTCTTTCGTTTTTTCCCCGGAACTTGGAGGATATGCTCTCAACACGAAGAAAGATGCGAAACAATGCACGGAACGCAAAGTTAAAAAAAAAAAAAATGAAAAGATTTTCCTGTCGTGACAAGGGGTGGTGTTGTGAGACAAAATTCACTTGAGTAGGGTCAGTAGGAGTGCGAGAGGCGAAAAAAAAGGGAAAATCCAGCGAGAGCTTCGAACTGACTGGGATTCTGATTTAGAAGTATTTTACAGAGTTGCATCTCGTGGTGTCATTATTCAAGCGTCCGAGTGCGAGAGGTTAAACGCGCAAAGCTGCTGTCGAGAAGATTAGCGAAATGCGAGAGTTGTACGAATGGAGCGACGAACCCTTTGTAGAATAATGAATCTTTAACGCTCCAGAAAGCGTTAAATGTAGCGGTTGACTTTTTTGAAAAAAAAAAAAAAAGATAATTGAGGGGTCGATTCCTTTGAGAATTACTTCAATGGTCTTTGTAATGTAAACTACGACTTGGGAGTTGGCAATTTATTGTCGAATTTTAATTAACTTGGGAAAATTTTAGTTTTGAAAAAAATCAAAATGTCGATTGTATATTTACGGAAAAATTAATTTTTTTTTCTTATTTCATAAAAACTGAAAAAAATTCTCAAAATCACTACAAAAATAAATACCCCATACCTTTAAAAAATTTCTGTTTTTTGAAGCTAAAGTCTCTAAGACGAAAAATAATATTAGAATAAAGATTAAGATTAAGAACGCAATTAAGAGTACCGGAGTTAAAATCTAGATTTCTTTACAACGATCTTCTGTTCATGTTTAAAACTATAAATGGATTTGTCAAATGTCCTCCAGTTCTGTCATTAATTGATTTTTCTGCCCCTCAGAGATCACTTCGTCACTTATTACCTTTTTACATTTCTTATCACAAAACTAACTTCGGTAAAAATTCTATTTTCAACAGACTTTGCATTGAAGCTAATTATTATAGTGACTCTCTAGACTTTTTTGACGGTAGGATTAATCTTTTTATTCAAACTCTTCGTACTATCATTCTATTTGCAACCAACAGTCACAGCTAAATTATTATTTATTTTTTACTACTAATTAATTTTATATCATGTTGTTTATTGATGCGGCCATACTCACTCAGAGTTTTAATATGTTTGTTATATCTTTCATTATTTTATTCCTGCTTGTTATTTCGTTTTCGACTATTGTATTGTATGTATTTTCTTATTATTATCTTTATTTTTTATCTATAATGGGTTCTTCTACCCGTGCAATGTACACTAAATAAATAAATAAATAAATAAAGATATAAAAATATGACCTACGTAATTTTCAACTCCCCCCCCCCCCAAAGATATAACGTTCTTGATGGATCATCCCTTATGAAATTATTAAAAAATATAAAAATAGTGGAGAATAAACTACCTAATAAAAATAATTAGGAATAAAATAAGAAAATGTAAAAAGATATGTGAAAATTACCTACATAAAGGAAATGACAAATTCGTTTAAAAATGAAAAGTATTAGGAAATTATTCACAAAATAAAAAAAAATTTAAAAAGAATGTGTAAATAACTTAACAAAATGAAAGAAAAAAATTGCTTAAACATCAGATACATTTTTAAAATGATTTTTATTTTTATTACTTATTATTATTTATTATTATTTTATTATTATATTGTCAAAAAGTCATGGAATCTATAAATTTTGTGAAAGACTAAATAAATTTGCAAACAACTAGATTTGGGTCCGTATTATTTTGACACAAATTTTTTCGGGCAACTTGTTATATTGTACTCCCAATGATGAATGTTATATTTTACTCCTTCTGAAATAAAAGATTTTTAAGTCTTATTTATTAAATAATTGGTTTTAATACATTAAATTAATATTAAAAGACTTAATTAATCCAATAAGTTCAATTATTGAATAATTAAAACTTAAAAATCTTTGATTTTAGTAGGAGTAAAATATAACATTCATCTTCAGGAGTACAATATAACAAGTTGCCCTAAAAAATTTGTGTAAAAATAATACGGGCCCCTAGATTTTACCGAGGATTCTACCCAAAATGTAAAAAAATCAAATGAATTTCCAAAAACGTGATAATGTAAATACAATCAGATAAATAAAAAAAAAATCTCTCGCTTCGTTAGATTATCAAAATAGATAAAAAAATCAATGAGAAAATAAATCAAATTTTTGAAACTTTATAAAAACAAAATTACATTAAACAAACTGAAACAAATTGAGTAAAAATCTTGAGTAATCTTGAGTAATCTTGAGTAATCTTCATCACAAAAAAAGTAAGAGCAAAAGAAATGAAAAATCTTCTAAAAGTGATAAGAATTAAGAAATTTTCTAAAAATGCCGAAAAAAAGCAACTTACTGAAAACATTTTTTGAAGAATAAAACATTATAAAAAAACAATTTAACTGTTCGAAAAAAATGATAGTTTTGAAAAATTCCGAAGAAATAGAAACATGATTATTACATTAGAAAATTCAATAACAAATGAAAAAATGAGAAATAAAAATTCTTATGAAAGGAGAAAATTTGTAATGAATTTAGAAAATTTAAAACTAAGAGACAATTATGTCCATTTTGTAAACATTTCGTTTCCGTGTAAACAAAAAATTTAATTTCTTATAGAGGAAGCAATAATTAAATAATATAAATATTAATTGGAAAAGTTATTAATAAAAAAATAATTTTAAATGTAAAAAATTGAAAAAACATAAATTATTTTCCGAAGTTTTGATCAATTATAAACTTTATTTAGGTCCGTTATTTCGTTTTGAAATAAGGAATTTGATTTTTGTATTCATTAAGTTGTATTTTTAGCATGGAAACAAATTTTGGCAAAAAACAACTTTTTCTGAAGAAAAAAGGTTCCTAAACGAATTTGTTTGGGTATTTTCAAAAATCCCTGTGTCCAAATTTAGACATTTATGAGCTTAATAATGTATCCAAATTTTATTCAAATTTGTTGAAGCGTTCTCGAGATATCCTGGCGACAAAAAAAGTTGTACACACAAAAAACACACACACACACACACACACACGACATCTGAATGCTTTAAAATAAAAATTTACGATCTTTAGATGACAATTAGTCGATTTAGACTTTTTTTGGAAAGCCCGAGGGAAAGTTGAAAATCTTGACAATCAAATATCAAAAGAATATGATAATAGAAAATTCTCAAGGAAAGAAAAAAATTGTTATAAAGTTAGAATATTTAAAAAAAAGTCGTAAATATTTAAATTAATAGTTAAAATAAAACATAAAAAAATGTTAATTTCTTACCGTTGAATTTCAAAATAATTGTAATTTAAAAGTTTGAATAAATTACATTTTGATTTAATTGGAGTTTAAGATTTATATCATAAATAATTATTTATTAAATTGGACATGAAATTATTCATATCTAATAATTTGTACTTTCTTTCAACCCAACATTTTTAGATTGTACTAACATTTTAAATTTAACGTTCCAAGTTACAGAAAAATACAAGATTAAAATTAAATTTTGCTTCCTCATAGAGGAAGCTTATTCTGATCTTTAAGATTTTCAATTTTCCAAAAATAGTCTCACTCGATTCATTTTCGTCTAAAAGTTTCTCTATGACACATATTTTTTGCACCTACCAATTTTTTCCAAATCTCCGGATCGGTTTAAGGTATTTCCCCGATGGGCAGTCCTTGACAAAAGTTAGTATTTCAGTTAATAGCGATTATTAATTAAAATAATTTATTTCTTGACTTATTATTTACTGTTAATAGTTAATCGGCCATTGGCCAATAGTTTTTTAATAAAAATGTTTCAAAAATGAACAAATGTTGTTAAATTTTTAATGTTTTTCAAAGATACCTTTTTACAAGTCTATCTTTTCTTGCTATTTTTTTAAAAAATGGTTCAATTTAAGTAAATACTAGCTTATTTTCTTCAGAAAAACGAACTCTACAACTTTATCTCGTCAGATTTTTGAAAAAGTAAACCATTTTTTAAATAAAGCAGTTTGTTTATAAATATTTAGAAATATGTTTTTAAATAAATTACTATATTTAAAAAATGGTCCACTTTTTCAAAAATCTGACGAGGTGAAGTTGTAGAGTTTGTTTTTCTGAAGAAAATAAGCTATTATTTACTTAAATTGAACCATTTTAAAAAAAAATGGTGAGAAAAGATAGACTTGTAAAAAAGGTATCATTAAAAAACATTAAAAATTTAACAAAATTTGTTAATTTTTGAAATATTTTCATTAAAAAACTATTGGCCGATGTCCGATTAACTATTAATAGTAAATAATAAGTAAGAAAATAAATTATATTAATTAATAATCGCTATAAACTTAAATACTAACTTTTGTCAGGGACTGCCCATCGAGAAATACCTTAAACATTTTCTAACCTCAAATTCACAGTTTTTATCCTGATGTACTAAAATGACAGCGATTTCTCGAACCACTAGATTTTATATTTTTTCAGAAAACTATTGAATTTCGGTAAATTATTCGTATAACATAAAATATGTATTTTTAAAAGATCCACAACTTTTGTCTAAAATATTTTTTAAGATTTTGAATATTTTATGAGATAATGGCAAAAAACCGTTAATTATGATAGTTTATTGTTTTCACCAGGATAAGCAAATTCGCGCCAATTTTCACTATTATTTTCGTAATCAGGGCATCAAAATATATTAGTAAACCAAGTTCTATTAAAATTGAAGGGAGGCAGTTTTCGGAACTGTACCCCAGTGTACAGCATCCAAAATTTTTCCCCAACGCGATGATCAAGTGCGCAACGTTGCACAGTGGTTCGAACTGAGAAATTTCTGTTCAAAATCGTCCACAGCCGTCAAATTTTGACGGATTTAAACTTCTTTTTTTTTAAAACACTCAGAATAAAATTTTCTAGAAGATAGCTAAGCCCGATTTTTAATTTTTGTTTTTATTTTAAAATTATTTAAATAAATATATGAAAAACTTATGTATCACAGAAGAAATGAATAAAACAAGATATAAATAATTATTAAAACAAAAGCGAAGCAAAATTATTAGTTCTTTAAATTGTTCATAACATTATTTTTTATGTATGCTTAATATTGACTTTTAATTTATTAGTATATTAAAGAGTTTGCAATTGATTTTAGAGAAAAATTTATCCTTTTTTAACGATACTTGATTATTCTAAATTATTATTCAAGAAAAGTGTATATAATAATAATAATTATTGTTTTTTAATAATTTCAACACTTTTTTAATAATTATTCTTTCCTTATGGCCATTAAGAAATTGTTTAAAGAACTCATTTTGTCAATTGAGACTAAAAATTTCAATATTTATACAAGTTTTTCATGTATTTATTTAAATAATATTAAACTAAAAACAAAAATTAAAAATCGGGCTTAGCTATCTTCTAGAAAATTTTATTCTGAGTGTTTTAAAAAAAAAGAAGTTTAAATCCGTCAAAAATTGACGGTTGTGGACGATTTTGAACACAGGGTGTCTACCGAAACATGATTTTTAAATTCCCGGCAAATTCCCGGTTTTCCCGGATCTAAAATCACATTTTTCCCGGATTTCTTTTATGTATGATTAATAGCTATAATATTAAAATAGTGAAAAAATTAAGTGAGTAATATATAAGTTTTTAAGGAAAAATTGATATTTGAAGAAAATAATTCCAAAATGGCAAAAATAATAGAAATTTAAAGAAACAAAATGAAAGATGACAAAACTAATTAAAAATTAAGTAAATAATTAAAATTTTAAAGAAAATACTTGGAAAATGACAAAAATAATTGAAAAATAGAAAATAAAAAAAAAATTTGATGTCAGTACATAATTAAAAAATTGGAGAAAAAAAATTGACCATGAAAGAAAATAATTAAATTGACAAATCATAAAATTGATAGAAATTTGAAAAAAATACTTGAAAAATGATAAAAATAATTAAAATTAAAAAAAAAAAAATTGAGATACGACAAAAATAATTGAAAATTACAAAAATAATCAAAAAATGGAACAAATAGTCGAGAAATGACAAAAATAATTGAACCTTAAAAAAAAAATGAAAGATGATAAAACTAATTAAAAAATAATGTAAAAAATTTATGATTTGAGAAAAAAGACGTAAAAAATGACATAAATAATTGAAAAATGGAGAAACAAAATAAAAATTAAAAATCAATAATTGAAAAATTGGAGATAAAAATTGACGTTTAAAGAAAATAATTAAATAATGACAAAATAATTGCAAAATACCAAAAAAATTAAAATTTGAAGAAAATACTTGAAAAATGATAAAAATAATTAAAATTAAAAATAAAAAGCAATTGATAAATGACAAAAACAATTATAAAATGAAAAAATTAAATGTAAGTTAAAGTAAGAAATTTAAGAATCCATGACAATATAATTTAATGATATAAGAAAATAAGTTAAATTTGGAGAAAGTAATAAAAAAATGTCGAAAATATTAACAATACTTGAGAAATGACTAAATTATTTGAAAATTTTAAAAGCAATTAAAAAATGAGAAAAATAATTATAATATGAAAAATAATCGAGAAATAACAAAAAGAACAGAAATTTGAAGAAAATAATTGAGAAATCACAAAAAATTTAAATTTGAAGTTAATATGTGAAAAATAACGAACATAATAAAAATTTGAGACAAATAATTGAAAAGTTTTACTAATAACTAAACTAATTAAAAATTGAGTAAAAAATAAAAAATTTGAAGAAAAGACTTGAAAAATGATTAAAATAATTCAAATTTAAAAAGAAATTGAGAATTGACAAAAATAAATGAAAATTGAAGTAAGAAATTAAAAAATTTATGAAAATAATTTAAAGATATAAGAAAATAAATACAAAATTTGGAGAAAGTAATAAATCAACGTCGGAAATATTGACAATAATTGAGAAATTACTAAATTAATTAAAAATTTTTAAAAAACAATTAAAAAATGACCAAAATAATTGAAAATAGGAAAACATAGTCGAGAAATGACAAAAATAATTGAAATTTGAAGAAAATAAATTGAGAAATTACAAAAAATTTAAATTCGAAGATAATACATGAAAAATAACAAAAATGATAAAAATTTGAGATAAATAATTAAATAATGATATTAATGATTGATAACTGGTGTAAATAATCAAAAGAATGTAAAATTGAAAAAAAATGAAATTTGAAAAAAAATAATTGTCAATTTGTGTAAAATATTTAAAAATTATTGATACATAATAATAAAATTATTGAAGAATATTGCTGAAATTTGAAGAAAAAAATTGAAAACTGTATAATAAATTGAGAAATTGATAACCATTAAAAAAAAGATTGAAAATAATTATTGAAATTTGATGAAAATATATTTTAATGTTGAAACTAATAGAAATATGCAGAAAATAATTAAAAAATAATAAAAATAATTTGAATTTGATGAAAAAATTGAAAGACGACCCAAGTAATTGACAAAACTAGTTTAAAAATTAAAAATTTGTAGACATTTTAATTAAAAGATTGAAAAAGTAATTAAAATTAGTGGAAACTAATTAAACAATGTTAAAATTTATTGAAATTTGAAGAACATAATTGTATATAATAATAATAGATAATTATTATTTTACTAAGAAAGTGAGAAAAGTATTTTTTTTTAAAGTGAGTAATAGTAAGTGATTTTAAAAAAAATAAATAAAAATGAGAAAAGTAAGTCACTGGCAGCCCTGAAAATGCTCAAATTCGCTTGAAACTTGTTACACTTTTACTCATTTGAAATTCTAACTTCAGATTAGTAACCAGGAACATGGATTACCATCGAGTAACAAGTTTGAAGTGAATTTTAGCAATTTTGCAAAATATGTCTGCCATATTGAATCCGCCATTTTGAATTTTGAAAAATTGGTAAATCTGATATCGTTTTCACAATCAGAGACTTCGAAAACGAGTAATAAGTTTCAAGCTAATTTGAAGAATTATGAAAACGAATTAGCTGGAATTTTTAGAAATTCCCGGATATAATTTTTTTTTTTTTTGTAAAGTTTTGATGCACCCTTGAAATTAAAAGTAGTTTTGATTTAATGTACTCTATATGTTGCTTTGCTGTATAACACTGCGCACTTGACCAACATACCTTATTGGAAAAAAAAAATTCGTCATTTCTCATTAGCACAGGAAATTGTGGTGCATGTACCAAAGGAGAAGATTTCGATGGATCGAGATGGAGGAGAAAATAAATAAATAAATAATCAATGTCGGTGGAAGAGATCCCTCTCTGTTCGAGGGATCGGACGTCTCCACGAAACCCAATTAAGAAATGTTTTGTCCGCGGCGGGGACAGGGGGGGGGGGCACAAGCAAGACGAAAAAGGGTGAAAGACGAATAAGAGCAGGAAGATCGCAGAAGGCCAGGACCGATCGAATATCCCAGCGTGAGCTCAACTCGAGGATCGAATCGGATCGGTATCGAGGTATAGATATAGCCGTATAAGTAAGCGGCTTTCGCATAGGCGGCAGAACGGCAGCTGTTTGAGCCAGCAAATTAGTAGCCGGCGCGTGATTGGTCTGTTGCCGCCCCGTTTATATTGCAATGCACCGCGTGGTACGCCCGTAAGCCAGCTTGGTTGGTACCCCTTGAACGCGGTCGTCCGATCCTTCCGCACCAATACCTATTGAGTCTCTCGCAATTTACCCGCGATATCTTTATGCCACGATTTACGAGCAGATAATGATCGAGGGATGTTCCGGCATTTTTTCGTCCAAATTATTATTATTTATATTACACTTGTGCTCTCTGAAAGGATATCTAAGCCGGGAACATTAATTAGTCTTGGGTCGATAGCCGTGAAAATGACTCTATTATCGACTCTCGAGAATCAAGGGGAACCACTGGAGTTGAAGGACGACCTCTTAAAAAGCAATATCTCTGTGAGCTTTCATTAATTGCTCGATATCGCTCTTTTCATTATTGTCTCAATTATTGCGAGCGTTCATTTTTCTCCCTTCAAAAATTTTCGTGCGGGTATTTTGCCGGGATTGGATTATATAGAGTATTCTAATGTGACGTCACTGGTCAATAAGGTTAGGTCATTTTGTCAAGAAGTCGGACTCAAATTTACATTACGTTATAATGGGATTTTTAATGAAAAGTGATTTTTATGCCAATTCAATAAAAAACTTTTAAAATTATTAAAGGCAAAAGATTTTACTAAAAAGTTAGTTTCTGTCAGTGTGATTGTTTTTTTTGGCTTCTAAATACTAATTTAATTAATTGACAAGGAATATAAATACATTATAAAAATGTAAAAAAAGATATTCAATCTTCTACTTGGCAAAGAAAACTACCACCGCGGCAGTAAGGCGCCACCTGTTCAAAACAAATATGGCCGCTGACAGAGAGTTTAGTCAAAGACAGTCGAATTTGGTTTTACAATAAAAGTTTGTTTCGAAAATGTTGTTACGATTGAAAGTATGTTAGCTTCAAGCTTAAACAATTTACTTCCATTCACTAAAGCTAATCCGTCGTCTAAAAATGTGATAGAGGGTCAAAATGTTGTCAATTCTAATATGCGGGGCTAGCAATAAAACTATATAAAAAATCGAGAACTCCATCGTATCTTCACAAAATAAATAATTCTTACTATTATAAAATTATAATTCACTTTCACAAATACTTTAAAATTTTGTTTTTAAAATAAATATCGAATTTTTATGTACTAAATACGTCAATTTTGTCTCTGTCATTATGTCCATTATGGCGACCATAATGAATAGTTCCTAAAGAAACCGATAGGGGCGTTTTGTAAATTTAAACTACCAATAGCAACAATTTATGCAATTTTTAAATAAATTAGTCTAACTAAAATACCTTTTATATTTGAAATTCTTTTATAGCTCAATGTAAATTTGGGTCTGCACCTAATCTTCCTGACAAAATGACCTAACCTTCTTGATTTGTGACTTGAAGTTAAAATACTCTATAAAATCAATTAAAGTGGACCCTTTAGGTGAGTAGAGGACTCTTTAGGATAATAGTTTGTGAGTTGACAATATTATTCTTGTAAAAATTATAAAAAATTACTGAATCGAATTGTTCAGTTTCTGTATAGATATAGAGAACATTAATTTTCCTAAAACACATCAATCTGTGGAAAGCAATTAAAAATTTCTGGAAACAATTTGAAGATATAAAAATAAATTTGTAGACTTAATCATTACTGTAAATTTGTAAAAAATACTTTAGTTGGAGTCACGTACTTCAATCTTGATTGAAACCATATAAGTAACGTTATTCGTATAAAGTTTCTCCCAAAAGTAAGTGATTTAATTTTTATCGTTTCAGTGAAAGAGTACCTAATATACGAGAAATTTTTTAGTAAAAGCAGTAGATTGAAGTCAGGGAGAAAAAGAGTTTGGATCATGTTGAACCATAACATAACCTAAAAACTCAAATTATAATTTCGTGACAAATACTGGAATAAGGGCAAAGATTTAGCTCCACGATTATTTGAACCAAAAAATTATTAAGATTAAAAAATAATTAATCGCGTATTTAAAAAAAAAAATAATTAAAGGGACAATACAAAATTAGGTAAAAAAATTAACAATACCATTGAAATGTTATTTGCCTTCAAAATGAACAAAGAAATTAAAAATGAAAAAATGCGACAAAAAAAATACAAATTTAGGACTATTTAAAAGAGATATTTCTAAAACGAAATAGTTTACAAATGTTTATATTTTTCGTTAATTATTAATTTTTTATTACTCACCTTTTTAGACGATATTTTCTGTTCTCTTTATGTCACTATAACATTTTAATATTATTGTTACTTCCCTTATTATTCAGTATGTTATTTAAATTATTTTCTGGATTACATTTTTTAGTATATAAAAATAATATACATATTTATTTATTAAATTTCATTTATATCGTATAGGTGAAAATTTCAGGTAACGTGAGATCACGTGACTTACAAGAGAAGTCGTGATTGGCTGGGAGGATCTGCATCGGAAATAACAGTCTGCTAGCAACCTTATCCCGTTTTGACCACGCTATAAACAATGTTAAAATACCAACTTTTAAGGTTAGGAAGACAGAAAAAGATAAGTAACAGAAAATAGTTTCTAATATTTTCTAGGTTGTACCGAATATAGATATTTTTATAAAGAAGAAAATAAAAGACGGAAAAAATTTTAAGAGTTTCTAAGGAAAACATCAAAGATTTTCTAGTTTGTATCGAATCAAATATATGAGCATATGAGAGTATCATGTTGACACAAACATTACTTTAAAAATTGGTTTTTTGTACAAACATAGGTAGAAATGAAAAAATTAAATATTTAATAATGATAACCTAAAAATCTGTTAATTTTAGCAGTTGTACAAAATAACTGTATTTGAACAGTATAACAATCTTTATGATAAGTTTTGTGTCAAACTGATACTGACTCAAATATATTTCTGAAAGAGAAAAGAAGCAGAAAAAAATTTCTGTTTTCTAGTTTGTATCGAATCATACATATTTTTGGTAAAAAAGAGAAAAAGTATCAAGAAGGAGTTTCTAATATTTTCTAGTTTGTATCGAATCATGAATATTTTTTAAAATCGGAAAAAAACCAGAAAAGAGTTTCTAAGATTTCCTACTTTGTATTAAATTCTAGATATTTTTGTATAAAATAAATCAAGCATTGTTGGTTCAGTGGCAAAAAATGTTAAAATTAAAATTGCTCAAAAGTTTTTTTTTTCTTCCATTGAATTTTGTTGTTGGTAGTCATCTGTCGCAGAGTTGATTGAACAAATTTTAGGTTATGTTGCACACGAAGCTAATTTCTCCCGAATCGAATTTTCGACAAGCAAAGAAGCGATCCGCACAAGATTTCGTGTTAAAAAAGTAATTATTCAAAGGGCGATTGATCGTAATTAAAACGTTCGAGGGCCCATGTTCGAGCCGTACTGTTTCTGACAAAAAAGAAAGGAAACTCGGAATAACAAGACACGCCAAGCAAAGTCGTGGCCATGACGTTGGCAAGCTGCAAATTACAGGAAAGCAAAGAGCATTCGACGATGTGCGGCTGCAATTAAATCACCGTGATGCTTTATGGGTGCCTCTGTCCAAACGCTTCATGTCCCCCCCCCCCTCTCTCTTTATTTCTTCACTAATTTTTCTCTCCTTTTTCCTTCGCTGCTTTTTCTCCTTCTCTGGTAGATTAACCATCTCATTTTCTCTCTCTCTCTCTCTCTCTCTCTCTTTCATCTTGGTATACAGGACTTCCCGGAATTGAGAGAAAATAAAACCGAGAAGAGTTTGGGGTTGCTGTCGGGGGTGAGGTTGAGGGGAGGGACGTCACGGAACTCATGCAGCGTGAGCGCACCTAAAGCACGACTCCTGGTGCCCCGCGAGAAGCTGAAGGTATCTACCTATCTCGAAACGATACAAGCAGCCACCTATAGCGATGTAATCCCATTGGCGATGCGATCCGACGTACCGTGTGTACTCGACGGAACCGTGCTACACCAGAAGGGTCGTAAATCCTCACTAGCTGACTTAGCCATGGTTCGAACCTCTGAGCATTTCTATGCCCGATGAATTTCACTCCTTCGACTCCTCTACGCGAGAAAAAGCAGTCACCTTTGACCCTTAGAAAACTTGTCCGTTCGTCAATCAGATTGCTTTTTTCCACAGAGAAGAGAAGCATATGGTGGGACAGAATTAGCAGACGAAACTTACTTTTAGCGAATATTTCTCAATTTATAACGTTTTTTTTTTTGTTCTTTTTAATTATAGAAAGCTTATTATTAAAATTGAGGATATTTACACCGTCTATCGTCAGATACGGAACATTCGAAGAAACACAGTTTGATAAGCTAGCTTATGTTACTGCGCCTGCGCAGGTGTTCGTCGTCATGACAACGAACTACTGCGCAGACGTAAACATAAGGAAGAGCGTCTTATAAGGTGCTTCTTCGAAACTTCCGTATCATAAGGTAGGTTCAAGTGAATATCTTCCCTTTTGAACATTTGTTAATTTTAATTTATCTAGAACTTGCAAAAGCGCGCTACGCTCTCCAAATCTTTATCGAGTTAATATTTTTCGAAGCAGAATGTGTTCACATTATTTAATATCCTCTCTTAAATTGTTCAGTTTCTTGCTTTTTGCTGATCATTATTATTTTATTTTTCATTGATTTATTATCTTTTTTTTTTAATTATTGTTTTCTATTTACTAATTTTTAAATAACCATTTCTAAACTTCCGAACTCTGTCTCTCTCAATCTTTAAGCTACCTAATGCATTTGTCTCTTTCGCGTTACCAAGGTATACAGAAAATAACGAACTATATTTTTATACGTATAGGATATATAAAATATCTATATTTATGAAGACACTGCCTATAACTCAAAAAATGGTACTTTGAAAATAAGCAATAATTTTTCGTGTGTTGATTTAATACGTCTTTTAACTGTCATCTGATTCTTGAACATAACCTCCAATTTTTACTTTCGAAATCCGTAAAAAAAATTCTTTTTGAAAATCGAGAGGTTGTATGTTACCTCAAAAATTTAAACACAATTTAAGATCTTAAGGTGTCGTTCACATACCACGTGGACAGTTTTAGGGGGGAGGGGGGTAAAAACAAATGTCCACACGGACCAAATAAAAATTTAATTTTATCCTTTAAAATGTTGTTTAACTGACTTTTAAATTTTGCGACACTGTTTTTTCGACAGGATATCTCAAAAACGCTTCAACGGATTTCCATAACACTTGATAGACTTATTAAACTAAATTTTTAATTAATTCTTTAAATTCCAAATATTTTCTACATTTTTCAATTGTCATTATAATTTTTCTATAATTTTTCTTGAATTTTACAATTATTTCTCTCATATTTAACGTATTTCCTTATCACTTGTTTTTCAAAATTTCACTTCTATTCTTCAATTTTCAATTATTACCTCAAGATTTAATTTTTTTTGTCAATTTTCAAATATTTTAACTATTTTGCAATTGGTTTCTCAAATTTTAAATTATATTCAGTATTTTTTTTTAAATTCCTAAATTTCTCAATTATTTATCTCAAATTTCAATAATTTTAATGAATGTTCAATTTTTAACATTATTTTTCTATTGTTTTCTTGAATTTTCAAATACTTATCACTATTTTCAAGTTTTTTTTTGTTTACTTTAAATTATTTTTAGCAACTTGCGATTCTTTTTTTCCGATTTGTAGAAATTTTAAATATTTATTGGCCAATTACCTTAATTTACAATTATTTATCTACTATTTCAATAATTTTTATTAACTTTTGTAATTTTTCATATATTTTTTAATTATTTTGTTATATTTTAAATATATTTTGTAATTTTGTCAATTCATTTTTCTAAAATTTTAATTATTTCTTAGACTGTCAATGACTTTTACCGTTTAAAAATCATTTTCTCCAATTTTGTAATATTTTAATTATTTTTTAACTAATTTACCAAACTTTTCTATTATTTTTAAATTAATTTAAGAAATTTTCAATTATTATTTTTAAAAATTTTAATTATTTTCTTCCATTGTCAACTATTATTATTATTCTACCTATTATTTTTCACAACTTTTAATTAATTCTTTAAATTGCAAATATTTTATACAATTTTTAATTGCTTTTATAATTTATCAACTACTTTTCTTACAATTTCTATTATACTTTTTTAATTTTTTATTAATTTCCTGAAGTTTTAATTGTTTTTCTCATATTTCGATTAAATTCTTCAATTCCAAATTCAATTAGTAGTTTTATCACTGTTTTTCAAAATTTCAATTATTTACTTCAATTTTCAATTATTTCATTATTTTGCAATTGTTTTTTTAAATTTTTAATTATTTTTTAATGAATTTTCCAAATTTTCAATTATTTATCTCAGATTTCAATTAATTCTTTAAATAGGTATTAATTACTTTCTTCAATACTTACTTGTTTTTTACCAGTTTTCAATTATTTTCTTTTATTTTAATTAAGTGAATAAAATAAAATAAAAATGAAATAAAATTAAATTTTGTGATTTTGATTTCTCACATAGGAAGTATTATCACTTATTTTTCTTAAATTTCAATTATTTTCTTCAATTTTTAATTATTACTTCAGGTTTAAATTATTTCTTTCAATTTTTAAATATTTTTATTAGTTTGCAATAGTTTTCTTAAATTTTAAATAATTTTGCAAATGTTTTCCTAAATTTTACATTATTTTTTAGTGAATTTTCCAAATTTCTTATTATTTATCTCAAATTTCAATTAAATCTTTGAATATCAATAATTTTCTTCAATGCTTTATTGCTTTTACCATTTTTCAATTATTTTCTTTTATTTTAATTAAATTTTTTGATTTTTCATTTTCATATAGGAAGTATTATCACTTATTTATCTTTACTTTTAATTATTTTCTTCAAATTTCAATTATTTACCGGAAATCTCAATTATTTTATTCAATTTTCAAATATTTTTATTATTTTGCAATTGTTTTCTTCAATTTTCCATTATTATTTTATTAATTTTATAAATTTCAAATTGTTTATCACTAATTTCAATTAATTATTTAAATATCAATTACTTTCTTTATATTTTTCATTGTTTTTGCCATTTTCCAATTATTTTTAACAGAATCAATAGAGAAGCAAATTACTACAGTGAGGAAGTCGATTTTTTTAACGGTAGTTTAAGAAAGTTCATTTCTTTTTTGCGAGCATTGCTATTTTGAATTATATAAAGGATGTATATTAGAATGTATAGGCAGTTGATGAATTACTGTATATTTATTTTTTTGTTGTACTAAATAGGGTATTTTTGCCCGTCTATGAAATAAAATAATTATTTTCTTTAATTTCGATTAAATTTTTCGATTTTGCTTTCTCATATCGGAAGTATTATAAAATATTTTCTGCAAAATTGTAATTATTTTCTTCCATTTTAAGTAATTTACCTTAAATTTAATTTATAATTATTTTCATTTTTTAATTTTATTTTGCTTATTTTACAATTATTTTCTTCAAATTTTCAATATTTTAATTGTGTTTCATTTAATTTTCTAAAATTTCTAAATATTTATCTCAAATTTTACTTATTTACTTCAATTTTCTTATTGCCCTCATCATTTTTCAATTATTTAATTTTAAATATATTTTATACATTCATGACTTTTTTTTCTCAAAGTGTAATTATTTTCTTTAGATTTGCATTATTATCATCATTTCTAATCATTTTCGCCATTTTTTATTTTTGAATTAATTTTATATATTTTGCTTTTCTAGTCTTTAAGATTTTTGATTTTCCAAAAAATAGTCTAAATTGACTCACTTTCATCTGAAATGCAAACATTTTTCATTCTTAAGCCAATGTCCAGAAATGTGTGTGTGTCATATTATTTTTTAAAAAAAGTCCACGTGAACATTTAGAGAGGGGCAGGGGGATCAAAAAGTGACTAAAAATTGTCCAAGTGGTATATAAACGACCCCTAAAGACGTTATTAAAGATGTAATACTCTCAATGAAGATATAAAAATGTTCACTCAAGTTTTCAAAAATGAAAAAATAAAAAAAGTCCTGATCGTCTTAATGCATTGAAACTGATGAGAATATTGGTGTTTGTGTCATTTACTCACTGTCCAAATCGAATTATTTGCTGAGATGTGGAAGTACTTCTTACCTGAAACAAAGAAAAATAGAAACTTTAATTTAAAGGACTCTAATCAAGGTAGCTTATTAATATTAATTTTATTATTATTAAGAAAGTTTAAGATTTATCAATAATAGACATTGAATTTGCATAAGGTACGTCAGATAATAAATATTTTGTAAAAAATCACTATTTTCACTATTTTGTGAGAGAAAAATATCTTTCTGTCCAGAGAAACTTTTAGAATTGGATTTACGACATGCAGTTATAGGCCATTTTGACGAAAAATTACGGAACTGTGCCGCAAGTGGCGCTGCTATCAACAGCGGCGTTCCGTCAAAACCCTAATGATCTCTCTGTATACCATGACGTAGTTCATGCTTTTTTACTTTAATACTTCCTTTACCAATCTATTATAAATAAAACAATTTCCGCAAGATGAGCGTACACGAAAATTGCCCACTCATATTTGACAAGATATCAAAGCGCCACTGCGATCAAACCATGAACTACATCAATTTACAAAAACCATATTTTTCTCTCTATACAGCTACAGTAATCTAAACCCAATATAAAAAAATCCACATTATCAAAAACATATCTTTAACCAAGAATTGTATTTCATCAGAATACAAAAACATGAAATTCCTCTTTCTGAATGATTTCGACAAAAAAAAAAAATAACCGTTTCTAATAAGCGCGCGCATTCCGACCAATGACCTTCTTGTCCAGGGACATGCGCAGTTGAATTCCAGAGCCCAGAAGGTGTGAATATCCAAAACTTAACGAACACAGTTTCCGAGTAATCGAACCCATGAGCCGTATTTGGCAAGAATTCCAGAGCAGTCTAATCATTTCTCTAAAGTGCGATTCAAGAGACAAGAACATGGTCGAGAATACAGAATCTGAGCCATTTTCTGTCTCAGTCGGCGTTCTTGATCGACATTTCAGAGGGTGATTGTCGTGAAGAGGTGGGGTAAAGGATTCTGAGCGTCGCCTTTTGGAAACGTTTCGGTATCCGGGGCAAATCCAGGGAAAAAGTGGTAGCCAGCTTAGAGGGCAGTGTTTGTGGCCGCCATCTCTTTGGCGACACATCACGTCCTGGGCCCGATTGTCGAGTCGGCTCTCTATAACAAACCGGCAAACTGGCGAGAAAAAGTTGGACGAGGCCAGGTTCGCGTAGGATCGCACCACCGCACCGACATTGGCTGGGGAGGTTTCAGGTAAGTGAAGACACGAGCAAAAGAGTAAAGGGGGGAATCCGGCTGCTTTCGTTACTGGCCGCATTCAGTCGAGGGAGTTGAGCTCGTCCGGGGCTAATGGGACGCAATTAAATGATTCGTATCAAAGAGCGCCGCCGCCACGCTCGCGGGAATGTCGCGAACTAGAAGCCCCAAGCAGTCCGTTGATTCGCCCCGACGAGTCTAGAAAAATCTCGGCCACGTCCAATTCCATCTCATTAGCGAGGAAACGGCAGCTGATGCTTGTCTTGCGGTCTTAGCGCAAGAAGAAGCCTTCGGAAGCCATGTATGGAACCGGTCTCCCTGTCCCCTATCTATACAACCTCTACTCCACGGAATATACCCGGTGTCGCCCACTTAACATCAACCTTTCTCACGATACACTTTTCCCTTAAAAAACAACCGATTTTCACTCATAACGTGTTTTTTTTTTACTGTCTGTGATCTAGAGTCATCTAATTTTGCGTATTCTCAATTATTTATTACTAGCAAAATAAAAGCAATAAGTTTTTCATGCATTTTAAAAATTATAAAATACAATAATAAATATAAGAAATCGATAAATAATATTTATACAATAAGAAGAAATAAATATTTTAAATATAATATTTAAAAATCAATTATTATAAATAAAATAAATATTTATTTAGGACAAAATTTGTAGTAGGGGAGACCGGGGCTGGTTGGGACATTTTTCACTCTTCGTTGTTTAACTTTGTTAATATACAATTTATGAAAACCTTATCTTACAGGAAACCTGCTCTGATATTTCAGCTTTCATTTAAAAAAGAAAAAGTCCCGTTATTGCTTTTAGTTTTTTTGAGGGAACATTGTTTTTGGAGAAATTCAAAGTGACCCAACCCGCTCCGGCCAGGGGCAGACTGGGTCATGATTAAAATGTTACTGTTTAATTGTTAAAACATTACTTTATACAATAAACTTAGTTTTTAGGGTTTTTTTATAATAAAAGAAATTGAAAAATAAATATATTTAAATTGAAGCAGTGAAAGTATAAGATTATAAAATAAAAAAATTGCTGATATTGAAAAAACGTTTTTTTTTTAATTTCTATTTGTTAAAAAGTATTATTATTGGTGTTAATTGACTGAAATAAATTACTGATAGTGAAATTTAATTAAATTAATGTAGTTTATTAATGGAGTAAAGTATATAGTAGATTCCTCATGCATTTGGGCGACCCAACTAACCCCGGTCAAAACGACCCCACTGACCCCGCCTGTGTTTTTCAAATATTTGATTTTTTCTATCGATACTGCAAATATAAATTAAAATCTCTTCATTGTCCTTTACAAGGAACTATTCAAAGATCAGAATTTGATAATTCAACTTTTTCTAAAACTTTTACTCAGGAAGCTATAACAAAAAAAAAACAAGTGGGTAAAAATTTACTTTGAAGTATCAAAATTAGTTTTTCTTATATTTACTCCACATAAATGATGATATAATAATGAAACTTGGCACAAACTTGCATCTCACTATGTAACATAATTTTTGTGTAGAGAGGAATTTATTCGACTAATAGCCTTTGAGTAAACTGCAAAGACCCACTCTACCCCTGACCCAACTAGCCCCGGTCTCCCCTATTTTAGAATTAAAAAGAATCACAAAAAATAATGGAAATTAAACAAAATAATTGCAAATTTTGCAAATTAATTAAAAAAAACAAACAATTAAATCAATTAAAAATTAGGGAAAGTAATTTAAACAATCATAGACATGTTTTAAACATAAAGAAGATAATTTAAATTTGAGAAAAATACTTAAGAATCTTAAAAGTAAATGAAAAATGAATGAATAAAAAAATAATGAAATTTTGGCAATTATGAAAAAGAACGAGAAAAAGAACGAAAGTAATTGAAAATTAATGAAAATAATATAAATAATGAAATAATTGAAAAGTCAGATAAATAGTTAACAATTTTTGAAATTATGAAACAAATGTAAAGAATTGAAAATTCAAGGAAATAAATTTTGGAAAATAATTGAAAAATGATTTAAATTTTAAAACTTGACAAAAATAATTAAAATATGATACAAACAATGATTAGTTGTAAAAAATAAATAACAATTAAGTGTGATAATTGAAAAAACTACAGAATTTTTTTTAAATAAAGAAAAAATAATTTTAATTTGAAATAAATACATGAAGATCTTGGAAATCAATTAAAACAAAGAAAATAACTAAAAATTGGAGAAAAGAATTGAAGAAATAAGCTAAAAGTAATTGAAATTTACAATAATTAATAAACAAATTTTGAAATTATGAACACAAATAAAAATAATTAAAAATTGATCAAAACAATTGAAATTTTAGAAAAATTCTTAAAAAACTTAGAAAATAATTTTAGAAAATGAGAAAAACTAAAAATTGGAGAAAAAATTTAAAATTCTGATAACAAATGAAAATAATTAAAAATTTAAGAAAATATTTGAATTTTCAGAAAAATATTTAAAAATCTTAGAAAATAATTTTAGAAAATGAGAATAATAATTAACAATCGAGAAAAATAATTGAAAAATGATAAAATTAATTTAAAATTGAAAAAATAATTGAAATATGCTCAAAATAATTTAAGATTGAAAAGGAAAATTAAATTATGATGAAAATAATTTAAATATGAAAAATTGAAAACATTCAATAAAAGTTGAGAGAAATAACTGAAAAAATCATAGAGTATATGATTAAAAAAAATAATAATTACAAAATTACTTAAAAAATTGTAATTAAAGAGAATAATTAAAAAATCGCAGAAATAACGAAAATTGATGAAAATAATTGCAATATCGGATAAATAATTGAAATTTTTAAAAGTAATGACAAAATAATGAATATAATTATAAATTGATGAAAATCAAGAAAAATTGCAGAATTTATTTTTAAGCAATAGAAAATAATTAAAAAATCGTTATATAATGGAAAATTGAAAACAATAATCTAAATTTGAGTTAATAACAGAAAATTAAGATAATAATTAATAACCCTATCTACATAGGGCAGATAGTGACTTTCTTCAAATGTACGGCAGTATATATTTTAAACTTCTTCAAAAACCATAATATTATATAGTTAATAATAATTTAACTAATAATAGTATTTATACTATTTTTTTAATTATAATTTTTAAAGCATGTTTCGAAACTTTTTTTTACACAAATGGCAATTAAAAACGAGCACAACAAAAGAAAATAACAGGGACTAATTTCACTTTAGTATTTAAAACGTGTACAGAAAAAGGTGAATAAATATTAATACGTATACTAACTTCAATTCAGACTTTAAAACGTGGACAGAAAAAGATGAATAAATATAAATACATACTAACTAACTTCAGGAATTTACGGAGATTATTATTATTTAATTATTATTGAGAAATCCTCTTATTTGTTCTGGAAAAGAGTTTTAAATGTATTAAATAACATAAATTAAACCAACAATTACAAAAATAATATTTTCTATTAACCCCTAAGAGCTGCTGCAATTGAAAAAAAGTAAACAAAGTTAAAAAAATGTCGAGATTAATCGACAATAGAGCAAAATTATTGAAAAAAATTAAAGAATAATTATAAAATTTTAAGAGAATAATTGAAAAAATTATAGAAAATAATTAATAATTCAAAGAAATAATTGGAGAAAATATTAAAAATTAAAGAAATAAAATGAAGATTAAAGAATTGAATTTAAATTGTAAAAAAATTATTCATAATTAAAAGAAAAATTACTAAATTGACTAACATAATTAGATATTAAGAAAAATACTTAACAATTGAAAAAAAAAAGTAAAAACAGTTCGAAAAATAGCAATATTAATCAACAATAGAACAAAATTATTGAAAAAATTAAAAAATAATTATAAAATTGATGGAGAATATTAAGTTGTCAATTAAAAACTGAAAAAAAGTATAGGAAAAATTTTAGAAAATAAATTAAAATTGAAGAAGATAATTAAAAAATTGCATTGAAATTTCAAAGAAATGATAGATAATTGGAAAAAGATGAGAATTATTGAATATTGAATAATATAATTGAAAATTGAAGAAAATAATTGAAAATGGAGGAAATAAATTGAAAATTAAAGAATTAAATTGAAATGTGAAGAAAATCATAGATAATTGAAAGAAAAATTCCAAAATGACGGAAATAATTAAGAAATGAGGAAAATAATTGCCAATTGCCAAAAAAATTCGAAAACTGTCTAGAATAATTGACAACAGAATAAAATAATTAAAAAAATTAATAAATAATTATAAAGTTTAAAGAGAATAATTTTATATTGAAAATCACTTTCTATTCATGATTTTAATCAATAAACTTTCACAGGAAATTAGTTGAAAATCTCTAAATTGACATTAATTTTTAACTGATTGATAGATGGGAATAATTTTCAATTTTAGTAACAGCTTTGAAAATTTGAATTATTTTTTATTGATCAATCAGGTAAAAGTTACTGACAATTCAGCAGTTTTCAACTTATTTCACATAAAATATCACTGATTGAAATCATAAAAATAGAAATTAATTTTTTAAAAAAATATTTTATATACAGCTAACCAACTTTTTATATAGGATCTTCATCGTCATCCAAAAACTATAGATAATGCTTAAATATTTCAGAAATAGACGGAGATGACTTTAAAATCCAATTTAATGTCCTTCCTATTTTTCTCTGAAGGATGTTTATACTTCATCCAGTCAATTTAAATTGAATTTCCATATAAAATTTACTTCTTACAAGAAAATATATAATTAAATACATTAGTTGTAATTTTGAGGTTATGTTATAAATCATGCAGTTTTTAAATATCCGAACATTCTTTTAAGATACATGTTTATATTGCTTAAATAAAATTGTTTTTACTTATGTGACAGTTTATTCTTACAAATGATGCAAATACAAAATCTTTATCAAAATGTTTTACAAATCACTGCGATAAGTAGACAAAATCCTCAAAACGTCGTTCTGACCAAAATGGGAAAAAGTATATGAGCTCATGCACCTACGCCAATTGCGCAGAAGCCAACTACGTGTTTTCTCTTTCTTGAGTAGACGTCGCTGATTCTCAGTCAAAATTCAAATTACTGACCAAATCAGCGAAAATTTCACTGATTCAGATTTGAACAGTATGTTGTCAATTCATATTATCTATACACAAGTACAAAGTTTACTTATCAGAAGATCAGAATCTTGTTTACTACACACATAACTGAATAACATTCCGCAACATATAATTAAGTTACAATTTTTCACATTATTTAGATTTATGAAGGCAAAAAGATGTCTTTAACCCCTAGTAATGCAAGAGTATTATAATTATCACACCAGAGATTATCATAATAATAGCATGTTAGACATTGTTACGGTGCGACTTGTGATACACAAATAAAGATATACGTGTGCACACACGCTTTCATATTCACGTAATATTTATTTCCATACTTTCTTAAACTCCAAATAAATTAAAAATTAATCAGATTTAAAGTTGAACGGACATGATAAATTCTTTGTGCAATATGTCGTCATATGCTTAGTGTTTAAGTCAACCGCAGCTCGAAACAGAATAGCAATTTCATATATAATCTCAAGTCACGTCGCATTGAATAATATATTTTTGGTGCCTCAGAGATTAAAGATCTCTTAGTCTAAGGCAGCTCTTATTTTTAGTATAGAAATCAATCTGTGTTTGACACACTTGTAGTAAAGATCTCCAGTAGATACATTTCTATTAATGCCTTTCACGTAAACACGTTTGAAATGTAATACCGAATCGGAATCTAAACACTTTTCTTTTTCGTAAGCTTCATTTCTGCGAAATAGTAATTGATACCATGTACAACATTTCGGTTGCCTCGTTTTTATAGCATTTCGTCTTGAAGACAGGTTAATTAATCCTAAAGAAACAAATTCCCAATGAAATTAGTTTGCAAGAGTAAACACCAACTGGATGGAATTTGTCTTTGGAAGAAATCTGTATCATTAAATAATTAACATTGTGGGTACGAGATAAGTATGTCCTTATTCGAAAAATTTCTTGAAAATTTAATATCTATACCAATTGAAGAAGAAGTAACATACCATTTGAGGACCAATTAACATACCATTACTGATCGGAGAGAACGTGAATTATGTTAATTACCTTCAATAATATTGGCAAAATTTACAAGTCTTTCATAACAATGTTTCTGCACCATCCATATATATATTCTCGAAGCATTTATGATACACTGCAATGCCAAGACGTACAAAGAAGCATTAATAAATGCAATAAATATCTCGAGATGCATTTCATTGAGGTTGAGGCTTTATCAGAACACCCCGTACACCATTTCGTATGTGCATATGTTGTATGACTGTATCTACTGCAGGCCATACCTGCATGGAGCATGCACTTGCACATGCATGTGCTGCAAAACAAAGCGAGCTCGTTAGGAGGAGCATTGCAACGACTGCACTCTTTGCTCAGGGTACATCCTGCTGTTGGCGGCTGGCTCGCCTGTCTACAGGACTCTTCTCCAGTCGCTACAAACTTATACTTGGACACGTTTTGGCTTCGCTCGTGGCTTCGTTGTAGATAATTGCCCGTTGCTTCGACGACTTTCTGCTGACAACGCTTGCCCCGAGGAGCAAACTGCGAAAAGAGCCAGAGATCCACTCGATAAACAATTTTATACAATCCCTAACTGGCCATTACGCAAAATGCCGTGTTTCATGAATAAAAATTAGCACACTGATTTCCCTTGATGGCTCTCTGCCCTCAGATCATCAACCCCAGATGAATATCTTAAACGTGATTGCAGCTAATTTTTTAACCGAGCTTTAATGCTATCTCGATGTTCATACTTTTTACTCTAATTATTCTTAATACAACACCATTGTCCTGCAGATAAGCAGCGCTTAAAAATAAAGAGAATCGAGAAAACGTAAAGAACAAAGTTTTAAAAACACATGGTGCATGCTTAACTTAAATCTTCATTGATTTACGAGAATATTTAAATTGACCGAAACCCCTGACGTGAATAGAAAGGAGTAACTGCTAGGACAGCCAAAGAGTGTTGTTAGATTGGTTGAATGATAAAAGTGGAATTTATTACATGCTCATTACGCACGTGCTCATTCATGACGTGATGAAGTCATGCCAATTGAACTGCTCAATGTTGTAACAATCCAAAGGATAATGTTTAAAAATCTTCCAATCGTGTGAATCAATGCCATGATGTTTTTAACCCAAAAATTGGTAGCAATAACTGTTAATGCGGAACGTTTTAACGCACGCAATGAGGAAAAAATTTCACCAAGGGAGTCGAACTTTTATTGAACCGATTTCGAGTAATAACATGCTTTAAGGGGTTCGCATAACTGGATCTCATTCAGACATAATTTCAGTATAATTAATCGTTCATTACTAGGATGTAATAATGGACGTCGCTACACTGAACCTGAAGTGGTTTCGCATTATACCGAGTATGTGGTACGTATTCTTTTTTTGTAACTGTTACGTTCTGCTTTGGTTTTCTTAAATCTTTATTTTCAAACAACAATGGCATTTTATCAAAGCATCCCGATTGGGATACTAATTTTTTGATCGGATGATGGACTTAGTAAGTATCATAATCATAATCAAGTATAATTTTAGAGAGAATGAGAGAAATTAAAACTTAAAGAGTTTTTAATGAGGTGAGAGTTTCCTTTTCCGTTAAATTTTAACGCTCATACCTTCTCTCTCTTACCAAGGAAGCCGGCATAAGAGTTTCCTTTTCCGTTAAGTTGTAACGCTTACCTTCAGTACTCGTTTCTAACATCGGATTGGCAAATGGTTGGCTTAATATTGAACGCCCACTGCTTTGAGTAGAAAAAGAGCTTGCTCTTATATATTCAGTAACGCAACTCAGTTGCGAGAAAGGTAAGTGAAGACATGCTTGGAAATATATTGGGTATGGTGTCCCGTTGGATATCCCTGGATCATAATGGGATATCCTACCATCTGGATACTGTAAACCTCTATGTCGAGATAATCTCGAAAAATTCGCATTATTAATGCCGATCGCTTCATTACTGTCAAGGAGGCCAACACGTAATACGTGCTGGCGTATCGTATACATCCCGGGCCAATATTTCGTGAGTGCAACAAAACTCCAGTCAAACGAGTCGCGTTCCCCGATAAAGAGTGCAGCAGAATCCTTCATAAGCGCGGCAAACCGCATAACTCGAAAGCGGCGGACAAGCCACAGAATAAGAGGAAATATGAGAGGTGATCGGCCTCACTTCTCTCTCCTTCTCTCCCTCTGAAGCGTCCTTCTCCCTCGTGTACGAGGTGGAGTCATGCGAGCGGGTCGAACCGCGTGCAGAGCCAACGAGCGAGCCAACAGGGCAGACATAGCTCTCGAGTTTGCCAGGACGAGTTTATGCGATTTTTACACTCGATCTGATTTTTTGGCGGCGCGCCTCGCTCTCGCGAGACAGATATATGTCCCACGGCCATACAAGAGCCGCGCGTATAAAGACATCGAAGCCAAGCCAACGAGAATTCCTCATCCCATCCTGCCCTCCCTGCTTCTTCGGAATCACCCTCCCACTCCCCCAATAACCTCTTGTCGCAGGATCCTTCCCCTCACCAAGAAACTTTCCTCCTGTTCGAGTCCTGATAAACCCTGATGCTCCTTTCAAACAGATCCCTTTCTCCCTCATACCCCTTTTAACATTTCCCCTGATGACCCTTTCCTACTGACCATTTCCCTTATCCGGGTACCATATTCCCCTTCACTCCGCTACCAGGAAAGGGAGCATATCGGTGAGGTGGAGAGAACCTTTTTCCCTTCACCATTCCCCTCCGCCTCTCCGATATCCCATCATCCGCTTTGCCATCGCTTTGCCACCATACTTGGCATAGCCGGCCTCTCTCTCCCCTGGGCCTCTGTCCTGGACCTCTTCTCAAGGAAGAACAAGAAGAAGAGAAACGAAGGGACTCGCCCATAACCGGTTCAAAGTCTCTCGTCATCGCACTCCCACCTCATGGCCAACCAGTGGTCGATCCTCCTGCCGCTTACCTGATCCAGATAGATATAACTATGTCCCGAGTCCTAGCTATAATAGACTCCCGCCCAGATTCGTGTATAGGTTGCGCGTCCTCGACAACAGATCGCTTTTCGCGCGACGTGTCCACTTCTTTTTGATGCGAGGTACTTGGACACGCGAGGTACATCAAGAGATCGTCCTTCAATTTTCGAAACGAGCCGTTCTGTCGTTTGGGACTGCTGGAGTCCGGCCTGCGAAACATGTTGCCCATTGGGACCTCCACCCAACTGCCCCTACATATTCACCGTATGTGTTTCTTTAGTGATAGAAGCGAGCTGATTGGGAAGATGAAACGCTTGTAGAGGTCCTTGAAAATATTGCGGGTATTTTTAGACGTAGTTTGAAATCTTCATTGCATGACAATTTCATTCCGGAGAAGTATATTATCGTAAAAAAAGAATGAGGTTGCATTTCACGAGAAATTGCAACATAAAGAAAAATCATTTGGAAAAAATACTTTTTGATAAACAAATTAAAATAACTCGTTTGTAAATACATTTCTTACAATGCGTTATCGGGGGAAAAAATCTAAACTTACTTTTCATGAGAAACAAGAGTTACGTTCTTCTCTAATAAAATCAAGAATCAATAAGACGTCTACTGAAATCTGATAAATATTTCATAGCCTTTTAATAGAACTACAAACAAGTTGCTTGTTTTTATCAATAAATTTATTACTCGGAGAGTCACTCATTTCAGACAAGAAGCTAGATCATAGCGCCACTCTATCAAAATAAAGAAAATAATGATAAAACTGTCAACACATGAGATATTTTTATAAAGAAATTGGTACTGCAATTAATATTTCTGCCTTTTATTTTGATACCGTTTCAAAATCATCGCCGACTTTAAATAATGATTATAATTAGAATAATGATGTTTAATTAAAATTAATACTCTCGTGTAGTGGCTCAATATTTTACTGCCATATGTCCGCTGATTAGATAACGTCTTTCCGCTCAATATAGCAAAACATTTACACGATTTTACACACTGACTATAGTCTTTCACACAAGTACTTTACTTTTTGTAATGGATGCTTAATGGTCCTCATTTATTTCCCCGTATTCAATTATCGAATAAGTGGCAAACAGTAAATGATACGCTTGCTTAACAGAGTTCAGTATTTTTATTCTTTGGCCGAAAAAGAATGACAATGATTGTTTCGATGTGAAAATTGAAGTGGAAATGTTTTAATCTTGATGGAGGATAACGTTTTGATTTCACGCGATTGTATAATTGACGATTTATGCGCGTTTTACTGTTCTTGGTATCTCACTTATCCCGTGAAAGACACAAGAGTTGTTGCCGTTTTCGTAATTAAATTATGCTCATTGCAATTTGGAATTTCATGAATGTTTTTTTACATCGTGATCTCTAGGAAAATAAATGTTTAAAAGAAAACAAAAGTGCATTTTACTTGACGCTACAATTAATTTCAATTGTTTTTTACAATTATTTTTACGATCAATAAAAATTAGCAATAAAGCACTGGACTTATTTTAAGAATAGTACTTCAAATAAAGGAATATGCTTATACTCAGTTAACGGGGCTATCAAGAAAGTAGGTGATGCTTTAAAAATGGAGAATTTATTATCTGTTCGCCTTGTTCTCAAATTGGAGTTCGAAATGATTCATGATGAGTTTAAAATATCGAACTATCCTGCAAGTATTAAATATGGACTCTGAAATAATTCTAACTTTGAAAGATTTCTGATTTAGAAACGTGAGAACTTTTCAACTCTATCTCTAAAATAGCATCTAATACATAAATCAAATTATCATAACTGTCGGATCACATAATCATTTATAAAATAGAAAAGAGTCTTCTTCCAATAACAAATAAAACAATTACATCAAGTTGTTTAGGATGTTTGTTTTATTTTCTAATACACTAAATGGTGATAAGAAGAAAACGTTTAATCTCCAGTATGGAAATTGACTATGATACTTCATTTCGAAAAGTTAAATAAATAATCAGTATTACAAAATCATCAAGATGTACTTTGTTCTTTAAGGTTATGAATTAATACATCATTTGATCAATCGATGATCATGACTCTCGAATGATTAAATCATCTTCAATAAAGGAATCAAGAATGCACATTCAATTTCAATCAGTAGAACATTATACACTATCTTCGAGGGAAAATCAAGTTATTAAACCATCCATAATCTTATCAGGTGTCTATAAGATGAACATCTTAATAGTTTAGCCATTCCTCTTATAAGATCAGATTATTTATATCTTCTTTCGCACTAGCGGCATCAATGTATAAAAGAGGTTTTTAGAAAAAGGCATCAAACCGATGATTAACAATTTAGATGTATATCTTCATTTGCAGGACATCATCAATGACCAAATAAATTCATCTTTAAAGGGAATAATAAATTGTTTTAAGCAATGCAAAAAGAAATTTTGTTTTGGCTAATTTTAAATGTTTTTTCATTTTCAAAAATTTTACTTTTCTTCCCTCCAGAATTATTTGGTGATTTTTGATTTTGAGAATATTTGTATGGCATTAGAGCTTGTTTTAAAAATAAAATTAATTTTCTTATGGATATTTTGGTTGGAAATTATCCATTCTATTAAAAATGGCATCATTTAGTTAACTTTAGATTAAAGCGTCCGTAAGATTAAAGGTACATCCATAAGTTCAAAGGTATATCCATAAGTTCAATGACACCATCTATTAGTTATATATATAAAATTAAAGGTGTATCCATTACATTACAGATACTTCAACTTTTTTATTTTTAAAGACTTCCTCGATTTCAACAAAAAACCCTATCAAATTGTACATTCATCTCTCTAAAATTGTTTGTTGATTTTGAAAACTTTGGGAATTTTTAGACTTTGTTTACAAGAAAACCATTCATCTACATTCATCTCTCTAAAATTGTTTGTTGACTTTGAAAACTTTGAAAATTTTTAGACTTTGTTAACAAGAAAACCATTGTTCTTTTGGGTATTTTTGGCTGTTATTTGTTCATTCTGTTAAAAATCCTATCATTTGGTTAGCAATTCATCCATTAGATTGAATCTACATCCATTAGATGAAATGTATATTAGATTGAAGGCATTTAAAAGACATCTATCCGGTATTATAGATTAAAGCCATATCCACTTATTGATATTAAATATTTAACCATTCTTGTTCAAACTTTTAATTTATAATCTAAAATTCTCTTCTTAATCATCTACACTACAAAATTGTGGGACTACTTACAAAAATAGGATTAAAAACATTACCTTCTTAAAATGTTGATAACTTTGGCAGATATAAGTAAATTGAAATTTTTCATAGACAATTGGAAAGCTTATAAAATTTGCCGTTAAATGATCATATTCAAAAGCTTTTTGATTAATAGAAACGGAGATTCAATGTGATAAAGATAGGTGAATTTTTCGTATTTTGTGATTTTTAATTGTTCAAGTTTGGTGGGCTGCATTTTCTAGAAAAGTAATTGGAAAAATATAAAATTGAACTAAATTAAACCTTGACCTATTAGCTTTAAAATAAGACAAAGAAAATTAAAATATCTTGATTGGTTCGAAAGTTATAAGTAAATGTATGACACGAAAAAACGCAACGATTCTAGTTGAGACAAACGGAGTGGGGAGGAAAATACGGAATTATGCGTTTTGTTCTTTATACATATTTACTTATAACTTTTGAACCAGTCAAGATATTTTAATTTTCTTTGTCTTATTTTAAAGCTAATAGTTCAAGGTTTAATTTAGCTTAATTTCAAATGTTTCCAATTACTTTTCTAGAGAAAGCAGCTTACTAAACTTGAACAACGAAAATTCACAAAAAACGAAAAATTCACCTGTCTTTATCACATTGAATCTCCGTTTCTATTAATCGAACAAGCTTTAAAATGGGACCATTTCACGGCAAATTTTATAAGCTTTCCAATGGTCTATGAAAAATTTCAATTTGCTAATATCTGACAAAGTTATCAAAATTTTAAGACAGTCATGTTTTTAAACCTATTTTTGTAAGTGGTCCCACAATTTTTACCGGTAGTGTATTAAACTTGAGCAGTTTAAATTTTTTTAATAATTTCTGAAATAAAATGTTATTATATTGTTTAAACAATTGTGAAACATAGTAAAAATTGTAGAACCCACATGGAAGACTATTATTAGACCATAAAACACGCCTCAATATTATCTAAAATCTATAAACAACTATCTCTTTCTTTATCAATTTTCTGCCTTTTTAATTTTATACATTGATGAAAATGTTAAACAAGATAAGAATCTGAACATTTCTCTTGCAAAATCAGATTCTTAGTGTCTTCTTCAACAACACCTATTTACCAGAATTGTTTGTGACGCACTTCTGCAAAATCAGTCTTGCTTTTAAGGTACCTTTCTTCGGAACGCGTCACTTTTGTTAATTTAATTAATTTTATTAATTTTTTTCAAGTGTCAAAATACATTTTCATTTTTATCTTCCACTGTTAAACATCTTTTGAATTTCACGAAACTGTTATATTACGATTGTGGAAGAATTTTCCAAACGGTTTTTTAATCAATCCCACCGCTGCCACCTGTGGATTTTTTTCTTCATTTCTTTTTAGCAGTCATGTTTTTATAAAGGATTGTTAAATACTCCAAACATCAATTTTCCATCAACGTGATATGGTTTTCATTACGAATTAAATATCACAAGGGGAATTAATTTATTACAACCCAAAACTCGACGATGTATCTCGATCATCAAAAGCGTTTAAGAACACCATCATCGTCTCTTTGTTCATCAATTTCCCGCTTTTTTATGCATTCAGCAGCATTACAGAGATCTTATTCAAGTGGAATAGTTTTTCACGAAACTGTTATAGTATACGATTGTGGAAGAATTTTCCAAACGGTTTTTTAATTAATCCCACCGCTGCCACCTGTGGATTTTCTTTTTCATTTCTTTATCGCAGTCGTTTTTTTATAAAGCTCGGTTAATACTCTAATTTTCCATCATCGTGATATTGCTTTAATTACAAATTTAAACCACATGTAGGATTAATTTATTATAACCTAAAACTCGACGATGTATCTCGATCATCAAAAACCTTTAAGAACACCATCATCGTCTCTTTGTTCATCAATTTCCCGCTTTTTTATGCATTCAGCAGCATTACAGAGATCTTATTCAAGTGGAATAGTTTCTCTTCCGAAAAGCAAATGTAATGGATTCAGCATGTGACATTCTTGGCCTCGAGGGGACACGTGTGCCGAAAGATGTCTCTGGGAAGAAGAGATTGGTGGTTGTAATTTTGCTGGGGTTGGTTTGCGTGTGGATTCAAAGGCAAAGTGCTCACGCATACGCAGCTTGGAACGTAGTGTATGCTCGAGTGCAAAAGCGATTCAAAGAGTTAAAAGAAGAACTCTGAAACAGCATCCACTCATCACGCGGCGTGTAGTCGCTTTTACATAAGCGACCAGGCCGCCGGGCGGCGAGACCGAACGCTTTTACAACTCAATGCGGGGCCTGAAGGCCCCTTGGGCCCTACCCCGTCCCAGGATTCTCTGTATATATGCATGTATGGATGTACGCAGCTCTTCTGACCCTCATCTGCAGGACATTGTTTGTACGTTTATATTCTCACAAAGCGTCCCTTCACAGAACCAAAAAAGACAGCACATCTAGGAGCACCTGTGCCTTCAAAAATGGCACCGGATTTTACGGTTTGAGATTTCCATCGATTTCTGCGATGCTTGACTGTTGAAGGACTTCAGCTTGTTTGTTGCTTCGGAAGTGCATGCCACAAAAAGTGCTCCCAAGGTTGTAATGTGGATACGGTACGATGCACATGTGTATATGGACTGATGCAGGTTATTATCGTTAAACCGATCGGCTCGTTAATAACTTCGAGGCACCTCTTACAAGCTCGTTAAGATACTTTTTTTCGATATTGAACGCGAATAATCATGGTAGCTGGCATTTTCAGGATTAATCACCATACTCTGATTTATAACCTAATTATGAATGAAGACTTTTCAAAAGTCACTGATCCAAGAAAAAGATTTTCTCTTTTTGTTTGCTCGCCTCGTCGTCATTTGATTAATTCATATTGATGCTTGTGTGTGTGTGTGAGAAATTCTGGTAGGAATACTCATGAAACTCAATTCACGAAATGTATAATGCGGAAAAAATTGCAACAAGTTTTTAAAGTTGGCTTTAATTGGGTGCATAAATCGCGGCTGGAAACCAGAACAAAAGTGTTTTGTACGAGAGTTTTGTAGTTGTATATTTTTGCCTGGAACGTAACTTAATTAGAATAGGAAGAAAAGCTATGAAGAATGCAAATAGAAAACGCTTGGCCGATAAGAGGTACAAGCTGTAAACACAGGTAGGTACAATGTAGCTAGAATATTACAAGGAGAGAGTCATAAGTCTTCGGTTTGCAAGTCTCACTATTGCAATCTATATAGCACCTAATCTGCAGACAATATTCTTTTTGGTACCGCGGACAATCGAACGGAGAAAATGCGCCTGCCGAGATATATATAATGTAACATAAAAAGAAAGTTTACTGACACGAAAAGAAGCAGAACGATTTCTCTTGCCTCGTTTCACATTTTGACAGGCTGCGCAAACAGAAAAACAGATCCAGTTGATTCGGGCTATGTTTATTAAGGTCAGTTGATCGAACATTATGGGAGAAAATTGCATTTTGGGATTTATAGAATACCTTTTTTTTTTGCAGAGAAAGAAAAGTTGGAGGTATTTGGAACTTTCGTAACGGCCTAATGCCATTTAGATTGCCCATATCACCGGCATTCTGCCGTTTCGTGACGAGGATTCAATTTCCTCAGAGAAAGGTGATTTTTCGGGAGGGAAAAATCAATTCTGCCACAAGGTTGTGAGACTCCCTTATCCTGGACGATTCCCCAAATTGATTTCGAGCTTTTCGAGTGCTACCCTAGATTCTAGAAAGAGAGAGAGAGAGAGAGAGAGCCTGGGAAGACCTTATCTTGTGCGACATCCCTCGTCCTTCTTATCCATTATACGTTTGCTTTTTCCGTGTATCGTTTCTCCTGTTCGTTTCTTCCTCTAACGAGGTCTGAGCGAGTTTCTCTGGGTACATAAGATAGCGTATCCTCGGCAGTGGGTACTTGGATCGCGACTACTTTTAGTTCCGCCACGCAGATCAATCTTTCAATTAGGTGCAGATTTATGGCAGGCAGGGCACGCTCCGAAGCACTTACACGCGCAAATAGACAACCACGATACTTGCATCTGCTTTTCCGCTTTTTCTAGAAAATCGTGTTCCTACAAAAGCTACCAGTTCGCTTGAAACGTGACGAAAATCTTAAAAACTTCATCCGTTCTTAGAAGATGAAAAATAATTAAGGAGGTATGTCATGTTATTCTGCGCGTGGAAAGTTGCAATTTTTTTTTTATTTCTTTCGCTAATTGTGTCGGGAAATATATAATATAATATTATCTAATATGCTTCAATATAGCTTCTGGATCCACTTTTAAACAAAGTAGTGATAAATAGTAGTTTTTTGAAGATGAATCGTAATACATCAAAACACTAATAAGGAGTAGTTTTTTAAAGATGACTCGTAAAACATCAGAAAGTTACAAATAATAAAAAGTGTTTTGTTTTTAAAGATGAATCGTAATAGGGGGTCGTTCACATACCACGTGGACAGTTTTTTGGGGAGAGGGGAGTCAAAACAAATATCCACAGGATATCTGAAGAACGCTTTAACGAATTTCCACAACACTTGAATGGCTTATTAATCTGAATTTTTAATAATTTTTTTAAATTCCAAGTATTCTATACATTTTACAATTGTAATTACTATTTTTCTATAATTTTTCTTAAAATTTCGAATCTTTTCTCTCATATTTAACGTATTTCTATCTATTACCAATTCATTTTGTATTTTATCACTTTTTCTTCAAAATTTCAATTATTTTCTTTAATTTTTAATTATTTACCTAAAATTATAATTATTTCTTTTAATTTTTAAATATTTTCACTATTTTGCAATAATTGTTTTCTCAAATTTTAAATTACATTCAATATTTTTTTTAATTTCCTAAATTTTTCAATTATTTATCACAAATTTCAATAATTTTTATCAATGTTCAATTTTTAAAATTATTTTTCTATTGTTTTCTTGAATTTTCAATTATTTATCACAAATTTCAAGTATATTTTTTTATTTTAAATTATTTTAGTAAATTTGGAATTCTTTCTCCGATTTGTGAATATTTTCAATATTTATTAGTCAATTACCTTAATTTACAATTATTTATCTACTATTTCAATAATTTTTATTAATGTTTAATTTTTCATATATTTTTTAATTCTTTTCTTATATTATAAATATATTTTGTAATTTTATAAATACATTTTTCTGAAAATTCAATGATTTCTTAGACTTTCAATTACTTTTACCATTTTAAAATTATTTTCACCAATTTTTTAATATTTTAATTATTTTTTAACTAATTTACCAAACTTTTCGATTATTTTTCGATTAATTTAAAAAATTTTCAATGATTAGTTTTACAAATTTTAATAATTTTCTTCTATTTTCAACTGTTATTATTATTCTACCACCTATTTTACAACAGTTTTAATTAAATCTTTAAACTACAAATATTTTTTACAATTTTTAAGTGCTTTTATAATTTTAACTATTTTTCTTACAATTTCTATTATACTTTTTCAATTTTTTATTAATTTCCTAAATTTTCAATTATTTCTCTCACATTTCAATTACTTTCTTCAATTTCTAATTTTGTTACTTTTTTCAGAATTTAAATTATTTTCTTCAATTTTCAATTATTTACCTCTGATTTTTATTATTTCATTCAATTTTTAAATATTTTCATTATTTTGCAATTGTTTTCTCTTTTTAATTATTTTTTAATGATTTTTCTAAATTTCCAATTATTTATCTCAAATTTCAATTAATTCTTTAAATATCAATTACTTTCATCAATGCTTGATTGTTTTTACCATTTTTCAATTGTTTTCTTTTATTTTCAATTATTTACCTCAAGTTTTAATTTTTTTTTCAATTTCTAAATATTTTTACTATTTTGTAATTGTTTTCTCAAATTTTAAATTACATTCAGTAATAATAATTAAAATTATTTAATATATTTTTTTTAATTTCCTAAATTTTTCAATTATTTATCTCAAACTTCAATAATTTTTATCAATGTTCAATTTTTAAAATTATTTTTCTATTGTTTTCTTGAATTATTAATTATTTATTATACAAATTTCAAGTATATTTTTTTATTTTAAATTATTTTTGTCAATTTGCAATTCTTTTCTCCGATTTGTGAGAATTTTTAATATTTATTGATCAATTACCTCAATTTACAAATATTTACCTCATATTTCAGTCATTTTTATAAATTTTTAATTTTTCATGTTTTGTAATTAATTTCTTATATTTTAAATAAATTTTATAATTTTATAAACACATTTTTCTGAAATTTTAATTATTTCTTAGACTTTCAATTACTTTTACCATTTTAAAATTATTTTCTTCAATTTTTTAATATTTTAATTATTTTGTAACTAATTTACCAAACTTTTCAATTATTTTTTAATGAATTTAAGAAGTTTTCAATTATTATTTTTACAAATTTTAATCAATTTCTTCTTTTTTCAACTATTACTATTATTCGATCTACTATTTTACACCACTTTTAATTAATTCTTTAAATTGCATAAATTTTCTACAATTTTTAATTGCTTTCTTAAATTTCAATTATTTTCTTCAAATTTCAACTATTTACCTGAAATTTTAATTATTTCTTTTAATTTTTAAATATTTCCATTATTTTGCAATTCTTTTCTTAAATTTTAAATTATTTTTTAATGAATTTTCCAAACTTTCAATTATTTATCTCAAATTTAAATTAAATCTTTAAATATCCATTATTTTCTTCAATGCTTAATTGTTTTAACCATTTTTCATTTTTTATTTGAATTAAATTTTTTATTTTGCTTTCTCATATAGGAAGTATTATTACTTTTTTTTTCTTAAATTTCAATTATTTTCTTCAAATTTTAATTATTTACCTGAAATCTCAATTATTTTATTCAATTTTCAGATATTTTTATTATTTTGCAATTGTTTTCTCCAGTTTTTAATTATTTAAATATGAATTACTTTCTTTATATTTTTCATTATTTTTACCATTTTACAATCATTTTATCCAAATTTTAAAGATTTTAATTATTTTTCAATTAATTTTCTAAAATTTCTAAATATTTATGTCAAGTTTTACTTATTTACTTCAATTTTCAATTGCCTTAATCATTATTCAATTATGTTTTTTAATTTTAAATATATTTTATACTTTCATCACTTATTTTTCTCAAAGTTTAATTATTTTCAAAGTAATTATTTTCTTTAGTTTTGCATTATTATTATCATTTTCAATCAGTTTCTTCGATTTTTATTTTGCAATTAATTTTATAGATTTTCTTTCCTCCTAGAAAAAGCTTTGTGATCATTAAGATTTTCGATTTTCCAAAAATAGTCTAAATTGACTCATTTTCATCTGAAATGCAAAATTTTTTCATTCTTAAGCCAATGTCCAGAAATGTGTGTGTGTTATATTATTTTTTAAAAAAAGTCTACGTGGACATTTAGAGGGGGGAGGGGGATCAAAAAGTGATTAAAAATTTTTTACGCGGTCAGTTAGGGTAATACGGGACAAACAATATTTAAGCAAAATTTGCAGACTTTTAATTAACCACGATATGAATATTTTAACCTCAGATCACCTATTTAAAATATATTCATATCGGACTAACTTAAAAGTCTGTAAATTTAGCTTAAATATCGTTTGTCCCAAATTACCTCATGTCCCGAATTACCCCCACTGACCCTATACATCAAAATTATAAATTAAAATGTTTTAAAAAGATTCTAATGATTTTTTAAATATATCTATACCAATGGTTCGCGTATCGTGAATTTTCCACCGAGATTATTCACACACTAAGAATATATAATTATCAATAATAGAATAATAATTCCTCTAATTCATACTTTCAACAATGTGATGATAGAAAGTGGCAGAGCATGAACACGGATGAAGCATTTATATTTTTACGGTTCGCAGTTTTAATGCTAGAGTCAGCTATCACACAGATTAGATCATAATTGAATTTTATTAAAGTACTCAGAATTTAAGGAAAATTACACCTTGTAGGTAATAAATATAATGAACAATTACTTTTTTACGTCATTAAGTTTCCAGGGCACATTAGAGGTAATATAAATTAAATTTAGCAACTCATGTGAGAAGAGCATTAAAACGAATTTGGATGAATTAATAATAAAATAATTAGAGAGATTTGAAGCGCATTAACAATCATAATTATTCAACAGTGCGTACTAATTAAATAATGAAGAAATTATCACGCACTATAAGGCCTTTTTTTTTACAGTATATACATTCAGAAAGGAAAATATTATTTACTTTTATAACAATAATTCCATTGACACAAAATACTATACGTAATGGTTTGTTATAAAAAAAAAAAAATACCGGATTTATGAAAGCATTTATAGAAAAAGCCCGGAGGGAAAAACTGACTCCAGTTCACCTATCAGCTTTCCAATTTATAATTTGCGAATAAAAGTAAAGCGATGACATTATTTTGTTATTGATCATATGCGATAAAGATTGCGTGCTGAATTCTTAAAGAATTGCACGGTGTACGAAATATAAATAATGGTCACGTGTGGGCTGAGAGCAACTTGCTGTTATCCATGCGAGTCGACTATTGACGAAGCGATATAGCAACTCAATAATGTGCACTGAAGCCGGTGAAAAATATAATTAATGATCATGTTAATATCGAATGCTTTCTTCGCTTAATCGACCGCCTCATATAAATGAGTGATAAATATAAACTCGATGTTCTAAACATTAATTACTACTTAGCGAAATTATTCTTGTTTGTTTAACAAGCACCAGCATTTTTATTATACGCACACATTCAATGCCAAAACTGAGAAAATTATTACGTTGGCGAAAATGAATATTGTTGCGCCTTTCATCGAGTAATATATTATTAATTCTTTGCAAATAAAATACAATGACTGATTATTTCTTGTGTCAACGATTAGTAAATAAAAAATTCATTTGTTGGCATTTTTATCATTTATAATACATTCAAAATATTAATTCATGCATTTTTACATGAATTTATAAAAGCTTCTATTAAAAATTATTTTCTTGTATGAATTTTTTTTTTAATGAGTATTTTTGCAGTTTGCGTGTACTGTAATATTATCTACATATATTTATATAACATTTTCTTTTACTAATGGTTGGCATAGTGAGATGTTAGAAAATAAATATATTTTTAAAACAAAACGTGTAAATAAGGGGTTTGTGTAACACAAAAAAAATACAAATATAATTACAAAAATTTATTTATAAAAAGGAAAAATATACGATTTGGAATTTTATGAAAGAACTTAAAGAACAGAAGTTAAATAAACACCAGTCTGATAATAATGTTTTGAGTGGATTTATAAATTGAAATATAATCAAGTATAAAAATTGTTAATTAAGATATACATATTAAAGAAATTGTACTTTCAATTGAAGGTTATCTGGAAGAACTTTGTTCATTGAAGCGCGCAAGCGCTTTGTCGGCTTCGGCGCCCGACGGCCGCATATTATTCCTCAAGAATCATCGCACTCGATACTAAAAATATCTCCATTTCCGATTTATATATTCTAATTCATAAAATCGTGTTTACAAAAATAACATCCTCTCGATAAAATAAACCAGAATTTTTTGTACAAAAACGACTTTTATAGTTTGTTTACATGTTTCATTGATACAATACTGCAGTAAACGCTAAAGGATTTTATATTCATGATCCAATTTATTATGATTTATGAACGAAATAAAAAAGTAGATTTTTATTAAATATCCAGATTAATTTACAATACATATAACAATTATTACGTTACTAGGTTACTACTGCTCTATCGTTAAATTAATGTCTTTTTACGAAAAACAGTCTTCCGTGAAACAGTTCGTATCGTAAAATTTAATAAGGTAAATTAATGCCTAAATTACTTAATTAAGTTAATTAATTCAAGTGCATTAGTGCAATAACTGAAATGGAAATAATCTAAATCGTGGTAAATGACTTAATTGCGGCTCTGATTGTGAGCTAAGTTTAGAATTGACAATATAAAAAATTTACGTGAGCTTGGATTGCGGCAATTAGAAAATAGAATGAAACTTTTGTAAAAGGCAGGTAGAAAATTACGTCATTAAAACAGTGTTTAGAGTTGTTGACGTGCAATAATTCAATTTATCTCGAGTGAATCGACATACCCGTGGCAGAAGGGAAACTAAGAGCATCGTATTATTTATATCTTGATCATTGTGCCGACGAGTTGCATCATACGCTAAACGAACATCCTCTATATTTAATTGTAACTTGTGAATATTTATAACTAACATTGTTCTGAGCCTTTAACACTGCACACGTGCGAAACGTAATGGATTCGGCGGCACAAGAACAAAGTAAATACTAGCCATCCGGTAGAATTATTTGCAAAAAAAAAAACTGTATTAATAATTTACATATTAATGGAAAACCACACGATGATCTCTTATCTCGATATTGAGACTACAGATTAAATTAAAAAAATTAACTCGAAAAATTTCATTCTGCATAATTGTCAATTATTATAGGTTATGAGGTTAGGTTCTTCGGGCTCTTTAAACGTCAAATAGTAACTATTAAAAGTTTGGCTGATTATCAAATTTTTAGGAAAGATACAAATAATTATTAAATTGATACGCATCAAGTTCAAGAATAAAAGAATTTTTATTAGAGGGTAAAATATTTCTTTAAAAAATAAAGATGTAGCTTATCATACTGCTTTAACATTTACGAAAAATTTTATGTAATTACTTTCGATTTTTAGACAAAAAAAAAGGAAATATTTATACATAAAGTTTCTCATATTTATAAATTTACAAAGATTTTTATATTTATAAAAAATATTTACACTTTTAGAAAAATGGTGATATTTTCGAAGAGTAGTTTAGTCAGGTTTATATATCTATAACAATTACAAACATTGTGATATTTATATTCTTACAGAAAAATTAAAATTTTTACTTTTGCGAAGATTTATTATATCATACATATTATATATTGATGTAATTTTACTAGGGTTTTTATATTTTTCAATTTAAGAAAATATTAACAAATTTAAGATGATTGTTATATTTGCAGTTTAACCAAAATTGTATATTTACCTATATTTTAAAAAAGAATTTAGTATCTATAATTTTAAAAAAATGTTGATATTTACAAATTAATAAACACTGTTATATTTACATTTTTAATAAAATTTTCTTTATTTGTACAAAGATTACTATCTACACAGTATTGTAATAATTTTTAAGTTTGTACTATTATAAATTTTTTTTATATTTATACCTATAAATATTTTAACAAAGTTTTTTATTTCTACAAAAATGTTAAAATATACAAATTAACAAAACTTATTATATTAACAAATCTACAAAAATTGAATCTTGTTTATAATTTTGAAAAAATTTCTATTTTTATAATTTTTCTATGATTTTTATTTATTATCAAATTTACAAAGATGTTTGTACACTCACAAATTTACAAAGATTGTCATATTAAAAATCTTAGAAAAAATTTAAAATTAAAATTATGTCAAAAGATCTAAGAATAATTAAAAACTCTGTTTTTAATAGGATCAGTATCGAGGGCAATAAATACTGTTTTGATTTAAATTTTTTTTACAAAAAAAAACTTCATCCGTTTATTTCTTAAATAAATAAATAAAAATTTGCAATTTCGCTAAGATTATTATGTTTACAAATTTACAAAAATTGTTCTATTTATAATTTTACAGGGTTGCCATAGATCTGGAAAATCAGGGAAAAATCAGAGATATTCATCAAAAGTAATAGAAAAATTGAAAGAATCTCTAGAATAGATGTCAAATTACTTTTTTCTGAAATCTACTAAATATAAACTTTTACTAAATTTGAAAGTCATATTTTAAACATTTCTGAAAATAATCAAAGTTTGCAATCTGAAAAATATTTATTTTTCACAATTTTATAGTAAATATGCGAAAAATTAGTTTTAAGAACTCAAAAAGATGTTAGAGAAAAAGAAAAAAATTTGTCTGTAAATCGGGGAAAATTGTAATAAAATTTGTGACTACTGTGAAATTTTACAAAATTTTTTATGTATTTAAGTAATTTTAATAGGATTTTTGTTTTTTGATTTACGAAGATATTTATACTTTACAATTTAAATAACGATTGTAATGTTTGCACGTTTCCAAAAATGTTTAAACCTATCATATATTTTTATTATAAGCATTAGCTATAGCATTAGATTTATTATAAGCACTTTTACAAAAATTGGTATATTTACAAATTTACAAAGATCGTTATACTTACATTTTTAATACAATTATACTTATTTTTACAAAGATTGTATACACTTTTATAATAATCTTTGTAACGAATTTGTTTATTAATAGATACAACTTGATAGATAATAAATTCGTTATAATTGGCGCCCAACGTGGGGCGCCAATTATTGTAACGAATTTCTTTATTACTAAATTAATTCGTTACATTTTTAAGTTTCACGAAATTTACTTTTACAAAAATGTTTATATTTATACGTACTTCAACGAAGATTTTTATATTTACTGTCAAATCTACGAACATTATATTTTCAAATTAAGAAAAATTGTATTGTAACAATAATTTTACACAAATTTCTTTATTTACAAATTTCCAAAATTTTATTTTAAATTTTGTATTTACATTATTATAACAATGTTTTCTTTATTTTTACAAGAACTTTTATATTCACAAATTTTTAAAATTTAATTTATTGGTGACCTCCTACGTTTAGAGTCTTATTTAGTTGTCATTTTCTTTTCTTTTTTCTTTTAAGTAGATAATAATTATTTCTCAATTTAATTCACACCTATTGTTATATTTGCTGACTCAAATATTTTATAATATTATTTATTTTATTTTTTCATTTATTATTTACTTATTTCTTTAATTGGTTCCTTGTAGGACTGTCTAAAGGATCTTGTTATTTTAAATAAATAAATAAATTTTTATGTTTACAAATTAAGACTGTTTTATATTTACATTATTACGTAATTTTTTCTATTTGTACAATAACAAAGATTTTAATTTTTATACTTTCCTAAAGAAAGTTACAACTTCAACAAAAAAAACTTTTAATTGCAAATTTACAAAGATTATTATATTCACAGTTATTCAACTACTTTAATACCTTTTTATATTCATACAAGTTTAAAAAACAAGTTTTATGCAATAATTAACAAAACATTTATTTATATACTTTTACAAAGAATTTAACATTTTTTCAAAAATATTTAATACCTCTACAAAGATTTTTAGATTTCCACTTACACAAATTTTTATAAACCAAACTCTTCCTTATAAATGCCAAAAAATGATAAAAATTCACTCTTTTCCTTTCAATTATTCTCCCGAAAATTTTTAAAAATTTTTCCAATGCATTTTTACAGTTTAACAATTAAAAATAATTTTTTCGTTTCCCAATCCGACAAAACATCACTAATAAGCAACCCATCTTTCATTCTAATTTACTGGTGATTGTGAAAACAAATGAAATTGTAAACAGAAAATAATTATCCTCGCAAGATCTCTAATATATTAGAGAAAATTGAATACGCCACGTGTGTGCGACCTTAAATCTTTTTGTCGCATGCGTGAACCGAGACAGTCTCGCCATTACCGCATCGCAAAAGGACACAAGTGCAAAAACTAAGGCGGCAACTAACGAACCGATGAGGTATCTCGTTTTATCCGGAATTGCCCCTTAACTCGGCAAAAAACTAGAAAAACAATATCGCATCCTCCGCCATCTCTTTCCATCAACAACACAACACGTCACGCACGCACATACGTCCGCGCATCGCGGCGCACATGTGCCTCTCACAGCCTTAACATGGCCCCAATTCTGTCGAGTTTCGGCACCTTTTTATCGCTCATTTCAAAGCCGAAAAGCAGGTACGTACCCTGAGAAGTTCCGAGGACAAAGGAGCTTCCATCGTGGCACGACAAGTGTTCATTTTCTTTCGGGAAACCGGCAAAAGAGTTGAATTTCTACCGAAAGAGGCATCCCGCTACGGAGCGGCGGCCATATTTGACGATTGCCCCACCTCAGCTCGCGTCTGCGCTGGTCGCGCCACTTCTCTTCGCGGCTGGCATCGACCGGTTTTTCTTTTCATTCTACTCAGCTTCCAACCGTGCTGCCGAGGGCGCCATATTGCCTGCTCAGTCCGGCTTGCGCGCGACGCTCAGCGCCGCCTGCCACGAACCTCCTACGCCGAGAAAACGAGTTTGAACGCGACGATGTCCATCAGGTCGGGAAAATTTTTTCACGCCGGTGTGTAAGCTTTGACATTGAATCGAGACAATTGACGAGTCAGTAGTTGCGACTCGATAGATTCCCGTGGCGAAGAGTGCGGTAGTGGCGGCCATGATGGCTCTGACGAGACTAGTCTCCGGTTCTTGGATTTCGGCTTGAACCTTGTGCAGCTCCGTAAAACCATCAACGCGATCGGGATACACCTACGCGCACGGTAGAAGTCGATCCACCACCTTTCCCCTCGCCGACCTCTCTAGTCACCCGGCGTCCATTTATGGTAGGATCTCACACCTGCACGTGCACCCCGAAGTAGAATAAACTTTTGCCGGTGATTGTCTGATTATCTCTCATTCTCTTTCTCTCTCCAATGCGATACGTTTCTGCTTGAAGTCTTTGTCTTTTGGAGGGAAATGTCGAGTCGGTTATACGATCGTCGCAAGAGAGAAATTGTGTGAAACTTATCCGTTTCGGCGATTTTTCCAATGTTTATATTTTAGCGCGGGTCTATACTTTGTTCCACGAGAGAATAACCTCATAAAATGACGATTTTTCGTGCAGTTCGCGCAGAAAATCGTAAGTGTTGACGTGGTTTTTAAAATTCTACATCCCTTTTCTAAAAAAAATTACCTTCATATTTTAATCCTCAATACGTTGTTTGAGCTCTATTCTCTTCCCTCCTAGGTATCCAAGCGAGGACCAAAGTTTATGAGGGTTCTAAATAAAAAGTAATATTCAGTGCAATAAAATATTAAAAAATTGTTAATATTATAATAACGAAATTTTTAATAATATCAGGGTGTCTAGCGATCCGAGAAATCCGGGAATTTGTAAATAGAAAGGTATTTTAAAAGAAAAATTTTAAAAGGTGGCGCGATTGTATATATTATATTAATTGTATTCGATAATAATTCTTATTTTAGTGTTTAATTTAAAATATTTATTATTTTTCTGACCCCAAATTTATGGATTAAGCTTAAAAGTTTCAATTTTAGTATTTTAATCTTTATGAAATTTGAAAAATTGGGTTATTACAGATGATCAAAATACCTACAAATTACAAATTTTTGGTATGAAGATAGCAAAAAATAGTATTAAATTTTTATATCTTAAAGTCATTATAATTTAAATAAATTCCAAAAGTAAATTAATTAATATTCCAATTTGTTCAAACTTTTAAATTTCAATTAATTCAAATTTAAATGCATATTAATTACTTTAAAATAAGTAAATAATATTAATTATTTTTCATATACACAATAATTCTTTCATAATTTTTTATTTTTACAAAATTTAAAAATTTTTATTCCTTTCACTTTTGGTATTTTTTGTTTCTTTGTATTTGTCATTTTATTTTAGGATTTTCATTAATTATCTTCTTTTTATGCATATTGTTTAATATTACTTTACACAATTTTGTTATTATAACATTCACTAAACTTTTCATTTCGCTGATTTTCATAATTATTTCCATATTTTTAAAAATAAGTACGCTCATTGTTATTATAAAAATGTTTTTGGTTTAATTTGCCTAAACTTTTTTATTTTTACAAGATTTTTAAATTTCTTTTTATTTTATTTTTATTAATTCTGATTTTTTAGCAGAATTTGTCATCAAATTGTCAATCAATTTGTCATTTTGTCATCATTTTTCCATTTCTTAGAAACATTTTTTCTTTTAAATTGTTTAGTTTTTATCTCATAATTACGAATTTTTGAAAACATTTATTCGATGCTTTTATCTATATTTTGTAAATTTCTCAATTTTAAACTTTTTTGAAAAATTTGATTCTTTTATTTTATATTATGTAAATTTAATCTTGTTGTAAACATTCTCATTTTAACATCGTTCTTCTATTTCATAGAATTTCTTTTCTTTTAAAATTTTGTTCTCTTTAGTCTTTAGTAATATATTTTAAAGTTTTTTAATTATCTCCTTATTTTTTATTTTAGTTTAAAAAAAATGTCCTTAAATAGTTTAATTTTTTTAAAAGAGTTTCACTTTTTATATATTTTTATGACTTTATTTTATTCCTGTGTTGTTTTCTTAATTTTTTTCTAATTTCTTTAATAATGTCCATGACATTTTTTTAAATTGACTATTTTCTTATCTTTTTACGTTCTTCTTTTTTTATAATTTGTTATTCTTCTGCTGCTCTTACCTAATTAAGTCTTAATTTTGCGATGATATGAATTTTAAAATATTTTTTTGAAATTTTCTCATTTATTCGACATAATTTATTTGATTTTGCTTAAATGTTTTATTCTTTATTATCATTTATTATCTTTATCATATTTAAAAAAAATCAATTTCTGATTTATAGAAAAAAAAGTCCGATTTAAAAAAAAAATTAGATATTTTTTTTTTTTTAATCATGATTTTTATCAGCCCTGTAATAACAACATTAAAAAAGCTACTCAACTACTTTATAATATATTATTTCAAATTTGTAATATTTAATTTTCATTTTTAAAAATCCGGGAAAATTGTGCTCTAAGATCCGGGAATTTGCCGTTGAAATTAAAATTGCCCGTTTACTAGACACCCTGTAATGTATTTGAAATCTACAAATTTTTACGATTCTACTAATATGTATTTCTTTCTCTAAATATTTAATCTGAAAATTTTACATATTATAATTTTGAGTTTACAGAAAGTATTATTTTGTAATTTTCACGTTTAGAAACATAATTATATATCACTGGAATCGCCTGCAACCGTGCATTAAGAATATGTAGATTAAATTTTGTTACCTTTAATATTAACAAATATTTAATTTTTTTATTATACCTTTAAACGTAATTTATTGGTACCCTCATAGACTTGGGTCACCAGAAGGAGGGTCTTTCGAGATGAAGGTCGAGAGTTAACCTTTATGAATATAAAAGTAGGAGTACCGAAAGCAGGCAGAATTTTCATTGGTTCAAAATTTTTAAGAAAATATGTGCAAATTGTCCCCACCCTTCAAGAAAAAAAAGTTGCGCGGCAAAAGTTATTCTCTCAAGGAGAAGAGTATAGAAAATAGAAGGAATATAATTGTCGAGCAAAACTGCTCTCACCAGTGCTGACAAATTAGAGAAATGAAAAATCTCCAAATTTCTGATACTATTCTTCAAAAATCTTCAAATTTGCTTGAAAAATATCTTCAAATTTTAAAATCGTTGGTTATAAGTATTCCGAAACTATATAAAAATTAATATTATTTTTTTCAGATTATTTAATTTGTAAGTTCACGTGTTCTAATAATTTTTTTTTTTGTTAATTGACAACAATATTCAAACAACAGACAAGCATTTACTTTGAATTAGGTTAAATTAAGTCTACGTATCGCTGTAATCACCCGCCAATTAGAAAACATTTTTTGAATTTAAAATTGACCGTTTCAAGTATTTCAAAATATTTAATTCACGATTTCCACAAATATTTTATTAAAAGTTTAATTTAAAACGAATCTTGGATTTGTATCAATTTTCTTATTTATAGAAATTTGAAATGTAATTAGAGAAATATTTCAATGTATGAATGTAATTATTATTAGCCTACTCTGGTCACAGTTTATTTTGACTTTCAATCAAGACTCAATGTGTATTGAAAAAAATTTTATAATATAAAAATGTTAAAAATAATAATGATTTGAGTTGTTAATTAAGTTGAATATTTAAAATAAAAAAGTTTTTTGTTATTTAAATAGATTATGGTGTTTTTAATAAAATGTGGATTATTGGCTAATTTACAAATATTTGTTTTCTAGTTATTGTGACTATTGACTGGAGTAGATTTCACATGGTAATTTGATTATGAACTGATGTAAGTTCAAAAAAATTGTTTATATTTTATTGAGTGTAATGAATTTTGCAAAATTTCATATTCTGTTTTTAAAGAAAAAATATAAAAAATTGTACATAATTCGGGAATAAATTATGAAGAGAGGACTGAATCAGTGTTGATACGTCAAAATTTTGTGTTTTTAAATTTTGCCATCTGTTGTCCTTCTCGTACTTTTTGAAATTATATTGGAGGACGTAAAAGCTCTTAATGATATTTTATTACAATGTTTCCTGATTTACAAAACAATTTTTTTACTTTTTCCCTAACCATTTTTGAATTCTTAAAAACTAATTTTTTGTATATTTACTATTAAATTGTAAAAAGTAATTATTTTTGAACAAACATTAATTATTTTAACATATGCCTTCTAAAAATACATTTTTTCAAACTTAATAAGTCGTATCAAGTTTTTCAATAATTTATTAGCTTTTTCAGTAAGTCACAAATTATTATTTAAGAAAATTTTTTCCAAAAGGAAAATTTGTCTAATTATTAAAATTTAACAATATTTAAGTTAATTATTAATTGACATTAACACGTGTTTGATGAGGGATAAATTAGATCAAATATTCGACTCGATTCGAGCCAATTATAAACAATTATAAATTAAAGCTTTCTGACGGACAGTATTAGGCCATATTTACTCATAAACTCTTGGGAATGGATTTAATTTGTCAGAGTCTTTTAAAAATTTCAATTAAAATTATTATTATTATTATTTTACCAATTGTATTTATTTTTACCTTTAATATCACGACCTTACATAAAATAAATAAATAACATAATTTTCTTCTAGTTTTTTTTTTTGGTACGAATGTTAAACACTTTTTGCTAAGTTTAAAATGAACTGTTTGTTAAAACTGGAGTGAAATAATTGAAACTACCAAGTAATAAATTAAAAATTCCCTTCTCCCGAAAATTCGATTAAGAGATTTAATTGACTAACAATAAAAAATAAAAATCATTGCTGAAGAGGGTAAATATGTGAACGATGACTTGAGAAGAGGATGTGTGAGATTCTTCGGTTGATGTATAATGCATATGTTCGTTGCGAAATAGGCTGCTAATTGCATCCAAAGATATATTTACCGAGGCAAGCGAAGATTTATGAGAGTTGGACATAGAGTATAGGCGCCTCTGAACAAGGAGAAAATTTCGCGATCTCAAACTTCTTTAGATATTTGTTTCAATTAAGAGTTATTTGCTCTCATTGATGATATTTCTAGGCTGTGCCAGAGAAAAGACTGCTTTCTTTATAATATCAACATAAACTTATTTTTCATAATTATACTACTATTTTCATACATTCTTTTTAATGTTTATCAATTTTTTTTCATGTCTTTCTTTTTTTACGATGTTATTATTTTTTTCATATTTACAATCTTTTTAATTGTATAATCGAGCCACCGCGTGCAGAAACCGATTATGCGCTCAACATGCTCAATTTGGAGCTTAGATGCGGTTTCTGCACGTGGTGATTCAATTCGTTCAATCTGTGCAGTAGATATAAAATTATAAAAAAAACTAAAGCCTTTTAAAAACGCGGCATATAAAAGCTCCCAAATTAAAAATATAATATGTTTAATTTTTATTTATAAATAAATAATAGAAAAATGTTGACAAATCACAAAGTTTTGATAATAATTATAACGATGCATGATTAATTCCTTCCGCATCTTGATTTCACGATTTTTTCCTTATGCTCGGTGTTAAAGAAAAAAGTTTTTCGATATTGGTGTCGTAAAGGCATAAAAGCTTAAAAACAGCTCCGTTAAATGGGATCGAACAGAAGGGACGTGTTCAAGTTCATCCATGTGAAAAGATGAGAAACACACAGCAGTATACGTATAAAATTTCTCCATCCTCACACTTCACTACAATAATTCTTTTCAATCTTTATCAAGCTCGCTTTTTTCAAGCGTTCCCATAAAAAATAAATTCTACAGATCGGAAGGAAAAGAATGAAACAAAAGAAGGCAAATAGTTGATAAAAGGATATTTCCAGATTTCTTTTCAAAATCTATTTAACAAAAAATTAGCCAATTAAAAAATTCCTTCCAGTGTTTTTTTTTCTTTTTCTTTTTTTTTTGTCAAGATTCACACGCGAGTGAGGGTTTAATCTGGTACGACTATATTAACCACATAAACAAAATGGTCCCTGATTCGAAAATTTCTTGGCGAATGAAGTCACCGGCACGAAACACGAGATGCACCGATCATTTTAAGATTCGGCTGGTAGGTCCATCGTCTTTTAAACGGGTCTTAATAAAGGATACGCGAGGTCCATTGGACATAAATAACAACGGGCCGCGCTTGAAATACGTACCCCTAAACCGTGAATTAATGGAACGCGAGATAAACGCTAAAAGCATTTTCGAAGAAATTTAGAAAGAGGCGACAACGACTAGAATCAAGAACTCTCGGCTCAGAGTCCTAGGATTTTTTTTCTCCTTTCATTTGAACGAGACTTCTGCCAGATAAATGGCGTACCCGGGTTCTTTGCATTTTACAGGGGATCGAGATTCGCGAGGAGGACACGAGTGTCACGTAAGATCTTCCTGAGAATCGATCCTGCGGTTCGAAAGAACGTGCGATAAATATTCTCTCCCCTGATGTTTGTTCCAAGGACTTTCCGCATAAACGTTCCACTCGCATTCTCATAAATATTGTAGCAACGACTTCATTCCCCGGCGCCTTACTGTACGCTTTTCATGTACTAACCGATTGCAATAGGGAATCAACTGAAACGAGACTTGAATTGCAAATTTTTCACTGCCAAAAATTCATCCTTGTGCATTATATCTATATGTGTAGTAAGTTACCAAAATAAAAACAAGATTTAAGCATGCACTGAGAAAATAAGTTGACTAAATACAACCAATTTTTGATTAAATTTAGCAGAGAGAGGTTGTTGATATAGCACCTGCAAAGCACTTAATTGATTTTAGCAGAGCATATGCTCCGGTATCCTAGAAGTTTGATTGTCATCGCCGGTGTTTTGTTTGTTTTGTCCCGAGGAACCCTAACCTAGAAATAAAGCTGCTTGACTAGAGACTTATTTTCTCAGTGTGATTTTAGAGTATTCGAGGGCACTGGGTTTTATTTTTAGGTGTAATGGATATTTCTAGGTGAATGTTGAACATACTTTTTTTGTTACCTAATTTTTAAAAATTTATAAATACTACAAAGAATAACATTTTTTTGAACATCGGCGGTTTAAAGGAAAGAATAAAGGAGAAACATATTTTAAGCGCGGCGCAAATGTGCATAAGAGTGGGAAAGAAACTCATAGCGTCCGCTCTCTCTTACTCTTATCTCCCCACTCTTAAATTGGTGCCGCACCTCTGCGCTCCTTTTTTTTAGTTTAAGATGCAAACAAACTCAATTATAGTAAAAAAAAACTCGCCAATTTTTTTCTTCTCACATGTATCGAATTTCCTTGCAACTGCCACCAAATTTTCGAAAAATAGTAACTTTGTAAAATTAAAAAAATATATTTTACGTAAATTCTACGAAATCTTTTTCGGAAATTCCGTAGAATTTTTAGGAAATAATTATAAAATGTCTATAAGAAGTAGAAATTCTATGGAAATTTATCAGGAATTTGTTGGAGTTTTATTAGAAACGATATTTTAAATTTCAAGAAGCTTCGTGGCATTTTCATAAAATTTCCAAGCAATAAAATTTTACCTGTAATTTTATCTACTTTCTACGGAACTGAACGGAAATTCTAGAGGTATTTAAAAGAAATTTTATTTTAAATTGCATAAAATTCCTAAACAAAATTTATAACAAATTTATATTCCATGGGAATTCTACAGGAATTTTCATTAAATTTAATTTAAAATTCCGTGTAATTTCTTGTAAGTTTTAGGAAGCAATTCTAAAATTTCTAAAAAGTGGAAATACTACGGACATTTATCAGAAATGATATTTCAAATTCCAAGAACTTTTCTAACTTTTACGGAAATTGCACGAAAATTGTAGAGATTATTAAAAGAAATTTTATTTTACGTTGCGTAAAATTCCATCAAAAAAATTATATAAAGTGTATATTCCATGCAGCTGCTTCAAAAATTTCCCAGTAATTTTATTAAAAATTTCGTGTAATTTCCTTATAAGTTATCGTCAACTTACAGCAAAATGGAAAATTCACCTGAAACTTCACACAATTTAAATTTAAATTCTGTAAAAATTTCAAAACCTTATTGTTAAAAATATCCTAGAATATCTGGAAAACTATTATAAAATTTCTAGGAAATGAAAATTCCATGAAAATTTTACGGGAATTGGACAGAAATTTTATTCAAAATTCAGTGAAATTTGTTTATAATTTTTGTCAATATTGGCAAAATGAAAATTCCAGAAAATTTTCTAGGAACTTCTACGAAAATATTAAGAAATATTATTTAGATATTCCCTAGAATTTCTCGAAAATCAGCAAAAAATTTCTAGGATACGGAAATTCTATGAAAATTGTACGGAAATTCCGGAGAAATTTTATTCAAAATTTAGTGAAATTTGTTTATAATGTTTGTCAACATTTGCAAAATGAAAATCCCAGAAAATTTCCTAGGAAATTCTACAGAAATTTTAGGAAATATTACTTAGATATTCCGTAGAATTTCTAAAAAATCAGCAAAAAATTTCTAGGATACGGAAATTCTATGAAAATTGTACGGGAATTCCGGAAAAATTTTATTCAAAATTTAGTGAAATTTGTTAATAATTTTTGTCAACATTAGCAAAATGAAAATTTCAGAAAATTTCCTAGGAAATTCTACGGAAACTTTAAGAAATATTAATTAGATATTCCCTAGAATTTCTCGAAAATTAGTGAAAATTTCAAGGAAACGGAAATTGTATGAAAATTTTGCGGGAAATCTAGAGAAATTTTATTGGAAATTCAGTATAAATTTCTAATAATTCTCATTAACGTTCCGCAAAACAAAAATTCCTTAAAATTTTAAAGAAAATTGTACGAGAATTATAGGAAATACTTATTTAAAATTCCTTAGAAATTAAGAGGAACTACATCATAAGATTTCTAAGAGAATAAAATTCCATTTAATTCTATTGGAATTTCAAGAAATTTTAATAAAAAACATTTCTGAAAAATTTCAATGTAATTTTTCGTAAATTTCAGGAAAATAGAGTTTCCTCTTTAAATTCCCGCAAATAGTATACTTAGAAATCATCATAAAATTCCCCGGGTAATTTCCACATAAATTTGAGGAATATTTTATGGAATCCTCCATTATTTTTGGTAAAAAATAATTAGAAAAATTGAAATTTTCACTAAAGTTTCATTTTCAAAAACCTTGACTTAAAATTGCATAAAATTTAGTTGGAATTCACAAAAACTCAACGGGAATTTGAAGGAATTTTATTAAAAATTACTTGAAGTTTCTGTAAAATTTCCATTTAACTTTCCTCGAATTTCCGGGAAATAAAAATTTCTAAAGAAATTTCCACAGATATATTGAGAAATTTCCATTAAATTCTCCAGTAATTTCTACAGAATTTTATTCTAAAAAATTTGGTAACTTTCCAAAAATTTCCTAATAACAAAAAATTATCCTGGAATTTTCCCAAAGTTTCCGTGGGAAAATAATTTTTGACGCGAGATTCTTTTCCTTGTAACTTTAGTGAAATTTTTGAAAAATAGAAATTGTTCTTTTCGTTTGGATAAAATTCCCGTGAAAAAGTAATTTAATTACCAAAAAATAAAATTCTCTCGGAAAACTCTACTGCAATTTTACAGAGTTTTTGTTGAAAATCATGTAGCATTTCCATGAAATTCTTTTAAAATTCCACATAATTTCTTTTATACAAAAATTCCAGATTCAATTTTCTTAGAAATTATGGAGAATTTTTTTAAATTAACTGATAAAAATATAAATTCGATATAAATTTTCAAGATGTTTAAACAGGAATTACATGAGAATTAATTAATTAAAAAAATAACAAAAAAATTCCTTACATTATATTCTATTTAGCAAGAGTTGGAAAAATCACAACGGAGAATAATTTTACCAAAATAAAAATATTCTAGTCAGATTTTTTTCAGTCAAGTTGGAATATTTTCAGGCTTTTTTCTCAAAATCGAATTCTCACGCGAGTAATCCACAAAATCATTTGCACACAAACATATAGGCGTGGCATTCGTGATTCATGTAAATGGCGATCTCCTTTTGTTTGACAGTGACGAAATCGTTCGATACTGCGTCGACCAGTCTCGCTTGAAATTTATGGCCTGCGAGAACAAAAGTTACAAGAATTGTGGTCGCCTGTCAGGAACATCTTTCAAAACATTTAAGTTTTTTGTTTTCGTCTCTTCGCGTCAGAGACTGTAAATCTTGGGTCTTTTAAATAATAAAGTCATCAGAGAGTAAAAGCCAACCGACAAGAGTAAATAGAACCTGACCAAGTAAAAATATTCCACAGAGAGCACTATCTAGAAATTCCAACTGAATTTTCAGGCAAAATTGCGTGAAATGTCTCAAATATAAAAGTTCTAAAACTGGAATTTTCGTAGAACTTATGTAAAATTATCGGCAATTTTAAATTTCATCTGAAAACTTTTTAGAATTTTTGTGGAATTTTCAAGTGCAATTTTTATTTCTTAGAATTTAGAAATTATTTACTCTGCAGAAGTTCTAGGAAAATTTAGAAAATTATATTTAGATTCACTGATTACGAAAATGATAAAGAAAATTGGCAACTACTTCATTTTGATGGTAAAACTCATAAAATCCGATTTTTTTATTTTTTTTTAGTTTAACTCAGTAAATATTAAAAATTTCGAAAAATGTTTTAAACAAAGAATAGAGATCTCATGAAAATACATATTTTAAGCCCTATGCATTTTTTTGGTATCTTCAATAGTTTTCAAAGTAATTGATAAAGAATATATAGAGTAATTGGAGTATTGAATTAAGATGCATATTTTTAGAATTTCAGAAAAATGTCCGGAACAAAAGTTGTAGGTTTCATAAAAGTACATATTTTATTTTCTATGCATTTTCTCGAAAAAGTTAATTATTTTCGTGAAAAATGCAAAATATTCTATGGCAGCCGACGTTACCGCGCGGCCGAACTCCGTGCAGACTTTTGCATTTTTTTGCATTTTTGTCGAAAAATATTAATTTTTATGAAAAATTGTATAGAATATAAAATCTGTATCTCAATCAGATCTTAAACTTGTGTCTAAAACATTTTTTAAAATTTTTTGATTTCTACGAGTTAAACGCAAAAAACAACCAACTTTTTTTGGTTTTTATCATAAATTTCGAGTAATCCTCAATTTTCTCCACCATCTTTGTATTAAGCTCATCAAAATATGTACGAATAAGTAATATAGCATCGAAATCAGTTGGTTGACTTATTCGAAAATACATCCAAATTCCATGACGGTCAAAATTTTTTTTTTAAATCCCTAACTTGCAACTACATATCCTTCTCCACAATTTCCTATTTCTCTCGCACTTTCTCTATCTCAGTCTCTCTTTGTGTTAAAACACACACGTAGACAAAGTGGCGGTATTCTCGAGCGGGAAGCGCGATGTTTATTGGCTGACTTGCCGTAAATTAGCCAGAGCCGCGAAACTATCCGCCGGTCCCTGTTCGCGGTGAAAATGCAAGACTATAGTTTGGCAAGACGCGAGAGAATTGTATTTGGGCTGGATCTGAGCTCTTGAGCTGAGCGAATGATCCAGGCAGAGACGGGGTTAAAAGTAGAAACGGAGGGGATTAGGAAAGTTGGTAGCAGGAAGTCAACCGGATCAGGCAGGGGATCCAAGTCGTGGAAACTCGGGCGCAGGTTTGTTTTGGATAATACCAAGCACTGCTCCACTGTCGCTTAGCTTGACTAACGGTTAACGCGATTTTAATCTACGTATACACACCCGCTGGTGCGAAAACCACACTAGGCGAAATGAATGAGATTAATTTCCTTCTAAAATTCATTTGGAGAACAGAAGCTGAATTGGCGAAAACTTACTGCTGTTTCCTTGGTGAGATTTTATTGGAGGTGTGTCATTCTAGAATCTAGACTTTATTCTCTCGATGAAACTAAATCGGAGAAAATTTCAGTCTTGTCAACTCAGTTAAAAATTTCGTGTGAGTTCCAGTATGGGTTTCCGTACAGGATCCTTAATCTATTAAACAATTTAAATGACACTACAAAAAGAATATTGTTAACAAAATAATTCATTTGTCAGTAACTGTTGCACACCATATTTACAGTACCAAAAAAATCTACTGCGCAGCCGTAAGTGCTATAGAAAACTACTGCGCAGTATGTTAAGTTTTCAAAAATTGATTTAAAATTCTAGGTACATGGGATCCTATGTACAGTGTTCCCTCGAGGGTTCGTGCCAAACGAACTGGGAATGCCAAATCACAAGATCAGAATCATTGCAACAAATATTAAGAGTAAAATTTTGTAAAATAAAAATCCATAACTCTTTCATGTACTCGTACTGGGACACACTCCACCGTGGAACGAACGGTTCACACACGCTCATAAACACCGCCATGAACATCGCATTTTCAACCAAGATGCATAGTGGGCAGTCCTGACCCATGAGGTTGGAAGTAAATCCCTATCTTGCAAGAGAGCCAGGACACGTATATTATCCTGATGGGATTTGTTTACAAACTGTCATAACACCAGCGGTGGCCATCTTGGACTATTAGCAGTAAGGCACACCGTCAAACCATGGAGCGGCAATGACCTTATGGTGCAAGCTACGTCAACTAACGATCGATATGTAGAGCAGCGGTCGATACGTCGTTTATCATTAATACCGCGGGGGCGCTGCTATCGACGCAAACTTGAATTTTGACGAGGTGAAACTATCAGCTGTCACCTTATTCCATGTTTGATAGTGTCACGATTCGTGCCTTCTAAAATTGAAGTTAACAATTTGACTGTATTTTATTTTCTTGGTGGTTAACGCTGCCGAAGATCTTGTAGGGAGCTACGCGGAGTTGTGGGTGAGTTTCTCGTGTAAAAATTCTGGTCATTATATTTATTTACATCTCGTTCTAAAAAGTAAATAAAAATTAAAGTAAACTCAAAATTAAGTAAAACTGTGTTTTTCTGAAAACAGTGTTTATCTGGAAACAGTGTTTTTCTTAAAACTGTGTTTTTCTGAAAACAGTGTTTTTCTAATGATGCTGAAGTGCTCAACGTTTTAGAGAAAGTGATATTTGTGTGAGTATCGTTAGTATTTCTACATAACAGTTATTAATCATTAAAGAAAGTAGCAGTATTTGAAAAACTCAGAGAAACACAGGTAGTAAGTGAGAAAGAGATAGTGTGGGGAATAATACAAGACAGTAGGGAAGAGAGTAAGAGAAATTGAGGCAGTACGTGAGGGAGTAAAAGAAAAGAATACAGTAAGCAAGAGAGTGAGAGAAATAAATACAGTGAGCAAGAGAGTGAGAGGAATAGATACAGTGAGCAAAAGAGTGCGAGGAATAGATACAACGAGCATGAGAGTGAGAGAGAAAGAGACAGTAAGTGAGAGAGAAAGAGTAATAGAGATAGAAATAGGGATAGAGTTAGAGACAGAGATAGAGGGAAATAGAGACAGGGTGGAAGTGTCAGAGGGTGGCAGGGGGCAGGAGAGGGACGACAAAGTGCGTTCGTGTGTACGAACAGGAAGCATACGCACGTAGGGCGCAACAGTAGCCGTAGCGCCGGTTAATTAGGGTTTAAGTTTATGAGGTGCAGGCGCGCCTGCCTCACACCCCCTTCCCGCAACCCCGTTGAGCGTCCTCTGGCCTTTCCCCCTTCTCCTCCCTCTTCTCTATCCCCCTCCTGTAAACACCCCCCCTCGAAAGCCAACACCATCGTAAAGCTTTATAACGCATACACGACGTGATATCAAGCTTCACACGCGAGTAATAATAAATGCTGAACGTTCGCGGCCTCGCGAGTTTATCGCAGTGACCGACAATTTACGACGGTCCGAAACGGAAGGAGGATGAAAATAATGCTTAGGTATCCGAGAGGCCGCCTTTGATTCGCAAAAGCTTATGGCTAAGCTTGCAGACATTTAGAAGTGTTAAGAGACATTGACCTCGGATTTAAATTGGCCGCGCTCGGTTGGAATGTTTTGGAATTTAAGATTGCGCGTGGTTTATTCCAGCCGGAATTGGCTTTATTTAAAATTTTAATTGGGATTTAATTAGAGTTTTATTTTTCGAGAAAATGTACGCCTTTGGGGATCTTGTTTACGATGCGATGCGCTTTTGCTGAGCGGGGGAGATTAATGGCAAACTCTGCGGATTCTCGAAAAAGAAACTACTTTTTTTTTAGAATTAAAAAAGCAATTCTTTGTGCATTTTAAATTTAAAAATTACTTTAAATTTCTTTTAATAATTCTTAATAAAAATCTTTATTCTGCTTACCGTGACAAAAAACCAGATCAGCTTTAAAGAGTTTCACGTTTGATAATAATAGAACTCGTTGCAGTAAAATATTTGACCTGATTCACTTCTGTCGAAAAACTATATGTGAATAGAACTGACGTTAAAATTTGCAGGAAAGTATTCCAGCGAAAGTGTAAAATGTCACGTTCGCGCAACCGCTTCAAATTAATTCGACGCCCATTCGCGTGCAAATGTCAATGCGATGATTGCCGTTACTATATCAAATTTTACTATTTCTGACAATAAATTGTATCTTTTTAATAATAATACCTTGAAAAATGTAACCATTCTGAATAATCCTTTTTTTTAATTTTTTCACTAAAATTGACTGGATACTGAGTAAATTGTTTTAATATAAAAACCAAACTGGAAATTTACTATTACTATTCTACAACTATACTATTAATTAATTTTTATTTTATTAATCACTATTCTCTTAATTATTATTAATTTAAAAATTATTCAAAACATTACTTCGTAATATGTGACGCAAATAAGACTCTATTTAAATCCTCGGCTGAAACTATAGTGTCACGTGCTTCTTCTGGATCTGAAACGGCACGATCCACTTACGTTTCACATGCAATTATATGCAAATTTGAAAACTACAATACTAATATTCTATAGATCGAGAACCATCTACGGAATAAAGAGACAATGAGTCATAAATTTACTAACTAAATGATTCTTCTGGTAAATCTGGTAGTCGAGAATATTCGCAAAATTGCCGAATTCTACATAAGCAAACCCAAGAAGAAATTTATTAAACCTTATTATTAGTTAGAATTAATTATCTGTTTAAATTTTATTAACTTGAACATCTTTTATTTGTTTGTTCCTTGGCGTAACAAGGAGGGATGTTGACAATGTGATTCACTCCAAAAGGGAGATAGATTAATTCTTTTTTCACAATATACACTACTGTACTACGTCTATTTTGTAAAGGCTGCTTTTATAAGAAAACCTGGAAATTGTCTGCAAAGGGAGCATTGGAACAGGAAAATTAGTTTAAAAAGTTTGTTAAGCGTTCTTTACGGAATAATGGATAAATTTCTACATCAGTGACAGAAAACTACCAGAAGAATTTGGTTCATTTTTATCTACAGTGAGTACTCGGCAGTCGCTAGAAAATTCGAAATTTCCCCACCCTTCAAACTTCGCAGTCGTTCGACGCGTAGGCCACGCCCCTCGGACGAATTCAGAAACCGCCCATAAATCAAAAGACTATGAAGGATGAACGACCACGGAGTACTCGTATTAACTGAGGTTTGTATATTTTGCAAAGGTTATTTTATAAGAAAACCTGGAAACATTTCTGTAAAGTGATAAAAACGGAATAATACTAAAACCGATGTCGATCAAATTAATGGAAAAATTTCAGTGGCAGAAGACTCCAAGATGGATTTGGTTCATTTTTATCTTACCTGAGGTATGTATTGCATATTTTGCAAAGGTTATTTTATAAAAAAACCTGGAAAAATTTTTGCAAAGTGACCTAGCCACAAAAACGGAATAATACTAAAACCAAAATCGGTCTAATTAGTTTAAAAAATTTGTTAAGAGTTCTTTAAGGGATAATGAAAAAACTTCTGCATGGTGGACCCTCTCAAATGAAAACGCCCCTATTTATTTCTATACAATAAAATTCCCATTTTGTTCAAGTTTCAAATCTATTCCTAAAAAATATTGTTAAAATACAAAATTCTTTAAAATAACTGCCACATGCAATCGTTTTCCATTTTACTTTATCGATCAAATCTGAATACGTAAAAGTGGGGGTAAAGGGGGAAGTTCGCGTGTGACGATATCAAAACAAAATCTTCTGTCGCAGTGAATGTGACTTTGCGTGTTGCCCGAGTCAGACAAAAAACCGAAAGATAAGGGCTGCCAACATACAATGATACACGCCTCGCTTGAAACGCGCAAATGAGTCTCACAACAGGAACTTCCTTCCATTTTTGTTTCATACCAAGAACAAAACTCTACTTTTTAATTTTGAAAAAAATTCTAGATAAAAACACCGGAATAAACTGAATCTCTGATCCCCTCTTGAGTTTTTTGGTAAAAAGAAAATTAAACAAAAATAACAAACTATAGCAATAATAAATAGCAACAAACTACCAATAACACAAATCATTCAATATAATAAATTATTCACCTGAAAATATTGTTAAAAAGTGAATTAAACTAAACCGAAATAAAATTTATGGAACAAACAGTGCATAAAGTGCAATTTTTATCACATTTTACAAAAATACAGACTTGGAAATTGGAAAGCTATATATACATGAATTGAAAATTTATGCGCGAATTTGAAAGGTATATGTAGAGCTAACAGCGCTGCTGGGTGTAATTAAATCATGCCGACGGTTTTGCAATTAAACTCGATTATTTGCCCGTCGCTGGCCGCCTCACCCCACCCCAATTTAACTCTTTCAACCCCTGCCCACCCTTCAACGCCGACTTACCCCCGTAATATCTTTCGCGCGGTAATATTACCGCCCGAATGAACGCCACGGTGATTCGTAAAAGATGACTCCCGACAAGTCTAATTACAAGAGGACACATAACTAATGAAAAGCCCCCCCAGTTGTGTTACACGATAAATTGACAAGCGCACTTATTTACCTTGAGGAAAAACTAACACTGACAAATGATGTTACCCCGGTGATAACGTATATCGCAAATGTCGCAATAATTTTGCTTTGATAAAAGTAAACAATGTTGTATAAAATCGAGAATTATCACCATGCGAAAATTAGAACTTTATTTTTGAAAAGTATCTTGTGTTGTAGTTTAAAAACATTTTTTTATGCGCTGAATTATGGAAATTTTTACTGAATATGTTGAGTGTAATTTTTAGAGAATATTTTTTGGAATGTTCTTTTTAGATTTTGAGAATTCCACACGTCAATATCCCTTGGAAATTCCGTCCAGAATGTTTGTACAATTTTTGTGGAATTTTCGAGAGTTTTCCGGAAAATTGGGATTCTGATTGGTATTAACGTAGATTTTTCTTGAAATTTACGGAAAATATAATCTTGGGGAAACTAAAAAAAACTTTAACAAAATTATATTAAATTTGTTAGACTATATTAAAGTTTAAAATAATTTAGCAATGATTCGAATGGTTTTTTCTAAAGCTTAAAATTTCTTGTATGCAAATTTCGCTTTCTGGCACTCTTTCCCTAAATTATCAAGCATTTTAATAAAATTTATAATTAATTTTCTTTGCGTGTATACATGAAGATTTTACGGAAATTTTATTAAATTAAAAACAAGATTCGTCGAATAAACCACAGAAATATCTGAAAATTTGTAAATGTATTTTTCAATTCTTACAAGGATATTCCATAAAAATTACCCCTAATACATTCAACAGAAATTGCAATAAAATTACAGGGAAATTTCAAAAAATTACATAGAAATTTCAAGAATTTTTTATGGACATTCCACAGAAATATTCTACAAAAATTCTGCAGGGATTTCGCGGGAAAAATTTCGCGAAAATTTTCGAAAAGTAGAAAGTACAATAAATAATGAAATCAATCCCAATTATTTGCCGCTTAATTAAAAAAAAAAATTCAATATAAAATTCATATAAAAATTCAATTAGAAACATTTTTTTCAAGAAATGCTCTTTTAATAACTATAATTTAGATTGAAAGTTGCGCTTGGGAAGAAAATTACTTGATGAATCGTCGATTAAATTAATGTTATACTTAAATTCTTGCTAATAATTTATAGTCTTTACTAAAGTAAAATAACAGAAAACATGTACAATGATTGCCAAATATGCGTGTTTAATAGTAGTTTTCAGGAGCCGTCGCGTGTGCTACACATTGATTTCATGTGTGTAAGTACTTCCGACACACCCACAGACATGAAAGCTCTAAACTATTTACTCAAAGTTTGCGGACACAACTTACTCGATATAACTTTCAATCGTACCTTAACAAGTACCAACTCTATTTCAGCATGATTTATACATATCTCGTTTTATTTATAAAAACTCTCTAAGCTAAGTTTCAAAATCAGACAAAAAACTGAAATTGAACGTTTTTGCATCAATTTCGAATCATTTGTGGTTTCAAAACTAGTATGAAATTTACCACTTAATTTCATACCTTCTGTCTCAATTTCATTCCTTTCATTTTAAGTTTAAAGCTTTCGTGTCAATTTTAAAACTTTTTTCTCAATTTAACACTTTTTATCTCAATCTCAACATTTTCTTCTTAATTTTAAACCTTTGTTCTTAATAATACATTTTGTTTCAATTTAAAAAAAGATTCAAAAAAACTTGGTCTCCAAATGGTTCAAAAATTATTAAATTTAGAAACCGGAACATTTTTATCCTAACCTAAAAATACCGTACTCTTTTATAAATATAATAATATATCCTTTTATGAATATTTTCCACTTTAATTAAGAATTGTATATTCTTATCCTCATTTTTTCTCAGAATTCGTCAAATTTTCTTTAAATATTCATCTTCACTCTGAAGTTGCTTTCAGATAAAAAATAATCAATCCCAACTTCCCGTTTGTATTTAAAATCACTTGGTTACTTTCATTTTTTAAGATTAATGTTATTTTATAAATACCTCAGGCATAATGTCTTAATTTGCAGTTCATCTGGAACTTAGACGAAACAATCTCAGCGAAATTATACGAATCTTCTCTAGGCCCCAAATTTAATAACCGTTATTTTTTCAGCAGGCGTATAATTTCTGGCGGCAAAAATTCACCGTTTCAGCAACTTGCAACAGGTCTATTTTGACAAGTTTGGTTTCAGGTAAAGCTTTGCTATGCCTTGTTTAACAAAAGCGGTCGATACGGCCAATAAAGTAATTTAAACCAGAGCAGAACCGTGATAATTTACGCATAAATGCGCTCAAACTCTCGCTTCCGCAAACCTCACAAAACAAAATATTTGTGTCATTCACAAACACAGTTGGATTCGCCACAAAATTCTTCACACCATAACCTCAAACTTTTCACCAAAACTGTGCACTTCAACTTTTTTTTTAAATGAATAGAAAAAATTGGACATTAATATTAGCGTATTCTGCTGAATTTAAAACTTGTTAAAAATGACAAATAAAGTTCACAATCCTGATAAAAAAAAAAGTTTTTGGAAGTCACGTACTTTAGTTTTTTATCGCTTAACAGAAAAAGGAGACATATACCAAATTTATGTTTTACCTAGAAACAAAAACATAATTTAAATACTGCCAGCGGACTTGAAAATTGAAAATAGTAAAAAAGGTGACTTTTTAATTTAAAAAAGTGAGTAAACAATAATGAGTTTGATATTATTTATATTAATTTAGGGCCCGCCGGCAGGGAAATAATTAATCAGGGCTCCCCAAAATCAGTAGACGACACACCAACAGCTGTTGGCCTTCGAGGGTGTATGTTATACCAATGAATGTATTTTAAACATTTTTAAATTTATGACAATAATTTTAAGATTAAGGAAAGCCATTTAAATTTAAAGAAAATAATTCTAAAATAGCAAAAATAATTGAAAAATGAAGAAAATAATTGAAAGTGACAAAAATATTCATGTTTGAAAAAAAAATCGAAAAATGAAGACAAGAATTTCAAAATTGAAACAAAATAATTGAAATTTGAATAACGTAATTGAAAACTTTCAAGAATAATTGAAATTAAAAAAAAATATTTGAAGAATGATAAAAATAATTAAAATTAAAAAGAAAAGAATTCCAGACTGCTGTAGAATATTAAAAATTTCAGTACAATAATTAAGATATTGACAAAATAATTTAAATGTAAAGACATTAATTGAATTATGACCTAAATAATTAAAAGCTGGTGTGAAAATTAAACTATTTAGACAATAGTTAAAAAATTAAAAAAAAAGCTAATAGAGGTTTCAAGAAAATAATTGGAATTTGAAGAAAATAATTGAAAATTGACAAAAAGAATTTACATATGTAGAAAACAGTTTAAAAATGACAAAAATAACTGAAATTTAGAAAAAAAAAATGAAAAATGTGGAATATAATTCGAAAATGGAGTAAAAAATAAAAAATGTAATACATTAATTGCAAAATTGTATAAAATAATTAAAAAATTAACGAAATAATTTAAATGTAAAGAAACTAATCGAATAATATTATACATAATTGAAAATTGGTGTAAAAGTTAATAAATTCATGACAATAATAAAAAGATTGACGAGAATGACATTTAAAGAAAATAATAACAAAAAGTCCTTTTTATTACAAATAAATGAATTTACATTTAAAAAAAAATTACATTTAATAACAAAAAGTCAAAACTATTTTAATAATGACAAAAATAATTGTAGTTTGAAAAAACTAATTGAGAAATGAAAAAAATAATTGATAACTTGTATAAAAAATTAAATATTTGAAGATAATACTCAAAAAATTGACAAAACAATTGCAATGTTAAGAAATTAATCGAATAATGACATAAATAATTGAAATCTGGTGTAAAAATTACAAATTTTTGGACAATAATTGAAAAATTGAAAAGAATATTAGAAGTTTGAGGTAAAAAGTTGAAAGTTGAAGAAATTAATTGAAGTTTGAAGAAAAAAATTGAAATTCGAAGAGAATTATTTAAAAATGGCAAAAAAAAATTTAAATGTGAAAAAAGTAATTAAATTTTGGAGAAAATAATTTAAAAAGTGTAAAAAATTAATAAATTCATGATAATAATAAAAAAGGAATGAAGAAAATAATTTTAAACTGGTGTAAAAAAATTTAAAAATCACGTCAGTAAATAAATTAAATTAAATAATTAAAATTTGTAAGAAGATAATTCTTAAATGGGATAAGTAATAAAAATATGAAAGAAATTTTTGCAAAATGACAAAAATACTTGGATATTAACAAAAATAATTGAAATTTGAAGAAAATAAGTGAAAAATAACAAAAGTAAATTAAAACTTGTACAGCAAAAGTTTAAATATTTCTGACAATAATTTAAAAATTAAAGAATATAATTGAAATTTTAAGAAAATGATTGAAAAATGACAGAAATAATTAAAAACTTGTGTAATAAATTTAAATATTCATGACAATAATTTCAATAATTCTTTATCACAGTAGAAAATAATTTAAAAAGTTGTAAAAAAATAATAAATTCATGACAATAATAAAAAAGAGTGAAGAAAATGATTGAAATTTAAAGAAACTAATTTTTAAATGGTGTAAAAAATTTACAAATTCATAACACTAAAAAAAATTCAATAAAATAATTGAGAAATGACAAAAATAATTGAATTTCAATAAATAATTAAAATCTGGTGTACAAATTACAAATTTATGGACAATAATTGAAAAATTGAAAACAATATTAGAAGTTTGAGGGAAAAAATTAAAAACTGAAGAAATTAATTGAAGTGTGGAGAAAATAATTGAAAAAGGTGTAAAAAATTAATAAATTTATGACAATAATAAAAAATGAATGAAGAGAATAATTTAAAACTGGTGTAAAGAATTTATAAATTTTAGGCGGTAAAAGAATTAAATAAATTAATTGAAATAAAGAAAAAATAATAGAAATAAAAAAAAAATTGAAAAATGACAAAAATACTTGAATAATGATCAAATTTATTGAAATTTGAAGAAAATAATTGAAAAATAACAGAAGAAATTGAAACTTGTACAGCTAACATTCGAATAATCCCAACAATAATTTAAAGTTTGAAGAACATAATTGAAATTTTAAGGAAATAATTGAAAATTGACAAAAACAAATTGAAACTTGCACAGCAAAAATTTAAGTATTCCTGACAATAATTTAAGAACTAAAGAACATAATTGAAATTTTAAGAAAATAATTGAAAAATGACAAAAATAAATGAATGCTTGTGTGATAAATTTAAGTATTCGTGACAATAGAAATTAAAGACTGGAGAAACAAATTGATATTTGGAAAAATTAAATTCAAAATCGCAAGAATACTTGAAAATTGACAAAAATACTTTAAAGTTGACAAAAGTAATTTAAAGAAAAAAATAATTGAAAACAGGTGTAAAAATGAAATATTTGTTGACTGTAATTAAAAAATTGACCCTGTTATTGGCATATGGGCGAATCCACAGAACCGGTCGATTTCATGTTACTCACAGATTTTTCTATTTTAGAAGTATCATATTAATCTTTTTCAAATTTCTACCAATTTATAGTATCCCTGATAACCAATTAAACTAAGAAAATTGAGTAAATGCAAACCTTTTCGTCTTATATAAAAAATAAAATAGAGTTAAGTTACTTAAAAATTCAAATTTGTCGTGTTATTCTAGGTATCAATTTTAATTCTTATGGGTATAACTTGTTCGGCATAGATTGAAACAATTCCAAATGATGGTGAATTATACTTAACTTAGTGTAGAATCTATTGAAGGCAGAAAAAAATATGTGCCCTTAATTAAAAAGAAATAGTAGTCGCTGAAAGTAGCGTTACTCATTATTTTAAAATAATGAAATACCTATACATTTTTAAAAATATTTTTTACGGCGATTCTTCGATTTGAATTTTTCAAATTGGTACTTGTTGTTTTTTAGCAGATGAACAAATCTAGGTATAATAGAACAGTGTGCGATTAGAATTAAAGAAAATATTACAAAAATTAACACTCTATATTTGATCGTGAACGATTCAAAACTTAGCCTTTTTTCAGGAGCACAACTACAAATTAAAATATAATGAATTAAAAACATGTGTGATTATTTAAAGACATTATTATAATTTTTATATACAAACGCCAAATTCTATTTTCAATTTATAATATCTAAAAGTTAAAAATAAAACTAAAATTAAAAGAAATTTAACTGAATGAAGGTATTTATAAATATGAAAAATGAAATAACCATTCATTTGTTTTATTTTCAAACTTGTATCAAAATCAATGTCAATAATGTCTGTTTAGGTATTGGTTCAGATAATTTAATTTTCAAAATAAAAAAATAAATGCTAAGATGAAATTATAATTTATTAATTATTACCTATGTTAATTGTAAATATGAATTGTATATAAATAATTGTATTTTATCATATTTTATTATTCAAAATGTTTTGCAAATATTACAAATATATATGCAAAAAACAAAAGAATGAAGTACACATTTTTCATTAAAATTTTCTGAACAAAGATTACATAGGTATTTTCGTTTTTGGCTTTTAACTCAAACGGCATTAAAATAAAATGGATCACGCAAGAAGGTAATTGTTCTTAAATACTTTTCAAATAAAATAAACCATAAATGAAAGGTGTGCTCGTAATTTGAAAATTTTTATTTTTATAAGTGAAAATCGACCGGTTCTGTGGATTTTCCCATATAAGCAAGCTAATTGATTTATAAAGTAAATTATTAATCAGGAACCCAATATCAGAAGATCCCCCTCCCCTCTCCGTAGCTTGAATAAATATTTTACTAAAAAACGAGTTTGTTTTTTAAAAAAAAAGTGAGTAAAAGTTTAAAAATTGGGGTTACAAATTTGAGGTTATGTTAAGAACCAATTTTGAAAAATCCCAACCACCACACAAAACACGATCTCTTTTTCTCTGTGAGCTTTTATCAAAAATCACAAACCAAACCGCCATCACAATTATTTACAAAATTACACGAAAAATTTCGCGGCGTTCTCAAACTTGCGTCTTGTCGAGTTTCCAGCAAGCGACTGACGAGTCCTGGTTTCCTATTTTTTTAGAAAGTGACAAAATGCGAAGAAACGTCCCGAAAAAAAAAAGATTCTCCGGATGCGTCTAGTGACCTAAAACTTTCTCTTGAGAAATGTTTTTTGTCCGACCCTCCAATAAAGTCCGAGAAACTTGCAAAGAAGTGATAATGAGGGGAATGGTGTCTTTTTAACTTTAGGTCAGTGGTGGATGAAAAAGACCCTAAAAAGGTAAGCAGCGAAAATTCCAAAAATGAAAATCGACCGACCATAAAAAAGTCAAAGTCCTCTCATTGTACCGGCGCGTAAAAGTCGGGAGAGGAGCCGTCGGAAGCCTCATAAAAAGTTGGAGGTATCTTTTACAATTTCGCTTCTTGCTACCTGCGGGATGTACCTGTGCAATTTACTTTAAGGTGCAAAAATATTCACTGCCCTCTGTAGACATTTTCTCTTTTAATTGGATGCTGAAAATTTTATTTAAAAATCTCCCAGTGCAAATTTCATTGTTTAATGAATCGAGTCTGCTTATTCGAGTTTTGTTGAATCCTTTCCAAAAGGCAAGTCTTAATCGAATTTTTAACATAGATTTTTTAATTTAAAAATTTTCTTAAATTTATGTATTTCTGTAAATTTTAAATTCGGGGAGAAACGATTATAATTTATTATACACGGAGAAAATTATGTAAAGTTTTTAAACAATTTTCGCGAAGGAATGACATTTTTCAATGTTTACTAAATTCTCGAAATTTATTTAAAATTTTATAATTATATTTTAAATATATTGAAATTATTAATAATTTTACATTTGGATTTATCCAAAAATTGAGTTTTTTTTTGTTTGAAATTTAAAATGTTAATTTTATTGATAATTTGAAATTTTTGATCAATTGAGATTGGGATAAAGTGAAATTTGGATCAACAAAAATTCAGATTAATTTGAAATTTGGGTAAATTTAAATTTAAATCAATTTCTAAATTAGCAGCAATTGAAATTTGAATTAATTGGGGTACCAAATTAAATCTAAACCAATCTAAATAAACTAATATTTAAAAATTGTACTCAGATAAAAATTTGTAAGAAATTGAAATTTAAGTAGATTATAATTTTAAATTGATAAAATTTACTTTGATTAAAATTAGAATCATTTGTTTATTTTTTGTTTGAAATTAAATTTATTTCAATTGATATTTTGAATTAATTGAGAGTGTGTTAAAGCGAAATTTGGATCAACAAAAAATCAGAATGATTTGAATTTAATTTGATAAATGAAATTTAGGTTAATGGAAATTTGGATAAATTGAAGTGAAAATCAATCTTAATTCAAATTAATTAAAGTAAATTAAAATTGAAACCAACCCAAGATTAAATAACTCACTAGAACAGAAATCAGATAAATTTAAATCGATTAATATTGAGGAAAATTCGGAAAAATAATTAAAAAATCAAAATCAAAACTATTTAGATTCAGATTTTTTACAATTTTTCCCCAAAAAATGGATTATTTGACTAATATTTCTGTCCCACTGGACTTAAATTTCATAATTAAATTTTAAATAAATATTGAAAATTGACATAATTTAAAGTTTGGGTTAATTAAAAAATTGCGATAAATTTCAGTTACGATCAATAAAGTTTTAGAGTAATTTGAAATTTGGGTAAATTTAAATTCAGATCGATTTTTAAATTAGTGTCAATTGAAATTCGAATTAATTACAGTATAAAATTAATTCTAAACTACTTTAGATAAATTAACATTCAAAAATTGAATTCAGCTAAAAGTTTGTATTAAATTGAAAATAAAGTAGTTTAGAATTTCAAATGGATAAAATTATAGCTTCTATTGAAATTAGGATCCTTTGTTTATTTATTGTTCGAAATTAATTGAAATTGAATCTATTTCTATTGATAATTTGGATCAATTGACATTAAAATAAAATAAAATTTGAATTTACAAAAATTCACAATAACTTGAAATTTACATGAATTGAAAATTAGTAAAATTAAAGTTAGGATCAATCACAATTGAGTAAATTAAAATTTAAACATAAATGACTATAACAGCAATTAAATAAACTGAAATTGATTGAAATTGGGAAAAATTCGGAAATATAAAATTATAAATAAAATATTTAGATTCTGATTTTTTTATAAAAAATTTATTATTTGACTATTAGTTGTGTGCCACTGTTTGCTTTTTAAACTTACTTTACTTTTTTTTATTTTCTCTTAAAATCCTCTGTTAACAATTTTAAAACAAATAGATTAAATGGCTTCGAAAATGTACGAGTCACTTGAAATAAAACTGGAATTTATTTCGTGGAGAATTTACAGCTGAGAATGGAGATTCTACTTTATTTTGATAATAATTCAGCTGGTATTATACTGAATGCTTTCTATAAAAATTAGGAATCTGTATCATTGCTCGTAGGACAATCTCAATGGATCGAATGGGTTGAGCATAACCCCAGACGTATTATAAACGCACACATAAACATCCCCCGGCGTTATCAGTTGTCGGACGCCGGGGCGCCGGATATTGTCGCATCCTCCGTTTTGCTCTCGCTCTACTCCAAGAGAGAAAGAGGCTCGGGAAATTCACAATGAGAGAAACGAGGAAGAACTGTCTTTTGCGCAGAAATACCTCTTCTACGTGACTTTGAATTTCTTACAATTTACATTCAACCAATACCAAGAAAATGACAAATTTTTGGTAAATTTGTCTCTCCTAGACTTTATTTCATTAATTATACGGAAAAAAAATTAATATCTAAATTTGGCGTTTAATATGAGATTTAAGCATAAACTATCTCTGAAAACAAACGTAAGATGTAATTAGTTCTTTAAAATTAAAAAATAGATTAATATATTTGATTAAAATATTAATAATATGAAGAACATATATTTTTATGGCAAAAAACGATATTAAAAATCTCTAATTCTGTGATATATGGAAAATGTAGAATATAAATATTTTCAAAAATAAGTTTTAGCTTATTATTAATAAAATTTAATTTATTGAAATTAATAGAGCAAATAAATTAATTAGAAGTTTGTTTGAGATTTAAAAGAATTGGTAAACCGTTTCGTTTAAAAATAATGGACAAAAATAATTATTTTTTGAAAGAAAATTTATTAATTAAAAAAAAGTAGTTTAATTTTAGTCAAATCTTCTTTATATCTCACAAAATGGACATTTTTAAATATTATATTCCCGATTAATAAAATACGTTGTAGTATAAGCTTTTTATAGGTTTCTAGGTTGTCAAATGAACATATCTGTAAATTAGAGATTTCATAAAAATGGCATTTTCTGATATAAAGTTTTGCAAAATAAAGCATTATATAAAAGCATATTATAAAAAGTTTAATTATAATGCTTAATTTAAATATATTTGTAATTCCCTGCAATTAAAAATTCCACTTATTTCAAGTTTTGTGATTAATTTTTTTTCGTGTACCCTTTTAGAATTGATGTGAATTTTCTTCGGATTGTTTTTTTATTTATTTTGTATTTTCATGAACTTAAATTTTAGTTTCTGGTGATTACAAAGAATTTTAATTGAAATTTAATTTTTTCTTATCCAGTTTAAATTTACCTGAATTTCTGTGGATATCCTAAGCTAAAATGATAAAAACTTGAATTTAGTCGAATTTTTATTTAATTTGTAATTTGATATCATCTAACTTCAATTTATTCGAATTTCAATCCATAAAAAATTCAAATTTCTTTAATTCTGAACAATTAGAAAATTAATTTAAACTTGAACCTGTATAAATTTTTATTGAATTTTTTTTGTCTGTTTATTCCAATTTATTGTAGTTTATCTTTATTTTAGATTAAGATTTAAAATTTTTATATTATTTTTCGGAGACGTAGAACATGATTTTTTTAACTGTGTCCAACTATAAGTTAAATTTCATCAAATTTTAAACCATAAAATATTAAAATTTGTTAAACTCAAATTTTCCAATAAAAATTCTACTAAAATATTTAAAATCAGAAGAAAACTGATAAAAGAAATTCAAATTCTACTAATTAATAGTTTTCTCGTAAAAATTAGTAAAATTCTTTGTTTTCTAATTAATTTTCTGCTATTTTGTAGTATTTTAGTGTAATTTTTAGTACAAAAATACTATAATAAATAGTTGTATATGAATTGAACTAATCTTGAGTAGTTTCGTATTTATAATTCTAATTAAATAACAATTAGTAGAAAACTATTATAAATTAGTCAAATTTGACTAATTACTAGTTTTCTCGTAAAAATTAGTAAAATCCTTTTTTTTTAAATTAATTTTCTGTTACTTTGTAGTATTTCAGTGTAATTTTTAGTACAAAAATAGTATAATAAATTGTTGTAAATGAATTTGACTAATTTTTAAGAGTTTCGTATTAAAAATTCTAATTAAATATTAACAATTAGTAGAAACTATTATAAATTAGTCAAATTTTACTAATTACTAGATTTCTTCTAAAACTTAGAAAAAACCTTTTTTTCTAATTTAGTATTTTACTTATTTTTTGTTTTCTACTTATTTTTAGTATTTTTGTAGAATTTTTAAAACAAAACGACTATAATAGTTATAGTTATAAATTAATTTAACTAATTTTTAGTGGATTTATACTAAAAATTAGTAGAAAACTAGTAATTAGTAGAATGGAACTAATTTTTAGTTTTTTTTTGTTTTTAAAATTCTACTTAAATTCTGAGAATTAGTAGGAAACAAGGTAGAAAACTGTCAAGACCAGTTAAATTTTACTAATTACTAGTATTCTAATAAAAAGTAGTAAAATTCTAATTAGTTTTCTACTTAATTTTTAGCATTTCAGTAGAATTTTTAGTACAAAACGACTATAATAATTAGTTATTAATGAATTTGACTATTTTTTATTAGTTTTATTATTTTATTATTATATAGTTTTATTATTTTTGGACTAAAAATTTTACTAAAATGTTTAAAATTAGAAAAGACTGATAAAAAAGTCAAATTCTACTAATTACTAGTTTTCTTGTAAAAATTGCTAAAATTTTGTTGTTTCTAATTAGTTTTCTATGAATTTTTAGTATTTCAGTTGAATTTTTAATACAAAACAACTATAATGATTAGTCATAAATGAATTTGCCTAATTTTTATTTGTTTTGTACTAAAAATTCTACTAAAATATTTAAAAATAGAAGAAAACTGATAAAAAAAAATGTCAAATTCTTCTAATTACTAATTTTTTCGTAAAAATTAGTAACATTTTTTATTTTCTAATTAATTTTCTTCTAATTTTTAGTCTCTTAGTGGAATTTTCAGTACACAAACACTGTAATAAAAAGTTGTAAATGAATTTGACTAATTTTGTAATTTATAGTTTCATATTAAAAATTCTAATTAAATATTAACAGCTGGTAGAAAACTACTATAAATTAGTCAAATCTTTCTAATTACTATTTTTGTTTTAAAACTTAGAAAAACCGTTTCTTTCCAATTTTGTATTCAACTTATTTTTTGTTTTCTACTAATTTTTAGTATTTCGGTAGAATTTTTAAAACAAAACGACTGTAGTAGTTATAGTTATTAATTAATTTAACTAATTTTTAGTGGATTTATTCTAAAAATTAGTAGAAAACTAGTAATTAGTAGAATGGAAATAATTTTTAGTTTTTTTTGTTTTTAATAGTTTTGGACTAAAATTCTACTAAAATGTTTAAAATTAGAAGAAAACTAATAAAAAAAGGTCCAATTCTACTAATTACTAGTTTTCTTGTAAAAATTAGTAAAATTCTTTTTTTCTTTCTAGTTAATTTTCTGCTAATTTTTAGTATTTCAGTGTAATTTTTAGTACAAAAATACTATAATAAATAGTTGTAAATGAATTTGACTAATTTTGAGTAGTTTTGTATTAAAAATTAAATCAAATATTAACAATTAATAGAAAACTACTATAAATTAGTAAAATTTTACTAATTACTAGTTTTCTCCTAAAACTTAAAAAAAAAGATTTTTTTCTAATTAGTATTCTACTTCTTTTTTTACTAATTTTTAGTATTTCGGTAGAATTTTTAGAATAAAACGACTATAGTAGTTAGTTATAAATTAATTTAACTAACTTTTAGTGGCTTTTTACTCAAAATTAGTAGAAAACTAGTAACTAGTAAAATTGGACTAATTTGTAGTTCTTTTTTTGGTTTTAAAATTCTACTTAAATCCTAAGAATTAAAAGATAACAATGTAGAGAACTACTAAAAATTAGTAAAACTCTACTATAATTACTAGTTTTCTCCTTAAAATTCGTAAAATTCTTTTTAGTTTAATTTAGTAGAAAACAGATAGTAAAAGTAAAATTCTACTAATTACTAGTTTTCTCAAAAAATTAGTAAAATTCCTTTTTGTTTAATTAGTTTTCTACTAAATTTTTAGTATTTCAGTACAATTTTTAGTATAAAACGACTATAGTAGTTAGTTATTAATGAATTTGACTAATTTTTCATAGCTCTGGGCTAAAAATGCTAATAAAATATTAAAAATTTGTAAAAAAAAATAATTAAAATTAGTCAAATTCTACCAATTGGGAATCGTTTTCGTATAACTAATTTATTATAAATTAATTAATCTTTTGAACTTTATATAACAATAAATAAATAAATAATTTAATTCGTATCAATGTAATAAGTATTAATTGTATGATTTAAACATCATTAAGTAACTAATTCATTAATAAAATTCTTAAGTTCTAATTTGTTAAAAATTCGACTAATTTAGATTTAGAGAATAACGAACTTAAACTTTATATGTCCGTAAACGTAAAGAACTTTACGCCATTCGAATTGAAACCTAAGAAACTTTAAGCTCAAAAAACACAACGAAAAACTAAATTCTCATAATTATTAGTATATTTTTTTACACTTTTGTAAATCAGTCAAAAATCTACTTACATTACCCACAATTTAACTCAGATTAACCACATTATTCCAATTATTATCTCAATCAGATTTCTCCAATTTAGAATTCAGTACGCATAATAAAACCCTATATAATTAATCAGAATTCCAGTCATTTCAACCCTGCCTGTTTTTCTACTTCTATTTTAATTTCCCTACCAGAAAAATCTCCTTCTTTAATAACCTTCTCAAAAGAATGATGAGATTTCGCCTGCAACTATAAATATAATTACATTAATAATGGGTACAATTTCCTAGAACTCGGAGAGAAGAATAATTTTCGTGGTCACTGGTATAGTGCAAGGGGACACACAATAAGGAACAAAATCCTCTGCGAAAAGTAGCTCTATATATACACATATATATATATAAAATAAATATTTTGACCAAATCCACCACGCCCAGCGCTGTGTACACAAATACTTAAAGGACCTCGCGTAGCCGCCTTGTGTGCTGCTCACTTTGGCATTTTCTATGTAGGTACTTCAATGATATATCGAAAAATAAATTTACGATCTAGAGACGAGCCGAGTGCGGGCGACGTGGCTGGGGCTCCAAAGATAGCGAGATACGAATATAGAGGCCGGGTTTTCGGATGAAACTCGAGGGATGAAGGGGGTTGCTCGTTCGCTCCCACGTCCCCGCAGACGTCCACCGGCTGATGTACGACTCCCTCGCGCATAGCAGAGCGCATAACTTTTATCTTACCTCTCTGAGATCTTTGCGAGAGAGACAGACGAAATGGCGAGAAGAGTGAAACAAAAGAGAGAGAGAATGAAAAACGAAGGGGCTGTAGGGTGAAGAAGAAGAAGGAGGATGAGGGGATCAAGGACGATATTACGCTGCCTCCAAACATTCTGAGCGCCCGGGTCTTCGTGCCAGGGGGCCATAGAAAACCTCCGCCCCTTTTTCCTCGTGAGGGTGTGCAAGTGGTTAACGCAGCCATTTCACGCCTCGAGAAGCATCCAGCTTCCTCGAGCCGCTTACCTCATCCGAATTCTAACCGAATCCATTTCTCCCGTCCCAAGAAACGAACACGGGGATTTCTATTTACTGGCACCAGAAGAGGAGCGCTTCTTTATATAATAGTGCTCTGCGGAACGAGAGAGACTGCCCTAGGCACCCTTATCGAGGTCCTCAATGCTCTTCCGGGTTCGCGGAGTTATAGTTCCCAAAAAGTTTACCTGAGCTTGCTCAACTGATGAATCGCTAAAATGTTTTCTCGTTTTTTCCCCAGGATCTGTGACTGTGATAAGCGACTTTTCAAGTTTCGGATTAATGGAATTCGAAATTTCAGAGGGTGAGGAAAAAATGAAAAGATAAGATTGCAGGACAAAAGAAGGCCAGACCTAAAAGTCCACACTGAAATGTCCACGAAAAAAAGTACAAAGAATGAAAAGTCAAAAAATCCAAATTAATCAAATACAGAATAAATAATAATCTACATAAAGATGTATTAATAACTAAAAGAACCCCTCAGTATTTCGTAAAAATTGTATTATATTATTGTACATAAAGATGCCTTAAAACATAAAAGAATCCCGCTGTATTTCGTAGAAATAAAAATGTTCTAAAGTTACCTACTTTTCCAATTTTTTAATATACATTTCTGAATATACAATGGTTTACTATTTATTTTTGGATTACAGGACAGAAAGTCCAATCCAAAATGTCCACAGCAAAATGCATACGAAAAAAAGTACAAAGTCAAAAAATCCAAAATAAATAATAAATCATTGTATAGTCAGAAATGTAGGTATATTAAAATATTAAGAAGGTCGCTAACTTTAGTACAATTTTATTTCTACGAAATATCGGGGGACTTTGTTAGGTTTTAAGGCGTCTTTAATTATGTACAATAATACAATTCTTACGAAATACCGGGAGATTATTTTAGTTATTAAGACGTCTTTATGTAGATTAGAGGGCAAAAAGTCCAATCCAAAATGTCCACGAAAAAAAGCTCAAAGAATAAAAAGTCCAAAGTTAAAAAGTCCAAATTAATAGAATCCAAAATAAATAATAAATCATTGTATATTTAGAAATGTATATTAAAAAATTAAAAAGGTCGATAACTTTAGTATATTCTTATTTCTACGAAATACAGGGGGATTCTTTTAGATTGTAAGGCGTCTATATATGTACAATAATTTAATACAATTTTTACGAAATACCAGGGTGTTCTTTTAGTTTTTAAGACGTCTTTATGTAGATTACAGGACAAAAAGTCCATTCCAAAATGTCCACACCAAAATGTCTACGAAAAAAATTTTAAAGTATGAACAGTCCCAATTAATAAAATCCAAAATAAATAATAAATCATTGTATATTCAGAAATGTATATTAAAAAATTAAAAAAGGTCGGTAACTTTAGTACAATTTTATTTCTACGAAATACCGGGGGAATCTTTTAGAGTTTAATACTAAAATGTAATCTACTTTATGTATAGATTACAGGACGAAAATTTGAATCCAAAATCTCCACACCAAAATGTCCAGGAAAAAAAGTCCAAAGTCAAAAAATCCAAATTAAAAAAATACAAAATAAATAATAAATCAGTGTATATTCAAAAATGTATATTAAAAAATTGAAAAGCTCGGTAACTTTACTACATTTTTATTATTTCTACGAAATAACGGGGGCTCTTTTAGATTTTAAGGCGTCTTTATGTACAATAATATAATACAATTTTTACGAAATACTGGGGGGTTCTTTTAGTTATTAATATATCTTTATGTAGTACACGGAAAAAAGAGATAGCGTTATTTTTACTAAACGCGTTTCCTATTCAAGAAAATTCAATAGATCTTCATATTCAGAAATTTTTTGAGGTCGCTAATGAAGATTACGATGTCAAAAAATAATTTTTTAAAATTTTGGAACCAACAAGATGAATTTGGTTTTCTCAGTTTTTCTTATTATTGATGACCAAAAACTGAGTAATTAAAATGTGAAACATGTAAGAATTATATTAAAAAAAAATAAAATTCTTTGAATCCACCATATTGGAACTGGTTTTCTAAAAACTAAATTTTCGAGATGAATTTTATAAATGGCGATAACCCCGAAACCCCGATAACGGTTTCAAAGTGTTTTCTTAAAAAATGTGGAAATCCAAAATTCTGATTGTAATTTTTGACCCATTTTTGAACATCCATCAATTTGAAAATTTTGATTAATAAATTTTTCTTATAAGGCTTTCTTAAAATATAGCTGAAAATAAAGATATTTGTGACCTGGAAAATTTTTTGCTTAAAAATTAAATTAAATTAAATTAATGTTAAAACCTTTAATTTTGGTTGATTTTTTTCAGTTGAAATTTTGGTATCGCGAAATTCCCATCGAATTTTCATAAAAGAAACAAAAAATACACATGAAAATTTAATAAACTTTTAAAAATATTTGGAATGGCATTACTTTCCTACAATTTTCTGAAATTAGAAATTCCATTCTCCAGTTGAATTTACGAGAAAATTTCCGTGGAATTCCAGTAGAAGTTTTACGAAAACAAAAAATATATATGGACTTTCCGTAAAATTTTGAAAATATTTGGAATGAAATAACTTTTGTAAAATTGTCTAGAATAAGAAGTTTCAGTTTCTAATTAAAATCGGAATTCAATTTCTGTAAAAAATCAGTAACATTTTCGGGCAAATAAGAATCACAAAATAAATTTTTTGTATAATTTTCAAGAAAAATGTGTAATTATTCCAGGAAAATAAAATTTAATTTAATATTTTTTTTGGAATTACACAACTTTAAAATTTTCTGGAATTAGAAATTACAGTTAAATTGGGATAAAATTTCAGTGGAATTTTAGTAGAATTTTCGGGAAAACAAAAATTAAAAATGAAATTTTGGCGAAATTTTCAAAGAAATGTTATATATATTGTGAATTACATAACTTTCATACTCTCTTTCGTAAAATTTTTCGAAATTAAAAATTTTAGTTGCGGGTTGAAATTTAGTAATTAGCATTTCGGTAGTATTTTCGGGAAAACAAAAATCACCCATGGAATTTCCGTGAAATTTACAAAAAAAATTTTAAAAAAACTTCATAAAATTGAAATTTTAATTCAATTCGATAATTTTCGTACAGTTTCCTAGGATTAGAAATTCGAGCTGAAATTGTGATAAAAATTTTGTGAAATTTTTGTGGAATTTTTGGAGAAACAAAAATTACAGATTTAAATTCCAAGAAAGTTCCAAGGAAATTCCTAAAAAATTTCAACGAGACATGAAATCAGTGGAAATTTCAATAATTTTAACAAGATACAAATAGCAGATGCAATTTCCGTCAAATTTTGTAATATTTTTGCGAAATTCTGAGGAAGTCTTATTTAATTTAAAAAATAAAATGCAAATTTAGTTAGAATTATGAATTAATGGAAAATTTTGTAGAATATAAGTAAAATTATTTCAGATGTAAAAATCCAAGAAGGAAATATAGTTTAATTTCCAGAAGAATGTATTGTTGTATAACTGTCGAATTTTTATATTAATTTCAGAAATATTCAATGAGATAGAATTTCATCTGGAATAGTTAAAAAAAAATAACGTGGAATTTCAGTGTAATTTTTTAAAAAATTTTAAGTAACGAAAATTATAAATGAAAATTTCGTGAAATCTACGAAGGGATGGAATTTCTGTGAGATTTTCAAAGAATTTTCTTTAAAATTCCCTGAATCATAAAATAAAAATCCTGCTGTGATTTCGTGGAATATGACAGAACTTTTAAGAAATTTTCCAGCATTTGAAATTTCAGTTAAAATTACAATAAAATTTCAATAGTTTTGATTAAATAGAAATTCTAGTTGAAATTTTTATAGAATTTTCGTGGAATTTTTAATGAAATTTTAAAGTAAGTTTTTTTAAATTTTTAGAAAAAAGACAATATGTCTTAAACTAAAGATTAATTAGAAATTTCCTGGAATAGAAATGTAATTTTCCCAGGAAATAGAAATTTTAGGTAGAAATGTGGTAAAAATTCCAGAAGTAAAGATTGAAGAATTTTCGTGGAATTTTTGTGAAAGATTCGGAAATATTTTATGAGGTAGAAACTCCAGCTAAAAGAGATCAAAATTGATGTGGAATTTCAGTGTATTTTTTGTGCAATTTTCCACTAAACAAAAATAAGAGTTGTAATTTCAAAGAAAATATATTAAAAATTCCAATGAACATAAAATAAAAATTCCAGCTTTAAAATTTTGTTTTAATTGTAAATTCCGTCAAATTTTTATATTTGAATTTCCGCCATATTCTATACAAATTTCCGAAAAATTTCAGGAAATTCTACATAAAAGTGTACGAATTTTGTGTTTGAAATTCCGCTTCAGTTTTGTTGCAATTCTCCTTAGAATTTAAATAAAAAGTTTGATAATTTACATTCAACAGAAATCCAAGATAAATATACCATTTGAGGTCCTTAAAATTCCAGCGTAAATTTCCCGAAAATTTAAACAAAAGTGTAGATAGTAATGTTCACTAATATTTTCAAGTGAGAAAATTAAAAAAATAAAAATTTTATTCACCATACCGTACAATTATTATCTAAATAAAATTTACAATGAAACGATTTATAATAAATAATAATTCTAAATTCTAATCTAATAATTCTAATAAAAACAAATTAATCTAATAAATAAAAATCTAAATCTAAAAATCTCCCCCGCAAAATGCTTGATTCAACAAAACCACCATCTTGAGCAATATATATATATGTATATATTTCACGGGAATTGCATTATTTCCATTTAATACGCAATGTTACGGTGATATTACCATTAAGCTACAAATCCACGGATTATTCAATTCCAAGAAGAGAGGAGAGAAATAATTTCGAAACACAAATATATCTCCTGTAAATCACAAGCTTAAAATAAAGTTTTCCAAAGTTCTGGAGAGGAAAAGGGGGATGATGCACATGGTGGCAGTTCCCCTCGTAAATTTACTGTCACCCTCCATTTTTAGATCAGGCAAAAGTGGAGTATCGATCAGAAGTCGCAGGGAATTACAGTTGGTGAGCGATTCTCTATTGCCTGTACCAAGTGGTTATATCTACCATACGTCGTGTGCCATATACGAAAGGGGGCGGCAACCGCAGCACGACTGTCCTCCACCCACCCCAATTTCACCCCCGAGAGCCAATATTTATCGATCACCCCCGAAGGTATCATCCTGCCATCGAGAGTTTGCCCTTGCTAAAAAAAAAATGAAAGAAAAAAAAAGGAAAAAAGACAAACTGTCTGCACAGACTACAGCTGTTTGCCTTTTTCGGATCTTCTTTTCCTCATCTTTTTGTACATATATATTTCTAATCCCCCCAAACTCATGTACCCTCGAGAAACACAAGAAAATTCACCCCTCGAGTTTTTATTCTTAAAAAGTTTGCGCCCCTTCCGAGCCGAGAGAAGTTGGGACTTTTTGAGCAGCCGGCAAAGAATGCGAACTTGGATGGATTTGCGTGGACCATCTGCAATGTCCAAGCGGAAGAGGCACGACCCTATAAATTCGTATTCAACTCGGGTCAGAGGATTAAACTTATATTAAACGATTCCGCCGATATCGTGCCGTCGACGGATTACGGGAGTTCGACAAAGAGATATTTCAAGGTTTATTTGCGATAAAGCACTACTCACCTTGCAACCATGTCCAATGTGGCTTAGCAATATCTTCCTTACCTGAAACATAAAACGGTATTTTAGAGTTTTATGCTTTTATTGAGATCAATTGCAGTTTCCAAGGAATTCTTGAAAAAAAAAGTTTATAGCGTATTTACAAGACTGTAAATTATCCGGGATCACGTATTGTAGGTGGAAAAATGTCCCGTTGCTTTTTACAAGTTGTATAATAAAAACTGCTCTCGTTTCTTTACGATTCTTTTGGAAATATCAATAGGCACTGTTATTAGGGTATTTTTAAAAATATATTTTTGGTCAGATGTAACTTGCTTGCCAAGAGGGGAAATTTTTACCTACAGACTAATTTTCTCTACTCACGCCAGAAATGGAAAAACAAATACAGTTGATGTACGATAAAAAGTAGAAAATAATTTTTGAAAGAAATACCCGGGGGTTGGGGTGCCTTAAAAAGTAGAACGTGTTGTTAAATAAACTACCTGTTAAAAATGTTTTAAAACAAAACTTTAGTGTCTGTCCGTCCGTCCGTCGTTCATATACAAAAGCTTTCCGAACGAAACCGAGAATTCACGAATGGGACCGAAAGTTGCCGAGTAATTCCGATTATAACCGAAAGATTTTAAACGAAGCCGAGAATTACCGAGTGAAGCCGAAAGTTTCCGAACATAGCCGAAAATAAATTCTCGATTTGTACCGAGAGAAACCAAAAACTTTCTAATTATATTGAGAGTTTCCGAGTGCTCCCGATCTTACCCGAAAGAGTCCGAAGGATGCCGAAAGCTTCAGGAAAGGAATTCCCGAATGATACCGAGAGTTGCCGAGTGATTCCGAACATAACCGAAAGATTCCGGATGATACCGAGAGTTGCCGAGTGATTCCGAACATACTTGAAAGATTCCGAAGGATATCGAGAGTTTCCGAACTAAGCCGAAGGCTTCAGAACGAAACCGGAAATTCCCGGAGTTTGCCGAAAGTCACCGAGTGGAGCTAAAAACTTCCGAACCATGTCGAGAATATTCAAACCAAGATAAGGGTTGCGGACAATTTTAAAAAAACACCGACGATTACGAAAATAAATTCAAAATTAAAAACAGCAAACATAAAGAAAAATTATTCGTATTTATATAAAATTGATATCTAGTTTCCAAATAAAATATTTCAAAATTCAAAATGGCGGGTTATTTTATTTTCATCTGCCAAACTTATTCGTAACGATAAGAAAAATTGTTTTTATGCACACTATGAGAGAAAATGACGAAATTTTAGAAAGTTTAGAAACAAAAATAACATTTTATATATTCAGATCAGAGAAAGCTCTATATCAATAAGATAAAATGATTCTGAACAGTTCATTTACAAAAGGGAATATCGAATCTGGTCGATGTAAAATGTACGATGTACGTTTAATCCCTCCCCCTTTCCACCCCTTTATCCCCTTTGTTGTATGCTACTAAACTCCCAGGAGGTTACTTGTGTGCTCAACTTTTGCCTCGCTGTGAATATATGTGCGTGTAGAGGTTTGGCACGGCTAATGGTCACAGCGATTCATTTTAGGAAAATCGTGAGTTCACTCTCAAAATCACGCAAGTCAAATATTTATTGTTTGGCCTATTTTAGCAAAATTATTTTCTTTAACTCCTAAAGACTAAACAACGATTTTAAAGTTTTTTTTAAAAGTATTATGTAAACACAATCTTAAAATTTTTGTATATAATTATAGGGATACAGTCCAATCTTGGTATAAGTTCAATTAGAAATAACATTTCTTATCAAATAAAACTGAAACCTAAACAAGTTCAAAACAGTTTTAAACATGCTATAGACATTCTTAAAAAAATTTAACCAAACACAAAACAGTTTTAAACTATTGTAAAAGAATTTTAAACAAGTCATAATCAGGTTTTAAAAAGTTCTAAAGAGCTTAAAACACCTCTAACTGATTCTTCACTGTTTTAACTAGTTCAAAATAGTTTTAAACAGGTTTTAATTAGTTTTAAGTAGTTTTAAGCAATTTTAAGTAGTTTTAAACAGTTATAAACAGTTTTAAAAAGTTTGGAATAAGTTCAAGATATTTTAAACAATATCTCAACAGTTATAAATATGTTATAAAAAGTTTTGTACATTTTTAAACTAGTTATAAACAGTTAGAATCAGTTGGGCAAAAATTTCAACAAGTTATGAACAGTTTTGAATTTATACTTAAATGTGTAAACTAGGCTAAATATTTTGAAAGAGATTTACATAATTTAAAATAGTTTAAAAAGTTTTATGCAGTTATAAACAGTTTTGAACCAGTTTAGAACAGTTTAAACAGTATTTAAATAGATTAAAACATGTTATAAACTGTTTCCAATAGTTTCAAATTGATTTAAAATAGTTTGATACAATTTTTGAAAGAGTCCTGAGAAATTAAAACCACTTAGATATAATTTTAAGTAAATTTTAAATAGTTTAAACCAGTTTGAAACATATTTAACTTACTACTTAACTGTTTTGAACCAGTTTGAAACGGTTCTAAACTAGTTCTACATAGTTTTAAAATAATTTGAGTTTCCGAAAATATTTTTTTAATGTGTAATAAAGTGGCACAAAATGGCACAAACTGCTAGAAGATCAAAAATATGCAGTTGTAAACATATAAAATTCAAGATGTCGACGCAAAAAAGGCGGATATTTTTTTAAAAAAAAGTAAAAAATTAATATCTGTAGGACCAATCTTTAAGTTTCATATTAAGATTGATGAAACTTGGTTCATAGTCAAAATCTGTTGATAATTTTACAAAATTCAAAACGGCGGATCCAATATAGCAGACGAAAACGCAATACTTTTGACTTAGTATATATATATAGGAGTTTTCGGAGTCGCTGATTGTGAATCAATGAATAATTTTTCAAAATTCAAAAAGGCGGATCCAATATGGCTGACAATAATGCAAAAAAAATGCTTGAAAGTTTCTACAAATTGTTTCTCGAAGGTTTTTGATGTCACCTATTTTTAAAATTAATATTTTTGAAATATTAAATGGCGGATACAATATGACGGACATAAAATGCAAAAGAAGCTTAAATCATTGTAAAAGTCATTAATCTGGTTTTTTTAAATTTCCTGCCACATTGGATCCGACATTATGAATTTTCAAATATTAATAATCGAATTCGCAATCAGCAACCGCCAGAATCCCTATACACTACAAAAGCAGATGTCTTATTTTAAGACATTTATGTGGTCATTTTTAAGACATTTTTGTGTGTCTTAATTTCAACCAATGAGAGTGCGTCTTTCAAAATTATTAACCAATGAAATAACTTGGAATTAATGTAAGACGCTTTCTAAATGTCTTGTGTCTTAAAATAAGACACCCATAAGACACCGTTTTTTACAATGTAAACACTTTTCAATAAATTTTGTAAAAAATGTTGCATTTTTTGTCCGCCATTTTGATTTTTAAGAAATTATTAACAGATTCGTAAACTGCGACCCAAAAAATTCCCTTGTACTAAGTTTAATTATTTTTAATATAAGACTTAAAGATTGGTCCAACAGATATTATTTTTTTTACCTTTTTTAACAATATCCGCCATTTTGACGCCGACAGTGCTCTGAAACCCAATTCTATCTGGAAAAAACTATTCCTTAAAAAACGCATTGATGCAGTTTTAAACCAATTTGTTTCTAGCAGTTCTTGTGGTCGCTGAATACGAATCTGAAGTTAGATTCCAAAAATTCCAAATGGCGGATACAATATGGCGGACGAAAAAGCAAATTTTTTTCTAAAATTGATGAAACTTATCACATAAGGGTTTTCTGGCTCGCTGATTCCGAATCCATTCATAAATTTTCAAACTTCAAAATGGCCGATCCAATATGGCGGACATGAAATTTAAAAGAAGCTTAAATCTTTGTAAAAATCATTAATCGGGTTGTTTTTTAATTTCTCCTATCGTATGCATTTTTGTCCTCCATATTGAATCCGCCTTTTTGAATTTTGACAAATTATTAACAAATTCTTAATTTGCGACCCAGGAAACCCTTATGTAACAATCTTCATCAATTTTAATAAAAGACTTAACAATTGGTCCAACAGTTATTAATTTTATTAAATTTTTTAAAAATATCCGCCATTTTGACGCCGTCATCTTGAATTTTATGAATCAAATAAAGAATAGTTTTAATCTTCCAACAATTTGTGTCATTTTGTACCACTTTATTATACATTAAAAAAATGTTTTCGGTAAGGAATATTGATTTAAAAAAAAAGCTGTCGATTATTCGGTATTTTTTTGCAAAAAAGCCGCCATATTGGTTTTGCATATAGATAAAAATGAAATCTGAGCCCGGAATCTTGCGGAGCGATCCCAAAAACGTAAAGCAACGCTTTTCCTATATTTTTCAAAAAATTTTCCTACTTCTAGCACCATTCCAAAATAAGGCTTTTGTGATTTCAGGCGTTAAAGGGTTACAAGAATCAGATTAAAATTAACAAAAATTTCGTCCTATAATTTAAAAAAAACTCTTTATTCTTCTTTCAAAAAAGAAAACAAAAAACTTTCTTCCGTGTAGATTCAAACCAATTACAAGCAAATAACACGTCATCTCTGGAATGCATAATTTACTTCAAATTAAATCCTGACCCTCCATTTCTCATAAAACTTGACTTTAGCAAACCGCACAGACCAGTAAAAATTCCTCCCCTGGAAACAAAAAATGAACAAAAACGCCCTCGCGACGCAAGTTCCCTGTCCGGAAGCGTGCAGTAGGATGCAATTAAGTCGCAAATCGGCAGGGGATAGGTTCGACAGGTCGACAGCCGCCCATAACAAATAGCTAATTCGCGAGAAAGCGTTTATTGGTTTTCGACTAACGTCGCGGAAAATCTGCAGACCGATGACTTACGACACATTGGCGATGACTGGTTATTAGATTATTGGTCGTATCGACAGCTCATGCGTTGTCTAACCGATACCTCTCTGCTCAAGGGGTGAAATGGGCTGAAGCTCCCTGCTCTCGCACTGTACGCACCACCTACAAATAGACGTCCGGGGCAGAGGGGAAAGAGAACAGGGCACAAAATGGGGAGAGCGTGATAACGATAACGTACGATCGGCATTAGCTGGCGGCTTGCTGCAGCTGATGGATGCGCTAATTATCAGCAAGCAGGAGTTACAGTGTTCCCAGTTCGCGTCCATATTCGCGTTACCTATGCATTTCCGATAAAAGGGATATAGTTCTATAACACGAAAATCGAACCTTGGATTATCGATTCACTCGACAGAATCGTATTAAGATAGTTGCGTCTTCTCTCGAGAAAATAGCATCAATTAATGCAAAATTATTAATTGTGAAAACTGTGAAATAGTCCTGATTCAAAAACGGGTCTGTTTCCGAATAATGGGTACCACTGATTTTTTTCATGGTATCTCAATAAATATTGAATATTTCGAAAATTGGTTATTACAAAAGTTGTGGGTCTTCTAAAGATACACATTTTTTGTTGTGGGCATTTTTTGATGTCTCTAATAGTTTTCAAGAAAATCGATAGTGAAGTCGAGGAGCGCAAAAAGCGGAGAAGAGAGAGCAAGAGTGACCGTTTGTTGCAATTATCTCAATAAATATAGAAAATTTGGGAAATTGGTATTTACAAAAGTTGTGGGTCTTCTAAAGATACACATTTTTCTTTCTGGTCATTTTTTGATATCTCTAATAGTTTTCGAGAAAATCGATAGTGAAGTCGCGGAGCGCAAAATGCGGGGAAGAGAGGGCAAGAGTGACCGTTTGTTGCAATTATCTCAATAAATATAGAAAATTTGGGAAATTGGTATTTACAAAAGTTGTAGGGATTCTAAAAATACACATTTTTGGTTTTTTGTATTTTTTGATATCTCTGACTATTTTCGAGAAAATCGACGGGGAAGTTGCTCGTATAGCGCGTGGAGCGGCGCGGCGCAGAGAAGGGAGAGACTTCACGACTGATTATCTTGAAGGCTATTAGAGATATCAAAAAAATACTTACTACACAAAATATGTATTTTAAAAAGATCTACAATTTTTGTAAAACACAAATTTTGGAAATTTTTAGTATTTATAGAGATAATGGCAAAAAATTGAATTTTTATGGTTTTCACCATGATGATTAAAATTGCACTAATTTTCACTATGATATTCCTAATCAGTGCATCAAAATACGTAATTGTACCGAGTTTCATTACAATCGAAAAAGGAGCCAAAAAAAGACTAGCTGCCTCAAACGGTCCGGTCGCTGCTGCCTTCTCTTCGCGCTGCATTAGCAACTTTAATATCGATTTTCTCGAAAATTGGTAGAGATATCAAAAAATGTATCAAACAAAAAATGTGTACTTTTATAAGACCTACACTTAGATGTAAAACAATTTCAAACATTTTAAATATTTATTGAGATAATTGCATAAAACTAAATTTCTATGTTTTTTTTTTGTTTTCACGATGAAAATAATCAAGTCGTCAATTTTTAATACGAGTTTCGTGATCAACGCTTCAAAATACGTGGGTGCACCAAGTTTCAAAAAAATCGGGTGTATCCATTATTCAGAAGTTTATTCTTAAACACGTTTGCTTTGTATTGTGTCCACTGTTTTCAATTTTTAACCCAATGTCGCATTTGTAACAAGCGACCTAAAAAGGCTGCGAATACCAAGTTTCTAGTGATTAATTTTTAAATTTTTCTTCCATTATATTGTATCTGATATTTTGAATATTTTCAATTTGAGATTATATTCGTAAAGTATCGATTCCAAAAGCACTTGAGTAACAAATTTTAAGCAAATTTGATTAATTTTGAAATTTATTTCTTCAGTATATAATCCGCCATCTTGGATTTGTTAAATCTAATACTATATTTGCAATCATTGAACCCAAAAACCCCCGAATAATAAGTTTCATGTAAATCTGACTGCTCTTTAATTCTATGATCAGTCATAATGGATCCGCCATTTTGAAATTTTAAAATACGACATTGTATTTGTAAGTAACAAATTCAAAAACCCCCAAGTAACACATTTTAAGCAACCTGAAACCAGAAACTTCGAAAACTCTCATTAAAAAAGTTTTAACTAAATCCGATTGATAAAAAGAAAAAACTTTTCCATCCGCCATATTGAATCGTCTATTTTCCATTTCTAAAATATTTTACTACACTTTTAACCCGATATCCAAAAGTAAGAAGTTTCAAACCGAATTGGTTACTTTTAAATTTTTTCGTCCACAATATTAAATTCGCAATTTTGAAAATCTGTCATTTTTGATCCGCCATTTTGTATTTTTAAATCTGGCATCATATTCGTAATTAGCGGCCATAGAATTTCTAAAATAACAAGCTTTAAATAAATTCGAGGGATCATTTTTGATCCGCCATTTTGTATTTTTAAATCTGGCATCATATTCGTAATTAGCGGCCATAGAATTTCTAAAATAACAAGCTTTAAATAAATTCGAGAGTTTATAATTTTTTTAGTCCTTCATATTGGATTCGTTATTATGGAGTTTTTAAATCTGTCAACATATTTGTAGCCATTATCCTCGCCATTTTAAATTTGTGATACCATATTCGTAATCTCTGCCCCAAAAAACCTTTAAGTAGCAAGTTTTAAACAAATTTTATTAATTCTTAATTTCTTAGCCCATCATATTAAATCCGCCATTTTGTATTTCTAAAACCTTTTTCGATATTCATAACTAGCGGTCCCAAAAATATTCGAGTAAACAGTTTCAAGCCCATCTGATCCCTTTTAAATTTTTTCGTTTGACATATTGTTTCCTCCATTTTGAATTTTTTAAATCTGAGATCATATTTAGAGGCGGCGCAACCAACATTTTTTAGATGTGTTTTTTTATTTTATTTATTTATTTATTTTTTTAAAAAGCTCGGTTATTGTCAAGAAAACTAAAAAATGAAATGGTATCATTTAAACAGAGAGAAATTTACGATAAGTAAAAAATTAACAAAATCCGACAAGCCTGTTTGAAAAAATAAAATTTAATCACTTTTGAATAAATTTGAATTGTAAATGTTTGGGCATTTGTTAAATTGCATGACATGATATTCGTAATAAACAGAAAATTGCCAATAATGTTTCAAATTTCGAGAAAATATAAGCTGCTATTTTGTAAGTGGGAAGGATGAAATTTTTAACAATATGCTGTTTTTGACTGCCAGAAGCTCGTCTGTAGACTTTGCAAGTGGATCTCTGCCTATTTGCCCTAATGCTAATGCGACGAAGCGAATGAATAATCGTAGCTTGGAACGCATCATTATGCAAAGTGCAGGGAGTAAATGAAATTTTCAACATCCTCGCTCTCCGGCTTTTTACGAGACACAAAAAACTGTTGCTAGGAAAGATGCGTATATTATTTACTCCTGATTTAATATTCGCGAATAATGACGATGAATGCGTTCCTACAGATGTAACACGCTTTTCTCGGTAGCTTAAATGACTTTTAAAAATGAAACGAAGAACGTGCAGGAAGCATTTTAGTTTAATTAATTGATAAGTATATGAATCTTTCCAGACATTTACAAATAAAAATATTTCCCATTGTTAAAATAAAGCTTTAAAATATTTCATGTTGTTAAAATGTAGTAAAAAAATTATTCACGTTGTTAAAAATGTTCCTTTGTATTGAAAATCGTCAAAAAGATTATTTTCATAATAACCATATTTGAAACTTAAATCTACTTTTCCCATTAAAGAATTATTGCCCACGTTCTGACATTATGAAATTACGCATGAGCATCCCTTTAAGCTACGAAGGTTAAGGGCAATTTTGTAAATAAAATTGTAAACCTATATTATGTTGAACGTAAATGCGTAAACAGGTAATTACCTAATACATACAAACTACATAATATACCTGACAGTTTGAGAGAAATAACAACATTAGCGTAAAAATATTGAAATGGTGATGCAAAATTTGAGCATTTTGCTAGGTGAAGGTTTATGCTACAATGTGCGATTTGCATTCTGATAGGGCAACATTGTTGGGTACATGCGCGGATCTCACGGCCGCGGGCCGCCAAATGATGCAGAACACCAGTGGGAATTGGATCGGGGTAGTGTGGGTGAGGTTCGATATAACTAACCAAGCTGATCTACGACCTGTTTAGTAGTTCTATATCAGCAGCCCTCCATGCACCATGGTCAAATACGCGCCGTCGAGTCACCCTCTCGGCAACGATAACATCTAACGCATAAGTAGCTATCTGTATAGGTAGAGGTACTTCCAAGGCACATCCATACACGGATTTAAACCTGCGAATGAGCATTCCGCAGATCCCCATAACCAAGATCCTTTGCAGAACTTATGCTTTACTTGTTCTCACAATAAACATTCTTTGCTTCGTAAAATAGAACTGATACTTGAAACATAATATATCCTGTGTGAAAAATTTTTCTGGAAAAGTGATTTTTCGATTGGGATGAACTAAAATTTAGACTTAAACTAAGGAGACATGACGAGCTGGTCTGGCGCTGACCAGGATAAATATTTTAGAAACTCTAAAACGGTTGGTGTGGTCCAGGCCTATGGTCCTGTCTAGATGTGCTACTCTAAAAACACTAAATCGGTTGGTCTGGACTGGTTTAGGTTAGGCCCTAACCAAATTTGTTACTTTAAAAGTTCTAGATCTGTTGGTGTGGTAGTCTGATGTGATCCAAGTATGGTCCCAACTGGATCCACTTCTTTAGAAACTCTAGATTGGTTGGTGTGGTTGTCTAGTGTGGTTCAGATGTGTGCCTAATTATATTTGCTATTTTAAAAACCCTAAAACCGTTGGTATGGAAGTTTGAATTGGTCCAGGTCTATCCCTGATGAAACTCGTAGTAGTCAGGTGGTATTTTGGTGTGATCCAGAATTGGTCCTAAGCAGATCTACTTGTTTAAAAACTCAAGATCGGTTGTTGTGCTAGTCTGGTGTGGTCCAAGCCTATGGTCCTGACCAAATCTGCTACTCTAGAAACACTAAGTCAGTTGGTCTGAAGGTCTGGATTGGTTCAGGTTAGGCCCTAACAAAATTTGATCCTCTAGAAACTCTAGATCGGTAGGTGTGGTAGTCTGGTGTGGTTCAGATCTGGTCCTAACCAGATCCACTTCTTTAGAAAGTCTAGATTAGTTGGTATGGTTGTCCAGTGTGGTTCAGATTTGGTCTAATTAAATCCGCAATTTTAGAAACCTAAAAACCGTTGGTGTGGAATTTCGAATTTGTTCAGATCTGCCCCTGATGAAACTCGTAGTAGTCAGTTGGTATTTTGGTGTGATCCAGAATTGGTCCTAAGCAGATCTACTTGTTTAGAAACTCAAGATCGGTTGGTGTGGTAGTCTGATGCGGTCCAGGCCTATGGTCCTGACCAAATCTGCTACTCTAAAAACACTAAATCAGTTGGTTTGGAGATCTAGATTGGTTCAGATTAAGCCCTAACCAAATTTGCTACTCTAGATCGGTTGGTGTAGTTCAGATCTTGTCCTAACCAGATCCACTTCTTTGGAAACTCTAGATTGGTTGGTGTGGTTCAGATGTGGGCCTAATTGAATCCGCTATTGTAGAGACCCTAAAACCGTTGGTCTGGGAGTTTGAATTGGTCCAGGTCTAACCCTAACTAGACTCGTAGTAGTTTGGTGCTAGTTTGATATGGTCCAAATCTGGTCCTAACCAGATCTACTTGTATAGAAAGTTTATTTCGGTTGGTGTGGTAGTATCGGGTGTTGCACCGATCTTTCTCATCAAATTATTAATCTACCGAAGTATAAGTTTTTTTATTTTTATCTTATTTAATAATTCCTTTCATATCTTTTGACTTTTGGGTACGACATAAGTAAGCTGTTATTCATAAAAGAGAAAAAAAATGAATGTGACTTCTCTGAGAATAACAGGATTAAACTTGAGCAAACTAATTATCCGAGGCATCTAACCATGTATAACAAGGATGAATTGCTACATTGTCCAGTGTCATAGATTTGGAGAAAGCAGAATTCAGAAACGTCAAGTTTACGCGCTGACGCGGCGCTGTCCGTCACTGCAGGCGCCATGATCCACCCCCTTGCCCCAAAATGCACCAACCCCTGGAATATATCACCGTTTGGATTACGCTGGACTACCAATAGGATAAACACAAACACACTGTCGCAGAGAATCGAATGAAGGGGGGACGAGGGGGGGGATGCTGGGTCAGGCCGCGTGCGGGCATTGCGATCCGTCAGAGCGGGTAAACCGAAAGCATAAATTTAATAGGTTTCACCCCCTTCTTCGAGCTTTATGGCGCCACCGAATTTCCCATTAAATAAACAAGCGCCATGTTCATTACGGGGTCGGGTTGGCCCCGATCGAGCGCTCGGTGTGTACATCGAGGTACTGTATATATATATATGTACATTGTACATATATATGTATAGAGTACATTTATATATATATGCGTTGCTAGATGGTTGCGTCTAGGGCTTAGACCGCGGACTGCGGTCTCGACATACGTACGCCTGGAAACATGCACACGTGCGTTATGCAACTTGTGTACGTGCCTTGTGGCGTTGAAGCACGAGCTCTCTCCAAATTAAACACTCGAGAATGTCACGACCCATGGGGTTCAATGAGGTCCGCGGTGGACTGAAACTGCAGTAGTTTTCGTTTATTCCGAGTCCAAGGGAGTTGCCACTTAGTTACGTTAGAGTAAACCTAGCTAAGATATTTCAACAAGTATAATAAAAGAGTAGGTAAACAGTGTTTATTTATAAGACGCACATGCAGGTCACATCGGTCACGGAATTTTTATACTTTTTTAGTTTCTTTTGTACAAACTGAGCTCTTATTCAATTACTGAAAAAGTCAAGTTGTTTCTTGCAATTTTAATTTGGAGTTGGTATTAGGTGAAATAAGGGAAAATAATTTTAAAATAAATTTTCTTTATTTTATGCGAATACTTCTCTTCTATATTTTCACAATTTTCTCATTAAGGAAGTAATAGATTGCAAGAATGCAAAGAGAGAAAATACCAATTTTATCTACAAAATTACAAATGGAAAAATTACATCAATTTCGTTAGAAGTGAAAAATTCTACAAGACGATGAATATGACTTTTTTTGTTTATAAAGTTGCATGTTAAGCTAGAAAAGAAAATGATATCGAAAAATATAATTTTAAATGAAAAAAAGGTGATTTGGTATTTTCAAAGAACCATGAGTCAAAATTGAGGTATTAATGAATTTAATAAGTCTACTAAATTTTATTGGAGTCCGTTAAAAAGTACTTGAGATATCTTGGTGAACTGGAAGATAACCATTCGAAAAATCAGGAAGTTTACTATAAAAATGTATAAAATTAATTTTAAATTTAAGCAATTATTGAAAATATTATTATTGAATATATATCATAAAATTGAAGAAACAAGTTAGAAATGTTAAAAATAATTAAACAATTAGAAATTCCAGTAAACAATGAATAATGTAAATAATGGAGAAAATTGTACAATATGATTGAAATTCAAAGAAACAAATTCTATGATAGAAAAAAAATAATGAAAAAATTAAAGGATATAAATATAGAAAAAATTAATAATTGAAAAATACTAATTAAAAGTCAAATAATGTCAAAATAAAAATATAAAGAGATATGCAAAAACTAATTCGGAATAAAAGAAAATAATTAAAAACCAAAGAAAATAATAAAAAAATTAAAGATAATAATTAAAAATTTGAAAATAAATTTAGCTGAAAATTTAGAAAAATAATAAAAAATTTAAAAAAAATGGTGGAAATTACAGAGAGTAATATAAATTGAAGAAAATAACTAGAAAATGAAAATACATGAAAACTGAAGAAAATAATTTAAAAAATTAAAGAATATATGTAAATCAAATTTAAAAAAATAATTGAAGAATGTCGTAAATAGTTAAAATTAAAGAAAATAATAAAAAACTGAAGAAAATAATTTAAAAATTGAAGGAAAAAATTAAAAATTAGGAAAAACAAGTGAAAAACTAAACATAATGATAAAAAATTGAGAAAAAAATGAAAAATTGAAAATAACAATTATACATTGTAAAAAATAATTCAAAAAAAATTGTAAATCAAAGAAAATGAGTATAATCAGTGAATAAAGTTAAATTTGAATTCGTTTAAATTCAGATAATTTCGTAATTGAATTTTCCATTTTTACCAGTTCAAAATTAAATAAATTGAAGTTTAATTAAAAATAGGAAAAACATATAATTAAAAATTGAAAATTAGGTAAATGTACACTTCGCTTGTTAGACAATTGGTTACATTAAATAAATTATATGTTAATTGGAAGTTGCTTACATCGGCGTTCGGAAAACAAAAGTTAGAAAAATTAAACTTTTTGAAATTGAATAAATTAAATTTTTTATTAGGTAAAATTTAAATAAATTTACATTGTGAATTTAAAATTAAATTACATTTAGATTAACTGGAAATTAAATAAACTGAAGTAAAATTTAGTTAGTTGAATTAATTAAAAATTTAGGTAATTTAAGTTTAAATAAGTTTATAAAAGATCAATTGGAAAATGGATAAATTTAGATTTCAAACAATAATAAAAATTTGATAATACTAAATATATAAATTTGTTTATATAACCAAAAAAAAGGTTCCTTGATTAAGATCAATGGGACTTGTGATAAATTAAATTTGACTCACTTGAAAATTATATTTTACATTTCTTAGCTTAAAATTGAATAAATTGGATCAGTCGAAAATTTGAGATTTTAAAATTTAGATCAATCGAAAATTGGTTAAACATACACTTCTATCAACTAAGAAATTGAATAGTTTTACAATTGAATCAATTGGATTAGTTAAATTTATATTTCGATAAATTGAAAATCGGATAAATTTAAAATAGATTATGTTTCAATTCAGGTAAATTGGAACTTGGGTAAATTTAAGTTCGATCAATTGGATATTGAAAAAATTTGAGTTTTTTACTTGAAATCACTTTTTACGATCAAAACGAACTGATAATAATTAAAGATCACTTTAAATTTAGTTCTAATATGTGTTTTATAATAAACATCAAGACGGCAATTCCAGACAATAACCATTACATTGCAACGAAACTATTTTGAAATTAAGATTTATTAATATAGGTTTCATTACGTAAAATGGCGCCCGAACAGGGACCGGATGAGTGAAAATATTTTATTTAATAATTATATATTTGATACTAATTTTTTACTATTTCAGATTTAGGTTTGCACTCACCTTAATACACACATTTACTGTCCCTATTTTTAGTTTTACGCAAAAAGTAATCATACAAAAAATGTTCATTGCAAAAGCATTAAAAAATGCAAGAATACGAGAAAAGCATTTCTTTTATCTCGAGAAAGTAATCCCTCTAAATTAACATTAGTTAAGTCCCTCGAGCATAAATTCATTCCCTTAATTCACTCCTTCTCTCGTAGAAGAGGCCGAGATCCATTCCCGTTTAAACTTAATACAAATTTATTTTGCTTCTATCCAAAAAATATAAGGTATGATATAAGACAGAGGGAAAGCAAGTGGAGGGTGCTCCAAGGAATGTGCGTTTATATCCAAAGGGGGGACCGAGAGTCTCGTAAGAAATGGGACATGGTAGGGTTGTCTAAGGATTCGGGATACCACGATTCGAACCCTTGTATCAGGGGTAGGAAGCAATTATAACACTAAATTAAGGGCGAGGAAAATTTGGTAATTAGAGGGATTCAAAAGGGATAAAGTATCGCGATGGACTTTTTCCTTCAGTACGTCTCTTGCAAGCGGTATTTTCTTTAGCGTATATATATATGTATATACGAGAAGAAAGAATGGTTAAAAGGAAAACTTCTTGCTGGGGAAATTGCTTCTTCGTTGCAAAAAACAGATAGCGTATCGCATCCAATGGAAGTTTCTCACCATTGCAAGACTTTTCTTCGCCTTGGTCAGATAATATGCGAAGCGGCGTCTTTGCTCCGATTGTTTATTATACCTCTTGCGTAATGCAGGCAGACTTAATGACGCGAATTCGCGGTATTTTCCGCCAAAGTCAATAAAATCGTTAGGAAACATTTTGTAACGTCAAATGGGGCTACTTTGTGGACAATATGGCTCTTTTTTAATTCTGATTCATTAAAATTCAGAAATTGAAAAAATAAAAATTTAATTGTTTAGAATGTTGTGGACATCCTTCTGAAGGGGTCTTATGACTTATTGCGAAATATACATTTTTGGTTGAGTTGAAAGAAGTCAAAGTTAAAGTAGCGCAGTGCTTGGGGCTATTTTGTGCATCAAGGTTTGTTTATTTATAAAATTTGGTAAGAAAGTTTTTTGATTGATTTTGATATGGAATATTTTCCGTATATAGACATTCTAGAATGTAATGAAAAAAAAATTACTGTAAGGTTTAGGTTAATTAGAAATTGTTCAACCAATTTAAAGGTAAGACACTGAAATTTTCGTTAAATCTTGATTTGTGCAAAAAGTTATAATTTATTTTTTAAAGCATTAATTTATAAATATACATTAATGTAGAAACAATAAGTTCTGTAAGTTACATTAAAGAAAAAATGTGGTACAATTAATTAGAAATAAACATAAATAAAAATAATAAAAGAGACATTTAAAAAATAATCCTCTAAATCCGGTTGCTGTACTATTTTAAATAAATCTAGAAGTAATATTTGTTGTTTTTATATGCAATTTATTTTATATTTAAGGCATTGTATGGTCAAATAACTTTAAGTTTTAAAAAAATAAAATTGAAAGATTCTTTGTATATAGGTTAAAAAATGGCATTTGCACCATGTTATAAAATGCCATTAAAAACTTTAATTTCTATAAAAATTAAACAAAATGTGAAGGGTAACATAATATCGAATCTCTAAATTTATATGTAAGAATTCAAATTTGTTGATAAAACTTTATTTAAAGTATTAAAATTGAAAAAAAATAAAACATAAAGAACGTCAAAATTTCTAATATTTAAAGTAATATTTTTTCCAGAGTAAAAATTAATGAGTACATAATATTTATATTTGTCATTAGATAAACACTTAATATTAATGAAAAATGGTGAATTGCATAAAAGTCATTCACTTAAGTATTCAAATAAGGGTTTTGAATTTTTGAAAATCTTTTTAATGGCTCTTTTTCTTTGACAAATATTTTCTAAAAGGAGAAGATTCAAACAAATTTGGGTCACAGAGACCTTCTTTATGTCATTCGAGGTAATAAATTGCACTAAGTTTGGTGACAAAATATTCAATATTTTAAAATAAAGGTTACGGAAAAATTCTTATATAATATATAAAAATATATAAATATAAATTAAAAACAGTATTCTGAATAGAATGAGATTTATAAAATAACATATATTGAGGGGGATATTGTTCTCTTTAATCAAATCAATTAAATCCAAAAGAATTTTTCATTATTTGCTTCTCCTTTTAGAAGATATTTGACGAAGAAAAAAAGCCATTAAAAACATTTTAAAAAATTCAAGACACTTATTTGAATACTTCAGTTAGTAATTTTTATGCAATTACCCATTTTTCATTAATATTAAGTGTTTATTTATTGGAAAATATAATTATTATGTACTAATTAATGTTTACTGTGGGAGGAATATTTCTCTAAAATTGAAAATTTTGACGTTTTTGATGTGCTATTTTTTCAATATTAATACTTTAAATAAAGTTTTATCAACAAATTTGCATTGCCATTTTTTAACCTACTAAGAATCTTTAAATTTTGTTTCCTTTAAAACTTAAAGTTATTTTGATAATATAAAACTTTAAATATTAAACCAATTGCATATAATAACAACATATATTATTTCTAGATTTTTTTGAAATAATGCAGCAACAGGTTCTAGACGATTATTTTTGGAATGACCTAAAAGTCACTTTTTTCAAGTTATGTTGACAAAATAAAGAAAAAAGTGTCACAATTAGTTTCAAAAACATAAGTAATAAGTAAAATCGCGTTTTTAAGGTTATGTTGTAAATTTATAATGCAATAATTTATATATATTATTGTTTTTATTTATATATATATATTTTTTGTTATTTATTTCTTGGGTCCTATTTAAGAATACAATTTTCTTACTTAAAGAATATAATATTCTTCAATTAAAAATATTTTCTTAAATTGAGAATAAAATTTTAGAGTAAGAATAAATTCTTAAATTAAGAGTATATTTTATTCAAAATTGTAAGAATATTTTTTTTAAATAGACGCCAAGAATAATTCTTAAAATAAGAATATCGTTTTTTCAGTGTAGACATCAAACAATATTTGGATCCAATGACAAATTTAATCATTTCAATATAAAGATTTTATTCATTAACAACTTCGCGTACTCAAAATAGCCCCAGAAGACGATAACTCTTTCCTTCAATTTGGGCATTAATGCTCCTATAGTTATATCGGTAAAATTTTCTTGATTAAAATAAGTTAAATTGAGCTATCAGTGAAAACAATTTAGAAGGATATTTGAAATTTTTGTTTTAAATAATTACTTTAACAATTTCCAAGTCGTGTCATTATGACAAACTTTCTGCAATTTCTCAGGGGAAATTTCCAAACACCCGTGTAATTTTTGTCCAAATCTTTTGGGAAAAGTTGTGAAAAAATTTAACAGTCCATCCAATGAGCGGTTTTCTTTATTCCTCTTATTATTCTCATGGGTAGGGTTGCTTTAAATTTGAACCTACTAATTATACGGGAAATGAGTTACATTTTTTTTTCTTTTTGATTATAAAGCAATTTAAAAACGAAGGGAAAAATTGTTCCAAAGTAAAATTTTTGCAAACATTGGTTTTTTTCAAAAATTATTTATTTGTTACTTAATGTATTTTTTTGATAGTAAAAATGTATTTCTTTGGCAATTTGAAAACGCATTATTATGCATATTAGAAAATCTTCTGGTGCTTTTGTGTCTATTGTTACAAGAAGTTTTAAAAATTTTTAAATTAATTTTTTTTTTTAAATAAACGACATTTACAAAATAACTTTTCCTTCATTTTTATATTTTTTAAATTGTACATTTTAAAAAACTAATTTATACAGTTTTTTTGTCATTCTATTTAAAAATTAACCACAAATACATTTTATAGGACATTTATTTTAGGACTTATTGACTAAAATATTTATTTAGTTTTCGAAAATTAGTGACTATCAAAAATGAAAAATTAATTTATTGGGTTTTATTTTCTTTTTTCATGGAAATAACTTAATTCTTAATTTTGTTTGCACATAAATTAAGGATACGAATTTTCTGAATTTTTAAACTAATTTCTACCAATTTAAATAAAATTATTAAATTGGTTTAACTTTTCTTTAGTTTACAAATCCCTAAATTTAAAAAAGTTTTAAATATTTCCATATTATTATTTCTTCAATATTATCTTTACCAATTCTAATTTTCCTCCTGAATAGTAAATTATTTTCATCAATTTTGAATTATATTGTTTAATCTTAATTTTTTTAATTTTACAAGTATTTATCGTAATTAAAATTTTTTTTTAAGTATTTTCAATTTATCTTTTCAATTTTGAATTATTTTTTTCTAATTAATTCTTATTATATTCAACAATCCTTTATTAAATATTTTCTTCAGTTTTCAATTATTTTCTTCATCTCCATTCCTATAATCTTTAACTTTAATTTCAATTTTTTTTCAAATGTGTATCACAGAAGTATTAACAAATTTTTTTTAGTTTTCAATTATTTTTTCGTAATTTTTTCAACATTTTCTTATATTTACAATTATTTCCTGCTATTCTAAATTCTCTTCTACAAATTGTTAATTATTTTTTAAAATTTTAATTATATTCCAATTCTAAACGACTTCATTATTTTCCTCAATTTTCAATTGTTATAATTTTTTCTCTTATCTTTAATTTTTAATAATATTCTACACTCTTAAAATATTTTCTTTAATTTTCATATAATATATTACATATTTAATCTGAATTTTTCATTCTTCAAATTATTTTTCGCTATTTAAAAATACTTTCTAACGTTTTCAACTTATTTTCTTAATTATTAATTATTTAAGTTTTATTTTTTCACAATTTTGTTTTACTTTTTATTGCTTTATTTATTATTCAGTTATTTTTTAAAATTATTGTAAATTATTTTCGTCACTTTTAATTCATTTCTTTAATCGTAAGTTATTTTCTGCAATTTTCGATTACTTTCTTCCATTGCCATTTAATTTCTGTAAAACTTGAAATTTTTTTCTCTTAATTTTTGCTGTTTTCTTCATTTTTTTCTGTTTTTAATTATTTTCACCAATTTTCAATTATTGTCTTCATTTTTCCATAACTTTCTTTAATTTTAAATTATTTTCTTAATTTTTCATTTATTAGATCATCAATTTTGAATCACGTTCGTTATTTTCAAACAATTTTTTCAATTATAACTTATATTCTCTAAAATAAAATAAATAATAAAATTCAATTCTTAAATCTAACTTTACTCAACTGTTAATTAATTAAAACTTAAATTTCAAATTAATTCAACTGCAAATTTACCCGAAGAATTTAAATCTAAATTTATCAAAAACGTAAGTTAACCCAATTTTCAATTATCTTAATCTGAATATTTTTTCAAATTCAATTTTACCCTTAAAAAATTAATTTTAGATATAAAACAATCTGAAATTGAGTTAACTGAGATTTTGCAAATATACTTGATGCCAAACCTAATTATAATTTCGTTAGTGGGTCAGAAACAAAATTAGCTTCATGAATGGAGAAAAATGCAAAACAGCACGTGCCACATTGTTTGCTCGTCAGTCACGTTTTTGGTCTCTTATATTTACGCAGCACATAGAGCATTTGCGGAAAACGCCAAGGCAGTAATTTCTCATGTCACTGAGGTATTGAAATAGTAGCAATTCATTGGCAGCAACTCAGGAGCTAATACTCAGGAAAAAGTGAAAAATAAAACCGTCTTTGAGTACATTTGCTTCCTCTTTAATTCGATACTGGAAAGTATCCTTTTACCAATGTAGGTAATTTATCACTGCACTTCAAGTTGGTGTCTTAGAGAAGATTTTAAAAATTCGTCGAAACGAAAAAAACAGGATAGCAGCACATCCGGAGGTAAAAATCTCTTTCTCAGAAGAGCATTAAAGCTATTTTGTCAGCAGGGTTTCTTTCCCTAATTTTCCTTCCCGACGCTCTCTTTTTTACCGTTCAGGTTTCTCAGCTTTTTACCTATTTTTAAAATGTTCTCTACGACAGCGTGACGAAATGTAGGAAAATAAAGCATAAATCTCTTTTAAGGTAAGAAGCTTACAATGCGTGGAATAAATTTAAATACGATAAGTTTAGATAAAGATAATGTATTAGAAAAGTTTTATAAATATAATATATAGGGGAGAGATATAAGATGGAAGCTTTTAGAAATGTTACTTCTTGATAAATATAATGATTAAACATTAGTCTAAGAATTGTTACATGATGTTTATTTTTTATTTACAGTATTTTTTAGTCAATTTTAAGAAAATGTCCATCTTGGGATCACTTTTTTTAGATCGACAATTTTATCAATTAGAAAAAATGCTTTAAAAAATGTTTATGTTCGAAATAAAATTTAATCCTTATGGTAATAAGTTACCTAATATATTGTACTTTCATCCGGTATGAAACATTTTAATATATCTTATTCGGTTCGGATACTAGAGCATTAAATTGAAACTATGTCCATCTTGGGCACCGCTCCCCTATAATCCTAATTTCTAAAAATTAAAAAAATTCTTATTCCCGTTTATTGATACTTCTCGAATTGAACCGAACATCACTAAAACTCAAATTTATTTCAAGATACAAAAGAGTAGCGTATTTTTGCCATCGCGTATTCTTGAGTGATCTTAGAATATCAAAAGTACATTCGCAAAGGTTGCGGTAAGAAACTTTAAAAATTTACGATGACGCGTAAATATCTCCGCGACATCCCCAACTTTTACAAACCCTTCTTAGATAGAGGGTGGTGGACTTTGCGGTGGGCGCGGTCCTTTATACACTTCCACCAGTCCAGCAGCGGCACTTACTTGGGTATATCTTTACCTAGCAGGGGTAGATGTGAGCTTTAACTCTTCCACCGCCCGCGGCCGGGGAATAAAACATTGTGCTCCGTGCAAGAGGAAACTTGGTCCCGCCGTGGCGCACTTATTTTTCTTTTTGCCCAGTGCATTTATGCTCCCGTTGCCCGGACGACGTTCGTGCATCGTGAAAGATCCACCGCGAAATCCTCGCTATGTAGCAGCTCACTATATGTACATTATGTACAACTTTTTCAGTATCGCTATAGGCGACCAACAACTGCCATTCTCACGCAAGTTATGCAACCCCGTTATACACCAAACTTTCCTCTTTCTAAACTCGAATATACACTCAAAAGAAAGTGCCACGAGAATATCATTGAACCGCCATATATGCCAAGTTTTGCTCCGAAAACCCTCAACAAAAAGGGACGTATAATTCTCGATGACAGCTGTGCGGATTCTCAAATAGGAAACAGAACGAGGACGTAACTAAAGAGAAGGAGAAGCAATGATTTGTTTCTCTCTCGCTCTGCTCTCCCCACTACTGAGTAGACACATCGAGCTGAAATATCATCCCCACTATGCTTGCGTTTGGGCGCACACTATGAAGATGACAAGGAGCGCCTCACTATTAAATATCTCTCTTTGTTTTTTTGCCAATTTTTTCACTCCCTCTTATGTGGATGTGCCTTAGAAGAGCAATGTCTAGCTTAAAAGCAAACAGAGTTATTGTATAGAAGCTAAAATCAATTCCCAATTGTGTATTCATTTGATTGGAGTATCAGGATAGAGGGTAGAAAAGTGGGGATGGATTTTTGATTCTAAATCGCAGCTTTGAACTAAGATTTACTAAAAAGCTGTAAGCCCTCCCCACCACACCCATTTCTCTCTGAGCCTCAGCTTATCCTATTGTGCTAAAAATTCAACTTCACTATGGCATTTGTCCTCCCCACCACTAACTACGACATGCCCATTTCTCTCTCACACTTTTCATCCTCCTGCGCTGCTATATGAGGCTGGAAATTTTACCCCAGTCTATTTCCGCCTTGAAATAAAAACTTAAGAAAGGACTGTTACTGAGTACCCCATCACTAAGTATCACTTTCTCTATTTTCATATTTTTCCCTCTCTCCATCGCATAGAACTAACGAAAAAAGAGCCATAACAAGATATAAACTCAACCAGAGTTGTCATAAGGAAGATGAAATGCATCCCCACTCTTGTAAATTTTAGGCTAGCGGTCCAGCCAAACATTTACAAAAGTGGGGTCTCTATATGACAACTTTAAACTCAATTTTACTACGCTTCGAGCCCTCCCCACCCCACCTATTCCTTTCTGGGCCTCAGCTCATCCTATCGAAATAGAAACACAATCCCAATCTGCTACTCGCCCTCCCCACCACTAACTACACCACGCCCATTTTTATCTTCCCCATTTTATTCTACTCTACAGACAAATTGGACTGAAAATTTAACCCTACCATATTTCCGCGTCGAAATATACATTTAAAAAACGCCTATAAGTGAGTACTCCACCATCAAGTATTTCTTTTGTTATTTTTAAATTTTCCTCCCTCTTCGCTGGGTAGAACTGACGAAAAAAGGATCATAACAATATACAAGCTGAACCAGAGTTGCCGCGACGAAAATAAAACGCATCCCCACTCTTGTATATTTTAGGCTAGCGGTCGGGTACAAACAGATACAAGAGTGGGATTTCTATGACAACTCTAAATTCAATTTCACCCTACTTCCAGCCCTCCCCACAACATCCATTTATTTCTGGGTCTCAGATTATGCGATTAGGCTAAAAAATCAACTCTAATATGCCATTTGGCCTCCCCACCACTAACTACACCACGCCCATTTTTATCTTCCCTATTTAATTCTACTCTACAGACAAATCGGATTGAAAATTTAACCCTACCAAAGTTCCCCGTCGAAACATACATTTAAAAAACGCATATAGTACCCCAACATTAAATTTTGCTTTTTCTATTTTTAAATTTTTCCCCCTCTTCGCCGCGTAGAACTGACGAAAAAAGAGCCGTAACAAGATATAAACTCAACCAGAGTTGTTATAAAGAAGATAAAACGCATCCCCACTCTTCTACATTTTAGGCTAGCGGTCCAACCAAAAAAGTACCAACTTCACTACGCTTTAAGCCATTCCCACCACACGTTACCACTGGCCACATTACGCCCACTTCTCGGATATACTTCCAAAAAGGACTTATCTCTGATTTTGATGAAAATTGGTATGCCTACATATTTTGATGCTCTGATTACGAATTTCTTAGTAAAAATGACAGCAAATATACTGTTCATAGTAAAAACAAAAAACTACAAAGTTTCGTTTTCTTTTTTACTTTTATGTCTTAAAATATTCGGAATTTCAAAAAACTTTTTAAACAAAAGTTGTAGGTTTGATAAAAACACACATTTTATATTTTATGCATTTTTTACTAATAGTCAACATTTTTCGAGGAAAATGCAGAAGATTGTAAAACATGTAAACACAGCTTTAAGCATATACTGAAACATATTTATAATTTTTTTAAATTTGGAGAGTTTGATGAGATATTAGCAAAAATCTGTGAATTAAGGTAGTTTTTTATATAGTTTTTACTATGATACAGGGGGGATGGAGTGCCACAAAAAGCGGATCGTGTTTTTAAGCAATTGTAAGGGGGTCAACATATTTTTCTCAAAAACTATTGATTTTCGGGAAAAAATGCATAAAATATAAAATGTGTATTTGTATCAAAGCTAATCATGGTAGTTTTTAATTCATTTTTATCATAAAAATCAAGTTTCGGGTATTTTTATCTCTCACACTTACTTAGCTCTACTAAAAAGACAGAGGAAAAAGTGCAAAAATGGAAAAAAAAATATTTTGTGGCGGGGTATTTACTAATAGTTATTTTTGAAATGTGAAATCTAGCGTGGAAAAAGTAGTGGGGTTGAATTTTCAGCTTGCTATGAGTAGGCAGTAGGCTAAGGTGAGGGCTAGAGAAATGGGCGTGGTAAATAGTGGTGGGAGGGGCGAAAACTCAGTGGGGTTGATTTTACATCTCGATAGGAGGAGCTGAAAGTTAGAGAAAAAGGGTCTGGTATTGTCAGTGGTGGGGAGAGCTTAACGTCTAATGAGTTTTATCTTCAAAATTGATCTGGGCCTTTTTTCGGATGATCTACGGGATAGAGTGAAAAAAGTTTATAAATTGAAAGGGCTATAGTTACTGGTATTGCTTTTACTAACAGATATTTTCTTAAAGTATATTTCAGCTCAGGAGGGGTAGTGGGGATATGTTTCCACTTCGATAGGATGAGCTCGATTTAGAGAAAAATGTGTCTAGTGTTGTCAGTGGTGGGGAGAGCTTGACTTCTACTAAGACGGTTTAGTTTCCAGCTTGATCTGTCCCCTTTTTTCTGCTGATCTACGCAGTGGGAGATCAATACCAGGTTTTTGGAGGGGGTTCTACATGAGAGAGAAAAAGATAGCACTATAAAAGCGTAGTGGGGAGAAGAGGGCGGGAGAGAAAAACTCAATGACAGTAGTGGTGGGGTGGTCCCTCACAAGTATTTTCTTATTGCGTATTCTGAATCAGGTGACGTAGTGGGGGTAATGTTTTTAGCTCTATACGGCTACATTGACCCACTGAGGAATAGAAGTGGGGGGTTAAAAGAGGAAAAGAGAAGCAATGCCTAGTTTCTCTCTCTTTCTCATCTCCCCATATATTTTTTCCTTTAATAACCACTATACTCCATCTTCCATCAATTTTACGTGAAGCAGCGACATAACAATATTTTAAGTGGTACAAAAAAAACACATCCAAATCCGTATTATTCAATCTTTTACCGATAAACAGAGACTGAGACGAAATTAAGATTGGAAGATTCGAGAGTCTATTCCAGAAACGGTACAACCCCCAACATTTGTATAATGTCGCAAAAGGGGGCCATAAACCTCCAAGGTCTAAAAAATAGCAAAATACTCATCCTAAATTACGTGTCGGATTTACGAGTGGCGTGAATCGACTTTGGGGTGAAAGGATCCTGGTCATCTGGCAACGTTGCTGGTATTACAACGCCAAGAGCAAAGTATAGCCACTCGATCCGAATGGGGTGGTAGGTCAAAACGGAGACGGCAAACTGAATAGTCCTCCATGTATACTGGTAGTCGTCTGCCTGCCTATCTCTATGTATAACGTGAAGTAAACCGACTTTTATATACTACAACGTCTCACTGCGCATAATACACTCCATTCTGTACATAATGCTGAATACCGTATTCGAGCCAGCGCCTTCTCCCATGTGAGTTTCAAGCTGTACGTATATATTTTATCCTTGGTGTGGGTGGATAACGATGCGCGAACCGCGTGCCAAAATTATATCGACCCTGAATACACCCCTGACGTATGGCGTCTGCCGTTTTTATATCCGATACGATTTTCAGCCTCGCAATGTATTGCACCCTATGTGCCATTTCTGCTAATATTCTGACGCTTTGTGGTTGGGTCGTATCACATTAATTTAAGAAAAACAATTGATAGTTTTAGATTTTTTTTATTTGGAAAAAATATTTTAAAAGGGAGGTAATGAAATCAATTGTATGCTCTATGTGTAATAAAAAATTAAGTTACCATTGATATTCCCTTAGCAGACTATTTGATGGTTATTGTTGTTTCTAACCAGAAGCCATTTTTTAACAAGAATCTTAAGCTCAGCAACTTACCTGAAACAAAAAAGAGAATAATTAAATGTCATATAAAACTTTTTAGAATGCTTTATAAATAAACTAGTTGTACTTGTGTTTCCCGCTACTTTAAAACATGTTTCCGAAAATTTGTTTACTTGGGATATTTATCTACCCAAAACCAACATTTTGAAATTCCCGTCATTTGGATTATATCCCTAAATTTCCCATCCATGTCATTTGGATTATACATATCCATAAATTTCAAATTCATCTCAATAGGATTACACGCTTAATTTATGCACATACCTAAATTTAAAATTCGTCTAAATTGAATCATAACCCTAAATTTAAAATTCACCCGATTTGGGACAGATTCTTGAAATTATCCAGGGAAGTCAGTGACCACAGTCGACCCAACAATTCTTTTGAAATCAGAATTGTTCGCGGTTTGGTCGTGCTTCTCGTTTAATTCCCTCGAAGCATTGTCCACGTTAGCACACACACAGACATACACACACACGCACAAGCCGGCGCAATTAGCAATGTAAATGCCGGTTAGTTAGTTAGCGTGTTGGTAAAATCGTGGGACGGGCAGTGTGGAACTAGATAACGGACCTCCCAGGCGAGTGATCATCTCAACCAGCCTTGATAACACCGCGGACATCGATTGCTTTTTTACAAGCCTCTGGCTATTACAGCCACCTGGACATCAAGACCACCATTTCCACGTTGTATTTATACCTAAAGACATCTCACGCTATCATTTATCAGAAGAGCAGATTCTCACTCGTTTATCAGCCAAGCTGATTCTCACCCATCATTTATTATGGATCCCGGGCAATTTCTAATGTCTACTTTTCTATTTCCCTTTCGGAAGTTTCTTTGCATGTACAGTGATCATAAATAATCGGTACCACTTCGCTTAATAGACGTATGCAGAAACAGGATATCGTTTTTTGTCAGTTTCTAAACATGCATCCAATTAAAACCAAAGCGGAATTCCGTCCGGAGCTGCAACTCAAGAGCAACTCCCTATCAAGATAAAGCAAAAGGATTATTGGCTGTAAATCTAATTTGAAAGCTGAATCAATTTATCGTTAATGAGATTTATCTTATCTCCAATCGCTTATCGTCAGAACCAACTTTGACAGATCGTGAACTAAGCTTTATCTGATTTCTGACACATGGTGATTATTATTTTACATTATTTTTCATCCCAGAATTATGGGATATCCCGGGATCATAATGGGACATCCCCGGATCATAATGGGACATCCCCGGATCATAATAGAACATCCCGGGATCATAATGGGACATCCCCGGATCATAATAAAACATCCCGGCATCATAATGGGATATCCCTTTGTCATCCCTAAATCATGGGATGCCCCTGGGACATCTTGAGATCATTTAGTTATTTCGCAACACTAAAAATTCACAATAAACAAAAATAAAATAACAATTCGACTGAACATTAATTGCGTTAAATTAGCTCTGAAAAATATTCTTACGCTTCAACGATTCCTCGGCAGACGCTTAAGGGATATATGGCGTGGAACATTGCCACGCTAAAAAGTCTAAGAACACTAAGAGTGCGACTAAAAACACGACTGTCTTTGAACTGTGATATATCCGCAAAAAATAATGCTAGAGAAATTTTGAAAACAGATTCGGAAAGTTTATAAAATTTCTAAAAAGACGATCTATATCCGAAAACAATAGCTTAAATAGTTTGTTAGTTATCACGAGAGAAATATTAAGTAATTTTTCAATTTTTAAAAATTTCGTACTTCAAATTCAACTTCTTCCCTAAGCCAGAAAAGTTGAAGGAAAATTTTTAAACTTTGTACGCATAATTATTGTCTTTTTCCCTTTAATTTAAGCTTTATAAACTTGAAAAATGTCTACTAGTTTTCGAGTTATGAACTAAAACGTGAAGCTCTGTATTGTCGAGTTCAAGCGGTGATTCGATCGAATTGGCGGTTGCGATATTCATACAAATCAACGCTTGAACTCGACAATATAGAGCTTCACGTTTTAGTTCATAACTCAAAAACTAGTTGACATTTTTTAAGTTTATAAAGCTCAAATTAAAGGGAAAAAGACAATAATTATGCGTACAAAGTTTAAAATTTTTCCTTCAACTTTTCTGGCTTCAGGAAAAAGTTGAATTTGAAGTACTAAATTTTCAAAAATTGAAAAATTACCCAATATTTCTCCCGTGATAACTAACAAACTATTCAAGCTATTGTTTTCGGATACAGATCATCTTTTCCAAAATTTCATAACCTTTCCGAATCAGTATTGAAAATTCTTTTCGCATTATTTTTCCCGGATTCATCACAGTTCAAAGACAGTCGTGTTTATAATCGCCCTCTGCGAGGTGTCCACTCAATTGTGGCCGGTAGTGTACCTCCTCAAAAAAAAACTAATTAAATACCTTTGACGTCGTTATCTGTGTGACAGTGTACCGTCTCTGGAAATTAAAATTCTTTGCGACACGGGTTTTATGATGGTTATCTTTTAGGTGGACATGTGCGTAAATCAAAATAGAATTATTGTCAACGGAAGCACTCAGTCATCCCGAGAACGACCAATCCCGATGCATGGACAGATAAGTTCCAGCGAGCACGGAGTTGGATCACGGCACTCGAGGGCATGTATGACGTTATCTGGCAAAAGCTAGTTGGAACGATGTGCTAACGAGGTACCGTGTCTCTTCTTCGCGTGGCAGGTCTCGACTACCTACTCTTTGCGATCAAATTCCAACGGTTCGCATAACTAAATTTTTATTCTACCTGTATACAATGCTGAGCTTCATCTCAAATAGGGATCCATCTCAGAGGCCATGCTGGACTCCAGGGGTGTTCCCCTTACTTAAAGACCTGCCCCCTGATCCCCTGGAACCATCACAGCAACCATAATTCTTTTCACTGGCCAATAACGTGCTTTCAATGCTTCTTTCAACTAATACATCTAACTTGATGTTCCTAATGAATTTTTAATTGATGATTGGAGTGTTGTATTGTGTACAAGGATGAGGTAAAAATTGTCAGGATAAACAGAATGGAATTTAATAATATTTTAGTTGTATTTATGATGTAGAAATTTTGGGGTGTTGTTTCTTTTAGTTTCTTATTTATTTTCCATAAAATAGCCTAAATATATACTTTTAACAATTGTTTTACGTAATTGCTAATTTTTTTTAAATAAATTTTAATTGTTTATTTACAACTATTTATCAACTTAGGCGAGAGAGTTGCATTTTTTTTAATTTTGAAACTTTTCTAGACGAATGTAACAAATCATTAACAACTAACTAAAAATAATAATTGCATCAATTGTTTAAACAAATAATTATTGTTTAATTTCAACTTTTTATCAAATTTAGCCAAAAAGGACTCAATTGTGAAATTTTTCAACATGAATGTAACCTGTTACTGACAACAAACTGAGAATAAAAATTGTCTCAATTGTTTAAATATTTTAAATAGAACAATTGTTTAAATATTATTGTTTAATTTTAATTTTTTATCAAATTAAGCTACGGAGTTGCTGCTCATTTTTAGTTTTGCAATTTTTTTTACCTCTTAATTACCAAACTAAAATTGACAATTGTACCAATTGTTTAAACAAATTCATACTTTTAAAATTAAAGAAACCGCCAGTAGGAATTTAGAAAATTACGCTTCTGTCACATTAGTGAAAATAAAAAAGCCTGTATAGGACATTCTGATAACAATAAATTGTTAAAAAAATGTATTTGATAATGACGTTTTACAGTAAAATTGCAACTCTGTCGCTTAATTTGTTAGAAAATTGAAGTTAAACAACAAAAATTTGATTAAACCATCGATCGAATTGTTATTTTTAGTTTTTCGTTAGTAACTGGTTACATTTGTCTTCAAAAATTGCAAAATTGAAAAAATTTGCAAATCTGTGGATTAATTTAAATAAAAAATTAGAGTTAAACAATAATGAATTGTTTAAGCAATAAGTAGAATTTTTATTTATCACTTGTTGTTAGGAATTGGTATCATGCAGCATAAAATGTTGCAAAACTGAGAAAAAATTGCAACTCTATTAATTTTTTTCTCTTAATTAGAAAGAAGTTAAAATTAAGAAAATTATAATTTGTTTAACCAGTTGGTCAAATTGTCACTTTAGTTTTTTGTTAGTAACTTGGTTAAAATTGCAAAATTAAAAAAAGTTGCAAATCTGTGGATTAATTTAAATAAAAAATTAGTGTTAAACAATAATGATTTGTTTAAGCAATAAGTAGAATTTTTATTTATCATTTGTTGTTATGAATTGGTATCATGCTGCATAAAATGTTGCAAAAGTTAGAAAAATTGCAACTCTAGTAATAAAAAGTTAAAATTAAAAAATTATTATTTGTTTAACTAGGGTAGAATTGTCACTTTTAGTTTTTTGTTAGTAACTGGTTACATTCGTCTTCAAAAATTGCAAAATTGAGAAAAAGTTGCAGATCTGTATTTTGATTTAAAAAAAAGTTAGAATTAAACTCTACTGATTTGTTTAAGAGTAGTAAAATTGTTATTTTTTATTTCTTGTTAGAAATTGGTATCATTCAGCTTAAAAAGCTGTTAAATTGGGAAAAAAATTGTAACTCTATAGCTTAATTAGAAAAAAGTTAAAATGAAATAATTATAATTTGTTTAATCAGTTGTTAGAATTGTTATTTTTAGTTTGATGTTCATAATTGGTTAAATTCGTCTTCAAAAGTTGCAAAATTGAGAAAAAGTTGCAACTCTTTTTGATAAAAAGTTGACATTTAACAATAATAATTTATTTAAACAATTGGTAGAATTCTTATTGTTAGTTTATTGTTGATAATTCATATCATTTAGCTAACAAATTTGCAAAATTAAGAGAAAATTGCAACTCTGTATCTTAGATTATTAAAAAGTTGAAATAAAACAATTATAACAATAATTTAACAATAATTTAATAATATAATATTTGTTTATCAGTAATAATATGTTTAAACAATTGAAAGTTTATTGTTGATAATTGGTATCATTTAGCTAAAAAATTTGCAAAATTGAGAGAAAATTGCAACTCTGTATCTTAATTTATTAAAAAGTTGAAATTAAACAATTATAATTTGATTAAACAATTAATACAATTGTTATTTTCAGTTTGTTGTTAGCAATTGGTTGCAGTCATCTTGAAAAGTTGCATAATTGAGAAAAAGTTGCAACCCTCTAGCCTGATGTGATAAATAGTAGTAAATAAACAATAATAACTTGTTTAAACAAATTATCATTTACATAAAAAAATTGTTAAAAATCTATATTTAGGCTATTTTTTAAAAATGGTTTAAAAAACTGTCAAAACCTATTGAAAAATAGTTTTTATCATTTGTTTTTGTATTTTTGCATTTTCCACTGCAAAAATTGTTGTCTTCTAAGTGGCTTATTTTAAGACATTTTAGTTTCTTTATTGCATCTAAGACGCAATAAGTGTCTTAAAATGAGACTTTTTTTGCATCTTAGATACAAAAAAGACACCAAAAGGTTTTAAAATAAGACACCTAGAAAACAGAAGTTATTGCAGTGTTGGGAGTTTTTGGAGTATTTTTAAGGATTCTGTACCTTTTATATGAAAAAGTTTTTTTTCATGCATTTTTGAACAACGCTATTGTTCCTAGATAATGTAAAAATTATCAGGATAAACAGTATAAAAGCTAGGCTTAATTAATAATAGTTTGGTTGTATTTATGATGATGATATTGATGTAAAAATATTAGGATGTTGTTTCTTTTAAAACGACTATTTGAATAATGGAACCAATTGACTGAAATTGTGCATAAAGGGTTATGCATGAATAATTAAAACATATTTTAAAGTTATTAGTTAAATTATAGTATTAACTATAGCTTGTAGATAATACGTAATTGACTAGATAATCTTATGTTATAATACATGGATGTATGTTAAGTTATTGATTAAGACGATACACATTGTATATGTACAATTGATTAAATTGATGTATGCAATAGGTTATTGATTAGTTTGGTATGTTGATTAATTAGGTCAACATATACATAAGGAATTTATTAAAAATGGATATGATTTAAGTCATTGACTAGGTTGATACCAAAGCTACTGTTTTTGATAATGCACAACTAAGTTTTTGATTAGTATGAACAAGTTACCTAATTAAGTTGCAATTAAATTACCTAATTAAGATACTTCGGAAAACCCATATGGATATATTACAATTGGATTCTAATTCAGAATGTGAAAACCGAGCTATTGATTAGTGTAATATGAATATCGTACGTTTATCAACAACCATAACGATTGACTGTTGCGTACCATCAATTAAAACATTTCCTCCAACAACCAAATTAAAAAATCCATATACAACATTCGGTTACTAATTACCAGATCCAAAAAATAGGAACCACTACAAAAAAAAACGCTACACATTTTTTCCACCTATCCAAAAATGTAATACCACAATCCCTTCGAAAAATCCTGCCTTAAACTATAACATCAAACCCCGCAACAGCATTAAATCCCAAACCCTCAATCTACCCTCATCATAAAATCAACATCAGTTTCTCTAAGCTCATAAATATTTAAGAAAGATTTATACTTAATGGATCACGTAAGACCCAGGGGGATATTTCGATTCTCGTTTTCTTAAACGAATGAGACTTTACAATTGCAGACTAAAGCGCGAAAAAGTAACGTAATTGTACACGTTCACGGGAAGGTACCGTGCAACGTGGCCATAAAATCACTCCAAGCGTCGAGAATGACGGCCACATAAAAACCAAAATGAAGCGATTCACCGCGGTTTATAAGCACTCGAGCGATAATAAAACGTTGCGAGTTCTCCCATTCCCTTGTCGTATTCTTGTATTTTGTCCAGCGTTGAAATGCACGCACGCGCGACCTACCTTACCGACCGATACGTTTACAGGCAAATCTCCATACAAGCTTCGAAGGTCGTTTAGCAGATGGCGCTCGTCTACTTAGGCCACACCCGAGAGGCCCTTTTACACTTGTATTGCTGCACGTTTCAAATTTAGGTGACCCTTTTATGGGAATCAAACCGACAACCACGTGCTGCCCGTGTTATGGGTTAGGTTAGGTATCAACGGGTTATATGTATTTTGCGATTAATACACTCACATGCATAAGGTTACTCTCCCTCGTGAGCTCAGATGATTTGTGACTTTATTATTATTTTTTTTTTCGTCCTCTGCATCCGTTATTTCAGGTAATCGTCATTTTATGGCTTTTAGGGAGAAGAAAGGGTGACAGTTTGTGAAATTGTTTCCCGACGAATAAAATCTAATCGATTATGACTAATGAGGTGAAATGTTATTTGGTGGATTTTATGAGTTGTATAATATCTTGAAATGGCATCGATTGTAAATTTAATTTTTAAATTTGATTATCAAGAGGTCTTTCTAGATGAATTGCAATTTACAATACGGATTTTTATAGGGATGCTTAATTTTTACGATGACGTATAAAATGGCGTGTAAAATGTATTATGAGATTTTAAACACGCTTGACTACGTTTAGTGTAGTTTTCATTTATCAAAAGTCAGGTTTTTGTTGTTTTTATTGGGATCAAACGAAATTTGACTTAAGGGAAATAGGCTTCTTTAAAGTGAAGAATAGTAATTTAGATTTGTTAGGTTTTTATAAATTTGGTAATTTTATAAATAGGTACACAATTCAAAGGTGATACTGCAAAATGGGATTAAATTATTTATCAAAAGATACTTTATTGGAAAAAAATTCAGACCGAAATTTGAAATTCCCGAACAATTATTGTGCAAATTCTGTGGAAATTTAGTATAATTACAGGGATTTATCGTAAAATTTCCGGAAAATAAAAATTACATATTAAACTTTCGGGGAATAAAAATTCTAGATGAAATTTACGGTAAAGAAATTTTATACAGAATTTCCGTTTCATTTCTGGGAAATAGAAATTCCAGATTTATAACTGCAATTTTAATAGAATTTCCGTAAAACAGAAAGTTCACTAAATTTTTAGAATAAAGGAATTTTAGCTGGAATTTTTATACAAGTTCCATTAAACTTTAGGAACATTTTTGGATAAAAAAAAATCCATTTGCAATTTCCGAGAAAGTATAAAAAAATTCCAGGGACTAGAAATTTCACATGAAATTTTAATGGAAGATTTTAAAAATAATTTTGATATTGATCATTTCTAGTAGAACATTTTTTTAAATTATAAGGAATTTCCGGGAAAAAAAATTCTAAATTAAATTTTCAGGATATGAAAATTCCAGATGAAATTTCCGGTAAAGAAAAGTTTCAAATAGAATTTTCCTTTCATTTCTGGGAAATAGAAATTCCAGATTTGTAACTGCAATTTTATTAGAATTTCAGTAAAACTGAAAGTTTAATAAAATTTTTGTAAAAAAAACTTTTTAGCTAGAATTTTTATAGAAGTTCCATTAAACTTTAGGAAAATTTTTGGGTAATAAAAAGCCAATTGAAATTTCCGAGGAACTATAAAAAAATTTCAGAGACTAGATAAATTTCACAAGAAATTCAAGTGGAAGCTTTACAAAATTTTTGGGAAATGGAACTTCTAGCAGACATTTTTTTCAAAATAAGGAATTTTTGGAAAATAAAATTCTAAATGGAATTTTTGGGAATTGAAATTTCCAGATGAAATTTCCGTTAAAGAAAAATTACAAATAGAATTTCCGTTTAATTTCTGTGAAATCTTTTTGTAATTTTACAGAAGAAAAATATTTGGAAATTTTATATAAAAAACAAATTTATTTTATTTTTGGAAAATAATAGTTGAAAATGAATTTTTTGTAAAATTCTTGTGGGACTTTTATAAAATTTCCGTAAAATAGAATTTCAAGTTAAAATTTTTTTTTTTTTCATGAAATTTTATGTCATTTTTGGTAAATTGAGTTCTAGATACAATTTCAATCAAATTTTTAAAAAAAATTGAAATTCCAGGTCGTATCTTTTGGCATTTTTGTGAAACTTTCGTAAAATTTTGGGGAAATAAAAATTTTAGTAGAAATTCAAAAATTGCAATTTTTAAATTGAGGTTAAAAAAACGAAAAGAATGTTAAAATTCCAAAAAAGTTTACATGGACCTGTTATGAAATTTCTTGATTTATAAAATTAATTAAATTTTAAATTTCACAATTTTTAATTTTAAATTCTTGTTCCACTTGAATTTTTGTGAATTATTTTCGATATTTTTGAAAAACTTCCAGTGACTAAATGTTTTTTTTTTAATTTTCCAGTTATAAAATTTCCAGTTGGGGTTTCCATTAACTTTCTAAAAATTCGAATTTCTATATGATATTCTACAAAATTGTCCAAAAAATATATTAGCTGGATTTTTTCTTACTATTTCCAGAAATTAGAAATTCAACTAGAATTTCTTGCGAAATTTCATAGGTTCCGCTTCTAGAGTTTGGCAGAAATTCTCACGGAATTCTTGTGAAAATTTTATCACTCTTTAGAAATCCATACAGAAATTCCAGTTTAATTTTAAAGCGGAATTTCGGTGGAATCGTTCATGAAATGTCTATAAGATAACAAGGAACGTAAAGTATTGGAAGAGATAAAAACTTAGAAAAGAGGGTTTAAGAAAAAATATAAAAATAAGGATCAAAATGATTTTTCAATATTTATTTGATTTTTGAAACATATTTTAATTAATTTCTTCAAATACCTTACAATCTGATGAATTATACCTCCACTTTTCTAAATTTTCGATTATTTCAATTTTTCTTTATTTTAGAAACAGAAACATTTATCAGCCTTTGCACTGACAATCAAGTAAAACTTTTTCCGTGTTAATAGCAGTTTTACACTAAAAAAAAGTTTCGGGAGTTGAGTGTACGATTGTACGATTTAAATTGATATGTTTGAAGCTTCCTTTAAAGGTCACAAAATCCGAAACTAGGACACGAAATTTCGATATTGAAACAAATTGAAAACAATACTGTTATCACTTGCGACAATATTTAAAAATACCCCATATTTCACAGCGTTTTTCAACATTTATTTCTCAAAAGCACTTTTTCGTTATTAAAAAACAATCTAAAAAATGGAAATATATCATATGAAAAATTGTTTCCGTTTAAGTTTGTTCCGTTTAATTTCGATTGAAATAAATTTAAGTTGGTGTGAATTGCAACTGAATTTGCAACGCAAAAACTAGAGTTAATTCTTAAAAAAATATATTCTAAAGCATCTTCTTTAAAGCATCAAACCAAGAAGCGATTACCGAAAAACATCCTGTGAAAAATTGGCACATAAAATTGAGAAAATAATCAAGAAAAGGTCATTATCAGAAATGAGATAAACAATCTGAATGTTGTCGCGGCCATTTCTGTTAAATATGACCTCTTGGTTAATAAAGCAAGATCGAAGATTGTTGAGATTGAGCAAAATGTCTTCCGGCCGTTGACTCTAACTGCCTATTTGCAGAGGGTCATATAACGAGCGTTGCTGACATTTTTTAACGCCAAATGCCGATTACGAAAAGACCATATTAAAGCAGCCTCCACACGCTGCAACATTGCTTGTAACTCGAACTACCTTGGGATGAAATTAGGCTGTCGGTAAAATGTAATATTATTTTTAGTTGACTGCCCTTACTGTTCTCGCGGCAGTAACCATAATTTTTCAGGGTCTGTGTGGCGTGACGCCGACCATCCACTCATTTCACTCACGCATACTAACCTTCCTATCCACTAATTCCTCTTCACCACCTACCCCTTCACGCATTTCACTCTCATGTCCCCGTTCCCCCAAATTTCCCCTCTTCAAGAGTTAGTATCGTCTCTATTCATCAAGCCGAGTAGCGTCTCCTTGTTTCCGCAAGCGTAATTTAACAACTCGAAATCGGTGAAATACCAGAAAAGTAATAAATGAAGCTGGTCGTGACAGGGTCGGATCTACATTGGAGCACATGAAAATAATCCGTAAATTTTGAAAACGATCCGCAAATTTTTAAGAATCTCTGGGAAGATAGATAAATCGTAAAAACTTCAATTTTAATCTTGTATTCTTTAATAACACAGCCACACAAAAAAAAACAACTTTATTGTCCGAGACACTACACTAGTGTATTCTTGCGTATTTTTTTCCGCTGAATCCAAATCCGAAATCAGAATTGTTAGATTGGCTAAATTTTTCGAGATAATCTCAAAAAACTCGATTTTTTCGTGTTTTTTGAAAATATCTCAAAAATTTTAGCCAAATTGGTTATTCTGACTTCGGATTCGGATTCAGCGGAAAAAATTAGGAAAACACTATCATAGTGTCTCGGACAAAAAAAAATTTTTTTTTGGGTTTTAATTGGTGATGTTTTTTTTTTATCTTTTTTGAGATAATTTTCAAAATTTTAGCTAATCGGCAAATTCTAACCTCTGATTTACATTCGTCAGAGAAAAATACATAAAAATACATTAGTGTAGTGTCCCGGCTAAAAAAATTTTTTTTTGTTGGGTTTTTTGGGTGTTTTTGAAATTGTTTAAGATTCGGTTTTTTTAGATTATCTCAAAAAATTTAGCCAAACTAGCAATTCTGACTTCGGATTCGGATTCGGATCAGAATTTAATCTAAAAAAAGTTTAATAGAAAGAAAGTCGAAAACTACTCTCTAAATCTGAATTAGTTAAAAATAACTAATTTGAAAGCAAAAACTCAGTCACTAATTCAAATAGTTATCTATATTTCTACTAATCATTTAGTAAAAAATAACTAATTATTAGTCAAATTCATTTTTAGGTTATGTCAAAATAACTAATATTTTAGTAAAATTCTGTTTACTAATTCAATTTGTCGAATTTTAACTATTTTTTAATTATGTTTTTACTAACAATTAGTCATTTATTTACTAACAATTAGTTATTTTTAACTAATTGATGAAATAAAAACTCAGGCACGATTTTACTAATTATTAGTTATTTTTAACTAATTCAGATTTAGAGAGTATATTAAACTTAATTAATTCCAAGACATTATTATTTATAATTATAATTACATGTATATAATAAAATATTAATTAACAGCAACATTAATGAGAAACTTCTCATTGCTGTTCGCCATTTAAAACTATAAATTTTTGGAAATGCAAATAATGAAAATTAGGAGAATAATTACAAAATGGAAAAGAATATATATGAAAAATGACGAAAATAATTGACAATTAAAAATAAAATTCGATAAATAGCTAGATAAAGACACACTTGTTAAAAATAATCTAAAAAATTAAACAATATATATTCAATTTAAACTTAAAAATTGCAAAATTAAGAAAATTATAGAAAAAATTGCTGAAACCAATTGCAAATTGAACAAATGGATTGGAAATTAAAACAAAAAAAATTGAATGTGAAGAAAATAATTGAAAACTTCAGAAAGTAATAAAAATTTGGAGAAAATAATATAAACTTGAAGTAATAAATTCTAATTTAAAAATTAAACTGAAATTTAAAAAAATTGATAATAATGGAGAAAAATTACAAAACTGATAATTTAAAAATTAAACTGAAATTAAAAAAAATTGATAATGATGGAGAAAAATTACAAAAAATTTCGCCAATTATTTTTCTCCATTATCAAGAAGAATCGTTAATTTCAAATTTTTTTTTTTTTAATTCTCAATTTTTTCTTCAAATTTCAATTCCATTTTTCAGTTTTTAATTGTTTTCTTCTATATTCAATAACTTTCGGCTTTTTTCAAATACTTTTTTCAATTTTTAAGTATTAATTATATTCTTTAAATTTGAATTTAAATTTTCAAACTTCAGTTATTTTATTCAATTTTAATTAATTTTGTCGATTTTCAATCCATTTGTTCAATGCGCAATTATTTCTATAATTTTCTTCATTTTTCAATATAAAAAAAAAAAAAAGTATTTGAAAAAAGCCGAAAGTTATTGAATATAGAAGAAAACAATTAAAAACTGAAAAATGGAATTGAAATTTGAAGAAAAAATTGAGAATTAAAAAAAATAAAAATTTGAAATTCACGATTCTTCTTGATAATGGAGAAAAATAATTGGCGGAAGGCGAGGATTTTTAAAATATTAAACAAAATAATTGAGAATTGAAAAAAAATCAAAAAATGGCTAGAGTAATGCAGAACTGAAAAAAAATAATTGAAAACGTTTAAAAATAAATTGAAAATGTTAACAAAATAAATAAAAATGTCAAATATTGTAAGAAATAACTGGAAATTAAAGAAAATAAATAATAAACGAAAAAAAAAAATTATTGAAAAATAATCAGAATAATAGCAAAATTGAAGATAATTTCTGAAAAATGACGAAAATAAGTTACAATTTAAAACAAAATTTGAAAAATGGCTAGATTAATACACAACTGGAAAAAATAATTTAAAAAATCAAACTATAAATATTTAATTTACAAAATAATTGAAAATTGAAAAATTAAGAAAATTATAGAAATAATTGTTGGAAATAGTTGCTAATTGATTGAAAAAAAAATGAATGGAACAAAATAATTGAAATTAAGGAAAACATTTAAAATTGAAGAATGTAAATGAAATTTTTAAAACATAATTAAGAACTGAAGAGAATAATTGAACAATTGTACATAAAATTAAAAAAGCATATTGATATTCGAAAAAATAATTGAAAATTGGAAAATGTGATTGAAATTTGAAGAAAATAATCAAAAATTGAAGAAATAAATTGTAATTCCAAATAATGGTTTATAATTAAAAAAAGTCAAGTTTTTTGGAATATTGAATTAACTTCATTGACAATTGTAGAATGGACTTGACTTTAGAAAATAATTCATAATTTACAGAAAATTACAAAATGACGAGAATAATTTAATATATAAGAAAATAATTGAGAAATGTGCAAAATAATTGACAATTGAAAATGAAAATCGAAAACTGTCGAGAATAATCTACAACACAACAAAATAATTAAAAAAGTTAAAGAATAATTTTAAAATTTAAGGAGAATAATTGTAAATTGAAAATGGTTGAAAATTATCGAAGAAATTGCATACTTATTTACACACTAATTTACATCACTTTCTTAAAATATTTAATTATTCTTTCTTGCAATTTTTTCTTTTTGAAACAATTTTTTTGTTAGGTTATTTTTTATATTTCCTTTCTGCATTTTTAGAAAATTATTTAGGTAACTTTTATTTCTTTTTAAAAAATTTGCTTTTTTTATGCGTTTAATAATAGTTTCTTATTTTTTAAATTTGATTTTAATCTTCTTCTTTTTACAAAAATTACTTAAGTTAATTTTATACAGTTTTATTTTAGCAATATTTAGAAAAATTTATTTACTTTTCCAGTGATTAATTTTATTTATTATTATTATTTGGAAGTTGTAAAATATAATTTTTTTCAATTTTGTGATTTTTAAAATATTTGTTTGGTTTTTTGTCATTTGTCATAACTTATTAATTTTTATATTTTTTAAAGACTTTTCTTCTGTTATTTAACTTTTCTTAAATTTGATCTTATAATAAATTTTCTCATTGGATCAGAATTTCTCTATTTCTTAGAAATATTGGTTTTTTTCTTAAAATTGTTTTTACTTAATTCTTCATTTAAAAAAAATTATTGCTTTTTGTTTGATTTTCAAATCAAGTTTTTAAAGTTTTTTTTTATCTTTATTAACATTTTTTCGTTTTTTTTTTACTTATTATCCTATTTATTTTCTTAAATTAAAAAAAACATGTCCGCAAATATTTTAACTTTTTGAAAATCATTTCTTCCTCTGTTTTGTAATTTCAATTTTTTGTTTTAAAAACTTTTACTGTTTATTGCGTACTATTTTAATTTTAAAAAAGCAATTTAATCAATCTTCCTTAAACTGATTAATGTTTCATAAATAACGCATTATTACCATATTTTTTAATTTTCTTTCTTTTACTTACATTGATTTTTTAAACTTTTTCATTTTTGAAGAATTTATTTATTTTCTGCAGGTTTTTCAATTAGTACATTTTTTACATCTTTTTGCTTTAATTTTCCCATTTCAATGTAAATTATCCATAACTTTCTTATCTGTTCATTCATAATACTAGTTTTAATAAAATTTTGTAGTTTTTGGAATTTATGTAAAATTTCATGTTTTTACATTTGGTTAAGATTGTTTAAACATTTTCTCCATTGTTTAAATGAATATTCGCTAGACACTCTGATAATATAAAAATGCAGAAACTTTTGTTTTTTTTTAAGGGGGCCCTGAAATTTTTTTGTGCTTCAGGCCCGTGACAGCCTTGATCCGGCCCTGGGTCTTGAATATATTTGTTATTCTGCAGACTTCTCTGTGTTTTTTATTTATTTGTTTTGGTATTATCATTACGGTTCCATGAATCGAGTAGAATTTTATTTTTGTAGTCGAATCCGAAGTGGCGTCAAATCTCCCGATTTGTACGTTTCAACCGCAGTGATACCGAAAGAGTCACCGCCATGAGTACTAACCGCGTTGGTGTTTGCTTAACCTCCCGGAATTCAGAATGAAGGCAATTCCCACATAACAAGATTTAAATAAAAGTAGATAATTATTTTAATTTCAGATTCATTATAAAGAATTGTATCATAATGTAATGATAATTTAAATGACCAGTAACGGTACTTTGTTTAAGTTTCTCAAAATGTATTCTCTAAAAAAATGTTATTTAAACAAATATTATCTATTTATAGTTTTCATTTACGGTCAAATCCCAAGTGGCATCAAATCTCCCGCTTGGTACGTTTTAACCGCTGTGATTTCAAGAGAGTCACCGACTCGAGTACTAACCACGCTCGAGCTTGCTTAACCTCCCAAAAAGCGGATCAAGAGCAATAATAACAATTTCCTCAACTCAGAATTTGATTTACATTAATATCAATTTCGAAATTTAATGACATAACCTTAAAAATGATGCTAGAAGTACGTTCATAAATAATAAGAAGAATAATAATAGTAACAGTATATAAAAAGATAATAATGAAAATAAAATTTGTAATAAATCAATTGATTTATGAAAGAAGAAGTGTAAGTCGATTAAAATTTGTTGGATTCAGTAGTTCATTGACCTTTTAATGGAATTATGACTGGACGAATGAATATTTTTTAACGGTAGTGGTGCAAAGGGGGAAAAAACTGCGGAACTTGAATCCTGACCTTCCCTTCGTTTAACCCCCACTCGAATATTTACCACCCTTTGCTGGACGCTTCTCGGTGACCCTCTTCTGGTTCTTCGGCGCCTTGCCATTAACGCCTGGATATGTATGCATACGAGGCCGTATACGTATACGTAACTAGCGGCTTACCATATTCATAAATCATCGACTCACTCGCCAGAGGGATTCAATGCAGTCCTACAGTTGTAATCGCATTGCGCTCCATTTCAAACATAAACAGCTAACCCCTTTAATCTCATTAGAAATTTCCAATATTCTGCTCACGTAAAATAGACTTAAAAATTGAAAAATTCACTTTTAGGTGGTTTCTTTTTTACCAAAACACTAGGAATATATTCTTGCAAGGAACTTATAATTTATTAAATTTAATTATTCGATAATAGCTTTGTTTTATTGGTTTTAAAATGTAGTAATAAATTGTTGCAACTCTTGGAAGTTACTTTTTCTGTAGTAAACTTTCTAATAAAGATTTTTCGAGAGTTAATGTAATCTGGAGGGGAAAAAAGTGTTTACTTTATTCTCTGCTAAAACTTCATCAAAATTTTGGAGTAAAAGAAAAGTTTGAAGCAACCAGTGAGAAGCTAATATGATATATGAAAGTCGTCGTTAAAGTTTCCAACTTACACTTCTATATCTCTTCTCTGTCGTAAACTTTTAGTCAAACGATCCAACGAATAAAGTTCCTGTGTGGTAGACGCTCTTGGTAAATTAGTTGAAATATCGCATATTAAGTCACTTAAAGTGCGTTAATGAATGAAGATGATATAAAAATTGTAATTTTTTTATAATTATTTTATTATTATTATTGTTATTACTTATTGTAAATTATTACAAATTATAACAAAATCGAACAAGGAAAATAATTTAAGGATAGCAGAAAAAATTATTTGCAATAAATATACTAATTGCATTAATAAAAGTACTATAATTGAAAGCTGTTTAATCAAAATTTTTATAAATTGAAGGTCTTAATTAAGAGCTTTCGAGAGAAAGAGTAAGGTTTCAACTTCTCCAATTAGAAAGCAATTAACTCAATGTATGTATGATTCCATTACTTAATCATTTAAATCTGACTTCTTGAGACTTGAATCTCTTCATCAAATTTGAATGTAATTAAGGAAATGTTTCCACAATCTGTGTCTGAATGTCTTAAGTTTTACATTAATTTCCACACTAAAATAAGAAAAATCTAATGATTATTGTTTCTCACAGAGGAAGGCAGAGAAAATTGAATTTTTAATATAGAACTAGCAATTTTGTTTTATAGTTGTAACAAATTTTTTCTTGCCTTAACAATTTGAGTTTGTTGTAGTAACAAAACCATTTTAAAGTTTGCCATGACAACAAACCTAATTGTTGATACAACAAAATAAATTCTTTGTAACAACAATTCAGATTTGCTAGTTCTATGCTTACAATCTGACAGTAAATATAACAATTCCTTTTTCTCTGTAAAGCTTTGGAATTTTTTCAATTTAAAATTTTCCAAAAATAGGTTTAATCTGCTCATTTTCATTTAAAATGGATAAATTTATATTCTTAAGTACATGTGTGTAAGTATGTGAATGTGTCTGTGTGTATGTGTACGTGTGTATCTGTGTGAGTAATAACCTTTTTTGACATGATATCTCAAAAACTTTTCAAAGAATTTAAATAAAATTTCGCAGGCTTATTAAACTCATAAATATCTAAATTTAGACACAGGGAATTTAAAAAATACTTAAATTTTTTTTCAGATTTTTTATTTAAAAAATACAGTTTCCGTTAAATTATTTTATTGTTAAAATTAAGGATAAAATTTAAAATAAAAATTATAATCCTTGATATAAGGCGAATCGATTAGCCTATATAATGTATATAATTTTCCAATTCGTAAAATAATTGATGATTTTTTAAACATCATTGCTTCCTATTTGAGGGAACACATTTTTTTTCCTTATGAAGCAAAATATATTTATAAAGTAAACCTAATTTTCAGTTGGTTTTCGATAAAAAAAAAGTCAATTAATTCAAAATGCGATTATCTTTTCAATTTTCTTGTTTTTTTCATTCTATATAGTAATCTATCTAGTTTTTTAATACCTCCTTCTCAAACTAATTTATTACATTTTTCTAATAAAAATTCCTTTAAGGGCATGCGATAGAAAATGATGTCCCTTAACTATGAGCAAAAATTTTTCTCGTTTTTGTAATAAAATAATAAATATTTTTTCACGAAATTTTGTAGAATTATTTAAAATACGATCTGCAAAGTCCGCCAAGTCCAATTTTGTTTGAATTTCTCCTCAAAATCAAATTTTTTTTTACTTTCGCAAATTTTTCGGAATTTTACAAAATTAATTTTGAGATGAAAATTGCAACAAAGTCGAACCAGACAGACCATCCGGATGATATTTCAAGTATTTGTACAAAGTTTCATGAAAAAATATTTAGTACTTTAAAAGCAAGACCGCGAAAAAATTTGCATAGATTTAAGTGACGTCATTATCCGTCACATGCACTTAATTAAACGTTTGCAATTTCTTTTTATTTATTTACAAATAATTACTCACTAGCCACTCTAAATATAAAAAAAAAATCGCAGTAATTGAGGCACAGTAATTCATGCATTCCTGTAGTAATACCAGCACAAAGTATTTTCTTATAAGTTCGTTATTTTTAAAAATACATAACTTTTTTGTATCTGAATTAGTGGTTTCTACGTCAATAGATAACAATAGTGCTTTTCAAATCAGCCAAATTTTTCTTTTCAATATTTCTTTTTTAATCTTTTTACCGGTCTTCGATTACACAGCACAGTAATTGGCACACTTATCTTATTTAATAAACAAGACTTAAAAATCTTCGATTTTAGTAGAAGTAATACAATACCAGGCAATTTTTCTTATTTTTTATTTTTTGGTTGGATGCATTTTCTAGAAAAAAAATTGGAATAATTTGAAATGAAGCTAAAGTAAACCTTGAACTATAAGCTTTAAAATAAGCCAAAGAACATGAAAATATATTGTCTGGTTCAAAAGTTATAAGTAAATATGCATAAAGAACAAAACGCACAATTCCGTCATTTCCTCCCCACTCCGTCTGTCTTCACTAGAATCGTCGCGTTTTTTCGTTTACATACATTTACTTATAACTTTTGAACCAATCAAGATATTTTAATTTTCTTTGGCTTATTTTGAAGTTAAAAGTTCAAGGTTTTATTCAGCTTAATTTCAAAAAATTTCTATTATTTCTCTGGAAAGTGCAGATCACCAAACTTGAACAATGAAAATTCACTGAAAAGGAAAAATTCACCTGTCTTTATCACATCAAATCTCCGTTTCTATTAATCAAAAAAGCTTCAAATTAGGACTATTCAACGCCAAATTTTATAAGCTTTCGAATAGTGTGTACAAAATTTAAATTCGGTAATTTGTAACAGAGTTATCAACATTTACAGTTCATCTTTTAAATACGATTTTTGTAACCAATCCCAAGATTTCGTCCGGTAGTTTAGGTTTGAAAAATAATAAAATATAATACGAATCAAGAAAATATTTTCTGTCAAAATGGCACCAACTTGGACCTTTGTCTACATAGAGTCGCATGCACCATTTCATTATACTAGCGCCATCTATCTCAGCGTGCAAGTACCATTTTAGCCCCTACCCAAAATCTTATCAAAAAATTGTGTTTTCCTAATGAAAATCAGAAAAATTGTCCATTCTCGCTAACTGCCTGAAAATAAATCACACCAATATCTTGAGCAAGTGGTTTTCAGGCGTATTTCAATAAATTAGAGTTATCTGTTTGGAGTGACCTACTGTACGGCATCGCAGACTTCCCTAAACGTACATTGTACAAGGAGGTAATACAAGCCACTCAGCACAACACGCAATCGCTTCCAACGAGTTGGTTCTAAGTTATGGCGATTTCTTCAAGACAACCCTTGTTTATGGGGTGGCGTTCGTCGATCGACATGGCTGATACCGCTTGACATCAAAGGGTTCTTGTGGCTCTTTACGATCCGTTTCACAAGATCCAGAGCTTGGTTCAGTCGGTTTGGACCTCCAGTATCGTGAATCCCTCCTCTCCAGATTGTATGATTCCCTCCTAATACGCATTCAAAAGTTGCGGAACGCATCCGCGAGCTGATCGCACGATACAATGAGTGGAGGATTATTTATTGCATTTAAATGAACCCTAACCGTGTAATTGCGGCGTGATGCATCCGAATGATTTGCGAGGCATGCAAAAAAAAAAAGTTTATATATACCTCCTAGGTACCCCGGCACCACGGATCAGAAGACCCGCGTGAACCGCACCTCTTCACTGCGTATTGACCGTAATGGCGAGTTATTATCTACATTCTGCAATGTTGTTGAGAGCTCACGACTCACGCTCTTTCTCTATATACCCTAAGGAAGGAATCACGTCCCATGGCGTCGTCGTAACATCGCTAATCGATCGATCGATGATTTCTCGGGAATTTACAGACAGTCCAGACAATTACCGTCATTTCACCTGCCACATTATCGTGCCGATGAATGCGCCTTGCTGAAGATTAACTTTGTGAAAGTCAACACCGATCGTGTCGTCGATTATTGTTTTATATTTTAGATTTAAATCTCGATGAATATTTGGCTTTGGGATTCTTTTTGCGGGACTTTTAGAACAGACCGGGGCAAGTTGAACCATTTTTTGTTTAGTTTTTATGGTGTTTCTGGTGTTTTGACCAACTTGCCCCGGATCGGGTTGAGTAGCTCCATGTTTGACAAATTGTCCCAACTATTTAACTGTATTTTATTGATGTAAAAAAAAAATACATAAAATTAAAAGTCATTTCACCTGCAACATTATCGTGCCGATGAATGCGCCTTGGTGAAGATCAACTTTGTGAAAGTCAACACCGATCGTGTCGTCGATTATTGTTTTATATTTCAGATTTAAATCCTGATGAATATTTGGCTTTGGGATTCTTTGTGCGTTACATTTAGCCCAGACCGGGGCAAGTTGAACCATGCTTTATTCAGTTTCTATGGTGTTTCTGGTGTTTTGACCAACTTGCCCCGGGCCAGGTCAGGTAGATCAATGTTCCACAAATGGTAATAACTAGAGTTGCAAAATTCTCGGTAATTTAAAATCCGATAATATTCTCGAGAATGTAACCGAGAATATTCTTCTTCCGGAGAAAATTGAAAAAAATGCTTGAAATTGAGGTAAATAGTTAGAAATTTAGAGAATTAATTTAGAAAATATGGAAATGATTAAAAATTTAAGTAAATGATGAAAAAATAATTTAAAATTTAAAAAAATAATTGAAATTTCAGAAAAAAAATAAATTTTGTTTATTATATAAATAAAGGGTAATTAAAGAAAATTTCAGAAAAATATTTGAAACTTGCAGAAGCTCTTTGAAGAAAAAAGAAAGTAATTAGAATTTGGAGAAAATAAATGGAAAAAGATAACCATAATTCAAAATTTGAAATAACAATTTTCAGTTTAAGAGAAATAATTGCAAAAATACAGGATATAGGTACACACATAAAATATACAAGCAAATCGTAGATATAATTAAAAATTGAATAGAATAAAGAAAATTTAAGATTGAAAGTTAAAAAGATTGAAAGTTGAATCATGAAAGTTAGGAAAAGAATTAAAAATGATTAAAAATGAAAGAAAATAATGGGAAATTAGAGAAAAATATTTAAAAATTTTAGTAAATAATTGTAAAAAATAAGAATATAATTAAAAATTAGGGAAAATAATTAAAAATCTGAGTAATTAATTGAAAAGAATGAAAATGAATTAAAATTGAAGAAAAGCATTGAAGATGGCTAAAAATAATTGAAACTCTAGACTATTAATAAAAAATTTTGTAATTTACGAAAACAAATGAAAAAAATTAAGAATTGTATGAAATAATTGAAATTTGAGAAAAATACTTAAAAATCTTGGAAAATGATTTTACAAAATCAGAATAATAGTTAAGAATTTAGGGATATAATTAAAAAAAATGATAAAAATAATTTAAAATTGAAAAAAAATTTAAATATAACTAAAGTAATTAAAATTAAAATTTCAGAAAAATAAATTGAAATTTTTCAAAATTATGAAAAAAGAATGAAAATAATTAGAAATTGGAGAAAAAAATAGAAAAATTAAATAATTTATTTTTAAGCGCAGAGCGGGGCAAGTTAATCCATTTTTTTTTACTTTTTACAGTGTTTTTGGTGTTTTGACCAACTTGCCCCGGACCGGGTCAGTTAGATCCATGTTCCACAAATTGTAATAACTAGAGTTGCAAAATTCTCGGTAATTTAAAAGATTAAAATCCGGTAACATTCTTAAGAATATAACCGAGAATATTCTTCTTCTGGAGAATTTATTAGAATTTTCTTTGTACGAATGAGCTCTAATATTTTGAAAAACAAACAATTTATTGAGCCAGTATCATTTTGACACATGACTTAATTTTAGATTGTTATATTGTACAGAATGGAAATGTTATTTTGTACAACTGCTAAATGATATTTTGTACAATTTTGAAAAATGAATTTGTTTTTTTGTACAATTCTTTAAAAAAGCTAAAATATTGTACTTCCAATGTTTTATTGCTTTTTTAAAAAATTGTACAAAATAACAAATTCATTTTTTAAAACTGTACAAAATAACATTTAGCAGTGTTACAAAATAACATTTCCATTCTGTACAATATAACAATCTAAAATTAAGTCATGTGTCAAAATGATACTGGCTCAATTTATTGAAATAAAAATGGATAAATTATAAAATAATTATCATTACTTAATTAACTATGAGTCAGTTTAGTGTAAAAATTATTATTGTCGAAATTAAATTGTCAAAAGTAATTTAAAAATCATAGAAATGTTTTAAAGTTGAAAAAAATAATTTAAATTTTGGGATAAATACTTCAAATTTTAGAAGAAATTTTAAATTGAAAAAAATTAGAATAATGAAAAATTGGAGAAAATAATTGAAAATTGGAAAAACTGATTGAAATTGAGATAAATAATTAAAAATTTAGAGAATTAATTTAGACAATATGGAAATGATTAAAAATTTAAGTAAATAATGAAAAAGTAATTAAAATTTAGAGAAAATAAATGAAAAAAGATAACCACATTTTAAAATTGAAAAGAACAATTTTTAATTTAAGAGAAATAATTGCAAAAAATACAGAATATACGTAAAATATTGAAGAAAATCGTAGATATAATTGAAAATTGAATTGAATAATGAAAATTTAAGATAAATAATTGAAAAAACAGATAAATAGTTTAAAATTTAGAAGTTATGAAAAGAATTAAAAATTATTAAAAATAAAAGAAAATAATGGGAAATTTGAGAAAAATATTTAAAAATTTTAGTCAATTATTTTAAAAAATAAGAATATAATTAAAAATTGGCGAAAATAATTGAAAAATGATTTTAAAATTTGAAATTTGAAGAAAACAATTAAAATATAATATAATGAAATTATTATTTAAATAATAATAATTTTTATTTATTTATTTATTTATTTACATAAACAGGCAAAAAAAAGAAGAGCCCTTTCGTAAACTGGGTACTAACAATTATAAATTATGAAAATAATTTCAGAATTTTTTTTTAAAATTTTTAAAAGATCCGTTTGACGGTTTCAACGCCAAAATTTATGATGCGTATAACCTAATTAATAATGTTATAAAATAAATAAAAATAAATAATTAAAATACAAAAAAATTGAAATTTGAGAATAATATTTGACAATCTGAGTAATTAATTAAAAAAATTAAAATAATTAAAAATTGAAGAAAAGCATTGAAGATAGCTAAAAATAATTGAAACTCAAGACAATTAATAAAAAAATTATAAATGAAAAAAATTAAGAATTGTGTGAAATAATTGAAATTTGAGATAAATACTTAAAAATCTTGTAAAATAATTTTACAAAATTAGAATAATAGTTAAGAATTTAGGAAAATAATTTAAAAAAATGATAAAAATAATTTAAATATAATTAAAATAATTGTAATTTTGTAAAATTATGCATAAAGAATCAAAATAATTAAAAATTGGAGAAAAAAATAGAAAAAATTACAGAATTTATTTTTAAGCGAAAAATAAATTTATTAATATTTTATTTATTTTATTGATATTGCAAAAAAAAATAATTAAATTAAACGTTAGGACGGTAAATACCGTCATTTCACCTGCCGTATTGTCTTGACGATGAATGCGCCTTGCTGAAAATTAGCTTTATGAAAGTTTGTATCATGCACTGATTATTGTTTTATATTTCAAATCTAAATCCCGATGAATATTTGATTTTTAGTTTTTTTTTATCAATACATTTAGCGCAGACCGGGCCAAGTTGAATCACTTGGTTTTTTTTAGTTTTTAAGGTGTTTTTGGTGACTTTACCAACTTGCTCCGGACCAGGTCAGGTATAGGTAAATGTGCCAAGTGACTATTTGACTCTTTTCTATTGTTATTACAAAGAATAAATAAATAAAATTAGACGTCAGGAAGGTAAATACCGTCATTTTACCTGCTACATTGTCTTGCCGATGAATGCAACTTGCTAAAGATTAACTTTGTAAAAGTCAACACCGATTATTGTTTTATATTTTAAATATAAATCCCGATGAATATTTCATTTTTGGCTTTTTCTATCAATACATTTAGTGCAGATCGGGGCAAGTTGAATCATTTGGTTTTTCTTAGTTTTTTACAGTGTTTTTGGTGCCTTAACCAACTTGCCCCGGACCGGGTCATGTAGGTCCGTATACCAAATTACTATTTAACTCTTTTCTATTAATATTGCAAATATAAATGAAGAAATTAAACGACAGGACAATAAAAGATAATCAACGCTTAAATTACTAAGTCGAAAAAACGTGTAAACAAAGTTTGTAAGTAATAATTGTACTTTTTAAAAATACTTTTTGAAAAATGAAAATTATGTTAGCAAACCAATTGAAATAAATTACAATAGTGTGAAGTGCATATAAAGGATTATATCGTGCGTAAAAATTTAGCTATTAAGTTAAGTGCATTATACGAGGTGGGTAGATTTTGTGTTAAAGAGTCGTCAGTTGTTAACAAATGCATGTATATTAATTGTATTAATGTACATGTACATCAGCTTTATGTCAGGAATTGCAAGTGCCCAGTTATTCATTTATTCATGTAGTTTGTTATTAAAACAGGAACGTAACGTACACAGAGGTAAAATAATAACAATACAGATTTAGAGATACAACACCTCGCATGTTCAACAGTCAAGTGATTTCAGCTATTTGAATATAATGCGAGCATTACAGGTAACGTAATACCCTCAACGGACGCGCCATAATTATATCAATAATATTGTAGACACACGTCCAGCCGATAATTACTGGCCACATACACAATGCACTCTATTTTATTAAAATTAACAAGTTACTTTATAGAAAATATAAAAAGAAGTGTGACACACTTGTTTTTTCTTTTTTCGGCTTATCTAAGTTGATAGTGTGAAAAAATTCATTAAGTGCACGATACGGGTTAATTATGATTAATTAAAATGACGCTTCTGCACGCAAAAACAAAGTGCACTTTATTAAATGTTTATTAATTTTAATTCATTTTCAGGTGTCAGATATTCGAGATTAAGTTCGAGTTTATTTCTTGTTTTATATTTCATATTCTAGATTCCACGTTCCGTATTCAATTTTCAATATTCCGCATTCCATATGCCACATTCCATATCCCACATTCCGTATTCCGCTTTCCATATTCCAAATTCCACATTCCATATTCAACGTTCCATATTCCGTATTTCATATTCTACATTTCATATTCCATAGTCCACATTCCAGATTCTAGATTTCGATATCCAAATTACACACCCCAGATTCCAAATCCTATATTCCAGATTCTACATTTAAGATTCCACATTCCATATTTAACATTTTAGGTTCTGAAACCTAAATTACGCTTCTCAGACTACAGATTCCAGATTCAGTATTTTTGATTTTACGTCCCAGATTCCAGAATCCACATTCTAGATTCCACATTCCAGTTTCCAGATTCCAAATTGAATTGCAGATTCCAAATCCCAGATTCTACATTTCGGATTCCACAACCCAAGTTCAACACCACAGATTTGAAATGTGAAATTTAGAAAGTAAAATTTTTGATTTGGAAAGTGGAACTTGAAATGCGGAAACTGGGATACAGAATTAGCAATGAAGAATGCGCAATCTGGGATGTAGAAACTGAGATTTAGAATCTGGAATTTTCTGTCTTTATCTTGAATGTGGAATCGGAAATGTTGAACCTGGAATTTGGGATTGAAAATTCCAGGATGTAGATTCCCGGATTCCTGGAGCTGAATCTAGATTTTCGAATCGGAAATGTAGAATCTGTAATGTGGGATGTAAAATCCAGAATCTTAAATTTGGAATCTAAAACCTGGAATATAGAATGTAGAAAATGGAATGTAGGATGTGAATTGAAAAATTTGAGATGTAGAATCCAGAAATTAAGATTTTGGATCCGAAATGTAAAACCGTGAATCTAAAATGTATAAATAAGAACTATAATCACGAATGTGGAAGCTGAAATCTGGGATGCGAAATCTGGAATGTTCAAAAATGAAATGTAAAAATTAGAATGTGGAATTTTGAATGTTGAATCGAGAATATATAATCTGTAATGTGAGATCTAAAATCCGGAGATGGTATTTAGAATTGTGGAACACGGAATGAGGAATCTAAGAGTGTGAAATCTGGGATGTAGAATGTAGAAAATAAAATGTGGGTTGTGGAATCTGGAATGTGAGCCGTGGAATTCAGGGGTTGGAATTTGGAATGTGGAACTTGAAATGTAAAATTTTGTATGTAAGAAGTGGAATCAGGAATGTGAAAACTAGCGTCTCGGATGCGAAATCTGGAATTTGGAAATCGGAATGTAAAATCTGGAATGTAAAATCTGGAATGTGGAATCTGGGATGTGAAATTTAAAATGTGGAATCTAACATGTAAAGTCTGAGATGTAGAATCTGGAATGTTGAATCTTGAATGTGAGATGTTAAATCCGGAATCTGAGATGTAGAATTATGGAATGTGGAATCTGAAATTTAGAATCTTGAATGTGAGATGTTAAATCCAGAATCTGAGATGTAGATTTGTGGAATACGGAAAGAGCAACCTGGAGTGTGGGATCTTAAAAATGGAATCTGATACGTAGGATTTAGAATGTAGAGAATGAAATGAGAAATGTGGAATCCGGAACGTGGAATGTCGAATTCAGAAATTGAAATGTGAAATCCAGAATATAGATTCTAGAATTTTGTACCGGAAATGTATAATCTTGATTGTGAGACATGAAATCCAGAATCTGGGATGTATAATTTTGGAACATGAAAAACGGAATGAGGAATCTGGAATCTTAAATCTAAAACCTGCGATGTAAAATCTAGGATATAGAAAATAAATTGTAGGTTGTAAAATCCAGAATATGGAATCTAGAAATTGGGATCCAGAATCTAGAATTCGGATTGGATAATACAACATCTCAATTCCGATTTCCGTAATCCAACAACTTTTTCCATGTCCCACTTTTCAGCAACCCAAACAAATTTTTCAATTCAGAATTAAATCCTCCATCCCTGGTGTTTATAAAAAAATTAAAAGATATAAATTCGATAAAAGGATTTATCGGCGATTTAGAACGACGGAAGAAATCGTCAGGGGTCAGATATATTATTCACAGCGGCAGAGTGCCATATAGGTCTTGAATCAGGGTGGTCCGACAACTTTAAACAACTGGAATGCAACTTAACAGGAATAGTCTTATAGCTTCTTTTTTAATTTTTATTATTGTTATTATTATCAAGATTTTGGGCTGTTCTTGTTTGAACTGAAACTCTAATGGTGGCAGAGGACGATTCCACCTTGGAGATGAAAAAAGGGGGAGTCGATCTGCAACGGGTGGAGGTGAGGAGAAGGGCACATATGTGCGTGTAATGCAATGCATCATCCTTCGTTCTTCGGAGAGCCAAAGGCCACCGCGGGGTGTGTTACCTTCCTTACTTTTTTGCCTAAAGGATGCACACTTTTTTTTCTTACAATTCTGATTTTATCAGGAAATAAGCAAACTTATTTGTTTTATGCTCAATTTCCTTTTTTAGAAACGTCACGGATTTGAGTGGATATAGCTTATACTGAATCCGTGTAATTATTTGATTCTTTTTTTTTTTTTTTTCTTATACATTTTTTTTCATAAACTAATAAGAATGCAGTTTAATTTTCAATAAAAAAATTTTTGAAATGAATATAATTAAGTTACGGGGTGTTTGACAAGTTTTGCAAAAATGCAGGTCTTGGGAAAAAAGGTGATTTCAATTATTCGCTTCCAGAAGGTTTTGGCCTTTTTCAGAATAATTGTCCTCACCCAAGACTTATTAATTTAACCCATACATTATGTATGTCGAATAATTGCGCTAAATTATTACTTTGTTTCGCAAAAAGTGCTCGCAGGAAAAATGCACATCGATGGCCTTGTACACGTACTTGTTATGAAATAATTATATGAGATTTACTAAGATTACGGAGAAGCTTCTTAAAAACCTTTTGATTAATGTTTTCTCGTCTGTTCCATTTTTACTCACAATCGTATAAAAAAGGTCTCATATTAAGGAAAAAATAAACAAACAAAATTATTATTTGTTATTTTTAACTTTAGCCGGTGAATAATGTGTAATATTACGTTATTTAGATTATAGTTTTTATTGTTTAATTTTATTAAAAGAAAAGTTCTCAAACTCCCGTTATATTTTACTTGGAAGCTTTTCTTACTTTGCATAATAGAAAGTATATTAAAATTGAATACTTTTGAAAATCTCTCCAAGAGATGGTTTAAAACGTCATTGTATCAATAATGAAGAACGAAAAGAATGTCCCTTGCTTAAAGTGCTGAAATATAAATAGAATGATCTGGAGGTCAATGGGTAATGGACCTTTCTTTATCCTAAATTCTAACTGTTAAGAAATTCTCAACAGGTCTCAAAAAGGACACATTGAAAGTGAAACCGAGGTCCGCAGTGAAGTTTACGAGCCATTATCGAAAGGACAAACCATGATTTACAGTCTCTAAAACTTGCTCCAAATTCAAGTAATTCCGGTCTTGTCGCAGCTAAAAATTACTCAACAAAGTACAAAATGAAAATTTTTCCTTTCTATTAAAAGTATGTGAAACAGTTTATGATTATTAGAGTCATAATATTTTATTTCCTATAATTTCTCGCTTTTCATTTGACCCGAATTTACACTAATTAAAATCTATAACAATTCTAATTAGATGAAGTGAAATTTGAAGGAATAAGTGAAATTTTAAACTGTGCAGAATAATGATATAAGAAACACCCTGTGAGTAATTTACGTTTATAAACTCGAAACGGGAATATGCAACTATGGGAGTCTTTGGAAAACGCAGCATGGAACCATGGAGGAACAGGTAATGAGACGGCCCCCGACCAAGAGGAGCTGATATCCTGCTATAGTGAACAGAGTTCATAGTTGTAGACTAATAACCCTGGCAGTCTTACGAGAGACTGTCTATCCATGAGCAAAGAATTAAGATTGTGGACCTCTTCTCTATATTCTTCATAAGAACGAAATCCCCTCTCTTGGTGTTCGCTCTTCGCCGACCAGAGGCTAATTTAGCTAATCTTGCCTCCTCGTGATGCCAGCGAAACGAAATTAAGCTTAAAAAGCCTCTTTAACTACGTAGCCGATAATACACAAAGGAACTTGAGGCTTGGAAAAATATTGCAGTACGTGCATAAAAGTATAAAAAATATCATATGACTGTTTTTTTTAATTAATCCGTGTAATAGAATAATGTTTTAGCAGCAGTTTTAGGAGATTTTAAAATACACAACAACGGTTAAGAAGAGAACTATTAAAAATGTACGCAGTGATTCATAATTAATTCACTAGTACATAATACAACGGTTTACAAACACCACGGCAACCCACTAGACAATCCGCTAAAAAACATTCGAGAACCCCCTCTCCCCCTAATACAACCCAATAGTAACCGTGTTACTCTTGTAAGTCTACAAAAATCCCCCAGAACAACCCCAAAGCAATCTTATTAAATTTCACTTTAATATACTGAAAACACCCCAGTTAAATCTACTAATAACCCCCACTACAATCTAAAAACATTCCTAACTGTAACTTAAAAGAATCATATTATGACCTATCAGGAACACCTTCAGAAACGTTTAGACAATTCAAGGTTATTCTTTAACAATTACAAGTTACAACTCCCGTATGAAGGCGACTTGAAACTACAAGTTAGTAAAAAATACAATCCCCAAACATCCCCTATAGCAACTTATAAAAGATCCTTGCTACAACCCCGTAGAACCCTAATTAAATCCCTTAAGTAATTTTTTTATAACCCACTAGCAAAACTATGTTAACCTACCAACAACCCCTGCACAAGTCACCAGAAAGCTCATTAACCCCCCCCCCCAACCCACCCAATACCATCCAATGATAACCGTGTTAATATTTTAACTCAACCGAAATCCCCAGAACAACCCCAAAGAAAACAACCCCCCAACAACCGATTAACATCTAAACAATCCATGTGAAATAACACTGCATCCTATTACAACCCTCTTGAATGTCTGCTACAAGTTAGTAATAAATACAATCCCCTAACACCCCCTACAGCAACTTTAAAAAGATTCTTACGACAACCCCGTAGAAACACAATTTAAACCCTATAAGTAAATTTTTTATAACCCACAAGCAACCCTATGTTAACCTGCTAAAAAACTTTCTACAACTCACTAGAAAGCTCATTGACAACCCCCCTTCCCCCAATACAACCTAATAGTAACCGTGTTACTATTGTAACTCTATCAAAATCCCTAGAACAACCCCAAAGCAAACAACCACAACAACTACCGATTACCAACTTCTAAATAACCCATGTGAAATAACACTGCATCCTATTACAACCCTCTTGAATGTCTGCTACAAGTTAGTAATAAATACAATCCCCTAACACCCCCTACAACAACTTTAATAAAATTCTTACGACAACCCCGTAGAAACACAATTTAAACCCTATAAGTAATTTTTTATAACCCACAAGCAACCCTATGTTAACCTGCTAAAAAACTTTCTACAACTCACTAGAAAGCTCATTGACAACCCCCCTTCCCCCAATACAACCTAATAGTAACCGTGTTACTATTGTAACTCTATCAAAATCCCTAGAACAACCCCAAAGCAAACAACCACAACAACTACCGATTACCAACTTCTAAATAACCCATGTGAAATAACACTGCATCCTATTACAACCCTCTTGAATGTCTGCTACAAGTTAGTAATAAATACAATCCCCTAACACCCCCTACAACAACTTTAATAAAATTCTTACGACAACCCCGTAGAAACACAATTTAAACCCTATAAGTAATTTTTTATAACACACAAGCAACCCTATGTTAACCTGCTAAAAAACTTTCTACAACTCACTAGAAAGCTCATTGACAACCCCCCTCCCCCCAATACAACCTAATAGTAACCGTGTTACTATTGTAACTCTACCAAAATCCCTAGAACAACCCAAATAAAACAACCCCTACAACAACGGGTAACAACTCCTAAGCAACTCATGTGGAATTACACTCACCCTATCACATCCCTCTTGAATGTCTACTACAATTGAGTAAAAAGTACAACACCCTAACATCCCCTGCAGCAACTTTTAAAAGATTCTTACGACAACCCCGTAGAAACACAATTTAAACCCTATAAGTAATTTTTTAGAACCCACAAGCAACCCTATGTTAACCTACTAAAAAACTTTCTACAAGTCACCAGAAAGCTCATTAACCCCCCCAACCCACCCAATACCATCCAATGATAACCGTGTTAATATTTTAACTCAACCGAAATCCTCAGAACAACCCCAAAGAAAACAACCCCCCAACAACCGATTAACATCTCCTAAACAACCCATGTGAAATTACAATGTACCCTTTTACAACCAAATTAAATGTCTACTGCAATTTAGTAAAAAGTACAATCCCCTAATATCCCGTACAGCAACTTATAAAAGATTATTGCAACTACCCCGTAGAGACCATAATTAAACCCTATAAGTAATTTTTTATAACCCACAAGCAACCCTATGTTAACCTAGTATCAAACTTTCTACAACCGACCAGAAAGTTGATTAACAAACCTCCTCCCCTCCCCCCACCCCAAGACAACCAAATAGTAACCGAGTTTCTATTTTAACTCTACCAAAATCTTCTGAACAACACCAAAGAAAACAACCCCCACTACAACAGATTAACATCTCTTAAACAACCTATTTAAAGTTACACTGCACCCTATTACAACCCTCTTGAATGCCTACTAGAATTTATTAAAAAATACAATCCCCTAACATCCTCTACAGCATCTTATACACTGTTAAAAATTTGGGGAGTTAACGGTTGCTGGAGTTGGGAGTTGAGATTTTAGAGTTAAAAGTAGACTCCCCAAGGTGAGTAAGGCTCATACGCTCCATGTTTAAGAATAGTGGGGACTGAAGGATTAAGCGTTAACTCTCTTTACTTCAACTCTTCAAGGCGTGCGACTTTTATAGAGTCCCGTAGAGAGTTAAATTTCAACTCCTTTTTTTAACAGTGTAAAAGATCCTTGCAACAACCCCTTAGAAACCGTAATTAAACCCTATAAGTAATTTTTTATAACCCACAAGCAACCTTATGTTAATCTACTAACAACTTCTGTAAAACTCACCAGAAAGCTTTTTATTAACCCTGTTACAACCCTCTGGATTATCTCATACAATTCACTAGAATGTACAACCCCTGAAGAAATTTATAAACAACCTCAAAACTACCCCCTAAAATTCCTATATTAAAACCCAAAAAATAACCTTTCTTTGTATGTTTACCCACAAGTAAACATACTTTTACATATTAATAACCCCAATACAATTCACTGGAAACTAGAGCTGTGCAAAATTGTAAAATTCGATCCTCTCCATGAGAATTTACATGGGCTCGGTTCGGTTCGAATTTCGACCCCATGCAAAATTCGAGTTTCTGCACAGCTCTACTGGAAACCTATATCTAGTAGGTTAACAGGTTTATTAACAAGTTAGCGTAAAGTTGCTTGTTGCTTGTAATGAGGTTACCCATTGAGTTTATGATGTTTCTCTAGGGGCCGAATTGTAGGCAACAATTCTTTAAGTTATTAAGGAGATTTCTGGTGAATTGTTAGAGGGTCAATTAATAGATAGATAATAATACAACCCCTTTCACTGGGTTGTAATGGGATTTTTAAAGAGGTTTCCAGTGAATTGTATTGGGGTTGTTAATAGGTGAGATAGGTTAATTTGTGGGTAAAAATACGTTGAGAAATTACTTTTGCATTTAACTATGGTTTCTAGGGTATCGTCTTGAGAATCTTTATGAGTTTATGCGGGGGTTGTACAACATTCTAGTGAATTGTATAGGAGATATTCGAGTGGGTTATAATGCAGTTATTAAAAAGATTTCTGGTGAGTTGTTAGAGGGGTAGTTAATAGATAAACAAAGAGTTGCTTATGGTTTTCAGAGAGGGTTTTCATTGAGCTTTAGTAGGATTTCCAGAATGTTTTTAAGGGGTTGTTTAAGAATTGTTGCTAAGATTGGACTTTTTAGGGAATTGTAGGAAACATTTTAATGGGTTGTAATGGGGTTGTTACCAGTGAGTTGATTAACTTTTGGGTTTAAATAGGGTTTTTCTAGGGTATCTTCTTGAGGTTTTTTTATGAGTTTCTGCAGGGGTTGTACATTCTATTGAATTGTAGGACGTATTTGAGTGAGTAATAATGCGGTTATTGCAAAAGTTTCTGGTGAGTTGTTTATGTTCTGTGAGTCAATTAATAGATAAACATAGAATTGCTAACGGTTTTCAGAGAGGTTTTTCATTGAGGTTTAGTAGGATTTCCCGAAGGTTGTTAAGGGGTTGTTTATGAGCTGCTGCAAAGATTGAACAGGGAATTGTAGGAAACATTTTAATGGGTTGTAATAGGGTTGTTTCCAATGAGTTGTATTAGGGTTGTTAATAGGGCAAGGTAGGTTTATTTGTGGGTAAAAATACGTAGAGAGGTTATTTTTTGGGTATAAGTAGGGCGTCTAAAGGGGTCTTCTTGAGGTTGTTCATGAATTTTTGCAGGGATTGTACAATCTAGTGAATTTAAGGAAATATTCGAGTGGGTTATAATACGGTTATTAAAAAGGATTCCAGTGAGTTGTTAGAGGAATAATTAATAGATAAACATAAAGTTGCTTATTTTTCTGTCTAAAAATACTAACTAGGGTGTTTTTGGGGTCGTTAAATCCGAATTTGTAGTTATAATTGAAAAATTCCAAATGTTGGTTTCAGAATGAAATCACAAGAGTTTCAGTATACATTTACGAAACATTAATAACACTTTAAAATCATTTTCCTCTTTTCCAATTGACCGCCTTAACTAGGATCAGGAAAAATGGCTAGATTTTCGAGAAAATAATTTCAAAGAAGCTTCTCAGGGATGATCCATTATTCGCAGCGGTAATAACTGCGATACGGATCTCTATTGTTCGTACTAACACAGAATTCCAATACATTCTCAATGGCATGGCTGGTGCAAAATTATCTGCGGGGCGCGTAAGTATGCCGGGCAATAATAATTTCGCAGTTAAGCGCGCTCGATAGAGAATCGAGGGAGACTTTAGAACAAGCGGGATCAACGACTCGAATTGCTCCAACGAACCGGTCCTTTTTCACGAAATAACCAGAACACTAAACGTTCGAAACCATAAATCGACGAGTCGAACGAGCTGTGTGCAGGTAGATGGCGCGTTGCCCAAATGGGCGAACGATGTAGCTGAATTTTCTCCATGGACCATGGCCTTAACGCAACTTATCATCCAAATCTTAGAAAATCTCAACTCTCCAATTCTCAGTCAATACTCGAATTAAACTCCAGCTTCCAATACAAAAAGAATTTATCAACTCGCATTTTTATCAATTTTTGAAAAAAATTGGCGCCCAACGTGGTAACACGTATCATTTTAACACAAAATTTTTCATAGTACATATTTTATTCTTCAAACTATAAAAAAATATATTAGCAATTAAACTGTTGGCAACAAATCGTTTAAAATTCATCAATTTGAAGGACTAACAATTTCCACGTGAGTCATGGGTTTAAGGAACACACACTCATTACCCGCATATAATTCCTACAAATGAACTTGTCGGTCATAAATATTCCTAAAGCCGAATGAAATTATGCCTTTCATTATCCGCGACTACATAAAAATGCCTACTTTCTGATAATTCAAAGACAGACCGAGGATGAATTATTTCTCTGACCAATGTCGAGGAATTTTCGAAATAAAAATCCAACAACTTCTCGGAGCAACATGTCGAGCTGGACATGAAAAGCCGCGGGTCGTGTAGCAATTTAAACGTTTAACCGCAAAAATTATTGTTATCGGAACTCCAGAGTCTCGTCCAACCAGCGTAATAGCTGCCAGCCATTGTCCGACCGTGAAATTTTTATCTACTTGAATTTCCTGCAAGGGACTCCGAGGTGTGTTTTAATTTCAATTTATGATTAAACTTTACATAACTCGATCTCTTTAATTATTTCTCCTTATTTTGCAACTTTTTGAGAAACAGAGGCACTCAACTTTTTCCAAAATTTGTTTGAATGCTTGGAATTTTAAATACTTGTAATAGCAATTCTTGAAAATATTTCTTCTAAATATGTGACGCTCCACGAGAGAAGTAAGAAAAATCGAGATTTTCAACATGCCTATGTTTGAACCTTCATAACAAGAAAACTAATTGCAGGAATCAAATTTTGATTTTTGGTACTAAAAAAGCAACTCAAAAACTATCAATTAACATTAAAAAAATGAAATCAATAAAAGCCATTTTAATGTGACGGTCGTTTAAAGAAAATCCAAAGAATGCGATACACTTGGCACGCCTCGGTTTGAAGCATGATAACAAAAAGTGTAATTAATAAATTTTTTTTTTTGAAACATGGAAATGAAAGAACAACTCAAAAATTATCTTTTAACATGAAAAAATGAAAATTGATTTTTTCCGCGATAGGTCCCTTCTCTCGCGGAGCGTCACATATATTCCTCAGCAGCACCTCACCTCTTAAAATATGTAAAAAAAGACGCTCCCTTGACATTTTTAAAATTTTTACTAAATCGTACTCTAAATCAGTTTACCAAACTTTTTATCAATTAAAGAGGCGGCGACTTGTAAATTTTTGCCAATTAGCACACTTAATATTGACCAGTGGGGGAGAGGGGGGAGAAGAGAAATAAAACGATATTACATTAAAGAGTTTCTTAATTAGCGTAATTATTGTAACGCAAAAGTTGATAATTTATTTGATTTCGAGTAAATTTTCGGAATTAATAAACAAATAATCAAAATAATATAAAATTTATGAAAATCATTACAAATTAAAAAAAATTAAAATTTGACTAACTTGATTGAAATTTGAGAAAAATAATTGAAAAATGATTAAAACATTGAAAAGTGGATAGAATAACTTAGATTTGAGATAATAAATGAAAATTTACGATATTAGTTAAAAAATAATTCATATGTCTAAAAATTAAAATTAAAAAAATAATTGAAAAGTGAGATAAATAATTCAAAATTTAGGAATTCAATTGAGAAATAGAAAAAATAATTAAAAATTGAAGAAATTGATTACAAATGAATTGAAAAAATAAATGGAATTTGAGATAAATAATAAACAAGATTAGAGAGTTTATTAAAAAATAATTGAAAATAAAAAAAACTAATTGAAAAATGATAGAAATAATTGAAAATTCAAGAATTTAATAAAAATTTGTAAAAATTGCAGAATATATTTGAGATAAACAAGAGTGCTTAAAAAAGGATAAAAATAATTGGAAATTAAAGTTAATTATGGAAATTTAGGAAAACATTGAGAAAATTACAGAATTTATTTGATATAAAAGAAAGTGATTGAAAATCCAAGAACATCATTTAAATACTTGAAAAATACAACTAAAATATACAAACAAATAAAAATTTAATAAAATTTTATAATGGATGAAATAAGTTTTTTTAATATTGAAAATTATTTGGAAAATGATGAAAATAGTAAAACTGATAATTAAATTAATAAATTTGATGAGTTATGTCTTTCCATTATTTGACATTACAAATTAACATAAATAATCCAATATTGAAGAAATTAATTGTAATATAAAGAAAAAGATTAAAATTTAAAAAACAAAAATCTTATTTTGTAAAAATAATTGCAAATTGACGAAAGAAATTGAAAGCTAATTAATAAATAATGAAACTAATTATTGAAAGAAATAATTCCAACTTAAAAAGTTTTATTTAAAAAAATGAAAGGAAATAGTTAAAACTTGCAGAAATTTTGAATTTAAAATTTAGGAGAAAATTTAAAAAATAATGAGAATCATTGAAGACCAATTTTTAAAGTTGTGAATTAAAATTTTAAATTCAGGAAAATAAGTACAACCTTATAGAAATAATCGCAAATATTGAAGAAAATATTGGAATTTTTAGATATATTATTAAACTTTTTAGAATTAATCAACAAATACTCCAAATAATATATAATTTATAAAAATCATTTCAAATTAAAAAAATTAAAAATTGACGAAAGTGTTTGAAATTTGAGAAGAATAATTAAGGAATGATTAAAACATTAAAAAGTGAATACATTAACTAAGATTTGAAATAATAAAGAGTAAAGAAATTAATTGCAATTTTAGAAATAAAATAAAAATAATTTTAAAAATTACAGAATATTTGTGAAGTAAAAGAAAGTACCTTATTACAAAATGATTTTAAGAATTTTAAATTACAAAATGATTTCAAGAATTTTAAATTCAGGAAAATAATTACAACATTATAGAAATAATCGAAAATTTATTGAAGAAAATAATGGAATTTTGAGATATATAATTGGACGTTTTGGAAATAATCGCAAATACTGAAACTATTACTCGTTGCAAATTAAAAAAATTAAAATTGGCGAAAGTATTCGAAATTTGAGAAGAATAATTAAAGAATGATTAAAACATTAAAAAGTGAATATATTAACTTAGATTTGAAATAATAAATAAAGATTAAAGAAATTAATTGAAAAATAATAAAAATAGCTGAAATTTGTAGATATTAATTGCAATTTTAGAACAATAATTTTAAAAAATACAGAATATTTGTGAAGTAAAAGAAAGTACCTTATTACAAAATGGTTTTAAGAATTTTAAATTCAGGAAAATAATTACAACATTGTAGAAATAATTGAAAATTTATTGAAGAAAATAATGAAAAGAGATAAATAGTTGAACTTTTTGGAATTAATCAACAAACACTCTAAATAATATAAAATTATATTAAACACAATTTATATTCAAAATTTATAATATTTTACAATTTCATAAATTATATTTCACAATTAAATTTGTGAAAATCATTACAAATTAAAAAAAAAAAAATTAAATTGACGAAGGTATTTTAAATTTGAGAAAAGTAATTGAAGAATGATTAAAACATTGAAAAGTGGATACAATAACTTAGATTTGAGATAATAATTGAAAATTTACGATATTAGTTAAAAAATAATTCATATGTCTAAGTAAATAGAGGACAAAATAATAGCAAAAAGATAAAAAAAAATGGAAATTGAGAAAATAATTGAAAAATGAGATAAATAATTGAAAATTTAGGAATTTAATTGAGGAATAAAGTCTGCGATTAATTAAAAATTGAAGAAATTTATTGCAAAATGATAACAATAATAATTGAAAATTGAAGAACATTATTAAAATTTGAGAAAAATATTTTAAAATCTGGGAAATTAATTGAAGAATGATGAAAGTAATATTTAATCCGAGAAAATATTTGCAAGGCAATAAAACATAATTAAAAATTGAAGAAAATAATTTTAGTTTCTTACAAAAACAATTGAAAAAATTACAACATATATTTGTAATAAAAAAAAATAAATGCAGAATGATAAAAATAATTGTAAATTGGAAAAAATAGCTAGAATTTAAGATAGATAAAAAAAAAATTAGAAAATGGATCAAAAAATAATTGAAAAGGACAAAAAGTAATTGAAAATTAATTGAAAAATAAATTTAATAAAAAAATAATTAGTAGAAATAATTGTCAATTGAAGACAATAATAAAAATTTGTAAAAAATAATTGAAAGAATTATAGAATATATTTATTTATTTAATTACATAGCCCACAGCCAATATTCGGGATAACAAGACTACAATTAGAATGATATATAATAATTGTTCAAACTTCAACTAAGTTGAAATTTCATTGATTAAAAATTTAATTAATCCACGCTTTGAGAATAATAATTTTAAAATTATTAAAAAATTTCTTTGACAATTCTTTTCTATTATGATTTCAATTATTTGCTATAATTTTCATCTATTTTTATCATTTTTCAAAAATTTTCTTGAATTTCTAATTCTTTTAATTATTTTTTAAATTTCCCTCTAATTTTTAAATTCAATTTCTGCAAGTTTCAATTATTTTCTTTATTTTTTTCAAATAAAACCTTTTAATTTTTAATTATTTTCTTCCATATCAAATTAGTTTCATTATTTATTTATTTATTTGCTCGTATATGGGCTTACAAAAGAATTGCCCTTTCGTACATAGTACTAAATATATATATATATATTTATAAACAATATATATATAAAAGAATCTAATCAAAAATTATTAATTAATTTTCAATTTCTTTTGTCATTTTTCAATTCGAATTGTAAATTCATTTATCCACATTCTTATTAAGAAATTTATTTTTATTGTCTGTAATTTCGCTATATGAAATTTTAATCCCATTTAGGGGTTAACATCGCGTACGAGTTTTCTGTTTTTAATTCGTTAAAAATAACTAATTAATAATAAAAAAACTACTAATTCAGTACTAATAGTTAAATTTTACTAATTAAAATAGCAAAAAATAACTAATGTAATTATTAATAGTAACTAGAAATCTACCAATTCTTTTAGTAGTTGAACATAACCTAAAATTACTTTGACTAATTTTTTACCAAAGTATTATAGTAAAAAATTTCTATTTAAAATAGTAAACGAGTTTTCACTGTTAAAATGCTAGTTTTTAACCATTTCCAATTTAGAGAGGCGATCCTGATCAATTATTACTAAACTAATACGCCAATGATCGATTTAACCCAACTTTTACAAAACTTGACACAAGATACCATTTTTCCTCTATACTTTCTAACTCCCGATTATTTTTTCTTCGTCACGACTTGGCACTGTTGAACTCTATAGCATCAAGTAGCCAAGCATTCCACGACTGAGAAAATCGATCTGTAATTACAGCCATAAAGATTTTTAAGATTGTTCGCGCAATCGAAAGCAGAGCAAAGAAAAGCTACTCTCTTGAGGAGAAGAGAGTCCGGTGCCCTAATAAAGTCAGTATCAGGCTTGGAGCAAAATTCGCTTGATCCATTCCACTCTCCGGCCTTGTCGTATAAATTCACCCCTTTCCCCTAAGGCTGTGAGAGATCACCTAAATCTTGCCGGGCCAACTTGCGCTCAATATTGTGATGGAAGGAGTTATGTATCGTATTTCTCTCCCTTTCTCGTTTTTACCCCTTCCCTCACGTCATTCCCCACTTCCTTTTCAGTAAACGAGGTTCCAACAACTCTTGACTTACTGTGCCCAACTTACCCCAGGTTTTACCAAGGGCCACGTTTTGATTCAAAGTTGTGATATCAAAGAGCGAGCTCACTCATTGTAACCAACTAAGGCACCGCGGCTACCATTTGAACGCACCCATGCAGGTGAGAAGCGGCCACTGAAACCTTCGGCAATTGTAATTACTTTTCTTTTCGTTTATTAATGTAACTTTTCTCTCTTTTGCAAACACTTCTCTGCGGGTAAATGCGTAATTACTAAAGTGTAATTTTGAAAATAATTGTTATTCTTTGTAGAGATACTGTAATTGAATATTATTATTCTTAATAACGTTTACAAATACGTTAAAGGCGGAAATTATTTTTATTTGTGTAAACTTGAATTAAGTCAATTATGATCCAATTGATTTAAATTGAATTGAATTTCGAATCAACCAAATTCTGAAATTCTAATTGATTCAAATTGCAATTGACTCGAAATTGAATCCAAACAAAATAGAGATCTAAAGATTTCAAATGATTCAATTATACAATTTATTTAAATTTAATTCAAAAGTATAATTTTTTTAAGTTGATTTCAACTTAATTTTAATTTCAAACGAATTGAATTGATTTAGATTACAAAGCAGGCAAATTTCAATCGACTCGAAATTTAATTAAATTAAATCTAGGTTCCATGAAATGTTAATTGATTTAAACTTAAAATGATGATTAAGTGATGATGATTAAACAACTAAAAATTTAAATCAACCGAATAAAAAGATTCTAATTAATTTAAACTGATATTGATTGAAATTTCTATTTAACGAAATTTCCAATCTACGAAACTCATTTGATTCAAACTTCAATTTAGCGAAATGTCATTGGTTCGAATTTCAATGCAACTGAATTTCAATTCAACCAAATTTAATTGATTCAATTCTACGAAATTAAATCCATTCAAGAATCAATTTCAAAAATTACGACTTAATTAACTTTTCCTTCGACCAAATTCCAATTAACTAAAACTTCACAATTAAAATTAAATTTCAATTCTACTAAGTTGAATTGATTCGAACTAAAATTCAACTCAAAATTTACAATTGATTCACATTTTAAATTAACCAGACTGGAATTTATTCAAATTTCAATTTAAGATAGTTTATTCATTGAAACTTCAAGCGACTCAAACTTCAATTTAAACAAAATATGTTTTTACCGATTTGAATTAATTCAAACATTCAATTTATTTAAACTGAAATTGAACTTACAAGTAAAATTCATTCAAACTTTAATTCAAATAATTCCACTGGATTCTAATTTTAATTCTATCACATTCAATTGATTCAAGTTTTATTCAGTTGAAACTTTAATGCAACAAAATTTTACCTTATTGAATCCCGAATTTAAATTTCAGATCCAGCAAATTTTAATTGTTCCAAATTTTAATGAAATTAAATTTCAATTGATTCAAACTTCGTAATTCAACTGAACTTTATTTCTACTGAATTCAATTAATTGAAAATTCAACTGCTTTGAACTAAAATTGAACTTCAAATCTACAGTGGATTCAAACGTTAATTCAACCAAACTTCGATTGATTCGAACTTGAGTTAAGTGAAACTTCAAGTCAAGTAAATTTAAATTCTAGAAAATTTCAATCCACGAAATTTAAATTTATTCAAACTTAATTAATTTATTAATTTTATTATTAATTTATTAATAATTCGATTAAATTCAAATTAATTCGAACTAAACTTGAAGTCAAGGATTGAATAAAAATTCAAATCAACTTAATTAACTTTCAATAGTTTCAAATTATAATTAAAAAAATCCCTATTGACTCAAACTTCAATTTATTTGATTTTCACTTAATTAAAACATTATTATTCAACCAAATTTTAATTTATTCAAAACTTCAGTTGATCCAAAGATTAATTTATCAAAATTTAAATTGACGCAAACATTAATATACATTTAATTTTGAATAAAATGAAACTTTAATCATTTAAACTTCACTTCAATCAAATTCCAATACACTGAATTTTAATTTATTTAAACTTCAATTGGTCCAAACATTAATTTAACCAAATTCAAATTGCCTTAAACCTTGGTACACATTAAATTTTGAATGGATTACAATTTTAATGATTTAAACTTCAGTTGAATTAAATTTTAATTGACTCAAACTTTAATTGGTCGAAAAATTAATTTACCCAAAATTTAAATTGACTTAAACCTTGATATGTATGAAATTTTGAATGGAATGAAACTTTAATGATTTAAATTCCCGTTCAATCAAATTTCAATCGACTTAAACTTCAATTTATTACACTTTTTCTTGATTATAACTTCAATTCAACTGGATTTTAATTTTAAAGAAATTAATTTGTAAATTTCATACAAACTACTTTCCATAATGAATTTTAATTTATTTAAACTTCAATTGGTCCAAACATTAATTTATCCAAATGTAAATTGATTTAAACCTTGATATTAAATTTTGAATTGTCTCAAACTTTAATTAATTCAAACTTCAATTGGTTTAAATTGCAATTGCCATATTATCTAAACATGGAAATTTGAATCGAAATTTTGGTGAAATTTCCAGAATCTGCTTGCCGTGGAATTTTTCATCTTGGGAAAAATATACTAACTGAAAACCGATTTGGGAGGTCCTATTGTACATTAATAATGTTCTTTTTTAATCATAAAATTCATCGGCGCTTTTCATTTGGAAAAAAAGAATAAAGGCGTTCTTTAGTTTAAAAAAAGTGTCAACTCTTCTAGGGAAGAATATCGCCGATTACAGGAGAAACTAACATAATACGCTGCGTAGTTATTTTGCAAATTTATTATGCAAACAAAGGCGCGTGCTGATAATGCGACTTCGACCCCGTGGCTTCTTCTTCTCCAGCCATTACTTTTCCAGATTTCAGCCAAGAATTACTTCGCCCACAATAACTGCGCCCTTCCCCGACTTCCAGCAGATTCACATCAGGTCTTTTCACGGTGGGCCTTTTCGGGTTTTAAATTGCCTCTGCAAATGTCTACCCAGTGGTCGACAGGCAGCGTGAGATATTGAAAAATAAATTTCATTTACTGGAAAATACGGCCGTTATTTTTTTTTATTATATGATAAGTAATATTAATCAACGAATTTGACTTCTGTAAAATTGAATTATTTTAATTTAAAACTGAATCCAGAGAGAGAGAGAGAGAGAGAGAGAGAGAGAGAGAGAGAGAGAGAGAGAGAGAGTGAATTTATTGACGTTTATAAAAATAATTTTTTTATCTCGTGTTTAATTGATTAATTTTTTAAGATTGCAAATGTTTTATTGGTATAAAGTTCAATTTGTCAAATTTTAATCCCAAGAATGTTTAATTTATTCAAACTCTATTTCTAGTTAAGTCAAACTTTTAAAGTTATTTAAAGTTTATTCAAACTCTAATTTATTTAATTTTTAATTATGTCTACCTTCGAGTAATTCGAATTAAAATTCAATCAATTTCAATTGATTAAAACTTTAATTTATTTAATTTTGTATTATATCCAACTTCGAGTAATTTTAATTTTATTTCGACTGAAATAAGATTGATTTAAGTAAAATTTAGACTGATTTAAACTGCAAATGATTTAAATTTTAATCTATCATATCTTCAATTGATTCATATCCTAATGTATTCAATTCTGGTTTCTTAGACAATCTTCAAAATAATTGAAACTTTAATTCAACCAACATTTAAATATTTAAATTTTCAGTTTACTCAAACCTTAAAAAGATTCAATTTTCAATCATTAAAATTTTAATTGATTCTAAATTAATTTGACTCAGATTTCAATCGATTCAAACTTCAATTGACTGAAGCTATAATTGTTGAAATAGTTTGAGTGATTTAAACTAAAACTTATTCGATTTTTAATTGCATTAATCTTCAATTATTTTAAATTTTAATTCAACCAATTTTCACTTGTCACGGATTTTAATTTACTTAAACTTTAAGCCAACCAAATTAAGTTTTTTTGAATTTCAAATATCTAGAACATTAATCAAATCAAATTTTAAAATATAAAAATTTCAATCGATTTAAATTTGAATTGACTCAAACTTTAATTGCTAAAAAAATTTAACTGATTTCAACTACAATTTATGCGGTTTTTATTTGTGTTTAATCAATTAATTCAAACTTCAATTCAGACAAATTTATATTTATTAAAACTTTAATTCAACTACTTTCAATTGGTCTAAACTTTAATTTATTCAAATATTAAATTCAATTCAATTTCAATTTATTAAAATTATTATTGTATAAAACATTAATTTCAGTTCTGTATTCTGTATTTAATTTTGAAATAATTTTAATTTCAATTTATTTAAATTCACATTAAACAAAATTTAATTTAATAAAAAATCTAATCCAAACAATTTTTAATTTTGCCGAACTCTAAAAAGTTTTACTAATCTGAATTAGTGAATCATTTTTAACTGATGAGAATTTAAAGATTTGGCAATTTTTCGTTACAAGAGAACAACAACAAAATATCTAAAAATTTAAAATTAATCAATTTATTATTATTATCATTTTATTATTATCATAAGCTATTTAGCAATCCGGAAATTCTTACAAAAATCCGGGAATTTTTAAGAAATTCCGAGAATTCACAGATGAATCCTAAAAATTTCAATCCTGTATTCTTAAATAAATTCAAAAATTGAATTTGAAATTCAAGGCGATCTAAAATTTTTGGTCAGAAAGAAGGTAAAAATAATATTAAATTTTTAATAATTCCAAGTTATTCTAAGTAAAATAAATCTCGATCGTTAATTAAAGCAGACATTGATTTATTCAAACTTTCCAATTTTAATTAATTTAGTATTCAGTAGTAAAAAATTAATTCATTTGTATTTCATTTTCTTTTACTTCAAATATTTACTACTTTTTCTAATTTTCTAATTTAATCCTTTTTTCAACATTTTTATTTTCGAATAAATTCATTTAATTTTTCATACATTTTGTTTATTTTTCGAAAATTTAATCACTCTTTCATGAAAATTCTAGATTTTACAATTTAGAAAAAACATTTATTGTCAGAGTTGAATTAAAAATATAAATTTTTGCTCATAGCTTATTAAATAAAAAAATAAGTTTTTTTTTCGATTATCAAAATATTGCTTTATTATTTTTTATTTGATATTCTTAGTTTTTTCTATTTCTTCAAACTTTTTCAGTTTGGCTCAGAAGGTATTTTTTTGAAAGTTTTTTTCCTTGATTTTTAGTTTCATAGTACATACAACTCCCGGAAAATTGTATTTTTGAATCCAGGAAATTCAAAATAATTATTCGCTAGACAGACTGTAATTATTATTATTATTATTATTATTATTATCATATCAATAAAATATAATATCAATGACTGAATTTTTATAACATAAAAAAATCAGTTAATTCGAATATAGACGAATTTAAATTTGAAAAAAAAATAACATCAGAGACGTTGGGATCGATGCCGTCGAACGAAGTGGCTATAATAATTATGCAAACGCCGCAGCACTTTCTCAGATTGAAGGGTACAAGCTAACCGCAGCTGCACCTCTGTCTATTGCGATTAGCTTGGATATTTTCAGGCTGGATAATGAGAAACCGTAGAATCTAGACGAGATACTTTAGTTCCGAAGAAAACAAGATTAGGTGCGATTCATGTACTAAAGTAATGAAAGCAGAGATTATATGTATCATTCGATTAAATTTATGCAAATTGAACGGATTCTTTCAATTCAATTTAATCCGTTTCATATTAACAGTGTCAATATCCACAATTTACGAGTATTAAAGTATGCGTAATAGAATTCCAACAATCAATAATCAAGATCATTTCCTGTATAATTTTACCCTTTTATCAATCTCTTTTATTTTTATTTAAAATAGTTTATAAATTAAAACTCTACTACCGGCCAAAATTTACAAAAGTGGGATTAAAAACATGACTGTCTTAAAATGTTGATAACTTTGTCAGATATTAGCGAAATAAAACTTTTTATAGACCATTGGAAAGCTTATAAAATTTCCTTTTAAATGATCCTATTTTCAAGCTTTTTTGTTTAATAGAAACTGAGATTGAATGTGATAAAAATAGGTGAATTTTATGTTTTTTGTGAATTTTTATTGTTCAAGTTCGGCGGGCTGCATTTTCTAGAATAGAGATTGCAAAAATTTGAAATTAAGATACATTAAACCTTGAACTATTAGCTTTAAAATAAGCCGAAGAAAATTAAAATATCTTGACTGGTTCAAAAGTTATAAGTAAATGTGTATAAAGAATGAAACGCACAATTCCGTTGCTTCCTCCCCACTCCGTCTGTCTCCACTAGAATCGTTGCGTTTTTTCGTATCATACATTTACTTATAACTTTTGAACCAGTCAAGATATTTTAATTTTCTTTGTCTTATTTTCAAGTTAATAGTTCAAGGTTCAATTTAGCTTAATTTAAAACTCTTCTAATTACTTGTCTAGAAAATGCAGCTCACCAGACTTGAACAATGAAAATTCACAAAAAATGAAAAATTCACTTGTCTTTATCACATTAAATCTCTGCTTCTATTTATGGAAAAAGGTTTAAAATAGGACCATTTAACGACAAATTTTATAAGCTTTCCAATGGTCTCTGAAAATTTTCAATTCGATAATATCTAACAGAGTTATCAACATTTTAAGACGATCATGTTTTTAATCCCATTTTTGTAAGTGGTTCCACAATTTTGGTAAATGAAATTTTTAATATTATCCTCAGTATTATTGGCAATTTTTAAACTAATTTTCAGCGTTTTTATTAAACGGTTCATTTAATTTAATAATTTACCGAAAAATAGAATTTTAAATTAGATTTTTATTGGTAACTATGCGATTTAAATGTGTGGAATGTACTAATATTAGATCCGGTGTTGTATGGCGCAGACAGGACGGATAAGGTCCAGGAGAAAGGGTCAAAAGTAATCTTGGGAGATAAGTGGGGGAAACAGTGATGGACGGACTCCGCTCGATCCTCGGACGGTTCAACTTCCCAATAACTCTGAAGACTCTAAAACGGTATTTCAGATCGAAAGATATCACCTGTATACAAATTCATAACCCTTTTGCAGGTGTTGACTGAAAATTCCACACGGAAATGTAACAATTAAAACCCCTCCTAAAAAAACTCTAAACAAAGAAAAAAATTGGAAATATTTTTTTTGCCCGTTAAAAAAATTTATCTAATATAATTTCATATGATTAGAGAAAGTATAATTTACTGGCTTAAAACCTAGAATACAAAAAATAGTTTACTTATACTAATTTTTATTTCAACTAATGTCTCCTTCTCATATAAATCTGTATACGAAAATATACAAAAATATACCAAATAGTAAACATCTTTGTATGGGACGAAGCAACTTCCGTTTGACGAAGAGAATTTTTCAAGAGCAGCTTGTTTAGCAAGAAGAAAAAATGAGAAGGAAGAGGCGAGGGTGAATATAGGTATGCGTTCAAATTTCTTGACCCATAAAGCATAGAAACAAGTTCCGATGATGGGCCTGACTTACAGAGTAGAGCCGAACCGACCGTCGAACATTGAATCCCAATCGAAGGTCAAATCGAATCATCCAATTAATAAAATATGACGAATCCCGTGCCTAATTTAAATTCCCCTTTACATAACTGCCATAAAACACAAATTAGCCGGAAATTTGAGGAAAAAAAATTATAATAAATGCAAAGTATCCAGCTGATATCGTCGTAATCTTGGTTTCCAAAAATTATGACGTTTACAATTTGTCTCTGAACGAGAAAATGTTGGGGGAAAAAAGTGGAACGTAATAGGGATCGTGACCTGGCGTAATACGACACTTTTGTCCTCACGTTCGGCTTACGCGGCCATAGATTGCTTTTATCTTCGAAGAAAATAAAGGTAAAGATTTTTTCAATCCCCTTCATCGGGAGTTTTGCATAATTTTTGCTTCGATCGAAATCTTAAATTTAATTTACCCTAGAAGTTTGGTGAAATTTCTCGAGGGTGTATTCTGCTGAATCTCGGGACTATTGTTCCTGAAAATATTGACAACACGCCCAAAATGAAATAGCTCGTTCACCCCCACAGGAAATCAGAAAAATCTACAATATGAAAATGAGCCTCTCTGGAATAATATTTAAAAATCGTTGCTTTTTGTTGCACCATGGTATTTAAACTGGGAGAAGAAGTTGTAGTCTCGTTCACTGATGGGAGACAAGGACTTTCATCCTCAGGTACGCTCGATGAATAATTTTGCGAACGTGATTCACCTTGAGTTGTAAAAGGCGCAGTCTATGGGGGTTTTTCGCACGCTTGAGCCGATTTTATTATAACCTCGGGGACCCTGGATCTTTGGATCATCGAGTTAGGCTTGGCGCACGACTGTACGTCCGCAGGTTACTTCCATCGACTTGCCGATAAAAGAGATATAAAGCGGCTCTATTAGCATACGATTGGCACCGTCCATCTTAATGCCCCACCGTGTGCCGCTTTTGTCTTTGTGTGCGTATCTTCCAACAATGTTTATGCCCGTGTTCCTGGTGAGTCGACTATAAACCGCGCACGCGCCCAGTCAGCTGAGTTATTGTGCGAAAGTACTCTCTCTTCTGAACTCTCCTTTGCTTGCTTACTTGCATGAACACGTGTGCTCCGTTCACTGTTCACGTACATACAAGTGGAAAACATGAGCTTTACTGATGCCAATCTCGATTCTCGCGTGTCCAGCTCAAATTTTTTTTCAACTCGCACCCTAGTGACGAAAAACACCTAATTGGATAAGATGCGCCATTATAAATGTATTTCGTTAATAACAAGCAAACTAGGGTTAAAAATAATTTTATTTCCTGTTAGGCAGGTCGTTAAGGATCATTCTGTATTGAGAAAAAGGTGTCGTTGATGTTATTAGTGCTGTTTCTAAAGGTTTAGAAATCGATAATGAATTTTACAGACACTGGTACAACTCTGTGATTCATAGAAACTCTGTAGCCTAATAAGAAACATTTAACCTCTCGAAAATCCGTAAAAATATCAAGTAACCGCCTAGAAAACAATTTAACAAGATTAAGATAAAAGTACTGGGTGTGTGTTACTGTAATACGGCACTTGTGCGCATGTGTAGCTATCATAGTGAACTACTGCGCATGTTTAACTGTCATAATGAACTACTGCGCAGGTGTAACTATAATAGAACACTCATGCGCATGCGTAAGTATAACACGGCACTACTGCGCATGTTTAACTGTCATAATGATCTGCTGCGCACGTGTAACTATAATAGAATACTTATGCGTATGCGTAAGTATAACATAACGCTACTGCGCAAGTGTAACTATCATAATCAAGTACTGCGCAGGTGTAAATCAACCACTGCGCATGTGTAGTTATCATGAGCAACTACTGCGCATGTTTAACCGTCATAATTAACTACTGCGCAGACGTAACTATAGTAAAACACTTATGCGCATGCGTAGGTATAACATAACGCATGTGTAAATGAACCAATGCGCATGTTTAACCGTCATAATGAACTACTGCGCAAACGTAACTATAGTAAAACACTTATGCGCATGCGTAGGTATAACATAAAGCTACTGCGCATGTGTAAATAAACCACTGCGCATGTTTAACCGTCATAATGAACTACTGCGCAGACGTAACTATAGTAAAACACTTATGCGCATACGTAAATATAACAGAACGCTACTGCACGTGTGAAACTATTATAATGATCTACTGCGCATGTGTAATTGTCATGAGCAACTTCTGCGCATGTTTAACTGTTATAATGAACTACTGCGCATGCATGACTATAATAGAACACTTATACGTATGCGTAAATATAACAGAAAGCTACTGCGCATGTGTAACTATCATAATGATCTACTGCGCATGTGTAAATGAACCACTCCGCATGTGTAGTTATCATGAGCAACTACTGTGCAGGCGTAACTATAATAGAACACTTATGCGCATGCGTAAATATAACAGAAAGCTACTGCGCGTGTTCATCTATCATAATGATCTACTGCGCATGTGTAAATGAACCACTGCGCATGTGTAGTTATCATGAGCAAATTCTGCGCATGTTTAACTGTCGTAATGAACTACTGCGCAGGAGTAACTATAACAGAAAACTAATGCGCATGCGTAAATATAACAAAACGCTACTGCTCATGCGTAACTATCATAATGATCTTCTGCGCATGAGTTTCTAAACCGTGGGATGTAGTGTTTTTTTGTATTTTTCCCGAAAATTAATTGATTTTTGTAAAAAACGTATAGAACATAAAATATGTATTTTAATAAGATCTACAACTTTTGTTAGAGATGTTTTTAAAAATATTTTGTATTTTTTGACTTATGCACAAAAAACCGTGAAGTCAAATTTATTATCTAAAATAAAATTGGATTGTTCTAAATATACCAATATGAAATTTCTTTCTTTTAGCAAATATAGAAATCAAGATTGAAATTTAATCTTTTAAATATACTAAGTGTAGAATTAAATTTTCTTCAAAAATAAAAACTATATGAAAAGTAAATTAATGGAAAAAATTACGAGATTTAAAGTATTGAAACGGTTCTGTAATCGTTTCCACCAATTGTCGTTCAGGACCCGAAGAGCATGATTGGTATTCTTGAAAACGAGGAACCCTGGGGCAGAGAGAAAGAGGACTAAAAAATCACCCAGTGAAAGAGGAGGAACAAAAGTAATCCAGACGTGGCTAGAGGCCGGGTTCATCATTATTCAATAATCTCACACTTTGCTCCTTTTTTTCAATTTTTATTTCTCCTTTTATCCAGTGCAATTCTTCATTCCATTTACAATGTTAGTTAACATCAAACAATACCGAGACGAGGGCAAGTTACTAACTTTAAACCAGTAGATAAATTAAATTTTAAATTACTTAAGTCCCTCTGTCAATTCGCGCAAATTTAGGACCTCCTTCATTTCACGAGGCTTCAGATTAGATCGATACTTTATCAAGTCTCTTGCCAATTCGTCATTTCTAATTATAATTTGAAGCCTTATTCTTAAAATTAATTAGATTTACCATTATTTTCAGTTTTTCATAAGTCGAAAAGTTTAGGAACTTGGAAAAATTGAGTAGACTCTTAAGGAGTCGATTTTTCTGGAGTGAATTCCTCCGGAGTCAATTTCTTAGGAGTAAATTCGTCGAAAGTGAATTCCTCAGAAGTAAACGAGTTTGAGGTGGATTCTTTCGGAGTGAACGCGTTTGGGAGTGGAATCTTCGGGAGTGAATTTTTCGAGAAGTGAATTCATCGGGAGTGGATTCCTCGGGAGTAAACGCGTTTGGAGTAGATTCCTCTGGAGTCAATGATTTGAAGTAAATTCTTCATGAGTGATGTTTTTGAAAGTGGATTCCTCAGGGGTTAATTGTTGAAAAGTAGTTTTCTAGGGAGTGGATTCCTCAGGAGTGAACGCGCTCAAAGTCCTCTTCGGGAGTGAATTTTTTTAGGAATGAATTTATTTAGAGTGTATTCCTAGCGCTTGTAGTCCTCCGTAGGAGTGAATTTTTTTCCTCAGGAGTAGATTTTTAAGTAGTGTATTCCTTAGGAATAAGAAGTAGATTCCTCAGAAGTGATCGTGTTTAAAGTAGATGCTTCAGGAGTGGGTTTTTTTAAGGAGTAAATTGCTTAGAGTAGTGGATTCCTTAGGTGTACATTCTTTAGTAGTAGATTCTTCGGGAGTATATTCCTCAGGAGTAAATTTCTCAGGAGTTGATTTCTAAGAAATTGTTTTTTTATGAGAGGATTTACCAGAAGTCATCGCTTTTTAAATGGACTCCTTAGGAGTAATTTTTTATGAATGGATTCCTCAAAAGTGAATTGTTCAGGAGTAGTTTTTGTGGGAGTGAATTATTGAGGGGTGGATTTTTTTAAGTGAATTCCTCAGAAGTAGATTCTTCAGTAATAGATCCCTCAGGAGTGAATTGTTCAGGAGTAGTTTTTATGGGAGTGAAATATTGAGGAGTGGATTTTTTTCGAAGTGAATTCCTCAGAAGTGGTTTCTTAAATTGTAGATTCCTCAGAAGTAGATTCTTTAGTAGTAGATTCCTGAGGAGTGTATTCCTCAAAAGTAAATTCTTCAAGAGTTATTTCCTCAGGAGTAAACCCACTTGGAGTGAACTTTTGAGGAGTGGATTTTGTTTGAAGTGAATTCCTTAGAAGTAGATTCTTTAGTAGTGGATTATTCAGGAGTAGATTCTTTAGTTGTGTGTTTCTTAGAAGTGTATTCCTCAGGGGTAACCGCATTTAGACTTTTGGAGTAAAATCTGCAGGAGTAGATTCCTCAGGATTTCATTTTTTTAGGAGTGAATTTCTCAAGAGTAGATTCTTTAGTTATAAATTCCTCATGAGTAGATTCTTTAGTAGTGAATTCCTCCGGAGTGGATTTCTCAGGAGTGGATTTCTCAAGAGTGGATTTCTCAGGTGTGGATTCCTCAGGAGTGAACGCTTATGGAGTGGATTTTTCAGGAGTGTATTTTTTAGAAATAGATTGCTACATTGCTAGATTTGCTAAGTGAAAATCAGGGTAACGAAAAAATAGCCAAGTGGAATAGACAGTTGGTAACTTTTTGTCCGTTTCGTAGCACATTCTTTAATATGATGAGGTTTGTTTCTCGAAACAGTGGCTTCCGCGCGAGACGAACGCATTTAGGGGTTATCGTATTATGTCGAGTCACGAACTCGTTATGGCTCTGCAAGACAGATCGCGCTATAAAACCACTTGGTTTTGGTTTAATCGCGGGGTGGGTAGACCTAACTGGTTTACATTTCGTACTGACTCGCGTCCGTCGTATTTTCCAAAAGCCCCTTTCGATCCCTTTAGATATGACCTGTATATTTACTGCTTTAGAAAACTAACGAGAGTCCCACTTCAATATCTAGAAAGTGTTCTAAGCTTCAGTAAGATCTAAGAAAATTTGTAACCCGTTCACCTGAATATCCGAATTTTTATTTTTTTAATTAATTTTATTCCATTTTACTGAACTTTTTGAAAAGAGTTCTAAACTTTTGTTTATTTAAACTTTTCGAAATGCAGCAAACATAACCTCAAACTTCTTGATTTTCTTTCTACTTTTATTAACTCGTGAATTTTATTTTTAACTTTTCTCTACATTTTTAATCAAATCTCATTTTTAAACTATTTTCTCTATTTTCAAGCTTTTATAGTTTTTAACAATAATGACCAGTGACTATTGGAAAAAAAGGTATTGTGCAGAATTGTAAATAAAATGTGACGTCACAATCTGGTCGATCTCTTTAAAAAGGATAACAGTATGTTGCAACAGGAAATAAGTATGTACTCGCTCTTGAAGATTTCAGGTCTTTATTTTTATTGAATGTGAAATACTGTAATTTTCGAGTAAAATTTTTTTTTTTTTTTTTGCTCAAACCCATAATGTTACAGCTTTCAATTATGGAAAATAACAAAAAGCCTTTGAATTCACTGCAAAATAGACTAGAATCCACTTACATTGAGAAGTGCGTGACTGTAATCGGTTTCACTTTACCTTAATGGCGAAAGAAGAACCAAGTACGTAAATCTCAAAATTGCAGATTGTAATTGAAATCTCATTGGAGTGATGGTGGTCGTGGTTAACATAATCTACGATGCTTAAAATGACAATTTTGACAATTAAATATGTCGCTTTTAATTCTGTGATATTCCAATTGAGGTAAATAATAAAAAGTTTTGATAATCAATTAAAAAAATGTTTATTAGGTAAAATATTTTACCAATTTATTAAACATTTAAAACTGGATGATTTAATATAAACATTTCATACTTTTAACGCTATTTTAAATCTTTTACTTTTTAAAGTTTCTTTTCACTCAAAATAGAAAAAAAACGATTAAGCACAGAAATTTTCAACATTCAATTTTCTTTTTAATTCAAAATTCCGTAAGCTGGTAGCGATAACATTTTAAGAGAATAACCATAATCAAAATTTAATGAACCTTGAAAAATTGGCTTTAAATCAATGACTACCGTTAAGCTCATGAAGCCTGTACTTTGACACACTCGTGGAATTTTATGAAACTTTTTTATTTTCGGATAAAGTGCCATTTTGCTTAATTCCATTAAAAATGTTTCTTTTAAAATACCACGCAAGTTGCCTCCTATCAGTCTAAAAGTGGCACTTTCGTCTCGTGCAAATTTCAAGTTTCCCTCTAGAAATTACAAGGTGTATTTCCTGAGTTGTGAAGGGGACTTTGGACACAAAACGCTAACACTACCCTCAAGACTGGTCTCTCAACACTGTCACACGCACAGTGTGCGTCTGTGTGTGTGAACATGGTTTTAAAAAAGTTTATCAATTTTAATCACGTAACAAGCTAAAACCTTCCTCCAACTACTTTCACGATGAAAATTTTTGTGTTTTTCCTTAAAGAGAGAAAAAAAAAGAAGAAATTTAATATTTTTTAGCAGAAAATAAATTATAACTATTGTTTTTATAAATAAAATGATTTTATATGTTTGAGGATGCGGAATATGTTGGAAAAACGTGGGACAGAGTCCAAGGTGCAATTTTCGTATCGGAGGAACGAGTAATGAGCAATCGAACGGTTCTGAATACCAATTTCTCGTGGCTCGTGTACACCATTGAACACCCTATGCCTTGTGAGAAACGCTCACGTATTACCCCCGTGGAAATTTAACAGGGTTCCGTCCATACGCCCTAGGTAAGTATAGGTCGTGATTCTACGAGATTCCCTGGAATCCAAATGAAATGGCGGCTTGTTTTATCCCGCAACTGGTAAATCGCTACAGCTTACAGGAAAACCGATAATTTTTAACTAGCATCCTCAATGAGTAGCATCAGCCATTCGTGCTGAATAATCAACAATCTTTTTCGCATAGCTCCCAGGTTTCTTGACTATCTTTTTTTACATCCGGTACTAGGATGTGTCTTACATTTAGAGATTCTATCAAAATTTAAACTTTACGACGTGTGAAATACTTTCAACAATTTATTTTAAGTAAATGTTAACGAAAAATTAATACCATCTCATTTGGGATGAGAATGTAACAATAAGCGATTTTATAGCCGAAACTATCAACATTTTAAGTAAAAACAATTTTGTAACTGAAACAAACAGTTTAATAGATGAAACATTGTTCCAAAAACAACCAAATTTGGTAAAAAAATAATAAACTTTGTAGTACTAAAAACATCAACTTTGTCCACGAAACAACCAACTTTATTGCGAAAAACAACCAACTTTGTACCAGAAACAACAAACTTGTGTCGGAAACAAATAACTTTGTACACTTAAATAACAACGTTGTTTTAGGAACAATCAACTTTGTATTTAAAAAAAGTGGTTTTGTATCCAAAAACAACCAACTTTGTACTAAAAACGAAAACTGTTTACCAAAAACAACAAAGTTGGCGGCCGAAACAATCAACTGCGATCCATCAAATGCGTTTAACTTTGTACCCGAAACAATCGACTTTGTAGACAAAATAATAATTTCACTCCGGAAATAGTCAACTTTGTACCTGAAGCAACCAACTTGGTTTCAATATTAACAAGCAACTTTGTTCTACATCAATCAATTTTACAAACTATCTTGTACTTAAAACAACAACTTCAATCCAAATTGTCAATTGTTCCAGGAACAATTTTGCATTTAAAAAACACATCGCAAAAACAGAAGAAGAATGTTTTTAAAAATAACTGTTTAGCAAAATCAACTAACTTTGTAACGAAAACAACAACAATGTGTCGAAAATAACCAACTTCTTACTCAGTACTAACAATTATGTACAAAAACAACCAACTTTTTAGGAAAGCAACCAACTTTGTACGATAAACAACTACTGTGTGTCGGAAACAATGAACTTTGTATCAAAAACAACTACTGTGTCAAAAACTACCAACGTTGAACAAAAACAACAAACTATGTACCAGAAATAACAATTTTGTTTGGGATACAACCAACTTTTTAGACCAAACAACCATCTTTGTACCAGAAACAACAACTTTGTGTCAAAAATAACTATCTTTGTACCAGAAACAGCTTTTTACAAGAAACGAACAACTTTGTACCAGAAACAATCAACTTTTTAGACAAAACATCTATCTTTGTACCAAAAACAACAACTTTGTGTCGGAAACATATATCTTTGTACCAGAAACAACTTTCTACCAGAAGCAGCAACTTTGTGTCAGAAACAACCAACTTTGTACCAGAAATAACAACTTTGTGTCGAAACTACCAACTTTTTACAAAAAACAATCAACTTTGTACCAGGATAACAACCATGTTTCGGAAACAACCAACTTTTTAGAGAAAATAACTATCTAAGTACTAAAACAACTTTGTGTCGAAAACAACCATCTTTGTACCAGAAACAGCAACTTTCTGTCAAAAACAACCAACTTTTTACCATAACAACAACTTTGTACCAGAAACAACCAACTTTTATTCGGATACAACCAACTTTGATTTAAAAACAACCAACTTTTTACAAGAAACAACAAGTTTGTACCAGAAACAACAACCTTGTTTTGAAAACAACCAACTTTGTACCAGAAATAACAACTTTGTGCCGAAACTACCAACTTTTTACAAAAAACAATCAACTTTGTACCAGGATAACAACCATGTTTTGGAAACAACCAACTTTTTAGAGAAAACAACTATCTAAGTACTAAAAACAACTTTGTGTCGAAAACAACCATCTTTGTACCAGAAACAACTTTGTACCAGAAACAACCAACTTTGATTTAAAAACAACCAACTTTTTACAAGAAACAACAAATTTGTACCAGAAACAACAACCTTGTTTTGAAAACAACCAACTTTGTACCAGAAATAACAACTTTGTGTCGAAACTACCAACTTTTTACAAAAAACAATCAACTTTGTACCAGGATAACAACCATGTTTCGGAAACAACCAACTTTTTAGAGAAAATAACTATCTAAGTACTAAAAACAACTTTGTGTCGAAAACAACCATCTTTGTACCAGAAAAAACTTTTTACCAGAAACAGCAACTTTCTGTCACTGTGATTCGGAAACAACCAACTTTGTTTTGAAAACAACCAAAATTTTACAAGAAATAACATATTTGTACCAGAAACAACTACTTTTTGTTAGAAAAAAACAACTTTGAATCAGAAACAACAACTTTGCGTCGAAAACTACCAACTTTGAGGAAAACCAATCACTGTGTACCAGAAATAACAATTTTGTTTCAGATACAACCAACTTTTTAGACAAAATAACAATCTTTGTACCAAAAACAACAACTTTGAGTCGGAAACAACCTTCTTTTTACCAGAAACAACTTTTTATCAGAAACAGCAACTTTGTGTCAGTAACAACCAACATTTTACTAGAAACAACAAATTTGTACCAGAAATAACAACTTTGGCCCAGAAACAAACAACTTTGTTTTGAAAACAATCTACTTTGTACCAGAAAGAACAATTTTGTATCAGAAACAAACAACTTTATTTTGAAAACTACCAACTTTGTGCCAGAAACAACAATTTCGTATCAGAAACAACTAATTTTTCACCAGAAACTAGCAACTTTAATTCGGAAAGAACCAACTTTTTACAAGAAACAACAAGTTTGTACCAGAAACAACAACTTTGTACTAGAAACAGCAACTTTGTGTCAGAAACAACAAACATTTCAGTCAAAGAAACCAATTTTGTACCAGAAACAACAGCTTTGTGTCGGAAACAATATATTTTTTAACAAAAACAACTAATTTTTACCCGAAACAACAAATGTGTGTCGGAAACAATTGGTACTCTTAACTATGAATTTTGTACCAAACACAACAAACTTTTTACCAAAAACAACCTACTTTGCATTGTTAAAATTCAACTTTTTAACCAAAGAAATCGACTTTTTACACAAATTAAGTAGCTTTGTACCTAAACTAATCATCTTTGCAGTCTAAGCGACAATTTTTTTAGTTTAAATAATCAACTTTATACTTGATTCAACGATCTTTGTTCCAACTTTGTACTTAAAACAACCAATTTTGCTACAAGAATAATTAATTTTGCATATACTTTTGTACTCGAAATAACCTAATTTAGTGAACCAAAATTGTTGAATCATTGAACCAATAACCTAATTTATTGCGAAGCTCACAATTTTGTTTTCCAAAGAAGCAACTTTACTCCCGCAATAGACAACCTAATTCATCAAACAAAAATTTTGTCGCAGAACAAAACAACTTTTTTCCCAAAGTAACCAACTAAATTTCCTAAACAACCAACTTCGTACACGTAACTAAACACCAAAAACAACAAACTTTTCACCAAAAACGACCAACTTAGTACCCGAAACAACCAACTTAATCCAAAAATAACAACTTTGTCCTCAAAGCAGCCAATTTTATTTCAACAAAATAAACTGTTCTCATAAAACAACCAACTGCGTTTTCTCAACAATCAACATTATTTTTTAAACAATTTTAAACTTTCTTCTGGATACAATTAACTTAATTTTTTTTTAAATTCTCATAAACTACTTTCAATAACCGATATTTTTACAACTTCCTTCGGCACTTGCACTAAATGTCGCAAAATTTGGAGCTTGTAGCACAGAAAGTCTAGTGTTTGGTGAGGAGAGTTGGTCGTCCATTGCGGGTGGAACTCGATCGCGGTGTAAACGGGCTGAGGCGTTTCGTTCGTCTCGAGGATGGACCACCCAGTCCGTTACGTAAGAGGCTGAGGCAGAGATTGGGCCTGAGAGTCGAAGTGAAACAAAACCGATGGACGATACCGATTATCGCTATCCGGGCTCAAAGATGTGCAGCTCGATCCAAATCCCGTTTGCAAAACCCGTTTTATAGTTAAACTACGAGAGCATACGTTCTCTGTAGGATGCACTCACTTCAGACCTTATGTTGCGCTGGCCGCTCGGAATCTTCAAATTTTTTTCAAATAAACATCAACCAACAACAAGTTCGTCGAATTTTGTTTTCTTAATAAGGCCTAAAATGTTACATAGTTATTTCCGTACAAGTTTCCGTATCTTCCGCTCTTTCAATCGTTTTTAATTCCCATCATCTATTTTTATCTATTTCAAGTTCAATCTTTAGTGTCCCCTAATCAATGTGTTTCTTAATTTTAAAATTGACTTCAATTCATTCAAACGGGAATTAATATTACTCATTCTCGTTAAATATAATTAATTTTACTAAACCGGCAAAAACGAAAACGATACAAGAAACAACTTTTCAAACAGCAATTAGCAGTCTATTTAAAATAAATTTCATTAAAATACAAAAGTTAAAAGAAAAATTCCACAGGAATAATTAAGTTGTTTGTCACTTGTCCTGAAGTCGTGTTATCTCCGTTACAGAAAATGTACAGTATTTATGTTATCATTGCAATTATTTCTTGATAATCTCTTCCGCAAATGGACATTGAATAACATGCATTCGTAACAAATTACAGAAAATTATTTCATTCATTTGACTATTGAAAAAAAATGTAAATTTTCTACAAACTCTAAATTAGTAAATCCAGAAAAATATTAACAATCGTAAAAAATTTTCACTAATAATCCACTCGCAACACAATTGTAATCCAATAAACGAAAGACCATTAAAAAACTTTTTCCTAATCCTTTTTAGTTTGAGTCCAATAACTCAATTCTACACGTACACTGCACACACGAGAATCACAATTTAAACTTTCTTCCATAAATCACTCTCAATAAAATCGCAAAGTTGGTAAATGCACTCCTGAAAGTAGTTTCGACATCGAAGTTTGAGACTCCTGCTTTTCAGCGGAGGCGGAAATAAGAATTGAAAACCATATCGATCACGAGATAAACTTTATTTACAATTCAAAGCTATTCCTCGGGATTCTGGATCAAGTCACAAGTTGGACGGATGCGGAAGAACTGGCGTCTTGAGTGAAAAATTGTAAAATTTAAGAAAGACGTCTCGAAAAAAGGTCTCGAGTTAACAGTTATGCCTATTGTTGAGCCAAGGCCACTTTATGACTGCTTCTGCTAAAAAATCTAACGGTCCACGGTTATGGACGTGAACCTGTGAAACATTTATTGGGCCCTGACTCAGGGCTTGGAATTAGTCCCTCTGCGACGGTCGAACGTGCCTGCAAACAACTTCACAGCTTTATTACCAATAACGTCAATTCGCCGTGTCCTTGCCCTTAAAAACTCACCTCAATTTACGTTACGTGATTTTTTAAACAGTTCTAAAAACTCTCGTGCGATTTATTTTCGGAAATTAGATTTTTATCTGGTGATAATACTAATTTTATCTGACAATCCAATCAGTGAATCGAACGCGTATAGTTCTGTGAAAACCTGTTCTTAGGGAAAAAAAAGTTTTGGAGTATTTCCTCCACGATTTTTTTGAAACTTGGTATTTATTTATATTTTGGTGCGCTGATTCTGAAAAGCGTAGTTAAAATTGTCGACTTGATCATTTTCATGGTGAAAATCACAAAAAACCGATAACAATTGAGTTTTTTGCAATTATCTCAATAAATATGGAAAATTTTGAGAATTGCTTTATATAAAAGTTGTAGGCTGTTTAAAAATACATATTTTTTGTTTTATGCATTTTTATGATATTTTTAATTGTTTTCGAGAAAATTGATAGTCAAGTTGCAAGTTGCAGCGCGCAAAGCGGCGAAGAAAAGGCAGGTATTTTGCTCAGGTATGTTTTGGAAAAAACAATATATGAATAAAAAAACACCTGTAAAAAAGGGAGGTTCGTGGGACGAAGCCCACCGAAAGAAATAAGAAATAGACTATAAAAATTTGATTATTATTTAAATTTCTAAAAGAGAGTGCAGTTCTAAAACAATTCGAGCAACTTTACCATCAATTTTCTCGAAAACTATTAGAGATATCAAGAAATATATATAATAAAAAATATGTATTTTAAAAAGACCTACAACTTTTGTAAAAAAACAATTTTCGAAATTTTTAATATTTATTGAGATAATTGCAAAAAAGCTAAAAGAGGACTGATGCAGTTTTCGGAAACGAATCGAGCAAATTCACCATCGATTTTCTCGAAAAGTATTACAGATATTAAAAAATTCATCAGATGAAAAATATGTATTTTAAAAAGACCTACAACTTTTGTACACACCAATTTTCGAAATTTTTAATATTTATCGAGATAATTGCAAAAAAGTTAAAAGAGGGCCGGTGCAGTTCTGAAACGAATCGAGTAACTTCATCATTGATTTTCTCGAAAACTATCAGAGATATCAAAAAATAGATACTACAAAAAATATGTATTTTAAAAAGACAAACAACTTTTGTAAAAAACTATTTTTGAAATTTTTAATATTTATTAAAAAAATTGCACAAAACTCAACATCGCTCCTTCCTTCTCTACGCGCTGCACGAGCAACTTTACTATCGATTTTCTCGAAAACTACTAGATCTGTCAAAAAATGTTTATAACAAAAATGTGTATTTTTACAAGGCGTACAACTTTTGTAAAAAACAATTTCGATAATTTTTAATATTTAATGAGATAATTGCAAAAAAACGGTCACTCCTAATTGAGCTTCGCCGATCTGCGCGCTGCACGAGCAACTTTATTATCGATTTTCTGCAAAACTATTAAAGATATTAAAAAATGCATAAAACAAAAAATGTGTATTTTTAGACGGCCTACAACTTTAATTCAAGACAATTTCCAAAGTATTCAAGATTTATTAAGATAATTGCACAAAACTGAATTGTTATGTGTTTTTTATGGTTTTCACCATGAAAATCGTCTAATCGATAATTTTCACTACAATTTTCGTAATCAGCGCATCAAAATACGTAAGTATACCAAGTTTTAAAAAAATCCCATTATTCGGAAGTTTAGTGGAAGTTTTCTTTCACTTGCACTTTTTTTGACGAAACGTAAACATTTTTCAGGTGTTAAATTTTTATGTGAAAAGTTGCAAATTTTCGAGATAAAAAGTTGTGAAAGATTAAAATTGAATAAAATGTGGAAAGCAAAAGATCAAAATGTGAAAACAATGAAACTCAAATTGTGGAATATAAAAAACTTACAATAAAAAATATAATGAAATTAAAATGATAAATGTTTTGAACGAAATATCTGCAAACAGACGATTGGAGAGAAGATATTTTTTCCTGCGTTTCACGTTGTCGTAAAACATATGTAAAACACAGGTAATTTATGTTATTATTAACAGAGTACCAGTATTTTCATGTAATTATATGCTGGTATTTAGGTACTAATTGCAAGCGGAGTATTTGTCTTTCGACAAATATTCACGCATTTAAGGCTTTTAACTTGAATTTGTTCTCTATTCGATTCGATTCAGACGTATACGGGTTATCAATTTATGCGCATCAAGACACCAGGTTGAGAATTTATTCCAACAGGTGTAACTCGAAGTGGCAAATAGGTCCAGTCTGTAATTACATTTCTTTCATTAAAGAAAGTGATCGTAAATTTTTTGAAAAATTTTAATTCGCTAAAAATGTTGTATTTAAACGCTATGGTAGAATATTATGTTTTTTAAGGATGAGATGCGATTTTTAATAGTGTAGCAATAAATAATATAATTATATTTAATTACATATTTAGGATGAAATTACAAAATTATTTTTAAATTTTATAGAATTAAAACATTAAGAGAATTTTCTATGTGATAAAAAATATATGAATAAAATGTAGTTTTATTAATTGAAGTTTTAATCAATTAAAACTTAAAATTTGGATAAGCTAAAGTTGAGATAAGTTGAAGTTTATTGCGTTTATTGTTTAATAAAATCAAGTTTTTACAGGATAAACTTGAAGTTTCATTAATTTTAAGTTTTTTCAATTTTAAATTTGATTAACTTCAAGTTTTTTTGGATAAGTTGAAATTTGTATAAACGTTGATGTTTAAATAAAATTAAGTTTGCAAAAGATAAACTGAAGTTTGGATAACTTGAAGTTTTGTTAACTTGGAGTACGGTCAACTTAAAGTTTGATTAAATTCAAGTTTATTTCAAGTTTAAATTTGGTTAACTTCAAGTTCGGACATAAATAAAATTTAAAATAAATAATAATTTGTCTTTATTCAAAACTTGATAAAATAGAATTATTTTAAATTAAAGTTTGGATAAGTTGAATTTTAGATAAGTTCATGTTTCAATAAATTTAAGTTTGTTTAAGATGAAGTTTGAATAACTTGAAGCTTATAGATAACTTGTAGTTTAGATAGAATGAAATTTTGTTAACCTTAAATTTGGATAAGATGAAGTTTGGATAAGTTGAAGTTTATATGCATTGATGTTTGAATAAAATTAAGTTTGTACAGGATATAAACTTGAAGTTTGGTTAACATACATTTTAATTAATTTTAAGCTTACTTAAAGTTTAAATTTGGATAACTTAAAGTTTGGATAAGATGAAGTTTGGATAATAGAAGTTTGTATGTACGTTGATGTTTAAATAAGACTAAGTTTGCATAAGATAAACTTAAAGTTTGGATAACTTCAAGTTTTGTTAATTTTAAGTTTATTTCAAGTTTGAATTTGGTTAACTTGAACTTTGGACTTTGAAAATTGAAAAAAACAAAAATTTGTCTAGGTTAAAATTTGGTAAAATAGAATTATTTTAAATTAAAGTTTGGATAAGTTGAATTTTAGATATGTTGATGTTTCAATAATTTTAAGTTTGCATTGGATAAAGTTTGAATATAACTTGAAGCTTAGATAACTTATAGTTTGGATAGAATAAAATTTCATTAACCTGAAATTTGGATAAGATAAAGTTTGAATAAGTTGAAGTTCAAAGAATTTCAGAATTACATAACTCGAGGTTTGAAAAATTTCAAGTTTGGATAAATTAATATTTACTTACTAGTAGTTTGGATGAAATAACATTAGGTTAACTTGAATTTTGGATTAATTGAAGTTCAGTTAACTCGAAGAATTTATAACTTGAAAAGTCAAACTTCAACTTCTACAAATTTTAATATTGATCCATAAAAAACTTAAATTTAAGAAATTACAATACATTAACCCAAAGTTGCACTAAACATAAAAAAAATCACTAAAATCCGGATCAATTTAAATTGAACTAAATTTAATTTCTTCTGTTACAATTTCAATTAAATTTAATTCATCTCGATTAAAGTATATTGGAAATACCATCAATGAAAATTAAGGTTCATAGAAATTTGAACTGTTGAAATTTAAAATTAACTTTTGGGGTAAGAAACTGCACCTTGATGAAGAATTATCATACAGTTCATTGTTTTTCATTGTTGCTTCATGCATTAATGAATACGTGTCATTTGGTCATAATCTTTCCACGCTTATACTATCGAGTGCAACACTCGATGTTGACTTTGTAATGTGACGCCTCTAAGTTACGAGATGCTTAACTGAAGCGCTTAATCGCGATACAATGCTGCCGTTTCTACCGTTCTGCGCATATTGATAAAACAGCGGCGACTCTGTGATGAATGTATGATACTCCTGGCGAGGGATTTCACCTTTTGTGTTGTAGGTGAGCGCAAAAATCGAGAGAAATAACAGAGGATAAAAGTTACTTGAACGTAGTTCCGAAAAAAAATTCCAATAAAAACACAATAACCTTTATGGAAAACAGTCAAATTTTTTCAAAGAGTTTTTTTTTCACCTATATTGATAATTATTCTGTAACAAAATTTGCATACATAAAAACATGTATACAAATATATAAAAGTACACTGAGAAAAAACAATTGTTGGATTTACAAATCGGATTGTCGTCTTCGCAATTTGGGATTGTTACAGTAACAAAACTATTTGTTACTACACAATCCCAAATAGCTAAGATGACAAAAACTTTGCTACAACAACAAATCGAATTTGTCAGTTCTAAATTAACAATTCAATTCGGAAATTCAACAATTCCTCTTTCTCCATGTACATAAACGAATTTTCGAAACATTTTTACATTACAAATATGTGTATTACATTGCCAAAATCGGAGCGCGTTACATTTATTGCAAAAATGTAATATGGCAAGCAGTATTTAACTAAATTACTTTTAGTGGCAAGACTGAATATTTTTCATAATAAAGAGACGTTTTACATTTCATTTTGTGATGAAAATGATCGGGTCTGATAATCCATTAATTTTATGATCTCACACCGACCTACTTCTCGGACCAGTGCGATGTCTTTATCGGATTCTCATGCGCCAGGTTGGAATTGAGTTTCGAAGGGCAAAGGCTAGGCGAGGGCAAATACTAATTGGACACCAAAATTACTCCGCAGTCGATAAATTGCCAATAAATAATGATAGTTACGTAAAGATAATATAATGATATTTGCCCTGAAACGCGAATTTCTCGTGACGATGATACTTTTCTTTATGTTGTGTTATACATCATATACACACAAAACCTAAGGAGCTCAAAACGTTGCATAATGATACCGTTTTTTCGATTTATTTTACAAATTGAGCTAAAAAATGGCATCATTATGCAACGTTTTGAGCACTTCAGGTTTTGTGTGTATACGTTATAGGGTGCTTCGAAAATATTTCCGACACTTTTGTTTTCAGGAAAAAAAAAATGGGATTAAAAACATGACTGTCTTTAAATGTTGATAACTCTGTCAGATATTAAAGAATTGGAATTTTTCATAGACCATTGAAAAGCTTATAACATTTTCCATTAAATGGTTCTATTTTAAAAACTTTCGATTAAGAGAAACGAAGATTGAATTGATTATTATCTTTAAATAAATTATATTGATTGTACTAGATATTTTTAGAAACTCCAAAAAACACATGATTTCGTGTCGGACCCTGTAAATTTGTTATTATCATTTATAAATTAATTATAAGTTCGTTTTATTAAACCAATTCTGTTTATTATTTATAATTGAATTTGTAATAAGAATCATGTAACAACATAATTTTCTATAATAGTAATTTTGATATATAAATGCATATATTTAATTTTAAATAGTTCGCTAATAATCAGAAACAGCAAACGCGATAAAATAATACGAGATTTCACTTGTTATATTTGATTAATACTTATCCGCTTTCCATGTGGGTTATTAATAAAGAGTGGAATGTAATAAGCTGTCGATTTTGATGTTAATATTCCATGATTAGCATCTTTAATGCCCGTACCAGCATATTTATGTGCGCAATTACCAATCAAAACCCTTTAATTTCTAATAAATACGATAATCGTATACACAGTTTACTTTTTTATTTGTTTTATGAATAGGATCCTTTAAAACACATTTTCTATGCATAAGAAAATCATTTTTTTATATTTTTTATTACTTTCAGAAATGTTGTGCATCAACTTTTAAGTCACTCAGATGTTTCAAAGCGTATCTTCTTCCATATTGGATCCGCCATTTTGAATTTTGGAAATGTAATGTAATTTTGAAATTTCAGTTAAAACTTTACGTGTCGAAAAGTCTTTACAATTAATGATGATTGGTATTTGAAAATCGTCGCTACAAAAATAAGAAACAAAATGGCGGATTAAACAGAAATTAAAAATTATTAGAAAATGGTTCAAAATTGCTGTTAGGGGGTTCCTAAATACGAATTTGACATTAGATTTGGATTCAGCGATACCAAAAAAAAACCCCGATAAGTTTTGAGAAAATTCTATTTTTTTGTCCGCCATTTTGTTTCTTTTGAAATGTGGGAAATAATTTAAAAGCTAGTTATTATTAGTTAAAAAGTGCAAAATTTCAACCAAATTTGAATAATGCACTTGGTAATGTTACCTTGGAAACTTGATATTAGAACTTTAAAATTCAAAATGGTGAATCCAAGATGGCGACGTTAAGTATTAAGCTTCAAGGATTAATGTGAAATTTAAAAGCTTTATTCTTTTGCGGATTTGTCCGGATTTTGGCGGATTAATACCAAATTTTAAAATTAAGCATGGTCGAAAGTTCTTAATTATAATTTTAATTTTTTATTCTATAAAATACTTTTTTCATTTTCTAGTTATGTATTTATTTATTTCCAATTTGTTTTTTCTTTATAGTATTTTTATTAATCTCTTAATTCTTTTTGTTGTTAACAACTTTTTTCTTTTTAGTTTAATTTCAATAAATTTTAGTTAATTTCTTAAATTTATGGTTGATTTGCCATTTTCCACTAATTTGACCTAATTTTCTAGTTATTTTGTAATATTCTAGTAATTTTTCTTTTTTCCATACATTTCCTATTTTAAAATAAAAAATTCTTTACTTTACAGAAATTTCTAAATTTCTTTATTATTAAACTATTATTAGTCTATAATCAAATTTTAGTTATATTTATATACAATTATTTTTATTGTATTAATTTATATAAGTTTTCTTCATAATCAAATTTTGTATACTAATTCTTTTTATTTAATTTCTTGTTGTTTTTTCACTTTTTAGATGACTATTTTATTTTCCAGTTTTTCTATAAGTTTCAAACGAGTTTATTCCTCACTTTTTAAAAATTAAAAATATTAATTTTTTTAATTTTTAAACAATTTCATACATTCCATGCTCATTTCCTTTACTTTTTAGAACATTTTTTATCTCCAAGTTGTTTCTTCCATTCTGATATTAATTTTGACTCTTTAGTAAATTTTCTTCAATATTCAACACTTTTTAGTTTCTAGTAATTTTTTTCTAGTTATTTTTCAACAATTTCTAGATATTTTTTTAGTAGCTAGTTATTTTATAACTTTCTAGTAAATTTTTTTTTCTTTTTAATTAGCCGTTCTCAAACACTTTTTCAAAATTCAATTTTCTTTCTTTTCTAGTTTACAAAGTTTTTTATTATTAGAAGTGTTTTTTTACTCGTAATTAATTTTTCATCTCTAGTTACTTTTTACCAATTTCTTGTTACTTTATTCCTTTTTAGTTATTTTGTCACTGTCTAGTAACAAATTTTTTCTTCCTAGTTATCCTTTCTAGTTATTTTTAAAATTTACATAATTTTCTTGATCTACAGTTACTAGTTTCCAGTTACTTTTTGATTTTCTAGTTATTTTGTTACTTTCTAGTTATTTAATTAATTTCTAATGACCATTTTTTCTTTTTCAGTTAATCTTTTTCAATCTTTTTCTTAATATTCAGATTTTTTATTTTCTAGTTTTCTAGTTTTTATTTTTCTCACTTTTTGATTGTTTCTCTTTAATTTCTTGTCGTTTTTAAAATTTACAAAATATTTTTTCTATTTACAAGTTATCTTTTTCTAATTTCTAGTTGCTTATATACATTTTTAAATTTTTTTTATATTAAGAGCTATTACTACTGATTTCTCAATTTTTTTCTTCTAATAATTTTGTTCTAGCTTTTTTTAAAAAAATTCTATTTGGTTTCTCAACTTTCTATTAATTTTCGTCAATATTATGTTTTTATATTAAACTATTTTAAATTAAAGAAATAAAAATGATTTTATTAATTTTAAATTAAATTAAAAGTTTAATTTATAAGTTATTATTTCAAATTTTATTTTGAATAGATAAAAGATAAATCTTAAACTTAACTCGAAAATAAAGTCTAATATATTAGATTTATTCAAAAGTGAATTAAAAAAATAATTTTTAAATGCAATTTAAATGTTATTATAATTTTACCTATTATTCATAAAATGTATTTTAATCAATTCAATGACCCTTCAATTCATTCACAATATAAACCAAAAATTAAAATTATTAGACTAAAAATAAACAGGAATATATTTTTTATAGAATTCAACTGAATAAAAAATAATTAGTAAATGACACAAAGAATTGAACAAGGACTGTTTTTTATACAAAAAGAACATTATTCTAAACACTAGAATAAATTAATCCCATTGTGGGCTGCCGTTAAAAAACTGTACCTTAAGAAATGTAATCTTGACCTAAAACCATTTTCAAGCGTAATGAGTCGCACTTTTTGGAATCATGCTGGAACGAAGGTGCGAAATAAAAATCAGTTTGACCTTGAGGAAGGAAACGAATCCTTAATAAGAAGCGTGGGCATTGGTAATTCAAAATAATACGTTGAGTGGACGGAATGAGAAATCGTTGCCTCGGCCATATCACTTCGTATGCGGCCTGTACCTAAAATATTAAGGATAAACATGGGGAGCGATTAGTCGACGCCTCGTGGCATCCTTTTATTGCATTCGCGCGACCTGTATCGCATAATCATCGCGCCCGCATTCAATTAATAGGCCTGGCTACATAATATGTAATCGGTAGGCCGACATTGCAAATAGATTTCCAAGTTCATAACTCGCGATTTTTACCAAGGTAAACCTGCCTGACTTCTGCATCAGGGACAAGCGGCCATTACAAGCAGCACCTGCCACCCTGCTGACTTCGACCTGACCACAATGCTTGACCGGCCGATCGACCGTTGGGCGGTACAGTCTCTCTTCATTTTCCATTGCACAACCTTAAAAAAAAAGAAAGAAAGAAAAAAAAAAGGAAAAAGGTCACTTTCCGTGCCATAAATAAGTGACTCTAGAATCGAGTCGATCATGCGCAAAAGTAGAGGCAGTTTGATGATTCATCGATCGAGAAATAGATACCATTATCATCGATCATCTCGAGTTTATAGCCCAAGTGGAGTTGTATTAGAGATGGTTCAAGTTCAAGGCTAGATTACGATTAAGTACTGTAATTTTCTCCCACTTATGTTCTATTCGATATAAAAGCTTCGTTCTGTTCCAAGGGGAAAAGTAGCTTTTTAGGTTTATTGTGGATTTTCAGAAATGATTGATCGTTTGTTGATGAAAAATTGATAAAGAACTATGTTTCTTGGATAAAATTCATTTACAAAACTAGTCAAATTAATAAAGTTTTTTTTCCTACCTGCATGGAAAGAATGGGATTAAAGGCACGAGCGGCAAAAGCTATAGCTAATTAACAATTGATTAACGTATTGTGTAAGAGACATATAAAGCTACTGCGCATATTTAACTATCGTAGGAAACTAGTGCGCATGTATAAATATCATAAGATGCTACTGCGCATGTGTAATTATCATAGAAAACTACTGCGCATGTATAAATATCATAGGAAGCTACTGCGCATGTGTAACTATCAGAGAAAACTACTGCGCATGTGTAACCATCATAAGAACTATACTGCTCATGTATTATAAGTGGGTGATTCTCCACAAAGTGGTAACTTTTGGAAACATTAAATTTTTGAGTAAAAAATATTTTTTCTTAAATATTTCTTATGTACAATTTATAAACAGTTAGTTTAAAAAAAATTTGAGCTTAAATTAACACCCTTAGTTTTATATAAAAAATTTCAAGTTTAAAACTTTAAAGGTTACAAACATTTCTTTAATATGTTTAATTTTTTACCTTGAACGAATAACCCAAGGATGTTTGCTTATTTAGAGAATGTTTGTAGAATATCCACGGAAATTCTTAAAACACTTTATCATAAATTAAAATAGATATGATTAAGTAAATAATTATACAAAAATAAATAAATGTTTTGGTTAAAAACTAAGGTTAATGATAGTTTTATAAAATCATTAATTAATTTTTTTCTATTTCTCATAAATTAAAATAAAAAAAAATAATTAACCCCCCTAAAAATACAAAAAAATTGTTATAAAATGTAAAATTTTTTTTACATTTTAAATTTTCTAACGTTTTTACACTTTTTTATATTTTACATTTTTAAATTTTCTAACAAATTAAATTAGAAAAAATAATTAACCCCACTAGAAATATAAAAATTCTTTAGAAAATGTAAATTTTTTTTACATTTTCTAACAAATTTTTTGTATTTCTAGGGGGGGTTGATTATTTTTGCTAATTTAATTTGTTAGAAAATGTAAACAAAATTTACATTTTACATTTTCTAACAAATTTTTTGTATTTCTAGGGGAGTTAATTACTTTTTCTAATTTAATTTGTTAAAAAATGTAAAAAAAATTTACAATTTACATTTTTTAACAAATTTTTTGTGTTTCTAGGGGGGTTAATTATTTTTTCTAATTTAATTTGTTAAAAAATGTAAAAAAATTTTATAATTTACATTTTTTAACAAATTTTTTGTGTTTATGGGGCGGTTAATTTGTTTTTCTATTTTTATTTGTTAGAAAATGTAAACATTTTTTACGTTTTCTAACAAATCTTTTGTAATTCTAGGAGGGTTAATTATTTTTTCTAATTTAATTTGTTAGAAAATGTAAAAAATTTTCACATTTTACATTTTCTAATAAATATTTTGTATTTATAATTACTTTTTCTAATTTAATTTGTTACAAAATGTAAAAAAATTTTACATTTTACGTTTTCTAACAAATTTTTTGTATTCCTAGGGGGGTTAATTAATTTTTCTAATTTAATTTGTTAGAAAACGTTAAAATTGTTTGCATTTTATATTTTCTAACAAAATTTTAGTATTTCTAAGGGGGTTAATTATTTTTTCTAATTTAATTTGTTAGAAAGTGCAAAAATTTTTTACATTTTCTAACAAATTTTTTGTATTTCTTTTATGGATTGTTCAGAAATTATCTTACACGTTAAGGGGAAGGGGTTTCAGATTTGTCTATGAATGAAAAAATTTCTTTAAGGAGTAAAAAAAAAAGCGAGAAAAAATCTAAAAATACTATATAAAACCAGAAAGACTAAAATAATAATTATTTTTTATTGGAGATAAAAAAAGACAATATATTTTAAAAATTTAGTCAATTTTTTCCAAATAAATTCTGCAATTATAACGAAAATACGTGAAAAATATATAAACATGTTGTTTGAAAATTGAACTTAATTTGACAACAAATTGAGCGAATAATCTGAAAGACATCAGAAAATTGAAAGAAAAAATAACAATTCTTCAACCTCACTTAAAGAATGATAATAAATAAGGAAAATTGCGCAATAAATTCAAAGAAATAGTAAAATAAAAAAAAACTGAAAAATTGTAGAGATATTTGAGTTAAAAAAATTTTAGAGTTTTCAAAAAAACAATTTGCGAAAAAATGTTAATATTTAAAAAATCAAAAATTCTAAGGGAATAATAAAACATTACCTAAAAAAAGATAAAGAATTAATAAAACATAATAAAAGAATGAAAAAATATTTCAAAAGTGGAGAAATTGTTTTTTATAATACTATCTACTTCTGTAAATAAAAATTTGAATAACTAAAAATTCGCTCAAATGAATATTCTGGAATTTCAAAATTGGATTTACGTAAGAAATGTTAAATGAGAATTTTTCTAAATTATAAGTCACTTTCATTGGAATTCTTTTAAATTAAAAGTTAGATAGAAAAAAATTCTGTTGAATTAAAAAAAAAACCTTTTTTACAGGACGCAAAATGCCCTGTAAATTTTTTTTAAGAAAACTGAAAATTATGTTTTCAGTGACCTTAAAATTCTATTGATTAAAAATTCGGGAGCGCATGAATATTCCGTAAAATTTATTGGGTGATATTTCCATTTTATGGAATTTTATTAGGTAGCATATTTTTATAGCCGAAATTTCATTTTTCGAATTTATTTTTAATCGATTTTTAATTAATTCGAATTTTCACTGATCAGTTTTTTTAGATCACCGAATTACTGTTTAATAGAATTTTTATTTTATAGAATTTACAATTTATAGAATTGTGACTTCACAGAATTTTTCTTAAGCTAACTTTTTATTTTAAATAATTCTAATCAAACCGAATTTAAATTAATTGATAAAATTTATATTTTTACGAATTTTTATTAAAACATGAATTGATACTTAATACAATTCTTAAAACAGAGAAAATTCAAATAACTGAAAATTTAGCACTGAATACAATATAACAACAGAAAAATTTTTGCCCGAATTTTAAAATTTATTAATCACAAGTTCTTTGATTATTTAATATTAGTCAATTTTAACGGTTGAAATCTGTAAAAAAAAGTTTCGGTTATTAGCAACATCGGTCAATTTAAAAGTCGGTGTTAAATTAACTCTATCAAATATCAATTCACGCAAATAAACATTCGGGCGAATGGAAATTCTGTCATTTAACACTTCGTCTTGCTTAAAATTCTATTAAAAAAAAATTCTGATTAATTAAAATTTGGTACTCGATTGAAAACAATTCGAAAATTAAAAATCCGGAAATATAAAATTCTATAGAATAAATGTTTTAACTAATGAGTTTTATGAAATATTCATGTGCCCCGAAATTCTGATTTATTCAAATTCGCTTAAAAACAAATTCGAATGAAAGAAAATTTTATCTACTGAAATTCTGTAGAACTGAAAATCTATTAAATAATATTTTTTAGAAACGCAAAAGAAAAGAAATCATTGTAAAATTTACATAAATTTTTCTTCAATATGAATTGGTTTATTTATTATTATAAATATAAAATAATATATTATTATAAATACTATATTATAAATGCTTAATAAATATAAATAATAATGTCTAAAATAGTACGTTTATCAAATAAAACGTCTACAAAGATATTAACTTTCTGTTGAGACTGTTGCGCGACTAATACCTTAATAGAGTTGCAAACCGATAATGAGAAATTCTCGTTTCTCAGTTTTGATTTACGTGTTTAATGAAAAAAAAATTAACGATACTAATTATAGTCATCTGTCAATGCTCGTCTCTTCTCGACTGTATTCACATTATTTATTCTCATTGGAATGTCAGTATTACAAATTACGAGATTAGAAATAAATACTTTTTTATTCCCAAAAAAAAAAGATTCAAAATTGTCTCAATATTATTTTATTACTTTAAAAACTGAATCCTAATTTTGTATTATTTTTTACTTAACAAAACATGCAATCCAATTTATCCAGTTTAGAAATTTGATTGGAAAATTTTGAAATAATGACAGTGCACTATAAACAGAAAGAAGAATAAAGATAAAGTCTCGACTTCGTAATCTGATTAATATTTATAGCGAGAATTGAGGAGAAAATGAATTTTGAGTAGATCATAAATTCAGGAGAAATACGGCAATTTATCCACTTTTGAAGGTTTCTTTGCTCTTTCATTTGATCATAAATCGATCGTGTTATTAATCTATATTCATCGATTATAATCATTTTGGTAGCAATGCCAGTTAATTTGCATTCAGCGCCTGGCGCTTCACTTAAAATATATTCATTTTTATTTATCGTAATCATACGGGAGCAGAAGGTGCAAAATAAAAAGCTGCCAAACTCTGTCTCTTTTTTATCCTAAAGGAATATTTATTTTCACGCATAAAGATACATTAAGCGAAATTTAATAAGTCGTTCAACTCCACCTGATAAATTAACGCGTGTTTAAAATACATCAAATCTTCACAATTTATCATCATTTATACTCACGTTTCCGTATTAAGTTGTCGTGGCATTTTTTTTATGCGACCGATTTTTCAAATTTCCAATTTTCAAAGAAGCCAAGTTGTACATTAATCCATTGAAACAAAGACTCTTACCTGCAATAGAAAAAGAAGAGCATTTGATAAGATGAGAATAAAGTTAGCGATTTTTTTCAATAGCGCTGTTATATGGCTATAAATTTAATGGGGCTAATAATTCATAATAATAACTCCAGGAGATATAATCGCATAAATTATTATAATGTGATTTTAATAACAGTAGATTTCTGCCATTATAGATTATTTTCACAAAACGGTCTCGTGCAGGTATGCTATAATTTCTTTAAGATAGCATTAATCTTAAGATGAGAAGGAAAAGAGATGATGCGAATGAGGTATATATATATATTGGGTACAGGAACTACTGCTTTACGAAAGCAGGAAATCTCATCGGATGCTAGTCAATTCTGTGAAGGCAGCAGACGCAGAGATTATGTATATAGAATGAGCTTAGACGGGCGTTTAAAACATTTCTTTTAGTCGCGAGAAACGTCCTTTAATTGATAGGAGTCCTGACGACAGCGCGGAGAAAATTAATCGTGGCCGCAGAAGCAATAACTCTTGTGGCATGAAATTTGCAAAACAGCAAGATAGCGAATGGTTGCACGGTGCAGAACCGAGGCTAGCTTGCTCGTACATGCGAACAGCTCGTCCATCAAACTGAGAACAGCGCTGCACCGACTCACCTCGCGATCAGCGACCCAACAACGTCCCGCGTTACGCTTCGCTATTCGCTCGTTGAAATTGCATTGGGAAAACACGGAAATATGCTCTGCCCCGGAGAAAAATTAAAAAATAGTTTAGGAATTATGGTCCACTGGGGATTTCGGATTCTGTCCCTGGTGTCAAGTGAAATGTACGGTGATGGGGATACTATTAACATGATTACTTTGCAATTAAGGCTTCTGTAAATTAGGGTGGAGGAGTTTATATTTAGCATTATAAAATAAGTATGAGCGAGCAGAATATATATAGTAGGATCCTATGTGGGGAACAACAATCCATCTTCTAAAAAGCGTTCTATAAGTAACGTCATAGGGTCCTACTTAGGATCCTATGTAATAAGTAGGTAAAATATGTTTTTAAATGTACTGCTTTCTTTTTAAATCAAACACTCGTGATTTTGAAGTTTAATACATTTCTGTGAGCTTAATTTTCAAGAAAAAAACTAGTGCACAGGAGTAGCAGCTATAGAAAAGATAAATTCTTAGTGCGCATGATGTAACATTTTTCCTCTTGAGAGGATGGATTGTAGGTCCGAACATAGGATCCTGTATAGGAACCTGTGTAGGTTCCTATGTGGAAACCTTTCAGGTTCTTATGTGGAAAAATTTCAGGTTCCTATGTTGAAACATTTCAGGTTCCTATGTGGAAACCTATCAGGTTCCTATGTAGAAACCTTTCAGGTTCCTATGTAGAAACCTTTCAGGTTCCTAGGTGGAAAACTTTCAGGTTCCTATGTTGAAACATTTCAGGTTCCTATGTGGAAACCTATCAGGTTCCTATGTTGAAACCTTTTAGGTTCCTAGGTGGAAAACTTTCAGGTTCCTATGTTAAAACATTTCAGGTTCCTATGTGGAAACCTTTCAGGTTCCTATGCGGAAACCTTTCAGGTTCCTATGCGGAAAACTGTCAGGTTCCTATGTGGAAAACTGTCAGGTTCCTATGTGGAAACCTTTCAGGTTCTTAATTAGAAACATTTCAGGTTCCTATGTACAAACATTTCAGGTTCCTATGTACAAACCTTTCAGGTTCCTATGTACAAACATTTCAGGTTCCTATGTACAAACATTTCAGGTTCCTATGTACAAACCTTTCAGGTTCCTATGTGGAAAACTTTCAGGTTCCTATGTTAAAACATTTCAGGTTCCTATGTACAAACATTTCAGGTTCCTATGTGGAAACCTTTCAGGTTCCTATGTACAAACCTTTCAGGTTCCCACGTGGAAAACTTTCAGGTTCCTATGTGGAAAACTGTCAGGTTCCTATGTACAAACCTTTCAGGTTCCTATGTGGAAAACTTTCAGGTTCCTATGTTAAAACATTTCAGGTTCCTATGTACAAACATTTCAGGTTCCTATGTGGAAACCTTTCAGATTCCTATGTACAAACCTTTCAGGTTCCTACGTGGAAAACTTTCAGGTTCCTATGTGGAAAACTGTCAGGTTCCTATGTACAAACCTTTCAGGTTCCTATGTGGAAAACTTTCAGGTTCCTATGTGGAAAACTGTCAGGTTTCTATGTACAAACCTTTCAGGTTCCTATGTACAAACATTTCAGGTTCCTATGTACAAACCTTTCAGGTTCCTATGTGGAAAACTTTCAGGTTCCTATGTTAAAACATTTCAGGTTCCTATGTGGAAACCTTTCAGGTTCCTATGTGGAAATCTTTCTGGTTCCTATGCGGAAACCTTTCAGGTTCCTATGTGGAAAACTGTCAGGTTCCTATGTGGAAACCTTTCAGGTTCTTATGTAAAAACCTTTCAGGTTCCTATGTAGAAACCTTTCTGGTTCCTATGTAGAAACCTTTCAGGTTCCTATGTAGAAACCTTTCAGGTTCCTATGTAGAAACATTTCAGGTTCCTATGTTCAAACATTTCAGGTTCCTATGTGGAAACCTTTCAGGTTCCTATGTACAAACCTTTCAGGTTCCTAAGTGTGATTTTCCAATAGGGTTACAAGATGTTTACAATATGTTCACAGAAAACTGTAACTTAACCAATTTTAAAAGCAGTAAATGTACAAGTGCTTTTTATAAGTTTCATTCTTTTAAAGTAGCAGATTTTTTATCTACTCTTCTGCAGAGATCGGAAATTAACGCCAAGGTAAAATACATTTCAAAGATGACATCTGAGAAAAACAAATAACAATATAATATCATAACCTTTTTGAATGTTTATTACCATTTACTACTGCAGGTGTTTATATTTAATATTATAAAATAAGTATGAGCCTGCAGAATATAAGGAAAGGCAAAAACGAAGTTGGAAATGAGATGCGGAAGAATAAAAAATTCAAAATCGAAAACATTGGCATTGGTGGAAAAACAAAAACAGTTGCAAGATGTTTGTAATGCGCTTTTTATAAGTTTCATTCTTTTAAAGTAGCGCATTATTATATTGATTATTTGTTGGTTATGTTAGTAAGGGAGGTGAATTACGCAGAAAACTAATACGTAAATTACCCGAAAAAATACGTGTAAAATATTACGTAGATTACATAAAGTAATTTAATATTAATAAATTTATATTAATAATTTTGTATTAATAATTTTACATTAATAATTTTATATTAATAATAAAGTTTCTTAATTCGATTAATTCTTTAAATTTGCAATTAAATGTTTTTATAAAATATAAAATACTTTTTCATTATTTAACTAAGAAATTATGAAAAAACGACAAATTAACAAAAACTATTAAAAACATCATTATAAACGCAAAAATAAGAAAGTTGTGAATAATTGACATTAAAATGGGAAAATTAACAACAAAAATAAAATGTAAAAAAAATAATTGAAAAGCCTTAAAAAAATTGACATTTTTTTAAAAAATGAAGAAATTGAGAAAATTATTTAAAAAATAGGGGCAAAATTCAGAAATATTGTAATATAATTTTTATCACATATCATAAAGTTTTAGAAAAAATGCTAAAATTGTTCATCTTTTAAAGCAATATATCGCGGGATAATATACAAAACATAGCAGAATTTAAAAAATCAAGAATTAAAACTACAAAAGAATAAAAATAAATTTTTTTCAAAAAATTAAAGTATTTACGGAATTTTTTGACAAATAAACAAAAATTACTGTAAGACAATCCATTAGAAGAACGTTAACATTTGAGGAATGAGAAAGAACTGGAAATTTTTTTATATGAAGGAATACGTCAAGCAATACATTTCTTTTAAAAGTTAAAAATTAAATAAAGAGAAATTAAAGATATTTGAGAAAAAAAATTAAAAGTCTAAAAATTGATTAATAAAATTATGAAAGAACGACTAAAATGATGGAATATTTTGCAAATTGAAAGAAAATTTTTTCAACAAAATTTAATAAACTATAAAAAAATGAAAAAATTTAAATAAAATGAGAAAAAAAAAATTATGAAAATAGTGTTAAAAACAATACAATTTTTTTCTAATTCATAAAATGAAAAATTTTTATAAAAGAGTAAATAAATTCACGAAAAATAAACAAAATGTAAATAAAATTAAATAAATTTACAAAAAACGAGTAAATCTAAAGAAAAAAACCATAAAATTGAAGAAAAAATTGTATTTTCCACCAATGTATAAATTAGATAAATTTTTCTAAATGTTTAAACAACAAAATTGTTTACAATAAACTGAAATAATTTGCTGAAAAAGAAGAAAATTAAAGAAATCGAAAATCGAAAAAAAAACATTTTGAAGGAAGAAAAAATTTAATGATGAAAAAAAATTAATGATAACATTAGAACGAATTGTAAATATTTGAAGTAAAATAAAATGAAATTTAGTCGAATTAATTTTTAACTATATTAACATTTAAATTAATTAAAATTTAAAAGTTTGAATAAATTAAAGTTTGATTTAATTGGCGTTTGGAATTTGTTTGATCTTAATTTAGAATGACATAAAATTATTAAAAATTTTAATTATTTTTGACTTTCCTTCTGTTTAAGATTTTTAGATCGCATTTTGACAATTTCAAAATCTAATTTTTAAAGTTATTGAAGAATACAAGACAAGGGTGAAATTTTTAGAATTCATCTGCGAATTATTGGAGTTTTTTAAAAATTCCCGGATGGTTTTAAGAATTTCCGGACCTTTTTGTAAATATTTAATAAAAATTCAAATTCTTAATTATTAAATTTAAATGTAAACGCAACATTTTATATAATTATTTATTAATTGGTAACAACTTTTGCGCTCGCTTTTGCGTCAAAATGATCTTCTTTATTAACTGTTTAATTTTTCAAGATTTCGTAAGTTCATTTTAATTTTAGTTTTATTTGTTGTTAAAAACTCCTTTTTACTTCAAAATTATCTAATAAAAGTTCACATTTTTTAAGATATTTTTCTTTTCTAGTCAAGGTACTTTCTTCCGATTTTCTACTTTGGTCGTCGTAACATCTTCACGATTCGTTCCAACAGAGATTGGAAACGCATGAATATTTCCTAAAGGTCATAATGCTGAATTTGCAATAGTTCGGAATTTAAAACATCAAGTTTATATTTTTCCGAACCTTTAATAATCCGAATTCTAGTTTTTAAAACTAATGTCGGTTAACATAATTTTTATTCAACCTTATTTTTAAGTCAAAATTTTTATTTAATTGAGTTTTTAAATTTAGCAGAATTGTCATTTTATGGAATTCTAGGTTAAACGAACTTTCATTTCTGAAAATGGTGGTTTAAAATAATTTCTTTATTATTATCAGAAATTTTATTTAACCGAATTTTCACATGTAAAAATTTTCTATTAACCGAATTTTGTATGTCGACATTTCCTTTTAACAGATGTTTAAATGTTTCATTTAATCAGAAACAGTTATAAACAATTATAAAATGTACAAATATTTCAATTTTTTTTGGAATTATATAATGTACGTTAATTTTATGTAAAAATAATAATTTTATGCAAAAAATAAAATTGACTTCCACGAGCAAAAAGTTTTAATTTTCTTATAGACTCTTCCTTTTAAATCTTAATCAAACTTGTTTCAAAATTATACATTTTGCTTATTAACAATCTATTTCTTTTTATTTTTAATTATTTTCTAAAATAAATTATATTAAATTTCCTAAAATTTAATTTTTCCAAAAATTAAAAAAACAATTTCAGTAAATAAAATTTGAGGTGATTTTCAAAACAAGGAGACAAAAATCTTTATTTTACCCTCAAAAGAAGACATTTTTTACCTGCTTCTATTTTTATCACTGAATGACATATTTTAGAAACGTTGGTAAAAAGTTACCTGCATAAAAATTTCGGATTTGTTCTTTCTGTGAGCGCTGATAGGAAAATGAACAAATTTTAGAAAAAATGTTTCCTAAATGAGAAATAGGCCAAATCGTAAGAAAAGTAATTTAAAGCCATAATTTAAAAAAAAAACTATCTATAAATTTTAAACGTGTTTTAGTGGAAAGGTGAATAATATTATTTACGACATTTTGATGACGCTGAAGTGCGCAGCGGTTCCAAGAAAAGAATAAATTTAAAAAATATATCTTCAAACTTTCCCGGTTAAATAAACTCTTAAAAAATTGTTTTAGTTCTATTACACAGCTAATTCAATGAATAATTAATAATTATTTAACCATAAAATCTCAAGTATAAATGTACACAATTTTGTACGTTTCTCAGGAACGTTGCGCACATCAGCAACATATATTTTCACAAACTCAAAGTTACACTTGAATAAAAATTACAATTTTCTTTTTATTGAAAATATTTTAAATATAAAATAACCTAAAATTTGACGAACGTTCTTAATAACCTAACCATTTTCTGATTCCTCTTTCAAACAACACCTTCTTTTTTAAGAAACAACTCCTAATTTTTTTTCTTTTTTTGGAAATACAAAAATATAATAATTGTACTGAAAATGTGGAAAATCTTATTTTAAACAAAAACCCACATTCAAAAAATTAATTTTCCTTTTATTTAACCCAAATGATTAATGTTGTCAACAATGAATAGTTTCCTAATTTTCGTTTCTCTATTTTTGTTGTTTTCAGTGATTGCTTCTTGAATTAAACACAGATGACCCAGAGGATGAAAAGGTGGTGAATTAACGTGCCTTCCCACACGGTTCTTGAGAGGTCTTTTGTACGTGCGAATCGGTTCTTAGTCGGAAGCCTCTGCCTGGAGCATTTGCCATGTATTTTTGAGAGGTCTCATGTTTTTTGGACGAGCAGTAGGCAACATCGGCGGCGGGCGTGGAGAAGGGAAAAGGGCGTAGTAAGTCATACAGAACTGCTCGTATGTTATCCTCCATCCGGGCCACGAAGCAACACATGGAAGACCCTCTGGGTTCATGCACGAGTGAACGCACCCACTCGAGCTGCCTCTTTAGGTCGCTTTGACCTATAGGTGTACTCACTACTCACTATTATAATCCAGTTTTCCTTCTCGCATCTTACCTATTAATTTGTACTTCATCATTACCATTCAACACGCAACTATTCCTTTCAACTCCCATTAGTCTCACATTCCCCAAATTTTCACCTACTCATTAAACTTTAACCTAATCTCATCAATTTTGACCCAGTTTCCAAAATTAACCTCAATTTATATCTCGTCAAAAAACATCAATTCTTTTTTGGTCAAACGATCATTTTATTGTCAAAATAATATTTAAGCCAAAGTCTTTGTGTAGATAAAATAGTTCATAAATAAATATTAACGACGTTTCGGCAACATTTGTGTGCCTTCCTCAATTTTTAATCTTAATATATTTAAATAAACAATTTTATGAAATATTTAAAATTTTTTCAACGGAAGATTCAAAACACAGGTTCGTACAAATTTTATAATGAAAATTACTGTGATATCACGGGAGAAATATTAGGTAAGTTTTCCATCTTTGAAAATTTCTAATTTCAAATCTTTGTAAAAGGCAGAAAAAATGACGGAAAAAATTGAAACTTTGTACGCATAATAATTGTCTTTTTCCCTTTAATTTAAGCTTTATAAACTTTAAAAATGTTAACTAGTTCTCGAGTTATGAATTAAAACGTGAAGTTCTATACTGTCTAGTTCAAGCGTTGATTTGGATGAATAGGCGGTCACCTAAGGAGTCGCAACCGCCTATTCATACAAATCAACGCTTGAACTAGACAATATAGAACTTCACGTTTTAATTCATAACTCGAGAACTAGTTGACATTTTTAAAGTTTATAAAGCTTAAATTAAAGGGGAAAAGACAATAATTATGCCTACAAAGTTTCGATTTTTTTCGTCAACTTTTCTGTCTTTGGGAAAGATTTGAAGTTAGAAATTTTCAAAGATTGAAAAATTACTTAATATTTCTCACGTGATAATTAAAAAACCATTTAAACTATTACTCTCGAATATGGATCATCATTTTAGAAATTTTATAAGCTTCCTGAATCATTTTTGGAAATATTTTTAGCATTATTTTTCGCGGATTTATCACAGTTCAAAGGCAGTGGTGTTTTTAGTAGCGCTCCGCGAAGTGTCCACTCAATTTAAAATAGTTTTTTCTACTTGATGCTCAATTTATATATTTCTTTCTAGTGATAAACTAAATTTAGAAATTTCGCTTCTTTGATAATATTAAATGATATCAGAAAGGAAACAGTGTGCAAATTAAAAAAGCAACCTAACAAAGGTGCCGAACTGTTTAGAATTTAAAATACGAGATGTGTAATGGTATTATTATGATAATCGTAAGCAAAATTCAATTAAAAAATTTCAATTGTTTTTATCTAATTTTTTCACCTCTTCTGTGTTTTTTTTTTACGGTGAATGATTGTAATTTGGGCAAAGTGAATGATGCTAACAAGGTAGAGGGAAAAATGTATCCTCTCTCACCATAAATTACCACGGATGATATTTTGTACACTAATTACGTACGTTCAGAGAGCTTATAAATATTCACGAGGTAATTACATAACGAATATACGTCGATTAAAATCTGCCCGATTAATTTAAGAGTAGAGCGCTCTTTTTAAATTAAATTAACACGCTTCATGTTTTCAAAAATTAAAAGATTCCTGACACTGTTCAAGGTAAGTTCTCTCTTATTATAACCGACTTTTGGTATACTGTACGAAAAAAATTACTAAATGGCTTTTAGGATATTTTCATGTTTTACAGTCTAAAAGATCCGAAAATTGTTATTCTACGTAAACATTACTAATACAAGTACAAAAAAAAATTTTTTTTGTCCAAAGTATTTTTTTTTCCTAAATCCGAATCCGAAGTCAAAATAACCAGATTAGCTACAATTTTTGAGATAATTTTAAAAAATTGCTGCAAAACCAAAAAAAAAAACTTCAAGAAAAAATGTTTATTATCGAGTCAATATTGTTATTGTTTATTAATTACATTTAATTGCCCTTTTAATGGGTCTTTTTTGAAAATCGTTGTTTAGAAACTTGTTTAAACAATTATTATTTTAACAAATAGTATTTTATTTAATTGCAAATATTGATTGTTTAATAATTTTTTCTGTACTTTCGATTCCTGCTATAGATTGTTTACAAAATAATTGTTTAAACCATCTTTGATTAAACATATTTGTTTAAACAATATGTTTCACAAATTTTTGTTAACAATAGTTGTTTAACCAATTTGTTTAAACACTTGTTAAAAATAATTGTTTATACAATTTGTTTAAAAATTTTTTGTTATAAATAGTTGTTTAAACAATTTGTTTAAACATTTTGTGTTTAAAATAGTTGTTTAAACAATTTGTTTAATCAATTTTTGTTAAAAAAAATTGTAAAAACAACAAATTTGCATTTTTTTCACATTTGGTCAAAATATTCTCATTTAAATTGTTACTTTGATTCCTCAACCGCCAGTTTTGGCTCAGATATTAATGGGTACAAAATATAAATCCAATAAAGCTTTCAAATCAACTTTTTGAACAACCTTTAAAATTTGAGGAAATTAATAAACCCATAAATCAGGAGATGATTAATTTCAATCTGGCTCAATTAAAAGAGATGGACAAGCTTAATCAATGATAAGAAGATGGGTAGGCAGCGATTAACGGAAAATAAGAAAAAAGTCGATCATCAAGAATGAGGCAGTTGGAAATAAGAAGGAAGAAAACGAGGCAACATCAAGTGGCGGGAAACGATCTTGCGTCCCGTACCAACACAGAAGCAGGAACCCTGCATTATCGACGGAGTATACGACGGGCGATAGTTCCGGAATGGAGTAGGTGGAGTGAAAACGAGCCGAGCTGCGATTTCGTCGTCGTAAACGTCAACGTTACGGTTACAGCGCTGTTCGTTGCTGGTTTATATTGAACGTGGTTACTCCCCGAGGTACGAAACACCTACTGCAACATTGAGCGTCTACTTGTGCCATACTGGAGTGCTTTTCTGGTGGGAGAAACCACGTGGCTTTTACGCGGGAGCTGAACACACAGTTCAAGGTTTATTACTTCTTTTTCCATAAAAACGTCGTCAAGCTAATAAGTGCACTTTACCACTAAATAATTATGATTTGCATTCAATTAAGAGTCACTACAGTCCATTATTTTCGCTTCGTGATCACAATAATAATAATTGTTTCATTTATCTACATTCTACCTAATAACAGTTTTTCGTGTTGTTGTATCATTGGTTTTTTTTATGGAAATGTATATTTATAATAAAAAAACATGTATAAATTATAATTCTCATTTGATTCAAAAGTCACAATTTTTTTACCCTTCAACAGACCATGATCCTCTCTCTAATAAATAACACATGGATTGGTAGCTAGAACTTTTCCATAATTCTGAAAATGCAAAGAAATTTTTTGAGATAATCTCGAAAAACTGATAGAGAGCCAGAAAAAAGAAAAAAATAATTTTTTTTCGGAACAATATAGTAGTGCTTTCTATACGAATTTTTTCCCACTAAATCCGAATCCAAAGTCAAAATAACCCGATTGGCTAAATTTTTTTCAATAATCTCAAAAAGACAAAAAATTGATTTTTTTTGAGATTATCTACAAAATCTTAGATAATCTGATAGATTTAACTTCGGATTTGGAATCGGCAGAGAAAAATACATAGAAACTCATTAGCATATTGTGTCCCGGGCAAAAAAATTTTTTTGTGGATTTTTCAAATGTTTAAGATTATATCTCAAAATTTTTAGCAAACTTGGTTATTCTGATTTCGAATTCGGAAGCAGGAGAAAAATTTAGGAATACTTTAACATAGTGTCCCGGACAAAAAGACAACATTTTATTGGTTTTGATTTGTGTATTCTTAATTTTTTTTGAGATTGTCTAAAAAAGATTAGACTTCGAATTCGGATATAACAATGAAAAATACGTATAGAATACACCAGCGTAATTTCCCCAAAAAACCCTTTTTTGATTTTAATTCATACTTTGAAAATTTTTAAAATAAGTTTATTTGAAAAAACGTATAGCTAATTTAACAAGTCTGATTTAAAATATCAAAAATTCCAATATAAACAAAAGATTTTTTATCAAATTTAAGGAATTAAATTAAAAATGGTCAGAATTGGCGAACTGAAACTTTTGCGTCGAAATAAAGTCAAAAATAATATTTAGTTTTAATATCTCCAAGTCATTATAATTTAAATAAATCCCAAACGGCAATTCACTCATTTCTCACATTCGAATGTATTCAAATTTTTAAATTCTAATATTCAACCATTATTTATATTGCATATTAACAATAATATGTCAAAATATAATAAGAAAAAAATTGACCACAAGCCACTCCTCAATTTTTTCTAATTCTTAACTTTTCCAAACAAATATTCATTTTTTCGTATTTTTTCATAAATACTTCATTTTTCTTGATTTTAAAAATATCTTTTTACGTTTTGCTTTAGATGATTTTTCCGGTTTTTGTTATTCTGTTGCAAGATTTTCTTTAATTTTCTTCTTTTAACGAAAATTATTTGTTACTGTTTAATAGAATTTTGTTTTGATAACTTTTAAAAAAAAATTCTCTTCGCTGACTTTTTTGTTCAATTTTATTTACTTAAAACAATGTTTCAGTAAATCTTTTCATTTAAAAAATCTCTTGTTTTTAACAATAATATTTTCTTTTATTTATCTTCTTCTTACAAGTATTTTTGAAATATTCTTATGTTGTTTTACACTTCAATTTTTTTCAATATAACAATGCTTTTGTTTATTAAAACATGGTTTTTAAACTTTTTCTTACAATAATTGAGAAAAGGAGGGGGTAGATGGGAGTAAAGTAAAATATTTTATTTAATTCTCTGTTTTCTTTTAGATTGTATTTATTATTATTTCATAAAATTTTGTTTTTACAACATTGAATAAACTTTTTCTATCTTTAATGTTTAATTTTTTTTTAATCTTTCAGTAAATTTTTCCATTTCTTATGAAAATATTTATTAGATGTTTTTCATTTATTCCCTATCAAAAATTAATTTTAAAATTCTTACGTAGTTTTATTTTTCTGTTTTCGTACTTAAAATTTTTTTTTTTAACTTTCCTATTTGTATTATAGAAGAGGGGAAGTTTTCTGTTTTCGTAGACTTAAATACATATTTTTTTAATTTTCTTATTTGTATTATGGAAGGGGGGAATTTGTCTGTTTTCGTTAATTAAACATTTTTTTTTAATTTTCTTATTTTATTATAGAAGGAGGGGGGGGGGCGTAAAATATTTTTATCCATTTTTTTCATTTCTGTCAGATTCACTTATATTGTTGTACATTTATTCACCTTGTTTTCACATTTTGTTTTTTTTTCTTGATTTTATAATATTTTTTTAACAGTTTTTTAGATTTTCTAGGCTTTTCTAATGTTGTACTTGTTGTTAGATTTGGTTATAAAAAAATTTTTTTGTTCAGTTTTCCTAAACTTTTCTATTTTTTCTTTTGTATTCTCTTGGTTTATCATTTTAATTTGATTAATTCAATTTTTATTACTTCTTACTTTTTTAGTATCTTTTTACCATAAATTTTTTGTTATATTTGATAAAAAATTTTCTTCATTTCGCAAATATCTTTTAAAATGATTTTTTATTAAATGTTATTTTTTCTAATCCCTTCAAATTCTGTAATTTCTATTGTAATTTTTTTCCTTCTGTTTCAATTTTTTTTATAATTTTTTAAATATACTTTGAGCTCTTAATAATTTTTCTTTATTATATTGTCGTTTTTCTATTTCTAAGAAATACTTTTTGTTTTTGATACTGTTTAATTTTTATCCTATTATATATACTTTCTACTTTTTATAAAACATTCATTTGGTAATTTTTTCACATGTTTGTAAATTCTTTATATTTTAAGTGTGTTATTTTAGATCATTTCTTTAAGCAGTTTTTTCTTTATTTTAAGTAATTTTAATCTTGTAATCAATTTTCTAATTTTATCTTTTTATTATAGTATTTGTTCATTACTTATAAATTAAATTAAAATTAAAAAAACATTAATTACCGTTGATAGAACAACCTTAACTTAAAAAATACTTCAAACAATTTTGAATATTATTCATTTTTTACGAAGTTATTAACAATTGCCAATTTTTTGAAATTAGCAATTTACCTGACTCTCTCCTATTTTTTTTCAAACTATATTTTTTTTATCCTGTAACTATAAAATTGTTTAAAACTACTGTTTTTAATATTTATTTTAAAATAGCATTTTGATAAGTAGTTATCAATCGTTAAAGGAACAAATTCGAAAAAATTGTAGAGAATTTGAATATTATTATTTACTTTCTAAATTTAAATAAGAAAAGAGTGGATTTGTAATTTAAATTACAAAGTATTTCTATTAATTTTTCGTAAAATCAAACTATTTAATTTGATAGTTGTAAGCTTTTTATTTAAAGTTTTAATGAAATTTAAATTTGCAATTTAAATTAGTAAGTATTTTTACTAATTTTTGGTAAAATTAAACTATTTAATTTGGTAGTTGTAAGCCTTTTATTTAAAGTTTTAATGAAATTTTCACCAATAATTGAAGTAGTTTCCGACTTTTCATTAATTTTGAGACAGTACACGGAAAAAAATTAATCACAAAATTTGAAATGAGTTGAATTCTTGATTGCAGAGAATTAAAAATGTATCTAAATTAAGCATTATAATCAAACTTTTTATAATAAGTTATGCTTTATTTTGCAAAACTTTATATCAGAAAATGACATTTTATGAAATCTCTAATTTAGAGATATGTTCATTTATCAACCTAGAAATATATAAAAAAGGTTATGCTAAAACATATTTTATTATTCGAAAAAGTTTAAAAATGTTTAGTTTTTCGGGATAGAATAAAGATTTAACTGAATTAAGATTGACTTTTTTATTAATAAATTTGCTCTAAAAAATAATTATTTTTGTCGAATACTTTTAAACAAAACGTTTTACTATTTCTTTTAAATTTTGAAACACATACATTCTAAGTAATCCGTTTGCTCTAAATTTCAATAATAACTTAAATTCTATTCGTAATGGGCTATGCATAAAATGAGGAATTATACAATGTGTAACATTAAATTACTTTATTTCTTATTCTAATAATAATATTAAAATTTTTTACCAAAGAATTGAAAAAATAGATAAAAAGCATAATAATTGTGAATGTTGCTGCGATGCATTGGCTGGATCAGTCATTTGCTTTTTTTATTGTGTATTTTCAATATATAACAGAATTAGAGATTTCTAATATTGTTTTTAGGCATAAGAATATGTATTCTTTACAATACTAATATTTTAATCTGATATAAATCCATATTTTAATTTTAAAGATTTTATTACATCTTACTTTTGTTTTTAGAGATAATTTATGCTTGAATGTCATATTAAATATCAAATTTGGATATTAATTTTTTTCCGTGTAGAAACATTGTATTTAGTTCATCATCAATTTCTCGACAATGCTCATCTTAAAACCAAAAAAAAATATCTACAGTTTGAGTGTCTCCAGGTGCAGGAAAGACATGCATTTATTTTCCTCTGTTGATACTACAAATCAAGCGAGAGGTATAATAAAGTAGTAACGAACTGGTTCAACAGCACTCTTATCAATAGAGGTCGATAATACTGATAAATTAACCGTGTAAGTATACATGATTGCAAAAAAGCCTGGTATTATTATAGTTAACAGCATATGAAAGAATCCTTGAAAAACAAACGAGATTACAATTATTGTTCCAAAGTGTATGTCAAAAATGTGCGAGCGTAGGAGGATTAACGAGCGAGGGAAAGGTATTCGAGACAAGTGAAAGAGTTATAGTCAGGAAATATTGAAAGAAAAGCCCACAAAGCGACGGGAGAAGAGAGGGCATAACGACTTAAGGCACGTAAGAACCTTGGCTAGATACGCGTACCGTCACGAATAACGTTGCATTTCAAGTCGGTTTATCGTTCCACTCTTAATGTGCTTTTAAAAAGGTAAACTCCACAGTCCTCAGCATAACGAGGCAGTTTCTATAAGGGTGAGGCTTTTCAGATAGCGAGCCACAATTCTTCACGCCCTCTAATTACCCTATAGACACAACCCACCCCTCAATGAACAGCGATAAATATCCCGCGCATCTGGAGAAGCTCTGTCACCAAACATTTCCAAACTTTAACCGGGTAGTTACTCTCTTTGGCTCAATTAGATTCTCATCTTGAAACATTAAACATTTTTAATAGGTAGTCTATTTAACAACACGTTCTACTTTTCATAGCACCCCAATCCCCCGGTATTACTTCCAAAAATTATTTTTTACTTTTTATCGTACCCCAACCAGTATAGAGTGTATCAGTCTGTAGGTATAATTTCCCCTCTTGGTGAGCAAGTTACATCTGACCAATTTAACTACCCTTGTAACCTAATGCCAAGTGAACTGCAGTCGCGTGACTGCTGAAGAGAGTATAATCTATGGCTCTTGAGGTAGCGACAAACATCGTGTAGTAAATATTGATATGCTTCGATTGCGGGACACGATTACCATCGTTATACAGACGTAGTTGGGAAGTTATTAAAAGCAAATGATACTGTGTTCAAGAGTACGGGAATTGAGTCAATGACTCTCGAACCGTGTAAGTATGTAGAACCTGTTCTTCGGGTACGCGGGTCGATCCATCGCCTTCTACTGTTCCTACGATTCCGCCTACGATCATTAAGAATAATATATTTCTCTCATATTCCCAGTTGGAGAATCTCTCGCCAGAGGTCCTCTCACTTCAGAAAGCTCCATTCCACTTTCGAGGCAATTTTAAAGATGCCATTCAAGATCTTTATCTTGGAAGTGTTCCTCGAAAGATGGCACCACTCGACGAACTGTACTGGATGTCCGATTGTCGTGGAGACATTGAAAAGAGGTGGGCGTAAAAATGTTGAACCGGATGAGTTGATGAGAAAAATAAATAAATTTCTAACCCGTTTCCGGTGGAAACAATTTTTGATGATTTAGCATAACCGGAGTGTAATGGAATTGGTAGTCCTAAACCGCTCACTAATAATGCGATAAGTTTTTATGGCACTCCAATCCCCGGTATTAAATCCAAAAATTGTGTAAAGTGTGGAAATGTTTGTTAACTTAACAAACAGGATTGGCATAGCAAACACCTAAAATTGTGTTTTAGGCATTGATATGATATGGTATTTTAGATGTTTGCCTTGACAATGATCAAAACAATTTTCCAAACATCGATAAAGGCATTATTACTAATCCAAAATCAATCCCCTTTTGTGCATCATCAAACTTTGTGACTTTAACAAAATTTTTTGTTCGTATCAAACAAATGTATCTGTATCTGAGCTATACTTCAATACCGCAAACCAACACTTTGGTTGATACCGTGAATCTAAAAATTCAATAAGGGATATATTGCAGGGCAGAGTGCACTAATAGTAGCCTTTAAAGGATTTGCAGATAGTTGGTACGAACCAAGTGCAATTTCGCGGTATAGAAGTAGCTCCATTATCAAATGGTACTCAAACAACAATAACAATGCCGATATCTCCTAATACCATATTTCAAAACAACTAAAAAATGTCACAAAACTCTCCTCAATGCGAACACGAAAACTTTAAATTACATTTTACGATATCAGCTTCCTTTACTGGTGTCACATAACTCAAAATGACAGAAATTTCAAAAGGAATATAGTGGATAGAAGATCAAAGTGGCATCAAAAGAGAGGATGGAAGAAGTCTTATAACGAATGATGAGGAAAGGGGGGTGAAAAATATAGGATGTAGAGGAGTAAAAGAGCAAAAAAAGTAGAGAAGTTGATGAGTTAGAACCAGCTGAGCGAGAGCAAAGGACGGGAATAGAGAGACAGAACGAGAGAGTAGAGACCTAGCAGACCCGTGATTATATATCTATGTGCGAGGACGAAGTGTGTTATAGGAGTTTCAGAGGGACCGAGTCAACACTGGAAACAGCTGACTACCGGAATTTGGGTTCCGGAGGGGTGATTCCTGCCAAAGACACTTGAACCCCAATTGACTCTCTATTATATCCATGTACCCGTCGATTTTACACGCACTTGACTCTATTCTATCTACATTCATTTAACTTGTCCCCAGTTTACGTGGGATTTAGTTTTTTTAAGCTCACGTGCTCAAGTATCTCAGGCATGATACTCAGCAAGGCGTGACTGAACCAAAAAGCATTATTCTCTTATCGCCGCTGTGCATTTGCCATTGCTCCAACGATTCTTCAACAAGATAAAGAGCCTTAAACGGAATCCAGTACAAGCAGGTGCGCCGTAGAATCGGAGGGTTAGAGAAAAGTAAAGGCATATCTATCTTCTCGGAACTAAATGAATCATGTGAGAAATGGTTCCATTGATGATGGTATATGGCCTAGAGGTGCTATCTACTGGAAACGAGGTGAACCAACGTCTTCTAAATCATCTGAATCATCGGTTTCGAATCCTCCAATCTCGCGTTACGCAAACCCTTTCGATAACTGGGGGCTATTTATCAGGAAATAACATCAGGAAGTGACTACCTGGACATCTGGAAAATACATCTCCCATTTTTGGATGAAGAAAAATTGACTCCCTAGAGTTCAGAAATCGTGTTCCGGCGTGCTATTAGCGCGAAATTGATGTATCGTTTGGCACGTCCAAGTTAGTTATTGCTAGATAGTCCAAGTCCATTCATTCGCTGGAGGTCAATATTTTTTTAGTGTGACTTGACTATAAATCCAGCATTCGACAGACGTGTGATATTTCAATCGGTTTGCGAAAAGCGCACTGGCCAAATCACTAGCGTCATCGACTGCCATTGGCGACTGTTCATGTGGTACCGTATTGATATAACCATGGTTCTAATGTGAATGACACGATTTGATTTGACTTTGATATGGTAAATTGTACAGAAAGGGTTATTTTTGGTATATTTTGAGAATTTTTTAACTCTTTAAAACACCGTGAAATTGCTTTTAAATTGGTTGTATATGTACACTTGGGATTTACATAGGGATTGATTTTTAAATTGAAAGGGATGGAAAACATCTCGGGGGTTAGACAATTATGAATTGTACTCTTTTCTGACAAATAATTTATGTTTAGCCAAGGAGACGATTCGAAACCTATTGAGAAGTATTTGGAATTTATCCCTTAGTTGTATGTAATAGGTAGGGTGGGTAATGGCTTTGAAATTGTGGTCCTAAAGATACATGTTGCAATAGATTTTTGCAGGTTTAAATAGGTTCTAGTAAGTTAAAATAGTGACTTATACAAAACCTACAGGTTTCAAAAATACAAACAGAACATAATATGCAAAGAACGGATAAATTATCAATCTCACCAATTTGTGTGGTAAACTTGTCAATCACAGCTATCGTATTACGTTCTGTTTTATTAATTTTGAGACATGTAGGATAAACCACTATTTAAGCCTACTAGAAACTTTTGAAACCAATTGGTATTAAAGAAAATTGGAGCATAGTAACTTTAAGGACTACATTGCTACAACTTGCAGGCTTTTATGACTGTTATTTAAGACCAACTACCATTTCATTTTCCTCAATTTTCGCCAGTTTTCAAGTAGCACAAACTCTTAAACTTTCCACAATTGCACCAATAAACAAAAATTACTTGGATTTTTAGCGTTTATTTGTTTATTGTCAAGAAGAAAAAGGTTTTTAATCCTTTAGTCGTTAGGGTGTAAATAACTGTCGATTTTTTGAGTTTTTGGGAAGTGGGATATTTCGGTCATGTGGCAAGCATGGTATATACGCGAGAAGCTGGGTAGAACGCAAACTCGCCTTGCGAGCACGTGCTCTCCCCTAAGCGTAGAATGTCATCCCGGCTGTTATGATAATCGGCGCGCTTATGAATGTAAACTCACCTGCTATAGCCATCCAGGGGTAGAAGGTATGGTTGGCGGCGGGTTGTTGATGAAGTTGAGTTGCCACCGGTTGACTCGCGGATGAGTTGAGACTGCAGGTGTTCCAGGAGGATGTGAGGGACCTCGAGGATCCATTGTTGCCTGGACTCGAAGCAGGATCACCGGCAACGAGGCCACCGTAGGTGCCAACTCTCGTGCCTTCGGGGGTGCATGCGGAAGGACGGACGACCGAATTGGACTGGCTATTGGCTGCCGAGGTCGCTGACTGCCAAACGTCCTTGACCGCTGCGGCTGCCATAACCGCAGCATAGCCATTTTGATGAGCAGCCGCCTGCTCTTGTTGTTTGCAGTCTTTAGATGCCGAAGAAGAGTAGGATGAAGTTGTGTGGCCAGTGGCTTCGGGTGTCGAGGAATACAATTTGCACGCTGTTGCAACGCTTGCATCGTAAGGTGAGTCCTGAGGGGGCCTCGTGTTGGTACCGCTACCGGGATGAATCCCAAGGGATGAGGAGGTGTGATGATGATGTTGACTTGAGGCGTAGGGTGACATTCCAAGTCCCAGGGGAAAACTCCTGTAGGCCGCTGCCGTTGCTGGATCGTGATGTTGACCCGCTGCCCCTGCCTGATGATGGTGACTTCCGTAGAAGCCACCGGCACTTTGCTCGAAGTAGGAGTTCATTATTCCTGGTATTTTGAATCACTTGCACTGAAACACCGTCACTCGAAAAAACAAATGTTATAAAGAATGGACCGAACACTTGGCTAGCCGGGCTCTGCTAGTCCGTGCCGGAGGCTTGCTTTATGAATAATTTGACCGCTTCACAAAAATCACCTGTTCCTGAAGAACGCGAAAGATAAACCGGACAATATCCGTGGGCTAAGAAACTAAGGTCCAAGGATGGTAGCAGGTACCGGAACGACGAGGGACGGCGAAGGTGCATTAAACCGTTTAAGAGGCCATAAAAATCATCGGTTGGTGGGACCAATGTCAATGTCAATAGTCCGATTGAGTGTAGCGGAGAATAATGGGACTCATGGCACGGGTTTATGGCCCTTTTATGTTATGGTTACGGACAGTTGGGAGGATTGACACTCGGCTGGAACGATGATCGTTAAAATGTTACGACGCAATAAACCGGGTAATAAGACGGGCTATAAAACTGCTTTGGGTCTCCCGCGCGGCATGCAGGCCGATCGGCACGCGACACGACCTTCTCAAGTACCTATGCAACGACCCTACTATCGGCAAGTGCCTATTTAGGGTCGTTTCGCTGGATCTCCTTCCTGCACTGCACTTGCACTCGTGAAAATGTGAATCGCTTATGACTGGGCAGTACGACGTACGAAAGGGATCGTAACGAACCACGGTATGCCAGTGCGGTGGTCCACGGCACACTAGTGCTTTTCTCGCGCCCCGTGTACCGCCACTCTGTACGATCGTCTGTCCGTTCGTCTCTTGTTCACTCGCTCTCTCCCACCTCTGTCTTTCTCTTTTGCCGTCTCTCTTTCACCAGCACCCTCGCGCGCGTGCTCCCTCTCTTTTCAATTCCTCTCACTCACTCTTCCTCAGAGGCTTAACAGAGAGTATAACCACAGTGTATCCATCTTTGTCCCTCAAGTGCTCTACCCCTACCGATAACCCTGTTCTCTCTTCCTCTCAGTCTCTCTCTCTTCTTTCATATACACGCACACATAATGTAATCCTCCCTCTCTCATCGAATTGTTTCCGTCTCCCTTCCACCTCTACTCTTTCGTCCGCCTATCTCACTCTTCGTTGTCATTCCCTCTCTTTCTTCTTGAGCGCCCCCTGTAGTGCGCTCTAGTAACTCAACAACGTGCCGCTGGATTAAATTCGTAGACCGTGCCGCGAGCAGATAAGACGGTGGGGGAGACGGAAAGAAAGACAGAGTTAGAGAAAGGGGGAAGAAAGCAAAACTTGCGAGAGAGATGGCAGACACTGGTGCTTAATGCAAGCGAGTGAAAAGGAGCGTGAGGTACGCGCTTGGAAGAAGGGAGATCGCGAAGCGTTGTCGGGGAAGACACAGGGTGTCAAGGGGGAGGTTATGCTTAAGGACCAATCAGAATTGAATTCGTCATGAGTACCGCGCTGCCACGCTCGAGTATTCCTACGCGAGGTGAAAGTAGTTCCACGGTAGAACGACGCCCATAGTCAGGAAAGCCCCGCCCCACCTGGCTCCCACTACCAGAGAAGTGCTTGGAACCGCGTAGAGTCACGCGTGTCATGATCTGCTTCTCGGTTCGGGTACGAGCACCGCCACCTCTGAGTTTCACGTGGAACTAACCTCGCAGACCCATTTGAACGTCCAAACGACCAACATTGTCGATGCCATCCCGTCGATGTAATGTGCCATTAGCGAATCATATCGCCCTTTTCTTAGGCAAGCATTTTTATACGTGTCAAACGCCTCGCTTTATGAATGAAACAGAAAAGTCATTATTGAGATAACCGGTCGTGGTTCAGAGACTGATGGTAACAGTGTCGTAAACTGTTTTACGAGCCCTTTCGAGGTTTACGGTCCAATTAGACGATCGTACAATTAAAACGTCGTAAAAGTGAGCGAACAGCCTCGACTAGCACACGCCGCTGTATCGGAGTGTTTATTGGGATGTAAATGTCGTTGGATTATCGCCCCCGCGGTTCGCACCTCGTAAATTATTCTATAACGAGCCGAGTAATGCCCGTCATAAGCTGCTCCCGACCGGTCGGCCATTTGCCCGCTCTCCCGTTCACCATTATGAATGTTTAGCGAATATTATCCACCTGCCTTAACACTCTGCAGCCTCAAGCGCCTGGACAATAAGAAATTATCCTCCCAGTGCTACTTCTTCCCGACATATCAAGATGATTCACTTCACCATCTTAAGCGTCTCAAATCTCAGTAGATTCTTTCATTTAGACTACTTTCGCTGCTCTAATCACAAAATCGGTTCTCATCATAAAATCATACTCTTGTGATTTAATTTGATTTCATTACTTTATTAAGTAGGGTGATAGTTAAAGAGTCAAGGAAAATCTTTTTACTATTTAAAATTACATTTCAAAAATTGTCTATTATTCCTTAGTAGTATTGTAGTAAAACTTGCACAGAGAAATAATTCGAATAGGGTATTAGAAAGAAGTTCATCTTCCCTTGCCAAAAAAAATTTTAGAGCCCTAAATTAAGTGTTAATTTTCTGCTGTATTAAAAAAAGGAAATAAACGGTAAATTAATTATTATTATCTGCATACAAATATCCCACGAAAAGTGTTCTCTCGAATCTCAATAGAATTTTGACGAAACTTCTGAAAATTAAATTTTTTGTAAACTTTCAAGAGAATTGAATTTACAATTTAAATTTCGGAAGGAATTTTTTTTTAAATTTACGGAATTAGAAATTCTCAGTGGAATTTCAAGGGAATTTCTAAGGAACTGCATGAAATTTAAGAAATCTTATAATTTTACGGTAAATTTCATAAGAAGTCAACAGAAGTGTTGCAGAGAAAATCCACTGGAATTTGCTACAATTATGAAGTTTTGTAAAATTTCCTTCGAACTTAAGTGAAATTAGATGAATATAAATTGCTGCTAAAATTACTGAGGGAAGTTTCTGAATAATATTAAAAATTCCGAAAACAGGATTTCTTTAGAATTTCACAAAACTTTCGGGAAAAAAACATTCTACAGACATTTTAATGTAATTATCTTAAATTGAACGAGGGGTAAAAAATCCATTTGGAATTACGGTATAGAATATTTCCAAGATTACGTGGATCTTTTGCAAGATTTCCGAAAATAAGAAACTCTATTACGAAATTGAAAATTATTACAATTTTCAAAAGATATATTGTAAAATCAATGAGAAATAGAAATTCAGATTGGGATTTCTGTGGAATTTTGTAAATTTTCAGAAGTATAAAAATTCTATAGAAATTTCATGAATTAAGGAAATTTTACGGGAATTGAAGGAACATTCACAGAAAATAATAATTCCAGGTGGAATTTTTGTAGAAGTTCCGAGAAACTTTCGGGGAATTTATGGAAAATGTAAATGGCGGATGGGATTTATGTGAAATTTCGTGTAATTTTTGGAAATATTTAAATTCTATTCAAATACCAGAAAAAGTACGAAATTTTCATGAAAATTTAAGGAAAATTTACAGAGAATGGAAATTTAATATGAAATTATTATAGAACTTCTGAAAAAAATGTATATATATATATATTTGTGCTCGATATTAATTCTGGTTTGGATTTTTTGAAAGTATATGCAAAATTTTCTTGAAAGAAATTCTACAATAATGTTTCCGAAAATCCTTAAAAAATTATTAGGAAAATCCATGTAAGTTGTACATTAATTCACGAAAAATACGAGTTTTGTCTGGAATACGGAGCCGTAGAATTTTCGTCCTTTTTTTGTTAAATTTGAGGGAAACTTTTACGAAAAATAGAAAATTCTGCTGGATCTTTTGTAGAATTTTACAGAACTTTCGTGAAACTTAAGAAAAACATAAATGCCGGATGGAATTTTTGTGGCATTTTGGGAAAATTTAGGAAAATAGAGATTTTATAGAGATTTTAAAGAAGAAAAAATTTAGTCAATTTTACGGAAATTTAAGGAAAATTTAAACATTAAAATTCCCGATAGATTTTCTGTAGAGATTCCTGAAATTTTTTTTTCAGAATTACAAAAATATAAATTTCTGATTGGCAATTTCGATTAAACTTTCGATGAATTTACGGATAAAGAAAAATAGTTTTGTAGTGTTTTTATATTTTTTTAAGAGAACAGAAATTTTATGTAGGTTCTTTTGTGGTCCCAAGTAATTCCTATATTTACTTAATTCTAATTTCAAATTTTCGTAAAATTAATAAAAACAAATTTTTGTAAAAAAATATTTCTACAGAACTTTGACGATAAATTTTCGTATACTTTATATGAGAGTTCGAAGGAAGTTTGGGGCAAATAAAATAAAAAAAAATTTTTAAACAATATTGAGATTTGACGGGAATTTGAGGGGAAATTATATAAAAAAGAAATTTTAAGTGGAATTATTGTTTCAGGAAAACTGTTCTAAATTTTACGGAAAATATAAATCCTGATTGATTAAAAAAAATCAGAAAATAATGGAAAAAAATGACGAATATCTGTAAAAATTTCGTAAAATTTTTGGGAAATAAAAACTCTGCGGAAACTGTGGTGAATGTTTGCGAAAAATTGTCAAAAATTTTAAGGCAAATATAGAAATATAAATTTCGATGGAATTGTAGGATTTCATTAATTTGTTAAGAATACAGAAAATGGAAACTTTACACGGAAAAAATAATGTCTTCAATTTTACACAATTTTTTAGTACTTTTGGATAAAATTATTTACAAAACTTAGTTTCAAGTGATGTTCTGAACAGTTTTGTAAAATATACTGAAATTTCAGCACAAAGTGCAAAATTATTTGCAGTTACTGAAAATAATTCCGCACCTTGTGCTGAAAGTTTAAAAAATTTAACAAAACTGCTCAACATATCACTCAAAACTGAGTTTTCTAAATGGCTCTATCCAACAGTACAAAAAAGTTTCGTAAAATTCGAAAAAAAAAATTTCCGTGGGTAGTCGGAATTTTCGCAGAAAATGAGGGATTGCTTTCCATGAACCCTTAAGTTTCACGTAAATTGTATCTAGTTTTTGTGATAACAGGTGTTATTTAATTAATATATTTAAATTATTTAATGTAATTAAACTAATTAATGTAATTAAATTAACTAATATAATTAAATATAATTGACTAACGTAAAATCTAATTCAACATGTAAAACGATTCCACAGTAAATAAATATGAAAACTTACTGGAAATTTTATAAGAATTTCTTAAGAATTTCTGCAAGAGGGAATTTTTTATAAAGTTTTTGCAAAAACTTTAGGAAGAATTCCGTCAGTACTTCGCTATTGTTTTCACAAAATTCCATATGCGAAAATTTGGGGGAACTCTTGAAGAAAGTCTTTCGGAATTAGATGTATTTGTCACATGGAATTTCGATTTCCGTTTTTTTTTTCGTTTTTCCTAGTTTAAAGAAAAAAAGTGATGAGGATTAATTGAAAAAATTTTTTATGAAATTAGATTCCCGGTCATTTCCTGGTTTTCCTCGGTCAATTTTAAAAATTTCTCGTCCACAAATTTTTGAATAATGAAACAGTATTTTTAATTTTGCGTAATTTGCCTTTATATTTAAAATATAACTTTATATACTCAAATTTAAAATTTACACATTCTTATGTTATAATATTTTCCAAATTTGAATAATAAAAATTACGAAATCGAAGAATATATCTGAAAAATGACGAAAATAATTGACAGTTAAAAGCAAAATTAGAAAAACTGTTACATATAACACAATTTGAAAGAAAGGTTTAAAAAAATAAACAATAAATATTAAAATTAAAAAAAATAGTTGAAAAATTATAGGAATAACTGTTGGAAATAATTGTAAATTGAACAACTAGATTGAAAATCGAAAAAACTAATTGAAATTCAAGAAAATAATAAAAAATGGAGGAAAAAAATTGAAAATTTAAGAATTAAATTAAAACTTGAAAAAATAATTGATAATTGAAAAAAAAAATTACAAAATGCCGAAAAAAATTGACAATGGAAAACAAAATTCAAAAAATGGCTAGTTTAATATACACAACCATACAAAATAATTTTAAAAATCAAAGAATAATTATAAAATTTGAAGATAATACGTGAAAATTGAGGAAAATTCAGGAAATAATTGAAATGTGGGAAATAATTAATAATTGAAGGAAGTAGTTGAAAAATGACAAGAATAATTAAAAAATTGAAGAAAATATGTGAAAAATGTCGAAAATAATTGTCAATTGAAAACAACATTCGAAAACTGACTAGATTAATAGACTACTGAGAAAAATAATTGATAAAATAATAAAAAAAAAATTTAATTTAAAGAAAATAATTGCGAAATTGAAAAATTAAGAAAATCATAGGAATAATTGTTGGGAATAATTGCACATTTAACAACTGAATTGAAAACCAAAAAAAAAATAATTGATAATTAAAGAAAGCAATTAAAAATTGAAGAAATAAATTGGAAATTAAAAAATTAATTGGAAATTTTAAGAAAGGATAATTAATAATTAAAAGAAAAATTATAATATGACGAAAATAATTAACTATTAAAAAAAATAATTAACATTTGCAAAAAAATCTAAACATGTTGAGAATAATCGTCATTAGAACGAAAATTTTTTAAAATTAATGACTAATCATAAAGTTGAAGAAACATAATAAATTGTTTATTGAAAACTGAGGAAAATTATTACAGAAATTGTAGAAAATAAATGAAAATTGACGAAAACAATTGGAAATTGAAAAATTGTATTGAAATTTCAAGAAACCAATTGATAATTGAGAAAATGCTAGAATGATTGGATATTGAATAAAATAATTGAAAAACAAAGAATGCAATTGAAAATTGAAGAAAATAATTGAGAATTGAAAAAAATAATTTAAAATTAAAAAAAATAAATTAAAGATTAAAGAATTAATTTGAAAATTTAGGAAAACAGACTAAATTTTTAGTAGAAAACTACTAATTTTTAGTAGAAAACTACTAATTGAAATAGTAGATAATTACTAATTGAATAAATAGTCGAACTTTAAATTTTCAATTAGCAGTTTTCTACTATTTCAAACAGTAGTTTTCTCAATAAAAATTAGTAGTTTTTCAATAAGAAATTAGTAATATTTTTATTATTTAGTAGTAGCTCACTTTTTGCTAATTCATTAGTAGAAAACCACTAATTCAAATTTAGAGAGCGTTGATTTATCTTGTTTAAAGAATCTTTTTTCATTATCTGAAGTTAGAAAATGTTTTTATTGGATTTTTTTTCAAGTTATGCCAATTCAAACATTAGCAGTTTTTACAGAGTGCCATTCGCACTCATTTTTTCTTTTCGCTTTTCTGTAAAATTACCGATTTGAGTTCTTTTCTTTGGAGCGCGTCACATTTGTTATTAAGAAGGTTTATCAAAAAAATCGATTTTTTACAGATTCTTATAAAATCAAAATGTCATATTAAATGCATTATTTTACATGCATGGTTACAATTTTATTGAAAGTTACCATTCTGTTTCTAAGACATAAATTTAGAAAGTTGGGACTTTTACATGGAAACAGTAACAAAACGCGCAAAAATGACTATATTTTAATTAATTAAGGAGGAATCGGACGAACAATCAGAACAAAAGTTAGTCCAAATGAATAATTTCGATTTTTCGTATAGAAGACACATAAGTTAATGAAATTTTTTTCAGTGGAAGTGTGGACACTTGTATTTTTTACAAAATGAGCCCTTAAAAATTGCAATTTGATGAAAATTAAAAAAAATTGACGTTGAAAACGATTTTTAAATTTGAGGTGCAAATTAACCCAAACTGAATAATCGTTTCCAACGTCAATTTTTTTAATTGTCATCAAATTGCAATTTTTATGGGCTTATTTTGTAAAAAATACAAGTGTCCACATTTACACTAAAAAAAATTTCATTAACTTATGTGTCTTCTATACCAAAAATCAAAATTATTCATTTGGACTAACTTTTGTTCCGATTATTTGTCTGATTCCTCCTTAAAAAAAAGTCTCTACAAATTTGAAAAAAATTTATATATTTTAAACTGTAACATAATATAACTTTTACAACAATATTTAATTAATTTACCGTACGGTTGTTAAGAAAATGTTATTCAAGCATAGTAATTCTTCTCTTTTTTGACATAGTCAGAAAGGTGAAATTTTAATAGCTTAAAGTTCTCAACGGAAAAAATTTGTTTTCAAAAAATTTGTTTGTGTAATGATTTTAACTATAAAATACTATTTAGAAACCAAGTTATAAGAAAAAATTTAATTAAGAAGGTATTGAATATCATGGTCCGATAGATAGATAAAAGAATTGTTCAAGTCACTATATTTTGTATCTCAAATAATTATTTCTCATCTTATTATTTCACTAGAAATACTGAGATGGGAACTCTAAGAAAATTAAATAGCTAAATATAACCAATTAACCAATCTTCAGTTAAAACTTACCGAGAGAGTTTATTTGTAACCAAGTGAATTCGGTTATGAGTTTCTGTTGACATTTGTCAAGTTTCTATAGGTTATGGTAGCAAGTATTATTTATTTCCTTTTAACTACATCTTATGTACTTTTAAATACGTTCCTAAAGAGCTATATTTGTACAACTCAGTTAGAGGTTAATTTCCCCAGTGTAAGTAGCCATTTTAAAAGTGCCGATTATTTCGCGATTACATAATAATGAAAGATCTTGGAAGAAGGTAATAAAACAGAAATAAACTAAAATCGTAATTTCCCCAGTATCTATCATCCTTTCAACAAGTTTCCCTTCTTTTTCTAGATGGTATCGAACAGTGTGAGGAAATGAGAAGACGAGTGCCAGTAAAGTACAATGGCGTCGTAAAAAATGTGGAAACGCACTTGAGTGAGGATCAACCGGTCCGCCGATGAAGAGTCTCCAGTCATTGTTCGCTTTTGTGGGACTCCGACAGGTGGCAGCCCGTTTGCTTGGAAATCATGACGGCAGTAAACTCGAGTTTTATGACCACTTGAACAGAATCGTAAAAGTCAGGGGCCTTTAAAGCTTATATAGCGTGGTGAGGCGCGTGTCAGATATGGCGAAGGCGTGAGAAGCCTCCATAGCGGGGGTTAGGGTTATAGACGAGTAGCCAAAATGGGCCTAATGCCCTTTTAAAAGCGCCATCGAAGATAACCCACCAGCAGCCACAGGCTTTATTTAATGCCAAGGTCTTTCTCATGAAGACCATCTACTCTGGGAAGAGCCGCTGAAGACTTACTTGCTACCCTGACGTCTTCATGACCACTAAGAATTCTCCAACTATACTTATATTATATATTAAGATACCTGCAGCATGCCTCCAGCAACATTTCATGAAAGTGAAACTGGTTCACAGGCTTTATCGCCTTTCCAACAGCCACCAATCATTACCATTTTTCTCCTCTAAATTAATTAAAGATTCCACGAAAATTAGCATATCGTGTATGGTAGCGCGGGCACTTATTGATGATGATAATAAAGCCACGATAAACTTATTATGCAGAGCGGGGCATTATTTTAAAATATGTCAGATATAAATATAAATTCTAATAAATATAAGACTTAATAACCATAAAACGCGCGAAATTACGGAATAATAAATCAAAATTGTGACCCCTTTGATAACAGTGTATAAAAATTCAATTCTCGAATTACAGCAGTATCAAAGCGGTTGCTTCTTTTTTTTAAGAAGCCTCCTCATCGCTAATGAGCAAAACAGCGATTTCAATTAACCAATGATATCTTCCTTGGTGTGTATAGGAACTGAATCAATAACAAGTCTGATTATTTATAGGTCATGAACGAAAACATTCAGATTATTTTATCAATTTTTATTGATGCGCGGTTTCTGTCTCATATGCGAGCATTATAAAACGATGGAGAATAAATTTTAATGACTTTCCTCTGAAATTGTTGGATTTATGGACTTTGCTTAAAAACAAGAGAGACAATACTGCGAGTTTGCAACTTTTCGTTGCATTTGCCAAAGGGTATGGGGGCATTTGCTTTAACGGCAATGTGATCGCTCAATATGTACCTCATAAAAGTTAATGTCCTGTGTATAGGAAACAATCGGCTCAAGTCTGACTCTGAGAATTGAATGGCTTCTCGATTTCAAAAAAGTTCGTGACATTGTGTGAGTCACTTCCTGCTTTCGAAACTTCATCTTATGACGAGACATTTTTTCAATCCGAACAAAAAATGGGATTAAAAACATGACAGTCTTAAAATGTTGATAACTCTGTCAGATATTAATGAAATTAAATTTTTCGTACATCATTGGAAAGCTTACAAAATTTGCCGTTAAATGGTCCTAAGCTGAAGTTTTTTTGATTAATAGAAACGGAGATTCGATGTGATAAAGACAGGTGAATTTTTCGTTTTCTGTGAATTTTCATTGTTCAAGTTTGGTATGCTGCATTTTCTAGAAAAGTAATTGGAAACATTTGAAATCAAGCTGACTTAAACCTTGAACTTGTAGCTTTAAAATAAGCCAAAGAAAATTGAAAAATCTTGACTGGTTCAAAAGTTATAAGAAAATGTATGATACGAGAAAACGCAACGATTCTAGTGGAGATACTATAGATGGAGAGGGGAGGAAACAATATAATTGTCGCGTGCAGTTCTTTATACACATTTACTTATAACTTTTGAACCAATCAAGATATTTTTATTTTCTTTGGCTTATTTTAAAGCTGCAAGTTCAAGGTTTAAGTCATCTTGATTTCAAATGTTTCTAATTACTTTTCTAGATAAGGCAGCATACCAAACTTGAACAACGAAAATTCACAGAAAACGAAAAATTCACCTGTCTTTATTACATCGAATCTTCATTTCTATTAATCAAAAAAGCTTTAGCTTAGGATCATTTAATAGCAAATTTTATAAGCTTTCCAATGATCTATAACAAAATTTATTTCGTTAATATTTGACAGAGTTATCAACATTTTAAGACGATCATGTTTTAATCCCATTTTTGTAAGTGGTCCCACAATTTTGGCCGGTAGTGTATATTGTTTTCTCTATTGGAGAAATATATCTGACAGATTTACTTGACTAAACCCCGGGGAAAGTTTGTGCGAAAATTTAAAAAAAAAACGTCTGTATGAAAATGAAACGAGGCTCGAAGGACGCATCTTGAATATCAAGGTTTATATTCGACGGTGTTATCTTCGTAAAGGGATAAATGTCAAAAGGCACCTTTGCAGGTATTTTGCAATGGGAAGGACGATCGGACTTAAGACGCGGGATAAATGATGAACGTCCTCCTTAGGGATTTCAAATAAAACTAAAATGAAGAAGACGAAGAGACTTTTCGGGGAGAAGGAATTAGGGGGCGTAGCTATAGCAACGAGAAGGCGAACACGAAAGTAAAGGGGCCATTGCACCCAACGCGGGCAAATCTGCACTCTTGCTAAACCAGCATCCATTCTTCATAGCGTTCGGTGGTTTCAATGGATCGCTTGGTTCAACGCACGCCATGGTGTTTGTGCCCCACGGGAATTGACCAAGGACGCGATGAAGAATATGCTTCTATAAAAATTGCGATGTTTGTTTATTCCGTTTTTATCCTTCAAAAATGACCCTTTGCTTAGGCAGATTAGAAAAAGGCAAACGCAAATAAAGTTGGCCGCGTTAAACTGCGTTTGTCTCAAATGACAAATTGAGGTTGAAAAATATAAAACACAAAAAACACAATTTTGTCCGAAACAAAAAAAAAGTATCGGCACCTCATTTTGAAAGCTTATATAACTCTGGTACAAAAAATCGCATAGCGTTGAGACAATACGTAATAAGTAGCTACAGTATTACTACGTTACTATACAGAATTGAAAAAAAAAACAAAAAAAAGTTTGAACGTTATTTATGAATTTTTGAAGGTAAAAAATACGTGCTTTTTTCGCTGACTCCGAATCTAGAGTGAAAATGGTGGAATTAGCTAAAATTTTTGAGATAAATTCAAAGATGCGATTTTTTCATGTTATTCAGCAGTTTTTTAAAATTACATAAAAAACCTTAGCCAATCTGTTTATTCTGACTTCGGATTCGTAATTAGTGGAGAAAAATACGTAGGAATACACTTTTTGTCACGGACAAAAAACTTTTTTTTCGGGTTTTTAAGCAATTTTTTGATATTATCTAAAAAAATTAGCCAATCTGGGAATTTTAATTTCGGATTTGGTTTCAACGGAAAAAATACGGAGGAATACGCAAGCGTAAAAAAGAAACAATTTTATTTTGGTTTGGTTAGTGTCTTTAATTTTTTTTTATATTATCTCAAAAATCAGAAGCAATAATTTATTTGGGAATTTTTCGGATTTTTTAGCAATCTTTTGAGGTAATCTAAAAAACTTTAGCCAATCTGTTTATTCTGACTTCGGATTCGGATTCAGCGGAGAAAAATACGTAGAAATGCACTTGTATATTGTCCCGGACAAAAATAGTTTTATTTTTATTTTTCGGGTTTTCTTCGGGTTTTTGGGCAAATTTTTGAGATTGTCTCCAAAATTTTAGCCAATCTGGTTATTCTGACTTCAGATTCGGATTCAGCGGGGAAAAATTCATAGGAATACACTAGCATATTGTCCTAGAAAAAAAATTTTTGTTTTTGGTTTTTTTTCGGGTTTTTGACCAATTTTTTGAGATTATGTCAAAAATTAGAAACAATCGAGGAATTCTGACTTCGGATTTGGATTCAGAGAAGAAAAATACGCAGGAACGCACTAGCATATTGTCCCAGACAGAAACATTTTTTTTTATTCATCGGGTTTTTTTTCGGGTTTTTGGGCAAATTTTTGAGATAACCTAAAAAAATTTAGCCAATCTGGCTATTCTAAATTCTAATTTAATGGAGAAAAATACGTAGGATACACAAGCATAGTGTCTAAGAGGACAAGAAATATGTTTTTTTTTTGTTTTGTATTGTGTTTTTAAACTTTTTTTGAAATTATCTTAAAAATTAGAAACACTCTTACAATTTTGACTTCGGATTCGGATTCAGTGAAGAAAAATATATAGAAATGCACTAGCATATTGTCCCGGGCAGAAATAAATTTTTTTAGGTTTTTTCAGGTTTTTTTCGGGATTTTGAGCAATTTTTTGAGATTTTCTTCAAAATTTTATCCAATCTGGTTTTTCTGACTTCGGATTCGGATTCAGCAGAGAAAAATACATAGGAATACACTAGCATATTGTTCTAGAAAAAAAATTTTTGTTTTTTTTTTTCGTGTTTTTGACCAATTTTTTGAGATTATCTCAAAAATTAGAAACAATCTAGGAATTCTGACTTCGGATTCGGATTTAGCAGAGGACAATATGTAGGAAAACACTAGCATATTGTTCCGGACAAAAATAATTTTTTTTTGGTTTTTTCAGATTTTTTTCGGATTTTTGATCAATTTTTTTGAGATTGTCTAAAAAAATTTAGCCAATCTGGTTATTCTGATTTCGGATTCGGATTCATCAAAGAAAAATACTTAGGAATACAAGAAAGTAATGTCCCGGAAAAAATGAAAAAATATTTTTTGGTTAAGATTATCTCAAGAACTAGAACCAATCTAGTAATTCTGACTTGGGATTCGGATTCAGCTAGGGAAAATACGTAGGAAAATACGTAGTGTATTTAATAAAGTACCTACCCGTTGAATTAAATGAATGCTGGGCGCTAATATTGTAACAAGCTTAGTTTATTAAAAATAATGAAAAATAAAGAATTATGTTGAGCTTCTTGTTTTTAGGTTAGGGCGCATTTTATTGACAGAAATGGTAGAAGTTGGGTAAAAAATTTCAAAAATAAATTATTTGTATTATTTGAAACTAGTTTGGTAATGATAAATATAAACGCGACACACGTCCCGGAATAAAATTGTAAAATGAATGTTAATGTATAAAGAAAATATAACAAAAATGTACAATTCATGTAGCAGTGTATTATAAAATGAAGAAAGTAAAATGTATTTGAAGTAAAATTTATATTTCTTTTTTTTTTAAAGAAGAAATGATATAAACTGGTTAGTACATAAAGAAACAAAATTATGAAATACTGTTCATGGTGATTTGTGCAATGGGTTTTATAACTTGTGAAGTTTTATAGCTACTTAAATCTTTATGTTTCTATTATCTATAGACTGAATGAGCGCATAAATATTATTCATATATCCTTTATTTTTCCCAGCATATATTTTAAACTTCAGTTTACTTTTAAACGGAAGCTATATTTATGAATGTTTAATATATAGTTAATTATTTTGAAGCACTTATTCTCTAAATTTGTTAAATTTGGGTAATTTAATTAGCAGTTAGGTATTTAACTAATGAATTAGTAACACAAAAACTAGGCTTAGGATATAATTTTTCTAATTTAAATGTGAACGTCCGCACGAAAATCTCCCACTTTGTCGATTTTATTTTCCGAAATCTTTGCATTTTTCTAAAGTAGGTTCAGATTTTCGAATTTTTTTTTATTATTGAAAAACAAACTACGTAATGTCCCACGTCGAATCATGCATTTAGCATAACTTTATCGTAATTAAAAACACAAAATAATTGTTAATTACAATTTTTTAAAATGCTTGGGAGCTATTAATGGTGATCTTGAACTTTAAACTTGTTTTTCTCAAAACTAGAGTTTTGACACTTCTAACTTTGAATGCTTGTAACTTTGTGAATTTTTCATCTAAAAGGGTCCAAGACCTCTCAAAATGTTTGAAATTTAATGCACCTTTTCATGCGGACGTATACACATATTTATTCTCTCTTTGTTCTTAGCCACAGTGTGAAGTTGGTAAGTATGCATTTATTTAAAAAAAAAAAAAAAATATCATAAAAACTCAAAAATCATGAATTAGTATACAGTTTTTTGTGAATTGTACAACAATATAAACATGTCAATTGATTCCTTTTAAGGCAAGGAACATAAACTTTTTATCTATTAAATTTTATTTTTAATAAAAAAAATGTCTACCAGAAAACGTACTTTTCATAGAAAAAATGATCTGAATGAAAATTGATTAATAATTTTTATTATTTAAAAAACCATGTGTCCAACTTTTGGTATTTATAAATTTAATAGGCCTACCAAATTTTATTTAAATTGTTTGAAACGTTCTTGGGATATCCAAGCGACAAAAAAGTCACTAAATTAACCGAAAAAACGATTTTCTAATTCTGAGGATAACATATTTTCAATAATTTTCTTAATAATATTCTTATGCTAAGAAAACAATTTTCTTAAAAAGTTTCTTATGGATATTTTAAAATACAAAAAGTAAATAGAATGAAAATCATTTTTTACTTTCGCATCATTATAAAACATTAGAATTGTAAAACTGCACAAAATTTCATCCTTTTACAATTAATTTTGACTAATAATATATTGTCCACTAATATTTTTTTATTGTAAAATGTAAATAAGAAGTACTGTTTTTATTAAATTTAATTAAACTTTGACGGAAAGGTACCAATATAAGTATATTTTTTTATTTCAAACTAAGTATATTTATGAATCTCAATTTATTTAATTAGTATTATTGAAATATCTAGAAATATAATTTTTGATATAGAAGAAATTGCTCTTATTTTGTATTTAATTAGTATAAAAATTTTTTCTTAAAAAATAGATAACGTTACATTATCGAAGAAAATGATCTTGGCGCGTACATCTCAAATTTTAAATCTATAGCAATTTTAATTTCTGAAAATTTTTGTTAATTTGAATTTGCATTGATTAAAAGTTTAAATAATCCACGCTTCAAATATATTAAATTTGAAATGTTTTAAAAATTTCTGATATTTTTAATAATTTTTTTCTCTTATGATTTCAATTACTTAAACTACATTTTTCAACTATTTTTATCATTTTCCAATTTACTTTCTGCAATTTTTAATTATCTTCATTGTTCCACACTTGTTTCCTAAATCCCTAAATCTTTATTGTTAAATTTCATATTATTCATCGAAAAATGAAATTAATTTTTTTAAGGGGCGTAATGATAACAAAGTAAGAATAGAAATGTTTACTTTAAATATTAATTTTTTTGTAAGGAAATAGTAAAAAGATTTATTAGGGTGGCCCAAAAAATAAAAAAATTCCATTTTCATAAATCTTACCCCCAATTTTGTTCTTTAGCAAAAAATACGAAATACGTATTTTTTTTTTAATATTAACACGTGCCGCAAAGCCCTTGAAAATTAACATTAAATTCCCATAAAAAAAATTCACTTTTTCGTAAATATGGTGTAAAATCGAGAAAAATTGACTTTTTCTTTTTGTAAACGATATTTCTCTTCATGAATATCCAAACAATGAATATCTATCATATATTTATTAAATAAATTATATTAACTATTTTTTATGCGTCGGTAAAAACCCCTATAAATGCAAAAATAAAAACCTAGAATTTATTTAAAAAATATTTATTATTATTTTGAAGGGGTTTTTCTTCAATAATTGATATTATTATCAAAATATATATTATTGTTGATGTTTTAACATGTTGCATAATTTGTTTAAACAAGTTATTGTTATTTATTAACTTTTGCTCAAATATGACAATTTTTTTTGTTATTAATGTTAATAAATAACAACAATAATTTATTTAAATAATTGATAGAATAATAATTTTAGTAATTTTATTAATATGTGGTTGTCATAAGAAACAAAAGTTATAAATGTTACAAATATTTTTACGTATTTTTAATTTGTTTAAACAATTTATTATTGTTAATTCATAACTATTATCCAAAAAAACCTAACGAGTTTTTTTTTTAATTTATTATTAAATTTTTATATTTAAAACCATAAGATATTCAGCAAAATTACCCAGAAGTCCCATTTGTAATTGTTTAAAGAAATTATTGTTATTAATTAAAATTTCTTAACAAATATATACCTAGAAAGTCATACATTTTCTTTAATTTTACAAATTAATAGGCTGTGGTTAGAAAAATAAAAAAACATTGATTTTAAATTATTATTTAATAATTAATGTTATTTCTTAACTTTTTTTATAGAATTTATCTACAACTATGAAGTGTTTTTCCTAATTTTATTAATTCTAAGAAACTTTAAGATATAATAAAAATTATGCGTTTAAACAATTATTAAATAATAATTCATAGTCAATATTTTTTATTTTTAGCCACACACCGTAAATTTGTAAAATTAGGAAAAATTTGCAACTTTCTGAGTGTATGTGTAAAGAATTAATAACCAATAACAATAATTTGTTTAAACAATTGCAAGTGAGAGTTGTAGTTAATTTTGCTGAATATCTTATGGTTTTAAATATAAAAAAATTAATAAGTTGAAACTACAACTCGGTAGGTTTATTTAGATAATAGTTATAAATTAACAATAATAAATTGTTTAAACAAATCAACAATGCGTAAAAATATCTTTAAACATTTATAACTTGTCGGTATGTAACAATTTTCTTGAAAAATCTTAATATTTTTCAATTTATTTCTAATATTTTGAAGTATTTTTCTCATATTTAAATTATTTCATTTCATTTTAAAATTAAAATTGTTCATAACTGTTATATTGAATAATAATTTTTACACTTCATTGACTTATAGTCAATCGTTTAAATGATCGTTAGTTTGTAATGATAGTTTCAAAATAGTGGAGCTCATTCAAACATAGAAAATTCTTATAAATTCTACGGAATGAGAATATTTTCGGTTATATTCTCGAGAATGTAACCGGATTTTAAATTACCGATAATTTTGCAAATCTAGACAGGAATTTTTTCTTAAATAAACATTAGTCAATCTTCATGCGTCTCAAAAAGATAATTAAACACGCGCCAGAACCAACCAGAACGCATGCCGGTTTGGAAGCATTGAAGAAATGACTAGAGTTGCAAAATTCTCGGTAATTTAAAATCCGGTTACATTCTCGAGAATATAACCGAGAATATTATCCTTCCGGAGAATTTATGAGAATTTTCTATGTTTGAATGAGCCCCACTATTTAAAGCACAAACAATTTATTATAAAAAAAATGTAAATATAACAAAATAATTATAATTACAAATTAACTATAAGTCAATAAAGTGTAAAAATTATTATTAGATATAACAATTATGAAAAATTTTAAAATGAAAGAAAGTAATTTAAGAAATTTTTTACAATTCGCTTTAATTTGATTTGCACCTCAAATAAAAATAAATTAAAAAATTTGTAAAATTATTTCAACAAATCAAATTAAAGCGAATTGTAAAAAATTTCTACCAAAATTTGAGAAAACAAATTTTAAATCTCGGAAATAAATTGAAAAAAATTAGGATAATAAAAAATTGGAGAAAATAATTGAAAATTGAAAAAAATGATTCAAAGTGAGAGAAATAATTAAAAATTTAGAAAATTAATTCAGAAAATAATGAACATGATTAAAAATTTAAGAAAATTAAGAAAAAAAAGTATAAAACAAAACAAACAAACAACAACAACAATTACAACAACAATTTATTATAACAATTTATTATAAAAAAAATGTAAATATAACAAAATAATTATTATTACAAATTAACTATAAGTCAATAAAGTGTAAAAATTATTATTAGATATAACAATTATGAAAAATTTTAAAATGAAAGAAAGTAATTTAAGAAATTTTTTACAATTCGCTTTAATAACAACAACAACAACAACAACAACAATTACAACAACAATTTATTATAACAATTTATTATAAAAAAAATGGAAATATAACAAAAACAACAACAACAACAATTACAACAACAATTTATTATAACAACAACAACAACAACAACAATTACAACAACAATTTATTATAACAATTTATTATAAAAAAAATGTAAATATAACAAAATAATTATTATTACAAATTAACTATAAGTCAATAAAGTGTAAAAATTATTATTAGATATAACAATTATGAAAAATTTTAAAATGAAAGAAAGTAATTTAAGAAATTTTTTACAATTCGCTTTAATTTGATTTGCACCTCAAATAAAAATAAATTAAAAAATTTGTAAAATTATTTCAACAAATCAAATTAAAGCGAATTGTAAAAAATTTCTACCAAAATTTGAGAAAACAAATTTTAAATCTCGGAAATAAATTGAAAAAAATTAGGATAATAAAAAATTGGAGAAAATAATTGAAAATTGAAAAAAATGATTCAAAGTGAGAGAAATAATTAAAAATTTAGAAAATTAATTCAGAAAATAATGAACATGATTAAAAATTTAAGAAAATTAAGAAAAAATAGTATAAATTATTTAAAAATGGAGAAAATAATTAAAGTTTGAAAAAATAATTGCAATTACTTGAAACTTTTAAAAGTTAATTGCAAAAAAAGAGAAGAAAATAATTAAAAGTAGAGAAAATAAATGAAAACAGATAAACATAATTTAAAATTGAGAAAAACAATTTTTAATTTAAGAGAAATAATTGAAAACCTACAGAATATTGGTACATAAAATACAAGAAAATCGTAGATAGAATTGAAAATTGAATAGAAAAATGAAAATTTCAAATAAATAATTAAAAACTTTTTGGAAATTATGAAAAAAACGTAAGTAATTAAAAATAATAAACAAGTAATATAAATAATTGAAAATTGAATTAAATAATTAAATATGATTAAAAATGAAAAAAAAATAATGGGAAATTCGAGAAAAATATTTAAAAATTTTAAAGTTTAAGTTAATTTAAAAAAATAGGAATTATTAAAACTTGTGGAAAATAATTGAAAAATGATTTTAAAATTTCAAACTTGCAGACAATAATTGAAATATGATGAAAACAATGATAAGTTGAAAAAAATTTGGTTATTTGTCTTTTAATTATCAACTACTTTTTTAAAATTTCAATTTAAATCTTTAGTCTTCAATTTAATTCTTTAATCTTACATTTATTTATTTAATTTTCAATTATTTTCTTCAAATTTCAATTGCATTCTACGTTTTTCAATTACTTTATTCAAAATTCAATAATTCTCTCAATTTCTGAATTATCAAATTTTTTCTTGAAATTTCAATACAATTATTCAAATTCCAAATAATTTCTTTAATTTTCATTTATTTTTTAAAATTGTTTCCATTATTTTCAACAGTTTTGAATTGACAATTTATTTTTCTCCTTGAATTTGATGATTATTCATCAAATTAAAATTTTTTTTTCAAATGCCGATAATTTTCGTCAATATTTTATTATTTTTGTCATATTGTAATTTTTCTTTTAATTATCAATTATTTTCTTGGAATCAATATTTAATTTTTTAATTTCCAATTTATTTCTTCAATTTTTAATTACTTTCTTTAATTCTAAAAAATTTTCTTTTAATTTGCAATTATTTTTTTCAATTTCTAATGCAGTTATTAAATGTGCAATTACTTCCAACAATTTTTCCTATAATTTTCTTAATTTTTACATTTGCAATTATTTTCTTTAAAGTTTAATTAGATTTTCTTGTTTAATTTTTACAATTTTTTTTTCAGTTGTCTATTAATCTAGTCATTTTTTGAATTTTGTTTTCAATTGACAATAATTTTTGTAAATTTTCACATATTTTCTTCAATTTTGTTTATTTTTATAATTATTCTTTGATTTTTGAAATTATTTTGTTCAGTTGTGTAATAATCTAGTTATTTTTTGAATTTTGTTTTGAATTGTCAATTATTTTTGTCATTTTGTAATTTTTTTTTCAATTATCTTTTATTTTTTCGAATTTTAATTTAACATTGATCGAGAAAATTTGACTTAAATTGATAAATAAATAAAAAACTTAAATTCTTATAAATTCTCGATTAGAATTTTGGTCGGTTATATTCTCGTTCTGATTACCGTTCTCCAGGTAATATTACTTCTTCGCAACTCTAGAAATGACCACAAATGCACATTTGTATTGATCGCAGCGCAGGAGAAAGGTCCTGCGGCTGTTCCCTGAAGCTGAATCAAAGAATCCTCTTTGCCATCTGGTGGTACGAATTCGCATCACCTGCAGTAATCTGCAGCCTTCGCGGTCGATAGTTGAAGCTGGCAGTTTGTGCAATTTTTGGAAAAAAAAATGCTCAGTTAAAGGAAAAAATGCAAAATTTAGATGACTGATCGGCTGAGAGGTCGAGGACTCTGTCTGCTCGATGTCGGCAATTGATGGTACAGCTGCACTCGTAAATCGAGCAGTGTCCGATGGCCATTTATAAAACGTGGCTAATATTAATGAGCACGTATTTGCATGCAATAGGACCTCCACTTCTCGGCGGGATAACTCGCATAAAACGATCTTCTCGGCACTGAGCACTTGCGAGGACAGCTCGTACGTAAACGTAATTGGCGGCCAATTTATTTAAACGCGAGTTTAAAACTCGTTAGAGGCCAAGTTACCTACCTTACCGGTCGAGAAACTCACACCGGCAAACCAGTCCTTGGCGTCGAGGGGAAGTGCAATCTGCTCGATTGTTACGGCCATAAATGATAGCGATCTAGCGACGTTTCGCCTCGTTAAAAATCGCACACGCCACAAAAAATTGAATTAAAAAGGCACACAGCATATTGCGAGTTGTAAACCAACTTAAACATCATCACTGAACTCCCGAGTCGAAATTTTGAGGCTACTTTAACGCTACATAGTCCAAAATTTTTAGGAAATAGAGGTTTAAAGTAGAAGCAAATTCAATACAATTTAGCTTCTACTTTGGTGCTATTATTGGAAGAAATTTCCTGTTTCCGCGATGAGAGCGTTAAAGTAGAAGCTAATATTCAACTATATTAAGGCCTCTTTTAACGCTCAAAACCCCCTTTTTATTGATCTTCTAAAGCCTAAACAAAGAAAGAATCTGTTTTTGCGAATAAAACTGAAATTAATATGAATGAAATTATAAAAAAAAATACTAAATAAATATTCAAAATTCAGGCGCTTTTAGAATTCGTTACACTTAATGCACACAAGCTGGAAATAGTCTAAACTTACTAAATAAATTATTATAACGCAAGTGGGGATTCGAACCCACGACATAACGACCTACGCACTTATAATCTAACGCACTAACCACTACGCTACCGACGCTTATGAACTTCATATTTAACTTTCTCAGTGTCCTTATGATACAAATTACGAATAGTTTTTTTAGGACTTTTCAACAAAATTGTTACATATCGCCAATTTCTGAATGTTTACGGAGATTTTTATGTATTTTTCATTTGTTTAAACAATTTATTATTGTCAAGTTACAGGCTGATATTGATTTAAATCATTGAAGCATTTGCATTAAAATCATGATTGAAATAAAAAAAAAACTTTACAATTCTCCGGATGTCTAATACTGCATGTAAAAAATCACAAACCATAAAAAAAACCACAAATTTGTGGATAAATCTTAAAAATTTCAATTTTAATATTTTAATCTTTATAAAATTTAAATAATTGGGCTAATATAGATAATCAAAATACCTACGATTTACAAATTTTTGGTATGAAGATAGCAAAAAATAATATCAAATTTTTATATCTTTAGGTCATTATAATTTAAATAAATTCCAAACGTCAATAAACTCATATTCCAATTTTTTCAAACTTTTAAATGTCAATTAATTCAAATTTAAAGACACATTAGTTAATGCAAAATAATTAAATAATATTAATTATTTTTCATATTCACAATAATCCTTTTTTTAAGTCTTACAATATTTGTAATTCTTCTTTAGTTTCTAATTCAGTTTCTTTTTCGAAACTGTTTAAATTTTATCTTATAATTTCTTATTTTTACAAAATTTAAAGATTTTTTCTCCTTTTACTAATGATATTTTTTGTTGTTGTATTTGTCATTTTATTTTATTGATAAATAAATTATAAATAATAAATAATAATTATTATTTATTATTATTTCGTTGAGTTTCATAAGTTTTTTCATATTTTTAAAAATAAATACGCTTATTTTTTTATTAATGCACCTATTCAATTTGTTTTTAAATCTTGAATAGTTTTTGCGAGGTTTTTTGCAAACTTAGTACTTATTCTTTTATAGAATTTTTAGATTTTCTTTATTTTTCTAAATTTATTGTTGGACTTGCTTTCAGTGTAATATTATAAAAATGTTTTTGGTTTAATTTGCCCAAACTTTTTTTTTCTGAAGGATTTTTAATTTTCTTTTCTGGACTTTTTATATACATTTTTTTAATTTTATTTTCATCAATTTTAATTTTTTAAACAAATTATTGCTAGTAATTACTAATTCTTTACAAATACACCTAGGAAGATACAAATTTTTCCTAATTTTACAAATAAATTACTGGGCTCTGGTTAGAAAAATAAAAATTATTGACCATAAATTATTATTTTTATATTTTAAAACAATTTATTATTGTTAATTTATAACATTTAAAAACACCTAGCAAGTAGTAGTTTTTAAATTTGTTTACTTTTTATATTGAAAAAATAAGATATTTATCAAAATTAACAACAATTACCACTCAAAATTGTTTAAACAAATTATTGTTAATAACTGTTATTTTTTTACAAGTGCATCTAGAAAGATACACATTTTCCCTAATTTTACAAATTATTGGGTTTTGGTTATAGATTAAAATTTGTTCCTCTTAAGGGCTAATCAGAGGAACAATAATTGAAGAAAAAGTTAGTTTAACTCCCGTTTTTCTTATATGTTAAATAAAAAAGTATATTTCAATGGAAAAAATGACTGAGTTTCACTTGCAGGTTTAAAGTAGAATCAAAATTTTCATTTCTTTATAACTGGGAATGTGGAGCTGTAAAAGAGCTGCTAATTTTAATGATTGGAAAATTGAAACATGTGTATAGACGTAAAGTAGAAGAAAATATTATTATTAGAAGTAAAGAAGAGGCTAAAAATTAAGAAGTCGTTAAGTAGAAGCTTAAGTTCCTCATGAGCTTCAAAGTAGCTTCAAAATTTCGACTCGGGCTGTTTCATGTTCTAACTCTGAATTAGTCGAAATGTATTGAAAATGGATGATGTTATTGAAAAGTTGTCCAATATGGAGAGCTGATATAAATCATAATTTAAAAAAAAAAATTAATTATTTTAAATATACAGAATTAGAATATAAAATTTCCAAGTGTTTATTTGCAGGGCCGTAACTAGGGTGATTAGAGTACTTTTTTCAGGCAGCTCGAAGTTGATTATTATTATAAATGTTACTAATTGTAAGTACTTTATTAGACAAAAAGTGTTTATTTACTATATTTAAAACATCATTTCAATGAAACTTTTACAATCAATAAATATAAAAATTATTAATAGGAAGGAATAATTCGTTCATTTAGTAAAATTTAGTTTTTAAGTAAAAATCTCATCAATCAATTTATTTAAAAAATTTAAAGAAAATATTTAAAACTCGCTGAAATTGAATTTATAATTTTGGGGAGAATTCAATAATAATGAAAATAATTAGAATTTAAAGAACATTTTTGGTTAATGATAAAAATTGATTAAAATTGTAGCAATTAATTGAAATCATAATAGAAAAGAAATGTTAAAAATTAAAGAAATTTTTAAATAATTTTAAATTTATTATTTACAAAGCGAGGATTAATTAAAATTTTAATCAATGAAATTTCAAATTAATTGAAGTTGGAAGAATTATAATTGTATACCTATAATTGTAATTGTAGTCTTATTATCTCAGATATATTTTGTAATTCTTCCAATTCTTTTTTACAAATTTTTTTTTTTTTTCTTTAATTAACAATTATTTCTATCAATTATTTTTTATTAAAAATATTTTACAACTAATTTTTGTCTATTTAAATTATTTTTTGATTTCTTTTTGAATTTTTTTTACTATTTATCTCAAATTCTAGTTATTTTTCAATTTACAATTATTTTCATCATTCTGCAATTATTTCCTTTTATTATAACTATATGTTGTAATTTTTTCAATTATTTTTAACAAACTAAAATTATTGTCTTCATTTTTTCATTATTTTTATAACTTTGCAAATATTATCTCGGATTTTTTATTACTTTCATTATTCTTCAATTAGTTTTCTAGGTTTTAAAACATTTTTCTCAAAATGTAATAATTTTCTTCAATTTTCAATTATTATTGTTATCATTTTGCAATTAATTTCTTCAAATTTTAGTTATTCTCAAATTTTATTCCTCAATTAAATTCCTAAATTTTCAATTATTTATCTCATTTTTCAATTATTATTTTCAATTTTTATTTTATTTAAGTTATTGCATCCACTTTTTAAAGTTGTAATCATTCTTTAATTTTTTTTTCTCAAATTTCAAATACTTCGTCAATTTTTAAATATTTTTTTTTGTATTCTTTTCACAATTTTTATATTATTTTGAATCTTTGTTGATTAATTCCGAAAATTTCGATAATATATCTGAAATTTTCATGATTTTCTTTAATCAATTTTCGATTATTTCTATAATAATGTAAATATTTTCCTGAATTTAAAGTTCTTGAAATCATTTCGTAATACTTTTACTTTACAAATATTCTGTATTTTTTAAAATTATTTTTTTTTTATATTTTTTTATATATTTATATATATATATATATTTTTTTTTATTATATTTTTATTTTTTATTTTATTATTAGCAATCAATATCTACAAATTTCAACTATTTTTATCATTTTTCAAAAATTTTCTTCAATGATTCTCATTATTTTTCAATTTTTCCCCTAATTTTTAAATTCCAAATTTCTGCAAGTTTCAATTATTTTCTTCAACTTTTTCAAATAAAACTTTTTCAGTTTAAATTATTTCCTTTAATATCAAATTAGTTTCATTATTTATTAATTAACTTTCAACTTCTTTTGTCATTTTTCAATTATTTTTACAAAATATGAGTTGTGATTTTTGTATTTTTCAAGTATTTAAATGATGTTCTTGGATTTTTAATCACTTTCTTTTACATCAAATAAATTTTGTTATTTTCTCAATTTTTGTTCCTAAATTTCCATAATAAATTTTAGTTTCCAATTATTTTTATCCTTTTGTAAGTAGTCTTGTTTCTCAATTATATTCTGTTTACAACTTTTTTTTCAATTATTTTTAACAAACTAAAATTATTGACTTCAATTTTTTATTATTTTTATTACTTTGCAAATATTTTCTCGGAGTTTTTAATAACTTTCAGTATTTTTCAATTAATTTCCTAGATTTTAAATTAGTTTTCTCAAATTTTAATAATTTTCTTCAATTTTTAATTTTTTTTTTATTTTGTAATGATTTTCACAAACTTTTTATTACTTTGATTATTTGTTTATTAATTTGGAAAATTTACTCGAAATAAAATAATTTGTTAACTTTTGCGTTATAATAATTATGATAATTAAGAAACTCTTTAATTTAATATTCTTTTATTTTTTTTCTCCTCCGTCGGTCATAATTAAGTGTGCAGATGGCAAAAAGTTACAAATCTCCGCCCCTGATTAAGCATATTTTTTAACTTCTATTTTTCTAAGGAATATAGGGTAAGGGGCGCCAAAATATTTTTATCTCGCACCGGGCGCGAAAAACCTTAGTTACGGCTCTGTTTATTTGTAAGTATTTTATTTGTAAACTGAGAACATTTAATAAGAAATAATGAAAAATAAAACCACGGTGGGATTGAACCAACTTTAAATAGCTACTTTTTTTACTTCAAATTTTTTTATTACATTCGATTCAGGAGTCTAAAAGTAGTGTGTAAAATAATTTTTAGCGAAATTTAGAGAGCCTTTTTAAGAGAAAGTATTTTTTTTAATTAAACATTATTTCTTTAAAAATTAATTTTTATAAATAGATATTATGTCAAATAATTCATTAGGAAAACAGGTGGATTAGTTAAATAATTTTTTTTTTAAATTGTAGAATTTTATGGAAAATAGAAATATTGCAAATTAACTTAAAATAATAGTTTTTATTCTTTAAATATAATTAAAATCAGTATTTACAAATCCTAAAATTTATTTATTTATACAGATTAATGGGCTCTAGGCCCTTTGGTACATAAGTTCTTAACAATAAAATAGATATCAAAGTGAAAGAAAAACTAAATTAAATTATAAGAATTAAACATAAGAAATAAACTAAAAATTGAAATTGAAAATTGATCGTTAGGTTAAGGTATCGATGTTAAGAATATAAAATCAATATTATTTATGTTAGCATTAAAAATTTGGATAAATATAAAGTTTCTTATAATATTGCTTGTTAAAAATATTGATTTGTAATGTTATATGAAGAAAGAGATATAATAAGCAACAAATTTTAGGTTTGATTTGTGATTTTTAACATGAAAATACACATCCAAAATATTTAATAGAAACTGATTTTGATTAAGCAAAATTAAAAAGATAACAATATTATCAAGGTAAAACTATCACTGAACATAACCTAAAACATAACCTTCACGAGTGTAGGCAAAATTTGTCCGTAAACTTTCTCTTAAAATAATAAATATTTTGACACAAAACTTTGTAGAATTACTTAAAATATCATTAAGAAGGTCTCTTAAACACAAGTTTGTCTAAATTTTGTTTTAAAACTAATTTTTTTGATTTTCCGAAAAGCAGGTAATTTTTTAAAAAATTAACTATAAGGAAAAAATTAGACACACTTGGGTCTGAGAGACCTTATTAATGATATATTTTAAGTAATTCTAAAAAGTTTGGTGTCAAAATATTTATTATTTTAAGAGAAAGTTTACGGACAAATTTTGCCTATAATCGTGACGTCATTCTCCATCACATGCCCTTAATTTGCAATATTTTATTTTTACATCAAATTCTACCATTTAAAAAAAATACATTATTCTACTAATTAACTTTTCGTAATGAATAAATCAATGTAATATCTATTTATCAATTTTTTTTTTAAATCATTTTTTAACACAAAAAATTACTTTTTTTAAAAACGGCTCTACGAATTTAGCTATAAATTATTTTACACACTATTTTTACGCTCCTGCAATTTAAAGTTGGTTCAAGCCCACCGAGAAACATTTAATCAGAAATCAAATTATTTCGAATAAATGAGAAAATTTCAAACAAATAGCTTCAAATTCATAATTGCAAAATTAAGAAAATTAGATAAAAGCAACGAAAAAATCATAAATTATAAAAAAAAACGTAGAACGATAAGAAAACTGTCTATTAAGGGAATGAGAAAATTTTTTTAAATAAAAGAAGTTATGGATATTATTAAAGAAATAAATAAAATTTAAAAAAAAACAACACAGGAATAAAACAGTGTCATAAAAATGTATAGAAACTCTTTTCAAAAAATTAAACTGTTTACGAACATTTTTTTTTAGTTAAAAAAAATAAATAAGATAATTCAAAATATTGTTAAATTAGAAATTAGAGAACTAGTTTACAAAAAAATGAATACAAAAAGAATGAATAAAATTTTGGAAAATTTAAAAAAAATTCTATGAAATAGAACGATTTTAAAATGTGAATATTTAGTAGAAGATTAAATTTACATAATATAATATGAAAGAATAAATGTTTTCAGAAAAGTAGAAAAATGAGAAATATAAAATATGTAGATAAGAACATCGAATAAATGTTTTCAAAAATTCGTAATTACAAGTTAAAAGAAGGAAAAATGTTTCTAAGAAATAGAAAAATGATGACAAAGTTGAAGAATTAATTAACGCTAGGAGGGACTAAACAAATTGTAAAACATCAAGAAAATTAAATACATAGAAAGAAAATTGAGAAATGTTTTAAAAAATTAGTATTAATAAAAAAATGTATATATAAAGACAAATAAAAAGTCTTTAAAAGAAATTTAAAAATTCTTTAAAAATAAAAAAAGTTAAAGAAAATTAAACCAATAATATTTTTATAATATAACACTCAATACAAGATCAACAATAAATTTAGAAAAATATAGAAAATCTAAAAATTTCATGAAATTGTCAACATTTTTTAGAGAGTAAAAAAATTTGCTTATAGAGGAGGCAAAGAAATGGGAAAATGAAAAAAAGGAAAAATTTTATTTCGTGAAAAATCGACACTAATTCTAGTAATTTCCGGGAAAATGTAAACTTTATATGGATCGTTAGTTAATTTTTTCGAAACATGCGACGCTATTTTTTAATTCTCGATAATTAAATTTGCACAACTGAAAGTTACGAAGTAACCTATTTTTTGCATTGAAGGTAAATTTTCATTTTTTGCACTGCACGGCGTGGAATCTTGTATGAAATAGGACAATAGCTGTATTATAATTCTATATTACATTGAAATGTAAATTTAGAAACTGTTATCGAAAAGAAAGTTTTTTAACATATTTTTTGGTTTTTAAATTAGGTTATAGATTTTAATAAAGTTATAGCAGTAAAATAGAATTTTTTTATATTTTAACTTTTTGCATTGTTGAAAAATTTCTGCAATGTTGAACACTTTTATGCAAATATTTAATATTATTTCTGTATGTTGTACAAATTTCTGCAATGTTGAGCACTTTTTTTTAATCTTAGATATACTTCTGTAATTTCAGAGTAAAGTTTTATTAAATTTTTGATACATTTTTTAAATGTAGAAAAAAATGTGATACATCAACAAAATTCTGGCACAAGCTAAAGTATTTCTGCAACCATTTCATTTTTTTCTGTAAGGTTCGACACATTTCTGCAAACGTTACATAAATTTATGTAATTCACGACATATTTCTGGAAACATATTAGACGCTTTTGACAACGTTTGAAATATTTCAGGAATATTAGATGCAGTTTTCTAAAAATATTTCGGATATATTTCTGCAACTTTGTACAAATTTCTGCAATGTTGGACACATTTTTGCAAATCTTAGATATATTTTTGTAATGTTTCACATATTTTTGAGAATATTAGACATATTTCTGCATATATTTATGACGATTCTTCAATGTGGAAGACATAATTTCAGTGACTTTTTGATACATTTTTGCAATATTGAATATATTGATAAAACATCAAACACATTTCTGCATGTAGGGTGAAAGTACAAATTTATGCAATATTGGATAATTTCTGAAAATCTGAAATATATTTTTGCAATGTTGTAAATTGTTTTTTTTTACAAATTTGAAAATTTTTCTTCAAATGTTTAAAGTACAAAAGAATTGAATGTCAATTCAATTCCAAACTTGTTCAATTGAAATAAATAAAGCAGGCGGAAAAATTAGCTGCATTTAAATCTTATCTTAATGTTTTTTCTGTGATCGATGAAGTTTTACGCAGAATAAAAATATATGCTTTTATTCTGACAAGAAATAATGTCGTTGTAAAGACTCTACCGTCGTTTTTGTTTTCAAGTTCACCTTGCAGTTTAATGTTCATCATCGTTGGCACAAAGGACTTGTCCTGTTAGGAAGCAGACTCATTGCGAAATGTCACGGCCATGAATAAAAGAAAACGCATGCTTCAGTAAATTTATTATAACGAAATGGTTTCAGATGGAATTTTATCGTTCCGTTCACCATAAATCGTGTGTACTTTCTGCAAGAATAAGTTTTGGAAAGCAATATAAGAAAAGAGACATTTTCGTTGTTGCGGAATTTATTTTTCAGAATTTTGAAATAGTTCTGATCTTAGGCATTTCGAGGAATATGATGCAGAATTACGTCACTGTGAAAGCTATACGGTTTCGACATTTTTGTCCGCCATCTTGGATCCGACATTTTGATTTTCGAAAATCTGAAATTAGATTCGTGATTAGCAACTAAAAAAACCTCTGGATACTGAGTTTAACAAAGATTCACTTTTTAAACTAGAATTTTAGTTTTTAATTTACTTTTTAAAAAGTTTTTCGACATATTGGGTCGAATTTTGGTCGCCATTTGGGACTTTTTAAAATGTTATTTAATTTTGTGAATTGTTCATCACAAAAAATGTTTAAGACCTGAAACAAGTTGTCCAATAAACTTTATCTTTGTGTTTTAAAGCAAAATAACATTTTTGTTGTTGTAGTTAAACAGTAAACAATTTAACTGAAATGTAATCAGAAACAGTTTTCACTTTGTTTACTTTCGATAGCTACGAAGTTAAAATTTAGAAATTTGAAAATTTATGATAATTTCAGACTTTTTGGTATTGTTTTTCGAAACTTGCTATTCAAGATTTTTAGAGGTTGATAATAGAGTTGTTTAGATCAAAGTTTCCAAATTCAAAATTATGGATCATTTTTATTTGAACCGATTCAATTAAAATACTGTCTATTCAGTTTTTGAGAATTTAACAATTTCGTTTAAATCTTGCTAATGGGTAATTTTATCTGAAATAAGCTTCCCGAAATTTAAAATGGCGGATTCAAAATGGCGGATGGATTTTTAAAAAATCGTTTGACTTCTATAAAATTAAGTATCTTATTATGTACTGAAAAAAATGTTTAGTCATATCAACAAAAATTTAGTTGAGCCAACCAAATTTTTGTTGCTATGACTAAACATTTTTTTCAGTGTGGTTTTTGCGGTCACTGGTTAAGAATCTTAAAATTCTAAATTGTAAAAAACATTTCTGTAAATTTAAAATGCTAATCCAAAATGTTGGAAAATTTTTCAAAAATTGCTTTATTTCTATGAAACTTGAGGACGCTGGTTATGAATCTGAAGTCACTTTTCATAAATTCATAAATTAAACACTATCAGCTAAAATTTGTTGAAGCGACTTTTAAATAAACAATTTTGTTTTGTCTAATCCGAAGAAAGGAAAATCACGAATTTCTTTGGAATTTAATAATTAAAGGCTGTGGGGTGTTTTAAATAATAAATCCCAATTTTTTTCCTCATTGTAACTTTGTAAGATAATATTCCAAAAAATAATGAAACAATACAACAAACATAAAATTTATAACCTATAATTAAAATTCTTATTCAATTATGAATATGAAAAAAGCCTTTTTCTAAAGTTTAGAGAAAGGTGTGTTGAGTCAGTTGATAAGTGGGCATTCGAAGAATATTGAGTACTTGTCGATGCTGGAAACGGGAGGAGAGAATGACGAGTTGAAGATAATAATGGGTGGTTTCGAAAAGGTGAATGAATGAGTGGCAGCTAACGTGTAAACAAACAAGTATCAATGCATCTAAATTGAAACATAAAACGAAATGAATGAGCCCATAAATACTTAAACTTAATGGTAGGGTGCAGGTAAGCTATTGCTTGGCGATCGTTACTTATGCGGTTTGCGAATCGAACGAGCACTCTACCTTTGTGAAAATACACTAACTCTGGAGAAAACATATCTTCCATTAGGAAGATCTACATCGGCACATTTTCACTTTATTGAATCAGTTTTAAACAAAGACACATATTTGTATTTATTGTACATGTGCATCGCACTTATTTGTCACCTATCTAAAAAATTTCAATGTCTAAAAATCTTAATTTTTTGTCGGGAGATAAAACTGAACTTTACCAGATTTAAAAAAAGATAATCTTGAAAAAGAAAATAAAATAAAAATGTCAAATATATTTTAGCAGCACGTAAACCCAGAAAAAGTTAAATCTCAAAATTTGCAGTAAAAATAATTCCATTTTTAAATGTTAAAAATTTGTATGTAAAAATGTATAAACTATCACTGTTAAAAAAGATTTGAAAATTCGGTAAGTTTTCATTAACATGTGTTATTGCATTTTAAACCAATGCAGGTTTGAAAAAAAATTCAAGAACATGGTATTGAAAATTCAAAACTTTTTTCAAAATGGCTGCGAGTGTATCATATGACATATTAAGTGATGTTAAATATTAACTGAAAGATTAAAATAACAAAATCACCTGACAATTAATATACAAAATTGTTAACTTCTATAAAAATGTAGATTTTATGGTCGCATCGCATGTCTTAAATTTGATGTTTTTAATGAGAGAAACATAACCTGAAAATTTGTAGTATTTCAAGTATTTGAATTTTCATTAACATGCTATTCAATTTTAAACATGTTTTTAAAATTTCAATACCGAATTATTGAAAATTTAGTAGCACGAATTGTGAAAAAATTCATAATTTGTGAAGCACCATGTACATTTTTTAGGTGAAAATTATATGTTCACTTCATGACTACTTTGCTTCCACGTAACTAAGGAAAAAATGTGCTTCTTCATAGAGAAAGCAATTTTAGAACATGTAAAAATAATTTAAAATTTATTTTAAAAAAATTTTGTTTCTTAAAAAATAAACAAGGGTATTAATTTACTCATTTTTGACATATTGATCATTTCGTTTTTCATTGTAGAATATTAATTCTAAAAAAACCATAGCTAAAAAATGACAATTAGAAAGTGAAAAATAAAAAAAATTAAAAATCTCTATTATTTCTACGATTTTCAGGGATATATGATTAAGTTCTAAAATTAATTATTTAGAACATTTATTACATAGAATTTCAATAGGAAGAACGAAGAATCCACTTTTAGTCGAAATTTCCCATTTTGAATATATTTTCAATCGAACATAAATTAATCCGAATTTTGACCTAACAGAATTTTTAGGTCACCGAATTCATATTTAACAGAATTTTCATTTTATCCAAATCTTTATTACCAACTTTTCATTTAAAAGAATTCCAATTTAAACGAACTGTAATTTAGAAAAACTTATATTTAACAGAAATTTAGGTTAATCGAATTTTTAAATACCAGAATATTCATTTGTCCAAAATTGTATTAGTATGAATTAACATTTGATAGAAAACTTAAAATGCAGAATGTTTATATGACCGATATTGCAAATAACAGAAAAAGTATTCGACAGAAATATTTTGGCGCGAATTTTGAAATTGACCAATCAGAAAATCTGAAGAAAATTGCAATCAGTCAATTTCAAAATTCGTGTCAAAATATTTCAGTCGGATACTTTTTTGGACATTTGCAATTTCGGTCAAATGAATATTCTGCATTTTAAGTTTTCTATCAAATGTCAATTTGTACTAATACAATTTCGGACAAATGAAGATTCTGTCAAAAGAATATTCTGGTATTTAAAGATTCGATTAACCTAAAATTCTGTTAAATTAAAAAATCTTCTAAATTAAAGTTCTTCTGAATTAAAATTAGTTGAAATTGAAATTCTTTTAAGTAAAAAGTTGGTTAAAAGGATTTTTGTAAAATAAAAATTCCGTTAAATATTAATTCGGTGACTTAAAAATTCTGTTAGGTCAAAATTCGGATTAATTTATGTTCGATTGAAAACAGATTAAAAAATGTGCAATTTCGAATAAAAGAAGATTCTTCTTAATAAAATACTATGAAATAAATATTCTAAATTTTTAGGAAAAGTTTCTCGTTATGAATAATGGGTTCCATATTGTTTATTTTAAGTACATAATTTTTTCAAATGCTTACCGTTTTGTACAATAAAAATATTGTTCACAAATTTGTACCATTTTTTGCGCACGGGATAATTGTTTACACGAAATTAGGTTTAATATATAATTTTTTTCGGGTGGGGGGGGGGGGGTGGGTCGTTTTTTGTTATAAATTAAGGGTCTCGGATCTTTTTAGAGTACTTTTTTGGATGCTCTGTGGTCTTACTGTCAGTGTTCACCGTTTTATCCAATAAAAATATTGTTCTCGATTTTTGTGTATTTTTTAGTATTTTTTTAAACGGGGGGTCACTTTTCTCATTACAAGCGATCAGTTTTGAATCGTTTTAAACTTATTTTTAAACTTTAGTAGACGAAATGCTTACTGTTTCAAACAATAAAAAAAATGTTCAAAAATTTTGGTACACATTGATAATTTTTTTTATTTATTGGAACCCCTTTTTGGTTATAAACGATGAGCACAGGAACGATTTAGGGGACGAAACCTTTTTTAAAGCTTTATGAGATTAATGTTCACTATTTGATATTACAAAAATATTTTTTTTCCATTTTTTGTTATAAATGATGGGTTCTTGATCGCTTTTGAGAATAAAATTTTTGTTAAAGCTTTAGGGTCTCAATATCTACTACACTACTAGCCAAAATTGTGGGATCACTTACTACAATGGGATGAAAAACATGAGCGTCTTAAATATTGATAAATTTGTCAGATATTAACGAATTGAAATTTTTTATAAGTCATTGTAAAGCTTATAAAATTTGCCGTTAAATAGTCCTAAATTGAAGTTTTTTTGATTAACAGAAACAAAGATTCAATGTGATAAAGACATGTGAATTTTTCGTTTTTGTCGATTTTCATTGTTCAAGTTTGGTATGCTGCATTTTCTAGAAAAGTAATTGGAAAATTTTGAAATTAAGCTAACTCAAACCTTGAACTATTAGCTTTAAAATAAGCCAAAGAAAATTAAAATATTTTAATTGGTTCAAAAGTTATAAGTAAATGTGTATAAAGAACAAAATGCCACAATTCCCTTGTTTCCTCCCCACTCCGTCTGTCTCCACTAGAATCGTTGCGTTTTTTCGTATCATACATTTACTTATAACTTTTGAACTAGTCAAGATATTTTAATTTTCTTTGGCTTATTTTAAAGCTGCAAGTTCAAGGTTTAAGTCAGCTTGATTTCAAATGTTTCCAATTACTTTTCTAGAAAATGCAGCATACCAAACTTGAACAATGAAAATTCACAGAAAACGAAAAATTTACCTGTCTTTATCACATCGAATCTCCGTTTCTATTAATTAAAAAAACTTCAGCTTAGGACCATTTAACGGCAAATTTTAGAAGCTTTACAATGGATTATACAAAATTTTAATTTGCTAATATCTGACAGAGTTATCACCATTTTAAGATTGTTATGTTTTTAATCCCATTTTTGTAAGTGGTTCCACAATTTTGTCCGGTAGCGTATTTTATGCAACATAAAAATTATTTGCCTCTATGTTTTTTTACATTTTCTATGTAAGGGTAAAAATCGGGGAGTTATTGCATTTTATTTTATGACAAAATTGAGACTCACCTGACAAACATTAGACTGCAACTGATTTTCTCCATTTTTTGTCAATGCTCAGAAATTTATTCTGAAACAAAAAAAAAATCAACATATAGTTCCAGTTCGTATAGTTTCTAAATTTAAATATTCTTCTTTTCATTGAAATAAAAATGAAAGAAATCGTATAATATATCTTGACTGATGGTTTTATAGACCTCGTTACAAGAATAATGTATAGTTTCCTGTTATTAATTGAATTAACAATACGAAGTGTTTTTCTAATTGAATTATGTGTTGTAATGGTTTTTTGATAAAATTTATCACAAATTTGTTATCTAAAAGAGTCAAATGTCGAAACTTTGTATATAAATGCAGTCATTGGACGATGTACAGGTTGATATTCATCAGAAAAAGAGCTATGAAAGATTTACTCATCCTGGGGTACAATCATTTATTGTGTTATAAACTGAGGTTCTTTGTTCTGATGTCATCATGAGGCAATTTTTTATAACTTGGAATGCATCGGGCAATTAAGGAGGTCAGCGAAAATTGAATTTTTGATAAAGTAAGGGGCAGAAAACAGCAAGAAATTGATATGTAAATAAGCAATTATTCTTCAAATGAAATATCAATTGAGAGATTATATATTATCAAAAAAAGGAAATTGTAACCATGAATTATGTGGTAATAATCATTTATATAAAAGAACTAGAAATTATTACATCATTTTTCACAATTAGATTATTTAGATTATTTTTAATATTTTGTTAAATAATATTGTTTGATATTATTCTGAATTACAATACAATGTTGCTTTATATCAAATTATAATTTTTATTGACATTTAAAATTGATTGGATAACACTAAAAATTCTTCCTCCTTGACAATATGGCAGGCATTTTAGATTTATAAATAGATGGTTATTCTTATCTGAAGCTACTTTCGTCTCCGACTGGATGGATTTTTCCCAAAAATAAATTCTGAAGCAAGAAAGTTGCAAAATGAATATTCGCAGAGTACAATGTCTTTCATTAAGAAACACTTTAAGCGAATATATTTTACTGACGTCAGTTCAGAACTTGTTTTTATTCCTTTCTCTGTTAAATTTATAAAGAACGGAATTTTTATAATATAATAACATTTTGTTTTTCTAGATTTATTAAAAATAGTTTTGTATTTTTTATATTTAATAAAAAGGGAATTTTGATTTTTAATTTAGAGAAAAATTATTTTTTCAAGTACATTTAATAAACATTATATTCCCGGACAAAAGTTATCTTTTTTAGCCTCAAAACAAATTACTTTTTTGGCCTATAAAAAAAGATAAATTTTCCCAACTTCAATGACAAAAAGTGGCCATGTTATCTAAGAGTTGACCTGACTTCCAGCGTAATATTCTTTCATCACTATTTGAGGAAGTTTTTTGGAAATTTTCAAATTTATTCATTCATAAATGACAGAGATATACCACTTTTACGAAAACTTTCGTGATTAAATAGAAACGACGTGACGCCTAGATTTCTCCCGGAGCGCCTGAAATCAGGCAATACGCTATACAAGTAGTTCGATGTGAAGCGTAAACACGAGGAAAAACATGGCGTCGCGTCATCTTGAATGAAGCACGCCTGCTTTCGTAAAATTGTTATATCTTTGTTATTTATAAATGAATCAATTTGAATTTTTCCCAAAAATGCCTCTTAAAATTTTGGTAATTAAAGTTTGATGTGCACTACCGGCTAAAATTGTAGGACCACTTACAAAAATGGGATTAAAAACATGACCGTATTAAAATGTTGATAACTCTTCAAAATATTAACGAATTTAAATTTTCCACAGGCCATTGAAAGCTTATCAAATTTTCCGTTAAATGGTCCTATTTTAAAGCTTTTCTGATTAATATACAAGGAGATTCAATGCGATAAAGACAGGTGCATTTTTCGTTTTTGGTGAATTTTCATTGTTCAAGTTTGGTGAGCTGCATTTTCTAGAAAATTAATTGAAAAATGTTGAACTTAAGCTAACTTAAACCTTCAATTATAAGCTTTAAAATGATCCGAAGAAAATTAAAATATCTTGACTGGTTCAAAAGTTATAAGTAAATGTATGATACGAAAAGACGCAACGATTCTAGTGGAGACAGATGGAGAGGGGAGAAGACAAAGGAATTGATGCGTTTTGTTCTTTATACACATTTACTTATAACTTTTGATCCTGTCAAGATATTTTAATTTTCTTTGGCTTATTTTAAAGCTAATAGTTCAAGGTTTAAGTTAGCTTAATTTCAAAATTTTTCAATTACTTTTCTAGAAAATGCAGCATACCAAACTTGAACAATCAAAATTCACAAAAAACGAAAAATCCACCTGTCTATTAAATCTCCGTTTCTATTAATCGAAAAAGCATGAAAATAGGACCATTTAACGGAAAATTTTATAAGCTTTCCAATGGTTTTACGAATAATTCTAATTTTCTAATATTTAACAGATTTATCAACATTTCAAGACGGTTATGTTTTTAATCCTATTTTTGTAAGTGGTCCCACAATTTTGTCCGGTAGTGAATATTATATTATTATTTAATAAAAATTTCAATAAATTTGTGATTTCTTTAATATTTATACTCAATTCCATGTGCTTATGATGCAATGGTAAAATCGTAAAAAGAAATAAGTATAAAGAACTACACGCAACAATTTTATTGTTTCCTCCCCTCTCCTCCGTCTGCACAAACTAGAATAGTTGCGTTTTCTCAAATCATACATTTTCTTATAACTTTTGAACCAGTCAAGATATTTTAATTTTCTTTGGCTTATTTTAAAGCTAAAAGTTCAAGGTTTAAGTTAGCTTAATTTCAAATGTTTCAAATTACTTTTCTAGAAAATGCAGCTCACCAAACTTGAAGAATGAAAATTCGCCAAAAACGAAAAATTCACCTGTCTTTAGCATATTGAATCTCTGTTTATATTAATCGAAAAAATTTTAAAATAGGACCATTTAACGGAAAATGTTATAAGCTTTCCAATGGTATTACGAAAAATTCCAATTTTCTAATATTTAACAGAGTTATCAACATTTCAAGTCGGTTATGTTTTTAATCCCATTTTTGTAAGTGGTTCCACAATTTTGGCCGGTAGTGTATATATGAATTAAATAGCATCAGTCAGGATCAATTACAATAATATTCTAATTGAAATTTGTACACATGTAATAAAACTTTGGTTCAGTTCAAAATACTCCATCATGTGATTTCTAAAAAAATTCATCTCTTTTCACTTTCTCCCCTACATATTTTTATTCCTCTTCATCCACCATTTTTAATGCTCCATTTTGCTTTAACAACCATTTTAGCCTCATTTGGATTCATTTTTATATCCTATTAACCCTTCATTTCGGATACATCAATAAAAATTTACAAACAAATTTAGATTCAATTCTTACAGAAGAGTATTTCGAGTGTGTAATAACATTCGAAGTATTATTGAACCGATCATTTGTTAATTTCACATTCAATCCTTTCTAATCTATACCATTTTGTACACATGTAACAATAATACCCAATGTAACGCAGTCCTATTCACTATTCAGTGACTGAACAAGGTTAATTTGCAATTCAAAGATCTGCAACTAAATCCACATCTATAAATCGAAAAGTGGAGAAAGGTATCTGTTAGGGTGGTATGAAGGGACACTTTTAAAATGAGAGGGGAGATGCTTGGGAAAGGACCGAAGGGAGTTTGCCAAGGTGGAGCAAAAGTCAGTGTCCACCATAAATCTTGATCTTTCCTCGATTGGAAGAGTAACGAGATCATTGTTTCGCAAGAAGGGCATACCAGTTGTGTCCGGCACCCACTTTTCGAGACAGTATTCAGCCTTTGCTTAGATATTAGTCTCAGCAAGCGTAGATGCAGGTCCTAACGGCTCCGTAAGGAATTGCTAAAGGGAACAATGAAGGACCATTTCACCGCACAAAAAGAAACAAAGAATGTCTTTATGAGATAGTGAGATTAGTTTGTTCCAGGTAGTTGTGGACGCCTCTTCGTTATCATTGTAATCTACCGTGTGCATAGTGAATATTGCATGAGTTGGTACCAAGGTACAAAAGATAGAACCTGCCAGAAGCCATTTTTTGTATCTAATCCCATTTAAAATCATCAATTTTTAGGTAGTTCATTGGTTTGGTTCGCTTCTTTAGTCCTACCATTTTGAACAATGTCAGAAAAACTGCGATCATGTTGCTTCTTCATAGAGGAAGTATTTTGAAATGTTCCTTATTGCTTTAATACCACTGAAGGAGTCTAAAAATATGATAAAATTTTTTTCAGGTGAGTTACACTACCAGAGAAATTGTAGGATCATTTACAAAAATGGGATTAAAAATATGACTGTCTTAAAATGTTCATAACTTTGTTAGGTATTAGCGAAATAAAATTTTTTATAGACCATTGGAAAGCTTATAAAATTTTCCGTTAAATGGTCTTAAGTTAAAGCTTTTTCGATTAACACAAACGGAGATTCGATGTGATAGAGATAGGTGAATTTTCATTGTTCAAGTTTGGTATGCTGCACTTTCTAGAAAAGTAATTGGAAAATTTTAATATTAAGCTAAACTAAACCTGGAATTATTAGCTTTGAAATAAGCCATAGAAAATTAAAATATCTTTATTGGTTTAAAAGTTATAAGCAAATGTATGATGCGAGAAACCGCAACGATTCTAGTGCTCGCTCCACTGTTGGCTGCTTAATACATGTCAAATAGATGGAGAGGGGAGAAAATAAAGGAATTGTGCGTTTTGTTCTTTATACACATTTACTTATAACTTTTGAACCAATCAAGATATTTTAATTTTCTTCTGCTTATTTTAAAGCTAAAAGTTTAAGGTTTAAGTTTGCTTAATATCAAATTTTTTAAATTAAATTTTTAAAAAATGCAGCTCACCAAACTTGAACAATGAAAATTCTCAAAAAACGAAAAATTCATCTGCCTTTATCACATTGACTCTCCGTTTCTATTAATCAGAAAATCTTCAAAATAGGACCATTTAATGGAAAATTTGATAAACTTTCCAATGGTCTGTGGAAAATTTTAATTTGATAATATTTGGAAGAGTTATCAACATTTTAATACGATCTTGTTTTTATTCCAATTTTTATAAATGGGCCCACAATTTTCTCCGGTAGTGTATAAATAAGTCGTAATTCCGACTTTTTGGTAGTCTGTTTACTTATACGTATTTTAACACGCTGATTACGAATACAGAAATAAAAAGTGGCTCAAATTTGATTGTGATGCTGAAAACTTTTAAAGGATTACATACGACAAGCAGCGCCAAAAACGCGCAAAAAGAAAAACTATTTTTAGAAGGGACGGCAATAAAATAATAAAAATAACTTTTAGACATTGTTTATTACTATTAAAACTGTATAAAAAAATTTGTTTTGTTTCTGTTTTTAAAAACTAATACATCAAAAATAATTTCCATAAAAAAGGTTGCTTCACGGTCGCCATAATTTCTACTTAAAATGTTGATGAATCTGCAGAACGCAAAAAATTTCTTGTAAAATAAAGTTGTAGTTTTAATTTGTCGAGCTGTATTTTTGAAATTCGAAAAATTTGTCAATTTACGGCAATGTAAAAAAAGTGTGTAATTCGTGTCATAAATGTCACTCTTTAATTATGTAATTTTGTATTACATACTGTTGGATACTTTTTTGGACATCTGCAATTTCGGACAAATGAACATTCTGTCAAATGAATATTCTGATGTTTAAAAATTCGATTAACCTAAACTTAATTATGTAAAATAAAACTTCTTCTAAATTAAAATTCATTTAACTTGGAATTCTTTTAAAGGAGAAGTTGATTAAAAGGATTTCTGTAAAATGAGAATTCTGTTAAATATAAATTCGGTGACTTAAAAATTCTGTTAGGTCAAAATTCGTATTTATTTATGTTCGATTGAAAATATATTCTAAATGTGAAATTTCGACTCAAAGAAGACTCTTCCTAATAAAATTCCATGAAATAATTATTTTTAGGACGTTTTTCACTTTTTTTGCATTTTTTTCGTAAACTATTGATTTTCAGAAAAAAAATGTTCACTGCATAAAATGAGTATCTCAATGAATTCTACAACTTTTGTTGGAAATATTTTTTGAAATACTTTTTATTTAGAGAGATAAATATTAAAAGATTACATATTCTTATAAATATTAAAAGGAAAAATATAACGCGAAATTTAATAAGACTTTTTCGCAGATTTAAAATGTTACAACACATAAAAGTGTTTCTAATTTCAATTGAAATGTAAAAATCTAAATCGAAAATTATTCATGCGACACGAAATATGAGAGATAAATTGTCAAGTTTCACAGCTCAGACGACAAGAGTCACTATCTTTGAGACTTTAGTCTATTGATAGCTTCTAATGTACAGTTATAAAAAAAAGTAAATGCCACTAAACGTGACAGTAACAGCCCACTAAACTTGTCGATAAATTTCATTCATTGAAAACAAAAATTTGAATCAGAATTACATATATCCTAAAATCATAATGACAAAAATCTCTAATACCATTTCCGCAAAGTATGTGTCAAAAACTGTGAATTCGATTTTTATTATTATTATGCTCCTTCTTAATATGACTAAATTCTCGGTTCCGAGAATTTTTGGACAACATTAATGCGTAAAAATTAATTTTTAAGAAATTAATATTTTTTCTAATAAAAAACTTATTTGCGAGTTATTAATTTTTTAATGATATTTAAATTTGAATTAATATTTTTGTCCACTCTATTATTTTTAATTAATGAACATTTTACAATATAAATTGCATTTTAGAAACTAGAAACGAAATATTGACTTAATGTCTTGATTTTTTTTAATGCAGGTTAAATAACAAAGAATATTAATTTTACAGCAGGTTCAGATAAATATACGTTTAAAAAGAAATTATTATACAAAAGAAAGTAAAATTCGAAAATGTCAAGCTAACCTATAAAATTCTGTATGTATTTAATTTTTAACTTTTAGTGAGATTTATAAGTAGAAAAAAAGTTTGATAAGTTTAAAACTAAAAGATGAGGTTGTTCATTCGATTATAAAAACCTTTTTTAAATTTGGCAGATGCTATTGATAATTGTAAAAATACCTTTTGCAATCTTTAGGAAACAATGTGAGTATAACTGCAAAAATTTGACTCAAAGTTAGCACATAAATTTTTACACAAAAACACCTTGTATTTCATATTTATATTTTTTGAATCACTTTAAATTGTTAACTTTATAACTAATTGCGAAAATAATATGTTATTGAATATTTGGTTGTAATTAAACAAATGATTGAAAAATATATAAAGAGTAGCTGACAGCTGTATCTCGAGAGCTGGCGCCACCTGGTGATAAGAAAGAGAAACATGTTGAAATTCGAGGCTTTCCTTGCAGTTAACTTATTTTCGTACCTATTTTTATTGAATATTTTTTCTTTCTATTTACTATTTTCTATTAAAAATTGTTTTCATCGCACTCTTAATAAAGAAAAGTTCTAAGTTTGCTTTTTTATAAGAGTTTTAACACAAATTGTACACAAGGTTTGATTTTCAGTGAAAAATTAGTATCTGAAAAATTTCTATTTATTTAATAATACATTTCAAAACAAAATTGTTTGATAAAAATTTTTTATAATAAAAGAAAATTTATTTTCGGACTTTTTGAACAAAACTGCAAAAAAGAACTTTTATTATTTTTTTTAATAGCACGTTAATTTAATTTTTTTAAATACGTATTTTAACAAAAAATATGATATCGCTTTCTAAACCTGAAGTAGTTAAAATTTCTTAACGAATTTTTAGTCGAATTTCACTAATAACTTTGGGAAAAACTTAAAATTCACTAATTGAGAGACTAATTCAGATAGTTTAAAAAAGAATTACGAATTTGAATTAGAAACCGATTTCTTATCAAAACAAATTTACAGATAATGTGTTTAATTATGTTAAAATATTTCAAATTCCAATTCCTTTACAAATAACAAAAATTTATTTCCGCTTATAATTTTAAACATCGCGTTGATAAATTACATTGTTAAACATTTTTACTAGTTTTTCTGTGACAGAAATTTTTTCTGGAATCTTTATATATTTTACTTTTCAGAAATATGTTCAAGAAAAATTGAATATATTTTATCAATTTTAAAAAGTATTATCAAATTTAACAGCCTTGCATAAAATTTATTTAAGTAGCTCAATTAATTAAAAATTCTAAATTTTCTGTAAAATAAGACAATCTAACCAGGCCTCACAAACCGTCCCCTATTTCCCCTAAATGTCCCCTATTTTGCGATTGGTCCCTAAAAGTCCCCTATTCAGAAAACTTTACCCTAAAACCCCCTTTTTTCACAAAAGTATATTTAAAGTCAAATTTCAATTATTTTCAATCTTTTCTGAATTTTTATTATTTTTTCAAACTTCAATTATTTCTATCATTTTTAAATTATTTTCTCCAATTTGTCATTTATAAAATTATTTTTCAATGAATTTTCTGAATTTTCAATCCTTTATCTCAGATTCCAATTCTTTTCTTCAATTTACAATTATGTTTATCATTATTTCTTAATTTCTTCCTACCATTCATACTTATTTGTATTACTATTTGACTAATTTCACAAACTGTCAATTATCATCATCAAATTTCAAATATTTTATTCAAATTAAAATATTTTTTTCAATTTATTAAATATCTTTATTATTATTCAATTAATTTCCAGAACTTGCAATTACTTTTTTTTACATTCTAATTTTTTTTATTATTTTTTCATTTTGTTTATCATTTTTCAGTTATTTTATTAAATTTTAGCTAAGTTTTGTAAATTTATCACTTATTTTTCATAAATTTTATTTATTTTCTTAAACTTTCAATTATTTCTATAAGTTTGAAAATATTTTCTCCAATTTTTAGTTTTGAAAAGTATTTTTTCATACACTTTCTACATTTTTTATTTATTTATCTCAAATTTCAGTCATTTGTATTATTTTTCAATTATTCCCATCATTTTTAAATTGATTTCTTTAATTTTTTAATTTTTTTCTCCAAATTATAAATTTTTCAATTATTTTTTAACTGATTTACTAAACCTTTAATTATTTATTTCAATTAATTAAAAAAATTGTTAATAAATTTTAGAATTTTAAATTATTTTTTTGAAATTTTCAATTACTTTCGGTATTTTGTAATTAATTTCCTGAATTTTAAATTATTTATCTCAAATTTCAATTATTTTAAAAAATTTGTCATTATTTTTGCCTTTTTTCAATTATTCTTCTCAATTCTCGATTGTTTTCTTCAATTCTGAAATATTTTCTAGATTTTAAATTACTGTTTTCAATTTTCAATTATTTCTATAATTTTTCAGTTTTTTTCTCGAAATTATAAATGTTTCAATCATTATTTAACTGACTTACTAAACCTTTAATTATTTATTTCAAATTTCATTTAATTAAAAAAAATTGTTAATAAATTTTAGAATTTTTCAATTATTTATTTCAAATTTCAATTAATTAAAAAAATTGTTAATAAATTTTAGAATTTTTCAATTATTTATTTCAAATTTCAATTAATTAAAAAAATTGTTAATAAATTTTAGAAGTTTTCAATTATTTTTTTCAAATTTACAATTACTTTCGGTGTTTTGTAATTAATTTCCTAAACTTTCAATTATTTATCTCAAATTTCAATTATTTGAAAAAATTTATCATTATTTTTGCTGTTTTTCAATTATTTCTTTTAATTTAAAATATATTCTGTAATTTTTCAAAATTATTCTTCTCAAATCTCGGTTATTTTCTTTAATTTTTAAATATTTTCTTATAATTTTAAATTTGTGTTTTCAATTTTAAATTATTTCTATAATTTTGCGATTTTTTTTCTTCAATTTTTAATTTTTAAAATTATTTTCAGTTTGATTTATTTATAATTTTCGTTTATTAATAATAAATTTCAATTCTTAGTTCTCAATGTTTAATTTTTTTTATAACCTTCTCATTGATTTCTTTGATTTTAAATTACTTTAATTATTATTTAATTAATTTCTTAAATTTTCAATTATTTTTCTCAATTCTCGATTGTTTTAATCAATTTTGAAGTTTTTTTTAATTATTCTCATAATTTTTAAATTAATTTTTTCAATTTTTAATGATTTTCTGAATTTTTAGTTGTTTTAATAATTTTGCAATTATAGAAACAATTTTTAATGTTTTAAATTGATTTATTAAATCTTCAATTATTATTTATCTTAAATTTGAACTCTTTCTTTTAATTTTGATTAGTTTTAAAATCTTTTTTCATTGCTTTTTTTTCCAATTTTTAATTATGTTTATTATTTTTTAATTAATTACCTAAATTTTCAATTTTTCTTTTAATTTACCATTATTCTTATCTTATTCTAATTATTTTTGAAGTTCTGCATTCATTTTCTATAATTTTGTATTATTATTTATCAGTTTTTACTGTGAAGCCTGTCTAACCTAAAAATTTCCAAACGGATTCAATAAATGTTGTATTAATAGGAAATCGCTTATTAACAATAACTCCGATTTAGAATGTCAATCGTTAATCTGCTTTTTTAAAAATTCCGATTCATTAGAGGTTTAATTCAATAAGTATTTTTTTCCAGAGCGTAATAAAAGACATATCGAAGAAACATCAAGACATTTGTGTAGTATTTCAAATCACAAAAACAGACTAATAAACATAAGATTTAATTTCGTCAAGACTTCATAAAACAGTCCATATCAGGGCCCTTTATGGACCACTGAATGTCTTCTTCAACGCCATTTAATACCCAAGTGCCATTCTCGAGAATCAGAATTAAAACACGTTTCACAATTATTCAAGAAGGACGAAATCATTCAAACAAAGATGTGTGAATATAATAATAGAAATATAGTCAATTCATATTTAAATGATTAATAAGATGGCACGCGAGACGCTGCCACTTGTACCAACTTTGAGTAATTAGAACATCCGTTTCAAGAGAAGGGTGTACTCACCATCTGTTTAAGGACTGAAACGCTAGAGTGAATAAAAACGACAGTTACTACTGACTATATCACCGACAGTAACTAATCAAAGTGAAAGAAGTCAAAGACGAAGGGTAATGGGCAAAAGGGGCAAGAATGGTTTTGCCGACGGGCCGTTAACACAAAAGGAATGAAGAATGTCTTTATTAGACGGCGACCTGAATCGAATCCGGGTCCTCTTCTCACGAGATGGCTACTCGTCCAAACCACCATGATGATCTTTCTCATGGTGTGGTCGGTTGGGGATGGGACCAAAGGTTCCGTGAAAAAGGGGAGTGACTTTTTAGATCTACCTCTACCCCTCTCGGACCAACCCCGCCCGTTCCTTGGCCCCTCGTCCATCTTCTCTTTCGTGGGCCATCTTGCCTAGCCTTTCTTTCATGGCTTTCAAGGTCAGTTCGGGGATCCATATACGAAATTCCAGCTTTCGGAATCGAACAGTAGGGCTGGTCGTCTCTCGATATATTATATTCTAGTCTTTCTTTATTATAATACAGAATTTATTTTTATTTAATTTTTATTTGTTTAATTTTGTTTTACTAAAATCAAAAAATTTTAATGGATATTATAATCAGGGTCGTTATTGATTTAAATCATTGGGAAATTTGCATTAAAATCATGATTTGAATCAAAAATAATTTTACAATTTTCCGGATGTCTAATACTTTATATAAAACATCGACAACCATAAACAAAATCCACAAATTTGTGGATAAAACTTAAAAATTTCAATTTTAATATTTTAATTTTTATGAAATTTAAAAAATTGTTGCGTAACTGTTAAGGGGCAATTAGGGGTGAACCTTAATAGAACTATTCTTTTTTTGAAAAAATTCCAGAAACCTGACCAATCATTGTTGTAATTTAAAGTTGGACTAAATGAAACAACGAATAGTTTCTGCACCTTGTGTTATCAAGGGACGTATAATTAAGTTCTAAAATTACTTATTTAGAATTTTCATTTCATAGAATTTCATGAGGTAGAATTTTCTTATAGCCGAGCTTATAGCCGAAATTTCACATTTTCGAATTTGTTTTCAATTGAATTTAAATTAATTCGAATTTTTACCTAATAGAATTTTTAGGTCACCAAATTCATACTTAACAGAATTTTCATATAAAAAAATTTTCAATTTAAACGAATTTTAATTTAGAAGAATTTTTATTTTACAGAATTTTAAGTTAATCGAATTTTTAAATGGCAGAATATTCATTTGACCAAATCTTCGTTTATCCGAAATTGTATTTGGAACCAATTGACATTTGATAGAAAACTTAAAATGTTAAATGTTCATTTGTCAGAAATTGCAAATGGCCGAAAATGCATCCGGTAGACATATTTTGGCGCGAATTTCGAAATTGACCAATCAAAAGATATGAAATAAATTTTCATTGGTCAATTTTAAAATTCGCGCCAAAATATTTCTGTCGAATGCTTTTTCGTCCATTTGCAATTTCTGACAAATGAACATTCTACGTTTTAAGTTTTCTATCAAATGTCAATTGGTTCTAATACAATTTTCGATAAATGAAGATTCGGTTAAATGAATATTCTGTCATTTAAAAATTCGATTAACTTAAAATTCTGTAATATGAAAATTCTTCTAAATTAAAATTCCTTTAAATTAAGATTCTTTTAAATGAAAATTCTGTTAAATATGAATTTTGTGACCTCAAAATTCTATAAGGTAAAAATTCTAATTCATTTAAATTCGATTGAAAATAAATTCGAAAATGTGAAATTTCGGCTACAAGAAAATTCTACTTTATGAAATTCTACCTTATGAAAGTTTATGAAATGAAAATTATAAATAATTAATTTTAGAACTTAATCATGCGTCCCGTTATCAACAATTATTGATTTTTTAAATATAATATTAAAAAATAAATTTATATAAATACCTAAATAAAATAAATATATATTTATTTAGAACAAAATTTATAAAGTATTCCAATTAAAAAAAATTGCAAATTATTCAAACTAACTGAAAAAAAAATAAATCAATTAAAAATTGGGGAAAGTAATGTAAAGAATTATAGAAACGTTTTGAAAATAAAGAAAATAATTTAAATTATAAAAAAATACTTGAAAATTTTACAAATAAATTGAAAAAATTGAATAATGAAAAAATAAGAGAAAATAATTTAGAAATTGGAAAAACTGATTGAAAATTGAGATAAATAATTTAAAATTAAGAAAAAATTAAAATTTGACCAAATGAATGAAAAAAGATAAACGTAACTTAAAATTGAAGAGAATAATGTTTAATTAAAGAGAAAAATTTAAAAAGTTTCCAACAATTATGAAAAAGGACAAAAGTAATTGAAAATGGAAGAAAATAATATAAATATTTAAAAATTGAATTTTATAATTGTAATGTCAGATAAATAGTTTCAAATTTTAAAAATTATAAAAAACAAATGAAAAAGATTAAAAATTGAAGGAAATAAAGTTTGGAAAGTAATTGAAAAAGGATTTGAAAATTTGAAACTTGAAGAAAGTAATTGAAATAGGATACAAACAATGATAAATTGTAAAAAATAAATTAAATTTGAGTGAAAAAATTACAGAATTTTTTTTTATAAAAAAAATTAAAATATGAGAAAAATACATTAAGAAAAAACTTACATCTCAGAAATTAATATTAAAAAATGAGAATAACTCAAAACTGTCAAAAAGAATTGAAGAAAATTAAAAATAATTGAAATTTAAGATAATTAATAAAAAAAAAAGTTGGAAACTATGAAAACAAATGAAAATAAATAAAGATATTAGAAAAAAATAATTGAAATTAAATCTTAGAAAATAATTTTAGAAGTGAGAATAATAATTAACAATCGAAAAAAACAATTAAAAAATGATAAAATTAATTCAAAATTGATATATGCTGAAAATAATTTAAAATTGAGAAGGGAAATTGAAATATCATGAAAATAATTTAAATATGAGAAATTGAATACAGTAAATAAAATTTGAGAGAAATAATTGAAAAAATCATAGAATGTATTTTTAAACAAAAAAAAATAATTATAAAATTTATTAAAAAATTTTAATTAAAGAGAATAATTAAAAAATCGTGGAAATAATGGAAAATTTATTAAATTAATTGAAATTTCAGATAAGTGATTGAAATTTTTTAAAATTATGCAAAAATAATGAATATAATAAGAGATTGAAGAAAATAATTAAAAAATTACAGAATTTATTTTTAAGCAAAAGAAAATTATTCAAAAATCGTCCTAAACATGGAAAATTGATGACATTAGTCTGAATTTGAAGTAATAACTTAAAATTTAGGAAATTAATTGAAAAATAATGAAAATATTAAAAGATGGAGAAAATAATTGCAAACTAATAAAAAGAAATAAAAATTGAACACAATAATTGAAATTTGAAGAAGGTAAATTTAGGATTTATTTAGGGTAACAATTTAAAAATAATTAAAAATTAAAAAAAATAATTGAAATTAAAAAAAAATATTTTAGTTTGTTCCAACTTTTAAATATAAATTAATTAAAACTTAAATGCATATCAATAAATGCAAAATAATTAAATAATATTAATTATTTTCCACATTCACAATAATCTATACTTCTAAAAGATTTTACTTTTTCGAAACTGTTTAATTTGTATTTTATAATGTCTAATTTTTACAAAATTTTAAGATTCTTTCTTCTTTTACTTTTAATATATTTTTTTTGTATTTGTCTTTTTATTTTAGAATTTTCTTCTTTTTATGCAAATTATTTATTTTTCTTTTACACAATTTTGTTATTACAAAATTGACTAAACTATTTCTACTAAACTAAAGTAAATTGAACTAAGCTTATTGCATTAAATTTCATAATTATTTACATATTTTTAAAAATAAATACGCTCATTTTTTGTAAATTTATTCAATTTGTTTTTACATCTTGTCTATGTTTTGCGAAATTTTTTGCAAACTTACTTATAAAATTTTTAAATTTTGTTTATTTTCCTAAATTTATTGTTGGACTTATTTTAAGTGTAATATTATAAAAATGTTTTTGGTGTAATGTTCTTAAACTTTTTTATTTTTACAGAATTTTTAAATTTTTTTTGTGGACTTTTTATTTATCTTGATATGTACATCTTTTTATTTTTATTAATTTTAATTTTTCAGTAGATTCTAGCCAAATTTTATTATTTTTTCTACTTTTTACATTTCTAACAGTTCCTTAGATGAAGGAAAATAACATTTTTCATTTTCTTCATATTTATTTAATTTGTTTCATGTTTCATTATATTTTTTTAGTCGTTCCTTGCGTTTTAATTATTTCTTTAATTTATGTCATCATTTTTTCATTTCTTAAAAACATAATACCTTCTTTTTAATTGTTTAGTTTTTATCTTATAATTACGAATTTTTGAAAACATTTATTTGATGCGTTTATCTACATTTTTTAAATTTCCCAATTTTCTACATTTTTTCAGAATTTTCTTTCAAGTTTCTAATTTGTTTTTAATGTTTTGGTTTTGAAAAAACTTACATTTTTAAAATATTTTTTCTATACAAATTGTCTTATTGCTTTAATTCTCCATTTTTTTTTATTTTCAAGCGATTCGCTAATTTTTTTTCTCGCTTTTATTCAATTTTCCACCATTTTTTCAATTATTTCCCAAAACTTGTAAATTTAAAATTTTTTATTTCTTGATTTAAAAAGAAATTCTCTAAATTTTTAAAATACATTTTGTCACTTTTCCGTCAGCTTATTTTCGGAAAATAATTCACATTTTCACATATTAAAAAAAAAAAAGTACAGTGATCCCTACGAAAGTAAATGTGTATTCTTTTACAGAGAGGCATCGAGAAATATATCAGCTCGGGAGTTGATTGCCTTTAATTCAGTTCTGGCTTATATATCGCATTTCGTAAGCTTCTATCTTTAGCAACTTTTATATTAAGAAAACAATTCACTTCAATGCAATTCTTATATACATTTACAACATCTTGTACAAATTTTAAAAAAATGTAAACAATTTTTTGCTAATTTTACACATTTTTAATAATTCCTATTATCTTGAGTTTTATGTACAAATACTTTGCTTCATTAAAAAACTTATTTTTCAAGAAAGTAATTTTTTCCAAACGAATTTCCTAGAGTAACGATTATTTTAAAGAGATGGAGCATTAAGAAAAGACTACGCCTACGGCATCAAACACATGTTGGCGACCCATGTTTTAACAATAAGTCGTCAGCTGTGTTCTCGGATTCGTGCCAATTTTTCAAAAAATCTTTAAATATTGGTGATTATAATTCAGAGAGTGCACCCGGCAATAGACGTCGGGAAAATAATTCAATGGCAAAAGGGTCCTTTCGTAGAAATGGCCGCCTTTGCCTGAACCAACTTTCATCTTTGAAATTGAGTTCTTTTGAAAAAAAAATAGATTTCCGAAGATAGTAACTTTCTACGGGAGTGATGGCACGAGATTGAAATCGACATTTTATTTTGTCTGCCACAAAAATAGAGCAATAATTCATGCGGGTCGCTGCTTGAGTCATGGCCAATGATTGTAATGGCTTTTATAAACTTTTCTTGGCCACTTTTGAAGAGTCAACTTGTTTTCCTCCCAGAGCCACAGATTCTCATTCATAAATTTCCTCTCCCTCAATTTTTCGTTACTGAAAAAAAATGTATATATTATAAATTATTCCCCACCGTTTACTTTGTACAAAACTAACTACTGAATACAATAATAATAAAAATATTATCGTTTTTGGTATTTAATTAATTTTCACCAATTAAACAAAATTGGGTCGTCTTGGGCGACTGTAACGTTTTTCTAAAGTCAGAAGCGCACACCTGAAATTAAAACGGTGCCTTATCTCCTTCGGAAATTGTACTTCTAACCAACTTTTTCAAGTCGTTCTTTCAATTCTATGAATATTTTCATTAAAATTTGAATACATAAATACGTAATATTCTCTCATTAATAATAACTTAAAAATTATCAGAATATTTACAATATGAAAATAAAATTCTCACCCTTCGTTTAATTAAATTAGATGCACGACTTTGATTGTTTATCTTTCGATAATGAATATTTTTTACGACTAATTTAATTGGCGGATTCATTATGATGATCTTAAGAGCGCAAGATGAGTAATTTGATCCAATTTTAAAAATTGCCTCGAGGTTGGCGTCAGAGCGTAAACAACTGTTTTAATAGATCAGAAACTGGAAAGTTAAATAGGGGAGATTTTTGTGATTTTTTTCAAAGACCCGAGGCGTCGGAGAAATTGCGATGAATAATGGATGGGACGTTGTGGTCATCTCCTGTCTTTTATATAGCCTATAAGATTTCCCATAATGGTTACTAAATTGCAGGGACAATGAAACTGCCACCTCGTTCGCGTAAACGGACAATTATTACTGGTTTCTGCAGACCCGCGATTACATCCGACACCATCAAAGTGCCGATACTCATCGCATTTGCAGAAATGAAACTCGAGTGAACACGACTCCCGATAACAGTAATAACAACGTCTTCACCCAACTTGGGACCACACATGCCGATCAGTAAATTACAAATTTACATATGAGATTCCAGTCCTGCTCACTTTCAAGCCGACTGCATTCAATAATTAAAAGGAAGAAATGGAAAGCAATTTTATCACTGTAATATGTGTTGATTTTACTAATTTATGAGATAATTTTATTCCAGCCAGTTGCACTCCTCGATCAAATCTTTTATTCATTTTTTTTGTTCGTTTTTTTTCAAGATTTTACCATTGCGGGATAAGCACCTGGAATTGAGTGTAAATATTGTCGGAATCACAAATTTGTTGAAATTTGTATTAAATAATAATATAATATTCACTAGCGGACAAAATTGTGGGAGCACTTACAAAAATGGGATTAGAAACATGACAGTTTTAAAATGTTGATAACTTTGTTAGATATTAGGGAAATGAAAGTTTTTGTAGATCATTGGAAAGCTTATAAAATTTGCCGTTAAATGATCCTATATTGAAGCTTTTTTGATTAATAGAAACGGAGATTTAATGTGATAAATACAGGTGAATTTTTCGTTTTCGGTGAATTTTCATTGTTCAAGTTTGGTATGCTGCATTTTCTAGAAAAGTGATGGGAAAAAACTGAAATCAAGCTAACTTAAACCTTAAACTTTAAGCTTTAAAATAAGCCAAAGAAAATTAAAATATCTTCACTGGTTCAAAAGTTATAAGAAAATGTAAAATACGAGAAAACGCAACGATTCTAGTTGGGGCAGACAGAGAGGGGAGGAAACTATGGAATTGTTGCGTGTAGTTCTTTATACTCATTTCTTTTTATGATTTTACCATTGCAGAATAAGCACCTGGAATTAAGTATAAATATTGTAGGAATCGCAAATTTATTAAAATTTGTATTAAATAATAATATAATATTCACTAGCGGACAAAATTGTGGGACCACTTACAAAAATGGGATTAGAAACATGGCAGTCTTAAAATATTGATAACTCTGTCAGATATTAGCGCAATGAATATTCTTATAGACCATTGAAAAGCTTATAAAATTTGCCGTTGAATAATCCAATTTTAAAGCTTTTTTGATTAATAGAAACGGAGAATAAATGTTATAAAGACAGGTGAATTTTTCGTTTTCATTGAATTTTCATTGTTTAAGTTTGGTACGCTGCATTTTCTAAAAAAGTAACTGGAAACATTTGAAATCAAGCTAACTTAAACTTTGAACTTTTAGCTTTAAAACAAGCCAAAGAAAATTAAAATATCTTCACTGGTTCAAAAGTTATAAGAAAATGTAAAATACGCGAAAACGCAACGATTCTAGTTGGGGCAGACAGAGAGGGGAGGAAACTATGGAATTGTTGCGTGTAGTTCTTTATACTCATTTCTTTTTATGATTTTACCATTGCAGAATAAGCACCTGGAATTAAGTATAAATATTGTAGGAATCGCAAATTTATTAAAATTTGTATTAAATAATAATATAATATTCACTAGCGGACAAAATTGTGGGACCACTTACAAAAATGGGATTAGAAACATGGCAGTCTTAAAATATTGATAAATCTGTCAGATATTAGCGCAATGAATATTCTTATAGACCATTGAAAAGCTTATAAAATTTGCCGTTGAATAATCCTATTTTAAAGCTTTTTTGATTAATAGAAACGGAGAATGAATGTTATAAAGACAGGTGAATTTTTCGTTTTCATTGAATTTTCATTGTTTAAGTTTGGTACGCTGCATTTTCTAAAAAAGTAACTGGAAACATTTGAAATCAAGCTAACTTAAACTTTGAACTTTTAGCTTTAAAACAAGCCAAAGAAAATTAAAATATCTTCACTGGTTCAAAAGTTATAAGAAAATGTAAAATACGCGAAAACGCAACGATTCTAGTTGGGGCAGACAGAGAGGGGAGGAAACTATGGAATTGTTGCGTGTAGTTCTTTATACTCATTTCTTTTTATGATTTTACCATTGCAGAATAAGCACCTGGAATTAAGTATAAATATTGTAGGAATCGCAAATTTATTAAAATTTGTATTAAATAATAATATAATATTCACTAGCGGACAAAATTGTGGGACCACTTACAAAAATGGGATTAGAAACATGGCAGTCTTAAAATATTGATAACTCTGTCAGATATTAGCGCAATGAATATTCTTATAGACCATTGAAAAGCTTATAAAATTTGCCGTTGAATAATCCTATTTTAAAGCTTTTTTGATTAATAGAAACGGAGAATGAATGTTATAAAGACAGGTGAATTTTTCGTTTTCATTGAATTTTCATTGTTTAAGTTTGGTACGCTGCATTTTCTAAAAAAGTAACTGGAAACATTTGAAATCAAGCTAACTTAAACTTTGAACTTTTAGCTTTAAAACAAGCCAAAGAAAATTAAAATATCTTCACTGGTTCAAAAGTTATAAGAAAATGTAAAATACGCGAAAACGCAACGATTCTAGTTGGGGCAGACAGAGAGGGGAGGAAACTATGGAATTGTTGCGTGTAGTTCTTTATACTCATTTCTTTTTATGATTTTACCATTGCAGAATAAGCACCTGGAATTAAGTATAAATATTGTATGAATCGCAAATTTATTGAAATTTGTATTAAATAATAATATAATATTCACTAGCGGACAAAATTGTGGGACCACTTACAAAAATGGGATTAGAAACATGACAATCTTAAAATGTTGATAACTCTGTCAGATATTAGGAAAATGAAAATTCTTATAGACCATTAGAAAGCTTATAAAATTTGCCGTTAAAGAGTCCTATTTTAAAGCTTTTTCGATTAATAGAAACGGAGATTCAATATGCTAAACCAGGTGGATTTTTCGTATTTTTGTGAATTTTCATTGTCCAAGTTTGGTGAGCTGCAATTTCTAGAAAAGTGATTGGAAAAATTTGAAATTAAACTAACTTAAACCTTGAACAATTAGCTTTAAAATAAGCCAAAGAAAATTAAAATATCTTGATTGGTTCAAAAGTTATAAGAAAATGTATGATACGAGAAAACGCAACGATTCTAGTTGGGACAGACGGAGAGGGGAGGAAACAATTGAATTGTTACGTGTAGTTCTTTATACACATTTTTTTTATGATTTTGCCATTGCAGAATAAGCACCTGGAATTGAGTATAAATATTGTAGGAATCACAAATTTATTGAAATTTTTATTAAATAATAATTTAATATTCATTACCGGACAAAATTGTGGAACCACTTACAAAAATGAGATTAACAACATGACATTCTTAAAATGTTGATAACTCTGCCAGATGTTAGGGAATGAAAGTTTTTATAGACCATTGGAAAGCTTATAAAATTTGCCGTTGAATAATCTTATTTTAAAGCATTTTTGATTAATAGAAACGGAGCATGAATGTTATAAAGATAGGTGAATTTTTCATTTTTTGTGAATTTTTAATTGTTTGAGTTTGGAGGGCGGTATTATCTAGAAAAATAGTTGGAAAAGTTTGGAATTAATCTGACTCAAACCTTGAATTTTTAGCTTTAAAATAAGCCGAAGAAAATTAAAATATCTTGATTGGTTCAAAAGTTATAAGTAAATATATGATACGAAAAACGCAACGATTCTAGTGGAAACAGACGGAGAGGGGAGGAAACAATGGAATTGTTGCACGTAGTCTTTTATACACATTTACTTATAACTTTTGAAATATTCAAGATATTTGAATTTTCTTTGGCTTGTTTTAAAGCTAAAATTTCAAGGTTTAATTTAGCTTTTCGAATTTCTCCAATTTCATTTCTAGAAAATACAATCTAGAAAGCTAAACAAACTGGAACAATGGAAATTCACAAAAACGATAAATTCATTTGTCTTTATCATATTGAATCTCTATTTCTATTAATTACAAAATCTTTAAAATAAGACCATTTAACGGCAAATTTTAGAAGCTTTGCAATGGTTTGCGAGAAATTTTAATTCGCTAACATCAGACAGAGTTATCAACATTTTAAGTCGATCTTCTTTTTAATCCAATTTTTAATCCAACGCTTTTTTACATTATTTCGGAGTAAGCAAACCGAATAAGATAAAACATTGGAAATTTGTAGTAGACGTCCAAAGTAACAAAATCCACATACTATTTAATAAAAATATGCATTTGTCGATGAAATGTGAACATTTTGGAAACATATGCAATTCTTTATATATTTTGTTCTATTCAACGGATTGAGTTAATTTTTTTAAATGTTCGTAAGAAAATTACAAAATTGCTGTTTTAATTCTAATTATGAATTTTTATACATTAAAACATTTAAATAAATAAGTTTTTTTCTACTTTGTGAGCAGCTGATCCGATTTTGATGATTCAAAAATAAAAATAATCCGCAGGAACTTCTGTTTAAGGATGTTTATCGGCTCAAGCGGTTCTCATTCTGGTCATGATATTTAATATCTTTTTAATTTCATTTCTTATAATTTGGTTACTTAATAGTATTTAATAGTTTAAGTCGTTACACAAACGAATTTTGTTGAAAAATTTTTTTTCCTTTGAGAACTTCAAGTTATTAAAATTTGGTTATTTCAAAAAAGAGAAAAATTACTAACCTTGAATAACATTTTCTTAACAACCGTAAGGTAAATTAATTTAATTTTGTTGTAAAACTTGTATTATATTATAATTTAAAATATACTAATTTTTTTTTAAAGTTAAGCCGTTCTTTTTAATTAATTAAAATATGAATAGTGATTTTGCGCGTTTTGTTACTATTTCCATGTAAAAATTTCAAATTTATAAATTTATATCTTAAAAACAGAACAGTAAATTTCAATAAAATTTTGACAATACATGTAAAATAATGCATTCAATATGTCCTTAAAATTTTATAAGAATCTATATAAAATCGAATTTTGGATAAACCTCCTTAAGATTCTAAAAAAAAATTTGAGTCACTTTCATAAAAATTGTTAGATTTTTATGTTTATGTTTATTTTACGACTTTTAACACGATAAATATTCGATTTTAATATTTGACATAAAATAATAATATGAATTTTAAATATTAAAGCGAAATTGGACACTTGCTTAAAAAGAGGTTATGTTTGAAGTTATCATCCTGATTTTTAAAATAAATAAACTAACTTTTACTTTAATTTTTTAAGACGAAAGGTAGTAAATTTAATTCAGAACAAAATGAACAACTGAAAGTCACAACTTGATAAAAATTAAAGATTTTTGAGATTAAGAGAAAATGTACAGTTTCTCTTATTTCTGTAAAACGCTTTATAATCCCAAAAATTGTTAATTTTTATCCAATCATGAGTTTTAATTATTGATTTTGTTTTAAATCAAAATTCCTGCATTTTTTCTTAATAAAATTACATAAAGATATAATAAATATAATAAATAAATAATTACTATAAGTTCACAATATTAAATTGTTCCGATTTTTACACATTATATCAATTATTTTCTTAAAAAATACACAATTCGCTTTTTAATAAATAAACATGATTTGTAATTACTTAATGAAATGAAAATTGTTGACTTCAAGTAAATTTTTTATTGCTATTTTATTTCTTTTGAATTTTCTGTTTCAGCGTTCGAACGAGGCAACCATGTTAGAAAAGATTCTTTCCGTCGGATGAAATGGCGGAGCGCCTACAGTTTCGAACAAGAGTTAACTCACACTCAGAAATGTAAAAGCACCATAAAATATATTTTAGGGATTACAGATTTTTGTATTAAATTTTAGGTGAAAAAAAGAATACGTAAATTTAAAAAAATGATGCATTAGAAAAATGATACAATTAAAAAAAGGGTGATTTTAAAAATCAAGAGAAAAAGCAGTTATTACAAGTTGCAAAGAAAGAATTTATTTATGTAAAAATGTTAAATTAAAAAATAAAGAATTTTACTCATATAAATGTAAAAATATTTTAAGAAATTAAAAGAAAATTAAAATGAATTAAAAATATGGGAAAAAATTTCAAAAATCAGAATGTCTGTAAAAAATGACTAAATAATTGAAAAAATTCGGGAAAAATAATTAAGTAACGGAAAATTTTTTTTAAAAACGTACACTTAATAAAATATACGAAAAAGAACTCGAGAAAAGAATTATTGTTGAAATTTTTGAAAAAATTAGAAGGCTAATACCAAATGGAAAATTTTACAAAAAAGTCGAGGAAAAAGTAAAGAAATTTTAAAAGTCAGAAATAGGAAATATGACAAATTTTATAAATATAAATACGAGTTTCACTATTTTCAAAAAATAACAAAATTGAATTAAACACGAATAGAGAATAAATAATAAATTACATTAATATAAAATCAAAATATTTAGGTAATAAGAAAATATATTCAAAAAACCAACTAAAAAGAAATGAAATAAAATAAAATGTTAAACAAAATAAATCTGTCAAAATGCCCCTTCTACTAATAAATTATTTGTGTTTCACATCCAATTGGAAAAAATTCCTAAAATTTTTTTTAACGTTCTAAAAGTGATTTTTTCTAATAAAATCCTACAAGATTGTAGATAAGAAAAATGCCTATGAAACATTTTTTACAGTTTTCAAAAAAAAAAATATTTGAAAATATATTTTCTCAACCCGTAAAAATAAATTAGACAGGTAAATTAAGAAAATTTAAATTAAAAACTTGAAAAATAAAATTAAAAACCATTTCACGGTTATTTAAAAAGTCAAAATTCCAGTTTATTTCAGCAGAACTCGCTCCATAATGTGAGCAACCCTCTTTCCATCCGCTTTCTTCCTCGTTTCATAATCCTTTATGAATACCACCTACACTGTTATGGCCTAATTCTATTTTTTATGCACTGACGAGCAAAGAATTAAAAATCTAGGTGCTGAGTATCATAGAAAAGAATTTTTATGACGATAATGGAGCATGAAATCTGCTTTTATATGCGTTTTATTAACTAATAAACTATTAAGAGGGATTAACTAAATACACAAAATTTAATAAAGCCATTTTCTTTTCTGCACACACAGAAACTATTTTTCTTTAACAAACAGAGAATTTCAATTTATTAAAAAATTTCCTTTAATTTAAAAAAACAGTTTAAAAAAAAAACAAGCCGAGGATTATTTTTATTTCATGAACATTTTGCTTCCAAGACAGAAAAAATATTAGCAAAAGGGTAATTTTTTTAAAAATTTGAAAATAGCGATTTTTTCTTTAGAATTTTGATAAATAATAAATAACAAATACACTTCGATCAATTAAATTATTTGTAGGATGAAAAATTAACAATAAAAAAAACAATGTTTCTTTATTCATTTAAAAAAAAATTCACGACTAATAAAAAATGTGCATATCGAATAAATAAAAAAACAACTATTTAAACTTTGTTTTTATAGACGTTTTTCAGGAAAATATTTTCTTTATCATTTATTTTTGTAGTTTTCATTATCAATTACTGTGTCATTGTAGATCTAAATGCATAGTTAAAATCGAAACTTCAAGTTTATTTTTCAATAAAACAGTAAATAAACAAATAAAAAATACTTTTAGAATGTTTATTGAGAACATGTTTTTTTTGTAAAATATCTAAGAATTAGAAATAATGTAATTATTCTGAATTTGAAATTAACGTATATCACATCTGTTTGAAGAAAACGCCATATATATTTCGCACCTTCGATATAAGAGAAAGTATTTATACTTGCAACTCGCGATCTTCGACTCAATAAACGTAAATCTTAACGAGCTATAATAAATCTTGGACTCTGGACGTGAAGTAATAATTCTTTCGATTATCGACACATACCCCCATAAATATGCCAAGGTAGAGATGTTCCAAAGTCAAAATAATTCCTCAACAATCAATTTTAATGATAAAACTAATCATTCTTTTTAATTATAAAATAATTAGAGCGAAGCGCTAATTAAATTACTGGATTTTATTTCAAACATTAAGAAACATTTTCTTGTTTTATAAGAAATTTGATGATAACAAGTGTTATTACAAAATTTTTATTATCTTCAATATTAATTATAAAGTTGATAAGTTAATTCAAATAATTTCGGAAATTTTTTAATTTAAATAAATTTTAATTTGTTGCGAAAATATTGCGCGCGAATTAAAAAATACTTATTCTGAAGTAAGAAGTTCTAATCGAATAGAAAATGTAGACTAAAGTAGTTCTAAAGAGTTCTGAATAGTTTTAAATTAGTTATAAATAGTTTATAACCAGTATTAAACAGTTTTGAACGAGTTTTGGACGAGTTTTGAACTAGAATCAAAAACTAAAAACTGTTTTAAACAACTTCAAAGTAATTTTAAATAGTTATAAATATTTCTAAAAGGATTTGAATTAGTTATAAATAGTGTCAAACCAGTTCCGAACTATTTCGAACAAGTTAATAAATTAAATTCAATTTTAAGCAGTTTACAACTAGTTTTAAACATTTTTAAATCAATTCTATTCAGTTTTCGAGTTTCAAACAAGTTACAAGAAGTTTCAAAAAGTTTAAGGTTTGAAACAGATTTGAACAAGCTCTAAACAGTTTTAAACATTTTAAAACAAGTTTTGGAATTATATCTTAAACTAAAGAGCCTTAAAAAGGTTCTGGAAAATCAAAATAGATTCTACATTGTTTTAAACAATTTTGAACATATTTATAAGAGATTAAAACGGGTTTTAAATAATTTGAAACAAGTTGGAATTAGTTTCAAGTTGTTTAAACAGTTTAGAACAGTTTCGAACTAGACGATAAATAGTTTTTACACATTTCTAAATAGTTTTGAACAAGTTTTAAACTATTATGTGAGATTAAACACTTAAACAACTTTAAAATAATTATAAATAGTTCTTAACAATACTAAAATATTTACAAATCAATTCTGAATGATTTTAAACAAGTTTATGATTTAGTTTAAATTTTAACAATTTGAAACTGGTTATAAAAAGTTTTTATCCACTGTTAATCAAATGAAAACAGGTTTTAAGAATCTTTAAGTACTTTTAAAAAGTTTCAAAAAATTTTAATTATAGTTTGAAGTAGTTTCGAACTAGTTCGGAACCAGTTTTAATAAGTTTTACAGTTTCGAACAAGTTCCATGCAGTTTTATGTATTTTAAAATTCTTTTAGGAAATTAGAAAGATTTAGGTACCGCTTAAAACAGTTTCAAACTTATTCTAAACAGTTATAAACAAGATCGAGAGAGGTTTAAGTAATTCTAAATAGTTCTTCACAGCTTAGAATAAGTTTTCAAATTATATCTAAATTCAAACAATTTTAAACTGATTCTAAAAGGTTTTAACAACTTTTGTAAACAGTTTAAATTCATGATAAATTATTATTAAAAATTTTAAACGTGTTTTAAAGGTATCAAAACAGGTTATAAACAATTTAAAACAAGTTTAAATCAGTTATAAGTTGTTTTAAACAGTTCGGAACAATTTCTAACTAGTCATAAATAGTTTTTAGTTATTTCTAAATAGTTCTGAACAAGTTTTAAACTATCATGTTTGATTAAACACTTTTAAACAACTTTGAAAGATTTTTAAATAGTAATAAACAGTTAAAAACAGTTTCAAACCAATTGTGAACAGTTTAAAACAAGTTAATGATTTAATTTAAATTTTAGTAATTCGAAATTGGTTACATAAAATTTCAGACCATCAGTTCATAACAGATTTTAGGAATGTTTAAGCACTTTTAAAAAGTTTCAAAAAATTTTAGGCACAGTTTGAGGTAGTTTTGAATTAGTTCTAAACAATTTTTAACTAGTTTTAAACAGGTTTTAATCAGTTTTAATAAGTTTTACGGTTTAAAACAAGTTCTACGCAGTTTTATGTATTTCAAAATTGTTTTAGGAAGATTTAGGTACAGTTTAAAACAGGTTCGAACTTATTCTAAACAATTCTGAACAAGGTCCAGAGAGGTTTAGGTGATTATAAACAGTTCTTCGGAGTTTAAAATAATTTTTTAAATTATAACTGAAACCAAATAGTTTTAAGTTGGTTCTGAAAGATTCCAACAAGTTCTGTACAGTTTAAACTTTTCATAAATCGTTATTAAAAATTTGGTGTTTTGAAAATATTCAAATAGGTTATAAACAATTTAAATCAAGTTAGCATGAGTTTTAAGTTGTTTTAAACAGTTTGTAACAGTTTTAAACTGGTAAAAATAATTGGTGAACAACTCTATAAAGTTTTTTTCAATTTTTAACTATAATTTGAAGCTAAACATATTTAAACAACTTCTAAACAGTTTTAAATAGTTTGAAGTAGTTTTAATAGTTCTAAATTTTTTTTAAACCATTTCCCAAAGACTTTAAACAAGTGCAAGATTTAAATTTAAATGTAAACAGTTTAAAACTAGTTAAAGACAGTTTGGAAGTACTTATAATCAGTTTTAAAGATTAAAACGAGTTTCTATAAATACTGTCCTCAGCAGTTTTAAATTGTTTTAAACAATTTTAGATTTGAAACAGGTTCGAATTAGTTCTATGCAGTTTTAAACAAGTTCGAAAAATGTTTAGGTGATTCTAAACACAGTTTAAATTAAGTTTTTAAATTATATCTGAAACCAAACAGTTTTGAACTGGTTTGGAAAGGTTTGTAACTGGTTTGGAAAGGTTTGCAACTGGTTTCAAACAGTTTTATATTGTTTTTAACAGTTTTAAACTATTTTTTAACAATTTTAAGTAATTTTACATAGTTAATTCAAAATTACTGTGCTGGGAGTAAAAAGTTTAAAACAAGTTTTAATTAGTCTTCAGTTTTTCTAAACAATTTAAAAAAAGGTTTTGAACTACTTATAAAAACTTGCAAACAGGTTTTAAACAATTTAAAAAAAAAATTAATTTTGAATTTGAATAAAAATAGGTTTTAACTAGTTCTAGACAGTTCTAAACTTGTTTTAAACAGCTTTAAACAACTTTCTAACAGGTTTTGAACAATTTTGAAAAGTTTCATAAAATTTTAATCAGTTTGAAACCAGTTCTTAACAGTTTTAAGTAGTTCTGAACTGTTTTAATTAGTCCAATAATTGTTTTAAAATGTTTAAAACAAGTTCTAAACAGTTTTTAGTAGTTTTAAGTATTTTTAAACATTTCTGAATAATTTCGAACGCTGTTTTAGTTAGTTGCGAATAAGTTTTAAATAATTTAAAACAAATTTCTAATAAATTGTTTTAAACAGTTTTTTTTAACCCTTTAACGACCAAATTAACCCACCGATTTGATTTGTATAAAACTTGGTATGTGGGAGTTTTTGGCATCGCTTATTACGAATTATCAGATTTTAAAAATTCAAAATGGCGGATCCAATATGGCGGACTAATTTTGGAATTTCTTTTCTTTTTTATGAAATTTGGTTCCTGGGGGTTTTTAGGCGTCGCTGATTTCCAATTTGTCATCAGATTTTCAAAATTCAAAATGGCGGATCCAATATGGCGGACCAATTTTTTAAAACAAACTGAAATTTTTATAAAACTCAGTATCTGGGGTTTGTTAGGGTCGCTGACTATGAATTTTTCATTAGATTTTCAAAACTCAAAATGTCGGATTCAATATGGCGGACTAATTTTTAAAAACTTGTATGAAATTTGGTATGTAAAAATTGGTCTGCCATATTGGATCCTCTATTTTGAATTTTGAAAATCTGATGACAAATTTGTAATCAGTGACCTTCAAAACCCCTAGGTACCAAGTTTCATAAAAATTAATTTTTTTTTCAAAAACAGGTCCGCCATATTGGATTCACCATTTTGAATTCTGAATACAGATTCGTAATCGGCGACCCCAAAAAACCTTCAGCTACAAATTTTTAGTTAAATTGGTTTATATGGTCAAAAGTTAGGATGCTTTAAATATGTTTATGGGACAACGTATGTCCCATATTGGACATTAAAGGGTTTAAAGAAGTGTTAACTACTCTAAAAAGTTATTAATAGTTCTAAGCGAATTGTAACTAGTTTTAAACAGTTTTAGGAAAAGTTCGAATCAGATTTAATCAAGTTCTAAACAATTTCAAATAACAACAGTTTGCTACCAGTTTCATATTCGAGCTTTAAACATATTTAAAACATAGCATTTACTTCATAGCAATTTTTAACTTATTTCAAAAAGTTTCAGACCCTTTTTAAACAGATTTAAACCATACATTTTAATTTGTTTAAAGTTTTTTAAAAACACTTAAAGACTTTAAAAACGTATACTAAACAATTTTAATCACAATTGTTAAAAATTCATTAATGCAGCAGTACCCTCGATTGGAGGCGGTTTTCGCCTTCTTCTCGTACTGATTTTTTTTAACTTGACCAATAATTCAAGTTGATTAAAAAAATGGTATGATTGAGAATTTGTGTTGTTTGGACGAAGAAAAAAAATCAATTAAGGACATGATTTGAAAAGCTTTTAACGACACTACATGCGTTGGATCGTATTTTGTTCAGCCTTGCCTCGTGGCGAACCGCCTCACCCTGCTTCGAGTAATAAGTAACATCTCCTTAAATTATGACTATCTTATCTTCAGTTACTTATACGTTGTGCGCGTATTTATGTGGGTGACCATGAAACATTTCGGTGTCCCTTGTCGCGGTTCACCGACCGCTGACAAGATTTATGTCTCCGCTTCTTCTTGCCATGTTAAATTCCAGAGTTGGGCAATTTCTTACCAGCAAAAAGGAAAAGTATTTTAATTAATTGCGGAAAAGACTCGCGGGAATGTGTGCCTGTGAACGCCGTCCAAATTGACAATTATTTCTGCAAGCCTAATCAACATACTCCGAATCTTTTGTACCTTTTATTCGCAAAACATTTATTTCTTATTTGACGGTACATTTTCACGCTCTGTTGATTATTTATCTTCTGCTGTATTTATGTTTTATTATATAATATTTTCGATTCAGCAGCATTATTGTATCTATTTCTCAATTATTTCAAATGTAAATTTATCTAATTTTTATCTAAATCTGAATTGGTTGAATTTTCTATTTGATTTAAATAGAATTGAATCGATTCACATTTAATCTGGAAATAAAAACCAGCTTTTAAACTAATTCAGAAAGTAAATTTTTTTTTATTATATAAATAGAAAGTTGCAATCGGCCTGAATGAAAAATGAGTCAGATTCAAAAATATTCATTACTTTTATTTTAATTATTCAATTATAAAGTATACAAATATAAATTGATCCAATTATTATAATTCGATCCAAATTTAATTGTATTCGATTTTCATTTTATTCAATTTTAAATTGATCGAAAGTATCGATTTTTACAATTTCAAATTTACTCATGTAGATTATTTAAACAATGTCCGTAGATCTAAATCTATATTTATGCTATTTTTAATTTCCAAATGTAAATTTATGTTACGACTGACAAATATTAAACTAGGTGAAAATTAGGTTCATTTTGTAGACATTTTGCTTCCACATAAGCAATAAAATAATAATATAAAAGAAATTGAAGAAGTTTTTAAAAAAAGAATTTTAAATGCAAAACAAAAAAACGACAAAACATAAATTATATTACGAATTTTTAATCAATTATAAACTTTATATCGGTCAATCGATTCGTTTTAAGAAAAGAAATATGATTTTTGGATTCATTAAGTTGTATTTTTAGTATGGAAATTTTTTTTTGCAAAAACGATATTTTTCGATGAAAAAAGCAGCTCAAAAAATTTGATTAGGTATTTTCAAAAACCCCTGTGTCTAAATTTAGATATTTATAAGGTTAATAAGCCTTTTAAATTTTATTAAAATCCGTTAAAGTGTTCTAGAGATATTCTGACGACAAAAAATGCTTTACACATACACAAACATACACACACACACACACACAAACACACGTCTTGACAATGTTCTGTTTATAAAAATATAAATTCAACCGTAAATTATAGTTTGATTCAAGAGTAATTTTATTTAATTTCTAACTAATCAAAATATAGATATATCCAATTTTTAATTTACACATGTGTGTGTGTGTGTGTGTGTGTATAGCTTTTTTGTAGCCAGGATATCTCGAGAACGCTTCAACGGATTTCAATAAAATTTGGTTGTCTTATTATGCTCATAAATATCTAAATTTTGACACAGGGATTTTTGAAAATCACCAATAAAAATTTTTTGAGCACCCTTTTTCATCGAAAAAATCGTTTTTCTGACAAAATTTTTTCAGCTTAAAAATACGACTTAATGAATACAAAAATCATATTCCTTGCCTCAAAACGAATCTATTTATGTATATAAAGTTCATTATTGATTAAAAATTTGTAAAATAATTCATGTTTTTTCATTTTTTATTGCATTTAAAAATTTTTTTTTTAATAACTACTTGAATTAACATTTATGTTATTAATTTATTGCTTCCTCTATGAGGAAGCAAATGTCTTTGTTAACGTGAAAGCGAATTGTCCAAGAAATAGACATAATTTTCACCTATTTAAATTCCAATTGTAGTTTTAGATTTTTTCGATTTTTCTAAAGTTATTGTTTTCAGGATTATTTTTAAAAAAATTTCTTTCTAATTATTAAGGATTTTTCATTTCTTTTGCAGACTTTATGTCTTCAATTTTCAATTAATGCAAATTTAATCTCATGGAAATTTAAATTTATCTAACTTTTAATTGATCAAGCGTTAATTTGATCAATAAAATTAAAAAAATCAATGAACTTGTTCAAGTTTAAACCGATCCAAATTATAATTTTATGATTTTATAAATGTTAAAATAGCAAATTTATCCAATTTTTAATCAATATAATAAATGTAAATTTTTTCGATTGTAGTCCTTCCACCATTTTTTGTTCATTCTCTTAATTTTCTTCTCTTTTTTCCACATGTTCTTTGTCTTTTTTTTCAGTTTTTTTCTTTTTCGTCATTTGTTCCGGTTCTTTTTATTTTTACCTTCTTCTTCTACTTCTTTTTTCTTCGTCTTCTCTTTATAATGGTGTATATTATTCACCGATTTTTTGTGCTTTTCTTATTATTAAACACATAGTTCTTATACTTCTTCCAATACTATTTTTTTAATCTTCTTTCTTCCGATACTTCTTGTTTATCTGCTTCATGAATTTTTTCTTTATCTTTATTTTTCTTCTTTCCTATGGGAAATTTGCCGATGCTCAAGATCGGCCCAAGCTTGGGCTAATATTGGTCCAATATTGGCCAAGCTTGGGCCAAGCTCTAGCCGATTGTCATTTCCCATAGGGTTTTAATTTATTTTTATACATATTCTAATTCTCATGTACTCTTTCTTCTTTATCTGTCTCTTTAACCATTCCTTTTTTATTTTTGTTCTACTTCCGATTCTAATTTTTCTTCTACTTCTTAATCATTTTATTATTTTGCTTTTTTCTTAATTATTTTCTGTTTGTTCCACTTTTTCCTCTCTTTTTCGTCTTCGATTTCCTTATTTTTTCTAAATCTGCTTTTTCTTTCTTCTGCTACTTCTAATTTAAATACTGCATATACTTTTTCATCTATATATTTTCTTCGCCGTCTTCTTTCTCTTTCTCTTCTTCTTCTTCTTCTTCTATTTCTTCTTTAAATTCTAGTATTTTAAATTCTAGTACTTCTTCTTTTCTATCTCCCTTTTCCCCTATTTCTTGTTTATTTACTGCATGTTCTGCTTCTCTTCTTTTTTTCATCTTTTTTTATCTCTTTTGACATTAACTTCTCTTTTTTTTCTACTTCCTCTTATTTTTATTCTACCTATTCTATTTATTTGCTACTTTTTATTTATCTACTGCAGATAATTTTATTTTATTTGTTCTTTCTACTTCTGGTTCATTTTTTTCTGCTAAATGTTGTTTTAAATATTTGCTTTTCTTCTGTATCTTCTCGATTTGATCTACTTAATCTTCATTTTTTTCCGTCTACTTTTCCAACTTCTGCATCATTTCCTTCTTCATCTTTCTATACGTATTTCTCTTATTCTCCTTTTTTACTATTCTTCTTTTCTATTCTTTGTCTGTAACTCTTCTTTTATTCCCTTTAAGTCTTATTCTTATTCTTCTTCTTTTCTTCATCTTCATTTCGTCTCCCGATATTAAGTTCCAAATTATTATTTCTTCCATTACAAGAAAAATCGTCTAAACCCCTCAAAATTGTCAACCCATTCAAAAAACCAATTGATGCGTAAACTTAACGAGAACTACCGATCCAATATTCAAATAAACACTTTCGGCTTCTTCAGAAACTCAAGAATTAATTTGTCCATACTATTTATGATAGCGTGAAATTTGTAGGTACTGATTATTATTAGTGATAAAAAAAAAATAAAGTGCCATTTATTTAGCATGTTTTTTCCGTTTATAAAATACTCTTCAGGACATTTAGTGTTAATATAAAATCAATGTAGATTGTTGTTGAGGGCATAAAAAAGTCAATAAACCTAGTGGTACAAAGAATACATTACAGCTGTTGAGAGATAATCTGAATGAAGAAATAACCATTAACTTAGGATTTATTTTACGAGGTTTCCATTACTTTATATTGACACTAAAAGTCAGTTTCGTTTCCGACGCTGCGGCCTCTTGGTCTTGGAACCTCAGGTAGTTCAGTTTTCAAAAGCGATTACAACCTGCGGAGCATAAAAGTACTAAGTGACTTTTGGCAGGTATGCTAACAAGTAGGCGTGGGCAAATATTTAGACCAAATTGGCTTTCAGATGCCAATTATCCTAATTTGCCTATTTCACTATGCGAATTGGTGTCATTAGTAGCTCTTTTATTGCGGTACTCAAATCACTTAAACGTCACAACAACGGTCAAGAAAATTTGCATTGTCACAGCAGGAGTTCTTTCAAAGTATTGCATGACAATTTTTTCAATGGGACTTTATCCGACAAAATGACTCGAATTCAAAGTATACACAGATAAACTGTTCATTTGGATCTTTGTAATTCCTTAACCCTTGACTTTCAACCCATACCATAAATTCTGATTAAAGCAAAAAAGCCTGCTTTATGGGTACAATGAAACTTCAGTCTCACTATTTGATGACCCATGCGATATTGCAAAAGAAATGATAATTAATGCGTTCATTGATATTTAAAAACGTAACAGAGTAGAGCAAACAGGGACATTCCATTTTTCTGGGAATTGATTGAAAAACAAAATCAAGCATTTGGATTATTGAGTAAAATATTTTCTCAGAAAACTGGAATACCAATATCATAGATCTATCTCACTGAAGCAAAAAAATGTGAAATATAGTTCCGAAAAGCAGCCAGGTCCGATTTTAATGAACTTGGGACACTTGGTATAGTTACTAATATTGATTTATGCCCTAATTGCGAAAATGATAATGAAAATTGACGCCAATTTAATTTTCATGGTAAAAAAACAGTACCTACAATAAATTGAGGGTTTCGTGTAAAAGTAAATAAATAAATTTCAAATCCACTTCCCTTTTACTTCCATTACACTTCAATTCCAATTCTAGTTTAAATCTAGTTTAAGTCCATTTTAAATCCACTTAACTTGCTGTTCCATTTCACTTTACTTCATTTTCAAATCCATAAGTCTATTTCACTCCACTTCAGTTACACTTCAATTACATTACAATTGAACTTCCCTTTCACTTTTAGTCCATTTCAAGTCAACTTCACTATCACTTAAAAACCATTTCACTTCCATTTCCAGACATATCAAATCCACTTCACTTCCACTTTAATTCCATTTCAAATACACTTCACTTTCACTTCAATTCCAATTCAATGCCACTTCACTTTCACTTTTAGTCCATTGCAATTCCACTTCACTTTCACTTAAAAACCATTTTACTTCAATTTCAAGACATTTCAAATCCATTTCACTTCCACTTTAATTCCACTTCAAATACACTTCACTTTCAGTTCTATTCTAATTCAATGCCGCATCACTTTCACTTTTAGTCCATTTTAATTCCACCTCACATCCACTTCAATTTCAATTCAATGACACTTCACTTTCACTTTTAGTCCATCTCAATTCCTCTTTAATTCCATGAGTCTAATTCAAATCCACTTTACTTCCTCTTCAATTCCATAGACCTATTTCAAAACCATTTCAGTTTCACTTGAATTACACTACTCTTCTACTTCACTTCCACTTCATGTCCTTTTTACATCCACTTCAATTTCGCTTTAAATTACAGTACTTTTCCACATCACTTCCACTTCAAATTCCATTTTAATTCCACTTTACTTTCACTTTAAGACCATTTCAAAGCCACTTCACTTTCACTTTAAGTCCACCTTAATTCCATAAATATAATTCAAATCAACTTAAGTTTCACATCACTTCCACTTTTAGTCCATTTTAATTCCACTTTAATATGATGAGTCCAATTCAAATCTACTTTACTTCCTCTTCAATTCCATAAGCCTATTTCAAATCAACTTCACATTTACTACAATTACATTACTATTCCACTTCACTTCCACTTCAAATTCATTTCAATTCCACTTTACTTTCATTTTCAGAAAATTTCAAAGCCACTACACTTTCACTTTAAGTCCATTTCAAATCCACTTAACTTTCCTGTCAATTCCAATTCAATTCCATAGGTATATTTCAAAGTAACTTCACTTCCATTTCACTTCCACTTTTAGTCCATTTCAAATCCACTTTAAATTCTCTTTAATTCCATTAGCCTATTTCATATCCACTTCAGTTTCACTTCAATTATATTTTACTTTCACAGCAAATCTATTTCAATTCCACTTCACTTTAATTTCAAGACCATTACAAATCCACTTCATTTTCATTTTAATTCCACTTCACTTTAACTTCAAGTCCACTTTAAGTCCATTTCCATTCCAATTTAATTACATAATTATTCACTTCACGTCTACTTCAATGCCACTTTACTTCCCCTTTTAGTCCATTATAATTTCACTTTAATGCCATAAGGGGTCGTCCATAAACTACGTAGCACTTCAAGGGGGAGGGGGGGGGGGGTCAAGCTATTATCTACGATAAGAGGAAAAAATGGAGCTAATACATGTAACAGCGTCTACGCGGAGGGAGGGGGGGTTACATTTTCCAAAAAATGCACTTTAATTCCATAAGTTTATTTTAAATCTACTTTACTTTTACTTTAATTCCATTTCAATACCAATTCAATTACATAAGTATATTTCAAATCCACTTCACTTCCACTTTTAGTCCATTACAATTCCACTTTAATTTTCTAAGTCTAATTCAAATCCACTTTACTTTCTTTTCAATTCCCCAATTCAAATTCACATCAGTTTCACTTTAATTAAAATACAATTCTACTTCAATTTCACTTCAAAACAATTTCAATTCCACTTCACTTCCATTTCAAAGACCCTTCATTTCCACTTCAAGTCCATTTCAAATCCACTTCACTTAAACTACAATTCCATTTAAATTCTAATTCAATTCCATAAGTATATTTAAAATCCACTTCACTTCCACTTCACTTTCCTTTTTAGTACATTTTAATTCCACTTTAATTACAGAAGTCTATTTCAAATCCTCTTTGCATTCGCTTTAATTCCATTTGAATTTCAGTTCAATTCCACTTCACTTTCATTTCACTTCTATTTCACTTACACTTCAAGTCCATTTTAAATTTTTACTTCAATTTTTACTTCAATTCCATCTTAATTCCACTTTTAGTCCATTTTAATTCCACTTCAATTCCATAAGTCAATTTTAAACCCACTTCACTTTCACTTTACTTTTATTTTACTTCTATTTTACTTCTACTTCAATTTCATAAGTCTATTTCAAATAAACTTGCACTTCACTACACTTCCACTTCGAATCGGTTTTACTCATTTCCACTTTAACCTCAAATGCTTTTTCATGGCTATTGACTATGAACGACGGTCGGATGCAAAAGTATCGTTAAAAGGGATTCGGCCCTGGGTCACGAAACCATAAAAAGTCAATAAAAAATCAGTTTTCTGCATTTAACTTACAAAATATTAAAAATATTAAAAAAATGTTTTTTACAAAAATTGTAGGACTTATTATCATACATGTTTTATGTAAAATACATTTTCTCACAAAAACCAATATTTTTTAAGAAAAAAAGCAATAAACTTTGGCCTTAACAGAGTAAGAAACACGATTTTTACAAGACCACAGTTTTTTGCATTTTACTCGAAATATATTGGTTTTTATGAAAAAATGTGTTCTACATAAAACATGTATGATAATGAGTGCTAGAACTTTTGTATAAAACATTTTTATATATTTTTTAAGATAAATGTAAAAAATGGTGTTTTTGTGCTTTTTACCATGAAAATCAAATTTACGCCAATTTTCATTATTATTTTCGTAATCAGCGCATTAAAATACGTAAGTATACCAAGTTTCATTAAAATCAGACCTGGGTGCTATTCGGAATTGCACACCCAAAAAGTGTAACAAACAAAGAAACAATAAATCAGACCAACATTAGATAACAATTATAATAAAATTCAGTGTCTAAAATGGACGTTAAATGTCTACTATCATTGACATATTCTTGACAAAAAAAAAGATAAATCAATTTTATATTCCTGGGGTCACGAAAAGATAAAACGCTATGTTGTTACAAAATGTGTTCTTCCTAAAGTTTAATGCCTCTAAAAGTAATCATTTTCTCCAAATTTTATATATATATATATCAATTAAAAATTCATAATTTTTGTAATTCTACAACCACTACGATATCAATGATCATTTTAATTAAATTTTATTCAAGCCGTTTATCAAATAATTTCGAGAAAGCGACACTTAACTGATACAATTCTATATACATCAAGATTCCGTTATACACAGAACCTGTTATAAATCACAATCAAGTGAAATTATTCACATTTCGAACTTTATCAATCTCCCTGAGTATTAGCCGATAGGGCCTAAAGTCAAGTCTGTCGTGAAACGATCTTATCCTCTCAAGTACCGGAGATTTACATTTTACCGGCGTGAGTAAAATTGCGGTTATCGATTATTATTGTGGCGCGCCCGTCTTTTTGCCAAGAGTAAAAAAAGTGGTAACCACTTATTCGCTCGATCATCGTCGCAATTATTTCACGCGCGTTAATAGCATACCTACTTAATGCAGTACGTGGTGTGCGCATTAATGACACTATACCACAGCCCCGTTCTTCAACATATTGCAAGCCGATGGTTGCCGTTTTAGATTAGAGATAATATACGCAAACAAGCCGTTTATGTATTTTTCCCAAAAGTACACAAATGAGCCCTTATATTTCCTGTAAAAAATACTTTTTTTCCAGAAGATTCTTATTAATAGTAGAGAACAGAAACTAGTCCACAAATAATTGACCCGTCGGATCGAAGAAGGAAAATGACCGTTAGTGAAATTCTACAGAAAATTTTAACCCTTTAACACCCGATTGTACAATTTTTTATCATGAAGTTGGACACTACATTTTAGCAATTGAACCTTATAAAAAAATTCTGCTATAACAACATCTTATCACTGAAAAAAAAGATAAAGTAACTTCTACTATTTAAAAGTAAAACCTAAACTGACCAAAATTTCTGCGCATATCTGTCAATTTTTACAATTTTCGAAGTAAGTTTTAATTATTTTACTAAAAGTTACTTCAGAAATAGTAAAATTTACTCCGGAAATAGTAAAAACTGCCTGACCTGCGCAGAAATTTTGGTCAGTTTAGGTTTTACTTTTAAATAGTAAAAGTTACTTAATATAAGAATTCCGTTTTCTCAGTAATAATAGTCCAAGAATCGCGTATTAAAAAATCTTGTAAATTTTAAAACAAAAAAATTATACATGTTTTTTGCAACAAAAACGTGAAATTTTAAGGTTTTATTTTCAAATTATTGAGTTAGGGTTTTAGAGGACGATAATAACAACAAATCAGATGGCACTAAAAATTTAAAATGTCGGATACAATGTGGTGGAGGAAATTTTAGAAAATTGATTAGATTTGCTTCAAACTTGTTTCTTGTGGGTTTTTTAGGTCGCAAATTATGAATCTGAAGTGACTTTTTAAAAATTCAAAATAACAGATACAATATGGCGAATAAAACTTTCGAAAATTTATTGGTTTTCGCTTCAAACTTATATTAATTTTACAACAATGAGTTAGGAATATTAGATGCGTTATGTCCAATTCGCTAAAAAAAAAAACCCTCAAGTAACAAGTGTGAAGAGAATCAAAATAATTTTTCAAAATCTTGTCCTCCATATTTAATCCGCCATTTTTAATTTTTTAAAACTGACTTCAGATTCGTAATCAGCAACTCCAAAAACCTCAAAATAACAAGTTTCAAGCGAATCCAATGAAATTCTAAAAATTTCGTCTGCCATATTGGATCCGCCATTTTTAATTTTTAAAAACTGACTTCTGATTGGTGATCAGCGACCCTAAATACCCCCAAATAACAAGTTTGAAGAGAATCAAATTAATTTTTCAAAATCTTGTCCTCCATATTGAATCCGACATTTTTAATTTTTTAAAACTGACTTCAGATTCGTAATCAGCAACTCCAAAAACCTCAAAATAACAAGTTTCAAGCGAATCCAATAAAATTCTAAAAATTTCGTCTGCCATATTGGAACTGCCAATTTTAATTTTTAAAAAGTGTCTTGAGATTGGTAATCAGCGACCCTAAAAACCCCCAAATAACAAGTTTGAAGCAAATTAATTTTTCAAAATTTCGTCCGTCATATTGAATCCGCCATTTTTAATTTTTTAAAACTGACTTCAGATTCGTAATCTCCAAAAACCTAAAAATAACAAGTTTCGAGCTAATCCAATTAAATTCTAAAAATGTTATCTGCCATATTGGATCCGTCATTTTTAATTTTTAAAAAGTGACTTCAGATTCATTATCAGCGACCTCAAAAACACTTGTATGACAAGTTTTTTAAAAGTGCTTTATGTTTTTCGACATTACGCCATGGCTGCGTATATTACAAAAAAATGCAATAAGCGCCATTTTGATTGTTTTTTAATACCCCTATTTTATAGCCTGCTTATTTTTGTCTCGATAATTATAACTTTTTACTGTCATTATCTGTAAAAAAAATTCAATAACAAAAATAACAAAAACATGAAATTTTTAGGTTTTATTTTCAATTATTGAATTAGGGTTTTTGAGGACGATAATAACAAATCAGATGTCACTAAAAATTCAAAATGTCGGATACAATGTGGTGGAGGAAACTTTAAAAAATTAATTGGATTTGCTTCAAACTTGTTACTTGCGGGTTTTTTAGGTCGCAAATTATGAATCTAAAGTGACTTTTTAAAAATTCAAAATGGCGGATACAATATGGCAAATAAAACTTTCGAAAATTTATTGGTTTTCGTTTCAAACTTATATTAATTTTACAGCAATGAGTTAGAAATATTAGATGCTTTATGTCCAATTCGCTCCAAAACACCCTCAAGTAACAATTTTGAAGCAAATCAAATGAATTTTTCAAAATTTCGTCCGCCATATTGAATCCGCCATTTTTAATTTTTTAAAACTGACTTCAGATTCGTAATCAGCAACTCCAAAAACCTCAAAATAACAAATTTCAAGCGAATCCAATGAAATTCTAAAAATTTCTTCTGCCATATTGAATCCGCCATTTTTACTTTTTTAAAAGTGACTTCAGATTGGTGATCAGCGACCCTAAATACCCCCAAATAACAAGTTTGAAGCGAATCAAATTAATTTTTCAAAATTTCGTCCTCCATATTGAATCCGACATTTTTAATTTTTAAAAACTGACTTCAGACTCGTAATCAGCAACTCCAAAAACCTCAAAATAACAAGTTTCAAGCGAATCCAATGAAATTCTAAAAATTTCTTCTGCCATATTGAATCCGCCATTTTTACTTTTTTAAAACTGACTTCAGATTCGTAATCTCCAAAAACCTAAAAATGACAAGTTTCAATCGAATCCAATTAAATTCTAAACATGTCGTCTGCCATATTGGTTCCGCCATTTTTAATTTTTAAAAAGTGACTTCAGATTCATTACACAGCCACACAAAAAAATAAACTTCGTTGTCCAAGACACTGCACTAGTGTATTCTTACGTATTTTTTTCCGCTGAATCCGAATCCGAAGTCAGAATTGCTAGATTGGCTAAATTTTTTAAGATAATCTAAAAAAACCAAATCTTAAAAAATTTCAAAAACACCCAAAAAACCCAAAAAAAAAATTTTTTTAGCCGGGACACTACACTAATGTATTTTTATGTATTTTTCTCTGACGAATGTGACTCAGAGGTTAGAATTTGCAGATTAGCTAAAATTTTGAAAAGTATTTCAAAAAAGATAAAAAAAACATCACCAATTAAAACCCAAAAAAAATTATTTTGTCCGAGACACTATGATAGTGTTTTCCTATGTATTTTTTTCCGCTGAATCCGAATCCGAAGTCAGAATAACCAATTTGGCTAAATTTTTTTAGATATTTTCAAAAAACTACTCAAAAACAAGAGAAAATCGAGTTTTTTGAGATTGTCTCGAAAAATTTAGCCAATCTAACAATTCTGACTTCGGATTTGGATTCAGCGGAAAAAAATACGTAAGAGTACACTAGTGTAGTGTCTCGGACAATGAAGTTTATTTTTTTTGTGTGGCTGTGTAATGAATCTGAAGTCACTTTTTAAAAATTAAAAATGGCGGATCCAATATGGCAGACGACATGTTTAGAATTTAATTGGATTCGCTTGAAACTTGTCATTTTTAGGTTTTTGGAGATTACGAATCTGAAGTCAGTTTTAAAAAATTAAAAATGGCGGATTCAATATGGCAGACGAAATTTTTAGAATTTCATTGGATTCGCTTGAAACTTGTTATTTTGAGGTTTTTGGAGTTGCTGATTACGAGTCTGAAGTCAGTTTTAAAAAATTAAACATAGCGGATTCAATATGACAGACGAAATTTTTCATTGCGCCATGACTGTGTATATTACAAAAAAATGCACTTTAATCGCCATTTTGATTTCTTTTTAATTTCATTATCTGTAAAAAAAATTCAATAATTTGAAAAGAAAACCTAAAAATTTCATGTTCTTTTCTAAAAAAACATATATAACTTTTTTATTTCTAAATTTACAAGTTTTTCTAATACGTCATTCGAAAGAGATTCTTGGATCATGATACATTGCAGAATTTTTTTCATAAGGTTTAATTGCTAAAATGTTGCGTCAAACTTTATGACATAAAATTGTACACTTGGGTGTTAAAGGGTTAATAAAAAGAAAACAAAAACACGCGTTACATTCTGCGAGTAACAGAAAAGGAAAAAGTTATTATATTTAAAAAAAAAACACTTTCTATAGCACTTCAGAGCACAAAGATTGTTATCTTCTTGGTTAATAAGCTAATTTTAAAGCAAGAGAAAACTTACAGTTGCAATTTTTTTTTTAATTGCAATTACACAGTAGTCAAAAAGTAAAAAAAATAAAGTTGATATTAAATGTTATAAAAGAGACAATTTTCAAATGTAGATTTTCAGTTCATTTGGTAGACAAATGTGCAGTCTATAAATCATGCGTTTAGCTTCTGGAGATCCATAAATAGGTATCCTGTCGTGTTCGCTCTGGCAGGCTTTAAAATCTATTTCCCTCTGATGTTGTGGAGTGATGCACGCAAGATGAAATGCTAAGGTAAATAACGTGGCTTATGTGCTTCCAGATCCGTAAATCTGAGATGTAATCAGAGAATAATGATTCCCAGTGGTGCGAACACCTCGCCCAAAGTTCAGATTTCACAGATACGTTTTCAGAAACTCGGCCTTAAAATCTTATGTAACGTTATTTCTGACCAACAGTAATTACTTGAATGCATATTTACTTCGACTGTTCTCAAGCGATATGTGTTTACATGTCACAGAAGAAGACTGACTGTTAATTTAACACGGGATTCGATGTTACAACATGCAGCAAAAAGTAAATGTGATACGAACGTTATAGATTCCTTGTAGATCGACACGAAAATATTACATCAAGGTGTACAATTTTAAACTATGCTGGACATTGCACGTTGAAAACTGTCAACTGAATTATTTGTAGGTTACAGAAAAAAGTTTGTAGTATAATAAAAAATAATTTTTTATTTAGGATAAATGGGTACCCACGATTTTGTTTATGCCACACGGTTATTGATCGGTGTAAATGATCAGGGTAGTGTACTTTCCATTGGAAAGCTTATAAAATTTGGCGTTAAATGATCCTATTTTAAAGTTTTTTCGATTAATAGAAACGGAGATTCAACATTATAAAGACAGGTTAATTTTTCGATTTTTGTGAATTTTCATTGTTCGAGTTTGGTGGGCTGCATTTTCTAGAAAAGTAATTGGCAAACATTTAAATTAGGCTTGCTTAAACCTTGAACTATAAGCTTTAAAATAAGCCTAAGAAAATTAAAATATCTTCACAGGATCAAAAGTTATAAGAAAATGAGTATAAAGAACAAAACGCAACTATTCCTTTGTTTTTTCCCCTTTCCGTCTGTCACCACTAGAATCCTTTCGTTTTTTCGTATCATAATTTCCTTATAACTTTTGATCCTGTGAAGATATTTTAATTTTCTTAGGCTTATTTTAAAGCTTATAGTTCAAGGTTTAAGTAAGCCTAATTTAAATGTTTGCCAATTACTTTTCTAGAAAATGCAGCACACCAAACTTGAACAATGAAAATTCACAAAAAACGAAAAATTCACCTGCCTTTATTTCTTTGAATCCCCGTTTCTATTAAACGAAAAAACTTTAAAATAGGACCATTTATCGGCAAATTTTATAAGCTTTCTAATGGTCTATGATAAATTTTAATTTGCTTATATCTGACAAAGTTATCAACATTTTAAGACGGTCATGTTTATAGTCCCATTTTTGAAAGTGGTCCCTTAATTTTTGCCGGTAGTATGAAGCATTTTGCTTATCTTTTTTTCACTGACTTTTGATGCGCATAAACAAACCTGGAGACTTATAACAACCATGTCAGTGTGGCGTACACTTAGAGAACAGCAACACGAATTTTTAAAAAACCATTTTTATCTTTTTCTCTTTACAATGGCTTAAGTTTGTCTTTTTTTCTTTTTCTTACAATTTCCAGAAGAGCAAAACGTAGAGTGAGATATACCAATGCCAAACTGTCTATAAGGCAAACTGTCTTATAAGAAAAAATAATAAGAATGGTTTTTCCAAAATTTGTGTAGCTGTACCGTAACTATAGGCTACAGTGCCATGGTTGTTATAGGATATCAGGTATGTTTACGCGCATCAAAAATCAGTGGGAAAAGGATGCGCAGAATATTTTACAAAACTAAGAAAAGGAGTAACTGTTTCTCACACTGCCATGGTCGTTTTAAAACAGGTAAGTCTGTGCGCAGCTTTTTTTCATTTACTTTTGATGCGCATAAAGTAACCTGGTGTCTTATAACCATAAGTCCGTACCTCTTCTTAGAATTTTGTATGTAATACGTTATGACGCTTATGTCAAAATTGTGGTTAAGTTGTAACTCTACAACAAATTCAAAAACATACCAAAGCTTTTTTCGTACGTATTTTAAAAAATGTTTAACCTCAAAAAATAGATAACATTCAACAACATTATTGTTTCCATCAGAAGTATCCACACGATACAACAAGAAGGACCAAATTTTGATGAAGTTGCTACAGCAGAATAAAAAATTGAAGAAGTTAAGTGAAGATCTTGAAGTGAAAATACAAGTAAGCCTAACAACTTCAAAGAACGAAGATTATAGCCATTTTAAAAAAGCAATTAAAAAGGAATTCCATAAATCGTAGGACGGGCTTCTTAAACCCTAAATCTCGGCGGAACTTGAGCATTGATAAGGTTGGTTAAGAAATTTAAGCCACGATTTAAAAAAAAAGTCTGCTCGGGATGGTGAGAGTTTCATCGAGTGGGTTCATCGGGGCCAAAGAAGCTCGGAGAATGCGCCCGATCTAAAAGGAGTACCGAGTCTGCCGAAGCGAGTCAAGTCTCCAGGACAACGGGGGAGCTGGTAAAAACACGTTCCGACTCTTACCACCCTCCTTCCTTTCGGTTCCCCTTTGGTTTCTTTCCTTCCCTGCCTCTTCCTCTTTGTTTCCTCTTGACTTGGCTCTTTACAGCCCTCGTCTTTTCGTCCCCTCTTACACACGCGTCTCAGAAGATCCAGGACCCGACGGGTTTAGCTTCAGCTCCAGCTTCCTTTTCTTTGGACACGTATTTCTTCTGCTTGGCCTCGACACACCATGGCCGTAGGCATCCGTTTATATGCTTCTTCCCAAGCAACCCCGCGACGCGCTGATTAATATCCAGATCCACTCCGGCAGATAGTTCTTGTTTGGATGAAGCAATTCCAGCAGGTTTTTCTGACGATATCTCGCGCCTGCGCGATCTCTCATACCTGCCTACGTGGCCAGGTATCCACCTACCCATATACCTTATAGTTCTGCCTCCTTGATTCATCCAAGATTTTTTTCTTGTACACTCTTCGCTTCTTAGTCACCTTTGTTGCAGAGATATGTAGCATTGCTTTTAAAAAAGGAGATTCTCACAATTGCATAGTAGGCACACTGTAGAATGAGGTATATTATTTCTGTTGTGCGCACTCAGGGCATTTATCGGACGGTGTAAAAGTCCAGTCGCTGAAGCAGATGGAATTGATTAATTTAATAGATAAGTGTCATTGATTAGAATAGTGATTTTTGACAAAATATTTTTCAAATATGTTGTAAAACGGTGATAAGAAAACAAACATTCTAACCTTAAGTAATATATATTTACGTATTATAATATGTAAAAAGTTATTATACAATAATTTAATGATTTGGCTTATGTTAATTAGAGGCGGATGAATATTCCTTAAAACCCATTTGGACTAAAATGCATTTGGCTTCAAACCCATATTGGTCTAAAACTCATTTGACCTAATACTCATTTAGCTTAAAACCCATTTGTTCTACAACTCATTTACCCTAAAACCCCTTTGGCCTAAAACCCATTAGGCCTAAAACCCATTTAGCCTGAACCCCATTTGGTATAATACCATGATAAATCTCATTTGTCACAGTTTGTATGGTGAAATTGAGGTCAAATGGTATAATGCCAAATAAGTTTTAGGCCAAATGAATTTTTAGTTAAATAAGCTTTAGGCTAAATGAGTTTTAAGCCGAATGGGTTTTAGTCTAAATTAATTTTAGGCCAAATGAGTTTTAGGCTAGATGCGTTTGAGGTCAAATGGGTTTTAAGGCGAATGGGTTTTAGGCCAAATGAGATTTAGGCTTAATGAGTTTTAGGTAAATAGGTTTTAGGATGAATGGGATTTATGTCAAATGACTTTTAAGCCAAAGGGGTCATCCACATATCACGTGATATTTTTAGGGGTGGGCAAAATATCACGCTCCATGGAAATTTAATTTTTTAACTATAGAAAAAGTATCACGTAGGAGGGAGTTCAAATTAGCTCAAATTTGTATCACGTGATATGTGAATGGCCCCTAATGGGTTCTAGGCTAAATAGGTTCTAGGCCAAATGTGTTTTATTCTTAATGGGTTTTAAGGCGAATGAGTTTTATGCCAAATGTGTTTTAGGTTAAATGAGTTTTAAGCCAAATGGGATTTAGGCTTAATGAGTTTTCGGCTAAATGGGTTTTATTCTTAATGGGTTTTAAGTCGAACGAGTTTTAGGATAAATGGGATTCAGGTTTAATGAATATTAGGTCAAATAGGTTTTAAGCTAAATAGGATTTATGCCAACTGACTTTTAAGCTTTATGGGTTCTAAGCTAAATGGGTTCTAGGCCTAATGGGTTCTAGGCTAAAAGGTTTCTAGGCCAAATGGGTTTTAGTCTAAATGGGTTCTAGGCCAAATGAGTTTTATGCCAAATGTGTTTTAGGTTGAATCAGTTTTAAGCCAAATGGGATTTAGGCTTAATATGTTTTAAGTCAAATGGGTTTTAGGCTAAATGGGACTTATGCCACTATGTGTTTTAGGCCCGATGCGTTTGAGGCCAAATGGGTTTTAAGGCGAATGACTGTTAGGCCAAATGACTTTTAAGCCAAATGGGTTCTAGGCTAAATGGGTTTTAAGGCGAATGAGTTTTGGGCCAAATGGGATTGAGGCTTAATGAGTTTTAGGTCAAATGGGTTTTAGGCTAAATTGGATTAATGACAACTGACTCTTAAGCCTAATGGGTTCTAAGCTAAATGGGTTCTAGATCTAGTGGGTTCTAGGCCTAATGGGTTCTATGCTAAATGGGTTCTAGGCCAAATAGGTTTTAGTCTAAATGGGCTCTAGGCCTAAGAGGTTATAAGTCTAATTGGTTCTAGGCCTAATAGGTTCTATGCTAAATGGGTTCTACGCCTAAGGGGTTATAGTCTAAATGGGTTTTATACCAAATGTGTTTTAGGCTGATGGAGCTTTAAGCCAAATGGGATTTAGGCTTAATGCGTTTGAGGTCAAATGGGTTTTAAGGCGAATGAATGTTAGTCCAAATGACTTAAGCCGAATGGGTTCTAGGCTAAATGGGTTTTAGACGAAATAGGTTTTATGCCAGATGTGTTTTACGCCAAATGACTTTTAAGCCAAATGGGTTCTAGGCTAAATGGGTTTTAGGCCACATTGGTTTTAGTCTAAATGGTTTTTGTGCTTGATGCGTTTGAGGCCAAATGTGTTTTAAGGCTATTAAGTTTTAGATCAAATGAAATTAAGGCTAATGGGTTTTAGGCTAAATGAGATTTATACAAAATAAGTTTTAGGCAAAATGGGTTTTAGGACAAATAGATTAAGACGAGGATTTAAAACAAATATAGTGATAATAGGGCATAGACAACATTATAACACTTCATTGTGTATAAATAATGACCGTAGTCTTCTTTAATACATAGTGTACTCATATTTCTTCTAAAGTACTAAATGTACAGTGGAATCAGTTTTTATGACTCCGTTATGTTGACGCTTGTACTTTTAGTGCTATTATAAGTTTAGTAGCATACAATTTATATTGACGTTTATAGTGACTTAAGTTATGTAACCTTCTATGTTCAGGTTTATATTATGCAATTTAGACAAATAGGTTATAATGACGAATCTTAGTATTGACTTATTTGTCTTCAAATTTATTTGTCCATTTTAATATGACTATTTGCTATGAAAATCTCTTGACGCTTTTTCTCTCAAACTGCTAAAAGAAGCATCTTTTCCAAAGCGGACAATCAATATACACTTTTCTCTTGAGTGATTCTTATTAACTATGTTTGCATGTGTATCTTAGTAACACATACAGTATTTTGATGAAAGATCGTGTAGAGAGCCAATCAATTATGGTAAGAGGTGCTGATCTACAATCTTAGAAAACGTCGGCTTACTTCCGTCTTCTCTCAACGAGAAACTTCAACGTCAGGTAAATGTTATCGGCTCGATAACGACGGAGGTGAGAAAAATGTGGAAATGAGGACGATTACGATAAGCGGGGAACAAGAAACGAGTTAGTGTGATGGAATACTTTAGTCAGGATATTTAAGTTGAAGATAGAAGAAAATTAGAAAATTGCAGCTGTTAAAGAGTCTTACCACCAATTTTTTTTTCACTTTTTAGCATAACTCACAAGCAATTTTCCTGACCCGATTGACTTTTTAAATTTAGACCAAGGTAATTGTTTCTTAACTAAAGAGAATTTGGTTTAGGGTCGTTTTCATCGAGCAGAGCAAAATAAATGTTAAGTATACAAAGGCCAATTCAGGTTAGTCAAGCAGCTGTTTTAACATTCTGAAGATGAGGGAAAGGGAGGATTTTCGGTGATTGAAAATTCGAGGAATACAGTTGGCTCTGGTATTGACCTTTTGAAATAGGGGAAACTATAGTTTAGGAAAAGAGTATGAATTTTTAACAAATTGCACTTGAAGTTATTTGTTTTATCTGCTGCATTTGAAATAATTTTGGTACTTTATTTCACATTACAGGTCATAGGTGTTTCGGATATGGTTCGGAATAACACTCTAACTCTTTTGTTTTTAAACTTTATGTACTTACATTTTTTGTTGCGCTGGTTACGAATCTGATAGTGAAAATTATGGACTAGGTCATCTTCAATTGAGAAAACAAATAAAAACCGAGGTTTTTTTACATTATCTCACTACTAAATATGTAATAACCACAACATTCTGATTTAACTTTTCAACATTAAAAGAACTCACTCTGAAAGAACACATTTCGAATTCGATGCACATGAGTGCAAAATTAGAATTATCAGTTTACTCTAAACACTTTAATTGACAAAATTGTAGGTTAATATAAAATCAAAATCATCAAGGAAGGTTTCACTCACGCTAAAAATTTTACGGATGATGCGAAATTGTCACAATAAGAACATATTAGATAAAAAGTAGAAATCCAGGAGTATTATCATCATCATATGGAAGATTTTAACTTTTAAAAGCTTAATGTTAGACTCACTGCAAATAAGATTGAAAGGTTGGCACAAATACCTGGAAAATTGTCGATGAAGTTAATCATACGGATGTAGGTTAAAATTAAAATTTGTGCAATAATAGGGGTATGGAATTAGTATAGGTACCACTTTTAAGAAATAGAATAAAAATAAAAATGTGTTACTAATTTTACACCACTGTGTGATTTAAAACTTCTTTTCTTTTTTTGCTCAACATGTAATTTAGTCTACATGCCAGAAGCTGACCAAATTCACTCGATTCCTCTCAATTTTGAAAAAATTAAGAAAATATTTCATGAAATCCACGTCCGAAATTGACCCTTTGAGTGTCAAAAAGGAACTGATCTCGAAGGCAACAGAGCAAAAAAAACTGGAGCCAGACGTCCGAGTTTGGAAAATTTGCACCCATGTGTTCGAAACATGGTCTGTGATCCTTTTTCTAGAAGTGGTTGCCTGGCTCCTATAGATTGGGCAGTGGGCACAGGCAGAGTCATAAAAAAAGGGGAAATTCGACAAAGCAAGGAATTTAGGATACGTTGAAAAAAATATTGAAAACTTTCACAGAAGTGGGCCATACCAAGGCCACTATCGACGACGAAGAAGAACTGTTAACTTGGAAACATAAAACCCTAATACAATATTTGTGATGAGATCCTAAGAAAGGTTACTAAGAAGCAAAAAATCGATTTTTGGATTATTATTGATTAAACTTCATTAAAGGTTCCTTTTTCATTATCAAAAGTCAGAAAATGTTTTTATTGAATATTTTTAAAGTTATGACAATTCAAACATCAGCGGTTTGTACAGACTATACCATGCGCGCTCGACTTTTGTTTTTGCTGTCCTGTAAAAAACCCGATTTGCTTCTTAGGTACCTTTTTTCGGAGAGCGTCACATTTAACTTCCGGATAATGTTACATTTTAACGTTTGTAACATTAAATGGCAACGTTGTTGAATGTAGTTTTAACAATAGACATTCAAAATTTTTTAAAAATGGTAACATTGTGCGCAGTAGTTTTCTATCGCAACTAGAACTGCGCAGTTGATTTTGGTGACCACTGTTCTTAAAAAGCAATAATGTTATCAACATTGATAAAGAAATGTTCAAATTTTCTGCATAGAATGTAACGTTATCCGGAAGTTAATTTCCGAATCTTTATTTCTCAAAATATTTAACTCTCCGACTACCAAACAGACAAAATTTGCATCTATCCAACCAAAAGAATGTAGAATTGCTAAAACAGCTTTCTGATTGGGTGGTAATCTTTCCAGAAACATTACCAGCCAATCAGAAAGCTCTTTTAGCAATTCCACATTCCTTTGGTCAGGCAGATGAAAATTCTCTATATTTGCTAGTCAGAGAGATGGAGATTTGGAAATTTCAATATTTGATTAGAAATTTGAGGTTATGTAGCAGTTTTCAAAAACTCTTCGAAGCAAAAACTATTTTCTCAGTTTGTGTATAAATGTATACATTACACATAATTAGCAGTTTTCCACTCGAATGTAAGACAATAACTAGTAATTCCTGTCTTTAAAAGAGATAACAAAATAAAATGTTTAATTATAATAGACGTGTAACAATACTAAGCGGTCATAAGAGACATAAGGTAAGAATCCGAACAGTTAAAAAAACTCGAGTTAAACTTATATTAATTTCCCAGAATTGTCGTGTTTTCCTCAAAATAAAAAATATTACATCTCTAAATTTTAATTTGATAAACTCTCACTTGCAGTACATTGAAAATTTTTTTGTTTCACAAGAATCTTTTAACTCATGAAGGCTTTTATATTTTCAGTATTAAGATACTAAAAAGAGTTATGCAGATTCACTTGGTATGTTCATTTGAAAGGCTATTTCGATTTGCTTAACAGGTCATTCAGTGATAAGGGAAGTCCATAACCAGTTAGAATAGACACTTGCGACGTATAACGAGAAGGGAGCAAGGAAAATATTGATTTTCTCTGGCCGAGGCTTGCGATCAGCTGACGATAATTGTCTCCCTATCTATATTGAAAAGTAAATTTATTAACGTTTTTCATTTGCCGTTTTTAGCGAGACAATTACGCTTCGAATATTCATTCCTCTGACCTGATAAAGCTGGACGCTTGCCAGCCTGCTTCTGGTATTTATGTTTTAATTTAACATTACCTACTTTAACATATTAAATTAATTTAAACCTTAAATTTTACCCACATCGCATTTTTTTGATGGAAAAAATTACGGAATAAAAACCAAGTAATGGTATATTTATGATATTATATGTAAATATAAGAGTACAAAAATAAGTAGTACACTAAATCGATTTTATTCATTTCATTTTATTTTACCATTTTTTATTATCTTAATTGTTATAATTCATTTAGATTTAATATTACAAATTACAGGTTCCAGGAATCCGTTAGGAGTTAATAGGAATTTATATAAAATTAATTTCCATAGATATTATACTATTAAAAATATACAATTATTTTTAGTTATAATTTTAAAATTATTATTATGTTGTTTAAATCCTTTTATTTTAAGAGATCTTACACCAATTCATATTCAGCCTGAATAATATTTGTGACGCTCTCCGAAAAAAGGTACCTTAGAAGCAAAACGGGAATTTTTCAGGAGAGCCAAAACAAAATTCGAGCGCGCATAGTAGTCTGTACAAATCGCTGATGTTTGAATTGTCATAACTTGAAAAATATTCAATAAAAACATTTTCTGACTTTTGATAATGAAAAAGGAACCTTTAATGAAGTTAAATCAATCATAATCCAAAAATCGATTTTCTGCTTCTTAGGTACCTTCCTTCGGAGCTTTTTTTATTTGCTTATGCTATTTTACGAACTACAAATAAATTAGGAGAAGGGGGTGGTTGCAGCTTTATTAGTTTCTGTTTTAAATATTAAAATTATTTCTTTTTTCAAAAATAAAAATTGTTTTTATTTTATCCAATAAGTCAGGTATTATTGTAATTTTTTTTAACTTGGACTGGGATAAAGTCGATTTAATACCCATATGAAGAAATTGGTCAAATATTAACTATTTTCTATTTTATTTTGTGAGAATTTTTATATTAATTTGTTAAGATAAATTATACATGCTATAGTTTTTTCGGTAACAGTTTTTTAAGTTAAAATTTTTTTCATTAAATTCATTCTAATGACAGTGAAAAATTTCAGATTATATATTTACAAAAATATTGTCCCGTATAGAAGTAGAGAAAAAACCTTGTTTCTTTTTTTCAGAAAAAAAATATTCCTTATTATTAGAAAGCTACTTTTACAATTCATAGTTTCTAAATTAGAATAAAAAGAATAAAAATAGCAGTTCTACAATTGTGCGCTGTTTGTAAATAAACACAATGTCGGCGTAAACAGAAAACTTTACAATGTTTACGTTCGAGCCGCGTCATTGACCTTGTCCAGTATATTTTAACGTCCTTTTCTAACAGCAGTCTTATAAATCCTAAACATTATACTTATTTAAAAATTTCTGACATTTTTTACAAGAATAAAATACTACACCAAGTATTTCAATTTATGAAATATTCTTGTTATTAAAACAATCATTTTCTTAAATTTCCGAATAGGAAAAAAATTCTTCTATATTATTACTATTAATTCCATAATAAACCAGTGGGCACACATGTCCGAAAGACGTCCCTATGTCGGCCTTTATGTCTAAAAGACGTCCTTAAGACGTCTTTTGGAAATTTTTGCCCAGTGGGAATATATTTCCATTTTTTTAAACAGCCTGAAAAAATCAACGAAATGTGTCATTTTCTTTATTTTCTATTCAGTTTAAAAATAACAAATAAAACTCGATTTATTTTTTGTGTGTGAGCAACTATTTGGGAAGGTGAGAATATAGAAAAAAATTCGTGGAATTCAGGAAAAGTCCTTGGATAAGGAAAATACCTGAAGATTTGTGTGTCAAAGAGGTTGGTAGAAAGCCATGAAAACTCGTGTGTCCGGTTGCTAGGTTTGCCAGACTGCCTCCCGTGGTGCATCACTCTTTCAAGATGGCCGCGGCCTTGGGCGTGGTTCCCACAACTCATTCGAATATATTTTTCTCACATTCTTGTTGACAATGAAGCTATTAATTTTAACCTTAAGATACATTCACTCACTGAGGTAATTATCGAGTTTTCTCTCGAATTTTCATCATCAACGTTTTCGACCGGGTCGACGACTTCCGACGCGAACGCAATGCTTGCAGAGCAGCCATCTTGCGAACTTCACCCCCTTCTACGTCGCACAGCCGGTCCATTCGACAGCGACTCTTCACCCCTCCTATTCAGCTCCTACATGCTTCCTCTATTCAGAAGAACACTTTTATTATCCTGGAAATTTTCACATATTTTTTCTCTATAATTTTCAATTTTGGGGGGAAAAATTTTATTTTTTTCATAGAATATTTTTAATTTGTTTTTTTTTTTTTGTTTTGAAGAATAATTTTTAATACGTTGGGAATTTATAGAATTTTTTTCCTAGTTTGTTTTAAAAGCAAGATAATGTAAATAAAATATGAGCTAGTGTATCAAATTGTAGTAAATTAATTTTCTTGATGGGAAAAAATTTATGAATAAAGAGTTTATTAGAGCTTTAAAAAACTCGATAAAAATTATAATATAAAAATTCTTTAAATTATAATAATTTCAATAAATGACTAAATGTTTATTAAATATACTGTAATAATAAAGAAATAAATGATATTGTGATTTATATTTTAAATAATAAATTTTATAATTTTAATAAATTAAAATCAGGTGTTTTTTAAAACTACAAATAAGAGAAAAATATTTAAAACATTAAAAATGTATTCAAAAGGATCGAAATATGTGATTTGGTTATTGATATTTTTTAACTTATAATATAATCATTATTATGTTTAACTAAATTTTGGATAGTATTTTTTTTGGATAATAATAATAAATAATAATTTTATTTTGTAGAAAAAAAAGAATAAAACGCAATTTAAAAATCAATATAAAACAGTTCTATTTTCTTACTCGGGAGTTTAAGCCAGAGAATTTAATTGAATAAAATATAGCGTGCTATGAAGTGCTTTAAAAGTCTATAAATATAAATAAGTACATGTATTCCTACGAAATTTAATTTAATTGCTTAAAAAGCTTCTGTTAGATTCGAGTTTAAAAGAGCAAATCAATATAAATTACAAGCTTTGTTTAGAAAATTATTCTTATTAAGGGCCGTCCATAATTACGTCAGGCCTCTTTTCATTTTTTGACCTCCCTCTCCCATGGCAAAACTTGTCACATATTTGTCACCACCCCCCTTAAAAACCGTGTTGAAAAATTATTATTGAAATTTTTTTACTACACTTTAAAGTATTGAAATATTTGTATTTGGAACTCTTAAAAATGACTCCTTTTTCAAAACACATATAAAAACTTTGTCAAATAAGATTTAAATTTTGTAATATAATACAAATCTGAAAAGATTAAGAATCTTTATTAAAGCAAGTGTAACATTTACTAAATCAATAATCTTTTTGAAATTTCCAATGATTTTATATTGTCATTTTAATTATTTACAATAAATTTCAATTTTTTAAAATATTTTTTAATTATTTTCCTAATTTTTAATAATTACTTTAATTATTTTTCAATTTTTTCCCTAAATTAAAAACTCAATTTTCATAAATTATAATTATATTCTCCTTAAATTACTTTTTTTACTATTACAATATTTTCCTCAATAATGAATTAGAATCCTTGTTTTATTTATTAAAATTATTCTTGTTTATTTTCAGTTTCTTGTTTTATTAATCAATTATTTTCATAAATTGAAAAATTGTTTCATTAAATTACAATTATATTCTTCAACACATTTAATTAACGTGATCAAAACTTAATAATTAATAGTATTTTTCAATTACTCTTGTCAGATTTTAATTGTTTCTGTTTTTTCAATTATTTTTATTATTTTTTTTTTATTTTCAATTATTTTAAAAATAATTTCATGAATTCTTTATTTGTTTTTTAATTTTTAAATTATTTTTCCAATTTTGCAATTGTTTTTATCCTTTTTTTAAAATTAATTTGTTCAATCAATTTCTCTAATTTTTTATTTTTACATTATCTTTTTATTAATTTCATGGATTGTTAATTATTTTTATCATTTTTCAAATATTTTTCTCAATTTTTAATTTTTTCATTATTTTTTTTTTTTTCAATTTCATGAACTGGTAATTTTTTTTTATTATTTTTCAATTGTTTTCTCCAATTCTTCCAACAATTTACTTCCAATTTCAATTAGTTTCTTTAATTTTCATATTCTAAAATCATTTTTCAATTATTTGCTTTCATTTTTAATTTTGTTAATAATTTTTTTATTAATATTATCAAATCTTAATTATATTTATCTTTTTTACTTTTTTCTACAATTTTTAATTTTTTCATTATTCTTTAAGTAATTTCATAAATTTATTGTTAATTATTTTCATCATTCTTCAATTGTTTTCTCCAATTTTTAATTATTTTTTTAATTTTTAACTGTTTTCCACAATTAAAAATTTGTTTTCAGATTTCAATTGTTTTCTCCAATTTTTTCCATTATTTTAATCATTTTTCAATTATTATCACCAATTTTTAATTATTTTTTCATTAATTTTATAAAATGTTAAATATTTTTATCATTTTTCAATTGTTTTCTCCAATTCTCAATTATTTTAATCATTTTTCATTTAATTGCCCCATTTTTAAATTTCTTAATTATTTTCTTCAATTTTTAATTATTGCTTTCATCATTTTTAAATTAATTTCTCCTCCGATTTCATATTATCTATTTTTCTTATTTTTTAATTAATGTCATATACTTTCAAAAATTTACTTGAAATTTCAATTAGTTTCTTTAATTTTCATATTCTAAAATCTTTTTTTAACTACTTGCCGTCATTTTTAATTTTGTTAATAATTTTTTTATTATTATCATCAATTCTTAATTATTTCTATCATTTTTTAATTTTCTTCTCCAATTTAAAATTTTTTCATTATGTTTTAATTAATTTCATTAATTGTTAATTATTTTCATCATTCTTTAATTGTTTTCTCCAATTTTTAATTATTGTGATCATTTTTCAACTATTTTCCACAATTATTAATTATTTTTACCAGATTTCAATTATTTTCTCCAATTTTTTCCACTATTTTAATCATTTTTCAATTATTATTACCAATTTTTAATTATTTTTTCATTAATTTTATGAAATGTTAATTATTTTTATAATTTTTCAATTACTTTCTACATTTTGAAATTACTTTTAGGACCATTCTAAAAATAATCGCTTAGACCCGGTTGCAGCATTATTTAAATTGAATTTAGAATCCGCATATATATGTATTGTTTTTATAAGCATCGTGTTTAATATTTCGGGTTTTATTTAGTAAAATTGCTTTTAATTTAAAAGAAAATATATTATAAAGATTTTTTTAGTTTAAAAAAGGGCATTTGAGCAGTATTATAAAATTACATTGAAATTCTACAAAAATTAAAAAATATATCAATATTAATATATATGTAATCTTGAATCTTTATTTGTATATTTAAGAATGCAAATTTTTTATAAACATTCAGTTTAGGTATTAAAAATTTTAAAAATACGGGTGATTCTACGTCAAAAATATCACAATTTGCAAGTGGTTCACAGAATTTAATGATACTTGGTGAAATTGTAGTATAAAATGAGAGAAATTAGTCAGCAAAAGGAATTTTTAAAATATCATAAATTGTAGGAGTTACAACACTTTGAATTTTGATGCTACATTTTCTTAATTATTTTATATCTCGGTCAATTTTTAACCGATTTTGATGAGTCACCCACAAATTTCTTCATAAAATTGTGTATTTTCAGAAAATTATAGAGCGGAAAACAAAATTTATTATTTAGATAGAAAAAAAGTGAAAATAAAACTTTATTTATATATTTTTTTAATTTTGACCCAATTCTTTAATTTTTTTATTTTTTTATAATATTCCCCTTTATTTCATCTCTATTTTAAAATAAAGATCATCCTGGAGACTTTCTTAGATCTTGTGATATCGTCCTTTTAGTATCATCATCTCAAAGAAAGATACTACGTAAATATATGTTTTTACCTTCATTTGTTTTTTGACATTTTTTTTAAATTAGAAACTATTTACTGTGAAGATTTCTTTTCAATTTCTCTATTAAATACAGTGAAAATCAAATAAAATTGTTATTCTATTAATAGATTTGGAAATATATATTAATTTTTATGTAGAAATAAAAACATTTAATTAAATTATGGAAATTAAACAATTCAATGCAGAAAATATTTTGCTGTCAAAGAAACCTTCAAATTTTAAGTCCAAGTATCATAAAAACGAAAGCGATAGATTTTAGGACATTTATGTGAATTTGTATACTATTAAATCAGTTATACTTGTTTTTTTTACAAATTTTGTAATATTTAAATTTTTTTATTTAAGCAAAATTGCTTACTAAATAAATCATTGTATAAATATTTATTCTATTATATTATAATTATATTGTTATTAAATAAATAATTATTTAACTACCTACTTTATTTAATTATATTAAAATTAATTTCTAATTAAATGTTTTTATTTTTACTTAAAATTAATAATTATTTCCAAATCTATTAATAGAATAACAATTTTATTTGATTTTCACTGTATTTAATAGAGAAATTGAAAAGAAATCTTCACAGTAAATAGTTTTTAATTTAAAAAAAATGTCGAAAAACAAATGAAGGTAAAAACATAAATTCACGTAGTATTTTTCTTTTGGATGATGATACTAAAAGGACGATATCACAAGATCTAAGAAAGTCTCCAGGATGATCTTTTTTTTAAAATAGAGATGAAATAAAGGGGAATATTATTAAAAAATAAAAAAATTAAAGAATTGGGTCAAAATTAAAAAAATATATAAATAAAGTTTTATTTTCACATTTTTTCTATCTAAATAATAAATTTTGTTTTCCGCTCTATAATTTTCTGAAAATACACAATTTTATGAAGAAATTTGTGGGTGACTCATCAAAATCGGTTACAAATTCACCGAGATATAAAATAATTAAGAAAATGTAGCATCAAAATTCAAAGTGTTGTAACTCCTACAATTTATGATATTTTAAAAATTCCTTTTGCTGACTAATTTCTCTCATTTTATACTACAATTTCACCAAGTATCATTAAATTCTGTGAACCACTTGCAGATTGTGATATTTCTGACGTAGAATCACCCATACACTCAAATCTCGCTATAACGACATTCGCTATTACGAACGCTTTCTATAACTAGCTGACAAAATCTCTCTATTACGAGATAAACAACTTCACATTTATTCCCACTACTTACTTTTTTTTTCAAAACGTGCTTTCTTCTATTTTGACATCTGTTGTCATTTTTCGTGTACATTTAACCACAAATTTAGTTATTTACTTTTATTATATGTAAGTAAATTTTATTTATATAATTAGAAAAAAGTTCATCTTACATTTTTTGATTTTTAAAAACAAAAAATAAATTTTTTAAAAAATAGTTCGAACTTAAACAACCTGTTTATTTTTTCCATTATTGTTTACATAAAAATTAGTTCTAAGGTTAAAAGTTGACATTTTATAAAACAAGCAAAAAACAGGTCTTGTGGTGGGATTTCGTTATAGCGAATGGTCTGGCTCCCGAATTTTTCGTTATAGCGAGATTCGAGTGTATAACACTTAAAAAGCATCAATTTTTAAACTTTTTTAGTAATATTTCTTTAATTATAAAAATGAAAAAGCACCAGATGTTTATATATAAACATTTATAAAGAAAAATAAAAAAAACTTCAACCCCCCCACACCCCTGACACAAAATCTTTAGCCCCTCCCTCCCCTTAATGTATGACGTAATTTATAGCAACCCCTTACATATGATATAATCTGATCAATGTGTTTTTTTTTTTTTTTAGAAATCTGAACCTTTGAAGTGAGGAAAGGAAATACGATTGGTGTTTTCTGAATTTCCTTAAATGAGAGAATCTTTGCAAAATTAGTAAAAGTGGGGATGTTTGTGAGGAGGACTCCATAATGTGTACAATTGTACATCGGCAGCGTTAGGAGTCGTCTTAATATTGTTTTTTTGTCAGACTATTATTTTAATATTCGCATTTTTAATGTGCTTCTACAATGAATTAGAATGAAAATAATTAAACCAATGATTTTCATTTGATTATATTTAATTCAGATTTAATTATGATTAAGAGGTTAATCTATTTTTTTTATATCCAATATTTAAAACAACACTCCACACAAAAAAAGTTCCTTAAGTTGTAAACTCAATTCACAATCATCAACCAATTTTTTTTTTAATAAAATGTATTCACCCGAATAATATATTTTTAATCACGACTAAAATACATATTATATTCTTTAGCAAAGCAAACTTTCATCAATATTCCCAACGTAAGTTGACTTTTTACATTAAACACCTTGTGACTTTTTCTGCTCCATAAATGACGTCTATAAAGCGCGGCAATTCTGCAAATTATCCAAGTGCAACACCTGAGCAAAAACAAACTCAAGTTTTTCCCTGTATTGGGCGTTCAGAATCGATCCTTTTTCGCCTTTGATGTGTCTTTGGCGGTAGATGCAAGAAGATGCCTAAGATTCTCAAGAGTCGCGACGCCGATACAAGAAGAAAAGACATTGCAGAATGTGCCGAGCGTGTGAAATTTTCAGTGAAAGAATGAAACGGAAAGATATCGCGATTCACGAATTCGCCCCTTCCACCCTTCTAGGTTGACATCCCCTTTTTCGGCGAAAGTGGCGCCGCTTCCTGTCTCGCTAGCAATCTCTCTTCCAGCGCGTGATTGTGTACCCAAAAAACACCGCCAAAGTGTCTCCGTGAATTTGACTCGAGTGTGTTACGAATAAGAGATGGTCGCAAGGATTTCTTGCCAAAAAGCTGCTGGCTGGAGGTTAAGACGGCTAAAAATATATCGGTAAGTGCAAACATCCACCTTCAAGGTATCCTCGACAATTCTCTTCGTTTAGTATAGACTTTGAGCGCGTTCGTCCGTGCAACTGAGACTCGAAAGTGGGGATTATACATTTCGGCCATCTTGACTCGCACGCTGTCCTTTGTTCTCTCTAACCACAGTTTCTCCTGTCTCTCGTTTATCGAGGCGCGCATGCGCGGCGCTTCCTCTTTCTTTGACACGTGCCGCGCCGTCGCTTGATTTCAAGAGAATCGAGCATCACGATTTCATATCCATTCCGCCTTCACTAATGGAGAAAACTGCCTGTAAATGAAGTCTACGCGAAAGTGGAACGGGCATTTTTAATATTTCGTCCTGCTTCTAAGGGAAAGATACAATTTTTCTGCACACGCTACGTTCTCAATTCATTTGCCAGCTGTTAGATTTATAAAATGGAATCCAAAGCTTTAGACATTAAAATATTCTTCCCTCAAGTTTCAAAAAGTAAATAGTCGTAGATTTGTAATTTTTTCTCGGTATTTTCGTCTAAGTTGGTCAAAATTAGGTTATGGTTAGTTTTTTGTGCTTGAAAATGATAAAAATATAATAGATGAGAAAAGAAAATCATGTGATTGGACTTTCTGGATTTTTTTCAGATTTTTGACTGGCGCCAGAATAGTTTAGAAATTTTATTTGACAGAAGCTCGATTTAGTCAAAATTTTGCCACGGAATAACTAGATATCACAATTTATGTTATTCTAATTGCGAATGTTTTGGAGGCAACAAGTGTTGTATCTACTGGAGTTAAACAACAAATTTATATCAAATTTAAAATGAGTAATTGGTATGGAATGTATGTATTTTTAATAGTACCAAAACTAAATAAAGATTGTATAATTACGATATGTTGTGAAGAATCAGAAACAAAATAATTTTAAAAATAATTATGGGATGATTGTTTAAAACTAAAATAAAGTAGCAATAAACTTGAAAAGATAAATTGATATTTTAGAACAGAATAAAAAACAATATACTTTAAAAAAGAAAAATAATTCAAATACATTTGACAAAATTATTGTTACTGGAAATTATGAAAATATTCATTCAGAATTTCATGTAAAAAAAATTCTAAATATATTAAATTTAAAAAAAAAAATTGTTGACGTTTTTTTTTAAATTCAGGAAAGATTTCAATATGCGAACGTCATATAGAAATTAATGATTCACGGCCATTTATGAAAAAATTATATCCATTTGAGATCAGGGAAAAAGTAAATGCAGAAATTGATAAATTCTTATAACTTTTTGTTTATGTTAAAAGTAGTTTCTAAGTAAAACGAAGATTTGATTAATTCAAACATAAGTCGATCAAAAAAAAAAAATTATTGGAATTAAATTGATTATTTTGGAATAATAATTTTAAAAATTCCTTTAAATAGTATTTGTTATACCATTAATCGCAAATAATTTAAAGTGTTTTTTTTTTTAAATTTAAATATAAATTATTTTGAATGCAAAAAAGCATTGCTTCATTTAAACTTATAAACAAGGGTGTAAATTTTTCTAATTTAAGAAACAAATATTTTTTAATTTTCTTGAAATTTTAGGAAAATTTTATGTTAATTCTTTAGGAAATTTTCATTCTGTACTTTCCGTACATTTTTTCTTTCTAAAAATTTTTGAGCAAATTTTATAACTTTTCAACTATGAAAATCTTCAGTAGAACTTTTTCATTTTCATAAAATTTAGCTTGTATTTTTATTTTTTAGTGAAATTTTTATTTTAGTTGGTATTTTCAATGAATTTTCGTGAAATTTTCAAAATAAAGTAATACAAACTATAATTTCAGTAGAATTTTCCTATAACTTCCGTGAAAATTAAAAATAATTTCACGAAATTTCTACAAAAATATTACGGAAATTAGAACTAAAAATATTTATAGAATTTTTCTTAACAGTTATAACTTTTTGTAATTTTTTTCACGAATTTCTGCGTATAAGTTTATACAAAAGTTCTGTTTGTATTCTTCATATAATTTTTCTCTTAGCTGAAATTTGCGTGAAACTTTCTTTAAATTTATACAGAATTTTAGTAAAATTAAAAAAAAAAGAAATAACTTGATTTCTATGTAATTTGACTGGGAGTTTTATAAAATTAGCGAATTTAGCAGTTTTAACTGAATTCTTATTAGAATTTCACAGGAATTAAATTTCAGTAAAATGAAATTACCGAAAAATTTCAATGTTTTACTAGGGACATTTTACGAAAACTTCCGTTTAAATTTCCATGTTTATAATCACTAGAATTTTCACTAAAAATCAAATTCCCGTGAAATTTTTGTGTTTTTTTAGAATCTATAAATTTTAAATGTAACCTAATTTTTTGTTTAAATGCGTAAAATTTCATGAAAATTTCATTTAAATTCTATGCAAAACTTGCGAAATTTTTCAAAATTTCCAAAATTTACAATGCCTGTGATTTCTGCAGAGCTTTTTCTTTACAATTAAAACTTAAGGTAATTTTCGTGAAATTTTCAGAAATAATATAAATTTTAAAAAATATCAAAAAGAATTTTGTGTGAAATTTTTAAAAATTCTGTAAAATTTCATAAACTTCTGTGGAAGTAAAACAAAAATACTTTTTTTATATTTTGTAAAATTTCGTTTCCAGCTTAAATTCCCTTGAAATTTTTTCTCAAATTACTATACAATTTTCGTGAAGTTTTCTTGGATTTTCATGGATTTGAAAATTTATTTCTACGGAATTTCAGTGGAACTTTCATGAAATTCTGATACAAAAATTGTATTTAAGTAGATTATTTTTGCGATTTCAGAAAATTCTTAAAAATATTTCTGACTACTGTCAGTAAAACTAATTTTTTCAACTAGAATTTCCGGGAAACTTACATATTAATTCTAAAAAGTAAAACTTTGATTTGAAACTTTCTTTAAAAATTTGACGTAATTTTTGGTTGAAATTTCTAAGATTTACCTTTTGTAGATTTCTAGATTTTAGCTACAATTATAATTGAAATAAATTCCCAGCAATTAGTGAAAAATAACTAATTATTAATAAAATAAGACTAAATAATTGTCAAAAAATAACTGAAAAATATAGTTAAAAATTGACTAATTGAATTAGTAAAGAGAATTTTACTAAAATATTGCTAATTTTGACATAACCTAAAAATAAATATAACTAATAATTAGTTATTTTTACTAAATGATTAGTAGAAATATAACTATTTGAATTAGTGACTAAGTTTTTGCTTCCAAATTAGTTATTTTTAAGAAATTCAGGTTGAGAAATTCTGTTGGAATTTCGAAAATCTTTCAAAAATTTTCCGGAAAATTGAAATTTTAACTAGATTTTTCAGCAGAAATGCAATTTCACGAAATTTCTGCTAAATTTTTGGCTTGAATTTTCAGGAGATGTTTTTATGGGAAATTTATTTTCTAGATTGAATTTTTTACAGCTTTAATAAAATTTCCAAATAAATATATTAATAGAAACTCCTATTGAAAGCGAACTCAGACCAAAAGTTTATCGCCTGTAAATTACTGTAGGAGCAATAATTTAAACTCAAATAACAAATAGGAATATTTTTTAAAAACCGCAGCAATTGGCACACATTACACTTTTACGAAAGTTCCAGTTCTAATTTCCAATTGAAAGTTTCCTTGAGATTTTTCTCCAGCATAAATTTTTATTTTGTTATGTGTCCAGTAAAAAAAAGTAATTTTAATAGCCAGGCAAAAATGAATCTAATTTCAGAAATTTATTGAAACGATAACGGAGACGTTTGTTATGCATCAGATGGAAGCATGGTATTGCAATAAGATTTAATTTATTCCATCGCAAACAGCACGACCGTAAATTGGATTTGTGACGTATTGGTTATGAGCTCGACTAATTTGGGCGCGCATTTCAAATAATTAATAAACAATGTACCAGAATATTATCAGTGAACGATCGACCATCTCTCTGATGTATCTGAGAGTTAAGCATGCTGCAAATGAGTGACGAAATTTATGAAAATTCAGTAGGCATCAGACAGAATCAGGATCCACCTCTCACCTTGCTGTAATCATCAATAAATATATAGTCGATTTCGATCAACTTTTAACTGCTTCTTCACGATCAACAACACTTTAAATTCGACTAAAGTCATCTCTTCTTATTTAGTTACTATAAAACCTTCAATTCATTCTGCAATTAAAAAAAAAGTTATTTTATTTCTACTTTTATAATACAAAAAAAAAAAATTAATTGTCCACTAAGTGGACTTTTAAGCAGTGTTTTTATAAGTTATTTTATCTTTATAATCAATTTCTTTTTTTACTTGAAAAACTAATTAGCATTCATGAAACTCATGTTTATTGAAGATTGGATGTTTGAATATTTTAATATTGCAACAAGGCCGGATGAATTTTATTAAAGTTTTCAATTTTAGATGAGATGTTATCTGTTTTTTAACAGAAGATTTTTTTTTTTTAAATGATTTTCTAAGATTTGTTTATTTTTTATTTCAATTTAGTTTATTTGGATTTTGAATTTTAAAATGTTTAATGAGAATTAAATAGTTTTTCAATTATTATTATTAAATTATATATTTATGTTTTAATACATTAAAAAATTATTTATTTTGTATTGGCTTGAATTACTGCGGAAAACATAACCTCTATTTGCAAGTCGATTCTCGACGCAGTAAATGGCTCAAACTAGCAGCAACAGATGCATTTAAATAAAATTTTTAATTTTTATTACCTTAATTTAAGAGGAGGTTTCACCCGCTTTTAAAACTACATGGAAGAATCATTTAAAATAGTCAACAAAATTATTTTTTCAGCAATTTCTCGCGAGAAATTTAATGAGCATGAATCATAAAGTTCGAATAATATGTTCAATACTTATGAATATTTATTTCCGGTGTAAAATTAAATATTTCAATATTTATACTTAATTTTGTAAAAAAATTCAGGTAAGTGTACAGTACCGGCCAAAATTGTGGGACCACTTACAAAAATTGGATTAAAAACAAGACTGTCTTAAAATATTGATAACTCTGGCAGATATTAGCCAATTAAAATTTTTTATAAACCATTGGAAAGCTTATAAAATTTGCCGTTAAATGGTCCTATTTTGAAGCTTTTTTGACTAATAGAAACGGAAATTCAAAGTGTTAAAGACAAAGTGAATTTGTCGTTTTTTGTGGATTTCCATTGTTCAAGTTTGGTGGGCTGCATTTTTTAGAAAAGTAATTGGACAGTTTTGATATTAAGCTAAATTAAACCTTGAACTATTAGCTTTAAAATAAGCCGAAGAAAATTAAGATTTCCTGACTGGTTCAAAAGTTATTAGTAAATGTGTGTACAGAAGAAAATTCAACTTCTTTGTTTTCTCCCCTCTCCGTCTGTCTCCACTATAATCGTTGTATTTTTTCGTATCATACATTTACTTATAACTTTTGAACCAATCAGGAGATTTTAACTTTCTTTGGCTTATTTTAAAGCTCATATTTCAAGGTTTAATTTATCTTAATTTCAAATTTTTCCAGTTACTTTTCTAGAAAACGCAGCCCACCAAACATGAACAATGACAATTCACAAAAAACGACAAATTCACTTGTCTTTATCAAATTAAATCTCCGTTTTTATTCATCAAAACAGGTTTAAAGTATGACCATTTAACGGAAAATTTAATAAGCTTTCCAATGGTAAATGAACAAGTTTAGTACTCTAATATCTGACAGAGCTATACACATTTTAAGCCAATTTAATACAATTTTTTTAGCGGTCCCATAATTTTGACTGGTAGTGTAAATTTGGCTAAATAAAAAATTGGGTAACTGAAAAGTCTTCCAATGGAAATTCGGTTAACTTCAAACTCTGTTAAATTAAAATTTGGTGACCTAGAAATTTTTACTTAAAACGTTATTTGTAATAATAAATCTAATACAATAATAATTCCCGATACAGTATTTGATGCGCAGCAATTGATTCCATCCCGCAGCAATATGTACATTTAAGTATACTAAAAATTATGAGAACATTAAATTCAGAAAAATCAAAATTATGTTTCATAAAATTTCTACCAAATAAATATTTTACCAAATAAAAATCAACTTTAATAGAAATCCTTTTGTTTTAAATCAGGGAAAATGTATTTTCCGATAAATAAAAACTCATATAAATGGAAATTTTGTTGGACAGAAATTTTTTTAAATTAGAATTTCTTGAATATTTGTATCTGAACAAATTTCATTTTCTCCAGCTACAAATTCAGAAGATTCCAACTTAAATATAAAAGATAAATAAATTTTCAATTGAATAAAAATTCTGCAAAAATCATCAATTTTTCATTATATAACGATTTTTTAGTTATTTTCTTTTGCTTAAAAATAAATTCTGCAATTTTTCTTGACTTTCATCAATTTATAATTATATTCATTATTTTGACATTACTTTTAAAAATTTTAATTATTTATGCGATATTGCAATTATTTCCATCACTTTTCGTTATTTCTGCGATTTTTAAACTATTCTCTTTAAATAAAATTTTTTAAGTAGTTTTGTAATTATTATTTTATTTTGAACATATATTCTATGATTTTTTCAGATATTTCTCTCAAATTTTATGGAATGTTTTCAATTTTTCATATTTAAATTATTTTTATCACAATTCAATTTCCTTTCTCAATCTTAAATTATATACAGCATATTTCAATTTTTTTTTTCAATTTTGAATTAATTTTATTATTTTTCAGTTATTTTCCTCGATTGTTAATTATTATTCTAATTTTCTAAAATTATCTTCTAAAATTTGTAAATATTTTCCTGAAAATTCAAATATTTTCTTCAATTTTTAATTATTTTTATTTGTTATCAGAATTTCAAATTTTTTTTATGAATTATCGTAAATTTCAATTATTTTTAGTTTTTTTTCAGACTTTTCTCCAATTTTTAGTTTTTCTTATTTTATAAAATTATTTTCTAAAACTGTAAAGTATTTTTCTTAAATTTCTATTATTTTCTTTAATTTTTAATTATTTTCATTTGTTTTCGTAATATCAAATTTTTTTTTATTAATTATCGTAAATTCCAATTACTTTTAGCTTATTTCATCAATTATTTTCTCTAATTTTTAGTTATTTTATTTTTTTTTTTAATTGATTTCTAAGATCTCCATGTATTTTTTTCAAATTTTAATTATTTTTTCTTTATTAAAAAAAAAATCTGTAGTTGTTTTTAATTATTACACTTAAATGTCATTCATTTTTTACAACTTAACATTGTTCGTAACTTTGTATCATATTTTACTTATTTTCGTCAAGTTTTAAAATTTAAAAACATTTTTCAATTATTTTCCAGAATTTATTTCCTTCAATTTTCAATTCTTTACATTTATTTCATAATTTCAAAAAATTTTAACTATTTATCTGACTTTTCAATTATTTCATTTATATTATTTTCTTCAATTTTCAATTACTTTTGTTCTTTTTTCTCGTTCTTTTTTATAATTGCCAAAAACTTTTTACTTATTTCTCTTTAATTAAAACTTGTTTTGTTCAATTTTAAATTGTTTATATTTTGTTATTTATTTTCTCTAATTTTCAATTATTTTCTTTTATTTCAATGAACTTCTGAAAGTTTGAAGTATTTTTCTCAAACTATGTTTAACTTTCCTTTATTTAAAATATTTTATGTAAATTATTTTCTCAAATTTCAATTCTTTTTTTTTTAATTTTAATTTATTTATCTCAATTTTTAATCATGTTTCTTAAATTTTTAATTATTTTCTCTAATTTTTCATTATTCAATTTTGTTTCAATTTACTTTTAAGATTCTCAAGTATTTTTCTCAAATTTAAATTATTTTCTTTATGTTTAAAACTTTTTTATAACTGTTTAAATTACTTTCCCCAATTTTTAAATTGATTTCATTTCTCTTTCAATTAATTTGCAAAATTTGCAATTATTTAATTTCAATTATTTTTAATTCTTAAATATTATCAATTTTGTCCTAAATAAATATTTATTTTATTTATATTAATTGATTTTTAAATATTATATTTAAAATAATTATTTTTTCTTATTAGATAAATATTATTTACCGATTTGTTATGTTTATTATTGTATTTTATAATTTCTAAAACGTACAAAAAGCTAATCGCACGCTTGCTCGCGTTTTATTTTACTAGTAGCAATATAATCGCCATGCTGGAAATGTTATGAATAAATAAAGTGTGAATAGGAATTTAAAAATCAGTATTATTTTCTTATAAAAGAATAAAATTAATTGTCTTCTAAAAAGTCTAATTACATTAGCAATGAATGGATTTTAATGCTTATTAATATTGTAGCAAAGTCTCAATGCGCTCGGACAATTTATGTATTTCGCGTGCAACTAGGTGCACACATTTTTCATGCCCGCCTCTCCATTAACCCTCCGTCGCGTTACTGCTCCCCAGACTTACTGCATATTGATCTCATCAATCCTTCCTCCACCTACCAGACTGATTCTCCCTTCTAGAATCGTTCTTCTCCCTCTTTCTTATCTCTTTTCCTTTACTCTCTTGATAATTCTCTATCTCTTTTTCTCTCCCGTCTCGAAACTGCTTTTCTTCCACAAATTTTCACTCTACCCCTCTTTCCACATTTTTTTATTTTCCTCCACTTCTTCTTCACCATCCATTCCGTTTTTCTCGCTACTTTCCCCTTTCTTTTCCATTCACTTTTTTTTTATCCTTTGCTTTGTTATAAATCTCCGGTTTCTTGCTGAATTTCATCCTCTCTCTCCCTCCAATATATTTTCACTCTCTCCCGAATTTTATTTCTCTTTAGATAAATTTTCTACTTTTTTTTCTTTTCTTCTCTTTCTGATAAACCTACTCGCTTATATTTCCCTTTTTCTTATACTTTCTTGATAAATTCCTCTCTTTCACTTTTAATACATATCTTTCTTCGTTTGATATTTTCTCTCTTTCTTTATAAATCGGCTTTCTTTTTCGTTTGGTAAATGGTCTCTCTCTTCACCCTTTTTATCAAATTCTCTGTCTCTCTCTCTTTTTATCTTTCTCTCTCGCTCTCCGTGAATTGCGTCTCTTTTACCTCTTTACTAAATTTTTTTTTTCCTTTATCGATCGTCTCTCTTTATCTCTCCTATTATTTGCCTCTTTGTCTCACCTTTATCCCTGTGTCTCGCTTCGTTCACGATCCTCTGAGAGTCGAATCGAAGCATCTTATCTCGCCGAGCATCGCCTCCGTATTCACTCGATAAATGTCAGTTTAATCGGCAATAACTTTAGAGAGAAACGGTAAACGAGACGCGAATGCCTTTTATTGAATCGCTTGTTATTTCGCGTTTATCGAACGTTTCCTCTTCAGCATTTTCGAGAAACGCAAACATTACGTCTACAGTCCCTCAAGACACGCGGAAGACACTCTTTCAAGACACACTGCAAAGAATTCGACAATTTATTATGAGAGACAATTTTTATTTTCGCTCGTTAAAACGCATCTGTTCACATTACAGTGAGAGGAAATAAAAGAGTTTCTTGACAACTCTGTTCAAATTGGAAAAAGTCCACTAGAAGTTGTTTTGTGAAGAAGATAGATTTCAAAAATTTGTATTTTTTATTACTTTGTTCCTTTTTAGCAGTGTTTTTACGATTAATTGGAAAATTATTGAACTAGGAGTTCAGAAACTAGGAGAATTTAAAAAAATTTAATCAAAATTAGACCGTGCAATATCCCAAATCGCAGATTCTAAATCCCGGATTTCACATTCCAGACTTCATATTCACATTTCCACCATCAAAATAAAAAAATTTCAGATTCGACATCCAAGATTTCATATTCTAGATTTTATATCCCAGGTTTTACATCCCAGATTCCAAATCCCAGATTCTAAATGCCAAATTCCACATTCCGAAATCCCAATCCCGGATTTCACAACCTCTATTCCACTTTTTAAATTCCACATTCTGGAAATTTAATTATTGATTCCAAATTTGAAACTTCACATCCATGTTACCACATTCAAAATTTGACAATCCAGAATCCACATCCAAGATTTCGCATCCTAGATTTCTTAACCCGGATTCTACATCCCGGAGCCCAAACTCCAGATTCTTACACCCCAGATCACAAATCCCAGATTCTGAATCTAAGATTCCACATTCCAGATTTAAAATTCCGAAATTCCAATCCTGGATTCAACATACTCAATTCTACTTAAGTTTCCAATTCTGGAAATCCAATCATTAACTCTAAAATTAATTAACAACCATGTTGCCACCTTCAAAATTCAAAATTCCAGATTCCACATCCAAGATTTAACCTCCTAGCTTCTATATTCCGGGTTTTACATTCTACTTCCCAAATTCCAAATTCCAAATCCCGGATTCCACATTCCAGTTTTAATATCCATATTTTCACTCGCAAAATTCAAACTTCTAGATTCCAAATCTAAGATTTCACATCCTAGACTTCACATCAAAAATTTCAGATCCCGGATTACACATTCCAGATTTCACATTCCGGAATCCCAATCCCGGATTCCACATGCTGAATTTCACTCTTAAGTTCCTCATACTGGAAAACAAATCGTAGATTCTAAATTTAAAATTTTACATCCATGTTTCCACCTTCAAACTTTATGATTCCAGATTCCACATCCAAGATTTCACATCTTAGATTTTCTATCCCAGATATTACATCCCAGATTCCAAATCCCAGATTCCAAATCCCAGATTCCAAATCCCGGATTCCACATTCCAGATTTGACATTCCGGAATCCCAATCCTGGATTCTACATGCTTAATTTTACTCTTAAGTTCCTCATACTGGAAAACAAATCATAGATTCTAAATCTAAAACTTTACATACATGTTGACACCTTCAAAATTAAAAATTGCAGATTCCACGTCTAAAATTTTACATCCTAGATTTTATATTCTGGGTTCTACATCCCATATTAATAATCCCAGATTCTAAATCCCGGATTCCACATTTTAGTTTTAGTATTCATATTTCCACCCTCAACATTCCAAATGACAGATCCCACATCTAAGATTTCACATCCTACATTTCACATCCCAGATTTTACATCCTAGATTTGATATCCCGGATTACACATTCCAGAACTCACATTCCGGATTCTCAATTCTGAATTCAACATGCTCAATTCTACTTCTTAAGTTCTATTTTCTGGAAATTAGATCTTTGATTCTAAATCTAGAAGTTCACAACCATGTTTTCACTTTCAAAATACAAAATTCTAGATTCCACTTCCAAGATTTCGCATCTAATATTTTGTATCCTGGGTTCTACCTTCCAGATCCCAAGTCCAAAATTCTAAATTTAGGGTTCCATATTTCAGTTTCAATATTCATAATTTCCACATTCAAAATTCAAGGTTTTAGAATTCCACATCCAAGTTATCACATCCTAGATGTTATATCCCGGATTACACATTCCAGATTTCACATTCCGGAATCATAATCCTGGATTTCACATGCTTAATTCTACTTTTCAAGATCCACATTCTGGAAATCAAATCATTGATTTTATTCTAAAACTTTACATCCATGTTTTCACTTATAAAATTAAAAATTCCAGATTCCACATCCATGATTTCGCATCCTAGATTTTATATCCCGGATTCTACATCCTAGATCCCAAATCGCAGATTGTAAATCCCGGATTCCACATTCCAGATTTCAGATTCATGTTCCCACCTTCAAAACTCAAAAATTTTAGATTCTTCATTCAAGATTTCACATCCTAGATTGTACATCCTAGCTTCAAGATTCTAAATCTCTGGTTCCTCATTCAATATACAATTATTCTCTGTAAATTTTTAAAATTATTCTTTAAATTTTTAAAAATTTTTTTAAATTTTTTTTTCTGTTGTCGATTATTCTTGCCAGTTTTTCAGTTTTTCTTTCAATTGTCAAATAATTTCCTCTTTTCTCAATTATTTTCTAATATAATTAATTATTTTAGACATTTTGTAATTTTTCTTTCAATTATTAACTATTTTCTTAAAATTTCTATCTAATTCTTTAATCTTTAATTTATTGCTATAATTTTCAATTATTTTCTTTAATTCTTAATTCTTATCTTCAATTTTCAATTGCATCCTTCGTTTTTCAATTATTTTGATCTGTATTCGATAATTCTCGCTTTTTCTGAATTATCATCGAATATTTCCTTGAGCTTTTAATACAATTCTTCATAAGAATAAATGTTGGAAATAATTGCGCATTGAATGAATGGATTAAAAAACGACAAAAATAAATAAAATTAAATAAAATATTTGAAAATTGAAAATTTAAATTCAAATTTAAAGAATATAATTAAAAATTGAAAAAAGTATGTGAAAAAGGCGAAAGTTATTGAATATAGAAGAAAACGATTAAAAACTGCAAAATGGAATTGAAATTTGAAGAAAAAATTGAGAATTGAAAAAAATAAAAATTTGAAATTAACGTATCTTATTGGTAATGGTCGGCTAATGGAGAAAAATAATAGGCGAAAGGCGAGGATTTTAAAATATTGAAGAAAATAATTGTCAATTGTAAAAAAAAGAATCAAAAATGAAAATCACAACTGAAAAAAATAATTGAAAACGTTGAAAAATAATTCTAAAATTTTAAGAGAATAAATAAAAATTTTAAATATTGTAAGAAATAACTAAAAATTAAAGAAAATAATTAATAAATGAAAAAAAACATAATTGAAAATTAACAAGAATAATAGCAAAATTGAAGATAAATTCTGAAAAATGACGAAAATAATTGACAATTGAAAACAAAATTCGAAAAACGGCTAGATTAATACACAACTGGAAGAAATAATTTAAAAAATCAAACTATAAATATTTAATTTAAAAAATAATTAAATATTGAAAAATTAAGAAAATTATAGAAATAATTGTTGGAAATAATTGCTAATTTATTGAAAACAATTGAATCAAACAAAATAATTGAAATTGAGGAAAAAATTTAAATTGAAGAATGGAAATGAAATTTTTAAAACTTAATTCAAAACTGAAGAGAATAATTGAACAATTGTATTGAAATTTAAAAAAAGCATATTGATATTCGAAAAAATAATTGAAAATTGATAAATGTGATTGAAATTTGAAGAAAATAATAAAAAATTGAAGAAATAAATTGTAATTCGAAATAATGGTTTATTATTGAAAAAATTTAAGTTTTTTGGAATATTGAATAAACTTAATTGAAGATTGTGGAATGGAAATGACTTTAGAAAATAATTCATAATTTAAACAAAATTACAAAATGACGAGAATAATTTAATGTTGAAGAAAATAATTAAGAAATGCGCAGAATAATTGACAATTGAAGAAAGAAATTCGAAACCCGTCGAGAATAATCTACAACAAAACAAAATAATTAAAAGCGTTGAAAAATAATTATAAAATTTAAGGAGAATAATTGTAAATTGATAACGGTTGAAAATTATACAAAAAATTGTAGACTTATTTACACACTAATTTATATCACTTTCTTGAAAAATTTAATATTATTCTTTCTTGCAATTTTTCCTTTTTCAAACAATTTTTTTGATAGGTTATGTTTCATATTGCTTTTCTGAATTTTTAGAAAATCACTTAGGTAACTTTCATTTTATTTTAAAATTTTTTCTTTTTTTATGCGTTTAATACTTTTTTATTTTTTAGATTTTTTTAATTTTATTCTTTTTACAAAAATTACTTCAGTTAATTTTATACAGTTTTATTTTAACAATATTTAGAAAAACTTATTTACTTTTCCAGTGATTAATTTGATTTATTATTATAATTTGGAAGTTGTAAAATATAATGTTTTTCAATTTTCTGATTTTTAAAATAATTATTTGGTTTTTTGTCATTTGTCATAACTTATTATTTTCACAGGCACACAAAAAAAGAAAAGTGTCATGGTCGAGACACTACACTAGTGAATTCTTACGTATTTTTTTACCCTGAATCCGAATCCGAAGTTAGAATTTCAAAATTGGCTAAATTTTTTGAGATAATCTCAAAAAACCAAATCTCAAAAAATTTCAAAAACACAAAAAAACCCCAACAAATTTTTTTTTTTAGCTGAGACACTACAGGAATATATTTTTATGTATTTTTCTCCAACGAATATGAATCTGAAGTTGAAATTATCCAATTGGCAAAATTTTTTAAAATTATCTCAAAAAACATTTTAAAAAAACACCAATTAAAACACAAAAAAAATTTTTTTGTCCGAAACACTACTCTAGTGTTTTTCTACGTATTTTTGTCCACTGAATCCGAATCCGAAGTCAGAATAATTAATTTGGCTAATTTTTTTTAGATATTTCCAAAAAACAGATAAAAAACACCAAAAAATCGATTTTTTACGATTATCTCAAAAAATTTAGCCAATCTAGCAATTCTGACTTCGGATTCGGATTCAGTGGAAAAAAATACGTAAGAATACACTAATGTAATGTCTGGGCCATGACACTTTTCTTTTTTCGTGTGCCTGTGTTTTTATAGTTTTTAAAAACTTTTCTTCTTTTATTTAATTTTTCGTAAATTTGATCTTATAATAAATTTTCTCATTTGATCAGAATTTCTCTATTTCTTAGAAATATTGGTTTTTTCTTAAAATTGTTTAATGAGGCGGTTGGTGCAGAAACCGCACAATTCCACAAATCATGATTGTTCAGAAATCAATAAAAACTGTTTTTCTTGTAAATGTGAGAATTTTTTTTAATTCTGCATTTTGTATTATTTTCTACTAACCTATAAGTTTAAAAATTCAATATCCTTGATTTATATTTTAATTAATACAGTGTATAAAAAAAAATAAATTAACTTTTGGACTTGTGCGGTTTCTGCACAAAATGAAATGGAAAACACAGAAAATGTATTGAATCAAGTGAAGTATCACAGTTTTAGTAAATTTTTAGGAACATTTATTAAAAAATTTTCATTTGGATAGTTTTTATTAGCATTTAATAAATAATAAACTTTTTTTAAAAATTACTTTTCAACATTTTCTTAACAATTATCACATAATTCACTATTATTGTTTTCTGCCTCGCTTTCAGTGCATTTTATTTATAATATAGACTGTTTTATATAAATTATTTAACAACGTCTAAAACACTTTAAAAATATCACAAATAAATATTATTTCATCCATTGCGTATCTTTGTGCGCAGCTTGGAATCATAGACTTGTGCTGTTTCTGCACGAAACGAAAATTTGTTTATTTATTTTAAAGGGTTTAGAGTTTAGTAACATATGTAATATTTTACTAAATCGTAGAGCTTCATTTAAAAATAAATTTTTTAAAAAAAAGTGATTTTCGAAAAAAAGTGGACTTGTGCGGTTTCTGCACCAACTGTCTCAATTGTTTTTACTTAATTTTAAAAAAAATTATTGCTTTTTGCTTGATTTTCAAAACAAGTTTTTAAAGTATTTTTTTATCTTTAGTAATATTTTTCCGTTTGTTAATGATTATCTTATTTTTTTTCTTAATTTAAAAAAACATGTCCGCAAATATTTTAATTTTTTCAAAATCATTTATTCCTTTTTTTTTGTAATTTCAATTTTTAACATTAAATTAAAATTAAATTTTAATAAAATTTTGTAATTTTTGTAATTTATGTAAAATTTCATTTTTTTACATTTTGTTAAGATTCTTTGAAAATTTTCTCCATTGTTTAGAAATGATTATTCGCTAGACACTCTGATAAGATAAAAATGCAAGAACTTTTGTTTTTTTTTTTTAAGGGGGGGTCCTGAAATTTTTTTGTGCTTTAGGCCCGTGACAGCCTTGATTCGGCCCTGATAAAATCCTTTCCTCGTTTCTCAGCATTCTTAATAACTTCATCTCCTACTTTGAAGTCGGATTAGTAGACATTTTTCTGACTCGCAGAATGTTTAGCGAGCCATTCGAAACATAACCTGGCACCTATAAAACGCACAAAACGTCTTCTGGAACCCTCTTTCGTTGAGTGCAGCATCGTTCGAGCCTCTTACATGGTCGTATCATCCAATAAAAGTTGCCTTTGTTTGATGGCCGACTAAATCGCGCTGCCAGCCCCCTAATGCGTCATTACTGTCGGGCTTTACGACTGCCTCGTATCATTTCACTTAGGTATATTGATATGGCAACGAGTTCCCGACCTCGTCCAACGCCAGCGACCGTGCTTTCCTTTAAATGTCCGATATCCGCGTCAACGACTCTACTAAGCGTATTCCGGAAGTGGAATTATTATTTTTCTCTCTCTCTCTCTCTCTCTCTCTCTCTCTTTTTTTAACCATCCAAATCCCACGGATTTTCTCGACCATCGGATCCCAAACACGGAAACTAGTTTTGCCTTTTTCCAAACAACTGATAATTTTAAGTGGTTCATTCCAAACTTATGGGTCTAGACAATACGAGATAAACAAGTATATATTTATCTATTGTATTTGCAAGGTGTTTGTGACGTTTTTACTGAAAATAAAAAATGTTTAGTGAAGAAGGTTTCTTGAGATAGAAATATTTATTTCAAAAGAAAGAGAATAAAATAATTTTTTTTATCAAATAGACGTTTTTTGTAGAAATAGAGAAAAAATAGAATGGGTCGAACAATTTTGTTTTAACCAAAGTGGTCGCGGGACAATTTTTTACAAAATTCATACTTTCAAATATGATACGATGATATTTTTTAAATGTAAAATACATAGGATTATTATTAAATTATTATTTACTAGCAAAATATAACGCGCGCAAGCGCGCGATTAGTTTTCCCTACATTTTAGAAATTAAACTATGATAATAAATAAAAAAAATAGTTATTTCTAATTAGTTTTCAATACATGCTTTTAAGTGAAAACAATGTGTAAACAGTGAGATTTTAAATAAAAAATTGAGTAAATTGTAAGTTTTTAAATAAAACAAAAACGGAATAAGCAATAATGAGTTTAATATTATTGATATTAAATTGGAGGGCGCCAGCAGGAAAAGACATTTAAATTTGAAAAAAAAAATAATTCGAAAATCGAAAAAATAATTAAAATATGAAGAAAATAATTTAATAACGGCAAAAATAATTCAATTTGAAAAAGAAGTTGTAAATGACAAAACTAATTGAAACTAGGTAAGAATTATTTCCATTTTATGGACATTTGGCTTTAAAGTAAGCAAAATAATTTGCTTCCTCATAGAGGAAGCAAGAAATTAATAGTATATAAGTTGATTGGGGAAGTTGTTAAAAAAAAAGTTTATAATGCAAAAAAATGTAAAAACATGAATCATTTTACGAATTCTTGATCAATTATAAAAGTTATATAGGTCAATCGATTCGTTTTGAGATAAGGAATATGATTTTTGTATTCTTTAAGTTGTATTTTTAGCATGAAAAAAATTTTCAAAAATCATTGTGTCCAAATTTAGATATTCATGAGCTTAATAAGTCATCCAAATTTTATTGGAATCCCTTTAAGCGTTCTCAAGATATCTTGTACACAAAAAACGCTATACACACACACACACACATACATAATTAAAATTTCAAGAGGATAATTGAACAATGACAAAAATAATTGTAATTTGAAAAAAATAATTGATAACTGGTGCATAGAATTACAAATTTTAAGACAATATTTGAAAAATTGACTAAACAATTGAAATTTTAAGATTCTAATTGAATAATGACATAAATAATTGAAAGCTGGTGTATATATAAAAAATGTATAAGGAATAATTAAAGTTTGAAGAAAATAATTTAAATTTATTGAAAATAATTACAAAAGATGTACAAAAATTAATAAACCCATGACAATAATAAAAATAATAAAGAAAATGATTGAAATTTGTAGAAAATAATGGAAAACTAATATAATAAATTAAAAAATTTATGGCAATAAAAAAATTGAATTTATTTATTTATTTATTTATTTATTTTTGGGCAAAAGCCCATTGCAATATAAAATTTAAAATTTTTTTTTCAATTAACAATGAAATTAAAATTTGATACAACAATTTCTAAATTTGAATTAGTTAAAACTACTATTTATGGGTTTAAATTGTAAACGAGTTTTCTCTTTTTTAATTAGTAAAAAATAACTAAATTATTATGAATAAAAAACTACTAATTCCGTAGTTGAATTTAACTAATGAAATAGTAAAAAATACCTAATGTAATTAGTAAATAGAAATCTATTAATTCTTTTAGTAGTTTAACGTAACTTAAAATTACTTTGGCTAATTTAATTAGTAGCTTTTTACTAAATTATTAGTAACAAATTACTATTTGACATGGTAAACGAGTTTTCAACCTTACAATAGTAGTTTTTAACTAATACAGATTTAGAGAGTAAGTTAATTTAGCGTATTTCAAAAATTATTTACAGAAATGTGACTTTATTAAAAAATGTGTTAACTTACTCAATTTGAAATAATTATGTTGAACTATCAAATTTTCTTGTCACTTTTTTAATTTTCTATTTAAAAAATATAAACAAATAGGGCCCGTATCATTTTGACACAAATTTTTTCGGACAACTTGTTATATTGTACTCCCGAAGATGAATGTTATATTTTACTCCTTCTGAAATCCCTCGTGAAATCCAAGATTTTTAACTTGTAATTATTGAATAATTGTGCTTACTGGATTAATTAAGTCTTTTAATATTAATTTAATGTATTAAAATCAATTATTTAATAAATAGGACTTAAAAATCTTTGATTTCAGAAAGAGTAAAATATAACATTAATCTTCGGGAGTACAATATAACAAGTTACTCGAAACAATTTGAATTCGGTTTAGCAGAGAAAATACGTAAATACTAGCACATTGTCCCTGGCAAAAAAAAATTTTTTTTGGGTTTTTTCAGCACTTTTTTGAGATTATCTGAAAAATATTAGCCAATTTGTTTATTCTGAATTCAGACTCAGCGAAAAAAAATACATAGGGATACAAGAGAGCAGTGTCCAGGAAAAAAAGAAAAAATTTTTGTTGCCTTTTAATTGAGTTTTTAATTTTTTGTTTAAATTATCTCAAAAATTTTAGGTAATCTAATCATTTTTATTTTAGATTTGGTTTCCGTGAATAAAAATACATAGTAATACACTAGAACATTGTTCACGACAAAAAAAAATTTTTTTGGGTTTTTTCATTCAAATTTTCTGTACAATTTTATTTGGCGGGTTGTATAAAATAATATGTTTAAAAGTTATTAAACAAGTAAATTTTGTTCTTGCCATATTTATGAAACAGAATATTATTTAGCAAAATCTAAAAAACAAAATTGTAGCGAATATTTCAACGAGAAAAATGTGATATTATTTTTTAGAATTGGGTGAAAATTGCAGTTGTTTATTAAATTTAAAGAAAAAACATGAAATGTTAAATAAGTATTATTTGAAAACAAATTTCTGAATTTTTTTGGCTTGCTGATTATAAATTTAAAGTCAGTTTTTAAAAATTCAAAATGGTTGATCTAATACTGTGAGTTTTAAAAATATTGTCCAATTTTTATGAAATAGATATTCAAAAGATTTTTGGGTCTGTGATTAATAATCTCATGTCAGTTTTCAAAAATTAACAAAGTAAAAAAAATAATTAATTTTGCAAACATGACAGACACGGGTGTATTTTTTTCGGCTCTGCTTTCCGAAAATACTTAATTTTTTAATGAGTGCAAAAATGTCATGAACTGTGTTATTGTAAGTGTATCTACAGTTATTGAATTAATTATAGACCATTTAATTCTTAAAGAATAAAAATCCAAATTAAATTTTGTTTACCAAAAATTTGTACCGACAAAAATTCTAATATAAAAATATAAGAATCTATTAAATTTGGAATAGAACTGGAAGTTGAAATTAATAGATTAAATATTTTAAACCGACTAAAATTATACTGAATTACTATCAATTAAGATTAACTATAATTTGGCACGATTGAAACTAAAACCAATTGAAATTTGAATCGTACGACATTACACTAAATCACAATCTGTATCCATTAACCCTTAAGGCGTACATGTTTCGATACTCGTAGATAATCAACATCACCTACTATATGTTAAAAACCAGAATATACACGATTATCACATAATCAACACTTTGAAAACCTCATCGATATTATATTCAACCATGAAATGAAATCACCTTTTTAATGAACTTAATAAAGACATTTTTCAAAGTCTTATCTAACCTTCTATATAATATAGCTTCTCAATTCATTCAAAATGTATATTTATTCACTTACTTATTTCAATCTAACGGAAAAATATGTCCCGATTACGCAAAATTGAAGATTCTGGAAAGAAGCGATATTTCGCGGAGAATTCTTTTGATAAAATTGAATTCCATTCATTTGACCATGTTTATTTATGCGTCGGCATTGAGTCGACATAAGAACCTGGAGAATCGACATTTTCGAGATGCCAATAAGTCTATGCGCGTATCGAGAAAAGCAACTTGATAAATTACGAATAAAGAAAAACTTGCTTCTTTTTGGTCTCCGATCGAGATATATTTTCTGCTTAATGGCTTAGAAGGAATATAATTTATCCTTAAGCAACCGCGGCTGTCACAAAAATCACTTCAATACTCGATATCCGTGTTATTTTAAGAGCACACACACGTATATTTTCATCACAGAATATTTAACACACGACACTTTTTTTCACATGAGATTACCGCACAAAAGAAATGGTATTTTTGGAAATTTGTGCGTGAATCTAGGAAATTTTGAATTACTTATAAATCTGCATTATGTAATGAATTTTATATGGGTCATTCTCTAGAAAAGGGCTTATTGCTCTTTCACAACATTTTCACTATAAAAAATAATTTGTATTTTGAAAATTAGTGTCTGGTGTATTTTAATATTTGGTGTATTTTAACTACATCACTGAAAAAAGAAAATTTAAATTTTACACTAACTGAAAAATTACAAGTTAGTAGGGTGTGAAAACTCCACTCCGTTGCTATTCATGTTACAAATTTTACATTAAAACAAGAATTGTTCATTTTTGTTTTAATATCATAATCTTGAAAAATAGTTAATTATTATTTAGTTTTACATTTAATTCATAAATTACCAATGCCAAATTTTTGTAACTTAATTTTAAAAATAAAATTATTTTTGTGCATCACTTTAAACTCCACTCTGTCGTCAAACGCGTATTCCCAAACAAAAAAATGTTTGCAGATTTAAGTGCGTTTTTAAATTTTATGCTGAAAGTTGAGACTTAAAAACTCCACTCCATCGCTATAGTTTCTTTTTATATTTAATAGATAAATGATAAAAATTACTAATATTTATTAGAGTATTTGTTTCCTTTCGTAAAATTTCCAAAATATTACCAATAGAAATGGTTTCCTTTAATATAAGAATCAATATATATTGAAAAAATATGAAACTCCACTCCGTCGCCATATAATTTATTTTTAAAATTTAGTAAGTAAATAATAAATATTAATAATGATTATTAAAAAATTTATAGGTCCTGACACATGGGATTAATTATTTCTCTTCTAAATTTTCTGAGATAATCTTAAAGAACAAAATCTCAAAAATTTCAAGAACACCAAAAAAACAAAAAATGTTTTTTACCGAGACACTACATTAATGTATTCTTATCTATTTTTCTCCGATGAATATGAATACGAACTTAGAATTAGCAGATTGGCTAAAATTTTTCTAGATAAATTCAAAAAACTGTTCGAAAACACGAAAAAATTTACTTTTTTTAGATTATCTCAAAAAGTTTAGCCAAATTGGTTATTCTGACTTCGGATTCGGATTCAGCGGAAAAAAATACGTAGAAGTACACTAGTGTAGTATCTCGACCAAAAAAAGTTTTTTTTCTGAGTGCCTGTGTTATTTTAAAAATTTGCATAACGAATTTAAGGCTACCAAAAATTATTTAAATTAGTTAAAATTATTATTTATGTTAATTAGTTAAATTTAGGGCTTCCAATAGTTTTTATTAAAATTTAAAGCATACCAGCCTTGATTATAATAAAGTATTATATTGTCACACGGAATAAAGTATAATTTAATTTTCATTAAAATTTTTTAGATTAAATTATTTATATAAAGAAAAATCATTTCCAACAGGAAAAAAATAATTAAAACAGAAATATTTTAGTTTAACTAGTCAAAAGTGGGAAAAAAACTTAAAATGCATTAATATTTAATAAAACTGGGTTTTCCTTGCTTTTCTCGAAAAATATTAATTTTAGAGGAAATTGGTAAGAAAAAAAAATTCTTGTTTCAATATCTACAGATTTTATCTAATGAGATTTTTTCTCATATGAATGCTTCTTGAAGAAAACTTGAGTCATTTTGAATTTTTAAATCGACATTTTTCAAAAACGGCTCTTTAGAAGATTTTCGTTTTTGTTGAAAAATGATATATTAACGATCTAGAATCGAAATCAAGAAGAAAATTCCAGGTACCACAACCTTTAGGTTAAATCGGTTTTTTATTCTTAGAATCAGTATATATATAAAAAAAAAAAAACACCTTTTTGTCGACAAAACTCCACTTTGGAAAATCGACTGTCCTTTCACTTTATTTATTTTTTTTATCGATTCAAATAGTATTATGTACTTTTAGGTATTAGTAACTAAAAATAAAATTTAAATATCTAAATTAAAAAAAAAATTAAATGTGTATCTAAAATTGAAACACCGTGTATAATTTATATTTTCTCTCCAAATCTGAATTAGTCATTTTCTACTAACGAATTAGCGAGAAATTGGTTACTATTAAATAGTGAAAAATTCGACTACTTTTTAGTAGAAAACTACTAATTAATAGTAGAAAATTACTAAATTTTGAAGTAAAATATACATTAATATTGTAATAGTGGAAGTTTACTTTTTCAATTAGTAGATATTTCATTTTCAAATTAGTAGTTTTTTAACTAATAATTAGTAGTTTTCTACTAAACAATAGTGAAATTTTTTATAGTAACCGATTTCTCGCTAATTCATTAGTAGAAAATCAGATTTAGAGAGTTTATACTTATTAATCATATCTAAATCTAGTAGTTTTAACAGTTTTAATACAACCAGTGCGATATTAATTAATGTTTTTTATACACGGAAAGAAAATTAATTATAAACTTTATAAAAGTATTTTCCAATTTAGGGAAGAAGGATCAAAAAGAGAAAATTTTAGATTGGTAATTTCAAACTTTAAAAAAATTATATTAAATTTGCTACAGACTATATTAAAGTTTAAAATAACTTAACAATGATTCAAATGGTATTTCTAAAGCTTAAAATTCATTGTATGAAAATTTCGCTTATTTCTGGCAATTTTTCCCTAAATTATAAAGCATTTTAATAAAATTTATAATTAATTTTCTTTACGTGTACTTCTATTTTATAAAAAATTTTATTTCAAAAATTGCCCTTTTACAGAGAATAACCCTTATCTAGAAAAATAATTTGTATATTTTCGTGTTCTGTTGGTATCAATTTTTCATTTTTTCTATTGGTTTTCTGACTAAAATCATATTGATTTCTTCGTGTGGATTTTTTACAAGTTCCAAAATATCTTTTTTAAACTGTGGAGCAACGTTGTTAAGAACAGAAGAGAAACATTTTTTTTTATAAGGGGTGGTTTTGATGTATCCTTGAAATTAAAAGTAGTCCTGATGTATAATATTAATGCACTCTAATGCACATTTCCAGTTTCTTCAATTCTGAGAATTCGAAAATTTCCCTTTCCGAATAAAAAATTGTTCAAAGCAATATTTCCTTCCTGAAATTGCCTCTTAATCTCAATTTTCACCACAAACGCACTTTACCGACGGACAAAAATCCACTAGATTAGGTAAGCGACGGTCAAATTGCCTGCTTGTTTTTCACGCGTCTACTTATTCGGTTTTTAGAAATTTAAAATTTTTTTAAAGCTTATCAAACCACGAGTTTCGACGTCTCGTTGAAAGAACGGTTGGAACGAAACTAAACATAACCTCAAAGACTGCATCTTCACAACCCGAGCAGTCCTTCGAACAAGAAAAAAAAAAAAGCTCATAACTCGAAGAAAAATAAAAATGGGCCCTAGAAGTGGATATTTGTGGCGTTTACGAGGTCACGCTGAGGTAAATGACGGTACATGCGGCTTCCGTCGGAAGGATAGTTTCTTGTGTTCGTGGGAAGATGGTTTTGCTGCAGGTCTGCCTCTCACCCTCGTTATATGACCGTCTCGGATATTCCTGCCATAAAGTTTGGTCCCTGCTGGTCACCCCGTTAAATGAGTTTTTTTTTAAGCTAGCGTTCTTTTAACAACCCTTGAGAGACCCTCGGGGTCATCCGTGACAAAAAAAAAAGCCACACTATTGCAGGAAAAGCAGTATTTGGTTATTCTTCTCCTGGGTTTCACAGCTAACCTTGAAATTCTTGGCGATTTCGTAACGGCAGTTTTTTAAGAGGAAGGTTTTTTAAGGTCCTTTGTCCGATTATGCGGGATAGGAAGGGTGCAGGAACGAAGGAGAGACACAGTCGAAGACCTTGGATGAAAGATAGTTACTTTTGGGATTGTGCCGGAAATCGAGACGGACCGTGAATTTTTTTTTCGGATAAATAGAAGGTGGAATGAATTGGAGATTGAAATTCGAGGGAAGTGAGAAGTAAATGGTATTTTTGTGGTTTTGTAAATTATGTTGAGTTAAGTGATGGTTTGAATAAATCAATTCTGAATTTATACGAGGGAGTAATTTTTTCTTTGTATAAGGAACCGTATTTGAGGGAACCATATTTTTTACTCATGAAACCGAACTATGAATTCTTAAAGCATTTTTGGTCGATAAATCCAAATCCGGAGTTTGTTTCTCTTCATTATGTTAGGGGTTTTTTTTAATAGCAAATTTTTGAAAATTTAAACAAATTTTAAGATTTTTTTAAACAGAATATGACTATTATTAAATGTAGTCAATTAGAACGCAAATTTTTAGTACATATTTGAAAAATTTAAAGATAATTGGGATTTAAACTTAAACCCTCAAATATAACCCCGAAAGCAGAAATGCACACATTTCTGTTAATTTGTAAATTTGAAGAATCTTAAAAATTTACGAGCTTATATACAATTGGGCATACTTTCTTTTATGTTACCAAAATTACACCTAAAAAAAAACACTGTAAGACTTAAACTTAGAAATCAACTAAAACCATCCCATAAAACCACCCCTAAGGGTTATTCAAAACAACCCCTTAAAACAACCCCTACCTGAGATATCTGCATTTTAGCAAAGAAACAAAAACATAACTTTTTAAAATATATTTTTTGCTTTTATGTTTGTTTTAGAAAAGTTTTTATTACTCAAAATATGATTTTTATTCACAACAACCCCTAAATTACTACCCCCATTTCCGATATCAACATGTTAACAAAAATGCTTGAGTCAGAATTTTTTGCGATGATATTACTGTTTTTAAAATAATTGTGAAGGTAATTTCTGATACTCTAAAACCTAATAACACTGTAACATCACTGGGTACTATTTCAAACAACCCCAAAATACAACTATTATCGTAGATGCAAACACTTTCATCAAAACACTAAAATATAAACTTTTTGCCCGTATCTACCATAGCTACAGAATAATTGTTCTAGAAATAGTTTTCAACATTAAAATGTAATTTTCATTTAGAACAACCCCTGAAAACAACCCCCCACTAAAATAATTAAACTTTAACTTAAAAACTACAATCAGAATTTTTTTTCGTTCGATCTGCCAGCTTCAGGATTTTTTTTGGAAATAGTAAATAATACTGGAATATAATGTTAATTCAATGCAACCCATAAATTACAACCCCTATCTACCATGTCAACTTATTGGCAAAAATACTAAAAACATAATTTTTGTCAATGTATTTGTCGGCTTCAAATTTATTTTAGGAATAGTTTTAGAAGTTAAAGAAAAGTTTTTATTTATGTTAAAAAGCATTTTTATAAAAAATTTGACAAAGTGTTGGTATTTTAGATAAGGGTTGTTTTTAGGGGTTCTTTTGAATAAGACTTAGTGATATTAAATATTTTAGAATTTAAAACTGTACCTCTACAACAATTATATAACCAGCAAAATCTTTAAAAAAATTCTGACTAAGCACTTTTATTAATATCTTCGTATCGTAAATAGGGGTTATAATTTAGGGGTTGTTTAAAATGAACATCATGTTTTGAGTAATAAAAACTGCCCTAAAACCATCATACAAGCGGAAAATCAGTTTTAAAAAATTTTATTTTTAGGATTTTTTCATAAAGTGTACAAATCTTAAATAGGAGTTGTTTTTAGAGGTTGTTTTGAATGAAAACTATCTTTAAAACAATTCTGTATTTGGTATATGCAGGTAAAAAATTAAGATTTTAGTGTTTAAAATAAAGTGTTTAAATCTACGATAGGGGTTGTATTTTTGGGTTGTTTTGAATAGTACCCAGTGATGTTACAGTAATATTAGGTATTAGTCTCACAAACTACCTCCACATCAATTCTAAAACTAGCAATATCTTTGAAAAAATTCTGACTTAGCACTTTTATTAATATCTTCGTATCGCAAATAGGGGTTATAATTTAGGGGTTGTTTCAAATAAAAATCATGTTTTTAGTAATAAAAACTGCCCTAAAACAATCATACAAGCGGAAAATCAGTTTTAAAAAATTTTATTTTTAGGATTTCTTCATAAAGTGTAGAAATCATAAATAGGGGTTGTTTTTAGGGGTTGTTTTGAATGAAAATTACATTTGAGGTTTGAAAACTATCTTTAAAACAATTCTGTATTTGGTATATGCAGGTAAAAAATTAAGATTTTAGTGTTTAAAATAAAGTGTTTAAATCTACGATAGGGGTTGTATTTTTGGGTTGTTTTGAATAGTACCCAGTGATGTTATAGTAATATTAGGTATTAGTCTCACAAACTACCTCCACATCAATTTTAAAACTAGCAATGTGTTTGAAAAAAATTCTGACTCAAAAATTTTCGTTAACATGTTGCTAACGTAAACTGGGGTTGTAAGTTAGTTGTTGTTTTAAATAAAAATTTTAAGTCATGAAAACTGTCCTAAATTCATTATTAAGGCGGAAAACCCATTTTCCAAGAATTGAGTTTTTAGTATTTTATTTAAAAGTGAAGATATTTTCGATGGGAGTTATTTTTAGGGGTTGTTTTGATTGAAAATTACATTTGAGTATTGAAAGTTATTTCTAGAATAATCCTGCAGCTGGTGGATAGAGTAAAAAAATTTTTAGATTTCAGTGTATAGACGAAAGTGTTTAAATCTACACTAAGGGTTGTATTTTGGGGTTGTTTTAAATAGTACCAAGTGACGTTACAGTGATATAAGGTATTAGAGTCTCACAAACTACCTCCACATCAATTCTAAAACCAGCAATATCTTTGGAATAAAATTCTTAATCAAGCATTTTTTTCACATGTTGTTTTCGTGAATTGGGGTTGTACGTTAGTTGTTATTTATAATAAAAATCATATTTTGAGTAATGAAACTTGTCCTAAAACAGTCATAAAAGCGGAAAATACATTTTTAATATTTACGTTTTTATTTTTTTGGCTAAAATGTAGATATTTTAGATGTGGGTTGTTTTTAGGGGTTGTTTTAAAAAAAAAATTAAATTTGAATATTGAATGTTATTTCTAGAACAATCCTGCAACTAGTGGATACAGTAAACAAAATTTATATTTTAGTGTATTGACGAAAGTGTTTAAATCTACACTAAGGGTTGTATTTTGGGGTTGTTTTGAATTATTCTAAGTGATGTTATTGTGATATGAGGTATTAGAGTCTCACAAACTACCTCTACATAAATTCTAATACCAGCAAAATCTTTGAAGAAATTATTATTTTAGCTTTTTTTTAATGTTATTTTCGTGAATTGAGGTAGTAATTTAGGGGTTGTTTTGAATAGAAATCATATTTTGAGTAATAAAAGCTTTTTTAGAACAATCATAAAAGCAGAAAATCAATTTTAAATAGTTATGTTTTTATTTTTTCTTTCTAAAATGTAGGTATTTTAGATGGGGGTTGTTTTTAGTGGTTGTTTGAAATAGAAATTAAATTTGAGTATTAAAAACTACTTCTAGAACAATCCTACAGCTGGTAGAAACATTACAAAAATTTAGATTTCAGTCTTTAGTGTATAGACGAAATGTTTAAATCTACAATAAAAGTTGTATTTCGGGGTTGTTTTCAACAGTACCAAGTGATGTAACAGTGATATTAGGTATTAGAGTCTCACAAACTACCTCCACATAAATTCTAATACCAGCAAAATCTTTGAAAAAAATTCTTACTCAAGCATTTTTTTTAACATGTTGTTTTCGTAAATTGGGGTAGTAATTTAGGGGTTGTTTTGAATAAAAATCATATTTTGAGTATTAAAAACTGTCCTAAAACAACCATAAAAGCAGAAAATCCATTTTTATAAGTTACGTTTTTAGTTTTTTGCTAAAATGTAGATATCTTAGATGGAGGTTGTTTTTAGAGGTTGTTTTGAATGAAAATTACATAAGAATATTGAAAAATATCCCTAAAGCAATCGAGTAACCAGTACATGCAGCTAAGAAATTCTAATTTTAATATTTATGCCAAATTTTTATATTTCCCTTAGGGGTTGTTTTTAGGGGTGCGTAGAAATTCTAGCTACTATGAAAAGACTTGCAAAAATTACCGCTCTTAAAATTTTTTAAATATGCAGTATAAAAATTTAAGTCCTAGTTGATTACATTTTATAAAGGTCGTATTCTAGGTCGTAGTTTTTAAAAAAATTCTGAGCATTTGTTTAAATTTTCAAAAATTTGTTATTAAACTCCCGTAATCTGAAATAGTGAAAAATCGGTAACTAATTCAAATTAGTGTATATATCTACTAATTTTTAGTCACTTTTCACTAAAACAATAGTAATAGTTTTAAATCTACGAATTGAAATAGTGAAATTTGAATTCAAATTTAAAGATAAATCTGCGTATATACTCTGTTTTGAAACAGCAGTATACCTTGCGCTGTTTCAAATTTAAATATCAGCTACTAAAAATGTTTTAGGAATTTATGGTCCGGTTCCATTAGTAAAAAAAAAATTTTTATATTCCTGTATTATTCGCATTGTTTGACTATTTGATTTCAAGTAATTGGGTCACGTTTTTTAAGCATTTTAATTTTTCACTAAATAGTTTCTTTACTGAATTTTGAATATTTAAAACTCCGAGCTCAATTTCGCGGTTCCTGACTATAACTTTGGTAACAGTTGTGGGTCGTTAGATAAATTATTTTACTTTCTGGTGTATAATTTAATAAACATAGCATATATAATCCCTAAAAATTGTAGTATTAATTTAAAAATTTGGTTATTATATTTATTAGAACAAATAATACTATACTTAATTATTTTATTAGCCAATAACATAAATAGAGAAAAGAAAGAAATAAAAATAGTATTTTTCTAACAATTGTAAGTTTAATAATCAATAACCAGATTTCCAATAAAGAAGTTGCAGTTTTGGCAAAGATTGACTTCATAAACTCAATGGCTTGGATTTTAAAGTCTATAAAAAAATCGAGTTAAGTATATTCTCGTAGTTTAACAAATCAAGCGACTAATCGTTTAATTTTAATGCTTCTCGCGTGCTCCAGAGTCGCGAGTAGATGATATTTACGACTGGCGATAAAAGTTCGGGTAGCTAACTTTTACCACTGCAATAAAAGGCGTTTTACAAGCACGCCTGCCCTTCGTGGGAAGAATAACGTTATTCATATATACAGAACTCCGTCTTTCATTATACAATGTCTGCAAACATAGAATTTTCTTAATGAAATTTTCTGAAATCAGAGTCGTATAATGACATGATGCTCGTTACATAAATTCAAGCAATGATTTGCGAGGCTCATTCCGACGTGTGTGCAAACAAGCCATAAATCTTGATAAATTTTTATTCCTTTCTCGCCACCGGATTAAGACTTCTGCAGGGATTTGACAGCAATAAAGGAACGAATCAGGCTATTGTCTGAGCGTGACAAGAATGAAAGATTGCGCTCGACGTAAGATGCTGTGCTGAGTTTAAATTTCCAAGAGAAGGAGAAACATCTAGGGAGATTAATTCTGAATAAGTGGAGATAACCTCAAAAGAACTTGATCTGTGCAATTTTTTCTTCTGTTCGTCCTCCCACGAAGTGACCTCTTTTCTCGAAAGGTTTTTCCTTCTTTGAAATATATCAGGGTTATTTGTGTACGTATGTTTAACAGACTTGATCTTCGACGTAAAAGAATTGAGAAATATTTGATAATTTGAAAAATGCCTAATTTCGTTGATGTCAATTTGAAATATGTCAATGGGGTTCGATTATGCAATAACTTTTCCTGGATTTCACGTATCAGTTTCTATGACTTGGATTCCATATCTCCAAGATCTCGGACGAGTTTTTGGATTTATTAAAATTCAAAATTTCGTATTCTCTGTTCACATTTCGAAATATAAATCCAGAATTTTTCATCCCGATTTATCCTATACCACATCTTCGCTTTCACATCCCGGATCCAAATCTCTGATTCTTCATCACCATTTTCCCAAATCACAATTCTGAATTTAACATTCCAGATTCCTCATTTATGATTTCATATCCTACATTTACTATCTCGTATCTTACATCCTGGATTCGTTATTTCGTATTGAACATCCAGAATTTCCTATCCCCAATTCCAAATCCCGAATTCCATATCCAAATTTTACATATCGGAATCCACATCCCAGTTTCCTATTCCTAAATTCCTTATCCCTGATTCCCGAACACTAATTTCAAATCCCCAATTTCACTTCCTAGACTTAACATTCTCGGCTTTACTACTTAGTGCCTCACATCCTAGATATCAAATCTCCGATTCCATATCTCGATATTTCCAAATCTCCATTTTAAATTTCACATACTGGATTTCCCATTTATGATTCCACATTTACTAGCTCGCATCCTAAACCCCATATTCGTTATTTCGTATTGAACATTCAGAATTCCCTATCCCTAATACCCCATCCCGAATTCCTAATCCCAAATTCCTAATCCCGAATTCCAAATCCTAAACTACTTATCCGAATCCACATCCCAGTTTCCCAATCCTAAATTCCTTATACCAGATACCCCTTTTCTAATTCCTCATCCCCAATTTTACTTACTGGATTAACTACTTGGTGATTCACATCTTCGTTTTCACATCCCGGATTACCTATCCCAAATTTCTTATCCAAATTTTATATATTCGAATCCACATTCCAGTTTCCCAATCCTGAATACCTTATTCCAGATTCCACATCCAGAATTCCTTATTCGAATTTGACATATCCGAATCTACATCCCAGGTTCCCAATCCTAAATTCCTTATACCAGATTCCCCGTCTCAAATTCGACAACCCAAATTACCCTTCCTAGATTTCACATCCTAGACTTTAAATCTCAGATTCCAAATCTCTATCCAGAATTTCACAACCCGAATTCCTCTTTTCCGATTTCATATCCTGCATTTACTATTTGCATCCAACATGCCCGATTCACGATCCCGAATTGATCATCCCCAATTTCCAATCCCAAATTTCCAATCCCAAATTTCCTACCCTGAATTACCAATCCCGAATTCCCAATCCCGAATTCCATATCCCGGATATTCCATCCCTAGCTCCCCTTCCTAAATTTCACATCCCCTGTACCACACAATTGATCCCAGACTCCAGATTCCCTATCCTACATTCCCCATCCGAATTCTGGATCCCTAATTCCACAACCTGGTTATCCCATCTCCGAATTCATGTTCTGCGTTAATTACCTTATACAATACATATCAGATTTACCAATCCGTGTTGTCTTCCCGAATTTTGCATCTTTGAATCACATCAGAAATATCACATGCCGGTTCCACGTCCTGGATCACACATCTTAAATTCTTAAGCTCAGATTCCTCACCCCCTATTCCACAGTCCGGATTTTTTATCCCGAATTTGCCATCTAATTTCTACGATTTCAAATCCATATACTGCGTTAATTATCCTGTACTCTACATCCAGGATTCGCTATCCCGTGTTTTCCATCTTGTCCAACTTGATCATTTCGACTTCGGCATCCTAGATTTCTATTATTATATTTCATCTTGGATTCACGTTATAAATTCCTCATCTTGCTTCCGTACATTGGATTTCATATCCTAAATTCCCTGTGTCTCGTATTTCACGTCCCAGATTTCAGTCCCGGAATTCCAATTCTAGACTTCATATTCTGTTTTCCACATCTTAGATTCTCCATCTCCAATTTAACATTCCATATTTCACATTGTAAAATTTAAAACCCTTATTTCACATCTCAGTTTCTTCAAATCTCCGTTCTAGATTTCATTTTTCATATCGCATATTATACGTTCTGGATTCATCTTTTTGAATTATTTATTTTCGATATCATATGCAGTATTCTTTAAATTCTATATTCCAAATCCTGGAATCGCCATCCTGTGTTGCCTATTTCTGACTCCTCATATCGGATTATGTACCGTGCATTGCTCATCCCGGATTTTCCGTCCTCAATTTCAAATCGCGGATTTAATATGTATGACTTTTGATCCTCGACGTCATTTTACATATTACATGTTAGACATCCTGAATTCGTCATCCCGTATAATCCCGAATATCAATTTTAAATAAAGAGTTAATTTAAATGTCGGAAGGAAAGGTCAAAGTCCGGAATAAGGAATTCACGATGTAGAATCAGGAATGTTAAACGTCAAACGCAGAATATTAGATATGGAATGCGGGATGTGGAATTTTAAATTTGGAATCTGAAATGTGCAATCCCGAATTTCTAAAGTAGAGTGTGGTTATGATAGGGAATCAGAAATGGTTAATTCGGGGTGTGTAATTCAGATCGTGAATTCGGGACAGGGAATCCGGGATGTGAAATCCAGGATTGGGAATTTGGAATTTGGAATGCGAAATGTGCAATCCGAGATGAGAATTCCGAGATATACAATCGGGAATTTCAAAAGTAGAGGAATGAAGTTGGGAATAGGGAATTGGATAGAATAGGGAATCAGAAATGGTTAATCCTTGCGGTGCAAGTTAGATGGTGAATTCGGGATAGGGAATCCTGGATTAGGAATTTGGAATGTGGAATCTGGAATACGAAATGTGCAATCTGAGAATATCATTCAGCAATATACAATCCGGAATTTCATAAATAGAGGAAAACGGTGAAGGGTAGGGAATTAGATAGAATAGGGAATCAGAACTAGTTAATTATGGGGGTGCAATTTAGATAATGAATTTGGGACCGAAATGGGATTGGGATTTTGGGATGTGACATCTTGAATTTGGAATGTGAAATATGCAATCCAAGATGAGCATTCTAAAATATACAATCCGGAATTTAAGAAGTAGTGGGAGAGGGAGAGAAAGAGTGTGGGGGATAGGGAATCAGAAATGAATAATTCTGGGGGTGTAATCTAGATGGTGAATTTAGAACCGGGAATGAGATTGGGAATTTAGGATGTGGAAACTGGAATTTGGAATGCGAAATGTAATTAGATAGGATAAGGAATCAGAAATGGTTAATCCTGCAATTTAGATGGTATATTCGGGATAGGGAATCTGACATTCGGGTTTTGGCATGAGGAATCTGGAATACGTAATGTGCAATCCGAGATAAGCATGCAGCAAACAATTCGGAATTTTAATTGTAGAGGAATAGTGAGAGGGAAAGGAAGTGGGTAGAATAAGGAATCGGATAGAATAAGGAATGAAATGGTTAATCCAGTGTGGAATTCAAATAAGGTATGTGGGGCAGGGAATCCGGGACTGGGAATTTAGGATATTGAATCTGGAATTTGTAATGCTAAATATGCAATCATGGGTCAGCGTTCCAAGGTAAACAATCCGAAATTTTTGAAGTAGAGAGATAGGGTGGGGGATATGAAAGTGGATAGGATAAGGAATCAGAAATGGAACCGGGATGTAAAATTCAATAGAGAATTCAAGACTGAAAATCCGGGATTAGGAATTTGGCGTGTGGGGACTGAAATTTAAAATGTTAAATGTGCATTCCGAGATAAACAATTTGGAATTTTAGAAGTAGAGGGATAGGGTGGGTAATTGGAAATTAGATAGGAATTAGATACATGTCGATATCCATATTAAATAGCCTAAACCGACAAGGGGGCTAAATAAACTACAAATATACACAAAAACTCACAAAATACAGATATCAAAAATGAACTCCATCAGGTTTACTAGAAAATCCAGTAAGGGGATTCCCTTTCACAATTCCTCCCTCCTCCACTGATCAAGATCATTTTGATAACCACATGAAGTTTACTCTAACTCAACTTGATATTTAGCTCAATTTCATCCAGACCAAAACAGACACCTTCCTCTGTTCAAAATACTTTCCCCACCCCCTGGAATGCGGAATTTCGTCCATCTCTTGCTTCTGCGGTCATCATCCACTCACACATTCCAGTGAAATACACACGAAAACATAATAAAGGGTGCGATCTAGAAACCATGAAGCATAGGGGCGATTGTAGGCGGATCAAAGGTCCTAAGCCGGGGGATTGAGGAGATAAATCAGTCAGGACTAGGGAGTATAAGGCGAGGGGAAAGGAAATCCCTTTCCCTCTTTTAGGGTTAGTCGTCATTCTATACCTCTGGCTATGCCGATCGTCACCCCATTACATGAGCTACATTCCAGTAGGAGGGTTTCGATGTATGATGTCCTGAATGCAAGTATGGAATACGTATATATGCATTACACATATGCTGCGCACGTGCAGGTATATACATATATCTGCAATGTTGGCTTTCCGGTTGGAAAGCACTAGCTCCCTGCGGCCATCGTCAATCAGAATTCCGCGAATTAGCGTTAACGGGCCGTTATTGCCGCGTCCATTTGGCTAGTGTACAGTTTGGTCGAGAATATGAGCCCATAGATTTCCCATATCCTACACAGCATGCACCATGGAGAGAGCGTAGTCTACCGGAATCCGGTTAGTTACTGCTGTACGTTATGGACCGCGTGGAAAGCTCCACCCTTGCTGATACGGAACAGCTATGAACCGCACCTAACCTATCTATCGATACGTATTTAACCGCGTTAGCCAGCATCCCTGTGAGAGACCAAACATCGATATTCCCTCGAGGACAATGACTTCCGGATTTCAGTCTCGGTTCATTCTCCATTGTCTATTGTCATTGAGACGAGATTGCATCAAAGAGGGTCCTTTCTCATTTAAAAGGTTAAGGGTCACCATACTGTCACAGCTAAACTGGCTGTGGATATTGTTGTTAAATATGAGCAGTTTTCCTTCAAAGACCCTTTTTCCTTGACATTTCACATTTTATTTCAAGCACACGACAAACTCTTAATACACGGAAAAACAGAATTTTTGGGAATGATAAAAAGATTTATAAAGTTAAATACTAATTCTATGAAGAGTTGTGAAAAGTACTGTGCAGCATAGCTAAATCATTATATTGTTTTAAAAAATAGGACATTATTGCATATAGATAACAAAAACCAGACAACAACATCCCTGAGAAAGAATGCAATAAATGCATTGAATTTATTACATGTTCTACTTATTTTCAATTTAATAATTGTTATTATAAACAAAGTTTTGGTTGTCTTATTCTCTTTCTCATTAGCACCTTTATAACTCTAATCACTTCTTCTTTAATTCTAACTAATATTGTATACTATCACAAGGTTATATTATAATATCATAATGACTTCTTGACATATTAATATCTTACACTCAAAACTATAAGGTGTATTATTATAATTTAGTTTAAGGAAATCGTTCTTGCATTTAATTTCTGTGCATTAAGCCGGTTGAGTGAGATAACGATTATATGAATCAACGAGTCACAGCTTGGATACAGGAAAATCACGCTACAATGAATCCTCAGTGACCATGTGAGAATAATACAATATCATCAAAACGAGAAGTGACAATAGAAGTGGCAACATTTTTGGAACCTAACAATCTGCACATGAGAACTCATGCTATACGAAGACTTCCTGTCTAGAAAACATCGAGAGGTGATACGGAACCTGGAGCCACGCGTAGAAATACACTATATAAACCACCTACCAAAATTGATAAGATGATTCAACAACGAACACACCTATCACTCAGTCTTCAGTTAACATTTCTATTCTCCAGTAAACAATCTCTAGTAGTCAAGTGACAGTTCTGCAAGTGTTAATCGTTAATTCACATGTCTATTAATTAACATCATTTTATCGTCGAGTTTTTGTGAAGTTCAAGTTCTTCATCTCAATTTGTGAATAATAATTCAACTTGTACTGTGTAATTCAACTAAAAGAAATCTTGAAATCAAAACAATAACAATCTGCAGCCTAATTTATTACTCAAGGTTTTAAGTCCATATCTCTATTTACAATTTCCAAAGAGGATCTACTACCACATTATATTTCTTGTAGAACTAAATTCTGTTTTCAAAATATATTATTACAAAACAAAGTGATGTAAAATGTTTAGTTTTAAATGTTCTGTAATATATAATAAAAATATACTATTCTAAAATGATTTACTTTGATTATTTAAATAATTCGTTAGAATAATATGTTACTTGCTAACATTTCTAAACTTCTTTACAGAAATACATGATGATTGTAATTAAAAAGTAGAATGGATAAATTCTAAGAATTATAGAAACCTTTAATTCTTACCTTAATAGATTACAGTTTACACACCAAATAGAATCCGACAATTTTATTTCTTTTTTAGATTTAAAAATAATTAACAATATAGATGGTTTAATACAAACAAAATTGTGAAACTTTATTAAACTTGTTATTGGTAAACTTTTGAGGTCATTGCATAAAAATATGATTGAAACTCTGACTTTCAAAATGGCGAATCCAATATGGTGGTCTAAATCTAAAATACCAGAATTTAGCAAACTCAAACAGTTTTTGACGTTCAGCTCGACATATAGAATTTGATATTTTTAATTGTAAACCTGTACTTTGTTTTCGCATTCTGCGATTTAAAAAAAATTAAAATACCAAGTTTGGAAAAAATTAAGTTTTGGTTTGAGAATTTAATCGGTCATATTAGATTCGTCATATTGGATTTTTGAATTCGAATATTTTTAAATTCTATCAAAACACATCTAAAGACCAAATTTGGTCAAAATCGAGAATTTTTTGAGAATTTATATAGGAATCCATATTTATATATTTTATATATTTATATAGAATCCATATAGGATTCGACATAATGAATTACTCAATTTGAATATTATATTTACATTATACGACCCAAAACACATCTAAATACCAAGTTTGGTGAAAATCAAATACTTTTTGAGAATTTAGTCCACCATAATGGATTCGGCATTTTGAAAGTTAGAGTTTCAATAATATTTTAATGTAACGACATCAGAAGCTTACAAATAACGAATTTTATGAAGTTTCATACATTTTTTTGGTCTGTATACTTCAATTAGTCATTTTTTTAAAAAAAAATTGCTAACTTCTCGATTGTTTCCTGGGTCAGAAGGGTATTCCTAGGTTAGAATAGACAAAAACTAAAACATTTTGTTTTAAAATATAACTCGTTATATCTTGAACAAATCTTAATGAAATTAATTGAAACTTACTATACTTACGCATTTGGGTCTAGAGACGCTGACAAAGTGATGAAAAAGTTAAAAACATTTATTGTTTAATTATTTTTTAATAAATTGAGATACCTGTTTGTAGACATTTTACTGAAAATTATAGTATGCGGGAAAGTTTTAGGATTTTTTCATTAGAAAGAACTTCCAGTAAGAAAGTTATTTATTAATATCCAAAGAAGTTTTCTTGAAATTTTTAGATTAATTTATTGAAAATTGAGTAAAATATAACTGTTTTAATGAATACGCACATCTCGTTCTCAAGACCTAACTCCGTTTATACTGTAACCAAGCAGTTTATATTTTCCATTTTGAGTTCCCAAATTGAAACTTATTAACTTTTTTATGGATTTTAATATTTTTTTAACTGGATCTAAATTGGAAATTTTTTTACCTTGGAAACTGTCTTATAATATCTTCGTCTTTTGTATATTTTGTTATTGTCCTAGAAAACCATCTCGCAAACCACATGTTTTTAATTAATCAATCTAAAAATTTCCAGAAAACTTCTTTGGTTATTAATAAATAACTTTCTCACTGAAAATTCTTTCCAATGCAAAAATCCTAAGGCTTTCGTGCATACTACTTTTCAGTAAAATTTGTACAAACGGGTCTGTTTTTTTTATTAAAAAATAATTAAACATTTTATTCATCCGAAGATTAAATATATCAAGTGAAAAATGTCCCCAAGCTATAAACCTGAAAGAAAAATTTTGAATGTTCGAACCTTTTCGAGTGTCGTATCTCGCTGAAAGTTGAGATCATCGTTTCTCAAGAATTTCTAAACGGAGCGGATCGTAACGAACATTGCATGCTGGGAGGTAGTTTAATTAAAACTGACCGTTAAAGTGCAATTTCCCAGTTTATTTATAGACAATGTGAATGTGTGTATTTTCAGCTACTGAACGATCACTAATGCAAACAGATATATACCATTTTGTATTACATAGCCTCATAACTATACAATACTTTTTTTATTATCATTTACCTCTTCATTTTTCCATTATATTCTCCCTCCCAAGGTCTGCACACATTTCATTTTTTCCAACTTGAGCTCATTTCAGAAACTAATAATTTATGAAATTGTTACCAATATAAAACACGTGTTAAAATAGTCTAGTTATTCCCGTTCGGACCACTTTCTCGTTTCGAGAAAAGGAAGGTAAAAAAACGTAAAGATATGTTTTCAATTTAAGGCCAGCATATGTGCACCGGACATCCTTTTAGACCTCGGACAGCTTGAACAAGGGATAGGGAGAAAATCGAACCAGATTTAACCAATAAAAAACGAGAGTAGGTTTAGGGCCTAAAAATAAAGGAAAGACAAGTGGAGACTTGTCAGACCTGTTCGCCATCTTGGAACAGCTATATGGATCGAGTACCATAACCCTAAATTCAAGGATATCGAACTCTGTAATATTTCTCGAACTCCATAAAAAAAGCGTTAACTATCATTTCAGAAATGTTGAAATAATTCCAGAAAAGAGTTTTTGTATAAAAATTACGGAAATGCGTTTTTTTTTCTGCAGAAAGCGAGTATGAGAAATGGTGTGCGGCTTTCATAATTATCCAGCGTGAATACTTCCAGGGTAATAAAACCATGTATTTTGATGCATATTTTTTTTCTCATACTCCTGTGAAGTGTTCTTCATTATGTGCCTGCTATGGGTTTACCAACACCTGACAAGAATCAGGTTTCTTTTTTTTTCTTGTCACGAGTCAAGCAATGCGTTACCGATCACGATGGAAGCGTTGCAAAAACACTATTAATCCGCCCACCCTGGTCTCCGTAACCGCCAATTTTGGGATTGCCGCCGGCTGCAGATTAGAACCATGATCGCTGGTGGCAAGTGCGCCCCTATCGTTGGATATTGCAGGATAAGAGACCGGACCCAATTAAATCGCTAATAACAAGCCTCGACGCTCTCCTGCACGCACAACCTGTTAGCTGACCTTTCTCACTTTTTCTTCCTAGGTAAACGTCCTTCAAGTACGACCATTAATCACCATATCAAAAAGTTAATATAAATTTTAATCAAAGAAAAAATTAATTTTGGTAATCAATCGTGACTTTTGTTACGTAGAAACATTCCTAAATATACCCTAAATTCCTGCTTTTAAATCAAATTCAATTAGAAAATTGATTTGGGACGAGGATAAGTCAATAAGACACTAAAACTTAGTAAGAATATTTATTTATGGTTATAAAGATGAGAATTTAACAACAATGATTTCATGTAAAGATTGAACCTTACTTTGAATGAGAATCGATTAAAGAATTATCCAGTATATGACTTGTGGTAGTAGATCCTTTTTGGAGATTGTAAATAGAGATATGAACTTAAAATCTTGAGTAATGAATTAGGCTGCATCCACAGCCTAATCCCCAGAAGAATGTTTACATACGTCGCACAATAGCTTGTTGTATCCCAGAAAAATTTAACAGGTATCTGGTATTGTTTTGATTTCAAGATTTCATTTAGTTGAACTACACAGTACAGGTTGAATTATTATCCACAAATTGAGATGAAGAATTTGAACTTCACAACAACTCCACGATAAAATGATGTTAATTGATGGACAAGTGAATTAACGATTAACACTTGCAGAACTGTCATTTGACTACTAGAGACTGTTAACTGAAGACTGAATGATAGGTGTGTTCATGTTGAATCTGCTTATCAATTTTGGTAGGTGGCGTAAAAAGCAAGCCAAGCAGCCAAGCAGTCACAAATACGCAAACAATAAAAATATAAATATGTGTGAAAAACAACGTGCGTCGACCTCTGTCTTAACTGAATCTTTCCTCTCACTTAACCGGCTCAATCGAAGAGTTAATTCTGAGGACTTAAACTTTTATTTTTATTTTAATTTTTTGAGAATGTAAGAGATTTACGCACCAAATTGAAACTGTTACGTTTGTGTTTTCTGTTATTGCTTTTTCATTCTATACGTGTCTAAAATTAAAATCAGAAATAACAGTTTTTATAACATTTAATAACAATGATGTGGCCTGATTTTATGATTTTCTAATTTTTTGTTATTATTGTTTCTATAACTATATTTAATGGGTATGTAACCCGTATATATGTATTAAATAAATAAATAAATAAAAAGAGAAGAAACACAAAAAACTTCTAATAAAATATAAATTTATTTAGTTAAAGTATGTAGAATCCATCACTCGGTTAAATAATATTAAAAGATGAAGAAGAAATCAATTTTTCCGAGTCAGGAGTATATAAAAAAACACACACAAGTTTTTTTACTTTTAAAAAAACTTGTGTGTGTTTTTTTTATATACTCCTGACTCGGAAAAATTGATTTATTATTTAGTTAAAGTTTCAATAACTGTTACTGAACAAAATATTTTTCAAATAATAGTCATAAACTTAAAATCGAAAATTCTGTAGCTGTCATTGACATCATGATTAGTTTGACAGATTTCTAATCTCTGCACTACGTTTTTCAAAACATTACTATTTTTCTTTAAGATTTTATTACTTACATTTTTTAATGTCGGAATACAAGGAATATTGTTTAAAAATATAAAATTTATTTTTACATAAAACTTATTTCATATTTGGCATTTTAGAAAAAAAAAGTTTTTACCTTGACTAGCTTATTCAAACTATCCTCCTTAAATATAAAAAATCATAAATAGATTTTTTTTTCAAAATTTACTTTCTTCGCTTGTTACTCAATTGTGGCCCGGGGTGTTGCAAAATTCTTAGTAATTTTAAATTAGGTTACATTCTCGAGAACATAACCGAGAATATTCTCCTTCCGGAGAATTTATGAGAATTTTCTATGTTTAAATGAGCTGCCCTATTTTGAATCACAAACAATTTATTGAAAAAAAATGGATAAATGATAAAATGTATATCATTACAAATTAACTATAAGTCAATGAAGTGTAAAAATTATTATTTAATATAACAGTTACAAACAGTGTTTTATATAAATTATAAAAATTGTAATTTTTTATACCTCACTAGATTCAATAACGAGAGCTGGGGCGCGATTGGTTTTAATATTTACAAGAATATTGGCAAATTTTGCCAATTAATTGAAAATAAAATAATATAAATAATTCAAAACTGAAGAAAATTATTAAAGTTTTAAAAATTAATAAATTGCAAAAAACAGATAATATATTTTAAATAAAGGAAACCAAAAAAATTTTTTAGAGAAATACTTGAAACTTTTAGTAGTTCGTTGCAAAAAAAAAAAGAGAAAATAATTAATTTAATTAATTAATTAAATGAAAAAAAATAAACATAATTTAAAGTTGAAAAGAACAATTTTTAATATAGGTACATAAAATACAAGAAAATCGTAGATATAATTGAAAATTGAATAGAAAAATTAAAATTTCAGATAAATATTTAAAAACTTTTTGGAAATTATGAAAAAGAATGTAAGTAATGAAAAATTAAAGAAAATCATAAACAAATAATATAAATAATATAAAATTAAATTAAATGACTGAAATATCAGATAAATAATTTACAATTTGGAAATTATGAAAAGAATTGAAATGATGAAAAATTGAAGAAAATAATGGGAAATTTGAAAAAAATATTTAGAAATTTAAAGAACAATTTTTAAAAATAAGTATAATTAAAAATAGGGGAAAATAATAGAAAAATGATTTTAAAATCTGAAGCTTGAAGAAAATTATTGAAATATGATAAAAACAATGATAACTTGAATTTTTTTTTTGAAATTTGAAATAAATAATTGAAATATTGCAGAAATTTTATATAAATAGGTATGTAAAGAGTTTAAGAGAAGCTACGACATATGTATGACATTATTATTGTTATTAGTTTTGTGTAAATACTTTGTATGGTTTCCATAATGGTCTATTTTTGACTGCGGGGTATATTATGGAATCAATAAAAATAAATAAATAAAATAAAAATAAAATGAAATTTAAGAGAAATACTTGAAAAACTGAGAAATTAAATGAAAAAAAATGAGAGTAATTAAAAATTAAAGAAGAGAATTGAAGAAGACTAAATTTGAGAAAAATACTTAAAAATCTTAAAAAAATAATTTTATAAAATGAGAATAATAATTAAGAATTTAGAGAAATAATTAAGAAATGATAAAAATAATATAAAATTGAAAAAAATAAATGAAATATGATGAAAATATTAAAAATTTTACAAAATAATTTAATATGATGAATATGATAAAAGTAATTAAAATTTCAGATAAATAATTGAAATTTTTTAAAATTATGCAAAAGTAATGAAAATAGTTAGAAATTGGAGAAAATAGTAGAAAAATTACAGAATTTATTATTAAGCAAAACAAAATAATTGAAAAATCGTCTAAAACGTTGAAAATTGAGGACAATAATCTAAATTTTAGATGATAACTGAAAATTTAGAAAATTAATTGAAAAATAATTAAAATAATTAAAAGGTGGAGAAAATAATTGCAAAATAATAAAAAGAAATTAATAGGTATGTTTGAACCGTGGATAAATTAAACTTTTAATCAATGCAAGTTCAAATTATCAGAAATTTGAAAAAATTAAAATGGCTTTAAATTTAAAAATTTAAAACATTATGTAAACGTGAAATATGACGTAAAAATTTAAAACAAAGAAATATCTAATGACAAACTTCAGGTGTAAATATAATGAAATAGAATTAATGAATGAAATAAACTTGTAAATTATTATATAGGTATATAATTCTTACTTTTAATATTGAAATTTAAATCATTACTAATTAGAATGACACTATAGATAAGCTATTTTTGTACAATGATTCAGAAAATTTGACTAAATTTGATAAATAAATAAAAAACTTAAATTCTCATAAATTCTCGATTAGAATTTTTGTTGGTTATATTCCCTGTTATATTCTCGGTCTCATTAACGTTTTCAAGGGAACATTATTTCTTCGCAACTCTACTGGGGTCCCGTATCATTTTGACACAAAATTTTTAGTAACACATGTTATATTCTTCAACCTGAGAAAATTTTATTTTTTATTCCTACTAAAATCAAGGATTTTTAACTCTTATTTATTAAATAATTTATTTTAATACATTTAATTTATATTAAAAGACTCAATTAACCCAGTAAGTTCAATTATTCAATAATTAAAACTTAAAATCTTTGATTTTAGTAGGAGTACCTACAATATAACATGTGCTACGAAAAATTATGTGTCAAAATGTAAGGTTAATTCCAATTTTATTCTTATAGACTCAATTCCCAAAAAAATCACAATATTCAATTCAATATAATTCAAGTCACATTTATTCAAATTTAAAATTAAACACGTGGACAGATCACAATCCGTCGGCCATTTTCTAAGAATGTTAGACACCATTCAGGAGCTCCGACAGCTGGCTCCCTCTTGCGGCGTGCGCGAACTTTAAATTCGAAATACTGATTCTCTCTAAACTTTTGTTAATTCAATGAGAGTTAGATTTAGATTTAATTTAGATTCCGAGTTTAATTAAGTAATTAAACTTCACATATGGTACTAATAAAATACCAAATCATAATCTGCATAAAATCATAGACAATGAGGTTATAACTAAACCGATCTGTAAACTGCGTGCAAAATTTGTATCCAACCTATTCTAAAAAGGTCCTATCCAATATTAGAGATAATTTTCTATTACTCTTTATATATTCATTATTCCACAAATACACTTTTAATTTATTACAAACCAAGAAAGTATGCAACTCATGTTTAATGACATACGACTCTATGAAATTTTTGTCTTCCCAGAACCAATTCTGCGCAACATTAACCAGAATCGTATTCACATCAAGTTTGCAGACTATTAAATTTTTCAAATTAAAAATGCAGTAAGGACTTAAAAACGGTTTCGCTCTTGAGATAAATTTTCGATTCCCTGCACGTATAAGAATGACGTATTTACGTGCAGTGTCCAAGTGTATAACTAGATGTCTGGCAACGAAGGTAGAGAATCGAAGTAACGCACTGCATATACCCGTACACCAAGTCAGGGTGATTAATGCATCGGAGATACGCAGTTCAACTCACAGTCGAGAAGTATGTTTCAGAGACTCTGCTAGTGCACGTGCACTTCTGATTTTCTCTCCCCTTTTATCTTCCAGTTGATCTTTATACCTAAACTAAATCGCGCCATTGCCATTCGTCTGTTGCCCGATGCCTCGTTCACGTGACATTTCGGACTCTCTCGAGTGCGTCCATCTTTCCAGCATCGTTTCAAGTCTACAAAAAACGATCTCTGATGTGATGACACGGTGCGCAAAGGACCTGACAAAAGGATGAGCGCCGAGGTGACGACAAATTACCAACTGCAGTGTAAACTGCAAAAGAACTTGGTTCTTCCAAACAAGTGCTGGAAATTGAATTTTTGTTAGAGTTTTTTAATTGACATGAAATGAGAGAATTTATAGAACCAATTTAATTTTTTTGCAGGATATTTAGAGGTCTTGAGAACCTTGAAATCATCTTCAATTTTAAAATAAAACCTTTTGATAATAAGTAAAAAAGGTCTTAGTCTTTTGAAGAATACTCTGCGGACGATCAGCAAAACAGGGTTCTCGGAAAGTTGAAGAAAAATTAACGTGAAATCCTCAGAAAACTTATGAAAATCTGGCAAGATGAATTAGTCCAAGATATAATTAATTCATAGTCATTTTTGACTTATTCAAGTAGACCGAATTCTTGTGAAGTGTGAATTAGCCCAGAATTTAAAAATTCAATTAGCAACTCTTAATTCCAGCAAATTAAAAATTATTCAAAATTCGATTCAAATTTAAATTATCTTTTTTTAAATCTAACTAAATTCCCATTGCTGAAATCAATTAAATTTTTAATTTATGAAAATTTTGGTGAAATTGATTTTCAAAGATTCAAAATTTTCAAGAGTTGAAAGTTTACTTAATTAATCCCTTAATCTGATCCAAGTTTTAACAATGTCAACATATCTGTTAGTCTTTGGGATCTCTGAAAACGAATCTGATGTCATTTTATAAAAATTCAAAATGGCGGACATGAATTTTTAAATTTTTACCAATCTTTATGAAACACGGTATAAAAGGGTTTTTAGGGTCGCTGGATATGAATATGAAATCAGATTTCAGAAATTTTATATGGCAGACGAATAATTTTAAAATTGATTGGATTCACTTGAATACCTCCAGGTAACAAATTTCAATCGATTCTAATCAATTTTGAAAAAATCTTCCGCCATATTGGATCCGCCATTTTGAATTTTTTAAAATGACATTGGATTCGTATTCAGCGATTCTACGATCCCTTTTATACCGAGTTTCAAAAAATTAGTAAAAATTTAAAAATTCATGTCCGCCGTATTGGATCCGCCATTTAGAATTTTTTAAAAATGACATCGGATTTGTTTTCATCGACCGCAAAAACCTTCGAATACGGAGGGTTGAGTTTTTACTGCTCTACAATTAGTGCCAATCAAATTAATTCCAACTTTTATCAATATTTTATAATTAATTTGTTATTAACAATAAATTGTTATTCGAATTGCAGAAAATAGACACAATTGTCTGTTTATTAATGGATTAGGAATATAAAATGTAAAAATGGCAGATCCAATATGAAGGACGAAAGTTTGAAAATTGTTTGAATTTGCCTGAAATCCAATATTGGGGGGTTTTTGGAGTTGCTGATTACGAATCTGGCATCACATTTTCAAAATTCAAAATGGCTGGTCCAATATGGTGAAAAAAATTTAAAACTGTTTAAATTTGCCTGAAATTCATTACTCGGGGATTTTTAGGGTTGCTTATTACGAATCTGGCATCAGATTTTGAAAATTCAAAATAGCGGATCCAATATGGTGAAAAAATTTAAAACTGTTTGAATTTGCCTGAAATTCATTGCTCGGGAGTTTTTGAGGTTGCTGAATACGAATCTGGCATCAGATTTTCAAAATTAAAAATGGCGGATCCAATATGAAGGACAAAAATTTGAAAATTGTTTAAATTTGCCTGAAATTCATTACTCGAGGTTTTTTGGGGTTGCTGATTACGAATCTCGCATTAGATTTTCAAAATTCCAAATGGAGTATATAATATGTCGGACAAAATTAAAAAATTTTTTGGTTTTTTTAAACTTGTTACTTAGGGTTTTGAGGAAGTTTGTTTTATTAGAAAAGAGTCCTTTTATTAAATTCAAAAATTGTTATGCCATATTTCAATTCTGCACACTCTAATTATTACCAGGTCACATATAATAATCTTGAGGAGGGGATTATAAATTAGTATCTATGTTTCTGACGCTATATAAAGAAAGTCACCTAGGAAGAAAAACATTTTAGGTTATGTTCAGTGATACTTTTACCTTGAATATAAGTTTTTTTTTAAGTGACCTAATCAAAGTCAGTTTTTATTAAAGACTCTGCATGGAATAATAAAGACTTAAACATCAATAGTTTGCATTGAGTCGATTTTTCCCGACATATTTGCATTTTTCAAAAGGAGGTTCAGATTTTCAAATTTTTTTTTATTGCTGAAAAACAAACTACGTAATGTGCCACGTCGAATTATGCGTTTAAAATAACATCGTAATTAAAAACACAAAATAATTTTTTTTTAATTTTTAAAATACATGGGCGCTAATGGTAATCTTTAACTTTAAACTCGTTTTTCTTAAAACTAGGGTTTTCACATTTCTAACTTTGAATCCTTGTAACTTTGTAAATGTTTAATCTAAAAGGGTTCAATACCTCTAAAAATGTTCGAAATTTAATGAAGAATATGGTCGCATATAGATCCTTAAGAGACTTTTCTTTTACAATCTTGTCAAAATTTTAATACTGCTATTTAGGTTATTTTATCAATAATCTCTAGAAAATGATTTTTTTAATCACATCATGCAAAATCTAATTTCAGTTAATTCACATCGATCAAAAATCTAGACTTGAATTTTGATTATGTGCTATTTACTGATAAACTAAATGCTACAAATTTTAATTATCATTAAATATTACTCTTCAATGCTGCCAGATGTCGCTAGCGTCACCACTTCTACAACTTTGCCGCCATTTTGTTGACAAGTTGATACTTGAAGGACTCACAATTTGAATAAATCTAGTTAATACTATTCATTTATTTCGGAAAGTTCGTACAATTGAACAAAATATAAACGTTAGCATTTCAAATTCTTCGGTCTCTCTTTATTGTAAACCTTCATATTATCCTCTTCCAAACCGTAACCTAACTTCAAACCGATTTATTATTTTTACTTTTAGCCTCACTATCACTTATTCAATTCTTTTTGGAAATCTTTCTTTAGTAAAAAAGAAATTTCTTCTTCCGTTATGTATATCCTTCAGTGAGTTACTTCTTTTTTTTCTGGACAAATACATTATGTAATACGTCTCTAAAATAGCTAATTTGTGTGTGTGTAATGGAAACATACATATATCTGGACCACCTTTCTTTTTCATTGTTGCGGTAAAGTTCTTTGGATTTGATGGAGCTTAAAATCAGTTGACAAAGGTAATGCGTAAGTTATTAGCTCCATGGATTCTAAGTCGAAACAACCATGGAGAATGAGGGTCAGACAAAGGTGTGTGCTGAGATTCGAGGGCTGTATACTCCGATGAAGTGGTCGTCGAGCGACATTTGTGCGAGCGTTATAGGCTGCTTCGGAGTTCATAAAATGCGTAATTTGCCCCAAGGACTGCCACCGATACTAAAAGGAGCCAAAATGGTAATGAGTCACCTAAACCTGCGCCTACTTAAGCTACTGTAAGCCACTTGCGGTATAAACTTTGTACCACATTTCCTGTTATGACCCATAACTTCCTAAATTAGGAAACATTTTCGCATCTTAAAAATCTTGTCATTTTACCCTCAAGATACTATGAATCCTAATGTATGGGATTTTAATGTAGCTACTGGAATTCTTTCTACTTATCATAATATATTATTGTACAGCGCAAATGGTCAGTCCACTTCCAAAATTTGCATAAAAAATTAGTCAGAGGTTTTTCGTTGATATTTCGGTTAAAAATAAAGCTATAGAAGTCTAAAGAAAACTGTTGAAAAGCTTAAAAATATTTTGAAATTCAAGACGTTACTGTACCTTTTGAATAATCTTTTTGAAATAATTATATTTTTTAAAAATGTATATTTCTAGTTTATTTACACTTTTAAATTAAAATGTTGATATTATCAAATTGAAATTTGAAAGACAAGACTGCAACTATTATTGGGGAAAAAATAGAGAAATTTTTAGCAAAATCTAGAGAAGAATAAAAGAGCCAAAGGATGCTTATCCCAGATCGATCTTGCGACATGCGCACGCGAAATGGGAACGGGCCAAGGTTTGCTCGTTTATAGAACCGCCTCTACTGCTCTCTAAGTATCTCGTTCTTAGTTTCAACGACATGGCACTTCCTTGGGACTCGAATTATTTTTCACTTTTTGAAAAGCACCGATTGGACCTTTTCTATAAAAAGACCTCAATCTCCTCACAAACTTTTCACAACTTATATAAAATTACGCTTTCGTACCCTGAAAAAATTTAGTTGAACTTCCTTTTGAATTATAAAACAAAACTAGATAATTATCGAGATTTTGAGTTTTTGAAATGGAAAATTTATGAATTTATTAAATGGAAAAAAATCTGGCTTTTAACAATAATCGTATCATCAATGGTCCTTCATATGTAATTTTTTTTTATGTTAAATCAAGTTGGTTCGGGTTTGGATCTTTTTCTATTATTAATATTAGGAAGATAACTTGGAGCTTTGAAGAGAAAAAATAGAAATAGAATATTTTAAAACATGAGTCGCCTGTATTATCTCACAAAATCCATTTGACCGAATTTGAAATTACCCGAAACTTAATTGTCCGAATTCAGAATTATCAAAGTTGCATTTGTCTGAACTTTGAAATCACCGAACTTACATTTGGCCGAACTTCTAAATCCTCGAACTTGCATTTGTTCGAACTTTAAAAACACCGAACTCACATTTGGCCGAACTCTTAAATCTCCGAAATTGCATTTGGCCGAACTTCTAAATCCTCGAACTTGCATTTGGCGGAACTTAGAAATCACATAACTTACATTTGTCAGAATTCTTAAATCCCCGAAATTGCATTTGGCCGAACTTACATTTAGTCGAACTCTTAAATCCTCGAAATTGCATTTGGCCCAAATTTTAAATCACCGAACTCACATTTCACCGAACTTCTAAATCTCCGAACTTGCATTTGGCCGAACTTTGAAATCACCGAACTTACATTTGGCCGAACTCTTAAATCCCCGAACTTGTATTTGTTTGAACTTTTAAATCATCGAATTCGCATTTGAAACTATCATTTGTCAGATTCTTTAACTCACCGAGCACGAAAATCACCGAATTTGCATTTGCCCAACCCATGGAATGTAGAGTTTCTAAAAAAGCCTTCAGATTAGCTAATAATGTTTTTGGAAAACGTACCAGCCAATCAGAGACTCGTTTAAAAATTCTACATTCCGAGGTTCTGACAAATGCCAGTTTGTCGACTTAAAAGTTCGGCCAAATGCAATTTAGGGGATTTAAGAGTTCGGCCAAATGTGAGTTCGGTAACTTCAAAGATCGGCCAAATGCAAGTTCGGGGATTTAGAAGTTTTACAAAATGTGAGTTCGGTGATTTTAAAGTTCGGACAAATGCAATTTCGGGGATTTATGAGCTCGTTTTTAGTTACATGATAGGCTCCCTGTTTAATTTTCTTTACGACCTGCTCTTTCAGCTTTTGTGCATTGAGAAAGAAATTCTTGAAACTTATAGTCAACCCTTGTGGCTTAGAATCTAATTATGAATACTGTCTCGCTCTGGCTGTATTTACATGAAGCAGGGTCCTGATACACAGTAGTGAGGAGGTATCATGGTGAATGTCAGGGGTTTACAATGAATAATTCAAAGGAAGCAAAGTTACGCCGCGGCTGAGAGCTCTTTACGAAGCACAAGCATTCCTGCACGCATTTGCACTCGCGATTGTAAATCTCAGGTCCGTGGGTTATGCTCGATGTTATACACCAATGCGAACGAGTGAGATACGCGTTCCTGCTTTATTACAACAAGTTTGTCCCTGATTTTGCTCATAATCAACATTGCCTCTTTCCTTCATGCTTTCAACTAATGAAAATTCATTTTTCCGACTCAATCTTTAAAAGTGCGATTCTCGAGATAAGTAAAACTGGGATAAAGTTCCGAATAGGTCAATCTGCGGATTTGGATAAAACTACACATACTTACGTATTTTGATGCGTTGATTACAGAAATGGTAGAGAAAATTGTCAACTACTCGAAATTTATGATAAATGCCATAAAAATCTAAAAAAATTTATGATTTTTTACGTTCATCTCGTCAAAACTGCAAAATTTGAAAGAATGTTTTAGACAAAAGTTTAAGATCTAATTGAGATATAAATTTTATATTCTGTACAATTTTTTATAAAAATGAATATTTTTCGACAAAAATGCAAAAAAAACTTCAGAATTTCATGAAAACGGCCTAATTTTATCAATACGGTTTTCGCGCTTAGATATATTTATTATCAATTACCTTGAGAACTATTAAAGATAGCGTTTAAATATATAGGACTTAAAATTTATATTTTTATGAGAGCTACAATTTTTATAATAAACGTTTTTCGAAATATTTAATATTTACTGAGTTAAATTGAAAAATCTAAAAAATAACTTTTTTAATGTTTTTTAATATGAAGGGGAACTAGTCCTCAATTCTCTATGTTATTTTCGTAATCAGTACATCAAAATACGTAAATATTAATGCATTTTTATTTAACACTAACACTAACACTAACACTAACACTAACTGACATTAACACTAATACTAACACTAACATTAACACTAACATTAACACTAATACTAACACTTACTCTTATAAATTTTTACAAACCTAGAGAAAAGATTATCCAAAATAATTCCCTTTTTGATTATTAAAATTTGTATTAATTTAACTTTAAAAGTTTGAGTAAATAAACTGTGACAATTAATTAGTTTTTGGACACGTTGTTTAAATATTACCTTTAAATTTTTTTCTACCTACAATTTTTAGAATCGGGTGATATTTTGTAAATGGATTTATCCAAAAGTACAAAAAAGTTTTGTAAAATTGAAAAAAATATTTTTCCCCATATTGACACCCTGTGTTTAGGATACAGACTAATGAATAGTTTTCTTGAGAATTGATATTCTTTGCAAGATCAGATAACAATTGGTACATATAAATAGCGCCTACACAAAAGTTGCGTGTCTCACAATTCTCGGTTTTCTGATTTATTTCTAAAGCTGAACAAAGTTATACGATTACCTTACTTTTCCTGGATTGCGTTTACATTAGTATAATGTTGGTGTATATGTCAAAAAACCAAGAAATAAATTTATCAAAGGGAAAATATTTCAACAAAACTTATCGGATAGTGAAAAAAATTTTTCGCACGATTGCTGTCTTGAAATGTTTCATTGATGTCAAGAAGAAGATTAAGGCAATGAACTACCAGTTGTGCGGTCACGTTCTCGAACTCAAAGATCAATGATACATAACACAATGTGTGCTAAATTACGTGGTGAAAGGCTTTAAGAAAGAATAAGCGTTGCATAAGTTTGCACACGTTTTCGCGTTTCGTCTTAAGGAGAAGTTATGTTTGAAGGTGAGATTTGATTCTTTTTTTGTTAAAAAATAACAATACAAAGAAAAATATCTTGAGAAATGTTGATTGATATTGTGTTAAAAATTGTAACCTGTGTTTATCACCACTTTTGAACCCAAAAATCCTTTAACAATGTTTTTAAAATTAGGCAGGACCACTATAACATTTAAAAATTGTTTATAATCTACTGAAGAGAAAGTATCCAATGCATCTATTACAAACATTTATTGCATCTAATACAAACATCAATTGCATCTATTAGAAGAATCATTTATTAGAAGAGTCATCTATTAGAAGCAGAAGCTCGAGCCAAAGAATCTATTAGAAGATCTTCACAAGAGTTAGAAGAATCATCAACCACATTTGTTAGGAGATCATCCATTGCAATAATTAAAAACAACTCCATTACATCTCTTGAAAATCGTATGCGTTTGCTTGATGGTAACCAATTAGAAGATCTTTAAGATCCAATAATTTCCAGCGTCCAAATACCCTGAACTATTCTCAAACGATGTATTTACTAGATAAACCACTGGAACTGGACTGAAACGACTGTAGAGCATGCCTCCGTTTACCTTGCGTTAATCAGCAATATGTACGGCATCTATAACCAAATGCAATTAATTCCACTGATTCAGAAAGCTTCGTGCTCCGCCGCCTGAGGTAGCTACCATATCCGATCAATTCTCAGCTTCACGCAGATTGGACATAAGTTATACAGGAAGCCTTCTCGTCACCAGATAAGCATCGTTATTGGATCCGCGAGGAATTTGGTATTCGGCTTTACCCGCAATCACTTACAGTTCAAGACGAATGATACGAGCGCCCTGGGGCTTTAGGATGATAAACAATCAATTCTTAATGGCAAATAAATTTGACCTGACTGGTTCATTCGTCTTTTAGTCTCGGGTGTAAACGAATGGTTGCTCTTACACCATTTCGACGACGATAACGGTCATCTCGAGAGGGTTAAGCAATTTGGCATGTTGTGCATTTTATTCTTACATCCAGCTAACAAAAATCTTTTCTTCACTTAGAGGAAATGTGCGTTGCTAAAACCTAAATTATAAATTAATAAAGCATTTAAGTTAGCAAGTGATTCAATTCATTCGAAATCACTTTACATTCATTTCTCACGCACATCTTCTCTAAAAAATAGATCAACTGCAAAATGCATCTTATTTCCATAATAATTTCTCGTGAATTTATTACAGCTGCAAACTTATAAAACGTTTCAGATAATACACATATACTTTCGTGTCCTATAGATTGACAAAGTTTATAAAATCATAAGAGAAATTGAAGATCTTTTGTTCGCGTCAAGTCCATCTATCAAACTCGATATTAGCAAGAGCTAACAAATTAAAATAAAAATTAAAATAAAATAATATTTAAACTACAAGTAGGCTTAAGAATATTAAAAGACGCTAGTACCGATATCTAGCCTCGTGTGTTCATAGGAAATTTGCAGTCGCACAATAATATAATAGGGCAAGACTCCGTCAAAAGAAAAACGATTTGCAAGTGGTCTTTTGATTTCTTTGAAACTGTGAGAAATAATAGTCTTAGGTATGATTGTTAAAACCCAAAAAGGATTTTCGAAAATTTTCAAAATGGCGCCCGCTACGCCATGTTGAATATCAGAGCAGTGTTTTTTTCAAAACTCATTATTTCCGAATTGACAAAATGAATTTTAATGAAACTTACAGACAAAATAGATAAATATACGTAGTTTAAAAAAATATTTTGATTAAAAAAAAAATTCAAAATTTTGACCGAAAAAAAATTGTTTAAATTTTTTGAACTACTTTTTCGGTGATTTGGCCACTTTTTTGGATTTTCTAATATACATATTCTGATTCCTTATGATTTCACCTTTATTTAAAAAAAAAAAAAAATTTGGAGACTTGAATAGTTTTTGAGATATTGAGCTTTTAGTGGAAGCGCGCACCACGATTTCTATGTGCTGCGTTGCCGATGCCGCGCCGTACCGTTAAACGTGCACGAACCTGCCTTAGCTACCCCGCACAGTGAACGCGTATAACATAACACAGCTTGGCTTGCACCTATATCGTTGGAGATTTATAAAAAATCGTTTAAATTTAGAATTGAATTGTGGTTTATTATTTATCTTCTTTGTTTTATGAAACAAAGATTATATTTCTTATTTTATTTGTTTCCTTTTACGGACTATTTTGTACATTCATACAATAATGTAAATAATTTTCTCTATTTCTTTATTTTATATTATCGTTTATTCGTTTGTTTAATTGTAATAGGTAAGTTTAAATAGATTTTAGGTTGAATAGATTTGAAGTAGAATAGATTTCAAGTTGAACGACACCTAAATTAATATTTTCGTTGTCACAATGCCACGATATACTTGCTTTAATCCTTTTAAAAAGCAGCGACATGTTTTAGTTGATAAAACAAATGTCCGCCCTGTTTCAAAAGAAATAGTTGAAACATTTTCAATTGAAAGCAATAATTTTATTTGCAATACTTGCCGTTTACAAGTTGCAAAGTTAGAACCATCAGTCTTGATACAAGTGCAAGAATTTTTTCACTCTGCTGAAAATGTAAGTAAACAAGAGTTTTGTCAACCAGATGATTTAGACAATAATGCAATGGAAAATAATAATTTTGAAAATGTAGGCAAAGAAGAGTTTTGTCAAACAGATGATTTAGATAATAACACAATGGAAAATATTAATTTTGATTACGAAAGTGAAAAAGATATTGAAGAATTAAATAAAATTTTGCACATATTAAGTATTTCAGCAATTGTTCGCAGCAGAGATCTTCGTACGCAATCGGCACAAAAGAAAAAGGTAAGTGAAATTCGGGAGGTTTTTGAAAATAAATTGAAAAAAGTATTTCAATATGAAAAAACTGAAAATGCTAAAAATGATTTAGAAAGTTTTTATTGATGAAATTAAAGCAGAGTTAAGAAAAAATCCTAGCAACTCTCGAAAAATAGAACTTTTAACAACGGTTCCAAAGAGTTGGAATACTCTCAAAATAGCAACCGAATTTGAAGTGCCTTATAAACAAGCTCAAGTAGCTGCAAATCTTCATGCTTCTTATGGTATAGGCACAACACCAAATCCTCGAATTGACAAAAAATTATCAGAAGAAATCGTTACAACTGTTCGAGATTTTTATTACGATTCTGACATTAGTCGTCAGTTGCCAGGGAAAAAAGATTGCATATCTGTCAAACAAAATGATAACTCAAGAAGATCTCTTCAAAAAAGATTAATTTTAGGGAACTTGAAGGAAGTTTATGCAACTTTTAAATTACAGTATCCTAATTTAAAAATTGGATTTTCCACTTTTGTCAAATTAAGACCCAAGGAATGCATATTTGCTGGTGCTAGTGGCACACATTCCATCTGTGTTTGCAAAATACATGAAAACACAAAGCTTTTAATTGATGATGCAAATCTTAAAGAGCTAATCACAGAAGAAAATATGACATTTTTAACATCGTACAAGACCATTTTGCTTGCAATGATTTGTAAGTCAACAACATTTGCTTGCTATTTTGGATTGTGTGAATCTTGTCCAGGTGTGACGCCTGTAATAGAAACACTTCAAAAGATTTTTGATGATAATTACGTTGAAAATATTACGTATAATAGCTGGAGTTCAACTGATCGAACATCACTTGAAACTTTTTGCGATATAACGGAAATATATCTGGAAAAACTAGCTACGCATCTAAGCGAATTGCTTAAACACGACTTTATCGCAAAAAAACAAAGCCAGTTCTTGAAAGATTGTAAGGAATCCCTTGAAGAGGGTGTTTTTATAATCTTGTTCGATTTTTCACAAAATTATAAAACCATTATTCAAAATTCCATTCAGAGTGAATATTGGAATAAGCAACAAATAACCATTCATCCAGCTGTTGTTTATTACAAAGACGGAAATAAAGTTGTTTGCGAAAGCTTTGTTATAATTTCAGAGGATCTCGAACATAATACAAGTGCAGTACATCTATTCATCGAAAAAGTCATAATTGAATTAAAAAAAAAGCATAAAGTTAAAAAAATCATGTATTTTTCAGACGGCGCAGCTTCCCAATATAAGAACAAAAGTAATTTTGTCAATCTAGTTTATCACAAATGTGACTTTGGAATTGATGCTTCTTGGGAGTTTTTTGCTACATCACATGGTAAAAGCCCTTGTGATGGAATTGGGGGAACCGTGAAAAGAGAAGCAAGCAGAGCTTGTCTCCAACGCAGTAGTGATAAACAAATCTTGACTGCAAAAGATTTGTTCGAGTGGGCCTCTACTGCTTTGATAAATATAAATGCAATTTTTTGCTCTAAACAGGAACATGACAGAAAGGCAAGGAAATTGAAAAAGCGATTTGAGAAAGCACAAACAATTACTGGAACAAGGAGCTTTCACTCGTTCACACCAATTAGTGACAATAAAATCGAATGTAGAAAATATTCTTCTTCTATTGAAACATTTGAATTTGAAATCGAAAAAACAAACAAAAGGAAACGTTAACATACCTATATGTTTAAAAAAAAGTTCCCATAATTTCCAAAAATTAGCAAACGAATGATTATATTTAATGACATGTTTATAATAATTGTTTTAATTTTTAATTGTCTGTTTTATCTTTTGTTTTTTAAAACTAAGAAACATATGTTTCTTAAATTGATGAATTATACAGGGACCGCTTGGCGCGTCGAGTGAAAATCGTGGTGCGCGCTTCCACTAAAATCTCAATATCTCAAAAACTATTCAAGTCTCCAAATTTTTTTTTTTTTAAAATAAAGGTGAAATCATAGGGAATCAGAATATGTATATTAGAAAATCCAAAAAAGTGGCCAAATCACCGAAAAAGTAGTTCAAAAAATTTAAACAATTTTTTTTCTGTCAAAATTTTGAATTTTTTTTTTAATCAAAATATTTTTTTAAACTACGTATATTTATCTATTCTGTCTGTAAGTTTCATTAAAATTCATTTTGTCAATTCGGAAATAATGAGTTTTGAAAAAAACACTGCTCTGATATTCAACATGGCGTAGCGGGCGCCATTTTGAAAATTTTCGAAAATCCTTTTTGGGTTTTAACAATCATACCTAAGACTATTATTTCTCACAGTTTCAAAGAAATCGGAAGACCACTTGCAAATCGTTTTTCTTTTGACGGAGTCTTGCCCAATACCTATGATAACCAAACTCTTGGAATCTTCTTGATTCCTAGGATGACCTAAGGATCAAACTTAGAATATACGTAAACTATATGCTCTGATTTCTCCTACTAGGGTAGATTTGTGTCTATAAAAGCAAACGCGTTTTTATTTTTGTGACATTTCGAATTAAATATTATAAATAAAAATATTCCTGAATGATTCCCTAATTGAAAAAAAAAAATTTACTCAAATGCGTGTTGAGAGAAATCACAAAACAAGATGATAATACCCGAGACGAAAACTTCGGCCTACATTTTAATCCTAACATTTTTTACCTTCGAGAACTTACTAAATTTGTTTTAAACTATGGTTATTTCAAACCCGCAGTCCTGTATTGGGTCCAAAATTTGTCCGTTTTGTCCACTTTTACCAAATTGAGGCCCAATGGAGGCCCATTGCACATCGACTTTTGGGGTTTTATAGAACCACGGTACCTCTCAGCAACAGTACTCTGAGGCCTAATATAGGACTTCTGGTTCGATTTCATGAGGCCCTGAAGCGTTGGGGAGAATCCAGAATCTTTGATGTAATCTTAAATCCCTCATCGGCTAGAATACGATGTGGGAAATCCCCATGTTTATTACCTGATTTAAAATGATTTTTATTTTATGAGCGTTGCTTTTGTTGTTTGAAAGAACAAAATTCAGAGCCTGTAGAATTAATCTTTTGTTAAAAGTAATTATCCAACAGATTTAATATTCGTAATGTCTTTTTTTAATTTGCATTTTAACAAATTTTTTAAGTAATATTCATTATCTACGTTTTTTTTTATTTTGGCGGAATTCGTCCCTTTCTGATCTTTTGGATTGGTTGTCGGAAGGTTTGAATGGTATTGAATGGTAGCGAAAATTAAAACACAAATACTGGATTCAAACTTTGACAATATATTTTATAAACCCCCGATTTTCGTCTCTTACAACAGCCTTTACAAGTTTTTCTTTTGAAAGGTTGACAATAATAAATTATACTAGGTTCACTTACTCATACAATGCCTTAATGATAAGTCCTAATTCTACCATCTCAAAATAGGTCTGGAGTGATCCTTCCTATCCTGGATGGGCGGGGCTTCGTTGCATAAACTCAAATATCATCTTGAGCTTGTCCCTTTGGTGATTATAAATACTACGGCTGTAACTCTTGCATATCGAACAGTATAGTTTACTCGTTCTAAATATTAAGCAAGTATTCTCATCGCCAGGATTGTGAGCCGGTCAAGAAAGTAAAATTGTAATTTAACCGTCGTGTATAGTGTAATGTCAAAGAGAAATTGCAAACGTGAACTTTAATTAAATTCCTTTGAATTTTGTTATGGAATTTAAATTAAGTACATATTGAAATAGAAATTAACTTTACTAGTTATAAAAATTATTATTTAACGAAAATAGATATCATAATAAGTTACGAAGTCGATCGTTACAACCCCTTAAGAACTCTGCTGATTTTGGTTTAGTGTGCATCAAACACTTCGGATAGTGGACACCTACTAAGAGGTTGGCGTTCGCGTGGTCGAAGGCAAACCCGGATCATATTCTTAACGAGAGTGCTTTACGATATGTAGACTCTTTATCTACGACAGTGTTGTTGGCGTTATCCAAGCCAAACGGAGAAGGCAGTGATGTATCTTGCACTTAGCCACGCCACTACATGCATTCGACTGTTTTGTGTTTGTATTTAGTTCTACGTACACATAGTATATAGATATCGTACCCGCGGTCCCCGTCCAAGTTCTTGCTCGTTTGTTATTGTCCTCTCCATAAAGGAACGAATAGGTCGTGGAAAATGGATCTCTGCTCTTTCCAAGACTCTTGTTCCCTCTTAGTGACAATAAGTCTTCCCCTTTAGGGAACAGGAAGGTGCGAAATCGAATGATGGCCTTGATCCGATGATACTTTGTGATCCTATCGTTTTTCACCAAAATGCATCGAGCATACGTTATAACCTTGTGGCAAAGAAACCACATTTTAAATTTATTGCTTCATTAACAAAATAAGTTTTGGTACAGAGAAAGCAAAAGGGGATGGGGAGATTTTTTGTGGAATGGGAATTTATAACAGTAGTAATAAAAGATGAAATTCTTAGTTTGATAATTTAGGGTTTAAAGAGACAAGTAAAAAAACATTGGTTTTTTCTACATACAGTCAAACGTTTCGGCTTGAGATGTCGGCCTCCATCAGTGACAGATTTTATTAACTTTAGATATTGCTTAGTCTGACCAACATATTTAGAATCGCAGGCCTTGCAAGGTATCATGTAAACAACATTATTTCTGTCGAACTTTACAAGTTCATCCTTTGGCAAAATAAATAAAAATCTACTTAATTTATTAAAAGTTTCAAACACTATTGTAATATCATACTTTTTAAAAATGCTAATGATGTTTGATGTAAAACCTAGTTATAAAACACTATTTATTTTTGAAAAATCGAAATTTTTAAGATACTTTTTACTTTGTTTGTACCTTTCAATTCCTTTCTTTATTTACATTACATATTTTTCTGTGGGCCAATATAACAAATCCGACATACAACAATATGTCATTAATTCTTTTCTTGATATATTTATTTAAAAAATCTGTTTGATAACCATTTTTTTGCAGGGTATTGAAAGCCAGTTCAATATTTTTTCTATGATATTTTGATTCTGAAAGTTTAACTGCTCTATCAATTAATGTGTAAAATGTAAATGATACTAATTTTTATATTTATGTGATGATGTAATTTAAAGTTGAGATAATTACCAGACCAAATTGGTTTTTGATACCAGTCTGCTTCTATTATACCACTCGAAACATCTAAAGTCAAATCTAGATAGTTTATTTTCTTATTAATAGAATGTTCAATAGTAAATTTTAAAGTATTGACTTTATCATTAAATCATTGTAACAAATGTAAAATTTTATCAATTGGAATACAAATAATTGTGTCGTCAATTCACCTTTAATAAAAATTATCCCATAATCAATTTCTTCTATTATCAGGTCTTCAATATGCTCCATTACTATTTCAGCTACACTGAAAAAAATATTTCCGTGGAACTGCGATAATTATGGGCAGATTGGCAAGATTGTATTTCTGTTTTGGGAACTGCCATACGTATTGGTGTTTTAGCTATACGGCTGTGTGAAACCGCGAGTCATATTGTAAGGTTAGGTAAAATGGACAGTGTCGCACGGATGCATTATGTCAAACTCCTACATAACCTGTCAACCATACTCAAATGTCTAATCTCATCACAGTATTTTTTTCAGTGTATAACAGTAGCTACCTTCGGTTGGTACCTCAAAGTTTTTTACCCTCCGGTCCGAGCCCCCTCCAACAAACATCAACATTTAAAATTCGCCTGGATAACGCTAACCCAATACCTGATGTAAAATGACAAATTGGGATTTTAGAATTTTTAAATGGTTTTTCCAAATTTCCACCTAAACTCAGATTATTGGAAATGGTATCCTTGGTCAGTTTGCAAATTTGATGAGATAGGTTATTATAATTTTGAAATACCGGAATCGCGTCAAATGTTGTTGGGGTTGGTGTTGATGTTGGAGGTGTTGCTGGTGGTGTTGAAGTTGGTGCTGTTGGTGTAGTCTGTATGGTTAGAGGTGTTTGAGTTGGTAGTACATTTATGTTCAATGTGATGAAGACGTTGTTTTATGCAATGAATTATGAAATCATTTGCATAATTGTTGACAAGTAAACATGTGTATAATTTTTTTAATATTTTTAAAGTAAAAGATAGTGTATGCCAATTGAATGCTTCTATCGACAACATTGTTAACTACCATTCATTTTGTATTTTATGGAATGGCTAGAAAGGAAATGTAGAACTCGGTAAGATGATCTTGATTTTTGAAACCAGTTTGTTTTAACATTTCGTCCTTCCCTCATAAGTAAAACATTAAAGAAGCTGTTGGTGTTATTATTTTTAGTTCCCAATATGAATTTTTAGTTATTGTTGTAGGAGTTGAAAATGTTAAGAACAGTGCTTTAAGATCAATCCTACGAACTTGATAAACTAAGGGTTAAAATAATTCAAATAACCATGTTACGAAGTAATAGACCACGGTTGGGTTAATGGAGTCATAAATTCTTGGAAAGGGAAAGGATTTTGGTTTTTTGTGATGAATTAGGAGAAATTTTGCTATTGAGAAAAAAATTCTTTCAAGAGATTTAGATTCCACCAGTAGTATTAATCAAACATGAGATGCTGTTTGTGGATATAGGAACGGGTACCTGGCGATCGTTCACCTCGAGAAGCCTCACGTGCACGTGGATAAGATCTGAAGAAATATACGTGCGCGTTTCTGATTTGCATACGCGAGAGAAACCTATTGGTATACACGCACCGAAGGCGGCCTACGTGCGAGCGTTGGTTGGACAGGACATCGCTCACGACGCTCCTTCCTCCCAGGGTGGGAGGGGGTTGGATGCACTTACTTCGTTCTTGTACTCTTGTACCTTCGTTATCCACCGAACATTTATCCGTCATGGCTACGTGTTTGCCTCCCCATCTCTATGTAACCAGAGAACTGTGAGTCCCTTAACGACGAGACATAGTCACCGTGCCGTGTGTCGCTCTTGCACTTTTTCTTTAATAGACCCCACACCTAAGAGCTTTATATCCCTTTACTTTCGTTCTAAGAGCAGCTTTAGTTCAAATCACTCATTGTTGAAGAAATCCGAGACTGCAGTTTATAAGGGATATAATGAATTTTTATGATTTCATTTGTAAGAAGGTATACACATAACACATGTTATTCCGTAACATTTTCACACAAAAGATTTGTACTCATCTTGGAAAGGTGAGATGAATAAAAAACTTCAAATTTTTTTTATTTTAATTGCATCAAGCAACGTTTTGTTGGCTAGGGTTTGCCAACCACATCAGGCTAAATTTTTGAAAATTGGGTTACGTAATCAAGCATATTAAATCTGTGATGTGCAATCCAGGATGTTTGATTCGTGATGTAGAATCACGGATTTTTAATTTAAGTTGAAAAATTGTAAATGTTAAATCTGGGATGTTTAGTCCAGGGCATAAAATCCGGGATGTGTTTTCCGAGATGTTAAATTCTGGATGTGGAATCCGAGACATAAATTCTGGGATGTAGAATTGGGGATGTAATATCTGCGATGTGGAATCGTGAATGTTGAAATAGAGTTACGTTATAGGGAATTTAAAATCCGAGATGTGGAATCTGTGTAATGAATTCTGGGGTATAGAATAGGGGATGTAGAAATTGAGTTACGGAATCAGGGATATTAAATCTGGGATTTGTAATCCATGATGTTTGATTCGGGATGTAGAATCTGAAATTTGGAATTCGGGATGCAGAATCCGGGGTGTATAATTTGAGTTAAAAAATTGTAAATGTTAAATCTGGAATGTTAAATCCTGGGAATAAAATCTTGAATGTGTTTTCCGAAATGTTAAATCCTGGATGTGGAATCTGAGACACAAATTCCGGAATGTAGAATCGGAGATGTCGTATCTGAGATGTGGAATCTGATATGTAGAATCAAGGATTTGGAAAATGAGTTAAGGAACCGGGAATCTAGAATTTATGATGTGGAATATTGGAGATGGTAACTAGAATGCAAGCGTTTTTCTTCTTTTAGTTTTTTCCAAATCTTTTTTTCTTAATCCCTCTTCATATTTTGTCAATTTTTATCATTGGAAATTGTTATATTGTACTTTTAAAAATTCTAAGTTGAATTAATTTATAACAAATTAGCCCACCATATTAATTTTAAAGTTATTTCACACATATGGAAGCCCCTGAAGTTCGTAGCGTTAGGATTTGCTTAAGGGTAAATATTATTCCGAATTCGAGCCAATAAAATTAATTAAACTTTTTTTAGTATATTAGAAAACGGCATAACAAAATAACTCCGTTTATTTACAATCTTACTATCGATTTTCTCCATCTATAGCGTACATATGAAACATGACTATACAGCATACATAGACCTCCTGAAGCGAATTTGTGCCCATTCTTCGTGGTATCTATTTTGTACTTGAATAACGACCCTTACTGTCCATTTTATATGATTTTTTCCGACCCTCAAGTTGCAGAGAGGTTATCTTATTAAAGTCCCTTGTACTCGAAGAAATGTCCACTTATCTTTCATCAAATCCTAGTCAAATCTTAATAGAATATCTCGAATGTAGGAAAGCCTTTATTTCAAGATTTGCTTATTTCAAAAATACAGAAGAAATCTGGCTTTATTCTATTTTTTTCGTTACATATCATCATCATTAATAAAATCGTAGACATGGTCCAAAAAACAACAACAATAAAAAAAGTAAAAATTCCTCATCGATGACAAATTTGAGTACTGACGAAGACAACATCCAATAACAATTTAAATCAAAGACACACAATAACGTCACACTATAAAAATTCATGACCACAATAAAAATAACGATTTTACAATTTAAGTATTTAAGGGGTTTTTTAACTTTCATAGGCCTAAAATAGAAAGTTTTTAAAAACATTTTTGTTTATAAATTTTAAAATGTATTTGATCAAAAGTTTCTACTTCTTATTATGTATGTCAAAAAACTAATAATCAAAAATAAAAAATCAAATAGTATTTTAAAATAGGCGATTAAATATAGGTCCTGAACCTTGAATATTCAACAAAATCAAAACTGTAAAAAAAACATTCTTTTACGTTAAATTATTTATAAAAATTTAAAATAAAATGCTATTAGTGTATTAAAGTATGGTAACCATTTTGAAAAATAGTGTTTTGAGAAAAACGAGTTTAAAGTTCTGATATCAGAAGGTTATACTTTATCAAACAAAAGTAACCAAATCAGCATAAAACTTGTAACTTGGTGGTTTTCAGAGTCTCTGATTACGAACCTGATGTCAAAATTAAAAAATTCAAAATGGCGGATCCAATATGGCGGACAAAAAAAATTTAATTTAGACGAATTTCCTTGAAATTCTTTACTCTGGAGTATTTTGGGTCATTGATTAGGAATATAAATAATAGACACTCAAAATGCTAGTAATTAGTAATAGAAAAATCCTTCCTCTAAAATGAATCTCAAGTGAATCTCATACGAAATATTTATTTACCGAAGAAATAGGATTTTTACCTATCTTTTGGTAAAAGTTCGTAACAAGATTATGAAAAGAATAATTCTGTTCTAAAGTACAAAAAATTCCCAAAATATTAGAAAATCAGTTTTTGTCTCTCACTATAGATGTATAGATTACAGGAGTTTGATATAAGCCATAAATATATTAAATGCATTCCTTGGAAAAAAATAGATATCATTTTTGAATTGAGATGCCAAAAGATGTATTGTATACATGACACATAAAAGTAATATAAATTCATAAAAAATAAGTATAATATTAAAACAAACATTTCGATAGCCCCCGTTAATAAAATTTTTATTGATAAGCCAGTGGAATAAAATGCTAATTCAAAAGAGCGTGCTATACAATTCTTATTCAATTGGTTGTGTAATAAAATGCCAACTGATTTTGAGTACAACAAAATGTTATCTCTGAAAAATTATTTAAACATAAATGTCATTATTTTTAACTGCAAATTAACTTCGTATTGTATGTAAGATGTAATTTATAATAAATAATATGTATCTGATGGTATAAATATGAAAATTACATTTATATTTGCATACCAAATGAATATTTAATTTTTTAAGATAGCATTTTGTTGCACTGAACATCAGTTGTCATTTTATTACACAAACAATTGAATAAGAATTATATATCACGCTCTTTTGAATTAGCATTTTATTCCACTGGATTTTCAATAAACATTTTATGAACGGGGGCCATCGATTTCATTTTTATTTTAATCATTTTAAAACAGAAGGTACTAATCCTTTAAATTTATGAGGGTTAGTCATAAATCGATCCTTTTGCAGGTAGAAGTTTCTTTCGAATGTTCCAAAATTTTTCCGAATGTTTTGGGAACTTGGCTTCCCAAAAATTTTTGGAATTTTGCTTCCCAAAAATTTTGGGAACTTGGTTTCCCAAACATTTTGAGCATTTCGCTTCCCAAAAATTTTGGAAATTTTGCTTCCCAAACATTTTTTGAATTTTTCCGAAAAAATTTCGCCGTACGCGTAAGGATAGAAAAACTGTTTCCAATTGTTTAACGTAATTGGCACCTAATTTTTTGAATCAGAGTCTTAAAGGTCATGGTTTAAGGATTTATTTCCTCCTATGTAGACTGTTTCATTGCGTCTCTTTATCGTTTTACAGATGGTCCCAGAATGCCAAAGACGCACTTTTTACCATCTTTAAAGCTTTGTTGTTTAAAAACTAGAGCCAATCTAATATTTTCAAGGTCAGATTTAGATTCAACGGCAAAAATCCTATAAGAATCGGCTATAATACTTAAGTCAACAAGAAATTCTTGAAATTTTGTTACTGAAGAGACTGTAATTTAAACCTTATAGTCTGATTGTTAGCCCATCTGTCTTGTTCATTTCGATTCGAGTCCCTTTAACCAAGCAATTACTAAAACTTGTTTAGAGACTCATTCTCTCATTCTGCTATAGATAAATGTTCCGATTGGAAGCCTTTAGGAATGCATAGGAATTTAACACATATAGATAAAATTTAAGATAATTAAACACTTTATTATAACAACATAGATAACTTAAATACAGATTAGAACTTAGTCTTTACTTTAAACCATAGTCCACTTTATGCACAACCGCAGGACTGAAAATGACTGAGGGCTACACAGAACCCGAATTTGCACTCAGATACCCAAGTACCAGATTTCCCTCTCTACAGACTTTTCTCTATAAACTCTTTCTAATATTTACAGTTAAGAATTATCGTTGAATTTCCAACAGTTCCATAGGATAAAATTTGCAGCTTTAATAGTTGCAAGTGTTTGACAATCGGCAATTTAATTTAAGCGTCGCTTGTTATGTAATATTGGTCCTCAACAAGGATGAGTGGATTGCAGGGAGCGAATCCCGCCCGTTATTTTCTAATGCCATCAGGGAACCACGCTTGCTTTACGAGGCAATAAAACCACGTCACAACAACCGGCAACTACCTTATGTGGCAGTGAGCTGGCGTTTCACTACTGCAAGCGCTCTCACTTCAGATAATGGATTCACACGGTCATAAAATTAAAGGTGCGGACAAATTTACGAGCATATTTGAGTTGGCCCATTTGTCCAAGCTTCGCACGCGCCACTCCGGGACGTGTCTCGACAATCGATTCTTTGTCCGCGGGTCGAACTCGGCAGGCGAAAGAGGTTATGCAAAGTGTTCCAGGGAGCTTTCGAGTTTCCACTTGGCAAAAGTAATAGAAGCGATCAGTGATACGGTGGCCATTTAGGAATCGCGAGAGCCATTTTCTCGTGTCGCACTGCTGTTTAGAGGACACGGTTCGCCTTTTATGATAATAAGGCACCATCTCAGGGATTAGAATAGAGCCTTATTAAGACTTAAATTGGAGAAGAACGTGAGACGGGGATGGTGGTGCATCGAGCATTATGGCCGCCGCTGCCGTCGCTCCTTGAGTTTGGTGGAACGGGAGAGAGGCTGTGGAAGGCCGGGGTCGAGAACATTAATCTTCTCCCTCCAGAATCCAGGCTCTGGTCCTCCCCTGTTCTACCACCGCATCCCGCGGGGTTTGCTGTGCCGACATACATCTCGGCATAGAGGGGAAGCCCCTTTTCTTGTCCCTTGCTTAAGTTAACTTTACACTCCTCAAGGCGACGACCCAGCCTCGCTTATATGTGAAGGCGAAACACAAACTTAATCCTACGCGATTCTACCAGGGCCATAGATCCGGATTATCTCCTGTCATCTGCATATTTACGAGCATCTGCGTTGCCCTGATTGTGACTACGTGGGATGCAGGATGAGAATCCCTGACCGTGACAATTGGAACGCAATCGTAAGCACCCACGTTTTGATCCGCTTGGGTATATACAAACAACCGTAATGCCTCGTCGTAAAAGGGATCATAGATACGTGTTCCTCAATATTTCATGCGATGAATTGACACTGGGTCAAAACATTGTGTTCGAGTTGGAATTATAGTTTATCTGCAATTACAATACGGATCTACATTCGATTGTCGTTCTACAAGATCTTTTTGGAGGATGTTTGGGTAAAGATAAATTCTTTATAGATAGATCAGGGACAGAAAAGCGGTAATTTCCGTTTTTATACAATTTTTATGGTGAAATATTTTGTAAAAGGTTTGATCGCAATGGGGAAAAAACCATTGGCGCGTTAATGGACTAATATTGGGAGTCAACACTGATGCCCAAAGTAAGAACCTAGTAAGTCTCAGTTGACATACGGGTGAAAGTCGATAGATCCCTTGGATCCTCATATATAGTCAATACAAACACTCAGTTTTTTTTATATAGGGAGATGCGCCCCTCAACACTTTCCTTAGAATCCCCTCCGCGTGGAGACGATTTCCCACTCTTGTCATTTTTCGCTCATTCTCCGGACAATATTTTCTTCTCTTTCGTGAATTTGTCACTCACGAGTATTTCAAAAATTAAATCTAGATTTAAGCCGAGTGTGAGTATGCCAGAAACAGTTTTATGCGAAACTTCCCTATGTCATATTCTCATATACACATTATTATAAGCATTATTATTATTATTATTATTGTTATTGTTATTATTATTATTATTAATATACAGTAGAACCCACGTATATCGGACCCGCATGAATCGGATTCCCGCTTACATGAGATATTTTTGCCGGTCTCTTGAATTTATATATCATGTATTTTTACCCGGATAAATCGGATTCCCACTTATATCGGAATAGCCGAATACTGAATAGCCGAATATTGACATTTTTCAATTATTACATAAAAAATTATATAGAAAATTTAATCTACCTAAGGAAATTAACAAACAACAATATATATTATTACAGCATTTTGTTGACTTAATTTGCCACCTGTCAGAATTAGTATTTATTAAAAAACACACATTTATAGAACATTTGTTAATTACATCAATATGATAGCAAATAAATATTAGTTATTATTATTATCTTTATTCAACATGAAGCATTATAATAGTTTAAATGACAACAATTTTAGGTAAGTTACGTCAAATAACCTGTTATTTAACATTTATTTACAAGTTTCTAGTACTTGTTCAAGATTTTGTGTTTACTTGATAAAGCATTTTTATTTTAGAATAACTAAGTTTTTGTATAAAAAGACTTTCACCATTTTTTAATCCATTTTTACAACTATTAATGAGTAACAACAATTTTTAAAGATAATTAAAGCTTTTGATTTTTAAAATTGCTTTGTTTTTCTCGTAAGGGCATTAATGATAAAACTTTTAAAAAGTTTGTCTTGTCGGGACAATAGCGATAAGTCTTATTGAATATTTAAATTTTATTTTAGGATTTTTATTTGCTTCAATTATTGCACAGATAAATGTTTTAATTTAAAATTTAGTTCATATAAACAATGTGTAAAAAATGTTATTGTTTAACAGGGAAGATTATTAATTTAAAAAATTTTAATTCTTCATTAAGTAATTAATACTATCATTTAAAAAAGTTAAATTACGCTAATTCTAAGTCCAGGTAAAAATACATGATATATAAATAAAAAAATATCTGATGTAGGCGGGAATCCGATATATGCAGGTCCGATATACGTGAGTTACACTGTATTATGTGTGTTATATAATTAGGTTTTCGTTAAATATATAATAATTATATAATATTATTATTATAAACAATTATGTGGGTCACCATTAACAAAGAACTTTCAATATTAATGTATTTTGGTTATAATTTAAATAATTTGTACACAATAGAATTAATTGTTTTAAAAATGAATTCATACGTTATAATTTTATTGTCAGTCACTAATGTCTTATAAAAGTGTGTTTTTTAATAAATATTCTGAAGGGTGGCAAATAAAGTTATCGAAATGCTGTAATAATATATATTGTTTTTTTTTAAAATTTCCTTACTTAGATTAAATTTTCTATATAATTTTTTATGTAATACCGTCAACTGGGGTAACTTCGGACAAGCAGGCTAATTCCGGACACTTAAAATTTGGCTGTTACCAACTTCACATTCTTTTCATTTCTTTAGATCACGTAGTTAAAAAGTTTATAAAATTAAAAATGCGATTTAAACTATTCGATACAATATTTTTGCAATGAAATTTAAGTGTCCGGAGTTAGCCTGCTTGTCCGAAGTTACCCTAGTTGACGGTAATTAAAAAATGTCAATATTCAGCTTTTATTAATAAAAATAAATTGATAAAAAGTAATGCTCATAACACGCGTAATTATAATTTTCATAAAACTGAAATTTATGGTATAATAATAATAATAAAAATAATAATAATAATATTAACAATAATAATACTTATAATAATGTGTATATGAGAATATGACATAGGGAAGTTTCGCATAAAACTGTTTCTCGCATACTCACATTCGACTTGAATCAAAATTTAATTTCTGAAATACTCGTGAGTGTCAAATTCACGAAAGAGAAGAAAATATTGTCCGGAGAATGAGCGAAAAATGACAAGAGTGTGAAATCGTCTCCACGCGGAGGGGATTCTAAGGAAAGTGTTGAGGGGCGCATCTCCCTATATAAAAAAAACTGAGTGTTTGTATTGACTATATATGAGGATCCAAGGGATCTATCGACTTTCACCCGTATGTCAACTGAGACTTACTAGGTTCTTACTTTGGGCAGCAGAACAGACCATTATTGGTTAAATCATGGGATGTCCACGTCCCTGTCAATAATTGGCAAACTGTCATTGGCCCATTGTTGGCTGAGATTAATAAGCCAATAATAAAAAAAAATTAATTTAGTTTTAGCAATAAATTAATAAATATAAAAATGTTAAAAACTAAAAACTTATTTTATTTTTCTTATGTATTTTCATTTTTAACCCTCAGTGTACGGACTATGAAAGTGTCAGAAGCCGCTATTTCTGTCCAGAGAAAAGATAAAAACATTTTATGTAAGGATTTTGGAAAGGTGAAAAGTTTACCTTTAAGATAGCGTTAGCCGTTTTTTAGTTCATTCCAAAAAGTATATTTTTTTTAGAAAACACTTACGGACAAAGTTGATGATTATAACATAAATAAACAACAGAAATTCAGAAGAAAAATTTTTATTTTTAAAATTGACAAGGTTTTATAAAACTCGTTAAATTACAAAAAGAAAATGAATTTCAGTTTGCGCAATTGCAGCAAAAAAACTATAAAATATTGTAGCTGTTTAGAAGAAAAAATTTTTTTTGGTAAAATTTCAGTTTTTTGAAAAAAATGTTATGATAATAAATTTAAACCACAATTTTTATGGTTTTATAAAAAATTCTGCATAAAATTACACATTTTTAACCAATTCCCAACCTTTCAGGATAAATACGCTGAGCGCTAGCATAGGGGTTTTTTGTCATTTTTCAACTTTTCACTAATAACTTTTGAAAATTAAGTCCAGCAACGTTCGCTATATTTTTCCTGTAATCTACACGTAAAAATACCTAGGTGTATCAAATTTCAAACCTCTAGGTCAAATAGTTTGGAAGATAAGGGGGGGGGGACACGTTTTTTTTAAAAAAAAAAGTTTTTCCTTGACAACGCTATGACCATTACCTCCAATCATGTTCTCTATATTTTTCCTGAACTCTACTCGCGAAAATACATATGTGTACCAAATTTTAATACTCTATGTCAAATAGTTTAGGAGATAAGGGGGGGGGGGGGGTAAATAGGCATTTTAATGCATTTTTTGAAAAAAATCTTGTTATTTCCTTGACAACGCTATGAACATCACGTTCAATCATGTTCGCTATATTTTTCCTGTAATCTACACGTGAAAATACATAAGTGTACCAAATTTCAACTCTCTATCTCAAATAGTTCGGCCGCTAGGGGGGGGGGGGGGGTAATGGTTTTGGGCGACGGACAAACGAGTGAAAACATAAGGGTTCCGTTTGGACACTTTGTGTACGGAACCCTAAAAAATTAACAAGGAATATAAAAAAAACAAGAATAAATTCAATATAATATTTGTAAATACATTACAAAAATGTAAATATACATACCAGTCAACAATAGTGTCTAAAATCCTTTGAAAACATTACAAAGAAGGTTCAATTTTACATAAACACTTCTGCTTCACACTTTAATAAATTGTAATAAAATTGATAAATAATGTTTCTTTATTTTTGGAAACTTTCAATATTTAAAAAAAATTTGATAATGTAACATTCTATTGTAACTAGGTGAAATTTACCAGGACGTATGGCTCTGACAAAGTCGCTTCCTTCGGTTGGTACCTAAAAGTTTTTTTCCCTCTGGTCCGAGCCCCCTCCATCGACTCGTTTAGAAATGGCACAACATTCAAAATTCGCCTGTAACCAGTCCGTACCCTTAGAGGTAATAAAAAATATTTCTTAGGAAGGGAACTTGCAATTTCCATTCTGCCGTCTATCATACACTGAAAAAAAGCATTATTTGATTCAAATAACCAATTAATTGACTATTATCAAATAAATATTTACTTATGTCAAATAATTATTTATTATTTGCGACAATTATATAGTATTGATTTTGAATACTGAATTGATTGATGTTAATTCAATTGGTTTGGTTTAAATAATAGTTATTTGATACGAATAAATATTTATTCGATAATAGTAAAAAATCGGTTATTTTAATCAAATAAATTTTTTTTGTGCAATATAGGAGAAGAAGGAGGTACTGTGCCATCGAAAATATCTAAGATTTCTACGATGAATCTAATTATATAAAATTAAAATAAAATCAAAATCTCTTTATATAAAATTATTACTGCACTTCAGTTGCGAGAAGCATAACATGGTCGCCCTCCTTCGCTGCGTTGAGTGGAACTAAAATCAAGCGCCGATTTAAATGCGCAGCTCGCGGGTTTTTTAAAATAGACAAATTAGGAAATGAACCAAAAACCAGCATAAAGTAATTTAAATCTATTAACTGGTGATCTTGACAGAAATAAAATTTTAATAAATGTTAATAATATATATTAATAATTAATAAATGTTTTTTATGACAAACTTTCTATTCTGTGAATATTTATTTTATAACTTAATAGAAAATTCCAAAAGATTTAAAACAAAATTTTCTTCTACTAAGATAAATATCACTTAAAAAGTTTTATTACATCTAAATTATAATTAATTAATTTAAAATTGTAATATTAATAAACGATATAGAAAAATAAGCAAAATGAAGTATTTATAAAGAAAAAAAAAAAAACAAAACATTTAAAATTTATTATTAAAATGTACTTATTTATTTATTTATTTATTTACTATCATGATAGTTATTTTAATAACAATTTTAATAGTTTATGTTATTTTCAAAATTTAAAATTCATTTAATAATAAAGAATTATACGTAAATTATTAAAAATATTCTTACCACATTTTTATATGTAATATGAATGTTTACTTTGATAAAATATAATAAAAATTAATATCCTTAACTAATTCTTAATTGAAGGTTGAATTGAAAGGACCAAAGATAAAATTTTAATAAGTTATTTTAATAAAATAATCAAGATCTAATAAATTAATAAAAAAATAATTTAATAACTTAATAATAATTATATGAAAGTAATTTTTTTTTTAATCTAATTAATTATAATAATAATTACTATAAGTATTAATAAATAAATCTATTTTCAAAAATCGTTAATTTATCATTACTTGCAGCTTTCAAAGTTATCAAAAATTATCGATTTTATTTTGCAATTTTTTTTTAAATTATAAGACATACATATATAATTAAAGATAATAAACGGTTCTATTTATTTAATTTATTTTTTCTTTCTTTTACTAAAATAGCAGTTTTCAAGATGAAAATTAAGGTAAAAAAATTACTTCAATAATCTAATTAAATCTAAGAAATAAACAAATAATTCATTAAATAATTTTGGTATATATATGTTATGTATTATTTTAATTTATTAAATTAATATAAACAGATTACTCACATGTAATTTTTATATTCTTAATATATTATTAATTAACTAACCAATTTCTTTATTGATTAATTAGATCTTTATTATTTCATTAAAATAGCTTTTAAGAAGTTTTTTTAGATTTTTTAGATAAGACATATTAAAGTATAAACAAATTATATTAAATTTTCTATAAGGTATATTAAAGTTTAGAATTACGTAGTAATACTTCAATTTTTTTTTTAGAGCTTAGACTCTTTTATATGAAAATTTGGCTTTTTAGCTCTTTTTCTCGAAATTGTAATAAATTTTGATAAACTTAGAATTTTTTTTTCTTTACGTACATTCATATTTGAAATAAACTTTAATTTTTGGGTTAAAACATTGGTATAGTTAATTACAAATTTGAAATGTTTAATCGAAAATTGCGATCATAATAATGAATATTTGAACAAATAGTTTAGTAGAATTCTAATTTCAGAATTTAATTAAATTTTAATTTTATTAAAACTTAGAATTTGTTTTCTTTACGTCCATTGATATAACCATATTTAAAAGAAATTTTAATTTTTTGGTTAAAAAATTATTATATTCAATTACAAATTTGAAATGTTTAACTAAAAATTGCAATCATAATAGTGAATATTTGAATAAATATTTTAGTAAAATTTAATTTAAAAAGAAATTTGTTAGTAAATTTAGCACATTCTGTAACATTTTTATTTATTTAGAGAAATTTTATTAAGTGAATACAAATGTTATTACTTGGTTATAACTTTGATATTTGATTGGAAATTATAAATTGTTGATTATTAGTTTCTTATAATTATTTAAATGTTGATCACATAAAAATACTTGAATTAAGATCTCAATTTTCTTTAACGAGGAATCATTATATGGTTCAAACAGTTTATTGAAAATTTCAAAACTGTAATTTAAAAATAAAAACTAATTATTCCAGAAGACTATTAAACTATATTTTATGTCATACTTCATCATGAAGCATAATTTTTTTTTGTATTTTGTAAAAATGTTTAATGTAACGATTATGATAATTTTAGTAAATTTTTAATTATTAAATGAGGGTAGGTTAAGTACCGAAAATTAGACTAAATTATTTTATATTGAAGACAATAAAATTAAATTGTCAACGTTTAATCGAAAATTCTTTAATACCATGTGATACATCTGCTGCTTACATTTTTTAATATATTAATTTACTGACAATTATGTATGTCTCCAATAAATACTTTTTAATCACGAATATTTTTGAATTTCATTAACCATAAAAATGTTCAGAGGATACAAGATTCTGTATGCAAAGAATAAAAAGTTGCTCGTACATTTTTCAACGAAATGTTAAATTCAAGTTAAAATTGAGCCGCCGCGTGCAGAAACAATTGTCTCAGAACTCAAAATGTTGTCAACATCATTTGGAGATTGTCCAATTTCTTATAAATTAAATCAAATCCTCGATCAAATCTAAATACTCCTTAATAATAATTAACAACTCTTCACAGAATATTGAATCTTTTTTTTTTTTTTTTTTTTTTTCTTAATTCGTATCTGCAAAAAATCTGTAAAACACATCGAGTAAAATTTCAGCGCTAATTTAGCTGACCCACCTGAAACTCTTCTTTTGCTTGAAGATGATTACAGCCTTTCTTTTTCCTCAAACTGATATAAACGTAAACGATCAAAATAAGGCTCACCTGCTTTTCAGATGGTCTGGCATTAATTCGTGATTGGCTATGATCGTTGATCGGCAAATAATTGCCAATTCATCGCTTATAGCAGCTCCGTTCAGAGCGAGTGATTCAACCGAGGCTTGTCGACAGTCGATTTTTTTAATCAGAAACCTTATTTCAGACTTTTTATTACGTGGTTAGCGCTCGATAAAAACATTCAATTTGTCGTTAACGTACCTATCGAGTTGCCGGATATCGCGGGAAATACCGTCCCGACGGTAAATCGATTTCGCCTATGAGCGAAGTTCCCTTCTTTGGGATAAGAGAACCGACGCTTCCAAGATAATGCACGAGGATAAAACCTCTCGGGAAATAGGCTAATAGCGTCTGAGCTCAACTAGGAACTCGAATGCAGGATCGAGATTTTCCCATTAAACCGGCTGGCAAAGAAGTGGACGACGTGTAAGAAATAAATAAGATTCGATCTGAGTACAAATCTTGAGATAATTTATTCACGCTTATAATTTCAATCTAGGTTACACTACTGGCCAAAATTGTGGGACCACTTACAAAAATTGGATTAAAAACCAGACGGTATTAAAATATTGATAACTCTGTCAGATATCAGCGAATTAAAATTTTGCACAAACCATTGGAAAGCTTATAAAATTTGCCGTTAAATGACCCTATTTTCAAGCTTTTTCGATAAATAGAAACGAAAATTCAATGTGATAAAGACGGGTGAATTTTCTTTGTTCTTGTTTGGTGGGCTGTATTTTCTAAAAAAGTTATTGCAAAAATGCGAAATTAAACTAAATTAAACCTTGAAATATTAGCTTTAAAATAAGCTAAAGGAAATTAAAATATCTTGACTGGTTCAAAAGTTATAAGTAAATGTGTATAAAGAATGAAACGCACAATTCTGTCGCTTTCTCCCCACTCCGTCTGCCTCCACTAGAATCGTTGCGTTTTTTCGTATCATACATTTACTTATAACTTTTGAACCAGTTAAGATATGTTAATTTTCTTTGGCTTATTTTAAAGCTTATGGTTCCAGGTTTAAATTAGCTTAATTTCAAAATTTTTCAATTACTTTTCTAGAGAATGTAGTCCACCAAACTTGAATAAAGAAAATTCACAAAAAACGTAAAATTCACCCGTCTTTATCACATTGAATTTTTGTTTCTCTTCATAAAGAAAGCTTGAAAATAGAACAATTTAATAACAAATTTTATAAGCTTTCCAATGATTTATGAAAAATTTTAATTCGCTAATATATAAAAGAGTTATCAATATTTTAAGACGGTCATGTTTTTAATACCATTTTTTTAAGTGGTCCCACAATTTTGGCCGGTAGTGAAAATATTTTCAATGGGAAATTGTCATTAGATATTAAACGGGAAGGCCACTGTAAACGCAAAAAAATGGTCAAGAATTTTTTTTTCATGGAAAGGAAGGTAATGCAATTAATGTTCCGGGAAGTTATTATCTATATATTGAAGTAAAAAATGACAAATTTTCAATAAAAAATATTTTAAAATGAATGATGTAAAACTGCTTCAATTGTATTCAAATTACGTATTTTAATACTAAAAATGAATAAATCGAAACTCCATATGTTTTTCTCGACATGATTCAAAAATTCATAAAAACGGATTCAATATGTGTGAATATGTCGAATTTTTGAAAATTGATCGAATTTGCTTGAGATTTGTTACTCTAGGGATTTTGGAGTCGTTAACTACGAATTTGACATTGGATTTCAAAAATTCAAAATGGCGGATCCAATATGGCGGACGAATTTTTGAAAAGTCATCGAATTCGCTTGAGACTCTTGTCGGGAGTTTTCGGGGTCGCTAATTACGAATTTGAAATTGGATTTTAATATTTCAAAATGTCGGATCCAATATGGCGGCTAAATAACAAATGTTCAGTGAATTCGATAACTTTTCAAAAATTTATACGTCATGTTTGATCTGCTATTTTGAAGTTTTAAAATCCAATGTCAGATTCAAAATCACCGACCCTAAAACCTCTAGGTAACAACTTTTAAGCGAATTAGATAATTTATCAAAACTTACTCCGCCATATTGAATTCGCTTTCTTGAATTTTTAAAATATAATATTGAATTCGTAATCAGCAACCCCATAAACTATAAAGTAACAAGTCTCAAGCGAATCGTCACATTTTTGTAAAATTCTGAATTTGTTTGACATATTGAATCCGCCATCATGGATTTTAAAAATCTGATCTAAAAACATACTTGATCCTCCTGCGCATAAAGCCAAGTATATCGAGTAAAAATTTTTAAGCGTTATTGTTTAATTTTTTTATCCTTTGCCATATTGGATTCGCCATTTTGAATTTTGAAAACTAAATATCAATTTTGTATTCAGCGACCTTAAAACTCCAGAGTAAAAAGTTTCATGTAAATTCAGTTAATTTTTAAAATTTCGTCCGCCATATTGGATCTGCCATTTTGAATTTTTAAAATCTGACTTCGAATTTGAAATCAGCGACCCCAAGAACATATCAAGAATATATCAAGTTTTATGAAAATTGGATTATTTGATTTGAAATTCATGAGTTTTCGTTCTTTTTAGTTATTCTCCTCTTCTATAAAAAATTTGTTTTTTAAAATATTTTTTATCTTTCGGTAAACTTTTCTCCATAACTACTAAACCGATTTACAAGTTCTCGGTTTTAAGTTTGTTCATTAAGGTTTCAAGATAACGAATAAGAAGAATGACATCATTTGGAGTTGTATAAATTAAACTCGATTATAAAATCCTTGTGTCTAATTTTAGGTTTCAATAGTAAGAATAACAGTACCAAATTTTATTAAAATCCGTCTAACCGTTTTCGAGTTATTGTGTTTTTAGAAAGAGCGCGACACACATACATGTACGCACACGTACACTATCGGCGGTAACTGAGTGGACGCATGCGCGGAGGACGATTAAAATCACGACTGCATTTAAACTGTGATAAATCAGCGAAAAAGAATGCTAGAAAAATTTCTAAAATAGATTTGGAAAGCTTAAGAAATTTCAAAATGGATTATCCTTATAAGAGTGTAATAGGTTTAATGGATTTTTAGTTATCATGAGAGAAATATTAATTAATTCGCATTTTGAACATTGTTTGGACACGTGCGTTTATTTTGACTGTAAAACTGGTAAGTAGTTGTATTAGCCTGGCAAAAAAAAGTTTCTTTTACAAAGATATTGCATTACTATCACGTGTCATATATCACGCTATGTTGTTATTTTCCAGTTGGCTTTCCTCTTGCAATGGATGCAGTTTAGTCAACATTCGGAAGCCATACCATTTTATCACGGCCATTCAAACCCCATTGGCCGTGCAGTAGAGATACCGCACATATCTATATACATGTCTGGTCTGCATCCTACGTGTCTACCGGGTGAACTTGATAGAAATAATATTTTTATGGTTACTTAAAAATAAACAGAGTGCAAATAAACAAAAAAAATTTGTGAAAACAGGATCTGACTTGGTTTATTTAAATAATTTTTCAAGGAAAATTTTTTTTCCTAATATGTTACTTAGGGTTTTTGAAGTAGCTGATTATGAATTTGAAGTCCGATTTTCAAAATCCAAAATGGCAGACCCAATATGGCGGACGGATTTTTAAAAACTCATTGAAATCGCTTGAAACTTGTTACTTGAAAGTTTTTGGGGTCACTGATTACGAATCTTAAATCCGATTTTCGAAATTCAAAATGGCGGATCCAATATGGCGGCCGAGTTTTTAAAAATTCATTGAATTCTCTTGAAATAAGTTACTCGCGGGGTTTTTTGGTCGCTGTTTACAAATCTCAAGTCAGATTTTAAAAATCCAAAATAACGGATCCAATGTAGCGAACAAATCTTTTTAGGAAAAGAGTTATTTTATTCAAGAGTTTCTTTGGCCGCTGATTACGAATCTGTTAATGATTCTTCTTTAAAAAAAGAAAAAAATGACATATATTTATTCAAAAGAAAAGGTATGTTGATTTTTTTCTATTTTTTCTAGTTTTTCTTACAATTAAAATGCATTTTCAAAAAATTCAATTCTAAATTAAGAAATGGAGGATTTCTGAGTTTGAGATAAAATGCATTATTTACACGGTGAAATCTGTTTGCATTATGCACTTTTTTCAAATAGGATGAGAGAGTTTTAAAAACAGTTATTTCGCTGATATATCATTGCGGGAAACAATCTGCTTCGTTTTCATGAGGCGGCGATACTCCCGTCAAAATTGCATGATGGATGCAGTCAACGTGCGAAAAGCCTCTCATTATATTCCAATTTCATCGATATTATCTCTTCGATCTTTAAGTAGACGTATAAAAGATTTCCAGCGATTACAGAAGCATCACATGAGTGGTCATTATTGCTTAGATCAATGGAATCTCGCATCAATTACTGCTCAGAACATCTCATCAAACACAAGGCGCGGTTCTTTTTTAGTCACTTTCCAGTGCCTGTCTTCACTCCAATTTGCTAAAATTAAAAAAACGCTAATACATACAGCTTTTGCGAAATTATAGAATTTCTTGTTCTTAAAAATTTTCATAACTTGTTTATGCGGAAGAGATACAGAAAACAAATAATAAATGTAGATAAACGTGAATTTAATATTTTTTATTAATGACACAGGCCTGCAAAATTAAAATTTTTTTCAGTTACAAAAAATTGAGGGGTTAATTCTTGTATCTGTTATTCAAAATAGTCCAGCGATTTTTAAACCCATTTTAAAAATTAATTTACGATGATTTTTTAAGAAGTTATGAATATTGTAATTTATGACATTTAACCACATGAACGTCTCAACATTTTTTGCAAAAATGTACCGAAAAATCGACAACTTTTTGTTTTTTAATCTTTATTTATTACCGAAAACATTTTTTTAATGTGTAATAAAAAATGGTACAAAATAGCACAAACTGTTGGAAGATTAAAAATATGTTTTAGTTAATTCATCAAATTCAATATGGCGACGACAAAATGGCGGATATTGTAAAAAAAGTACAAATTTAATATCTGTTGAACAGATCTTTCAGTTTTGCATTAACATTAATGAAACTTGGTAGATAAATTTTTTTTGGGTCGCAGATTACGAATCCAATTATAACAGTGTAAAATTCAAAACAGCGGATTCAATATGGCGGACAAAAATGTAAAATTTTTGTCAAAATTTATGAAACTTAGTATTTAAGGGTGTCACTTATTGCGAATCCACTAATAACATTTTAAAATTCAAAATGTCGGATTCAATATGGCGGACAAAAATGCAAAATTTTTGTCAAAATTTTTGAAACACGGTATTTAGGGGTTTTAGGCTGCGCTGATTACGAATCCGTTAAAACTTTTTCAAAATTTAAAATGTCGGATCTAATATGCCGAAACATTTTTGAAAAAGTAATTGGATTCGCTTGATACTCTATATTAACGGATTCGTAATCAGCGCCGCCAAAAAACCCTATATATCAAGTTTTATTTTTGGCAAAAATTTCGGACTTTTGTCCGCCATATTGAATCCTCCATTTTGAATTTCAAAATATTATAATTGGGCCCGTAATAAGAATAAGACTTTGAAAACCCCTATACATCTACTAAGTTTAATAAATTTTGGCAAAAATTTCGCAACTTTTGAATTTTGAAATATTATTAACTGATTCGTAATCTGCGACCCAAAAAGTCCTATGTAACATAAATTTAATATAACACTTAAAGATTGGTCCAACAAACATTAATTTAAAATTCTTTTTTTTTAACAACTTCTCCAAATAACTTTCATATTACTAATTAATTGCTTCCTTTATAAGAAAGCAATTTTTTTTTGCTTACGTGGAAGCGAAATGTCCACGAAATGAACATAATTTTAAACTAGTTTCATTTTAAAATTGTTTTTTTTTTAATTACCTATGTCATTCAACTTTTTTTTTCTTGAAATGACAAATATTTATTTAAAAAAAAATTTTCAATGGTGTTTTTTGATTTTTAATGATTTTCTTCTGCTTCAAACATATTTTTTTTAAAGTTTCTTTTCCCAAATTTAAATAATTTTCTCCAATTTCGGTACCTGATAAAAGAAGCTTTGTGATCGATAAAGTTTTCGATTTTTCGAACATATAGTCTTAATCAAAATATTTTCATCTAAGAAGCATTAATTTTCATTTCTAAGAAAAAGTCCATATGTGTGTGTCCGTGTATGTATGTGTGTCGTTATTTTTTTTGTCGCTTGGATATCTCGTGAAAACCTCAATGGATTTTAATAAAATTTGGATTGCTAATTGAGCTCATAAATATCTAAATTTAGACACAGAGATTTTATTAAATACCCAGCCAAATTTGATTTATTATAATTTTTTTTAAAAAAAAACATCAAGTTTGGACAAAAATTTTTTTCGCGCTAAAAGTACAACTTAATAAATAAGAAGATCATATTCTTTAACTCAAAGAAAATTGATTAACATATATAAAAAGTATATATTATATAATTCACCAAAATTTCGCATAATAATTCATGATTTTCTATTTTATTTTTTACATTTTAAAACATTTTTCCTTCTATAACCTCTTTAATTTTTATTTTTTAAACATAGTTCCTTTGGAGGCAATATTCTAGATAAACATCATTTTCACCTAGTTTATTTGAGTTCTTCAATTTCTTCAATATTACTTTCTTTAGATTTTAAATATTTTCTTTAATGTTTAATAATGTTGTTCAAACTTTAAATTATTTTCTATAATTTTTAAAATTATTTTCGTGAATGTTAGTTGTATTTTTTAATTTTAAGTTGACTTCTCAAATTTCAATTGAATTCTTTATTTCCTTTATTTTCTTAAATATTTCATTTTTTTCAAACAATAATAATTGATAAACAAATTATTATTAATAAATGGAGAAAGAATTTAATATTGAAAAAATTGAATTAATTTTTTGTTTGTTCGTATTCATTTATTTCTTTCTGATTACAATTATATTCTTTAATTTTTTCAATTAATTTTGAACAACACTCAAGTATTTTCCAATTTGTGTTTTTCTTCATTTTCTTCATTTAATTAATTTTTTAAATGGCTAATTGTGAATGAAAATTCCAATTATCAATTTTAATATTTTAACATGTAGAACTGAATGTATCGATTTCTCTGAGTCAGTCAAAAATTTAAAAGTAAAAGTTGAAAAAATATTTAATATTTTTAATTCTTGTCTTTCATATTCAATTATTTTAATAATTTAAATTTTATTTTGTCAAAATATTAATTTTAATTTTCAACAAGATTTTCAATTATTCTCTTAATTTTTTTTCAATATTATGTAAATAAATATATTTTCAACAATTTTCTTTAATTTTAAATTATAAACTTTTCAATTTCTTTTGTCATTTTAAAATTATTTTCTTTAAATTATAATTTATATTTATCACTTTTTTATCAATTAGCCTTATTCTCATTTTATATAATCATTTTTATTAATTTTCATTAGTTTTGTCATTTTCAAATAATTTTCTTCTTTCAATTTATTTCTTCAATTTTTAATATTTTTCTTTTAATTCAATCTTTTTCTTCTCTTTTAAGAGCATATGATGGAGAATGACGTCACTGGTATTAGAAAAATTTGCCCGTAAACTTTCTTCTAAAATAATAAATATGTTGACTATAAACTTTGCTGAAATTATTTAAAATATTATTAGGAACATCTCTCTGACCCAACTTTGTTTAAATTTTGCCATAAAATTAATTATTACAAAAATTCCCTGAAAATTGGAAATACTAAAAAATTAATTCCTAAGTAAAATTTAATCACACTTGGGTCAGAGAGACTTTCGTAATGATATTTTAAGTAATTCTTCATAGTTTAGTGTCAAAATATTTATTATTTTAGGAGAAAGTTTATGGACAAATTTTGCCTATTCCAGTGACGTCATTCTCCATCACATGCCCTTAAATAAATTTCTTTATGTATAAGTTTTTTTTCTCCATATTTCAATTACATTTTTCAGTATTTTTTTTGTTTACATTGTATTATTAAATTTTCTTTCTGAAATGTTAATTTTATTTTTTAATATTTTTAATGATTTTCTTCGATTTTAAGTTACTCTCTTCTACCTTGATTCCAAATACACATGCTTTTGTTTTTAATTATTTTCTTCAATTTTCTATCAATTTTTTTAATTTTCAATTTTTTTCTTTAATTATAGCAATTATTTTCTGCAAATATTATCTCCTTTTTAGTTATTTTCTAAAATTATCTGTTGAATTATTTATCTTTTAATTATTTCCTCATAACTGTTGTAATTATTTTTTGCAAATATCTTTCCTTTGTTTATTTTTAGTTACTTTCTTTAATTTTAAATTCTTTTCTATTAATTTGAATCATGCACTCCTATTACATTTTTATAAAAATGTAATAATTTAATAATAAATTAATAATTTACTGATAAACTTCTTCTTATCTCAAAATATTATTCTTGAACTTGTTTTTAAATAATATATTTGAAATACTCACAATTATTGTTGGATACAAAATTATAAATAAAATATAATTATAAATATAAAAGTTATAAATTTTACTAAAATATTTTAGAATTTAGAAAAATAATGACAAAAAGAGAATTTTTCATATAAGAATTTTTAAGAGCATGTGACGGTGAATGGCGTCATTCCGGTCACGTGACACAAAGGCAAAATTTATCAGCGGTTTTTCTCATAGGCTACTGAATATTTTTAAATTAAACTGTATAACATTACCTACAATATCTCTTGGAAGGTCTGTCTGGCCTTAATTTATTTGGATTTTGCCCCAAAATCAATTTTTGGAATGTTCCTCTTTTTTGGAATGTTTCTCATTTTTGGCAATTTCAAAAAATTAATTTTTTAGACAAAATAAAAACAAACTAGGGACAGAGATACCTTTAAAATGATATTTGAAGTAATTCCATAAAGTTTCATTTTAAAATATTCCATAGTTTAAGAGAAAATCGATAAAAAATTTTTACTATGGGTCATGTGATCACTGACGTCATTCTCCATCATATGTGACGCTCCGCGAGAGAAAGGACCTAAGCATGGTCCAAAGTTTAATACGATTTGTAGCAAATTTAATATAATTTTTTTAAACTCTAAAATTGTTTATCTGAAATTTTCTTCTTTTGACAATTTTTCCCTAAACAGTAAAACATTTTACAGTAAACTAATTTATTTTCTTTCCGTGTAAAGGAAAGGGGGATCACCGTAATAATTAAAAAAAAAAAAAGAAAAAGAAAATATCAAAATTAAATTGAATGGCACTTAATTACAATAATTTCAGAATAAAGATAATTCACCTCGGAATTCACAATTCAATATACTTTTTCTGTTTACAAGTAAGCACTTTATAAAACAGTTTAACTCGACTTATTTCCTTTTGTTTTCATTTCTTACCACACAATCGACAAAACCACAAAGGATTGGTGTGTTATGAAGAGTTGTTACGTAATATTACGGGCAATTACCCATAACGTATAAGAGCGAAGAAGCTTTAAAATCAGCCATGATGCTCCACAGTGGCGGACAAGATCTTGAGAGGGGAGCACTGTTCAAGGACGACTAGTTTGCCGCGAAAAATAGGGTTTGCGGCTGGAGGGGGGAGCCAAATGGGGTCCGAAAGGGGACTCACGAGACGAGCCACGGAACTGGTTATGCGCTCTTTTCATGGCGGGAACCTCATCATCGATAGTCAAAGACGAGCGTGCCTCTCGATAAGAGGACAGGGTATGGCTTGTTAGTCGATTAGGCCACAATCTTGAAAATGGTCGCCAATCACCGACCGGCCATAACTGTCTCGTTTCACTATATTTGCAAACTCGCAAATCTCACCCTTTCGCAATGCTTTCGCCGATAGATACATCCGATTCTTGAAACAATAATCCATTCAGTAATTTAAACACTTTTAAATAAAATTAATTATTTTTGATACGCCTTTAAGCATCTGAAGGTTTTTTCTGCTTTGTATTGTAAATTAAGATAGAGCGTTGGAGTAACTTTTGAGATAAAATTTTATTAGTGTTGTAAACCAAATGTGGGAAATGAGAAAAAATGGGTTTTTAGATTCTTTGATTGTAAATGTAGGTATTTTAATGTTAAGCAAAAGAAATTGAATCAATGATTAGGTAGAAGCTGAATGTTTGTTTATTGTTTATGTTTGGTGGGCTGCATTTGCTAGAAAATAAATTGGAAACATTTGAAATTGATCTAATGTAAACCTTGAACTGTTAGCTTTAAAATGAGCCAAAGAAAATTAAAATATCTTGACTGGTTCAAAAGTTATATGTAAATGTATGATACGAAAAAACGGAAAGATTCTAGTGGATACAGACGGAGAGGGGAGGAAACAGAAATTGTTGCGCTTTGTTCTTTATACATATTTACTTATAACTTTTGATTCCGTCAAGATATTTTAATTTTCTTAGGCTTATTTTAAAGCTAATAGCTCAAGGTTTAAGTTAGCTTAGTTTCGAATTTTTCCAATTACTTTTCTAAAAAATGCAGCCCACCAAACTTGAACAATGAAAATTCACAAAAAACGAAATACTCACCGGTCTTTATCACATCGAATCTCCGTTTCTATTAATCGAAAAAGCTTTAAAATAGGACCATTTAACGGAAAATTTTATAATCTTTCCAATGGTCTATGAAAGAATTCAATTTGCTAATATCTAACAGAGTTATCAACATTTTAAGACGGTTATGTTTTCAATCCCATTCTTGTAAGTGGTCCCACAATTTTGGCCGGTAGTCCCCTATTGAATTTAAATTTACGCCTAACAAAAAAGATCCCAAGAGGTAATTGAACAGTTTACATTGTACATTAAAAAGTTTCCTCTCGTAAACTGAAAGGGGAGAAAATAGTCGAAGGGTGAAATTAATGAAATAGAGTGAATCATGACAAATGGCTGACATAAATGTGGCGCACCATTGACAGTGCGTTTGTTCGCATAAGTTTGATTCCATTGTCGCCAATGGGAACAAGCCACCAAGTCACCCGTCGAGAGTCTACTTCCTCTTTATTTCCGGCACATTCGATAATTCAATGTAAGCTCCAATCACTGGGCCATCCTCGAGGGTGAATCTCTCCGGCCATTCATTTTCGAAAATGGGGAGGAAACCTATTTCTTTAACCGGAAACCGGAAGAACGATGTCGTTTTATCCTGACATCGTGCGACGTCAGCAAACTTCTCTCGTCGGAGACTTTCAAGGAGTGCCGATTTTTTTTGGGGAGAAAGTGCACCCTTGATGCGATAAATATTTTCGTCACGCGGGGTTCAAATGTGATTCGAAAATTTGGGGTGAAATTGAGATTTTTCGGTGTTGTACGCTTTCTAGGTCGGCAAATTATAAAAGTTTGTGCGGTCAATGTGTGTTTTGAAATAGAGTTGAATGTAGAATTGAAAGAGAGTGATTTATATTTCAATATGGAATGGGTCTTTAAAAACATATCTGAAATATAAATGCGTTACTTTTTTTTTGTTACATTTTTCGGAATTTAGTCTCTTGGTACACTGCAAAAACATGGTGTCTTAAATTGGCCAAAAATGTCTTAAATTAAGATACTTTTGGTGTCTAAGTCACGAAAAATGTCTTATTTTAAGACATTTTTGAATAATTTAAGACACCTGTTTTTGCAGTGTATATTTATCACTTTTTTAAAAATGCATGTTTGAGGTTAGGTTAATCTTTTAGTTGTTCGTGTGAAAAATAAATACGTCTAAAAGGATAATAATTAAGATCTTTTATCTTTTTTTCTCTTATTCTTTATGTAAATAATTTGTTTGGAAAGAGTAATCACTATCGAAAATTGGAATATCGCCAGAAGGTTAGAATGCTTTTGAAGCATTCAGCTGCCATCTTAAATCACTCCTGTGTTTGCGACGGAAACAGTAAACAATAATTATTTCTCGTGATGCATATTTATGCATAAGAGACGATATTATCAATGGTCGCCGTCGATGTAATTATCGTGTCGCCTGCATCTTGGATCATTTAACTTTGCCCAAGGAAAGAGAAGTTATAATTATAACACGTTATGCAATTTATTATAATAAATCATAATTTTGTCTTTTAACGACTTTGCGCTGAAAGTAAAAGAAAAAGAAAATTGTTGGCTTTTCAAAAATCGATTTAATGGACGAAATTAGTTGTAGGGGTAATTGACTAAATTGGATTTGTGAATTAATGTTGATGCTCCAAATGCGACTTTTGGAAAAGTTGAATAATATTTGGGATATTTTTGTCACCTCTTCGATTTTTAGAAAATAATAATTAGTTTCTTTTAAGGTTTTACTGACTTATACAAACAACACAATAAGATAGATAATAAAGACAAGATAATAAAATTGATGGCCTAATCGATTTAACTTACGCATTTCTTCTTGCTGATTACGAATCCGATGTTTAAAGTCATTTTAAAAAATGGCGAATTCAAAATGGAGGACAAAAATGTCAAAATGCTACAGATTTAAATAAAACTCATGTTTCTAAAATTTTTGGGTTCGCTGATAACGAATCTGAGCTTGGTACTGCAAAATTCAAAATGGCGGATTCAATATGGCGGACTACAAATTCTGAAATGTTTCGATCTAAACAAAAATCATATTTTAAATGTTTCTAGATTCACTGATAACTAGTTTTAACTCCAAATTTCAGTATTTAAAATGACGAATTCAATATGGTGGAGAAGAAATTTCAAAATTCTTTTAATTTCAATGTATACTGTCCGCTATTATGAATTTTGCATTACTGAGTTCAGATTCGTTATCAGCGAATCGAAAAACATTTAATATATGATTCTTTTTAGATTGGAAACATTTCAGGATTTATAGTTCGTCATATTAAATCCAGAATTTTAAAATTTGCATTATTAAATGCAATTAAAATTAAAATTAAATTAAAATTAAGTTTAGATTCCTAATAAGCGAACCCAAAACATTTAAAATGTGATATTTGTTTAGATCCGAAATATTTCAGAATTTCTTGTCCGACATATTGAATCCGCCATTTTCAATTTTACATTGACAAGTTCAGATTAGTTATCAGTGAACCAAAAATCTTAGGAACAAGAGTTTTATTTACATGAGTAACATTTGGATATTTTCGTCCTCCATTTTGAAATAATGCGAAATTGTTTACTTAAACATTTTTTAATATTAACTATTTTCTACAGGGCCTCCAAAAAAATCTCATGAATTACAAAATTACAAAAAGATCTTTATAAGTATTTTGAATCAATAATTTAAATATATATTTAATCATTATTCCATGAAATTGCTTATTTGTTTAAACGAATTATTACTGTTCATTTACAATTTTTTATCAAATTAAGCTACATACTTGTAACTTTTTCTGAATTCTGACAAATTCAAGACTAATGTAACCAATTACTAACAACAAACTAAAAATATCAATTTTGCTAATTGTTGAAACAAATTACTATTGTTTAATTTCAACTATACACTGAGAGAAATAGATATTAAAACTTACTATCCTGGATATGAAAAAATATTAATTTTAATATCTGGATATTAAGTTTGAATATCTAAATACTAAGTTTTAATATGTAGATGTTAAATTTTAATATCCACTAATATCCATTTTTCTCAGTGATATAAATCAGATTTAGCTACAGAGTTGCGATTTTTATTTCAATTTTGCAACTGTTCAAGCCGAATGTAACAAGTTACTAACAAAAATATAAGAATAACAATTTTACTAATTGTTTAAACAAATTACTATTGTTTAGCTTCTACTCTTTACCAAATACTGAAATACAGCTACAGTGTTGCACTTTTTTGTCGATTTTGCAACTTCTCAAGCCGATTGTAACCAAATACTAACAACAATATAAGAATAACAATTTTACTGATTGTTTAAACAAACCTATTGTTTAGCTTTTTCTCTTTATCAAATACAGCTACAGAGTTGCAATTTTTATTTCAATTTTGCAACTTTTCAAGCCGAATGTAACCAGTTACTAACAACAATCTAAAAATAACAATTTTACCGATTTTTTACAGAAATTACTATTGTTTAAATTCTACGCTTTATCAAATAAATCTACAGTTTCAATTTTTTCTACATTTTGCAACTTTTCAAGTTAAATCTAACCAGTTGCTAACAACAATCTAAAAATAAAAATTAAACAATTGTTTAACTTCAACTTTTTATCAAATTAAGCTACAGAGTTTTAATTTTTTCTTAATTTTGCAACTTTGCAAGCCTAATGTATCAGTTACTATTAAGAATCTAAGAATAACAATTTTACTAGTTTTATTTTAAAAGTTTTATTTATTAATTTTTAATTAATTTTACTAGTTGTTTAAACAAATTTCTATTGTTTAACTTCTACTCTTTATTAATCTGAGCTACAGAGTTACAATTTTTTCTTAATTGTACCTACATTTTTTTAGGTTATTTTTGGAGAGGTAAGATTTAATGTCAGACGTAATTATCGAGTAAAAATTGGCAATAATTTATTATTACGCACTGAAAAAACTGTACGGGGAAAATAACAGGAATTTCGGTTAGCCCTATTTAACATATTTCGGTTATTTTAACCATAATTCTGGTTAATTTCTCCAGATGCATGGTTAATTTTACCAGAATTCCGGTTAAAAAACCTGAAACTCCAGTTAGACCCATATTTAACATGACTTTCTGGTCATTTTAACCGGATATTTCTTTCAGTAATAAAAATGAATAAATTGTGAATAAAAAAATTTTTATTTACAATCGGAAATTAATTTGACACTTCTCTCCGCGACATATTACATTGTTGTTACTAACTTGTTACATTCGGCATAAAACGTTGTAATGTTAAAAAAAATTGCAACTCTATAACTCAATTTGATAAAGAGTGTAAGTTAAACAATAGAAATTTCTTTAAACAATTGTTTAATTTTTATTCTTAGATTGTTGTTAGCAACTGATTAGATTCGACTTAAAAAGTTGCAAAATGTAGAAAAAATTGCAACTCTGTAGATAATTTCTATAGAAAGTTAAAGTTAAACAATAGAAATGTCTTTAAGCAATTGTTTAACTTTATTCTTAGATTGTTGTTATTAAATGGTTACATTTGGCTTAGCAAGTTGTAAAATTAAGAAAAAATCGCAACTTTGTAGCTTAATTTTATAAAAAGTTGTAATTAAACAAAAGTAATGTGTTTAATCAATTAATAAAATTGTTATTTTTAGTTTGTTGTTAGTACCCGGTTACATTCATCTTGAAAAGTTGCCAAATGGAGAATATGTTACAACTCTGTATCATAATTGTTTAAAAAGTTGTAAAAAATGAATAAGAATTTGTTAAATAAATTAGCCTTTACATGGAATAATGATTAAAAATTAATATTTATGTTATATATTTAAAACCCAGCAAAATCTTACATAACAATCGTGGTAAACAGTTGTTAACGATGTTTTAGTAATTTTGTAATTCAAATTTTAGATCTTTTGTGGTTTATTTAGGACCCTATGAAAAATATTTAATATTAAAAACTAATTAAATAAACAATTTAGCATTGTTCTTTGAAGTCTCCTGAAGAGAAACAGATTTTGCATATTAAAAATTATTTATTTTTAAAGATTCTATACCAATTCTGCGAAAAAGTATTTTTTTTCTCCATGCATTTTACACGGGAAACTATTTGACCGCTTTGAGCAACCTCGAAATATTTGTTTGATTTTGAAAAAAAAACAGGGGTATTTTTTTCTATATAGAACAATCTTAGAGCATTAAAATTCCTACACTGAAAAAAATTTGAATGGCATTATTAACTAAAACCTATAGTCAATCTTAACTTGGTTAAGTTAATAAGGATTCCTAGTGAATTTTATTATGTACTTATGGTTAATTTCACAAATTAGAAAATAGCAATATTAACTTTGAATGGCCTAGTCAAATCAGCTAGGAAGCTTTATTAATAAACCTATATGATACTTGTTGTAGTTTGACACACGCGAATAATTATAATTATAATGTTTTTAAACGATTTTTACTTACGCGTCCTCGTAATAATCTAAGTTTCAAGATGAACAGGCTCTTTCATCTTATTTTTAGTCAATAAAACATCCAGATATGTATATATAATATACTATGTCATATTTTAGGTCAAGTTATTTATTTAATTTTTTGTTGTTAAAAAATTAGTACAAATCTAATTGTCTGTTTCAACTTTGCATTTTTGCAACGTTACTTTGATAATATGAATACATAAAATTATACATATAAATACATATTATTAAACTTAACCCAGTATTAAAAATGTAAGTTATATTATAAAAAAATAAAATATTTGTTTTATGACCGAAATACCTATATGATATTATGTATTTTCACTTCAAGATCTCTCTTGGTCGAGTGCGTTAACGCGCATTCCCAGTACGGTTGAGATTCGAACGTCAGGGGTTCTAATCTCGAGTTTGCAATAAGACATCTATCAACCCTAAACTCCCGTGAATGTTGAGGATACTGTTTTTTTTTTAATAAAATTTTTTATTGTTAATTAATTTAAAATATGATGCTTTCTTAGTTTATTATGGCTTTCTAAACTATTAATTTATTCAAAAGTAAACAAAAAGCGATTTGCACGTGTTAAAAACAAACCTAGTATCATTAGTAAAATTGACTATTTTCCTAGTCACTTTGACCATATTGGAAGTTGTCACTTTGACTATGATTTCTTGGTGGGTTCCTCTCGTGATTAGGAAGTTAAGTCAATTCCTAGTAAACGTAGTCAGGGATTTTTTTCAGTGTACTTCACTTTTTTCCCATACATTTTCGGCCACCCTATTGACCAGTCGATAAAAAATTGCAACTCATATTATCTCCCAGTATTAGAAACACGTCCTTTTTCTCCAACAAGCTGCAAGCTCAGATTCCTCGAGCAGAAAGCGATCGCAAATTTAGAAAATGTTCGTCGAGAACGGAAGTCGTACAAGAGAACTGCAGAATGGGTTTTGAAGGGTGAGATGGGTAATGTAGGATTGGAAGAGGGGGCAGAAAGGTGATATTTGCACGAGGCAAACGTTCCAAATAGAGAACAAACAAGGAGGGTGAGGTAGAAGAGAGCAAGTGAAAGAGACTGCTATTCGGGGGTGGTTTCATAGTGGTTCAGGGGTACAAGGGTAAGGGGTCAGAAAGGATGGAGGAAATGGTGCGCGTTACGGAGAAATGGCGCGGAAACTTGGGATAGTGACAGGCAATGGAACCAGTCGAATCCCAAACCAAAAACTCGAACAAGCCGTGGGAGGACTTGAGAGTTTTTCTCCTCTGACTGTCGAGACGGGAACAAAAGAGGTAGCCAGCCAGAATACCTTACGATGGAGCTTGCGAATGGATAGATGGAACTAGAGTAGACGAACCGACGTTTTTCTCTGACTGAGCAGAAAAAAAAAATCGTAGATGTACCGACTACCCTGGAATTCCTATCGACGAGACAGTAAAGGCCTTCTGCTTCTAATGGAGCGCGAGTAACTTTCTGAAATATTTGCCACGACGCTCTGGCGCTTAGTTACTTGGTCTCGTCTCTTCTTAACGTTTATTGCACCCGTCGGCTCTGATTATGTCGTTTTTTTCCCTTTTCTTTTCGTTATTAAAGTCGTTCTTAATGAAATGTGTCAGAAATTGCAGTTCTCAGATAGTAGAAGGTTATAAGTTACAACATTAGAGTATTTGGGATGAAAAATTGAGGGTTCTCTCTTTTTGTCAGGGAAAGTAGTCACGTTTTACATTTTGACTTTGTACGTTTTTTAGTAATTTGACAGTCAATTAAAGATTATGATTCAACGGTATGCTGACCGATTTTTACCCCCCTTCCCTTTAACCCCCAAACAAGATTCTAATACAAGAGTAAAATTTTAAAAATTTACAACTTTCTAGGGTCGCGTTATATCAAAAATATTTATTAACAAAATTTGTTTCATTTTACTTGTATTTTAAGAAAAGAATTAGAGGAATTTTTTTGATTTTGGAAAATTTTCTATTTTTGTCATTTTTGCTTTAAAATGGCTGGTTAACGAAATTAATCTGTACTCTTGGTTACTTAAAATGTATACCAAAATTGAATTTGATAGATGAATAATTACTCAAGTTATACGATTTTAAAATTTTTACACAGACAGACATACAGACCGACATTTTCGTAAAACACATTTTTTTGAAATCAGGAGGTCTTAAAACGTCGAGAAATGTAGAAATTAGCAAAATTTCACAAATTTAAGACCTCATTTGAGATGAGAATATAAGGAAAATAGAAAGATATCAATAACTTTCTCTGTTTATCGGACTCGAGAAACACTGGAAATTCAATTACCGTGCCCCATTTATCGGACTCGTGAAATTATGTTAAATATTTGAAAGTTAAGTGTGTGGATTAATAAATTGTCACACATGAGAAAACGTTAAAAATCTAAATAAAAAATGAAAATTTGCTATCAAGTTGTACGCGTATTTATTTTGAGAAGACTTTAATGGCCATTTTACGTCATTAAATCATACACTGAAAAACTTTAGTGATCAATATTTAGTAAGAGACGTTCAGTTTTTAGTAAACAACTATTAATGTGGGGAAAAAATGGCATAACTGGAAAAATTTAGTAGTCAGGCGCAGGCCCGTGCGCAGTATTTGCTTCTGGGGGGGGTTTTCAAAAAATAATTTGTGTAAACATTGTTATTTATTAAAAATAATTTTTTAATCAAAAAAGTTGAAAATTTTTAAAGCAAGTTCAGACCTCTCTGGGGGGGTTTAAACCCCAAAAACCCCCCCCTTGCGCACGGGCCTGGTCAGGCGATCAAACCTCCGTTCCCCCACCACTCACAACTACACGCTTTACTTGCTAGTGTGAGCAACCATTTTGATCGCCCGACTACTAAATTTTTCCAGTTACGCCATTTTTTCCCCACATTAATAGTCGTTTACTAAATATTGATCACTAAAGTTTTTCAGTGTATAAATTATCTATTAAAATTATAAAAAAATCCTAAGAATGAATAAATCTGAATCAGTTAAAAACTACTATTTTAAGAGTGAAAACTTGTTTACTATGTCAAATAGTTATTTTTTACTAATGGTTTAGTGAAAAACTACTAATTTAATTATCCAAAATAATTTTAGGTTATGTTAAACTACTAAAAGAATTAGTATATTTCTATTTACTAATTACATTAGTTGTTTTTTACTATTTAATTAGTTTAATTTAACTACTGAATTAGTAGTTTTCTATTAATAATTAATTATTTTTCACTAATTGAAAAAGAGAAAAATCGTTTACGATTTTAACCCCTAAATAGTAGTTTTTTACTAATTCAGATTTAGAGAGCAAATTTAAGGGCATGTGATGGATTATTACGTCACTTGTATAGGCAAAATTTGTCCGTAACTTTTCTCTTAAAATATTGAATATTTTGTCATGAAACTTGGTAGAATTACTTAAAATGTCATTAGGAAGGTCTCTCAGACCCGAGTTTGTTTTAATTTTGGCTCAAAATTGATTTTTAAAAAATATTGCATTTTTTCGAAAAGTTCCCAAAATTAATTTTGAGCCAAAATTCAAACAAACTTGGGTCTGAGAGACCTTCCTAATGACATTTTAAGTAATTCTACCAAGTTTTATGAAAAAATATTCAATATTTTATAAGAAAAGTTACGGACAAATTTTGATTATACCAGTGACGTCATAATCCATCACATGCCCTTAATTATTATCTTTTCAATTATTATTTTCTACAATCATTTTTCAAATATTCTTCACTATCAAAAAAAAAAAAAAAATGTTTTGTTGCTTAAATTTTTATTATATATTATTTAGTTATTTCAAACGTTAATTGTATTTTTCAATGATTTAAATGATGATTTTAAATTTTAAATTATTTTACTCAATGATCTAATATTTTTATGATTTTTCAATAACCTTCCTGAAATTTGAATTACTTATCTCTTTTTTCAATTATTATTTTCAATTTTCATTTTTTTTATTATTTTGAAGTTATTTTTGTTAATTTCCAATTATTTTAATTATCTTTAAATTAATTTTCTAAATTTTTAGTTATTAACACAAATTTAAATTATTGTTTTTAATTTTCAATTTTTGAAATTATTTTGAAATTATTTTCTCCTAGGATTATTCTTCAAATATTCCACAATATAAAAAAAAAATTTTATGCTTCAATTTTATTATATATTATTTATTAATTTCAAATGTTAATTGTAATTTTTAATGATGAGATGATGTTCTTCAATTTTCAATTATTTTTCTTTTCTTTCAGAACTATTCTGAAATTTTTTCAATTAGTTTTATCATTTCACAATTATTTTCTTCAGTTTCTAATTACCTTCATTGTATTCCATAATTTTCAAAATTTTAAATTATTTAGCGGAAATTTCGATTATGTTTTTCAATTTTCAATTATTATCTTCAATTAAAAAATTTCTAAACAGCTTTTAGAATGAATTTTCTTTTATTTAACATATATATTCTGCCTTTGTTCAATTGTTTCTCTCAAATTTCACTTACTATTTTCAATTTCTTTCTCAGTTTTAATTACTTTCTTCAATTTATAATTTTTTAAATTACTTTTCAATTATTTACCCAAAATTTTAAACTATTTATCTGATATTTTATTATTTTATAAAATTTTCAATTGTTTCGATGCTTTTCTTTGTATTTACTATATATTTTGTAATTTTTGCAATTATTTTTCTGAAATTTCAATTATTTTCTCCAATTTTTTATTATTTTCATAATTTTTAAAATCAATTTTAATATATCTTATTTAAAACTTTATTGTTTTATTCAATTTTTAATTATTTCTGTGATTTTTTTGTATTTTGTGTATGTTCTTTTAGTTTTGCAATTATTTTTGTCAAAATTAAAAAAAACAATTTTATATTATTTTTAACTTTCTACAATCATTTTCTCCAATTTTTAATTGTTTTAATTTTTTTTTAAATGCATTTCTTCTGAGACTTTCAAATAATTTTTATAAATTTCAATGACTTTCCTTTATTTAAGATATTCTCTTTAATTGCATTTATTTAATTTAAATTATAATTTTTAAACATATTTCTATTTTTTTTTTCATGTATATGAAAAATAAATTTTTGTAATTATTTTTCTCAAACTTCCATTATTTTATTCAATTGTTAATTATTTATATCATTTTTTAAAATTTTAATAAGTTTCATTATTTCTGAATTAATTTTCTTAATTTTCAATTATTAACACAAATTTAAACTATTGTGTTTAACTTTCAATTTTTAAAATCATTTTTTAATTATTTTCTTCCAATATTCTTGCAATATTCCACCATATAAAAAAATGTTTTGATGCTTTAATTATTCATTATTTATTAATTTGAAACATTTATTGTAACTTTTAATGATTGGAATGATGTTCTTCAATTTTCAATTCTTTTTTTCTTTTATTTGAGAACTATTCTGAAATTTTTTCAATTAGTTTTATCATTTTCCAATTATTATCTTCAATTTCTAATTATCTTCATTGTATTCCACAATTTTCAAATTTTTAAATTATTTACCCAAATTTTTAAACTATTTATCTGATATTTTATACAATTTTCAATTGTTTCTATTATTTTCTTCGTATGTTCTATATATTTGTAATTTTTGCACCTATTTTTCTGAAATTCCAATCATTTTCTTTAATTTGTAATTATTTATTCATACTATTTAATAATTATTTTCTCCAATTTTCAATTATTTTAATTAATTTTCATAATTTTAAAAAACCTTTTTAATATAATTTATTTAAATATTTAATCGTTTTATTCAATTTTTAATAATTTTTGTAATTTTCTTGTATTTTGTGTATGTTCTTTAAGTTTTGGAATTATTTTTGTCAAAATTGAAAAAAACAATTTTAAATAATTTTAACTTTCTACAATCAATTTCTCCAATTTTTAATTGTTCTAATTTTTTTCAATGCATTTCTTTTAAGACTTTCAAGTAATTTTCTAAAATTTCAATGACTTCCCTTTATTTAAGATATTCTTTTAAATTATAATTTTTAAACATATTTCCATTTTTTTAAGTATATTATGTAATTTCTTGAATTATTTTTTCAAACTTCTATTATTTTATTCAACTTTTAATTATTTATATTATTTTTTAATTATTTTTCCAAATTTATTAATAAGTTTCATTATTCCTGAATTAATTTCCTACATTTTCAATTATTTGAAATATTATTTTAATCAATAATCCGTTTCATTCTTATAACAAAATTAAATTAAGTTAAATCTGTCAAATTACAATAATTTAATTTTTAATATCTAAACAACATGGAAACGAAATAATCATTTATATTTCGGTAATAAAATAGATTCTCCACTAATTCTAAAAACTCAAATATGTGATAAGTTTCATCAGAATGTTTTCTTTTCATCTGGCTGTGAAATGAAACTGGTTTTGAGTCAGGTAAGCATACATGTCTTACGTGCCATAATTGTGTCGGCATCTATCGGGCTCAGCCACAACTTTTATTCGAAATTCATTTCTAAACGATCCGGTAACAATATTAAGAAGAATAAAAAACTTAATAAACAAATTCTTAACTAGCAAATTTAATTTTTAAACACAAAATAAGTATCGACAATTTCTTTTTAAGAAGATGTACAGTACTTGATTCTTTTAGAAACAAAACATGCATTTTTTACGGAAGGGAACAATTTATAAAATATGCAATCACTCGAAGGAACAGCTGGCTTATTAATAATTATATTTTTTCACGCAGGAACGAAAGATTGCATGTAATTGTCGATTTTATGGGATGCAGCTTTCTTCGATTTTCAACAGTTTACTCGAATAAGAGGGTAATTAATGCGCGAAGGAAATCGTTCCGATGCCCGGCACGTAGCTTATTAGTAGGATATTTACGAAGCAAGTTATATTGCATAAAAATAAGGCCGATGACTCAAAATTATCAAGATGGCGGACGCGGTGAATGAGCCCAAGTCAAGGCAGAAGAGGTTTTTAAACACGGGGGATTGTAACGAGGCGCCACAAATGGCGATAGATTGAATTAAGATTGCACCTTTATTCTGAGATGAGCCAATTATGAATTAATTACGCGACGCGGTAGCATTATGAGTTTTAATATCAGATTATGTCTTAACAACGTACCTGCTGCGGTCTTCAGTCTTTCACTCATCTGCTTCGTACTTAAATTTGCGTATTTCACGCCTATATCCTTTTATTGCAACTAATATTGACTCAATGCAGATATTTCACAACATTTATTTTTTATTCAATTGAGCATTAAAATTAGAAAAATTAAATTATTCTAATCAAGATCTTTTATTTTAAGAATAGAAATGTGAAGTATAAAGACTTGCTCGTAACTTACTTTTATTCTTATTCTAGATTTCAGTCTGGGGCGACGACTTGTACATTTTTGACATCTGCACACTTACACTGAAAAAAAAGAATAATAAAAGTTACATATTTTCGATTAAAGATTACTATTTTTGAGCAGTAGTTTTGAAACTGTTCAAAAATTAAATACTTTTTACTTAATTCAATAAATGAATTATACTTTGATTGAAATAAAATTTACTCCATGGAATGGAAAATTTAAATGAAAATTATAAGTATTAATATGAATCTGAGAAACTATTGTATCATCCAGAATAAGAATTGCTTTTCAACGGAGTGGCGTTTACATCGCCACTAACGATATTTGCTCAGAAAATTGTAATTTTGCCCCTCCACTGCTCGCGTCACTCACCGATGTAGGCAGTATATACGTGTGAGACGGGAAACGGGATAATGAAATAATACAGAAAATAATATTTTCTTGTTTTAAATTCTTTATAAAATAAATCAAAGCAAATAAAAATAAAAAAGTTTCTACATTATTAACTTTATAAATACACTTCAATTTATTAATTTACAAGTTTCATTCTTCTAATATGCAAGTACTTAGAATTAACGAGTGAACATTTCGGAAAAATCTTAGAATTATACGGGATCGAACTACCTAACTTAAATATAAATACGCAATGTCGCAACCCTAAAAACGCACGCTTTCGCATTAAGCCTCTCGGCTATCGACGCAACTGACGTCATATATTTTTTAACTTATATGAATTACCGCAATAAAATAAATCATAAACCCCATATATTTTACTACATTATTGAAATTAAATGTAAATATTATTCAAAATAGTAGTAAATAGAATAATATTAAATAAAAAAACTGTAAGTATGTAAAAATAAATGAAATACTTATATAATCTAAAAAATTTTATAATAAAATATTATTAAATTTTTTTATACAATATATTATTAATAAATAATACTTATTAAATAGTTTAAAGCAAACTAATTTATAAAATAAAATAGCAAACATAAAAGTGAAAATTAATTTTAAAAATGTTTTAATATTAATATTGAATAATTTATCTGAATATCAAAATAAATTTAATTAATTATTATAACAAATGCAGTTTTTTGAAGAAAATGATACAAAATAATATGATTAAACATAAATGAAAAATGAAAAATTGTTTTTGTATAACACTTGAGTTACAAGAAAAAAATTTTTGAACTAGAAAATTAATTACTTAATATTTACCAAACAAATTCAAGTTTTTTAAAAAAATTTGCAATGGTAATAGAATACATATTATTTAAAATATTTTTGTATCATTATTGAGTAACAATATACTAATTAATTTAAAGTATGAAACAATTAAATTCTCTAATTTAATACACATTTTGATATAAATTTGCTTATTATAATTTTTTTTAGAACAAAATATGTCAAAATAAAAGTATAAGATCCATATTAACAAGAGATTTGTTTAAAAAATATTAAAAATGTTTATGTAACAAGGAATTGAAGCATTTATTAAATGTACATATATTTCGATTGTATATGACTCGCGTATCGGTGAGAGGCGTGTAGTAGTACTAGTAGTAGTGGCACGGATTACTATTTCCTGAGCAAAAGTTGCTAGCAAATATTAAAAACTGATCCTACTGAAGTAATTGTTATATCACGCAGTTATACTTTTTAAAAATGCTTGAGCAATATTTAAAAAAGGACGAATTTAAAAATTAATACTCGAAGTTGATAAAATTTATTAAGACAATATAAAGATTAAAAATATTAACAGAATTTTTAAAAACGACTAGAGTAATAATTACAGTTAGTAAATTTTACTACGTAAAAAGTAATTTTTCTTAATATGAAGTACATTTTACTCTAAATAGTAATTTTTACTACAAATAGTAATTTTTACTAAATAATTACATTATTTACTATAAATCGAGATCCTCTTTTCTCAGTGTAATATTGACCCAAGAGGGGGGGGGGGGGGAGAAATAAACAAAATTAGATTAAAGAGTTTCTTAATAAGTGTAATTATTGTAACGCAAAAGTTAAAAATTGAAGAAAATTACTAAAATTTGAGAAAAATATTTTAAATTCTAGGAATTTAATTAAAGAATATTGAAAAGAGTTAAAAATTGGAGAAATTATTTGAGATAAACAAGATCACTTGAAAAAGAATAAAAATAATTGTGATTAAAGTTTTTTATGGAAATTTAAGAACAAAATTGAGAAAATTACAAAATTTAATTGATATAAAGAAATAAAGTGGTTGAAAATCGAAGAGTATTATTTAAATATTTAAAAAATACAAATAAAATATAAAAACAATAAATAAAAATTAAATAAAAAATGATGGAGCATAAAACAATTTTTTTATATTGAAAACTATATTGAAAAAAATTATGGTAAACGATGAAAATAGTGAAACTGAGAATTAAATTAACGAATTTGATCAGTCATTTCCTTCCACTATATTTGACATTACAAATTAAAATTAATAATTCGATATTAAAGAAATTAATTGTAATTTGAAGAGAAAAATTACAATTTAAAAAACAAAAATCATATTTTGTAAAAGCAATTAACAAATGACGAAAGAAATGGAAAGTTAATTAATAAATAATGAAATTCATTTGATATTGAAGGAAATAATTAAAACTGAAAAAGTTTTATTGGGGAAAAATAAAGAAAATAATTAAAACTTGCGGAAATTTTAAATTTAAAAGAAAAATTAAAAAATAATGATAACCATTGGAGAAAACTTTAAAAAATGATAAATATAGTTGAAATTTAAAGATATTAATTGCAATTTTAGAAAAATAATTTTAATAAATGCAGAATATTTGTAAAGTAAAAGAAAGCACCTTATTATAAAATGATTTCCAGAATTATTTTAAATTCAGGAAAATAATCAACAAATATTTAAAATAATATAAAAATTGTGAAAATCAATTCAAATGAAAAAAATAATTAAAAATTGATGAAATTTGAAAAAAATAATTGAAGAATGATTAAAGCATTGAAAAGTGGGTGGAATAACTTAAATTTGAGATAATAAATAAAAAATTTTAAAATTAATTGAAAAATAATTAATATATCTAATTAAAAGGTGGAAAAAATGATTGCAGAATATACAAGAAAATGAAATTGAATGAAAGTAATTGTAATATAAGATAAATAATTGAAAATTTAGGGATTTAATTGAGGAAAAGTAAAAATAATTAAAAATTGAAGAAATTGACTGCAAACGATAACAATAATAATTGAAAATTGAAGATAATTATTAAAATTTGAGAAAAATATTTTAAAATCTTGAAAAAAATTAGAGAAAATATTTGCAAAGTAATAAAATAGTTAAAAATTGAAGAAAGTAATTTTAATTTGTGAAAAATAATTGAAAAAATTACAACATAAATTGGTAATAAAAGAAAATAATTGCAGAATCATAAAAATAATTTTTATTTGAAAAAATAACTGGATTTAGAGATAAAGAACAAAAAAACTAGAAAATGAATTAAAAAAATAATTGAAACTGACAAAAATTAAGTGAAAAATGATAGAAATAATTGAAAATTGAAGAAAGTAATGGAAATTTAAGATAAATAATTGAAATTTTTTCAATTAATCAACAAATATTAAAAATAATATAAAATTTGTGAAAAGCATTGCAAATTAAGAAAAAAAATTAATAATTGACGAAAGTATTTGAAATTTAAAAAAAATAATTGAAGAATGATTAAAACATTGAAAAGTGGATACAGTAACTTATATTTAAGATAATATAAAAAAACTAGGAAATTAATTTAAAAATAAATAATATATCTAATTAAAAGGTAGAGAAAATAATTGCAAAAATATTAAAGAAAATGAAAATTGAAAAAAATAGTAGAAAATTTAGGAATTTAATTGAGGAATAAAGCTTGAGAATTAAGAGTAATTCAAAATTTAAGAATTTGATTGCATAATGATAGCAATAATAATTAAAATTGAAGAAAATAATTAAAATTTAAAAAAATAGTTTAAAATCTTGGAACTTAATTTAAGAATAATGAAAATAATAAAAAATTAGAGAAAATATTTGCACAGTAATAAACTAATTAAAAATTTAAGAAAATAAATTTAGTTTGTTAAAAATAACTGAAATAATTACAACATATATTTGTAATAAAAGAAAATAATTGCACAATGATGAAAATAATTGTAAATTGAAAAAATAATTAGAATTTGAAATAAATTATATAAAAAAATTAGAAAATGAGTCCAAAAATAATTGAAAAAAAAAACAAAAAGTAATTGAAAAATAAATTAAATAAAAAAATAATGGATAAAAATAATTGTAAATTAAAAAAAATAAAAAATAATTGAAAGAATTTTAGTATATATTTGAGATAAACAAAACTACAATTACAATTATATATTATAATTTTTCGAAATTCAATTAATTTGAAATTTCATTGATTAAAAATTTAATTAATCCACGCTTTGAGAATAATAAATTTAAAAATATTTTAAATATTCTTCAATTCTTAACCATTCTTTTCTATTATGATTTTAATCATTTGCTACAATTTTCATCTATTTTTCAAAAATTGTCTTCAATTTCTAATAAACTTTAATTATTTTTTAATTTTTCCCCCAAAAGCTTTAAATTCGAAATTTCCGCATGTTTCAATTATTTTCTTTAATTTTTTCTAATAAAACTTTTCTATTTTTAATTCTTTCTTTCAATAAGAAAGTAGTTTTATTATTTATTATTTAATTTTCAATTTCTTTCGTCATTTTTCAATTATTTTTGCAAAATACGATTTTTGTAATGTGTAATTTTAATCTTTTTTTTCAAATTGTAAATTCATTTATCCACATTCTTATTAAGAAATTTACTTTTTGTTTGTAATTTTACCATATGGAATTCCACAGGGCGACTTTTTTGCTTTATGAAATTTGTAGACGTACCATCTCTCTAAATCTGAATTAGTTAAAAATAACTAATTTGAAAGCAAAAACTCAGTCACTATAATTGAAATAGTTATATTTCTAGTAACCATTTAGTAAAAAATAATTAATTATTAGTCAAATTAATTTTTAGGTTATGTCAAAATTACTAAAATTTTTGTAAAATTCTGTGTAGTAATTCAATTAGTCAAATTTTAACTATTTTTTAGACATATTTTTATTAATAATTAGTCATATTTTACTAATAATTAGTTATTTCAACTTTTTTTTTTTAAATAATCGGAACAAAATTCTGAACGAATCTCTGATAAGCATTCATGTTGATTATTTTGATCCTTGTTTAATATATTGTAGACGTAATTGTATGGGTTTTCTTCTATTTTTTTTTTAATATTTAAATAATAATGAATTGATAAACCTGTACTGACTAACATATAAAAATTTTTTGAATTGCAAAATAAAAAATAAATCTTTGTCTTCTAGGTGCATTAGAAACAAATTCTAATAATTAACAACAAATATTTTTTTAGAAAACTATTGAAATAATAATTTTAATGTAGTTTTGATTAAATTTTATTAATCTTGAAAAACAGTCAGATTAGAGTAAATTTCGTTTTGCCTATCTTTATTATTTAAAAATTAATATTTAACAACAATGATTTGTTTAAACAACTAACTATGTTATTATTTACAAATGTAATAGAGTATTTTAATGTTAAATGTAAAGAATGTTGATAAATTTAGAAAGACATAAAATTTTATTGCATCTTTTTTTTAATGTTGTAAATAAACAATAAATATTTGTTAAAAAAAAAAATCGAAGATCACAGATTTGTTCAGGATTTTGTTCGGATTATTTAAAAAAAAAAAGTTGAAAATTCCGTATACTGAATTCCAGATCATACATTCTAGAATTTACGTCCCACATTCCAAATTGTATATTCTAGATTGCAAATTCCAGATTCCGCATTCCAAATTCAAGATGCCGAATTCCGTATTCCAGATTCGAATTTTCAAATTCGACTCCGTATACATGGAATGTGGAATATCAAATGGAGAATAGAGAATCTGATATTTGGAATCTAAAATGATGCATATCGAATCTAGATTATATGGAATTTTGAATGTAGAATCCTGGTAAGTGGTATATAGAACTTGTAAATCTGGAATTTTGGGATGTGGGAACTAAAAAATGAAATCTGAAATATGAAATTTAGAATGACTAATGTGCAATCTAGAATGTAGGATGTGGAATCTGAAATCCAGAATCCGGAATCAGAAATGAAAAATCTGGAATGTAGAATCTGGGATTTTAAATCTAGGATTTTTAATCTGGAACGAGAAAAATGAAATGTCGAATCTGAAACCTGAAATATAGAATGTGGAATCTTAAATTTGAAATGTGGAACCAGGAATGTGAAATCTGGAATGCACAATTTTTTATGTGGGATGTGGAATACAGGGTAAATAATTTGGAAACTAAGTTTGAATGGTAACCTTTTAATAGTAATGAATGCAGAAATTATTAGCAATTCTATACTGACATTTCATAATAATTTTCAGTTAAGTCTAAATTTTCGGTCAGAGTTTCTCGAACGGGAAACTCAGGGCTGTTTAGTTAGACCCTTCGGTGGCACTTTGCCGAACATTGTTCCTGCATTACAGTCGCCAGTAGCAACATTATCATCTCCCTCATCTGTAGTAGGACTAGTAAATGAGAGTAACACAAACTTAATGTCAGTAGAATGAGAGTGAGAGTGGTCCAAGTAGTTTCTGAGGCTATTATTGTTAGTTAGAAATGGACAAGGAGCCATTCCGAATATTAGATCTTTAATGTGATACTAGCCATTTTTCCAGAAAGGAATCTTAACCTCTATAATATTTGTTACATACTCAGTCTAAGCTTGAACGCATCAAAATTAACTATGCGGAAAAAAATATTTCTTTAAATTTTATAATTACTGTTTTGTACTTTTGGATAAATTCATTTATATAAAATGAAATTCTGTTAATTACAAATTTTAACTGATGAACTTTAGGGCTTATTTGTGTGGAAATAGAGAGTAAAATAAATTAATGAAATTAGTCGAGTTTAATTTTCTATTGTTATTTAAATTAATAATAGAGAAAACATTTATTTGAAGCCAAAATGTATTATTTTACCTTTAACTTTTCTCTCGACTTTTATATTATTTGGAAAAGATAGTAAACTGAAATGTTAGTTGGAATATTAGTTAACAGTTGAGAAACCGTTATAAAATTTGAAAACTGTCATTCTAATATAGAAATTTCTACTATTTAAATGTAAAATAATTTACAAACATATTACAAATTGAAATAAATTATGAATTTTATTGTACTAAATAAATGTAAAATTAATTATTTTTTAAAATTTAAAGTAAAGATTAATTAAATTTTTTAATAGAAGTTGTACATTTTTCAAGTGAATAGTAATTAAAGTTATTCTCATCTTCAAATCATTAAAACTTCTCTGTAAGATATAATTATGAATTTTTAAAAATCAATTAATTAACAATAAAAAACGTTTAAAATAAACTACCAATTCTTTGTGGATTTAATTAAATAAAAAATGTGAAATGTTACATGTATGTAGAATTTAGAAATTGAAAATTTAAATTTAAATTAAAAAAAAATTAAAGTTTAGATAAATTGGAAATTAAACAAGTTTACACTTGGATCAATTGTAAATTTTAGAAATTAACATTTTTAATGAATTAAAAAATATGGAAAATTTTTATTTTGAAATTTAATAATTGGATGAATTCTTTTTTGATAATTTAGTCATTAAATATAAATTAAAGTTTTAGATAACATACATTAGAAGAAATTCAAATTATCACATCAATTGGTAATTGGATGTAAAAGTTGGATTAATAAAAAATTGCATAAATTCATATTTTTGTAAATTAAAAGACGTACATAAAAGCATATTTAAATATTAAATAAAATGATTTTTGTTAGTCGATACTTTAGAAATTTAGATAATAGAGGATAAATTTAATAAGAATTGCGTCGAGTTGGTAAAATTTATATTTGGATCAATTGCAATTTGATTTATTAATTATTATAGGATCAGAGTTCGTGAAATCAGCTTAAAAAATAGATTTTTCTTTTTTTTTGGAAACATTACAAACATTATTATGTTATATCATAAAAATCTTTCTACCAAACGAAAAAATTTTTAAACATTCTTTTTATAAAAGTTATTGCATAAAATAGACTTTGAATTACATTTCAAAAATTAAAAAAAAAGAAAATTTTTCATAATTTGTTTATAAATTGTTTATAAACAATGAATGTTTTAATCTTCAGGAACTTTTAAAAATCGGAAAAAAATTAATAATTGCTCAATAATTTTCTCAATGGATTTTGATTCTTTAAAGTTTTAAGTGTATTATAATATTTTCCCCCAATTTTTAAAAGGCCCAGAACATTGAAAAAAATCGATTGTTTATAAAAAATTTATAATTATTTTATTTTTAGGATTTAACATAAAGTCGCTTTCATAATAATCGCTTTATTAATAAAATAACATTTTTTAAATATTTTGATAAAAAGGAAATTTTTGTTTTCTTTGCGTGCTGGACAATATCACATTTTGAGTGATTAAAAATTTTGAATTTTGCCTATTAGAATTAAGAATCTTGCTTTAATTTACATTTAGATCAATCGGACATTTGAAAAACTTATATTTAGAATTTTATTACTTTATAACATTTGATAATCGTACGATTGTTTAATTTACATTTTGAAACTTAAAATTGGATGAATTGACTCTAGAAATAATTTAAAATTTAAACGAGAATTTAACTTGAAAAAATTGAAGGACCAATTTTTGCTTTGAATCTTAAAATTAGATAACGTTTTATTTTCGTTAATTAGAAATTAATTGCTTTTCCATCAATTTCAGACTTTTTTAACTTTAAATATGAGATTCTAAATATAGAATTTAATCAAGTTTGAGTTCTAATTTCCAGATGTAATCAGACCGACAAAAATGTGTCACGGAAATTGGTTTATCGAACGCCAAAACTGGTCAGACCAAGTCATAAATTGTCCTTGGAAGTAGGAAAAAACCATTAAAATAAAAAAATAAGTTACAAGGTTACTGTTCACATTGAAGGGGTCAGTATTGTTCCGAAATGTTGGAGAATCCGACAAAAGGGCTGTTGCCCACGTAACGGTCTTTGCTGACAGAATTGTCTGCCTTTAAGGTTTACGGCTCTCGAGTCAAAATTTAGCAGACTTTTTTATGGCAAGTAGAACGGGTGCCGTTGACTGTTACAAGCACCTTTTTACGGCGAAGGCTAAACTCGTAAAAAACCCCGATGCGCAAGGACAAGGCACCTCAGTACTCTACTGATTGCCAATCGCTAGAAAATATTTACCTTTCAGGTAAAAAGTGCCGCTCATAAACCTCAGGGACACCTTGTGATTTTTTGGGAAATGCTACCTGAGAAAAAAAAAACAATTCGATCACCTAAAAAAGCGTTTCTATTTAATGCAGACATAAAAGCACGAAAACTGTTAGATAGCATTGTAAGACAAATTTTTCTATTATCCGTGAGATTTAGTTTCATTTAGGCCTCTCAGCTGGATATTTACAAAATTTATTACAGAAGTGTGCCTCAAAACAAGCTACGCTATATTTGCTTAAAATTTTTTCTGTTGATATTATCATGTCAGTAGAATTTGGATATTTCTGTTTTTGGTTCATTCTTTCTTTTAAAATTCTGATCTTAATATTTGTGCAAAGTTGAAATTTTAAAAATTTTTAATTGATGAAATATATAGATTTATAGAAAATAAACATTTTTCTTGTCGTTAAATATTTCAATATTTTTCCATTTGAAAACTTTTTGAGATCTCTTGATTCCAAAAATCATGGAAATAAACTAAAGTGTCGGTCTGTCTGTCTGTCAGTAGAAAGAATTTCGGGATTGGTTATAAATTTATATATCATTTATACAGGCTTCACAAACCGTCCCCTATTTCCCCTAAATGTCCCCTATTTTGCTATTGGTCCCTAAAAGTCCCCTATTTAGAAAACTTTACCTTAAAACCCCCTTTTTTCACAAAAGTATATTTAAAGTCAAATTTCAATTATTTTCAATCTTTTCTGAATTTTTATTATTTTTTCAAACTTCAATTATTTCTATCATTTTTAAATTATTTTCTCCAATTTGTCATTTATAAAATTATTTTTCAATGAATTTTCTGAATTTTCAATCCTTTATCTCAGATTCCAATTCTTTTCTTCAATTTACAATTATGTTTATCATTATTTCTTAATTTCTTCCTACCATTCATACTTATTTGTATTACTATTTGACTAATTTCACAAACTGTCAATTATCATCATCAAATTTCAAATATTTTATTCAAATTAAAATATTTTTTTCAATTTATTAAATATTTTTATTGTTTTTCAATTAATTTCCAAAACTTGCAATTATTTTTTTTACATTCTAATTTTTTTTATTATTTTTTATTTTGTTTATCATTTTTTCAGTTATTTTATTAAATTTTAGCAAAGTTTTGTAAGTTTATCACTTATTTTTCATAAATTTTATTTATTTTCTTAAACTTTCAATTATTTCTAAAAGTTTGAAAATATTTTCTCTAATTTTTAGTTTTGAAAAGTATTTGTTCATACACTTTTTACATTTTTTATTTATTTATCTCAAATTTCAGTCATTTGTATTATTTTTCAATTATTCCCATCATTTTTAAATTGATTTCTTTAATTTTTCAATTTTTTTCTCCAAATTATGAATTTTTCAATTATTTTTAACGGATTTACTAAACCTTTAATTATTTATTTCAATTAATTAAAAAAATTGTTAATAAATTCTAGAATTTTAAATTATTTTTTTGAAATTTTCAATTTTTTTCGGTATTTTGTTATTAATTTCCTAAATTTTCAATTATTTATCTCAAATTTCAATTATTTTAAAAAATTTATCATTATTTCTGCCATTTTTCAATTATTCTTCTCAATTCTCGATTGTTTTCTCCAATTCTGTAATATTTTCTAGATTTTTAATTACTGTCTTCAATTTTCAATTATTTCTATAATTTTTCAGTTTTTTTCTCGAAATTATAAATGTTTCAATTATTATTTAACTGACTTACTAAACCTTTAATTATTTATTTCAAATTTCATTTAATTAAAAAAGTTGTGAATAAATTTTAGAATTTTTCGATTATTTATTTCAAATTTCAATTAATTAAAAAAATTGTTAATAAATTTTAGAATTTTTCAATTATTTTTTTCATATTTACAATTACTTTCGGTGTTTTGTAATTAATTTCCTAAATTTTCAATTATTCATCTCAAATTTCAATTATTTTAAAAAATTTATCATTAATTTTGCTATTTTTCAATTATTTCTTTTAATTTAAAATATATTTTGTAATTTTTCAAAATTATTCTTTTCAAATCTCAGTTATTTTCTTTAATTTTCAAATATTTTCTTATAATTTTAAATTTCTGTCTTTAATTTTCAATTATTTCTATAATTTAGATTTTTTTTCTTCAATTTTTAATTTTTAAAATTATTTTCAGTTTGATTTATTTATAATTTTCGTTTATCAATCATAAATTTTTAATTCTTAGTTTTCAATGTTTAATTTTTTTTATAACCTTCTCATTGATTTCTTCGATTTTAAATTACTTTAATCATTATTTAATTAATTTCTTAAATTTTCAATTATTTTTCTCAATTATCGATTGTTTTCATCAATTTTGAATGTTTTTTTAATTATTCTCATCATTTTTAAATTAATTTTTTCAATTTTTAATCATTTTCTGAATTTTCAGTTGTTTTAATAATTTTGCAATTATAGAAACAATTTTTAATGTTTAAAATTGATTTATTAAATCTTCAATTATCATTTATCTTAAATTTGAACTCTTTCTTTTAATTTTGATTAGTTTTAAAATCTTTTTTCATTGCTTTTTTTTCTAATTTTTAATTATGTTCATTAATTTTTAATTATTTACCTAAATTTTCAATTTTTTTTTTAATTTAGCTTTATTCTTATCTTATTCTAATTATTTCTGAAGTTCTTCGTTCATTTTCTATAATTTTGTATTATTATTTATCAGTTTTAAATTACTTTCCACAATTTGTAGTTATTTTCCTTCTTCTTTTTTTATTAATTTGAAAATTCTGTAATTATATTTTTTTTATCCTACAACTTTGTAATTTTGTCATACCCAAATAAAATCGAGGTTCTACTGTATATAATTAATTTATTTTTATTCATAAAATTTTTAAAGTAGGTACCCTAAAAGTTCCCTATTTTCGTATATTCTGTCCCCTATTTCCCCTAAAATATTCATCATTGTCACTGTGAAGCCTGTTTATATGTATCATCTTAAAATGATGAAAAAACAAATTTGTCGAAATCTTTTTGGTCTTTGATTTTCTTCACAATTTATTATATTTAGCATCAAATAAAAATATTTTCTTTCTGGATTTAAATTTAGGAAAATACTTCAACATTTATTAGAAATTAAAACGGTTTTAAGATGTTTTTAGAAAATTAGATCCTTCATATGAGGTCCCCCATGATGAATTTGAAAATATTTTCACCACACTTCTATTCCTGAAAAAAATCAAAATATAAATGTAAAATTTTTAAAACTACTTTATATGTTCTTTAAACTGTACTTTATATGTGTGCATTTTTCAGAATATAGATCCCGTTACGTTTAAGTGTTCAAATTGAAAGGTACATATACGTAATGTATAGAATGTCGGTCGCGGAGCCATGCTCGAAATATATAGGCAATCTTGCAAATGAGAATCGTGAATAACGAGCTACGTTACCGCCCCCGTCGATTTACTGGTTCTTAGCAAAAGCGAGAATTTATATATTTTCAAAAAAAATATATATAAAGTTCAGCGCAATGGCAATGTATTGATGCAGTCAACCAGAAAGACTGAATTTGTCGTTTAAACGGAATACTAATTTCCCTTTCGTCCAGAATTACCAAAGTTTTAAGAAAAACTGCAAATTAAATTCCGAACCCTCGTCCTCATTGAATAGAAATCGTCTCATTTCTTTATTCCCTTAACAAATTTTTTACAGACTTTTTTTTAATTAAAAATGCACATGGGATGAGATTTTGAAATTTTGAAAAACCTATTTTTATTTCCATAGAAGAAAGATTTTAAAGAAGAAAATTAGGATAATTGGAGAGTGGGGGTAGTGGAGATTTGGCATTTGAGAATCTACTTAAAAACGATTTCTTGAAAGCAATTCTAACGATTTTCGCAATCTTCGATTTTGTTACTGTGCTAAATGCATTTCTGATTCACTTATGATGACATGTCACGAAGCATGCGAATTTTCCAACTTTCGTTATCAAAATAAGTTATTTATTTCTGAATAAAAAAAAGCAGAATCAAAAGCGAGTCCTGGTTTCACATGCCGATTATCGTTTCAATTTGAATCAATTATTGGTACAGTATTTTGATTCCAAAATCGTTAAATCGAATTTGGATTCAATATACGCTGCTCAGAGACTCATAGGAATTTCCCAGGAACTTTCAGGAATTTTTCAGGAACTTTGAAGGATTTTCTAAGCACGACCAGTCACTTTCCAGATAAATCCCAAGAACTTCCAGAGCATTCAGATTAACTTTAAGGAATTTATTAGGATCCTTCAAGGATTAGCCAGGATCTCCCAGGAATTTCCATGTAAGTTTCAAGAGATTCACACGAATTACCAAGGGATTTTTATGAATTTCATAGGAATTTCTCAGGAATAACCCAGGGACTCCCAAAAATTCCAATGGACTTTTCTCTCGATTTATTTCCCAAGGACTTTCACGTGTTTCCCAAGAACTTCCAGAGATTTCCCAGTAATTTTCGGGAATTTTTTAGAAACTTTTGGGAATTTATTAGAACTTTTCAGAGATTTCCTAGGTATCTCCTTGAAACTTTAAAAGATTCAAACAAATTCCCCAGAAGATAAAAAAAAAATTTACAGGGATTTCGTTAGGATGACCAAGAATTTCCCAAGGACTAACAGGGAGTTCTCAAGAATACCCCAAAAACTTCTAAAGATTTTAAATAACCTTTCGGGAACTTCTTCAAATTTTTTAGGAATTTCCCAGGGACTCTCAGGAATTTCCCGAAAATTCTCTGAGATTTGCATCTTATCTTGATTCCCGATTTTAAAAGATTATTGATGAAAAAGGTAACTTTTCTGACTGGGACAGACTTAAATGTGGTGTTCCTCAAGGAGCAGCCCTTTCATCTCTTCTTTTTAACATCTATGTTTCCGATCTCAGCAGAAATCTTAAATATTCGAAATTTCATAAATTTGAAGACGATTTTAAAGTTTATCTTTCAGGTCCATTAAATACCCTTCCAGAATTGCTTCAAAAGTTACAAATTGATATTAATTGCGTAGTTGCATGGGCGAAAGATAATTTGCTTACTTTAAATCCAAACAAAACGCATGCTATAGTTTTTAGTTCATCAATTTATCCTTCTATAGAAACCCTAAGTACTCTTCCTCCTCTCTTGGTCGAAGGGACTCATATCTCATTCACAGAAACTGTAAAGGACCTGGGCTTGCTTGTTAATCGTGCTTTATCATGGAGGGAACAAGTTAATAATATTTCACAAAAAACATTTACAGTTTTACAACAGCTAAATAGAAGCAGGGACTCTTTACCCTCTTCAACCCGCTTATTATTGGTAAAATCTTTGATTCTTCCTTTTTTTGATTACTGCTGTCATGTATATGATGACATTACCAACGAACTTAATAATAAACTAGAAAGAGCTTTGAATGCCTGCATCCGTTTTGTTTACAACCTTCCGAAAACTGAGCATATCAGTTTAGAGCAAAAGCGGGACTTTTAAACGTTGCCACAAGAAGGCAATTTTTTATTGGCAATTTACTTTACTCCATCATTAACAGCAAAACTCCTTTATATCTTTATGATCTTTATAATTTTAAAAACAATACCAGACTAAGAGAAAAAAAAAATATCTTAACAATTCCAATCCATCGAACATGTAAAATACAAAAATCTTTTATTGTAAGAAGTGCTAGACTTTGAAACAAACTCCCTAGCGATATCAGAGATGCAACCAGTCAGTTTATCTTCAAAAAACAATTTTTCAACTTTTTATTTAAAAAAATAGTGTGTCTTTTGATATCACATAGTGGTAATTTTCCAATATGTGCAATTTTGCCATATATTCATCACTCATATGTATTCTTTTTTGTTTCGTTTATTTTTTATTTTATTTTTCTTCTTCCCCAAAAATTATGTATAACACTCTACTTTTTTAGTTGTTTTAATTACTTTTATTACTATAAATCGATTATTATATCTGTAATATTATGTATTTGTTCCTTGAAGGGCTATCAGCCCTAGGAACTTGATCTCAATAAATAAATAAATAAATTCTAATCTACAAAGACAAAAAAATATGAAAAATGTTACTCTCTGAAGTAATCTATCAATTACTTAGTTTACTAATAAAATAAGCTTTATTTAACGGCACGAATCACGAGAACTGGTTACACAAATTTAAAATTTGTAAAGATACGAAACTTCTAATAATTGCTGGGAATCCGTTCATCGAATTGTCCAGTGAATACGGCTTGCAAACTCATGGAAGCCCTCATTCACGTTGCAATCCTCCAACACTGTTCGACGAACTATAGAGGATCCCATTTATTAATTTGGAGAACGCCTAAGCTACCCTTCACCTCAAGGGTTCTGGATACATCGTGTGAGTTTTGAGAGAGGAGCCCCTCCACTCAATCTCCACCCGCTCTCATTGGCCAGTCTGGCCTCTAGAGAGCTTACTTTGGGGTAGTGAAGATGTGGTGGGAGTCCCCAAACACAACTCTGCCACTGCCCAACAGCCTACTGAGTTACCTAGCACAGGACGAAGAAGAACCTCGAGTCCTGTCCGCCAGACGATTGACTCAATTGGCGAGCGGAACGGTATATATGTACGAGCCGTCAGTCGCCGCTGCGAAGAAGGGGAAGAGAGAGACGCGCGAGAAGTGGGCAACCCTACTCTTTTCGAGAGCCTTGCTGGCTTCTATAGTAATGGTATGAGTACGCTTACACATTGAAAACTCCTAACTTTACAAATTCTTTAAACTTTGTAAATTTTAACATGCTTCTGTACAGCAAACAGTTAAACTTTTTGGGAATTTTTCTCTGTTTGAATATGTAAGAATTATCTTGCCCAGGAAAAGTTGAGGAAATTATTAAAGATATGTAGGTTGAAGAATATTTATTTCCACAGTAAAATATTAATATCTTACAAAAATACCATTCAGGAATTTAATTCTGTTTTTTCTTTTTAAAGTTCAAAGATAAGTAGTATATTAGTTTTACAATAATTCAGATATTTTAAAAATGCAAGTGTTAATAATAATATTAATAATAATATTTAACAGACTGACAGGTATTATAATTTCAGGACGAAGATGTACAAACGCCTGATCGACACTCCTAGAAAAATAAAGTAAACTATTGAGTATGCTTCATACGAACGTACAATTTATAAAAATACAAAAGTGACATTGTCGTTTAGATCGATACTCATATATGTATTTTGATTTTTCACTATGTACTAAACGATAATGTGACTTACGTATTTTTTGAAACTTGCATAGTAGAATAGATATTTTACATAAATTTGTATGTAAGTATTATACGCTGAGAAAATAAGCCCCTAGCCAATTTCGAGGTTAAGGGACTCTGAAACAGTAGCATTTAATCTGCTAATAATAAACAAAGACCTTTGCTGGTGCTATATCAACAATCTCTCTCTGCTAATTTTAATCAAATATTGGTTATATTTAGTCAACTTATTTTCTCAGTGTATTTGGCTTAAAATTCTTATTTTTATAAATAATTGATTCAATAAAACTTTCTATTGTAATTAAATCTTAGAAAGTGATGTTAATTGAGCACAAATGTTCTTACTCCATTTGGTTTGCATTGGAAACCGTCGTTGGCAAGCAAAATAGTAATTGCTGATGTAATTCCTTTATTATTTGTGCAATAAATATAGCAGTCTTGTACGGCTATCTAAACAAAAGATACCTTGAATTATGATTTCCGTTTTTTTTCTTAAATTAAAATAATTGATTCGAAGATTCAGCCTATTATCTTAATACGAACCAGAAACAATCCATCCCTCTTTTGACACTTTTCATGAGCTGACATTTCCGTATCATCAAATGTTACAGAAAGTGGAGTTTCAGCCTTAAAAATATTATTAATGTCAACGCTTTCGCATTTCCCACTATGACAAAACTGAAAAATTTTAAATGATATATTTATAATTATTGTTTACACTGAGTGCAATTAGAGCATATAATAATAATAATAATAATAATTTATAGGGTTTACTTTCAAATAAGAGGTACCATCTACCTTTTTGCAGTCTGTATATGCTTACGTATTTAGACACGCTCATTAAAAATATTTAAAGTAAAATTGGTAAAAATTAGAATATCATCGTTCAAACCTTAAAAAAATATCTTAACGAAGTCTACACCTTTTGTTAAATAATTTTTTTTAAATATATCCTCCCCCAGTTTTAAAAACAACTTTTTCTATAAGTAAAACTCATCATTTTTGTTATTTTTTTTTATTATATATTCTTACTTCATTGGTGCCACAAGTAGTTCCATCCTGAACTCTTGCCTTATTAATTGTGGAAGTCAAAGGAGTATCATTGATGCAATATAGGATACATCCAAATATTCCTGACTGAAATAGAAAGTAAAATCGAGTTAATAAAAGTGGTTCAATTTTTGTGTAATTTACAAAATTTCCATTTTTAAACTTTACAGTAGTGAAGGTGTGTCCCTTTTCTTCGCATTGTTGATTAGAAGACTTTCTAAGGCCGGGCATATAAGGTGGAGGTAATACAATTTCTAGATGCATATTTCTTGGAATAATATCCTTCGTTATTTTTACACATTCTCCGCTCAAGCAATACTAAAGATTTGAATTAATTTTGTAAAACGATATTACAATTATTATCAAAACAACTTAATAATTTCTATATATAATATAATATATAATATAATATAATATATATATATATATATATATAATAATTAATTTCTTCATTCTTACACTTCCAAAATTGCAAGGAGTTCCTTCAACTGCATAAACGTTATCATTGTGTGGATCTGATATATTTTTTTGCGTTAAACACCGTATTCCTTTTAAACAAATACTTGCATCAATCTGTAATAATCAACAAAAATCAAATTGAATAAAAAGTTTAGATGATTTTGTATCATATAAGATTTTTTCAAGTTTTTGAATTATGTACAACTTTTTTGGAGTTTTTATGCGTAATAGGGAACATAATAATATCGACGCAAAGTTTACATTTACAAAAACTGCATATTGAACATATTATTTATTCACTATGTTACAAGTTCGCCTCTTTCTCGGTCTCTGTTTTTCGAGTTTTGTTATCAAAACTCGGGAAACAACAAACCGAGAAAAATCGGCCTTAAAGAATTCTTCCTCCTCGTATTAACTTTAATTTTATTTTTTTTGTGGGACCCTGCCTCCCCGCTAGTTAGAAATGTAATGGAATCTTGAGTGAGGCTGATGGTACGAGAAGTTTGTGATTGGTCGATGCGCACTCGGAACATCGAGCTCTAACCAATCAGAAATTTCCTGCTCTCTGATTGGTATACCACCGACCGCTGTCCCAGGAGGGACAGTCCAACCAGGCACAACCGTGCAAGCTAGGACGGACCTAGCTGCGCCATCTCAGGAGAGGTTGGCGTTTGACGACGATGGATCACAGGATGCCGCCGGAGGGCGCTATCCACGACGTATTCGACAGGGTGTTGATTACCGAGATGCTCGGCCCTACGCACCACGTCGAAAGAAGATTTAGTTATGTAAAACTTCGGGCTGTGCAAACCGCAGGGATCAACTCTTTAAGGGGGCTAACTCTTAAAAGTTCGCCTCTTTCTCGGTTCAATGTTTCTCGAGTGTTGTCACCAACACTCAAGAAACAACAAAGCCGAGAAAAATCGGCCTTAAAGACTTCCTCCTTTTGTTTTGCCCACGCCATAAATTTAATGTTGTAATTCTAATTTTTTTTTTATTTATAGTATTTTACAATTCTATTATTACAATTTTTATTATTACTAAATCCGCAGGGACGAATTCTTTAAGGGGGCCAATTGTTACAAGTTCGCCTCTTTCTCGGTCTCTGTTTTTCGAGTTTTGTTATCAAAACTCGGGAAACAACAAACCGAGAAAAATCGGCCTTAAAGAATTCTTCCTCCTCGTATTAACTTTAATTTTATTTTTTTTGTGGGACCCTGCCTCCCCGCTAGTTAGAAATGTAATGGAATCTTGAGTGAGGCTGATGGTACGAGAAGTTTGTGATTGGTCGATGCGCACTCGGAACATCGAGCTCTAACCAATCAGAAATTTCCTGCTCTCTGATTGGTCGATGCGCGCTCGGAACATCGAGCTCGAACCAATCGGGAATTTCCTGCTCTGTGATTGGCTGCGCGGTCAAACACGTCAACCAGCGTAAGAGCTGTGCGTGCGGCAGCTCTCGTCCACTCGCTCCCCGGCTACAGTAGTAGCAGCACCTCCACGCCGGAGAAAATTTTGGATTTCTCCTTCCGCCGCCTACGCCACTCTCGGTTTGGAAGCCGAGACTCGAGAGCACGCCGCACGCCTACGATTGCGTGTTCTGCCGTCGTACCGTCAACATCGGTCTTGACTTCAAAGGGCCTTTCGGAAGAATATATTTTGGATTTTAAACATAGAACCTGTGTTTCCTCTGGCGGTTTTTACCAACCGTCTTCACCTTTATAAAAGATCCGTCCTTTTCAGGACGAACTCTTACGTTGTTTCTAACATTGTTATTCTTTTTCTCAAGCGAATATTTGGGTATAAGATCCGTTCCTTTCTGAACGACATTTTGGAATTTGTGAAGTGGTTTCAAACAAAATACAGTATTTGACTTTGTAGGATCAGATACTGATTTTGACGAGGACTCTCTAGTGTACGTGGACGCCTTATTGGTTTCCCTTTACGCTTTTCCACTGGCCGTGGTGTTACTGGGAAGAATTTCCTCCCAAGGTTCACACACGGTACTGGATTAGCCCGAGCGTCTCCCTAGTTCGCGACGGTGCTAGAATATTGTTTCTCGACCGTCATCAGTACTGGGTCACGACTCTAATCAGGGAACCAATTTTTCCATGCCCAAGGCTAGAAGCTGGCTCTACATGTGAACCTAACACTGCTCTGCACGCACGTCGTGCATGAGATAGAAAAGGACGGAGAGAGTCTCTGTCCTTTTCTATCTCGTGCAAGTCGGGTCCGACATGTCGTGTCGGATCAAAGTTAGCTTTGCATGTAGAGCCAGCTAGAAGTAAAAAGGAACGCGAGCAACGACGCGCTCGTGGATTCCAGCGACAGGAGGAACGCCGACGGCAACGACGTGCTGCCGCTGCCTGTCAAGTCGCCGGGGTAGCCGAATCCGGGCCTGAAGCCGCTCTCCCTGAACCGGTTCTCCCTGAAGCTTCTCTGCCGGAAGCTATCCCTGTTGCCGCCGCTACGGACGTCGACTCGCCGTGGTACGACGACGAGGAACATCTCCGTCAGGTACTCGAGAGTCACGAGTGCCTTTCACCTGCACCGGCGTTGGTACTCTCCCCGCCTCGCTCGGATTTGAGTTTTTTCCCACTTCAGGTCCCCCTTGCGACGCCCCCTCGCCGCCAGTGTGCCAGGATAGCGTGGCGCACTCCTCCTCGAGTCGCCTTCTCGCCGCCACGCCATTACTTGGGTCGCATGCTCCTCAACGACCCTAGGCGAGCATTGCCAGACGCTCTACGTGGGACCACCGCCGGCAATGCCCCAGGGGACAAATAGAAAGGCATAACTTGAGTTAGCTCTTGCTCCCCCCCCCCCCAAACAACCGGCTCTTTTCAGAGCCACCACTTGTTCAAACGCTAGGAAAATTATTTCCTCAAACTCCCCCCCCCTCTATTTTGTGCCTCGTCTGCCATTCTAAGCGCACACGAGATAGTAACAATTGGCGCCCAGAACGTGGGGCCACGAAATTTTATTTTTTTCGGGTTTCGATGGAAGTCGAAACGAACTCCCTCACAATGAGATGTCTCATCAACCACCACTGAATATCCAAGGGCACTTTCTCCGTGATTTACCTTCCCGGCGTGCTGGGGGTCTCTTCCGTACCCCACCAGGCACCCCTTTTGGTTCCACGGGAAATCTAAACGCTGTATCAATCGTGAATACAGTCGAAAATCAGGCCGAGGTCCCCAGTAACGAAGAATTTGTCGACCAGTTGGAGGTTGAAACTTCTGAGGACTCTGACTCGGATTCTCGAAAAACTATTCCTTTCGTCACTTCCGGGAGTGAACACCAAAACCCGGTGGCGCCCATCCTCAACATAACCACTATGACGGGTTCCGAGAACGAGAATCAGGACTCCGGAACAGCCCCACCCCCGCCAAACATGAACGCATCTGGTGCTCCTCCTCAAGAAACCGGGGGCCCACCCGGTTCAACCCAAGGAGCAGGTTCTAGTCAAGGGTCATTCTCAAACCCTTCAGGGGCATCTGCCCCCTCAACCATGCCGGTTCCATTACCTATACCCGCTCATTTGTCCTTTGCCGAGTGTCTGGCTCTCATCCGAGCCTTTCAATCTCCGGCTCCCCCATTCCCTGAATTCGGGGGTCTTGATCACGAAGCCCCTTAGAAATTCCTCTCTAGTTGTGAGAAATATTTTTCTCAAGCCATGACCGAGGAGGGTCAAAAGACTCAACTTTTGATCAGAGGCCTTAAAGGAGAGGCCAAAAAGTGGTGGGAGCTCTTCAAAGACTCCTGCTTATCCTGGGAGGACTTCAAGGAACTTTTTCTTGAGAAGTATTCTGGGACCACATGCGTTATGCGGCTCCAAGCCTCTCTATATTCTCACAAACAAGGTGAGAAGGAACCGGTTGCTGTCTTCTTACAGCAGAAATATCTTTTAGCTAAACGCCTTAGCCCAACTATGTCCATGACGGACATAACGACTCTCCTACTGGAGTCCCTCAAACCAACTCTACGTCGCTTAGTTCGCCCTGCAGCTCCTAAAAGCTATCCTGAACTCTTGGAAGCTTCCATCAAAGCTGAGCAGGACGATTTGGATTGCGCACCCAAAAAGGGCGCTGCTCCTAAAGAAGACCCTCCTAAGAGGACCACCTTCGGTTTACCCGCCAACAGGCAACCTCAACTTCCGGCCTGCCATCACTGTCCCGAGCGACACTATCACCGGGACTGCCCAGTGCTGGCGCAACGCTTCCAGCAGAACCAGGGAAACTGGCGAGCCCCGGCAGGACCGACATCAAATCCGGCTGCCGGCTCCCAACCAGCCCAACCTTAAATTCAATTTATTCGTCGGCGCAGGATCTTCCACGTACTCGGGTCCGTCTTGGGGACCGCGAGGTCGTGGCAGAAATTGACTCTTGCGCCTCCCACAACTTCGTGAAGCTATCCATCCTCACAGAAGCCGAACGAAGTTGGTTACAACCGGGGCCAGCGCGAGCTGACCTCGCCGCCAAAGGAGCTTCCATGCGGTTGCATGGCATCCTCCAACTAGAGCCTGTCTTAGGGGGCCACGTATACCCTGGCTCCTTCCACGCTTGTGGTGAGCTCCGAGCTGACCTCATTTTGGGTCGCTCCTGGCTCAAAGACCATGACGTCCACCATGAGCATCGGTCGGACTGTCTGTACCTGGGTGTTAAGGACCGATAACGTCTGTTCCTGACCCCCCTGCCCGCCGCCGAGGTCCCCACCTCGCCGGCTCCTGAAATCGACATTGGCCCATCTGTCCCAACTGAGTATGCCGACCGTTTCCGAAAAACCTTACTGACCTACAAATCCGTATTTCACAGGGGCGGTCCTCTTCGGCAAACGCTCTCGATCAATCACGAGATCAAACTGGAGTCTCCCAGACCCTTTCGTGAGCCCCCACGACGTTTCTCCGATCTCAAGAAACGGTTTATCGATGAGCAAACACGAGAAATGCTCGCCGATGGAATCATTGAGCCCACTACCTCTCCATGGAGTTCGGCCATTGTAGTCGCAAATAAAAAAGCTGGAGAATATCGCTTTTGCGTCGACTATCGTCGCCTCAACGCCCAGACGATCGGAGCGCCCCAATGTCTTCCCCGTATCCACGAGGTTCTCAAAGATATCGGTAGGGCTACTGTCTTCTCCACCCTCGATCTTAAGAGCGGATACTGGCAGATTCCTATGTCTCCAGAATCTCGACAGTACACCGCCTTCTCTACCCCCGACGGTTGCCAGTATCAATTCCGTGCCATGCCATTTGGGCTCAAAAACGCCCCCGGGACATTCCAGAATCTCATGAGGATTGTCCTAGCCTCCTACTGGGGAAAATTTTGTATCGCCTACTTGGACGATATAATCATATTTTCCTCCAGCTGGGAAGAGCACCTTCAACATGTTGCACTAATCCTGGAATGGCTCCACACTTTTGGACTTACCTGCTCTCCTACCAAATGTCTCTTTGGACAAACTAGTGTGCCCTATCTGGGCCACTTCATTACCTCGGAAGGGAACCAGGCTCAGCCCGGCCATGTAGAGGCGATCTTAAACGCCGAAGCCCCCCGGACTCGCAAACAGCTCTCCTCCTTTATCGGAACTTGTAACTGGCTAATGGAGTACATTCCTCGATACTCAGAGTTAGCCAGTCCATTAACAAGTCTCCTCTCCCCTAAGAAGCCCTATAAGTGGACCTCGGAGCATCAACTCGCCTTCGAGAACCTTAAAGAGGCCTTTCGAGACCCAGCTCCACTCAGTCGACCGGATACCAACCTGACATTCATCCTTCAAACTGACGCAAGCGCACTAGGCATGGGTGCGGTCCTTTATCAAGAGTCCGAGGACGGAGCCGCCACATCATTTCCTATGCCAGTGCTAAATTCAGCCCAACGGAGAGTCGTTACCACTGTAACGAGCAAGAGTGTCTGGCCGTCATCTGGGCCATTAAAAAGTACCGTCCGTACCTCGAGGATCGCCACTTTATTTTCAGGACGGACAGTAAAACCCTAACATGGCTCGGAACCATGAAAGATTCTAAAGCCAAGTTGGCTCGGTGGCACATGTTCCTGAGTGACCTCGATTTCAGGACGGAGCATGTGCCTGGAAAGGAGAACGAACTTCCGGATGCCCTCTCCCGCAATCCGGATTTGACGGAATGCTCACCAGGAGAGCCGGACCTCGACCGTATGGCTTTTCCGTCCCAGGCGGGACGCAACTCAGGAACACCTATCCTCAACGCCATCTACACTCAGACCCTGGTGGAAGCCATCACTGAGGGACAACAAACAGACCCAGTCATCAGCACCCAGACAGCGAGGTGGCTTCAAACAGAGCAGACTGGGGCCACCAATGAGTCAGAGCAGAATTTCTTCGTCTGGAACACCCTAGATGAGACAGGATTCTGGAAACTCAACCCCCACGACAATAGTCGTCAACTCCGTGTCCCTAGTGCCCTCAGGGACCGCGTGATGTGGGAATATCACGATGCTTCCCTCGCTGGACACCCTGGAGCCGAAGAAACCCTCCGAAGCATCCGGTCCCGCTTCTACTGGACCGGAATGAATAGGGACATTAAGCACTACGTATCGCAGTGCCACCTATGCCGCTGTACTAAACGTTCACACGGAAGGGCCGATCCTGGACTACGACCCCGAGCTCCACGGACCTCCTGGGAAACCGTCGCTGTGGACTTAATGGGACCTTACCCGTTGACGACACAGGGCCACCGCCACATCTTGGTGGTCACAGACCTTTTTACCCGGTGGGTTGAGGCCTTTCCACTCCGAAACTCCGAAGCCTCAACCATCATCCGCACTCTGGAAAACGAAGTTTTTTTCCGGTATGGCTATCCTCACCGACTCCTGAGCGACAATGGGCCACAATTTCGCAGCAATGCTTGGTCGACAGCCTGTGACCAGTGGAGTTGCTCTATGTGGACCACCCCGGAATATCATCCCCGGGCTAATCCAACTGAAAGACGAAACCAGGAGGTCAAGAAGGGCCTTCGCATCCGGTTGAATGGAGGGAACCAGCGCACTTGGGACCGGCAACTACCAGAGCTCCTTTTCACCCTACGTCGAAGACGCAACGCAGCCATTGGAATGACTCCAGCGTACTTGCTCTTCGGGCGAGAGATTCGTCGTCCCGGCGAGTTTGACACTCAACCCCCTCAAACATCAGGACCAGACGCAGTAGATCAACGAGAACAGGAAGCCTACCACCACCAACGCCAGTACCAACAGCGCTACGCTGAGCCAGTAGCAGAGCCCAGACATCAAGTTGGGGACCAGGTTTACGCTTTGAACCACAAACTCTCTAACGCCGCAGAACGTTACAACGCAAACCTCGCTCTTACGCGGACAGGTCCTTACCAGGTGCTCGAAGTTGTCTCCCCGGGGGTCTACTGGATCCAGAAAGAAGACGGACCACACAAAGTTCACCAGAGCCAACTGGTCCCAGCACCTAGTGGTCCACACCGACCGGCGCCCTCGGCAGGGGCCGCCCCAACATCAAATTCCGTCCCGGCAGAGGCCACTCTGACAATGAAATCCGTCCCAGGAGGGACTCAACCGTAAAGGCACGTGACTGATCAGGTCCGTGCCTCAACCTCAAAGTAGTCTCAGCCGAGTTCACTTCCAACGAGTTGTGTCCCAGCAGGGGCCACTCCAACACCAAATTCCGTCCCAGGAGGGACGCAACATCAGCAACCGCATGTGACTGGACAAGTTCATGCCTGTCCTTTGGAACAAACTCAGCCAAGTTTGTCTCCGACTGTAGTCCCATCAGGGGCCACTTCAACCAATGCCGTCCATGGAGTGACGCAACCACCAAGGCATGTGACTGGGCAAGTTCATGCCTCAACATCCAAACAAACTCAGCCGAGTTTGCTCTCCAAGAGTTCCGCCCTAGGAGGGTCCATACCACCGACCGCTGTCCCAGGAGGGACAGTCCAACCAGGCACAACCGTGCAAGCTAGGACGGACCTAGCTGCGCCATCTCAGGAGAGGTTGGCGTTTGACGACGATGGATCACAGGATGCCGCCGGAGGGCGCTATCCACGACGTATTCGACAGGGTGTTGATTACCGAGATGCTCGGCCCTACGCACCACGTCGAAAGAAGATTTAGTTATGTAAAACTTCGGGCTGTGCAAACCGCAGGGATCAACTCTTTAAGGGGGCTAACTCTTAAAAGTTCGCCTCTTTCTCGGTTCAATGTTTCTCGAGTGTTGTCACCAACACTCAAGAAACAACAAAGCCGAGAAAAATCGGCCTTAAAGACTTCCTCCTTTTGTTTTGCCCACGCCATAAATTTAATGTTGTAATTCTAATTTTTTTTTTATTTATAGTATTTTACAATTCTATTATTACAATTTTTATTATTACTAAATCCGCAGGGACGAATTCTTTAAGGGGGCCAATTGTTACAAGTTCGCCTCTTTCTCGGTCTCTGTTTTTCGAGTTTTGTTATCAAAACTCGGGAAACAACAAACCGAGAAAAATCGGCCTTAAAGAATTCTTCCTCCTCGTATTAACTTTAATTTTATTTTTTTTGTGGGACCCTGCCTCCCCGCTAGTTAGAAATGTAATGGAATCTTGAGTGAGGCTGATGGTACGAGAAGTTTGTGATTGGTCGATGCGCACTCGGAACATCGAGCTCTAACCAATCAGAAATTTCCTGCTCTCTGATTGGTCGATGCGCGCTCGGAACATCGAGCTCGAACCAATCGGGAATTTCCTGCTCTGTGATTGGCTGCGCGGTCAAACACGTCAACCAGCGTAAGAGCTGTGCGTGCGGCAGCTCTCGTCCACTCGCTCCCCGGCTACAGTAGTAGCAGCACCTCCACGCCGGAGAAAATTTTGGATTTCTCCTTCCGCCGCCTACGCCACTCTCGGTTTGGAAGCCGAGACTCGAGAGCACGCCGCACGCCTACGATTGCGTGTTCTGCCGTCGTACCGTCAACATCGGTCTTGACTTCAAAGGGCCTTTCGGAAGAATATATTTTGGATTTTAAACATAGAACCTGTGTTTCCTCTGGCGGTTTTTACCAACCGTCTTCACCTTTATAAAAGATCCGTCCTTTTCAGGACGAACTCTTACGTTGTTTCTAACATTGTTATTCTTTTTCTCAAGCGAATATTTGGGTATAAGATCCGTTCCTTTCTGAACGACATTTTGGAATTTGTGAAGTGGTTTCAAACAAAATACAGTATTTGACTTTGTAGGATCAGATACTGATTTTGACGAGGACTCTCTAGTGTACGTGGACGCCTTATTGGTTTCCCTTTACGCTTTTCCACTGGCCGTGGTGTTACTGGGAAGAATTTCCTCCCAAGGTTCACACACGGTACTGGATTAGCCCGAGCGTCTCCCTAGTTCGCGACGGTGCTAGAATATTGTTTCTCGACCGTCATCAGTACTGGGTCACGACTCTAATCAGGGAACCAATTTTTCCATGCCCAAGGCTAGAAGTAAAAAGGAACGCGAGCAACGACGCGCTCGTGGATTCCAGCGACAGGAGGAACGCCGACGGCAACGACGTGCTGCCGCTGCCTGTCAAGTCGCCGGGGTAGCCGAATCCGGGCCTGAAGCCGCTCTCCCTGAACCGGTTCTCCCTGAAGCTTCTCTTCCGGAAGCTATCCCTGTTGCCGCCGCTACGGACGTCGACTCGCCGTGGTACGACGACGAGGAACATCTCCGTCAGGTACTCGAGAGTCACGAGTGCCTTTCACCTGCACCGGCGTTGGTACTCTCCCCGCCTCGCTCGGATTTGAGTTTTTTCCCACTTCAGGTCCCCCTTGCGACGCCCCCTCGCCGCCAGTGTGCCAGGATAGCGTGGCGCACTCCTCCTCGAGTCGCCTTCTCGCCGCCACGCCATTACTTGGGTCGCATGCTCCTCAACGACCCTAGGCGAGCATTGCCAGACGCTCTACGTGGGACCACCGCCGGCAATGCCCCAGGGGACAAATAGAAAGGCATAACTTGAGTTAGCTCTTGCTCCCCCCCCCCAAACAACCGGCTCTTTTCAGAGCCACCACTTGTTCAAACGCTAGGAAAATTATTTCCTCAAACTCCCCCCCCCCTCTATTTTGTGCCTCGTCTGCCATTCTAAGCGCACACGAGATAGTAACAACTAATTAAAAACGTTGGACTATTTTAAAGTACTGACTATGTAAATGTTCATCTAGTTGTAGTAGTAGTAGTAGTAGTAAATTCATTTATTTGCAATATGTAGAAAGTTTTACAATAATTACAAATATCTCGTAACTATATATAAAAGGCACATAGCTAACGCAATTAATATTGAGTAAAAATAAAAGTTCTGTAACATATACATCATTCGTTTAAAATAAAAGGTCTTAACAATAAGGCATTCACTACATAATAGAATAGATCATTGACGTGTTTAGAATTATTGATTGTAGTTAGGTAGATAAAGTTTTGACAATCCAAAGCCTCCTTTTCCATATAATGAAAAAGGTATTTAGCTCTTAAAGGCTTAAATATTGGGCATCGCAACAGGAAATGCAAAATGCTTTCTGATTCATTCAGATCATACAGGGAGCACAACTCATCTGCCTACAACACATATAAATTTTGCTTATAAGTAAATTTTATTCTGTTGCACCTAGCCAAATGAATCTGACAAATTACTCTAATTCTGTTTAAAGGCATTCTATAATTTAGATATTTTTCCGTTGATTCTAATGAGCTCAAAAATCTATAATTTGGATTGTAATTTGAATTAAGAACCTTTACTATTGCCTTGTAAAACTCATTGTTTTACCATTTCATTAAAATATATTTCTTTTATTCTTTATTAAGTTAAAATTACACAATTGGTATCCCACAAATGCCCCTCACCCAATGAGTCCAGCAGCATTCTAAGCTGAGCAGCCCAATTGTGTTGAACAGAATAATTGCCGGAATGATCCAATTTACACAGTCTGATGAAACAACATTTTGAAAGTCTATTTTCAGGCATTTCGAGCAATTTTAACCACCAATTCCATAATAATCAATCACTTGGCTCCTGTTTATTACTGTTGAGATCTTTGAACCAAATAATTACGAATTTTTGGCTTACGATATCGGATCGTTTTACTTGTTCTAAAAAATCAATCTTTACTTGCCCCCGGAGGGAGAGGTTTCGTTCTTACTGAAAATCCCACGATGTCCTTTTGAACAAATAACTGCTAGTAGCAAATACCCAATTAGATATTTCTGGTCACTTGATCTCATCTAATGTCACAGGAACTAATATTCAAATTCCCGATCAGCTGGTGTAGATCGTCCAACGATCTTAGCCAAACAAGGGATGATTTAATGAGCAGGAATTGGAGCGATTACACATTCACCATATTTTCTACACTGAGAAAATAAGTTGACTAAATATAACCAATTTATGATTAAATTAAGCAGAGAGAGGTTGTTAATATAGCACCTGAAAAGCTCTTTGTTTATTATTAGCAGATTAAATGCCTTGCAGTTTTATTAACCTTGAAGTTTGGTTGTGATCGCTGGTATCTTGTGTGTTTTGTTCAGAGTCCCTTAACCTAGAAATTAGCTAGAGGCTTATTTTCTCAGTGTAATTAGTCCTTTTTGAAAATCACCTCCTTGTTGGCACTTACACTCAGATTACTCTGATCAGGTCAGATTAAAATCAAAACATAAGTGCACTGTTATAAGTCCTTTTTTAGTACTGATTTTTTACAATGTATAATCTTATAATGTCCCGGGACTTAAATGTTTCAGCCGGTTTGAGGTCTCGAGACAAGCTAAGCTCTCCCTCTAAATTTCTCTTTGATATCGTCATTTGTCCCTCTCCCTTTGGACTTCCTATTATTTGAATTGATATTCGCTGTCTTTATCAATTCATACCACTATAAATTGTTCACTTAAATATATTTCATCTGGTGCAAATGTTTTGATAAGACTACACTGTATATTTAGTTTGGCCTAAAGAAACCAGTAAATTTGTACAAAACATTAAAACTCTATATTTTACAGTCTCAAAGATATTGTCATGTCAAATAGGAAGTCACTGTAAACCTTAACCAAATTTCCTCGTTTTAAATCAGTTTCAATGGGAATCTGATTTGGGTTGAGGAGGTCAATGAGCAAGCTAAGTTATGAGGGAATGTTCAGTTTTAACAAGAGAGAAAATCATTACGATTGAATACAAAATCTAAAGAGTCTTATAGTAGAAGAAGAAACAAATCTGTAGTTGTGCTAAAACCGTGCAGATAACAACCTTGAACGTGGTTCCTAATGTTAGGTTAGCTTAGATCTCTTGAAAAGCGATTAGGATGCAGACTAAATAGACTCAGAGATTGTAGTCGGCACTCGTTCAGGACAATTGTTGATTTAAGATTAAAAGATCTTAAGCTGTTTGTCTGACTCTCTTTCCTTCTGAACTGTTGTTCCTGATTTTATAAGTCTTAGGTAGCTGTTTCGAGCATCAATCCCTTCTACTGATTATCAACTCCCTTTTCAGGATTTCAACTCCCCCTCTGACTAAAAAGGGTATTTTATACCCTTTATTTGGTAAAAATCTCTCCTTTGAAAATCAGCTCCCTCTCTGAGTGTCGACCGACTCTTTCAGTATAAACTCCTTCCCTGGTTGTTCTAGATCTTCACTCACAGTAGGCATCAAAACATTATATCTGCTCGAAAACGAGCAGCTAAAGAGCTGCAAGTACAGGCCAAAAAATTAAGGCTATTTTGGATAGAATTTATGAATCGGTAGAAATAGGAGATAATATAAGGATTCTAATACCCGACGTCGATAAAGCTAAAAGTGCGTTGAATGTGTGTGAGTTTACAGTGGGATCTTAAAAGCGGAAGCCGATATTAATAGTTCGGTGACCCAAGCTAGACTGACGAAAAGGTTGAATACAAAGAAAAATCCAAAATCTTACATCTGACAACATTGCATTTTTGACCTCAGACTTGACAACGTAGCATTTTTAAAAGTAGGGGGTAAAGTCATAAAAATAAACGAAACTATGAATTCAACTACATTAAATATTTAAACATTGAAAAAGTGAAAATTGCCATAAACATATTCATAAATTATTATTTAAGAAAATAATAAATTGTAAATCAGGGCCTTTCAACTAGAGCTGTGCAAAATTGTAAAATTCGATCCTCTCCATGAGAATTTACATGGGCTCGGTTCGGTTCGAATTTCGATCCCATGCAAAATTCGAGTTTCTGCACAGCTCTACTTTCAACCTATTCACCCTCCTTCCCCGCACAGGCTGTTTAGCCACCACTATTTGCACCGATTTGCACATTTTCGCTAGGTTGAAAGGCCCTGTTGTAAATTGTCACACAAAAAGTAATTCAAAAAAGAACAATATTTTAAATATAAATAGTTAATATTATATTTTAAACCTTAACTCATTTATTTACTAGCGATGCAACAACATTATGATCATTTTTTTCAGATCTGCATTTCAGAAATGCAAAAAGAAATTGATTGACGAGGAAAAAATTCTTTCCAACGCAACGAAACTGTTTCCTTAAGGGTCTTCTACTCTTCAGGCCCGAAATTCAGTGGTTTTTTTGAGAATTAATTGTGAAGAAACTACTAAATATTTTTTGACAATTTTTTTTCATTTTCAAGATACATCCTTTAACTTTGAAATTTTCTTATTCATGATGAAAAAAATGGTGGTGATCTTGAAACGCCCTTGCGTAAACGAGTTTCAGAAATGCAGAGGTCCCGCTTGAGTCACGGTTTTCGCACTGGGACAATCTAAAATTAAAAAATGAATTTTTTTCATGTGTATAGTTGCGTTGACTAATTTTTTCCGTGGCAGATTTTTTTTATTTTTTGATTTGTCAAAATTATGCGAAAATTCGCAAAAATTTTAATTTTTTTCTTTTTTTTTTACTTTAAGGGGCTATAAAAAAACGAAAAAAAAATTTTAAAATCGTACACGGAGAAAAATAGCTGCATCATATCTGAGTAATGTAAAAAAAAAAAAATTAAAATCGGACCATTTTTACTATAAAAAGCGTGACTCAGCAGCTTAAAAAACACTGCTTTCGGGGAAACGAGTTTAAAGTTAACACATGGTGTATAATATTGGGAGCCAACAGACCATTATTGGCAACCATTAATGGACCATTGTTGGTTAAATCATGGGATGTCCACGTCCCTGCCAATAATTGGCAAGACATCATTGGCCCATTATTGGCTGCCATTAATAAGCCAATAATAAAAAAAATTTTAATAAATTCTAAAAATAAATTATTAAATATAAAATTGTTTTAAAATTAAAATATTTTATTTTATTACTTTCATTTTTAATAAAAAATATTTCTCAGTACCGATGGGAACTTGCAAAACAATTTCCATTTTGCCGTCTATCCCAATATAGGAGAGGCAGGAGGTAGTGAGTCTTCGAAAATATCGAAGATTTCAACAATATAAGAATTACATGTGAGTGATATGTTTATAGTAATTAAATAGATTATACATTACTAAGCATTGATAAAAAAACCTTCATTAATATTAATTATTTTATTATTATTTACAGCCTTTAAAGTTATCAAATTAAATTATCGACTTTATTTTGCAATTTTTTTTGGAATTGTAAGATATATACTTGTTTTATTATTATTATTATTTTTTTTTTTTGTTAAAATAGTAGTCAATTCTATTTTTTATTAAATTATTTTTTACTAAAGAAAATACTTTCCTTGACAAATTTGCAAACCCCAAACAATAATAATAAACTAATTCTAATTAAATTAATTTAATTAAAAATTATTTGTTTATTAATTATACTTATATATATTTGATTATTAATTTATTCAACTACAATATAACTCATATATTACATAAAATATAGCTTCATTATTTATCAATTATTTGTTTATTTCTTAGATTTAATTATGTTTTTAAAGTAACTTTTTGACTTTAATTTTGGTCTTTAAAAATTTCTAGCAATAAATTAGTATTTAAATCATTTTTTTCGTAATTTTAATTCCTAAATTAAATGCTAAATTTATAAAAATTCCTAACAATAATTAATTTAGTACAATTTTTTAGCATCGTTAATATTATGTTTATTTCCCTTTTAAATTAAAATTTTAGTGCTATTTTAGTAAAAAAAGAAAGAAAAAGTAAAATAAAATGTACTGTTTTTTTTAAATTGCAAAGTAAAAACGATAATTTAATTTGATAATTTCAAAAGTTGTAAATAAAAATAATTTAATTAAAAGTAGGAATTAACGATTTTTCAAAAAATATTAATTTGTAAATGCTTAGTAATTATTATTTTAATTTATTAAATTAATATAAATAAATTACTTAGTTACATAACACTTATATATTAAAAATTGTTAATAAATTAATCAATTAACTTGTCTATTAATTTATTAGAACTTGATTATTTCATTAAAATAACTATTTGCAATTTTATATTTGGTCCTTTCAATGGAACATTCAATTAAAAATTAATTAATTATAATAATTTTTATTACATTTTATCAAAGTAAATGTTTCTATTACATATAAAAAGGGTGGTAAGAATATTTTTAAAAATTGCTATAATTCTTTATTATTAAATAGATTTAAAATTTTGAAAATAGCATCAAATATCAAAATTTTTATTAAAGTAACTATCAGAGGTGATAATTAGGTACATCTTATTAATAAATTTAAAATGTTTTGATCTATTTTTATTTCTTTAAATGCTTTATTCTGCTTAATTTTCTTTATCGTTTATTTTTTTTTCTTTTTTTTACTAAAATAGCACTAAAATTTTAATTTAAAAGGGAAATAAACATAATATTAACGATGTTAAAAAATTGTACTAAATTAATTATTGTTAGGAATTTTTATAAATTTAGCATTTAATTTAGGACTTAAAATTACGAAAAAAATTATTTAAATACTAATTTATTGCTAGAAATTTTTAAAGACCAAAATTAAAGTCAAAAAGTTACTTTAAAAACATAATTAAATCTAAGAAATAAACAAATAATTGATAAATAATGAAGCTATATTTTATGTAATATATGAGTTATATTGTAGTTGAATAAATTAATAATCAAATATATATAAGTATAATTAATAAACAAATAATTTTTAATTAAATTAATTTAATTAGAATTAGTTTATTATTATTGTTTGGGGTTTGCAAATTTGTCAAGGAAAGTATTTTCTTTAGTAAAAAATAATTTAATAAAAAATAGAATTGACTACTATTTTAACAAAAAAAAAAAAAAAATAATAATAATAAAACAAGTATATATCTTACAATTCCAAAAAAAATTGCAAAATAAAGTCGATAATTTAATTTGATAACTTTAAAGGCTGTAAATAATAATAAAATAATTAAAATTAATGAAGGTTTTTTTATCAATGCTTAGTAATGTATAATCTATTTAATTACTATAAACATATCACTCACATGTAATTCTTATATTATCAATAAATTATTAATGGACTTATTAAATTGTTTACTTAATAATTAGATAGTAGTTATTTCATTAAAATAACTTTTTAGAATTTAATCTCTGGTCCCTTTAATTGAACGTTCTATTAATTTATTTTAATTTTAAAACAATTTTATATTTAATAATTTATTTTTAGAATTTATTAAAATTTTTTTTATTATTGGCTTATTAATGGCAGCCAATAATGGGCCAATGATGTCTTGCCAATTATTGGCAGGGTCGTGGACATCCCATGATTTAACCAATAATGGACCATTAATGGTTGCCAGTCATTGACCAGCAAAAAGTCATTGGCTGCCAATATTAAGCCATTAATGTACCATTGGTTAGTAATGGCATTTTCCCATTGGGCAAAGATAAAAAAATTATAAATTGTTAATTTGTTCATAATGGAATCATTATAAATGAACAAATGTTACAAATGAACAAAAATTCGTGGGGTTTTTCGGTTCCCAGAAACATGCAAAAGAACGTGATTCTCACGAAATCCTTTCTTTGGCGTATTCTCAGATACATATAGATTGAAATAAAAAAGAAAATTTTTTTTTTTTTTGAAACCCCGAGAGTAGAAGACCCCCTTGATCTATTGCATCGCAACAGTCAAATACTTCCGGTCAAGGTTACTTTCGCTACAATTGCGCAAAATCTTGCAGTATCAAAAGATGTTTACGTAAAAGGAGTAATCTACTCTGCAAATCGGAATGCCATCAAAGTTCTACATTATTATTAATAAGATTTTAGGTCAAATTTACCATGAATATTTATTTTATTCGATACGTCGTTTCAGCAGCTGCAATAAATTCGGGTTTGGCTTATGAATCTCTAGGAAAATCGGGTATTTTATTCGGGTTTTCCCTGGACGATAATATTATAATGTGACCAATAAGATACAATACATACAAAATGACTTAATAAAAGAATAATTATAAGATTTTAATAATGGTTATGTACATAACAATATTGACAAATATGTAGGCAACTCTTATATTTTAAATTCTAGTAAAATATATGTATTATATTAAACTTACAGTACGAGCTTTTATATGACCTGCCCTTTGGCACTGTTCATCTGCTGATATATATTTTCCTGGCAAAATTCTTAGCATCTGATCATCAGTTCTGTTAATACTAGGATCATTGCGAAGACATTCCGAATCCTTCAGACTGAAATATAATAAAAGAGTTTTTAAAATTACGAGATGCTAACAAAAAGAGACATAAACATAAAATTATTTTTAAAAAATTAATATTATTTATCCTAAAATCAATTGAATTATTGAAAACAAAGATAATCCATTTAAGGGTATTACAATGAGATAATTTACCAGGCAGCGTATAGTTTTGACACTTAGCCAATTTTTTCAAACACAAAAAATGTAATTAAAAATATGACCGTGACCCATAATTTAAATTTTATGCAGATTCTAAAACTAATTTAACATCTTAAAAATATGTATTATTTGGGCTTCGGTTTCTGACCAAAATATTGAAAATTATGAACAAAAAAAGTACACAATTTTCAATATTTTGTTCAGAAAGTGAAGCTTAAATAATATTTTTTAAAATGTCAAATTAGTTTTAGAATCTGCATAAAATTTAAATTATGGGTACATGGTCATATTTTTAATTACATTTTTTGTTTCTGAAAAAATTGGCTAAGTGTCAAAATTGTACGATGCCTGGAAAATTCTCTCCTTGCAACACCCTTAAAATAATTGTATGAAAAAGGGTATGTGATGAAGTATGATTTTACTGTTGTAGACAAAATTCGATAGTTGTCTTTTCCTTGAAATAAAAAATATTCTGTCACGAAACTTTGTAAAACTACCTAAAATATCTTTAGGATTGTCTTCTAAAACTGAGTTTGTTTGTACTTTAGCTAAAAATAATATTCAAATTTTATATTTTAAAAAATTCTGATGTTTTTTGACAAAATCTTGATTACTTTAAGAAAAAGATAACGGAGTTCCTTTGAATTTGTTAAATAGCAAAAAGAAATTGTCATTTAAGTTAAGATTTAAAAGTTTAAATGACTGCGTTTTCATAACCAATTGAAATATCAGTACCCATTAAAAAAAGAACGCATATAAAAAAAAATTATTTATAGTATAAAAAAGTATTAGTTTTTTTGCGCTTTATCTAAAGAGCTCTTTTTCACTAGTTAATTAAAAACGCACTTCTTTTGAATATACTTATATTTTCATTACTTAAAAGAATATTCCATATAAGTTTTGCTGCACGAAGAAAAGTGAAATTGATTTGTGTCATAATTTTGGCTACCCATCAAATAACCATCACTGGGAGAACATTCTGAGTTTCGCCTCTCAAAGAAAATCTTTAAAGTATCAAATTCACCATCATGAGGAACACCAAACCTAAGAACAGAAATCCACATTATACATACACTCTATGTGTACAATAGGATAAAAAACACATTGTTTTTTTTCAATAGAAAAATATTTAAAAGGAGCTTAAAAAACAAAACGAAAAATAGTAATAATAATAAATCTCCAGTAACTTATAATTATTTCATGTTTCTATTTTGGAAATAAGTCATTTAATATGTAGGGGAGTGGGCCCCAAGATGAACAGGGCCCCAAGATGGACATTTCGTATACAATTTTTGTTTAAGGTGACAGCGCCTTATGCTTTCTGTCATTTTTGTTGTTTGTATAGACGAAGATTTTGATGCACATTTGAAGAAAAAAAACCAGTTGATTTTTCTTCTACACATTCTATGTAATTTTGTGTCTAAAAAAAGTTTTGTTACAGTTTTTCTCAAGTTTGTAAAGTTATTTAAATTTGTGATTTAGAATCAGTACTTAACGTTATAATATTCTTTATTTATCGTATAATAATATCCTAAAATGATTTTACTAATCCAGTGTTCGTATATATATTTTTACTGGGAATTAACAAATGGTGTCATCTACCCTAAGATGGACAGGCCTTAAATCTCAATGTATATATTTGCATATTTTCGATTTTACACTTTTTTCAATAATTTTTTTAAGCAATTAATTAAAATTTTTATTTTCCACCATAAAATGTGATATTATCGTTAGAGAAAATGATATATCGATATTTTTCGATATTTTATTATTTTTTACTGTTAAGCTATTAAATTGAAGTTTTTAGAAATGTTATTTCTTGATAAATTCCGTAAAATGATCCTTATTATTAAACGAGTTATATGCAAATGAGTTACCAAGTTCAAGTCAAGAGGAAAAGAGAAAAACGTATGCCTATCTGTTTCTGTTAACAATTAGAAAGAATGCTTTAAAAAACGTTTATGTTCAAAATAAAATTTTATCCCTGTGGGATAAAACATTTTAATATATTTTATTTGGTTTAGATCCTACAGCAATAAATTGAAAGGGTGGCCAACTCAGGGCCCACTCCCCTACTACAAGTGTTTTTCGTGAAAATTAATAAAAATTAAATAATTAAATTTTTTGCAATATGTATTACAAATTTATTTATTTATATTTATTTTAAATTAAGTTGGAAGATTTTTCTGCTGTTCGTACTTACAGATGGGCCAATTCGTGTGCGGCAACATTAATCCCTGAGAACTTTCCGTTATCCAGCATTACTGCTGAAGAGTGAACTACCTTTTCTTTCTCATCTTCTGTACAAACGCCGGATATAAAAGCAAACCCTAGAACAAATTTTAATAAATAATTTAACAGTTATTCAACTGAAGACAGTTGAAATTCTTCAAAAAAATGTCAGTAAGCTAACTTACCACCATGAAACATAGATGGATTTGAGCATAATAAAACGGCAATATCATAATCCTTTCGTACTCTGAATTGCGACTCACTATAGAGAAATTTGGAAAAGTCATATAAAATTTCTTCACTAAAATTAAAAGAATTTATAGCAACAGGTTCGTCCTAAGAAGAGAAAAATTTGTTCAGGTTATTAATTTATATAGTTGACAAAGTGGTTGAATTTTTTTAGCTTATTACTATAGTAACTGAATTTCTGAAAATGTTATATATATATATATATATATATTATTTTATGATTTTTTTTGCAGAGGATTGACACAGTGATTTTTCTTTGATATCTTCTAAATATTCACTTTATTCTGAAATATATTATCGATCTTGACATCACTTCAAATCAAGGTGGAAAAAAACACAAAAATTAAAAAAAGTTTTTCAGTTTTTTCCATCTTGACTTGGTTTGTCATTTTGTTGTAATTGTCCTCTCTGTCTATTGCTAAAGAAGTTTTCCTTTTGTCCGACATTTATAGTTTTATTATATATTTAAGAGATACCTTATATAAAATAATCCCAGCAATATTTAACCTAACTTTAGGATATAATATTTCTCTAAATCTCAAATCTACTACGTTCCAAAACGTCAGAATGTACGCCACTGTTTCAACAATATGGTAGTTGAATCGTCTAAAACAAAACAAAAATTTATCTTAAAATGAGTTTTAAAGTACTTTATTCACTTGTTAATATAACAATTTTAGTTACAGCAATCACTACAACACATGTTTCTTTAAACCTTCAGAAAGGTCAAATAATTATGCAATAATTAAAATTAAATAAAACAATAAAAAAAAACAGTCTTTTTATAATAATCACTGTGAAAACATTGATAGCTAATCCTATAAATTATTATCACAAGAAAAAATAAGTTTTATTTTAAGACTGTTAAGTAGCTAGTTTCAATATGCAACAGAAAAGTAGTCCAATAAATCTTAAAACCAGCAGCCAGTGAAACTTTGACTTTAAGCCCCTCTCTGGGGATGTCTTAAAAAACCACCCCTAAACGTAAATACAGCGTTTATAAGCAAGTAGGTCTTAAATATTATTTTCCTACTTCGCTCTTTTATAGATTTTTTTTACTTGACAAAATTCGGAGCTCGAAACTTTTTTAAATTATTTTTTAATTCTTTAATTAATTTTAATTTGTTTAAACAATTTTTTTCATATTTCCTGTTTTAACTAAATATTTTAAAAGCTTACAATTTTTTAAGTAGCGAAAAGATAAACATTTTAATTGGTTTAATTTAAATGATTGGTTAAACAACTAAAATTGTATAAAATTAAGTTTTAATTTTTGCTTGGAGAAATGAGATGTCATCGTCATTCGTCATCAGCTGTAAGTACTTAGTAGAGGTTTGACAGTTTTCGAAACAGAGATAGTCAGACAAATGCCAGTACTTTTAATGAAAAGAGGGCTGCCAAACACGGTTTATCGTAAATGTGGTAACTTTACCCAAAATATTTTTTTCGCGTAGTTAAAAGTGACAAGGCTAACAAGGAGAAGGAAAACGTAACTCTTTTTAACTTACGCAAACAGTGTTGTATCAACAAAGACTAAAATTTCGGGATACACAATTTTTGGTATTCCTAAAGTTGATTGTGTAAAACCGTTTTGATTAATTGTTGTTTCTATTTGACTTATGTTTTTATCTGAAAATATGAACATACTTGAATGTTAAATACTTTTTAGAAAATCTTCTATTCTTACTTCTAGAATATCATTATTATTTGAATTAATCTTTAAGTATATTATTGTTAAATTTATATCATTTCAGAAACCTTATTTTATCGAAAATTGATTTTACTATTTTTAAAAATATATTATTATAAAAGAGGAAAAACCACGAAAACAAAAAAATACAATATACTACACTCTAAAAACAAGTGTCTTATTTTGTCCTCACTTTTAAGACATTTTGAGGTGTCTTAATTTTAAACCATTGAGATAGTGTCTTAAAAATGCCTGTAAGACGCTTTTTAAACGTCTTATGTCTTAAAATTAGACACTTTTAAGACACCTGTTTTTACAGTGTATTGTTAGATAATTTTTACAAGGTATTTTTTCGAATATAAGGATTTATAATAAACATAAAAAATCCTCTTTCAATTCATGTATTCATTTATCTTGAATAAATTAATAAATTATTTCAAAGAGGATTTTTTTGTGTTTATTATACGTCCTTATATTTGACAGAAGGTCTTGTGAAAATTATGTACAAATTATAAAATTATTTTAACAACAATATACTATTATTGAATGTTTTTTAACTTTTATTGGCAGTTCTTGAGTATAGGTAAGAGTTTAAATAAAACTTTAAAAAATTTAATATTTGGTTATGTAATTATGATATTAATATTCTTACTCTGAGAATCGGTATTCTTTTTGTGGATTGAGTGAAAGTTTCCTTGAAAATTGAAAAAAGGTGACCTATTTTTATCTTTATATAATGTGATATTTACTTCCTCCATTACCTAAAATGAAAAAACAAATTTTAAAATGTTCCACTTTTTTCTACATTTTAGTAGTTTAAAAATTTAAATTACAGACGAATCTCCCATTAGTCAACTTCCCATAATATCTTAAGTTAACCCATTACCAAAATTAACTTATGGGTGATCCGACTGTATAAAAATTGTAAAAGTCATTTCTGCAATATTGCGAGTCTCTGTCATGCAACAGAAATATGCACAGGAATTTAAAAATATTTTGTATAGATCGGAGTCAAGGTAAAAATATATTTGTTTTATGATATAAAAAAGATGAAAGAAGTTTGACGTTGAAATAATAGCAGCCCTCTATTGGAGACTTCAAGAACTTTTAACTATTACCGACTGAACCGAGTATATACCTACGATATATTTTAAAATTCATGTGCAGGTAGTTGCATATTTGTCAACATATTTGCAAACATTTTGACGAGGCAGCAAATACTTTACTGCCACAGTAAATTTCTTCTATTCGTGTGGTTCTAATGTCAGACAGTCGCTTAAGTTTTGGACCCAAAAAAAGTATTCCGGCGGCTTGTCAGTGGTTTTTGTTTTGAAGTGAAATAATACAAAGTTTGGGTCTCTTTTTGGACACAAACTGCTGCAGAAAATAGTGTGTTACTCATGCGCATCTAGGGAAATTTTGACTCCTGTAAAAAGTTCACACGAGTCTCGATTTCCCTACAAATGCGCACATGTAACACAGATAACTATTTTTTGTTAACTGTCGTTGCGCTTTACAGAAAATTTTTGTTGTGTCATATAAAAAAGCTTCCAATTCGTTTAATAAGAAATATTACAGACAATTAGTAAGGCGTATTTTTCTGAAGTCATAAAAAAGAAAAATTTATTCGATAATTAATTCTTTAATTACATTTTGCTGTAAGATATAGAGAAATTTATTTGTTTCAGGATCTTTATTAGCCACCCAAATTTTAGTTTCTGCACCAGCAAAAAAGCCATCTGTAGGTTGTAAGTTAAACATTTTCGATATTTCATTAGTTTCAGCAGATTTTGTTGTTTCATCAACATTTCTTTTATGTTTGGTTTGAATGATTGCACTATAATTATCTAAAAAGAAGAAATAAAACGCATTGCATATTTTGTTAATCAATACGTTATAAAGTTTAATAATATATAGCTCCGTTCGAGAAAAGGGACCTAAAGTCTCAAATGTGAATTTTACAAAACGAACGTTAAAAGTTGCAGCAGTGCATTGTACCTTATATAAATTCTAACGCTTTATGCTTAGTAGCACAGAAAGTAATTAATAAGAACAATTTCTGATTCTTTAAAATGGAAGAGCGACTCAAAAGCTACAGACTGGCATAAAAAAACTAAGAAAAAAAGTTATTAAAAAAATTTGATTGGCTATTTTAAAAAATATCTGTGTCTAAATTAAGATATTCATAACCTTAATAATAATTTAAGCCTGTTCTATGAGAAAGTAAAATTGATTTTTTTTACAATAGGTCCCTTTTCTAGTGCGGCGTCATATATACTACACACATTATAACCGTTAATGTTATTTAAATTATTAATTTAATATAATTTTAAGCAAGGGTCAATAATTTAAATTCGAATTAAATTTTAAATGCTTTAATTGAATTTTGAAACAATTTTCTCTGATTTCGAAGAACCGCTAGCCAACTCTATTCAGTCGGAGAGGTGCGTTAGCCGAAGAGTAACCAACGCTGGCCCAGTGCTAAAAGTGTAAAGGAGGAGCTTCCTCTGGAGTTTTTTCTTCCATTTTTAATGAAGAAACACTAATTTTCAATAATAAATGTAAACATAAATTTATATAGTGTCATGCTAAGGCCGGAGCAAATAACAGGTAAATCAATATTTGGCTAGTCGAGCTGCCAGTGTAATAAGCACGTGGCGGATATAATCAAAATGTATAAAATTTGAATATCACAAAAACATGAGTCGCTTACCAGTTTCCTATCCTAACAATGAAGCAAACTGATTGTGGACTGGCACTAAACTTAAATTAAATTAAATTAAAAGGAGAGACGCTGGAATCAAAAATAAAAAGGAAAGTCTCCGATTTTCGCTCGCGGGACCAACAGCTATAATTTAGCTTTTTTTTTGCGTAGGGTGTGAAAACCTGCTACCAGTTACCATGTAGCTCGTACTACAGGGTTATACGGGGGTGGTGACTTGTTGACCTACTAAAAACACACCCATAATTGGGACCTTAAGACCAACCCGACTAGCCCGTTTCAGTTGGTGTATCGCTATCGTTGGTGGCCTTATATTCCGATACTGTTGCTGATGCGACTTTATCCCTTTCGAAGGGAACTACTTACATTGACGGTCATGGAGGTCCATGACCCACACATGGTGAATCAAAGGCGTCGATGACCGTCAATTCCCTTTAACGGCGTCTTAGAGCTTCTGCTTTCTTTGCCTCTTCAAGAGCCTTCCTAATGACAGCACACTTTCCCAAACCAAGTACGTGACACGTATCTGATCCGTCAGCTTCTGATTTCTTGCACAGAAAGCAGCAAAGGGCTTTTTGACAACTTGCAAAAGTGTGACCAGACTCTCCGCACTTGGAACATGCGGAGGATCTGTCCACCCCCTTAAATTTAGCCTTCCTATGGCTGTACCCCAGTCACCTGTGGCACCTGGTGACCATAGTCCTTTTTCTGATGAGGCAGGACATAAACCCTACCTTTAGTCTGCCAAGAGCTTCGAGCCTATATACTTCCTGACGGTCTGTAACAATGACCGCGAGCTTTACACCCTGATTGTTTCTTCCCAGGATCATTACCTGCCTTTTTTCGTTTGGCGTCTGTAAAGCTTCCTCTAGGGCATTAACCACTCTCTGTTCCTCTGTTAAATTGTCAAGGTCGCGGATTTCCAGTGTTATCCTCTAGTTCTCCGTACATGTGACTTATATCATGCCTTTGACAGCGTCCGTCACATTATCGGCAAAGGCCTTACGGTCTAAAGCTTCTCCTAGTTTTAGAAGAAGATTCCCAGACTTTGTTGGCCTTGCGTCCACGACCGTGGACTAGAAAGAGCCAGGATCGACATCCTTTTTGAGACTGCCAAGGGCAGATGCGAACTTCTGTTCCTGGCAAACTCTAACCAGCAACGTCTTCTTCCAGAAGTTGCTTGAAACCACCGAGATTCTAGGTATCGATACCTTTGGCGCACCCACGACTTTCTGCTTTCCAGTCTTTGCCTTAGCAGCAAAGAGCTCTTCTTTTTTCTTCTTCTCCACCTTGCTTTTTGGATGTCACGTTTCCTCCTACATTTTTCTCTTACATTCCAGGACTAGCCTTCGCGTCGCCCTAGCCTGGAACTTCTTTCTAATCTGTTTTTTTCTTCCTGGCCTCATCGGTCCAGTTATAACCTTGATAGCACTTGCAGTCTGCCTGAGCAGCCTCCTCATGCTTGTCCTTTAGGTCGCAGATCCATTGCCAAAATTACTTCAGACCGCTTTGGATCTCCGTCGCTACGTTCCTCTGAACCTTTAGCTTCTCCAGCATGACCTCAAGTTCTGTCTCCATCAAGGAGAAGATGTGTCCTTCCTCTGAGCGCAACATAAAGCACTCCGCCTTTTTTCTGTTCGCAGGACTCGAGGTCCTCAATTGTAGCGTTGCTGAATGCACTAGCACAGCTGCCAACACTCACTGCGCTTCCTTTCCTAGACCTGCGTCCTTCGTCTACCGTTAAACGCGATGGAGCTGCACCAGTCACGTGACTTTGGCTCCCCCCAGAATCCACAGAGCCAGTGTTGACCACCAGGCCTTCACCCGAACGGAATCAGCGGTAAGACCACCCTCCGCAAAAGGGTCTACCTGGGGTCTTACGTCTTTAAGCACACGTTCTGTCATCTTTACTGTCTTGTTTTCTGGTTTTGGTTCGCGACGTGTATTTGATTTCCCCAGTACCACCTATATCTAGGAGGCAATCCTCTATCCAACACCCAGGGACGAGCCCGATAGGGGTCCAGAATTCCCGCACGGGAGCTATAATATAGCTTAACATAGTCGAGGTATATTAATATTATTTACTTTATTTGAAATGAATTTAGTAAAAAACTTCTAAAATGTATGTGCTAAATAACAAAAAGCGCTGGCGCTAAAGGAATACGTGCCTCTATCTAGACATATGGATCACCCAGATTTTTGCAGTCTGGGCAATGCATACGATCAATGCGTCGTCCGCAAAGCCAATGATCACTTCACCTTTAAATAATTCCATTCGTAAGAAGTAATCATACAATACACTTCATATGAATGGCCCTATCATAAGCCTTGAGGGGAACCACGTTCTATTTTTTCCCAATTTAGTGATAATCTTTACCTCGTAAATGATTTACCTGTCCTAAAGTGTTTATCTATTAAGTTTAACAGTTGACAGGTAGGGAAACATTTCTTTATTTCTCATGAGATGATTCTATCGCGATATTAAGCCTGTTACATAGGTTAATGGATACCATTTGTAGATTGATATACCAGGTTATCACTGATCTCAATTTGTCCTTTTCCACTCCGGATAGATTGTAAGCTGCTTATTTGGCGTCTACTATGGACCGACCTTTCCGAAAAGTAAATTGGTTATGGGATAGACTGTTCTCTTTGGTGCAGTGCATTCGTTGTAGAACCATGTCCTCTAGAAATTTTCCCATCTTATTATTTAACGTTTTCTTGGACCCATTCAGTGCTCATATCAGGGATCTTTTTATTTTCTAAGACCGACTTCATGGATTCTTACCAACTTCTTCGATTAGACCTTTCCAGCAATGCCGTTGTGATGCCTGGATATCTTTTCTAAGTTTATTTTTGGCCTCTTTATATGCCTTTTTTAGCAGAGGATATTCCTTAAAACTGGTACATGTCCTTCTTGCTTTGAAGCATGCTTTTCGTAAAGAGACCAATTGTTCTGACCCCTATTAAAGAGCAACTTGTTCAATTTTGTTTTAATTTTGTGGGTTTGTCCACACTGGAGCAAGAATTAAAAGTTGGGAGGTTGAAGTTCAGAAAAAGCTTTTGGACTTGTGAGGGGAACAAGAAGTGGTGTCATGACACTGACGAATTTTCAATATTGTATCCTCATTTGGACATTGGACATTGGATATTGGATCTCTCTCTAGGGATGGTTCCTAGAAATAAGTTCTACTCTCCCTTGGTTTATAACTATTCTCCTTCGGCTTATAACTATTCAAATAATGTGAGTGAGAGTTATAAAACTATGAAAAACGTTGCCTTTTGTCACTCTTAAGAAGTGTACTAAATTACAACGGCACACAAAACAATTAATTTAGTGTGCTAAATACCAGCCTAATCAATTCTTACGCATTTTGGGTCGCTAAATCCGAAACCGGAGTCAAGTTTCAAAAGTTAGCTCTCATTTGTTTTCTAACCTCAAAAAACCAAAAGTTTAAGTTTAACTTGCTGTAGTGTGTATATAAAAGTGTTATATGAGCACTCAATCCAGTGTTATAATCACATGCAACAAATCATATCCTTACAGCGTTGGTTTAGCTCGGACTAGTGTTACTCTACCCTATATCCGTGCTGTTTGAACACCTCAGTAAGTGTGTATTTAACACGCACTGGTGTAAGATGCCAAAATAATCGTTACTTAGTGTTAAGTGTACATTTACATGTGCACTGGTGTTCCAGCTCACAAATATATGCGCACTAGTGTCCTAGTGTAAAAGTACATGAGCACAAGTGTCCTAGTGTACAATTACATGCCCACTAGTGTCCTAGTAAACAAATTCGTGCGCACAAGTGTCCTAGTGTACAAATTCATGCGCACAAGTGTCCTAATGCACAAATCCATGCACACAAGTGTCCTAGTGTACAAATTCATGCGCACAAGTGTCCTAATGCACAAATCCATCCGCACAAGTGTCCTAGGGTACAAATACACGCGCACAAGTGTCCTAGTGTACAAATACATGCGCACTAGAGTCCTAGTGCACAATTGCATGCGCACAAGTGTCCTAGTGTAAAAGTACATGCGCACAAGTGTCCTAGTGCACAAATACATGCGCACTAGTGTCCTAATGCACAAATTCAGGCGCACAAGTGTCCTTGTGTACAAGTACATGCGCACATGTGTCCTTATGAACAAGTTCATGCGCACAAGTCTCCTAATGCACAAATCCATGCGCACAAGTGTCCTAGGGTACAAATACAAGCCCACAACTATCCTAGTGCACAAATTCGTGCGCACTAGGGTCCTAGTGCACAAACTTGTGCGCACAAGTGTCCTAGTGTACAAATTTATGCGCACAAGAGTCCTAATGCACAAATTCATGCGCACAAGTGTCCTAGTGCACAAATTGATGCGCACAAGTGTCGTAGTGAACAAATTTGTGCGCAAAAGTGTCCTAGTGTACAAATTCATGCGCACAAGTGTCCTTATGAACAAATTCATGCGCACTAGCATCCTAGTGCACAAATTGATTCGCACAATTGTCGTAGTGAACTAATTCGTGCGCACAAGTGCGCTAGTCTACAATAACATGCGCACTAGTGTCCTAGTGCACAAATTCGTGCGCACTAGTGTCCTAGTGTACAAATGCATGCGCAAAAGGGTCCTAGTGTACAACTTCATGCCACAGGGAAAAAGTGTTATTTCAGCACTCAATCCCGTGTTGATATAACATGCAATAAAACGTACCCTATTAGTTGTATTGCTTTAACACTATTTGGTGGTACTACCTCATATCCGTGCTGTTTGAATACGTCAGTAAATGTGAGCAAATACTTTTATCCCTTAGAAGCCACTCCCAACAAAAATAAGATGATCAAATATCGAAATTAATTGTTATTAAACGAAAAATAAATTATACCTGTTCCAAATAATTAGACAGCTTTAGGAACATGACCTATAACTATTTCAGGTCACAGCAATGTCATGGTTTTTTCAACCCTAAAAAGCCACCCCCAGGAAAATTGAGGTTATAAAATTTCCAAATTAATTAATATTGAACTAAAAATAAATCATTCCTAATTCAAAATAACTAGACAGGTTCAGAAACATCTCCCATAACTATTTTAGGTCGTAGCAAGAACTTTCATCCCTTAAAAGTCACCCCCAACAAAATTGAAGTAATCAAATTTCAAAATTAATTAATATTAAACTAAAAAAACAAATTATACCTGTTCTAAAATAATTAGACAGCATCAGGAACATGTCCTATAACTTTTTCAGGCTATGGCAAGAACTTTCATCTCTTAAAAGCCACCTCTAGCAAAATTGAGGTGATAAAACTTAGAAATGAAATAATATTAAACTCAAACAAAACCATTTCTGTTCCAAAATGATTAGGTAGCTTTCGGAACATGTCCTTTAATTATTCCAGGTCATAGCATGAACTTTCATCTCTTAAAAGCCATTCCCAACGAGATTAAGGTGATAGAATTTAGAAATTAAATAATATTAAAATAAAAAAAAATCATTCCTCTTCCAAAATAATATGACAGCTTCAGGAACATGTCCCAAAACTGTTTCAGGTCATGGTAAGAACTTACAATCCTTAACAGCCACCCCCAAGAAAATTAAGGTGATAAAATTTCGATATTAATTAATATTGAACAAAAAAAATTATTCCTGTTAAAAAAAACATAGGCAGCTTCAGGAACATGTCTCATAAATATTTCAGGTCGTAGCAAGTACTTTTATCCCTTAAAAGCCAACCTCTCTCAACGTAAATAATTAAAGTTTATTTTTAACAATAATGCAAACCAAACTGTTTTATTTCTAGTCGCCATTTACACTTGTTTGCAAAAGATCGAATAGACTTAAGGATTATTTTTAGTTTTTTATTGAATAAAAGTCTCGAGTACTCAAACTTTAACGATAGAAAAATACAATTTTGGAATATTTCAGTACTTGAAACTTTGAACGCGTTTTTCTTAAAACCAGATTTTTCAAGTCGGGCGACACATTAGCGCCTACAAATTTAACCGATCTTGCTCGAATTTTAACTGTAGCTTCATAATGACATTTTCAAGTGAACTACGTATGATTTTTTTGAAAAATTAATATTTGCCAATTCTGTGGTTGATTTTCAAGCAATTTTTCTATTAAAATTCGTATTTTTTCTTAATATTGACACCATTTTTTTTAATTTGATATTTCTTAAAAATCCTAAGTAGTTCAGCAGCTTTTAGCATCTTATTTCAAAATAATTTTGGATTTTTGTTCTAGATTAAATATTACGACCTGTAGTATGTCGCCCGTGCAAGGTCCTCGAAGATAAGGGGTTTAAACTAATCAGCCACTGTGCCGCCATTTTTATTTTAAAAAAATGTTTCAATGTATTTTTACATACTTTAAGCTATGTTTTTTTATATGTAAAAACCCAGACCTTAATAAATTTTATAGCTTTGTTACAAAACATTCAGAAAAATGACTATACGTCTACTGCGCGCAAGGTAGTATTACCCCTTAATCAAAATTAAGCTGGTGAAGACAGAAAACGTGATTTCCCTAGAATTTTTAATTTTTTAAAAACCCTCTCGAAAAGTAAAAATTAAAGTTTATTATTACAGTAAACCAAATTAAACTGTTTTATTTCTAGTTGCCATTTACACTTGTTTGCACAAGATCTAATAGAATTAATCAAAATTAAGTTGGTGAAGAAGGAAAACGTAGTTTTCTTAGAATTTTAAATTTTGAATTTTTTAAAAACCCTCTCGCAAAGAGATTAATATCGTTAATATCGTTTTTTCAATATTTTAAAAATCTTCTCTTAATGTGAAAAATTAATGTTTAGTTTTTATAGTGAAACCAACTAAATTACTTTTTTTCTAGTCGCCATTTACACTTGTTGTTAAAAGATCTAATAGATTTAGTCAAAATTAAGCCGGTTAAGAATCAAAACGTGATTTTGTTAGAATTGCGAATATTTAATTTTTTTAAAACCTTTTTGCAAAGTGAATCTAATAGATTTAATTAAAATTAAAAATTAAACCGCTGAAGAATCAAAAATCGCAAGGGCACTAGTGCGCTTTAACACTAGTGCGCATGTATTGGTGCGCTAGGGCTCTAGTGCGCATGTATTGGTGTGCTAAAGGCACTAGGGCGCAGGTATTAATGCGCTTTAACATTTGTGCGCATGTATTGGCGCGCTAGGGCACTAGTGCGCATGTATTGGTGCGCTAGGGCACTTGGGCGCAGGCATTAGTGCGCTTTAACACTAGTGCGCATGAATTGGTGCGCTAGGGCTTTAGTGCGCATGTATTGGTGCGCTAGGGCACTAGTGCTCATGTGTTGGTGATGTTTTTGTGAGCACATATATGCAAGTGCGAATGGTTTTGTACGCTTAAACACAAGTGCGCATATATGTATAATATTAAAATGACTGTTAGCAAATTTGAAAGAACCCTCATGAGTGTGTTTCAACACCAGCATAGTGTTACATCTCACCGATTTTGCGGTTATTCTAACACGATCGGACAGTAATCCTTCCTTCAAACTACACGCAACGAATCAAGACTTTTACTTTTCCTGTGATAAAAACTGTAGAAAAATTATAAATCTCAAACTGTTGTAAACTTTGAAGTCTTACCTTTAATTTAAGCCCATAAAACTTAAAAAATATTCAGTAGTTGCTGAAATATGAGTCAAACGTTAAAGCATATTTTTCTAAAAAACCATAATTTTCAGGTTAGGTCACGATTTGTTTGACTTTTAAGAAACAAATGCTTGCACGTTTTGAATCATATCTCGGAAACTACTCAGTATTTTTTTAGTTTTCTGGGCTTAAATTAAAGGTAATACTTCACAGTTTACAATAGTTTAAGATTAATATTTTTTCAACAGCTTTTATTTTTAAACAGGTTAAACTTAAATTTTTCGTTTTTTGAGGTTAGAAAACAAATTAGAGCCAACTTTTGAATACCGACTCCGGTTTCGGATTCAGCAATCCAAAATACGTAAGAATTGGCTAGTCTGTTCTTTAGCACTCCAAATTAATTTTTGTTGTGTGCCGGTGTTATTGACCCATCGGATAAATAGTTTTATTTTAATTACATTTAATATTTTAAAATTTTCTATAGCATAGGTTTAAATTAGAACGTAAAGTACATGTTTTTATTTAACTTCTTTTAAAATTTTTGTTCTATTTCCATCAGGGAATAAAAAAAAATTTTAATACTGACGCTGTCGTTTTAAACTGCTTAAATTCAAACTTACAGGATGTTCACAAGATAACATATTTTATTTGTTAAAAAATCGTGGAAGTTGTTACTCATGTTTTTATTGCTAAACATTACAATCAAAGTAGAGATAGCAGTTGACTCCGTCTGGTAGGACGGTTGTTGGAGAATTTGATGCCACGTGGGAGCTCTTTGGAGAGAACTTAATTGAAGAATTCGAATTACCAAAAGTTTTAATAACTCTTGAAGGAATTTGATATTTTTCACAAATTTTATTTTGTAGTTATTTATTGTTTAATTTGAACAAAGTGGTTGATGTAACAATATTGAAAAGGAAATATATATAACCGGTCATATACGATTTTCGGTAATATCACTTTTCATTAAAAAGTCAGCTTATAAATGGCGCAACGTTAAATGGCGTAAGAAAGCCGGTATAGTGCAGACAATAAAGAAAGATAATAATGGACTGCTGACATGAAAATTTATATTCATTTATCTATTGTAAATACATTCTAAACTAACTTTATCACCTTTTCAGAAATCAGAGAATGTTATGTTCAAATCAAGGTTTAAAGTAGAATAAAAATGTTATCTCGGGTACTCTAAAAACATTTCTATATTTTAGTTATTACTGCACTATTCAATATTTGGGTAGTTAAAGTTTGCTGAGGTTGGAAGTTAAATTTTTGAAGTTAAAAATCAACTCCAAAAGGAAGTGAGACTTATACGCGCGATTGTAAGCGAAGAGTGGGGAATAAAGAAAATCTCGTTTGGAGTTAAATTTTAACTCCAATTTTACAGTTTGTGATGAATAAAATTCTTATATTTTATCAAATTAAAGAAGAAAATTGTTAATATTAAATCATTTTTAGAGAAAAAAAAACAGAATCAAAGTTTTTATCACCAAAATCCAAAGTTTCTTGGTAGGTTTCATCGTCGTCCTGTATCATCTTGAAATTTCGAACCTAAGCAGATGCATTATAATGTTTTAAAATTAAAAAACCAAATAAATATTTTTTGACAGATAAAATATGTTTTTCTTAAATACACATTATATTTATGATTAGAGTTATATGTTATATGTATTTACTTTTATTTTAAAGATATTAAATTACCTTGACAGCTTGTGTGAAGTGGACAATAGAAGCGTGAAGTATTATATAAGAAAGAAGCATTTTCCTTAAAGAATTACTTTACTTTCTAAAAAGAGAAGATTAATAACCTTGGAAGAGTTAATCTGGATGTAGTTTAAGCTTTCACAAGACTCTTTTGTTACTGAGTAACAATTTTCGTAGAGCATATTCCAGAAGCAAAAAGTAGAACTGACGCTTACATCGATCACAGTTTCGTGAGCAAGAAAATTTTATCACATAACCGTTAAAGCATAAAATATTATCAAATATGAGCAATAGTATAGAGCAAGGCCGTAGCCAGAACAAAATTTCGGGGTGAGCTTTTGCCAACAAACAGTCAAGGTTGTAACCTTTTTCTTACTTTAACTATTAATATTATAATATATTTCGGGAGGAGAAGGTTCAAACACCACTAACCTCCCCTGGCTACGCCGTTAGTTCAGAATATACTAAATTGCAAAAAACATATTTTACTCAAATTTGACTTTTAGAAATTGAAACCTGAGTTTGATTATTCTGTACACAAATTTTTTTTTAATCTGGAAATTAATAATTCAATTTTATAAAAAACTACATCAAAACCGTTAAGATCACGAAATTAAAAAAATTTAAGGTAATAAGTTTATAACGATGGAAATTTAAAATTTAAAATGATAGAACAAAAATGGGGGATAAAAGTCACAAAAATTATTTTTGAAAAATGTTTTTCACTTCACAAGAGAGATAAAGAAATTAAAACATTTTTGGAAACTTTTTTTACTCATAAAATCTAGATCTGTGTCGCTGGCTAATGAGGCTTAATCGAGAATGAACCCACCCCCAAGGATGGTCTCTAGATCCGGACCTGGGTCTAGAGTGTCTAGACCGTTAGTGGGAAGAGGGTCCGATCACTGAATGCTCGGACCCCTCGGATGGCTACAGACCCTCGGAGGTGTCTTAAACGGAGTCTCTGAAAAACCGGGCGAAATCTCAGGGAGTTAAGCCTTATCCATGAATTGGGATTCTTTATGGACTGACCAGTTTATTTCCCCAGTACTCGTGAGCCTTTTATGGTGTCACGATCTGACTACGTGACTTATTGTTTTATAATTCTTATTTTTCTTATTAGATAATTGGATAATAAGAAAATTTGTTATCTCAAATTAAAGATTTTGGAATGTATAAATTTAAATTCACAAATTAGTTTAGAAATTGTAAAAGATATTCTTCAATTTTAAAAACAGAACACATAGTCTGGCGAAATAACTGTAAAGTTACGAAACTGTTCTTAATTATAATGCCAGCTAAACGAAAATAAGAGTTAACTCAAATATTTATATTCACCACAAAAGGAAAATAAATATAAATTACTTCTATTTATCATAGGAAGAACTAGACAGCATAAAGTTCAATTTCCTTTAAATATTCAAATTAAAAAAATTATTAATTAATAAAGAATAAAAGTTTAAATGAAGACTTATTACACTTTAAATAATATATTAACTTCATTACAAAACAAAACGCAAGGTAAGTTGCTCCCGATAATTCATCGAGGATCGCAACTATACCGAGATTACAAAACTGTACTCAAAATAATTTCATCAATGATGATGAAAAAATCGATCAGCAAAAATTCGATGACCCAAAATAGCAGTTAATAAAATTGACTGAAAGGGTAAATCGTGAGCTTTTGGTGGGTAGCCGTCGCCTGGTAAAGACGAGCCGAGTTTTGTTTTTTGAAACAACGCCCATTAGGCGTCAGATTTGAATTTAAAAATATATTACTTAAAGTGAAATAAGATTATATAGAAAAGGGATTATTAATTAAATAAAAGAAAAAGAGATATAATTACTCAGTTTATGAATATATATATAAGAATATTAAAAGAATATTTAAAGGAACAGACAGAATATTAAAAAGAAACCTATTATTACATGAGAAATTCCAATTTTTGGTGAGTAGAAATATTTGCACACACAGAATAATTACACAACACACTCAGAAAGTTTGAATATTACAGTATATTGTATTACATTAATTCTTCTCAAATTATTGTTTTCTTAAATAAGACTTTCAGTCTTGTTATAGCGAAATTTTGCTAGTTTGTATGTACAACGAGTTGAATTAGTTTTAATAAATTGATTGTTAATATGTTAAAGATAAATATCCATATTTTATTTCTTTAATATTTACCATACCCTAATCGAAACAGAATACGGCTCTCTGCCGATATATTGAATAATAATATAATTTTAGAGACGATCCCCTACCTTTCTTTTTTTTGATTAGTTAATTATTTCAATAAATTAACACAATCATTCTTTGTACTACAGTGTATTTTAAAATCTTAACAAATAATTATATTTGTTTGATTGTGGATTTTTTTATGACTACTTTTTGAAACTATTTTAATCTTTTCAAAAAAAACCACCCTCTACCCTTACATATGGACAGCGGAAATTTAAATGATAAAAAGAGGGAGGGTCGCGAATTCTGCAAGCACTGTTGCTAAGGAGACTTAATAGAAGAATCTTGGCACCATTCTAATAGAATCATCAACCGGTCGGGGTACAAAATTAATCCATCTGGTAAGTTAATTCAGCTCACCAGAGCTGCACGAATATGGAAACAGCCTGAACGACTGAGGAACTTGCAAAGGGAACTTATGGCAAGAAGCACTGTTTCAGTATAATTTGCGGAGAAGGTGAGAGCCAAGGAGGATAGAACTGTTGAACACAGGGCTAAGGTCCAACGGATTCTGAACTCCAGAGTGTTGAGAAAAAGACTATGGGTCCTCATTGACAATCTGGCCTTTTAGATAAGTAGCAAAGGCGAATCAGTCCCCAATGGTTGATCTCGGTATTCACTGTTTGCAAATTAATTTGCATCACTGTAAAAGTGCAACGGCTATCTTAGCGAAAAACTTAACAGCAATGCAGACGGCCATTGCTTTCATATAAGAGCCCTGGGTTCACAGTGGGGCTATTAGAGGCCTTGACGAATAGAGTGTACTAATCTGTTTACCACAGGAACCAGTTTCGAGGGCATGCATAATCTATAAAGAATTAGAAATGTTTCCTCTGACGGGTTTTTGAACACGAGATTTGTCGGTAATTAGACCTAAATAATAAAATCAAGTAGGAGGTAAGAAGGAGATTTTTTTCGCCTCAGCACACTTCCCAGGAGCTGTAGGATCACCTTCATCAGCGGTGGTAACGAAGCTGTTGAAACACTCCTTATAGAGAAGGACTTCCTTTGATCTTGGGCTGTGATGCCATAGCAAATCATACTGTGTTGGGTAGTGCTGATACCAATGAGAGAGGAGAGACACTTCTAAATTTCTATACTGACTCTGGATTGGATATTCTGAACCAGGGGAAAAATCAAACTTTCATAACTTCTAAAAGGAGAAAGGCGTTGGATATTAAAATCTGCTCAAAAGCTACTTGGGAGGTTGTGTATGACTAGAGGATCTCGACAGAGAACACTCTATCAGACCACAGGCTCATAACATTCAGGTTGAAGGCAATAGATCGAGAATGTAAGTGAAGTCGTCACCCTAGGCTAACTGAGTGGGCCACCTTTAGGTAAAACCTTCAGGTATCCATTGTAAACTTCTCCGCGTGTTACGGAAACGGAGAGGAGTTGGAACTTGAAGCCGATTATCTGCAAAGGGCATAAATCTCTGCTTTCGAAAGAAACTGTACGTCTAAGAAAATCGAAACAGACAAGAAGTCCAGATGGTCAAACTCTTTTCTGGAAAATTTTAGATAAACTATAAGAAAGCTTTTCAATAAAGCAAAGAAACAAAGGACCCAATATGCCTAGGATTTATATCGCTAGACTCGGGGGTTCTTTAAGAATAAAGTTAAGAAGGAAAGGGCCTCTACTTGAAGGAGTTTTTTCGAAAAGATCAAAAAGGTCCATGAAGCTATAAGATTTTACAAAATCCTATCTCGGAACCCTATGGCCAAACTCAAAGCTATTAGACTCCCAAAGCGGCTCTTTGCTCAAACAAAGAAGGAATGCTTAGAGCATCTGATGAAGGTTAACTTTTCAGACTTCAAAGAAATAAACGAAAACTATGAAAAACAAGGAGCCGATGCATTCCTATGTGGTCAAGAAGGTTGGAAACTTGCCTGAAAGATCTTCACTCCTAATATAACAATCTTCAAAATAAGTTTTATGTCAAAATGATACTGGCTCTAACAGTATAGTTATTGCATTCAGAAAAGTTTGAAGTTTCATATTTCGTCGCTTGAGAGAAGAACTCTGCCATTTCGATAAAGCTCTGAAAACAAAACCAACTCGCAAGAGCTCTGAAAACTGTGCCAATCTAACTAACATTTGAAGAAAGTGCCATTTCGCAATTGCCAGATTTTGTTTTTAAATTTAGGTTGGCAACGCGAAAGATTTTTATTTGGTTAATAATGTCTGTATTAAAAAACAAGCTCAGGTGATTAAAAAAATTTAAGAACTAAAATAAATTTACAATTATGTTTTAGTATATTGATCACCTGAGCTTGTTTTTTTGTGCTGACATTCTAAACCTAATAAAAATTTTTCGCGTTGCCAACCTAAATTTAAAAACAAAATCTGTCAATTTCGAAATGGCATTTTCTTCAAATGTTAATTAGAATGGCGCAGTTTTCAGAGCTCTTGCGAGTTGGTTTTGTTTTCAGAGCTTTATCGAAATGGCAGAGTTCTTCTCCCAAGCGACGATTTTATAAAACTTCTTTTTTCAAAAAATATGTCAGCGACAGCCCTAAGACGAAAGTCAATGGTTTGACCCTTTTATTTAATTAATTTTTAATTAATCAAAATTTGCAAATTGATATACACGATTAATCAAAGATCACATCAATTTAAATTTATTCCAATGTCTTCTTATCATTAATTTTTTTTTTATTATATTATGTATTTCTTTCATTTCACATAATTACACATAAATGAAACATTTTTTTTAAGAAATAAAAAAATTTGGCGTGCGCTTTAGCGCGTGCTTTTTTTCTAGTCTAAATTTAAAACACCTCTTCCTCCCCGATCTCATGAAAGGTAAATTCGAAGTTCGAAAAAGCTAAAATGATGACTTCTTCGTACTGTCATCATCCTGAGAGTATTTCTATCTAGTTCCTTGAACTTATTCACATTCCACTTAATATGATCATTAAGCCCTCACAAATCTTAAGTTTCCGATTGCGGAATTTTAAGACATGTGTAAGTTTTCCAACCACCAACATGATGAATAGTGCTGCCACCAATGAGTTGAATATCCTCGAAGTCGCTCGATATTTCTGATGATGTTTCTCGTGTTCCCTTATTTAAATAGATCACAGCACATTGATCCAATCCAAATTCCATTCCTATAGCTTTTGAATACTCGGATACTGAAAACACCAGAATATTTAGTGCGTCTTCACTGGATGCATAGAGAGATCGTTTATTTAGAACAGGTGGTTGATACTCTGTTAGTAATCATCTGCTATTTGTTGGATGTTATAACAAACCTTGTCTCTCACATGAGCATTAGCTCCTTTAAGCATCTTACAATATTTGGATGTACCTCTAGGCATTCAAGGAACTTCAAGATCAGCTGATGACTTGTAGAGATAAACGATGTACAGTAATCAACCCAAATCATTGATAAGTTTCATCGTTAAAATATCAAGTTTAGGTAATACACCTTTCTATTAATAGGTTCTCCCTACAACCTGACCAGACCTCTTTTGAAACCTCGTTGTTCACTTATTTCACTCCAAATTGGCTTTATAGATGTCATTACCTTCTCTTTGAGGATGCCAGTGAGTAACTTGCAGCAGGTTTTAAGACAAGCTATTGGTCTATAATTTTTTGGATTACATAAATCTCCTGATTTTAGTATGAGTACAGTATCTTCTTTTTACAATTCTTTTTACATTCAATACCACAGTGGTTTAAACCACTGTGGTATTGAATGTTCTCTATTGAGAAAGATAGAAAATACTTTTACTACCATAAGTGATTAATATTATCTAGACTGCGTGCTCAAAAGATCTTGGTTTTAGCAACTACATTTCTCATTTCCTTCTTGGTAATTGGTGGACTTACCTCTGTAGAATAGTTAAAACCCTGTCTATGATAAAAGCTTCGAAGGAGTGGCAAAGATGATTCTTCATCTTTCACTGAATCTTCGGTCGTTAGCGTTTTTGATATACTGTTGAAACCTGAAGTTTCTCTTGAGGATTCTTCTTCCTGAATTATTCCTGTATTATTTTTAATAAATGTTCTTAGTTTTTCTCATTCTTTCAAAATTTTTAACGTTCGAAATTTGTTTTGCATTCCTTTAATTTTTCAGTTCATTTATAATTTTTTATCAATTTTTGAACATTACGTAAATTTATTAAATTTTAGTTTCCTTTTTGTATTAAAAAAATTTTTTGTCACATTTTTAAAATTTTTTAATTTTTATCTGATAATTTTATAATTTTTTAAAGCATTTATTAGGTATGTTTTATGCTAGTTTTTTATTCATCCTTTTTAATTTTCTTTTTGTTTGTAATTTTCCTTTTAAATATAATGCAGGTTATTATACTTAATTCTCATAATTTTGAATTCATAAAATCAATGTTTTTATAAAAAGTGTTTAATAATTTATTTAAGTATAGTTTTTTCAAAATGTATTTGAACATTTCATAAGGTTATTTTATTTTGCTGTTTATACTATTATTTAAATTGTATCAAAAGAAAATATACGTAAATTAATTTATAAACAAAAGCGAATCCAAAAAGGAGTTCGGGCAAAAACGGAATATATTCGTATTTCGTTTTTGCGCCCACTGAAATCTTACCCCGTTTTTCTTCTGTTAAAATTTTAATTCGTTTTTGCTCCCAGTGCTCAACTTATTTCGTTTTTCCACCAAAGGAATTATTTATTCCACTTTTGCTTCCACTCCCGAGTCGAAATTTTGAGGCTACTTTAACGCTACATAGTCCAAAATTTTTAGGAAATAGAGGTTTAAAGTAGAAGCAAATTCAATACAATTTAGCTTCTACTTTGGTGCTATTATTGGAAGAAATTTCCTGTTTCCGCGATGAGAGCGTTAAAGTAGAAGCTAATATTCAACTATATTAAGGCCTCTTTTAACGCTCAAAACCCCCTTTTTATTGATCTTCTAAAGCCTAAACAAAGAAAGAATCTGTTTTTGCGAATAAAACTGAAATTAATATGAATGAAATTATAAAAAAAAATACTAAATAAATATTCAAAATTCAGGCGCTTTTAGAATTCGTTACACTTAATGCACACAAGCTGGAAATAGTCTAAACTTACTAAATAAATTATTATAACGCAAGTGGGGATTCGAACCCACGACATAACGACCTACGCACTTATAATCTAACGCACTAACCACTACGCTACCGACGCTTATGAACTTTATATTTAACTTTCTCAGTGTCCTTATGATACAAATTACGAATAGTTTTTTTAGGACTTTTCAACAAAATTGTTACATATCGCCAATTTCTGAATGTTTACGGAGATTTTTATGTATTTTTCATTTGTTTAAACAATTTATTATTGTCAAGTTACAGGCTGATATTGATTTAAATCATTGAAGCATTTGCATTAAAATCATGATTGAAATAAAAAAAAAACTTTACAATTCTCCGGATGTCTAATACTGCATGTAAAAAATCACAAACCATAAAAAAACCACAAATTTGTGGATAAATCTTAAAAATTTCAATTTTAATATTTTAATCTTTATAAAATTTAAATAATTGGGCTAATATAGATAATCAAAATACCTACGATTTACAAATTTTTGGTATGAAGATAGCAAAAAATAATATCAAATTTTTATATCTTTAGGTCATTATAATTTAAATAAATTCCAAACGTCAATAAACTCATATTCCAATTTTTTCAAACTTTTAAATGTCAATTAATTCAAATTTAAAGACACATTAGTTAATGCAAAATAATTAAATAATATTAATTATTTTTCATATTCACAATAATCCTTTTTTTAAGTCTTACAATATTTGTAATTCTTCTTTAGTTTCTAATTCAGTTTCTTTTTCGAAACTGTTTAAATTTTATCTTATAATTTCTTATTTTTACAAAATTTAAAAATTTTTTCTCCTTTTACTAATGATATTTTTTGTTGTTGTATTTGTCATTTTATTTTATTGATAAATAAATTATAAATAATAAATAATAATTATTATTTATTATTATTTCGTTGAGTTTCATAAGTTTTTTCATATTTTTAAAAATAAATACGCTTATTTTTTTATTAATGCACCTATTCAATTTGTTTTTAAATCTTGAATAGTTTTTGCGAGGTTTTTTGCAAACTTAGTACTTATTCTTTTATAGAATTTTTAGATTTTCTTTATTTTTCTAAATTTATTGTTGGACTTGCTTTTAGTGTAATATTATAAAAATGTTTTTGGTTTAATTTGCCCAAACTTTTTTTTTCTGAAGGATTTTTAATTTTCTTTTCTGGACTTTTTATATACATTTTTTTAATTTTATTTTCATCAATTTTAATTTTTTAAACAAATTATTGCTAGTAATTACTAATTCTTTACAAATACACCTAGGAAGATACAAATTTTTCCTAATTTTACAAATAAATTACTGGGCTCTGGTTAGAAAAATAAAAATTATTGACCATAAATTATTATTTTTATATTTTAAAACAATTTATTATTGTTAATTTATAACATTTAAAAACACCTAGCAAGTAGTAGTTTTTAAATTTGTTTACTTTTTATATTGAAAAAATAAGATATTTATCAAAATTAACAACAATTACCACTCAAAATTGTTTAAACAAATTATTGTTAATAACTGTTATTTTTTTACAAGTGCATCTAGAAAGATACACATTTTCCCTAATTTTACAAATTATTGGGTTTTGGTTATAGATTAAAATTTGTTCCTCTTAAGGGCTAATCAGAGGAACAATAATTGAAGAAAAAGTTAGTTTAACTCCCGTTTTTCTTATATGTTAAATAAAAAAGTATATTTCAATGGAAAAAATGACTGAGTTTCACTTGCAGGTTTAAAGTAGAATCAAAATTTTCATTTCTTTATAACTGGGAATGTGGAGCTGTAAAAGAGCTGCTAATTTTAATGATTGGAAAATTGAAACATGTGTATAGACGTAAAGTAGAAGAAAATATTATTATTAGAAGTAAAGAAGAGGCTAAAAATTAAGAAGTCGTTAAGTAGAAGCTTAAGTTCCTCATGAGCTTCAAAGTAGCTTCAAAATTTCGACTCGGGCTGTTTTTTATACCATTTTTGCTATCAGCCCCTCAGTTTATCCAGAAATATTAGTCTTTGTTGATCCAACACTTTTTGTGTGAGTTAAAATTAGAATAAAGTCTTTTCTTTCTTAGTATTCTTGTCACTTTAAACTACGGATATTTAAATGAATAAAATTTTTCAAAAATGCTAGCTTAATTATTATGTAGTATCTTCTACAAAAGTCATTTAATTGTTTCCTTTTAGACGATTCAACAACAATATTGTAGAAACTGTTGCATACATTCTTACGCTTTGGAATGGAGTAGATTTGAAATTTGGTGAAATGGAAAATCCTAAAGTTCGGTTAAACATAGCTGGTATTGTTTTATTTCAGGTATTTAAAAACACTATTTTATTAGATTTAAATAGGTAAGATGATTTATGTGAGTTAATTAGAAATTTAACAAAAGAACCAAAGTTTGAGAAGTAAGAAGAATTTTTCCCAGACAAGTTTTATTTATGGGAAAAATCAAAAAGTATTAAGTTCTAAATTAATTTTTAATTAATAAAAAAATTAAAATTAACTAAATTAATTAAATTAATGAATGTTTTAAAATGTTTAATTTTCAAAAAATCGTAAATTTTGTGGGGCTAGAGATCCTTTCCTGATGATATTTTAAGTAATTCTACCAAGTGCCGTGACAAAATATTCAATATTTTAGGTAAAAAGTTACGGAAAAATTTTGCCTATACCAGTGACGTCATACTCCATTATAGTGATGCATGTCGAGCAAACGATCTGATCGACTTCACATCTGATCGTCTGCTGTTTGCTCGATTATGATTGAACTGAACAAATTACTTTTTATTTATCTTTTAATAATTAGCATAATTTTTGAAAATATCTTTAAGGAAGAATCATTTCTTTTTTTTACATTTTTTAACTGTTACGTGGGTAATTTCATTGACTTTCGTCTAAGAGATGTTGCTGCCATAAGTGTTTCAAAAATAAATTTGTTTTATAAGTCATTATTAAACTCCATAGAATTCATTTCTAATAAAGATTTTGATAATATTTTCTTTTTCACTCAAACAGCAACGGATATTGCTGAAACATCCGGTGCTGTTCGGGCATTTACAAAATGTTAATTAAAGACGTGAAAGTATAGCGTTTTCAGTTCATATTTCAAACTTTTTTAAATTACTAAATATAGGTTTAAATAAAATTTCGCTAAAAAAGAATGTCAATATACATTTTAAAGATTTGTGTGTGTTAATTTATTTTTTATATAAAGCATAATTATAATAAGAAAAATGGATTTAAGATTGATCTATAAAGACTGTCAATTTTTGTGATATTTAGAAGCATATTTTTTATAAAATTATTATTTAATAAAAAATTTTGATACTTACGAGGTTTGAAATTAATACATTAACTTTTCTTATTTAGAACAATAACTTAAAAAAAATTATGTTCATTATAAAATTAAATTTCAAATTCATGAAAAATGACATCTTTCAACACATCGTATGTCAGTATATATCAACAAACAGAAAGGATTCTTGCTTAACGATATTCTCAAAAGTTGTGCTAATTATTAAAAGGTAAATAAAAAGTTATTTGTTCAATTCAATCATAATCAAGCAAACAGCAGACAATCAGATATGAAGTCGATCAGATCGTTTGCTCGACATGCATCACTACTCCATTACGCCCTTAACATAAATGTTTTATTTAGTAAAAAAATTTAAAAATCTGCGTTCACAGATCTCCGACAAATTTATTTGTAAACATTTAAAAAAAAAATTGAAATCGGTTGAAAATAATATCTAGAAAATCAATTTGAAAACTACTTTTTAATTTTTTCCTACTGTGCAGTGTAAACAATTTGGATAAAAGAATAATAATATTTAAGAACAAAAAGACTTTTTACGTATATCCAGTCATTATTAAGTTTTTTATTATCGAATTTTATATTGTAAAGTTTAGAAAATTAATAATTTCAATCATTTTTTAACTCTGCAATCTTAAAAGTGCAATATTTTTCTTAGGATCAGCCGGTTGCTACAAATCCTCTCAACGTTACTTTTAAAACATTTTATTCAAGTTGAGTCAATTCCTGTATAGTGAGACGAAATTTAGGATACAAACAGATTATGACTTTGCAGTTTTATTCAGCTCAAATCCACTTTTCTTCAAAGGCACATGTGGTATAATTTAGTTTAATGATTTTAATGAAAACAATTTTTAATTAGAAGCTTTACTGTAAAAGAAAGAATCAAATCCTGATATATGAAATGTTCATGCACTGAGAGACAGCTTGTATGATTAAATAATATGACTATATCAAAGTTTAGTATAAAACCGTTTGAATTAAGGGATAACGTAAAAAACTATAAATACTAGGTATATTTGTATCAATATTTGAAATAGGAACATTGGAATTTGATATACGTCAAAAATTTTGAAAGAATGAGAAAAACTAAGAACATTTATTAAAAATAATACAGCAATGTTTTAAAAAAATGTTAAATTGTACCTTTAAAAAAAAATGTGACAAACATCGAAAAATTCAAAAAAATGTTTATGCTAAGCAAAAATGTAAAAATTATGAAAATAAACTGAAATATTAAAAACAATAATAATAAAAAAAGAAAATACAGGAAGTTAAATATAAAGTGAGATAAAAAAACTATAAAATAAATGTGACTTTTCTTTTAAAAAAAAAGTTTCAGAACTTATTTAAAATGACAAAAAAATTATATGAAAAAAAGTATTAAACAAAAAAATTTTAAGACATTAAAAATAGAGTATAATTGAAAAATAATTTAAACATTTTTTTCAAATTATGAAATAATGTCGAATAAATTAATAAATAAATTAATAAATGAATAAATACATCAAAAACGAGTTGAAATATAAAAAAACTCATAAAATTGAACAAAAAATTGTAAGGTAACGGTACCCATTATGAAACACTTTTTAAAACGTCTAAAGTTTGATGTTAAATTTCTCGTAATGAAGATTGGCAATGCTGACAAATGAAGTATAGTTTAAAAGAGTGATCTTTCGGAACTAGATATTAAGTCCTAAAACGGTTATTTATTATGTACAGAATATAATATAAATAAAAATGTTGAACGAAACACATGTATACCTATTATGAAACGTTGGTTGACAACATGTACCACTGTTTCATTTTTGACGTCCCTATTATGAAACAGGGTTTTTAAATCAATAAATAATTTCAATTCTCCTAACTTTTTGGAATAATTGAAATATTAGTTATAAATAATGATGTTCGAAAAACAAATTTTATTTCAGAAGATAATTATTCAACTAATTTTTCAAATGAAACAATAATGTAGAAGTTCTGAAAATATTTGAGGTTATGTTTGCAGTAGTGTTTCATGAGTGTTTCTTAATAGGGATATGTGAAATAAATGTGTACCCCAATATGAAACGCTTCTTTAAAAAAACTTGGTTACTTAATTAAATGTTTAAATACTTTTAAACAATTATAATTGAATTAATAACTATATACATTAGTGATGCCGTTCAAGACAAGAATTTATTGATCTTGGCTTGAGAGGCCCAGTAAATTTCTTGGCTTGATCTTGGTTCTCAAGAGCAAAATCTTGGTTTTGTATTGGCTTGGTTTAGGATTGAAAAATCAAGTCTTGGATTGATCTTAGCTTGCAATTTCAAGATTTCCACACCACAATAGAAGCAGTAAATTTTTTATGATAGCGCCATTGTCCGAAACTACCCAACAACTTCGGGGAATATCCCAGGAACTTTCAGGAATATCCCAGGAACTTTCAGGAATATCCCAGGAACTTTCTCAGGATTGCCCAATAATTTCCCAAGAATTATTTAAAGATTTCCATGAATTCTAACAAATTTCCAAATGATTTCAAGGGGTTTATACGAATTTCCTAGGGATTTCTCCGGAATAACCAAGGGATTCCCACAAATTCCAAAATAATTTCATTGGGATTTCCAATTGTTTCCCAGGGTCTACTACGAATTTCCCAAGAACTTTCAGGAATTTTCAATTAACTTTTAGGAATTTCTTAGGAACTTTTGGAAATTACCCAAGAATTCTCCAGAACTTTCCAGAACTTTCCAGGAGTTTGCCAGTGATTTCACAATGAATCCTAGGAATTTCTCACGAACTTTCAAGAATTCTCCTGTAACTTCTAGGAATTCCCCTGGAATTTTCCAGGTATTTTCTTAAGACTTCAAGGGATTCTAACGAATTCCCCAAAGTTTAAAGAAATTTTATAGGGATTTCGTTGGGATGACCAAGAATTTCCTAAGGACTAACAGGGGTTTCCCAAAAATACACTAAACACCAAGAACTTCCAGAGATTTTTAACTAAGTTTCGGGAATTTCTTATAATCTTTCAAGGATTTAATAGGGACTCTCAGGAATTTTCCAAGATTCCCAGGTATTTATCAGTAATTTTCTAGGGATTCTCAGGGATTTCTAGGAATACGCCAAATATTTCAAAGGGATTTCTTCAAATTTCCAAAAGATACCCTTGCATTTTCAAAAGACTTCAAGGGATTTCCCTGGAACTTTCAGGGATATCCCAGGAATTTTCCCAGGATTACCCAGATAATTCCCAAGAATTAGCTAAAGGTTTTCATGAATTCTATCGAATTTTCAAAGGATTTCAAGGAATTTATACGAATTTCCATGGAATTTCTCAGGAAGAGCCCAGGGATTACCAGAAATTTTACAGGGATTTTTTAGGGATTTTTATTTATTTCTTAAAGTCAATCATGTATTTTCCAAGAACTTCCAGGGATTTTCAAGTAACTTTCAGGAATTTCTTAAGAACTTTTAAAACTTTCCCAGGAATTTTCCAAATCATTTCATGGGTTGTCAGAAATTTCACAATGATTCTCAGGAATATTTCAAAAATTTCAAGGGATTTCCAGAAATTTCCTAGGTATTTCCTTGAAACTTCAAGGAATTTCAACTAATTCCCTAAAAGTTCAAAGAAAGTTTACTGGGATTTCGTAGAGATGACCGAGAATTTCCCAAAGACTAACAGAGATTTTCCAGGAAAACTCCAAGCACTTCCAGAGATTTCAAGGTAACTTTCGGGACTTTGTTATGATCTTTCAGGGATTTCCCAGGAACTCTCAGAAGTTTTTCAAAAATCCTTAGGGATTTACCAGTAATTTGCTAGGAATTCTCTGGAATTTCCAGGAATGTTTTAGGGTTTTCACAGGGACTCCTACAAATTTTCAAAGACGCATATCCCATGGACTTCAATAAATTTTCCAGGAACTTTCAGGAATATCCCAGGAATTCCCAGAAATTTAACTATTTTCTTTTCCAGGGATCTCCCATTAACCTTTAGGAACTTCTTAGGAACTCTTAAAAATTTCCCAGAAATTATAAAGTAATGTTCAGGGATTTCCAGGATTTTCCCAAGAACTTTCAGGGATATCCCTAAAACTTTTAAGAGATTTTCCAGAAATTTTCAGGGATTTTGTAGGAACTTCCAGAAATTGACTATGAATTTTACAGAGATTTACAAGAGATTCCCAGATATTTCCTGGAAATTTCCAAGGAATTTTTAGGAATTTTATAGAGACTCTCAGAGATTGACTAGGAATTTCCCAGTGATTTAACAGGGATACCCAGAAATTCCCCATGGACTTCGAGGAATTTTTCAGGAACATTCAGGAATTTTTCAGGAATTCATACTCTCTAAATTTCTTAGAGTGAATATTTCACTCTAATTTAGGAGTGAGATGTACATTCACTCCAGATAGAGTGAAAGTTCACTCTAAAAGAGTGAAATCGCTCACTCTAATGGAAAGAGTGCAGAAATTCACTCCAGTGGTTGGAGTGAATATTCACTCCAAGACTTAGAGTGAAACTTTCACTCTGTTTTGAGTGAACGTAAGCACGTATAACTTATAACGGCAGTTCGTAAGTTTTGTACCAACGAGCGTATAGCATAGTGGTTAGAGCGTTGGGCTTTAGGCCTGGGGGTCGCACGTTCGAGACCCCTCAGCGTCAAATATTTTAATTATATAAGTTTAGCGTTAGTATTAAGTTGTATGTTTTATTTGTAAATATAATATAATAAAATGTTATAAAATAATATAAATAACAAATATCCTTGAGACTAATAAATACGAAAATACCACAGTACTGACAGAAAGTTATTCAAGAGATTCAATATTTATTTTTATTTATTATTTTTATTTTTCAAAAATAAGATATTATTCCTTTAAAGTTATGTTATGCAAATTTCCAAAAGCTTTAATTTACCCAATCTAAAATTGGAGTGGGAAATTTGATCTAAGAGGAATGAGCCGCCATTTTAAATCAGCTGAAAAATTCACTCTAATTAGAGTGAACTCGTCACTCTATCTATAGAGTGAATAAATTCGCTCTTTCAATGAGTGAACATTCACTCCATATGGAGTGGCTCAATTTTCACTCTTGCCTGGAGTGAAATCTCACTATTTAAGAGTGAGGTTTCACTCTAAGAAATTTAGAGAGTAGAAATTTTATAATGTTCACTGCCAGGGATTTCCAATAACATTCAGGAATTTTTAGGGAATTCCCAGAAATTTTCAGGGATTTCGTAGGAATTTCCAGAGATTGACCAGGAATTTTACATTGATTTACAAGGGGTTCCTAGAAATTTCCCAGGAATTTTCAGGGATTTCGTAGGGACTCTCAGAGATTAACCAGGAACTTCCCAATGATTTAACATGGATACCCAGAAATTTCCCACGGACTTCTAGGAATTTTCTAAAAACTCTCAGTAAGATATCTGGAATTATTAGAAATTTTAGAATGTTCACTGACAGGAATTTCCAATAACTTTCAGGAATTTTGAGGATTTTTTGAAAATTTCCCAGAAATTTTCAAGAACTTTCCAGGGAATTTCAGGAAATTTCCAGTTTGTTTACAATTATTCGTACGAATTTCTTAAATACTTCCAGGGATATTCCTTGAATTTTTATAGTTTCCCCAAGATTTTCCAGGGATTTCGTAGGGACTCCTAGAGATGGACCAGGAATTTCCAAGGGCTTCTTAGGGATTTCCAGGAATGTCCCAGGGATTTCACAGAGATTCCTACAAATTTCCAAAAGATACCCACGTATTTCCCAAGGACTTTAAGGAATTTCCCAGGAATTTTCAGGGCTTTCATATGGACTTCCAGAAATTAACTAGGAATTTCCCATGACTTCGAGGAGTTTTCCAGAAACTGTCAGGAATATTCTAGGGAATCCCAGAAAGTTTACAATTTCCACTTCCAGGAATATCCCTTGAACTTTGAGAGATTTACAAGGATTTTCAGGGATTTCCCAGGGACATCCAGGGATTGACCATGAATTTCACAGTTACGTACAAGGGAATCCCAGAAATTTTCCAGGGATTTTCGAGGAATGTCTCAAGAACTTCCAGTGACTTTCGGAAATTTCCCATTTATTTACTAGGGATACCTAGAAATTTTCTGGAGATTCTTAAGTATTAATCCAGTTTCGTAATGATTAGAATTTAAAGTTATTTTCCAGGAATTTTCAGAAATTTGTAAGGGACTCCCAGAGATTCAACGGGAATTTCCTAGTTATTTACCAGAGACGCCCAAGAAATCTCAGGGATTGCTCAGGAATTTCCCAAAAACTTCCAGAAATTTCCCAGGAACTTTCAGGAATATCCCGAAACTTCAAAGGATTTTCCAGGATCACCGAAGGATTTGACAGGAATTTTCCCGTAATTTCAGAGGTTTCCTAAGAGTTTCCCAGAAATTTCCAGGGATTCTAACTAATTTCCTGAGATTCCAAAGAATTTCCAGGAATTTTCAGATATTCCTAGGGATATCTAGCACTTTCTCAGTTGTTTGATAATGAATCCCAGGAATTTCCCCAGAACCCATTTCTCAGGATCTATTGAAAATTTTCCAGAAATTGTCAGAACTGACCTGAAATTTCTTAAGGGTTTCCCAGGGATTCCCACGAATTCCCTAGAGATGTTTAAGATCCCTAGGATTTTTAAATTTAAGAATTTCCTAGAGATTTTCCAGGAATTTCCCTAGTAATTCCCTAGGGAACCTGAAACCGCAAATATGCACTGCCATTGGCTGAGAACGACGGACGAACGCCAAAGTCTCTTTATAAGGATTTCGGCCCTGGGACAGGACCTAAAAAAGAACCTAAAAAAGCAGTCAAACTTTCATGTAATTCAATTGGATATCGTTCTGTAATTTTACTTCCCTGGTCAAAAAAAGAAAAATGTTAAAGAACATTTTTAAAGAAGGCTACTTTTAATAAGAAGGGTGATCTTAGATGAAATTTTAAATAAGATGGAAGCAGAATCGATAATTAGTCTCACGTAGAAACGTGACATTTACGAGTATAAAATGCTTTGCAGGCTTTGCACGGATTGTGCAAGGGATGCAAAAGTCGATAATATATTGCCGATCGGCAGCTGCCTTTGGACTACCAATAAGTAGAGCAAGCACGTGTTACGATGTGGAAAATGTTTTTTATACAACGTAATCAATTTACATAAAAATATGAATATACAAGCATCTATATTTATTTGTATATTTTTTAAATCCTTTCATATCCCATCATCATATTTTTAAACTAGTATAGTGGAGCTTTTATGGTTGATGAATCAAAGTGTATGAGTTAGAAATTATTAAAGAGTTTGAATATAATGTTCCAGAAATGATAAATATTTCAAAATTATATTATCTTATTATCCTCATCATAAAATTCGTGTATGTATTCTGCATACGTAACGTTTTGGGATTTTAATATTCCATTGTAAAAATGTAAAATATAAAACTTTAAATGGCACGTGTCATTTACTGAAATAAGCAATTAGATTAAATTGTTATTCGACATTTTAAAGATTTCGTTTCAATTAATAAAGCTAGGCACAAATTGAAAAAAAAAATTATTTACACCTATACATTTTAAGCAATTTATTAAAAAATTGAATTAATTGCAAATAATAGTAAAAACTTGAATCTAGTTCAGAAGAAGACTCGCGTGCATTTTGAGAATATCTTTTTAAGAATAAGAAGTTTGCACTTTACTAAAAAAACATTGATCATATTTTATGTTTTATCACGTACCAAGCTATTGCCATACAGTAGGTAACACAGTGCATAGTTTGTGTGGTACATAGAAGCTAGTGTGGGTAGGATATAGCTATATTGGCCATTGGTTGTTGCAGCAATGGCCTATTTTGCTCGAGAGAACGACCCATTTCATGCGAAAAGGGTCGTTGCATGGCAGTCCTCCTTCCAAGAGGCCAAGAGGTGTAAGCGTTCTTCCCTTTTACTCCTGACTTCCTACGGGACAAAAGCAACTCGCTCCTTATTCTCCTTCAGGATAATCGTGCTTTACAATAATTTATCTTAATCTTAACGAACTACTGATATCACTTCTGATTCTCTTTTTAAAGCTGTTGAACATTTTAGATTTTTGTGACTTAACTACTTCGATCATTATGATATGTTACATTACATGTTTCTGTATAAATCTTTAATAAACTTTTCGTTCTCTAAAATTTTTATGATACGTGACAACGTGACATTTATTGAAATTATACACTGGAAAAATAAGGTTCTAACCAAGTGGTAGTAATAGCTCGATTAAAGGGATTCGGATCATAATAAACACGATACCTTCTCTCACATTCGGAGAATATATCTATACTTGAACAAAAAAGTTAAAAAATAGTATAACATTGTTTTTTCTACAACAAAAAGAACGATTTGTAAGGTGTACTGTAGCTTTGAAAAAGTTTCTAGGGAAAAGTGTTGGTCAAAAATTAAAAAACAAACATTTTTTTTGCATTTTTCTTGTCAAAAATAAAATTATAAAAATAATGAGTAATTTTATTTGAAAGTTTAGGAAATTCTACACAAAAAAGCACCCATAAGATTTTTAAATCCATTCATCCGGTTAAAAGTTATTGGCAGTTGAAAATAACGCTGCAATAAAATTAAGCCCCCGATAACATGGCAACCACGCATTACACAGACCTAAGAAGCTACTTAAAATTTTTGTTTTTTGACTACATATCATTGACCAAAACATTAGGCACCTTCTTTTAGGGTGGCTTTTTGCTTAGAGAATGCCTCATATAGATTAATAACTAAAATCATATTTACTACAAATATTTATAATTAAAGAGTTTTATTCACCTGAAACGTCTAAAATTTATACAATTTAAGGTTATTTATAATCATATAAGTAACTGTAGAATGAACCTAACCTACTGATTAGAAATAGCCTGATGGTATTAAGTTAAAAAAGGCGAGAATTAATGTCTATTGAATAAAATAATTAAAAATTAAAGAATGGAATTTGAAAATGAAAAAACTAATTGAGAAGTAGAGAAGATAAGTTATTAAAAATTGAAGATTGAAGAATTTATTAAAATTTTACGTAAAAAGTTGATAATTGAAAAGAAAATTCGAAATACGAGTAGATTAATAGACAACAGAAAAAAATAATAAATAAAAATAAACAAGAAATATTACAATTTAAGGAAATAATTGCAAATTGAATAATTAAAGAAAATTATAGATATAATTGTAAATTGAACGACTTTATTGAAAATAGAAAAAAATAATAGAATTATTTCAAAAATCGACAAATGGAATTGAAATTAGAAGAAAGTAATTGGAAATTGAAGAAATAAAGTGAAGATAAAAGAATTAAATTCAAATTGTAAAAAAATAATAAATAATAATAATAATAATAAATTACAAAAAATTTACAAAATGACAAAAATAATTAAATATTTAAGAAAATAATTAAGTTTTGAGAAAAATAATTTACAATTGAAAATAAAATTCGAAAACTGTTGAAAATATTCGAGGATAGAACTAAATATTTAAAAATGTTAAGAATAATGATAAAATGTTAAAATAATAAACATAATAATAAATGAAAATTTGCAAAAATTGTAGGAAATAATTGAAAATTGAAGAAATATAATTAATAATAATTAATTAATAATAATAATCGCAAACTTTATTCCTTCATTTTGTCCACACCTAAAGTTTGGCACTGTAGATGTTTTTTTGCTTTAAATCAATAACTTTTGAAAAAATGTATTTTTATATTAATTGTATGATCTTTATTTTTTCTATTTAATTATTAATCCTCCTAAATTAAAAATTTAAATTAATTGAAAAATTTATTTTTTATGTGCAATAATAATGTATTAAAATATAAACGTGAATTATTTAAAACTACTTTACCGATTTCAATAAACATTCAATACACTTTTAACATAATATGAGAATTAATTAAAGTTTTATAATACCTACATATTATAATTTACATGAATGATTTATAGAATAATATTTCGAGCTTTTAATAACTTTTAAAAAATACAACATAAATAAGAATAGAAAATGAAATATCAGGAATTATATTATAGATTTTTAATTTAGGGTCAATTTTAATTTTAATCAGTTCAATTAGATAAAAAAACAAAAGATTGACAGAAATAGTTTTCTCTATATTACAGATATGCCAAGCTCATCAGGCTAAAAATTCATTAAAATCAATATTAAAAATCCCAAAATTTTTACAAAAAAAAACACTGATCACAAAAATTAGCTACTTAAAATAACTACATAAAATTTAAATAACTTGAAATATAAAATAATAATAATAGGAAAGTAAATTTATGTTTTTTAGTAGACCAAAACTTTGACAAATTACAATTATTTAATTGAATTGATTTAAAAATTCCTTAAACGTTTATGCACAAAGTTTAAATTTATTGATATTTTTGGTTGTTGGTAATTAAGTTTTTAAAATATTTTAAATAACTCTGTATTAATATAAGTCTAAATCAAAAAAAGAATCAAAAAAAGAATTTAAAAATTAGAATCGATAATTTTAAATATTAATTGATTGAAGTTTGAATTTAATTTAAGTTTGAATTGATATGAAACTAATAGTTTTTTCATTTTCAAATGATTTTAAGTTCCAATGATTCTAATGTACATTGATACAGATTTTAGTCTTTAATAGCGGAAATTATAATCATAAAATTTGGATTGATTAAAATTTTGATACAATGCAAATTTTATATAATTATTTGATGTTTTTATATATAAACTTAATGTACATAATTTAAAGTTTACAATTGAATTGATATTTGAATCATTAAAATCTTTAAATAGTTGAAAATTATAATTATTCTATTATTTCTTAATAAACTTAGAAACAATTTAAATTCGTATTAATGAATTCAAGTTTAACATTTTTTACATATTTTATTTGGTAACAGGCAAAAGATTGAAATAATTTGTGTTACCGCTATTAAGAAATAAAATGAAAATGATTTGTAAATCTTGAAACTTTGGATATATTGCAATTTTGATTAATTAAAGTTTAAAATAATTTAAATTTATTAAAGTTGGCAAGTTTTTATTTCCGAAAAATTAAAATTTTTTTTAATCTAAATAAGATCACAGCTTATTTTTTATATTTAAATTATAGAAAACAATGAAAAATATAATTCTCGCGCGCTTCAGCGTGCGTATTTTTTGCTAGTAGGTGAAAATGAACCAAATTCGTATTGTAGTTTTTTGTCACTGAAGCATCGTGTAGAAATTTTTCCATTATTCCATAAAGAACTCTTAACAGAATTTTTAAACTATTTTTACCGATTATGGTTTTAATATTCTGTTTTTTTAAAACTGTTTCAGTTTGCAGAAATTTTTTAAGATTTTCTTAATAAAATAGCTTTTGTAAAATATAAAGATACCTTAGGTAAAAGATAAAAATGAACCAAATTCTTCTTGTAGTTTTCTGTCACTGATGCACCTTGTACAAATTTGCCCATTATTCCATAAAGAACTCTTAAGAATCATAAGCTAGCTTGTATAACCAGCCTCTATAAGATTAAAAATTAACTGTTAATAACTCTGGTCGTCGTAGGATTGTTTTGATACATAATATTGGATGTGAGTCCCGTTCTTACAAGAGTGCCAAGACTAGAAAACAGTGCCGTCGGCTGTTGTTTACAACTTTTCAAAACACGGTTGGCGGGTAGCGGACAACGTGACTCAGCGTTGCGCGTCAGCGCCACCACTGCCAATGATCGACGTTTTCGGTTGATCGCCAGTAGACAGTACATTTTAAAATGGCCATGCAACGTGGCCAGCTGACTCTAACTTTTGTAATTCTTTCGAATTCATTTAAATAAATATGTTAACTAAGGAATATAATTAAACCCTTCCTTAGTTTGGCATTTTTTTATTTGCATAGTTCATTCAGTTTCAAATTAGTTCAATTAAAATTTAAGCATAAAATAATGAAAATGCATCGTAGTATTTATCATTATTAAAATATTCTTGGCATTTAGAAAAAAAAAGAAAAGATTTTCACGAGATGGAAAATACACACAACATACATGTTCGGATTCAAGAATTGCAGTAATATGCAACATCTATAGGTCGACAGATATATGTTCGTTGGCATGAGCTCGTATATAGCTGCGACTCGCCACAGTTTATGTGCAACATTATCCCAACATTACCTGCCACCTCTGTCTCCCCTTTTCCCCCTTTAACCACGAAACCCGTGCTCGGAAAACCTACCCTCCGAGCAGAACTGCTTGTTTACCAGCACACCAGCGAATGATTAATTGCCTCTGTCAGCTAGCCAACACGCAACCTCTGGACGGTTAATTAATCAGATATCCACGAAATTAGCAACGGCGCACTTTGATCAAAACTAGACTAGCAAATGCAAAAGCTCATGTAGACGCTTACACGACGTGAGAGTAATTAATTATCGTGTCAGATTTACATGTTGTATGGTACATGAAAACATTTTACATTTGGTTTTGAAATTCTTCATATCTGACAGCCTTTTGCACATAAATTTTCTTTTTCAACAGATTTTATCTTGTCTTTATATAATGAAATACTTGAAATAATCAGAATTAATTTTATTGTTTGAATAATGGATCGTGTTATTAATTTAATTACATTTATACTATTTCTTATGGTCATTTTTTTCTGTCATATTTTTCGCTTCTGTAAAATTACCAACATGAGGAGAGACAAAAATATTTGGAAATTAACATCCCACTATTAATAAGGCTTGCTCATATCCACCTGGTATGATTTCTTTCATTATGATCAAAATCTTTAGTCAATCTGCATTTCAGTATAGGTAATAAATGCAAGTAAAACATTTAATATCTTAAATATTAAAACAAAATATCTGCTACTCTATATTTAAATGCACCACACAAAAAATACATTTTATTTATACATTGATACTTTATAATCATCGAAAGTAATTAAAAATTGAACACAAAATCTATTTTTAAAAAGTGAGATACAATTCCTCGAGAAGCAACGACTTTGTCCATAAATTTCTGTGAGAAAGTTACAATGCTGAAAATCTTTGGGTATAACAAAGTTGTTCTACATGTTCTGAAGCAGTTTATCATAAAGGTCCAGACTTGCATGTGAGTGGAAGTTATATCTAAAAGGTTATTAAATTTAAGTTAAGTAGATTTTATGATTCTTGAAGTTTACTATGAAATGAATAGGTTTATAAAGAGATGTTGAAAATCAATAAGACATTTAATTATGTATTTTAGAATTCTTTCCAGCATTAAAAACATATCAGCAATCATTTAGTATTTATAAAATTTAAATCTCAATGTTGACTGATTTTAATATCATATTTCTCATGATCATTTTCTTCTGTCACCTTTATCACTTCTGTAAAAATCATTCAAGCAAGTAAAAGAATCAATGTATAAAACTGGCACGAAAGGAGCCAAAAATATTTTAAAATTAACATCCCACTACAATAGTAAGACTTGATCATACCCACCTCGTATAATGTCTTTCATTATGAGTAAAAACTTTAGACAATTTGCATTTAAACATAGGTAATAAAATCATGTAAGACATTTAATTAGAAAGGATTTGTATTGGCTTTAGGGTCCATGAAAAAATCTTTATTCTGAATCTTTATTTCAGATATTTCGGCGTCGCGTGTGTACCGTCATCAGTGAATTACGAAGACGAGGAAGGAATTGTGTATGCAGCTGGAATAGATATGTAAGTAAAATTCACTTTTTTACGATTTTTCACGAATAAAAACTTTGAACTGATTTTTCTCCGAACCACGTTTTTTCGCATGGATGACACTCTCATTTCAAAACTATTGCACTTATCGATATGAACCAAACGGTATTTTACTCTTTAGATGTCTGGCTATGGCCTCAAGCAGAACCAGAAATATTCATTATTATTTAAAAAAATTATAAACAATTAAAAGTGGAAAAAAAGTTAAAAAAATTTAAAAGTCCGCCATTTTTTTTTTTCATTGAAAATGTTTCATTCTGCTTGAGGCCATAGCCAATTCGATACAGAACATGAAACCGTTTTGTTTTTTGCTTACAGATAATTCTTTTCTAAGAAATTATGTCATCCATCTACGAAGTAGATAACTTTCAACAGCTATTTTCAAGACCGCCATTTTGAAAAAAAAAATCCAAGTAACTTCATGTATGTACTATCATATGTAAAAAATTTATTACTTAACATTTTTTGTATTATAAATAAAATGTATTGAAAAAATCACGTTTTTCAGAGTAAACTGGCCTTAATATAAAATTAATACCTAAAGTACTAAAAAAATTTTCTATTTAAATACATAGTACAAAAAATATATTTCCTTCTGTAAAAAAGAATGTATAAAAAAGTTGAAAGCATCTGAGATACATCCAAGTGATACAAGATACCCTAAATCTTAAAAAAACACCCTTCATTCAAAAAACAGCAACATTTCCATTTTTTATTCTTATATCCCACTTTAGATTCTTTCCTAAAATCTTATTCGAAAACATGATACTTTCGAGACACCCAATGCAGAGATGGTTCCTGTATAGCTTTAGAGGTAGTTTCGCGGAGGATGAATATGGGGGAAGTTGGCGCGATTCGATGCTAGCTCAGAGGAGTGGGATGTCGGAGGTGTGCGGTTAGGAAGGTGTGGGTGCGTGTACATGCATAGAGTCCTTTCTTTGTGTGACATAATAGAGGCCAGCGACGGCAGTAGAGACGGCAGTTGAGGCGCATGAGCACCACTTTTATTGATTCTGTAACTGCCGCCATGATACTGCCGAGCGACTTTGGGTGGGGGCACTCGGGGGTGGGAAACGAGATGGGGATGAGGCTGATGGGGTGGAAACTCTGCGGAGATAAAAAGGAACGAGGGTTGGTGCCGAGCGAGTTCGCCTGGAGTGAGAGCTTGATGAGGAGGGAAGAGAGGACTGCCAAGCGTATCAACATATCTTATTACAAATAAAAATACACCACTAGTATGAATAAATTTATGACTTTGCAGCCTCCGTAAATACAGAAACCACATCCTCCAATTTCACCTCACAGACTCACAAACTACATCCGCTTTCATCATCAAGCCTTTTATGCTCATCATTATTGCACTCCATGCTGCAATGAATTTCATTTTTTTTTTTTTAATTGATGACTCATTTTTTTCTTTTTTTATTTCGTGTTTAATAAATTTGTAATTGCCTTTTTATCGATTTCATAAATTATTCATAAATTCGGGAAGGGGGTCCAAGTTCGTGTACAAACGTGTGAAGTGATTTATGGGTGAAGCATTACTTAAAATGGTTAATTTTATCTTAAGCAGCACCATCTGCATTATTAATCTGCAGTGTTGTTGAATTGTTATTGACTGTTATAAACATTAGATTTTTGCGAATATTTGAAAAAAAAATTATCGTTAGTGTTAATTGCTCTTTTCGTAGCCTTAATAAGTGTGTCAATATTTATGTTGAATTGGATTAAATTGAATTTCGATTATTTTGTTCTGAAATTGTCATCGTCATAGTAAGTAGAATCGGGAAAAATGTTTTATACCTGTAACCTATATCTATGCGAGAGGGCAAAACGCTTTATTTCTCAAGCAATTTTGATTGAAAACAGATTTATAATTCGGTATGAAATTTCCAACGATGAGAGCAGTGGGATCCTAACTAACTTGAACTATTTCTACAAATTTTTATTTACAATTTGTGAATTGATGTTTAATGCAAAAGATAATGTATTCTCAATCTTTTTTTAAAACTTTATTTAACAAACAATTCTTTTTTAAGGAACACACTTTTCCAACAGAAACATCTGGCCCATTTGATGTTGTTTATATTTTAATTAAAATTTCCAGAAGTATATTGTTTAATTTATTTTCTATTCTGAATTACAAGACAACGAATTTTAAAAAATTAAATTTCTTGGAGAATCAATCAAGGAAATACAGTCAACTCTCGATAAAACAAACTCAAAGGGAGACCAAGAAAACCTTGAGTTATCAAATGTTAATAATTTTAGGGTCTTTCATGAATAAATTGTATCACTTTTTTAATTGTATGGGAATTTTAAGATATGTACATATTTAATATCTTCACGTCAGATTTAAAATTATATATTTAAAAAAAAATAATTGGTCAAAGTTGTTTGCTTCTTCTTCTGCAAAGATTCTTTCTCTATAAAAAAAAAATCACGAATATCTGAAATATGCTGCTTATACTTTATCCATTCAATTAGAATAGTGTCTGCCTCATTTTCTTCTACTTCGATATTTGAAATGTCTACTGTAAATTCTGTAAAATAAGATTAAAATTGTAGGTTTCTGGGAGATATGATTATGTAAGAAAACAAGAGTGTGGGATTAAACAAAGTCTGACTTTTTAATTTAGCTTACCATTTTAAAATTCTGCATGACTGAAACAATTAGCAATGGCAAATTGTGAGACAGCTCTCCAGGACAAATAGTATGAATAACAGAAATTTGACTTATCGAGAGATTATCCTACAGTCGGGACCGGATACAAACTTTAACTTATCGAAAAGTTTGAGTTATCAAAATTTGAGTTATCGCGCTTTATCTTATCGAGAGTTGACTGTAACAATCTATTATCTATTTTTCTCAAACCAAAACCTCATTATAATTTTTGGCTTCTCAACGCCTTTTCGGCATTATTCTACAGAAAGGTCGAAAGTTTCAAAATCCGAGACTTTACCTGTACTTCTCAGATGCGCTAGACAATAATTGTTGCCTGAAATCTATCGAAAATTTAAGATTTGACCTTCGATAAATGCCACTAGCTAGCTTTTGCGATGCAGAGAGGGGTGTGAATCGACGAACGAACGAATTCCCCGAAAATCTGCCATGCTTCCTGGAACTCTTTGTGCCCTCTTAAGGGAAGTTAATACTCGGGTAATACTCAAGTAAAAATTAATAAAGATCGTATTTATTCTTGGCAAATAATAGAGCTCGCAATAACATAAATAATAATTTCAATAATTAACAAAATTATGAAATCCTCAGAGGAAGGTGACTTTAATACTCAAATAACCGATGCCCAGCCCGAGATGGCTTTTGAAAGACAAAAAGTATTTTCAATTATACAATTCTGATTAGACAAAATTCCGACTTGCATCGGGTAGAAGCACATGGCGATTTCAAATTAATTATCCACACATGATACAAAAACAATAGCGAGCCGCTTACCAAGAAAACGAAGACTCGTCGTGACAATCACCACTAATTCTCAGAATATACTTTTTAAATAATACTTTTCTTAAAGTCCATCATCAGGGCGGTTAAAACAATTATAAAATACGTGAACTTAATTTCACAACCATTCAAGTCGAAGGCAAAACCAAGAAAGAAGATGGTGGCGATAATTCGGGGGCTCCTCTTGTGCCATCCCCTTTCACCTGTTAGTCATCCTTCTTTCTTATCGGTAACTTGTATTCTTAATCGATGTCAAAACCATCAGATGTCCCTTGCTGTGCGAATTTAGCCCAAACTTACTCTTCGAGAGATTTTCGTAAAGCGGAAATCTCATCCGCTAAATGCCCTCGGCTGCGCTCCCGACGAGCACTGACGTAACGCTAGCAACCTTACTTGGAACGCCTTCTCAGGCATTGGACGGCATAGTTTAATAAAAAAAACAAAATAAACATTTTCAGAAACTGATTTTCTAACGAAAACGAGCCCGGAAGAGCATGGAAATTTAAATGATTCGCCCACCTCTCAGAGAGGAGCAAATAACAACAATAAGTTATATCCAAAATACTAAGCTTTTGCTCCCTGGTTGCGCGAATCCACGACGGGCTCCTTCGAGAGTTAGTAAGATGACAAGTAACGTGTCAGAATCAATTTGCCACGTTTTAAAGTAAATAAAACATTAGTTACCTAAATGAAAAAACAAAGCAATAATGTATACAAAAGTGTCTCAGCAGATAAAACGAATTTAATAGTATATACAATTCCCGTACTTTATCGAAATTGGGTCTTCTGATTCACAAGGTAGAATCGTGGAGTTACGATAATTATCTATTCAGCACATTGGGCACGGTTATGAAACGAAAGCAGTGGTTGGATATTGATGCGGATATGAATAAAAGTGTGTGTAGTAGATAAGCAGGAGAAATAAAAAGAAAATGAAGTTAAACAGAGATGTGGAATCTGTGGAATTATTATGGCATTTGTCAGTTACGAGTCGATGGGTCGGCTTAGTTTTGCGCGGGTGTGATAGCGATAGGAAAAGGGGGTAGACAGCAATGCGTGGAGATAATTAAGCCGCTTGATCTATGGTCGTTTCGCGAGTTCGCTCGTTATCTCCTCAGTGCTCGCCCCTGGTATTTAGTTCAGTTTCGGATATACGCAGAATCCAGAGAGACTATGGACCACGTCCCATACCCCTGGGTCGAGAGCTCAGAGCCCAGAGGTCGACGTTCAGTGGTCCAGCATTTTCGTCTCCATCCCCTGTGAATCCTCTCTCATTCTCTTGTCCTCTTTCTCTGACATTTTGTCTCTCTTTCTTCGTTTCCCGGCTCTCTCTCTCTTTCCTGTCTGCCTGAGTCTCTCTTTCTCTTTTACACACACACACACACACACAATTGTCTTTCTCTCTTGGTTCACTATCCTCTTTCCCTCCTCACCACTCCCCCTCTGGACTGCTTTATTGTCTGGAGCTGCTCCATCGAGGGTGCATCCCATTCCCGGCTTTAATTGAGACATAAATAAGGTTTGTTTGGCTTTGCCATCCGACCAGCTATCCCTGGGAATTGGGATTGAGGCTTTACCGATACAACTCGTTCTGCATAATGGGAACGTTAAATCCTGGCTGAAAAAAAACTGTTTTTTCTAGTCGAAACCGTCGCCGGAGGTACTGAACATGTTCCTGTCTTGTGTAAACGATGGTATGGAATTCCAGAATGAGAGGGGTTAATCTATGCATTGCTACTGCTTTCATTTTTGTTAATTAAATTTTGAGACATTTTATGGATGGGAGGAATAGTAAATTGAGTCCGGAGATTCATTTTCAAGTGGTATTCGTCCCTCGTGTCTGATGAGGCTGTAGATCAGAAATTTTCAGAAGGACTTTATTCCTGGCTCTGGAGTTCAATCTGGATGAGATATTGAGGAGATTGGGTAAAGTTATAACGAGCAGAGTTAACAAAAGGGTGAAAGAGGGATAACTAAACCGGTCAGAGTTAAGAGTAGGCGTGTGGAACGTAGGCGAAGGGAGTTTGTTGAAGTTAAAGTAATATCGAGATTGGGAGGATGGTGATAGTGAGATCGTAATTTTGACCGGGCAGGTATCTCCAGAGACTTATGAAGTTCCTTTGTACGCTGGCGGCAGCAGTTTTACCTCGTACAAGTTAATCCCACGAGTCGTTGGTACGTAACAACACGTAGCACCTCCTTCACATTGAAAATGGGTTGTATATTTCATGGACAGACCACTTCTTTCTCCGCGCTTCTTCATTTTTGATTTGAATAATATTCTTGTTGTATGGCAGATTTGTGTTTCATTTTTAAACAGGCGTTGCGGAGGTTTTTAAAAATTCAAACAATACTTTAGCAGATGTAACCTGTTCCACGTGATATTTGTTCAATTATGTGCTGAGGCGAAAATCCTCTCCTAAATAATGTTTTTAAAATCGCGTCAAGGAAAGTTGTAGGGAACCTTGCTTACAATTTGCGAATTCAATCTTGTTGATTGAGGAATAATAATTGTGTGAGTATCAGATAACTAAGTTTGATTTTAAAAACCATTTATGTCAAATTCTAACTTATACATTTTTTTTTCGACGGATCGAAATCCATGATCTAGAATGACAATTATTATCTAAGTTCGATCGATAATTATATAATTCTAGAATTTGTTTAGTAACAGAAGAGGCAAAAATAATTCAAGGGTGTTTATTATTGATTCTTTGAAACATTCCGTAAAGGTTTTTGATAAGAATTGGAATCTCGATTAGAATTAATTTTAAAAAGATGTTGCAAATTTGTAATAAGAATCCTTGAACTTGTTTTGGTAGTGAACATTTTTCAAATTCGCTGATAACAATTCTTTCAAAGTCTTTTTAGAAATACCCAGGAATAACTCCCGTACCCTCAATTTCTGAAGAAATTCCAGAATTATTCTAGTATTAAAATTGAACTGAAAAACAAAAGTTATCATTTTTTATGGAACTGTACTGTAAGTTTAATACTATTGTTAATTTCTTTTTAGAATTATATCTTCTCGTTTCTTCGATATTAGCATCAAAATCCTATTTAAAAAAATTTTTATTTCACAAACTAGATTATGAAAATCATCTTATGCTCACTATTTGCAATGATAAGAGATGCATTTTTTAAATTTTAAGATTCAACAATTGAATATTTTAGAATGTGTCTCGTTTAAGCACTTCAATTAAATTAGATACAGATATTTTAAATAATTTTGTGAACAGATTATTTCTGTTTCTAGAGATATTGTTGTTCTTAATATATTGAAGAATTCTGTAAATATACAATATTCACTTCTGAGAATGCAAAATGCATAGGAAAAAAAGACTTTTTCGTAAAAATGGTATATAACCCTTAAAAATCAATATTTTTCAATCAACCAACTCTGTTTCTCTTCAGAAGACTTCAAACAATAATGCCGAATTGTTTAATTAACTATTTTTTAATATTACCTATTTTTTATAGGGCCCCAAAAAACCCCATAAATTAAAAATTACGAAAAAATTGTTAAAAAATATTTTTTACTATTTTTAGGAAACTTTTTTTCTAGATTTTAAATAAATAACATGAATATTGATTTTTAAGCATTATTCCATGTAATTTATAATTTGTTTAAACAAATTATTATTGTTTATTTACAACTTTTTATCAAATTGAGCTAGAGAGTTGCAACTTTTTCTTAATTTTGCCACTTGTCTAGGCCACTGGAGCCAAATAGGAACAAACAAGTTTAAATAATAATTTCAAAAATTGTTTAAACAAATTATATTGTTTATTATCAACTTTTTATTAATAAGAGCTATAGAGATGCAACTTTTTCTTAGTTTTGCAACTTTTCAAGCTTAATGGTATAAATTACTAACAACAAACTAAAAAAAGTAATTTTTATAATTGTTTAAACAAATTACATTGTTTATTATCAACTTTTTATTAAATGGAGCTACAGAAATGCAACTTTTTCTCAAATTTTCAATTTTTTTAGGTCAGTCAACCCAAGTACTAACAACTAACTAAAAGTTAAATTTTTTTATATGTATTTATCATATAAGAAAATTAATATTCTAAATTTTTGTACTTAATTAATTACTCTTACAGTCATTCCTATCTCTCATCAAAAGAAAACTTGCAAAACTGAGAGAAAGATGCAACTCTCTACTTTATTTAATAAAAAGTTAAAAATAAACATTATTAATTTATTTAAACAATTGTAAAAAATATTATTTTTAGTTTGTTGTTAGTACATGGGTTCACTGACTTTGAACAATTGCAACATTAAAAACAGTGAATCTCTCTAACTCTATTTCATAAAAAGTTGATACTAAACAATATAATTTGTGTAACATTTGTAAAATTTATTATTTGCAGTTTTTTGTTAGTACTTGGGTTGATTGAACAGGAAATGTCGAAAATTTGAGAGAAAGTTGCATTTCTGTAGCTCTATTTAATAAAAAGTTGATAATAAACAATATAAATTGTTTAAACAATTGTAAAAATTATTATTTTTAGTTTTTTGCTGCTACTTGGGTTGACTTACCTCGAAAAGTTGAAAATTTGAAAAAAGTTGCATTTCTGTAGCTCTATTTAATAAAAAGTTGATAATAAACATTTTTAATTTATTTAAGCAATTATAAAAAATTCTATTTAAACTTTTTTGTTTGTGTTTGGCTCCAGTGGCCTAGATAAGTTGCAAAATTAAGAAAAAGTTGCAACTCTCTAGTTCAATTTGATAAAAAGTTGTAAATAAACAATAATAATTTGTTTAAACAAATTATCAATTACATGCAATAATGACTAAAAAGCAATATTATGTTATTTATTGAAAACCTAGAAAAAAAGTTTCATAAAAATAGTAAAAAATATTTTTTAACGGTCTTTTTGTAATTTTGTAATTTATGGGGTTTTTTTGGGGCCCTATAAAAAATAGTTAATATTAAAAAATGGTTAATTAAACAATTTGGCATTATTGTTTGAAGTCTCTTGAAGAGAAACAGAGAGTTAGTTGATCGAAAAATTTTGGTTTTTAATTGTTATATACCATTTCTACGAAAAAGTCTTTTTGCCTATGCATTTTGCATGAGAAACTTTGAGTGCTTTGAGCTCCATCTAAATATTAAAAAAATAAAAAATAAAAAAATAGGCGTATTTTTTTCGAGAACAATCCTCAGAACAATCCTAGGGGATGAGAGCATTAAAAAAATTGTTTTTTGGTTTCCCATGCATGTTTGGACCACCCTATTGTAGAGTCACCAAGATAATGTGTAAATTAGTCTTTAGTGACTTAATTTTTTTTTATTTTATCTGTAAAATTATTTATTTTCTTTTTTAAATTTCACTGTATTTTGCTGTAATTTACTTTTTAAATTTAGTTTAAAAACTATTAATTTAATTTTGCTAAAATTTCAGATCGAACAACTTAATCTTTTGAAAATAAGTGTTAATTATCTAATTTTAGTTTTAACACACGTGAGCACTGTTAAGTCACTGTAAAATCATTGATATGAAAGGGGAAGAATTCTATTAATTAGGACAAGAAGATTATTTTTACAGACGTGTCGTAGTCAACCTGTTACATTACTTGGTGCGACCATCTTAGTTTCCAGAAGACGGAAGTCAGCGCCGCCGCTTCAATTGATTAACGTTTCTCGGTCGATCTCCGCTCTACAGTTCCATCCGTCGGTAATAGTTACCGCGTGAATTTCATGTTTAACTCGCATTTGCATCATAGAGGCGCCGTTTTCGCTGCTTCATTGAACAACTGACAAGGCGACTTTCGTCACTTTATAACCTCATTATAAAACTGACGCGTGTAGTTAAAATACAATTCTGTGATAGATTAGCATTTTTGCAATTAGTTTTGTTAAATTAAAGAAAGCGTGATGAGTGGTCGGCGTAAGATTCCAAATGAGCTCCAGTCATTTAACTTTTGACTTTTAATTGAAGAGTACGTTTTTCAACTCAAAATTATTGGACCAGTCTTATTAATTAATTTCAAATTCAATGAAATTTGTTAGTGTATAAAATTAAAGAAAGTTTTGTGATGATCTTTACTCTTCAATCTCCGCAAGTTCAATTTCGCTAGTTCGCACAATATTTTTAAATGAATTTAAAAATATAATTATATAATATTATAACGTTTAATAATTGATATGAAAATAATATATTAATTGTTTAATTAAATTATTACACACCAGTCTGGAATCAATTCCAGGCTATTGTTCAGCCTTATGTAAATTTGGCGATATGTGACTCATTATTTTGAGTTTACATTCTCTAATTTTATTAAATATTTAAAATTTAAAAGTTATTTTAATTTATGTTTATTTTGATTATAGTCGAAATTAAGAATTTGTTAAATTAAGATCTATTAATATTTTGATTTTGATTAATTGAAATATTGAGATTATATTATTATTTAAACTTCCGGATTTTACCCGCTAACTTGTCAGATCAGACAATTATTTCTTTGTGCGATAAACATTAAATGTTTGCACTTTTATTTTACATGCACGAACACTGCTTGATTCCGATGTGGAGTTTTCCACATCATAATGAATCATCGAGGAGGTGGTCCTCAAGAGTGCCAGAACCAGAAGATGATTTCTTTAGTCGTGTTTACAAACTTTCAAAATACTGCACTGAAAAAAATTTGGGCGGGCAGACGTACCTGCGAGTAAGTCTGCCTTACCAAATCAAGTACACCTGCTCACCTCTGTTTGGGTCGCCAGAGCTCTTAATGTGGGTAAGCTGACGACCCAATGTGAGCAAGCAGCAATCCCTTTTCATTGGTACGGCACGGGAAAATGATGGTTGTGCATCTACCCTTGCCTGTGAGAGCTCAGCCTTACCAGTGTGGTACGTCTGAGATACCAAAAATAGTGCGTCAGAGCTCTCTCAAGTGTGGAAGGCAGCGCGACCAGCCCTGAGTGGTTTGCCGGCCCAAAGTTTTTTCAGTGTGGTGTCAGCCATCTTGTTTTAGCGATTGACGTCAGCGCCGCCACTACTACTCCTGATTCACAATTCTCAGTTGATTGCCGCTCGATCTTACCATCCGCGGGTAATTAGACTCGACCTCGCGAACTTTGATATGTGGTTTGTGAGATCGTCACCGTGGCGCATGGGTAGCTGCACCTGAGCATGTCAACGACGCGTTCTCACTGTCGTCGTATTTCTGAACTAGTATGTTCGCCCGTCTGATCGTGTATTATTTATAAAAAGTGTTAGAACTTTATTAAAATGTAACCAACATTACTGACGGGGCTCTATTCGTGGACGCAGGCCCCTACAAGGTAAGCTTATTTATTCAAATGACTTTTTTGTTGGTGGAGTCGGATCTGCAACTAATAAACATTAAATTTAGAGTCAGTGTTCAGTGCGCGTCTTTTTGTAAATCGCCCTGCTATGCGGCCGGCTATTTCTACTTTTCTGTAATCTTTTTGATATAGTTTTAATTTAAGGAATATGTCACATTGCGGTTAAAATGAAATCTAATTTGTGCTTTTATCCCCCACTCTCCGGAAAACTGGTTAGTCGTGGCTTGTTGGTTTAAATTTTGTTTAACAAATAGAGTAATTTGATTAGTTTGATTAGCCTATTGTTTTGTTTCTTTTTTTGTTTAGTTATTTATCATCAAAATAGTTTGTCGCTAGGGTTTTGTTTTTGTATTGTTTAATTGTTTTGATTAAAACTGTATTGTAGATTTTTTAAAAATTAAACATTAAAAATAATGATGATCAAGTGCGCAACGATGACAAAAAAAGGAAGAGAAAACAATTTTTTTATACAGGGTGGTTTCCTTATAATCAAATGATTTTGAATTGTCTGTTTCACTAAATGTTTTTTATTCATGTTAAATAATAATACATATTTACTCATACAACATGTTAAAATCTCACACTAGAATAAAGATGGTTAAAGAATAAATAGCTTACTTCCATACCTAGAAGATTGCTTGTTTTTAAATAGTGATAAGGAAAAAAATTATAATGAGAGTAGAAAGGGTGTAACGATAATTTTGTTTAATAATGATTACTTTTAATGTATCTAATTTAAGTTTTAAAAATTTATATACAGAAAGTAGATGACGATGTTAATAATCCGAATAATAATTAAGTTAACTTACACCTTAGATTAATTTAAAATACAAATCATAAATAGCATTAACACGATCTATTATTATTTATATCATACTGATGACAACATTAAAAGTATACAAAATTTGATTATCAAATCACTTCTATTTCCATTTTTTATAAAAGACACAATTTAACATAAAAATCAAATTTTAGAAATGCTTAAAGAAGTTTCCCAGAAGATTTAACTTTAAATTAGCCAGACGACCTTTATAAAGTTTATTCGAAAAAGTCAATGTGAAAATTCTTCAAGTGGAAAATGAAGAGAGAAAAGGATGTATAGGAGTAGATTCAGGGAGTTCTGTGAACACAAGGTATTGACCGATATATGTTCCCTCTCGGAGCAGGATTCTAATCTCGTCCTCTTACCTCCTTCCATCCCCGACCCTTGGGTTGAAAGCTAACGTTTTCCGCCCCCGCAGGGAGAATCTCCCGCTAATGAAACGCCGGTGAGCTACCACCGCCGCGTGCCTCTAGCATTTGCTAAACGTATACTATACATATATCTGAAGTCACCCTCCCGCGACTCGCTGGCGCGGATCTTATGTCTGCCAAGATGCAAGGAGGGGTTATATTGAATTTCCTTCCGTTTAATCCTCCGGACGAACGTGCCAGAAGGGCGCATCCTGCGGCATACGTGATTCAATCGACTTCAGTACGGACACAGCGGGGCGTGTCCTACTTGAATTTCGCCGGCGTTGTCATCATGACAAACGACTCTTTTCCTCATGGCAATATCTCTTAACTGATTGTCAATATATGTGGATGTCCAACCTCATAAGCATTCTATCAATAAATTCTCTGTCGTTTTAGACAGAAGACCATTTTCAATATACAATTTACATTTTGAAGAATTAAAATCAAAATTCAAAAATTATATTCGCATATACACTGATGACTCTAAAAGTTCTTGTGGATACGGATGCGCTCGGATAGTTATCCAACTTTTAGATGTGAAACATATGCTATTCTAAAAGCTCTACTGTTCATTGATAATACCTGAAAAAAATTTCATCATATTTTTAAACTCTCTCAGCGGTATTAAAGAAATAAAGATCATTAGAGAATATGATCAAATCATACAAGTCATTCAAGAATCGGCTACAAAAATAATTGACGGTGGAAAAAAGATTTCCAATTACCTAGATTCCATCTCACGTAGGTGTACTCAGAAACGAAAAAGCTCGTTCCCTTGCAACATCTGAAACCTAAATAATCTAGAAAAGAATAAGGTTTTAATATATTAAATAAATCACTTTAATTTTTTTATTTCAGATAACACTGTAAGATCAGGTTTTGAATATCGCAAGACGACACTTTTTTGAAGAGTCTCCGGTCGACCACCACCACAGGATAAATAATTAATATTTTTTAATACAAAAATTCCCAGATACCCTTCAAATATAGCTCTTTAACATGTAAAAGAATTGAATAATTATATTCACTCAGAAATGAGAAAGAAAATTGCAAATATCCGCTTAATTGACATGGAAATATTGAAATTATTTAATTATTAAAAATAATATTATCACTGGGACAATCTGATGATCTCAACCATTCTAAACACTTTCCTCAATCCCTTATATTCTCCTCTTTAAGGGAAATTACCTTAGCTTAGTTATTCCTCACCTCATTCATCTAAAACACACATCGATGATTTGGATATGAATACGAACAATTAATACTGAATCTCGGGTCATCTCTATAAAAGCAAATCAGTTTCCATTACTATTCGACCTCCGTGACATTTAATTTCTGACCTTCGAGGAGTGAAGACTGATTTAAATAAGCAGCAGAGCAATATCACTTTCGGATAAAAAATTTCATTCTGAAAATTTAACAATTATTAAAAAAATTTTAATATCTAACGATTACCCAATTTCTTTTATTGCCAAGTTAATTAAAGTGAGATGTAAAAAAATTTAAACCATATCACAAGGCAATTCAAAGGAAAATAACAAAAGTTTGACATCATTATATTCTGTTCTTCCTAAAGTTTGTTTACCTTACAATAACCATATTTTCCATAAATTATCTATGATTCTAAAAAATTTTAATTTTTTGACCATTCTTTCTATTAACAAAGTTTTAACTTCTGTAGTAAAATTGAGTAAAGACATTTCAAAAAATAGGGAAAAAATCGGTGTTGTCTACAAGATAGATTGTAAGGATTGTGAGTCATCATATATAGGCGAAACGAAACGGCCTTCAGGAGTACGTATGAATGAGCATATAACAAAGAAAAATAAAAATTCAGTTTTATATGAACACCAAAATAAATTTGGCTACGATTTTGATTGAGACAATTCAAAAATTATTGACTAGAACCTAATCGCAAAAAAGTTTAATTTCTGAAATGATTAACATTAAATCCGAAAATTCCACAATAAATAGGAAAGAGGATATTTTATGGCTTAATAAAATATATTTTCCATTAATAAAATTTCTCAATAAAAACCAATAATTTCTCATTTGAAAATTAAATTTGAATTTTTTTTCTAATTTCTAATTTGTTTTTCAAACTTTGTTATCGTGGAGAGTTCATTGTAAACAATGTAACGATACTAATTAGATTCAGTTTTGACTAAGACGTCGTTATAGACACGTCTTTAAAAATGTAAATAAAATTTTAAATTGTGTGCGTCTTCAAAAAAATGTGAATTCTAAGCAAAGAATGAGGATTTAAAAAAAATTTATTACTTAAGGTAAATTAAAAAATTTTTAAAAAAAGTTTTTCTTCAAAAATTGTATTAAAATCCAAAAAAAAAATTTTTTTATTAAAAAAATCTTGTATTTAAAAACAATTTTAATAAATTTAGCCTGATGAGGTTGCCGAACCAGGGCAACGAAACGTCGCAAAGGTGTTAGACGACAAAAAATTTGGAATATTTTTTCCACTGCCTTCCTCTGATCGTTCCTTCTAAATCGATTTAAATAAGAGTCCGATCGGTTGACGCCCTTTTTATTCCATCCGAAGGGAATTTACAATTTCTTTATCTCAACCAAGCGACATTACGAAAACGTAAGAAAGCGACGTCTTAAATAAATAAATGAAAAAAAAGAAAATTTTTAGTTTAAATGTTGGTGTGAAAACTCTTGTTGACCTTTTATGTTAAACTTTAGACCATTGTCATGGTGAATTTACACGTGATTTCTCTCGTGATAAATCAACACCCGAACAACAGGCGAGCATGAAGGGAAATATTCATAAATCGGCTTTCATTACAGAACGTGGGCAGAGTGGAGTGCGGAACTTCGAAGCGCATCAGCATTCAAAGCACTTGGTTAGAAGGAGGGCTTGACTCTTCAGTCGAGAAGAGGAACAAAAACCCCGAGAGGAGGATGTTACATTAATATTTATATGAGAGAAGGGGGAGAGTTGAAAGCACGCGGAAGGGCCCAAAGAGGGCGCCGGAGGACGAAATGAAATGCAAATGCCCTAACGAGCCACTGAGGGACTGTATGAGAGCCTTCCACCCCGGTCACGAAAGTACCTTTCTCTCATCAACGGGTTCGTGATAATATGACCCTTAAGGTTCATCTTCCTGCTCAGAGAACCCCTTCTTCGATTTCTCTAAATTTCCTCTGAAACATTTCCAGGAAATGTCCATGGTGAGTTTTAGTCTGATAATAATTTTGATATTTACTTATTTAAGAATAATTTTTGTAGTAATTTTATGTATACAAAAATAAGTTGAGACACTAATTTATAGACCGTGGATTAAACTGTTTAAAGTTAATGTTTCCATTTCGTGTAATATTTGGATAAAAAGTCTGTTCCTAAAGAACAAGTACATTTATACTAATAATTTATCGTTTCTTGCCATTATTTCGTGTTTCTAAATATTTCTAAGAAAATTCTAAATTCCTGTCTAGAAACCAGATCTCGGATTGGATCATGGTGCAAACACATTTACAAAATTTTCCAACGTCGGGACTGTGGGCCCCGTTTTTCCGCATTCTTACGAGGGCCTCCCAAGATTTTAAATTTTAGGTCCCTTTTTGAAACAGGAGCATAAGGGATCATCGATAAAACCAATTCTTGCAAATGATGCAGAGAGACAACAGTGTTTGAGCCTTTTTAATGAGAGGAATAGATGCGATATAGTGGTTTTTTAAAAGGTTTAATAATTTGAAGAAGAATGCTTATGAAGAAATGCGACCGAACAAACACAGTCTGTAAATTTGATTGTCAACACTGTCCAGCGTCTTACAGTGGCGAAACTAAACGTTCCTTTTCTACTCGTATCAACGAACATATATCTAAAAAGAATCCAAATTCCGTGGTTAGTCTTCATCAAGATTCCCTTGGTCATGAATTTGACTGGAAAATGCGAAAGTTTTGGATGTTGAACAGAACTGGAGAAAAAGAATAATTTCCGAAAATATTTATATTAACTGTAATCGGAATACTATAAATAAAAAATAAGATGCGTTTTCATTAAATAAGGTTTATTTTCCTTTGCTTGGCATATTAAAGTCTTGACTTTAAAATTATATCTCATATTTAATTTTGTTTTCTTTTAAGGTCATTGACTGTAAAGTTCCGATCAGTGATTCTATTTTTCGCGACATTGAAATCTCCGTTTCAGAAAATTTGTAATTTCAGTTGTCTCTCACTCGCCGTGCGATAATGACCAAAGAGCGAAATATTAACATTTGTAAAAAGTTTTTTAAAATTCAACAAAAAGTATTTTTAAACAATTTTTAATTTTTGACTAGTTAAAACAAAATATATGTTTTAACTTATTAGGCAATTATTTTTTATGAAAAAAATTTTGTATTTGTTAATATCTTTGTTAAATGACGTGTGTATAATCAGATGTGGTTTTTGTTAATAAAAAATTGTAGCCTGATGAGGTCGACAAACCTGAGTCGACGAAATGTAGCTTTTTTGACGCTAAATTTGTGAATTTTATTCTACTCACCTTCCCTGGATCATATACTTGTCTTTTAATACATAAAAATGGATGGAGAAAACCAATATGTATAAATAAAATTTGTTTGAAAAAACACGTTTTTTGGAGGAACCTGGCCTTAAGACTAACTTCCCCGGCGGAGATATCCTGATGTAACCTGGATATCGAGTAGAAACTTAAAAATACTTTGTTGATCTTGTTGAATTCCCCGATTAAGTTAAGACCTTATTTAAAGAAGTCTTTAGGCAACATCCGCGTCAATAATTTTTTCTAAGTTTTTCGGTAGAGATTATCAAAAACTTTCCACCTGGGATAAGTTGTAACAGAGACGCTATAAAAACATTTTAGCTTCTTGACAAGTACCCATTTATTGTGGAATAGCACCATTCAATTCTTTAGACGTAACAAAATCTAGTACTATTAAAGGAGTATAATAATTCGTAATGGCGTAAATTATACATTGCTGGGAATTCAGGTGCAAGATAACAGTAGGATCAGAAAGAAAGTAGACAATAAAGTAGAATTATTTGAAATTTTATTTATGAGCGATAAAACTGCTGAGTCGCGGATTTCAAGATTTTACAAACCACTCAAGAAACGCACGTAGAGAGAACGGGTGTGAGAGGGTGGAGACAGTGAATATATATGGCACGATAGGGGTGGGAAGGTATATGTAGGACTGTAAGGTGGTAAGATGGGCCTCTGCATTGCCGGCATGATTGCCTCTATGGCACATCGAGGCAATCCCCGCGGCTACGTGCCCGACATACATCCACTTTCATCTTACTTTCTTTTTACCTTTTCTATATAATGCTTCCTTCGGGTTCTTGAAAATGCAAGGCAGCCGTACCCTGTACTGCATATTTAAATTCTCCCGGAATTCTTGCACATATCAAAGCTAATTGGATAAGTCAAGCACTTCAGGAGATTAATCCACCAAACGTGTTATGATACTAATTGTAATTTCGAATTCGAAGAGACCTCCTACTTGATATTTTCCTCCTGAGGCAAATTCTTGCTATTTTACTAATTCGCTGTTGCTTTCATTAACTTTAAAAGAATGACAAATAAGAACTTTTTAAATTAAAATTTTTATAATTAAATTAAAAATAATTCAACAGATTCAATTTTGTATAATAAGTGCTGTGACGAGGTGAAATTTATCCATCACAATATTTTTAAATGTTTTAATGCCTTTAATGCTTTAATGAGGCTTTAAGAAAAGGCTGTTGCAGGATAAGCATGTAAAAAGTGCCCCCGCTGGGATTAAGTCGCCAATTGGGGAATAATTTAGTCCCATTATGAAACAAATTTACACCAAGTACAAACCCAAAAAAAAATTTTTTTTTTTAGTTATGAGCTTTTTTTGAAAAAATCGAAAATGTTAATTTTCTTCTGATTAGCTGAACCGATTTTCATAAAAAAAATATATGTTGTACAACTAATGAAAGCTATTTAAAAAAAAAAAATTGGAGACCAAATCCCTTCACTAAAAGAAGTCAAAAAAAATTATTTTTACTTTAAAAGATTTTTTTTTGGTAGAAATCGTTACCGCACCACCGACATTTTTTTTCTACAAAATAGTCTTCTTTTATGCAACAACATAATTTATTGATAAGATAATCGAAAGGGGACAACACATGTTTAAAAATAAAAAACTATTTTTTGGCCCCTAATTAGTATGCTCCTCTGTATAAATGAGGGGCCATGATTTTTTTCAATTGAAAATAAAAGAAAAAATTAGAAAATTATACATATCCAATGTTTGAGAACATTTTTCAACCAACTGTTTAAATAGTACATTTCGTAACAAGTGTGAACTGAAGGCGCTTTTGAAACGAGCGCAACTTTTTTGCAACGAGTTGTAGGCGACGGCGCCGAAAGCGCCGTTCGCCGGACACGAGTTGCAAAAACTTGAGTGAGTTTCAAAATGCCGTTCACACGAGTTACGAACGATACTTTTTATAACAAAGTTCTAAAAAAAGGCGTGTAAAAAACAAAAGAATTATAAATATTTAGATAATAGTAAAAACTTACATAGCACTATTAACAATGAGTATGTATTCCAGAATGAAATAACTGAGAAACTAGTAGATTTGTTCCTAGAACAATAACGGGGAAATAGTAAAAGGCAAAAACGGGGGTCCAGGTGTGAAACCCGAAACAAAAAAACCAACTCAAAAGATATTAAATGTCAAAAAAATATTTGAGGTTAGTTTTTCACTCTCAACGATTGCAGAAATTATAATTATTAATTAAATTAATAAAAATTATGCACATTGGGAATTATGCATTTTGGGAATTATATACATTGGGAATTAGGCACATTGAGAATTATGCATATTGGGAATTACGTACATTGGGAATTATGCACATTGAGAATTATGCACATTGGAAATTATGCATATTGGGAATTATGTACATTGGGAATTAGGCACATTGAGAATTATGCATATTGGGAATTATGCACTTTGGGAATTATGCATATTGAGAATTATGCACATTGAGAATTATGCACATTGGGAATTATGCACATTGGGATTTAGGGAATATTCATGTGCCTCGTCGCGAGTCATACCGGTCACATACGTCTGTTTGTTTGGTTTGTTTACATCGTTACATATTTTCGATTGAGTGAAGCAGAGATAAAAGTGAATGCCGCGATAAATAAAATTAATATGAATTAATGTTATTAGTTGCCTCGTTCGGTGTGGCATCTTGTTTTAATTTTTTTGTGTCTAAATTTTCTGCAATCGTTGAGAGTGAAAAACTAACCTCAAATATTTTTTTGACATTTAATATCTTTTGAGTTGGTTTTTTTGTTTCGGGTTTCACCCCTGGACCCCCGTTTTTGCCTTTTACTATTTCCCCGTTATTGTTCTAGGAACAAATCTATTAGTTTCTCAGTTATTTCATTCTGGAATACAAACTCATTGTTAATAGTGCTATGTAAGTTTTTACTATTATCTAAATATTTATAATTCTTTTGTTTTTTACACGCCTTTTTTTAGAACTTTGTTATAAAAAGTATCGTTCGTAACTCGTGTGAACGGCATTTTGAAACTCACTCAAGTTTTTGCGACTCGTGTCCGGCGAACGGCGCTTTCGGCGCCGTCGCCTACAACTCGTTGCAAAAAAGTTGCGCTCGCTTCAAAAGCGCCTTCAGTTCACACTTGTTACGAAATGTACTATTTAAACAGTTGGTTGAAAAATGTTCTCAAACATTGGATATGTATAATTTTCTAACTTTTTCTTTTATTTTCAATTGAAAAAAATCTTGGCCCCTCATTTATACAGAGGAGCATACTAATTAGGGGCCAAAAAATAGTTTTTTATTTTTAAACATGTGTTGTCCCCTTTCGATTATCTTATCAATAAATTATGTTGTTGCATAAAAGAAGACTATTTTGTAGAAAAAAAATGTCGGTGGTGCGGTAACGATTTCTACCAAAAAAAAATCTTTTAAAGTAAAAATAATTTTTTTTGACTTCTTTTAGTCAAGGGATTTGGTCGCCAATTTTTTTTTTAAATAGCTTTCATTAGTTGTACAACATATATTTTTTTTATGAAAATCGGTTCAGCCAATCAGGAGAAAATTAACATTTTCGATTTTTTCAAAAAAAGCTCATAACTAAAAAAAAAAATTTTTTTGGGTTTGTACTTGGTGTAAATTTGTTTCATAATGGGACTAAATTATTCCCCAATTGGCGATCCAATCCCAGCGGGGGCACTTTTTACATGCTTATCCTGCTACGGCCTTTGTTGTTAATGAACAGCATGGCTGTTTAAAAGGACGATCCATCCTAAGTAATTTAGTTTTCTTTAAGCAAACTATAAATGAAGCGTTACAAAAAGGTTTGCAAGTGTATGTTATTTTCTCAGATTTTTCTAAGGCTTTTGATTCGATCGATCTCTCACTTTTAGAGCATAAATTGTTAAACCTTGATTTACCATCAAATCTTTGCAGCTTAATTTTAAACTATTTATATGGCAGGTCTCATAGGGTTTCAATTGGAACATTCTCATCCGAAAGTTTTAGTCCTAATAAAGGAGTTCCTGAAGGTTCTTCATTGGGTTCACCAATATTTTTAATTTTTGTAAACGACATCACCGTTGGGATTAAATCTTTTATTTTACTTTTTGCGGATGATGTAAAGGTGTTAAGAATTAATTCACACTAATGAAGATGCAACGGAACTCCAGAATGACCTTGATCTTATTTACTCTTGGTCAATCTTGAATAATAATTAACCTTTGAATTTATCCAAATGTCATATCTTAACTTTTACGAGAAGTAGAACACCGAATAATTGTAATTATTTTTTAAGTGGATCTATGTTAGAAACTGTGTATTCTACGCGTGACTTAGGAGTCATTTTTGACGATAAATTGAGCTTCAACGAACAAATTTCTAGCATAACCTTATCAGCGTCTAGAGCTTTGGGTTACCTCTTTTGAACATCTAAGAATTTTTCGCGTCCTTACACATTAAAACTTTTATATTATGCTCTTATCCGTTCTAAACTGGAATTTGCTTCCATTATTTGGAATCCTAATTTTACTAATCAAAATAACGTTTTGGAAAAAGTGCAGAAGAGGTTCCTAAAGATGCTTGATTTTAAATCAAGTGGTGTTTATCCACCTCGAGGCTGCGATTACGCTAAACTATGTTCTAAATTTAACTTTCAAAGTTTATCGCAACGTCGAATTTTTTCAACATGTCTATTTTTATTTAAAATCTTATCATCACAAATTTATACACCGGGAATTTGGTTGAAAGTTCAATTTAGAAGTCCTAGAGATAATTCGCGACAGGTAGAACCATTTCTGTTACCTCTAATTAAAAAAGGATGTTAGTAAAGTTGCACCACTATATTTTGCCTGTTACAACATCAATTCAATGTTCCGCGAAATGAATCCGGATGTAAATTTATTCTTCTCTACTAACTGCGAATTTATAAAATGTTTGAATTCTTATGTTAATTCGTTATAAGTTACTTCAACATTATATTACTTTATTTTATGTATATAAAGTTGCCCATTTATAGTATTTTAGACTGCGGGATCTAGTGTCACTAATAAATAAATAAATAAAATAAATAATTGACTTAAAAAGATTATAAACACACCATTCTGGAATCAATTTTCTTTTTATTGATGATTTAAAAACTGCAGTGTAGTTTTATGTAAAATTAACAGTGACGCCCCGATGCATTATAGGAAATTCATACGTATTGTTGTCAAAAATCTAGATAATCTGCACAGTAAAAAATTTTTTGGGAAAAATTCCAAAAAAGTTTGGGATCAAAGTTACCAAAAATTCGGAAAATTTTTCAAACATTCGAAAGAAATTTTTACCTGCAAAAGAGTCGACTTATGACTAACCCTCATAAATTTGAAGAATTAGTACCTGTTGGTTGAAATGCTTAAAATAAAAATTAAACGTTTATTTCAACATTAAACTTCTTTAATATGAAATAATATTACTTTTACGTATGTAACACATTTTTTGGTATCTAAATTCAAAAATGCTATCTATTTTTTCTTAACATTATGGGTTTGAAAGATAATTTATAATTTTTGCAGATATAATTATTTTATAATAAATTTTAAATATCGTGAAATAAATAAATTAAAATAAAATTAGTCAAATTTTATTAGAACTTTTAATACCAATAAAAATTAATGGCTTCTCAGAATGTATGAATAATTTATACCTACATCAACTTTTTTGCTTCTTGAGAAGAAAATAATTCGTAACCATAGAAAATAACTATTGCTCAAACATATACAAATATTCTGTCATATTGTAAACATGAAACTACAGATTGTGCAACAGTATACAAGAAGTCAATAGCATTTACTATCAAGCGAGAATATTAATCATATAATTTATTCACAACAACTGTTTAAACAAACCATTCTTGTTGTTAATTAACTTTGTGTCAAAAAATGGTAAAAACTAACAATTTTCTACGTATTTTGAAATTTTTTATGCTAAAAAAATGTTAATCATTACCAAAAATAAATTATGTCTTTAGTAATTATTGTAACAAAAAAATTGTTTTTTTCTATAATTTGTCAACTTTTTATAACATTATTTATATCAATGAATACAAACAAATATGGAAAAAACTGTAAGTTTCTGGGATTTTGATATACAAATTGAATAAAAAACAACAAACAATTGTTCAAACAATTGTGCAAAAATTTTTTTGCATATTCAGTATACTTACGCTTAGTTTTTACAAAAAAAAAAAAAAAAAAAAAAAAGTAGTAAAATTCAAAAAATTTGTAAGTTTTCATCTTTATTTTATGAAACCTTGATAATTAAGAGCAATAATTTGTTTAAACAATTGTTTAGAAAACAAGTTTATGACTCATGTTTTTATATGTAGATAGTTATTTAAAGCTTAAAAAATTGCAAACTACAGAAAAATTGCAAGTTTTCAGCTTCATTTGATAATAAGTTGATAAATAACAAGAATAATTTTTTTTAACAAATTAAAAGTTAGATAGAATAATTAGTTAGTATAAAAATTTCAAAATTTTTAATGTCATAAATTGTAATAAAATAATTTTAAAAACTGATTAATAAAATTAGTCGCTATATTTTTAAAAATATTTATCACTAATTATTGCAAAATCAAAAATTAACTTTGCTGTGAGAAATAGAGAAAAATAGGCTACAACACAGTTTTTGATTTAATAAGAAAAATAAAAAGAGATTGAGCGTGAATGGCGAAAACTCACGATTATAATTGTTTTCTTGGAAATGGAAAACTTAATTATTTCGAAGAACGTGAGTAATGTGAAGATTGCTTAGTGACTCATTATAAACGGATTTTAATTATGATATATAAGAAACTAATTTTCGGTGAGGCTTTCAGATTACTGACAAATTTCACCGACAATCGTACAAATGACACACAGTGGCTAATTTTAAAAATCTAAAATAATCCGATAGACGAGAATTCTATAGAATTCATAAAAATATTAGAATGGAGCAGATGCACTTTTTCAACATTAAGTAAGAATCTTTATTATTAATATTAATTACATATGTATAATTTCTTTTAAAGATTTAATTCCAAGACAAATTAGTTGTTAATATAGTATAGTGTGCTAATTCTTAGTTCGTAAAATATTAAAATTTGTTGATAATAATATATTTTAATAAAATTAAATAGCCTATTTTAAATATAACTTTTGTCATAATTTTTTTTTTTCAAGAAAAAAATAGATATTGTAAAATCTATTTTTACACGGATTTCTGATTTTCTAGAATATTTTTATTTGTATTTCTATTTACCTTTAAATATAGTTTTTTTGTAAAAACATTAAAATACAGATTTTAAAAATAATCAGAAAGAAATTAAACTTATTTTCTTCATATTATTGGTTTTATCGTCTAAACATAAATTTGAATTACAACGTTTCACGAATTAAATTTAAAATAATGTCATTCAACTTTTTACCAAACAGTTTATAGTCAACTTTATTAATTGGAATTTAAAAAAATAGAACTTTTATTAAAAATATAATTATAAGTAATTTATTATTTAAGATATATCTCTTTAATATATTTTGTATACCTTTTAAAATAAATAAACATCAACAGAAATATAAAAATATTTTTTTTTATAATTTTAATTATTAACCTTTCCTTAGGTTTAAATGAATTCTTGTATAAATATTAATATGTCTAAATTATTTTAAAAATATAAAACAACATTACTTTAAGTAAAGTAAATATTATTTACATAAAAAAATTCGTTATTTTTTATTTGAACAAAACTCACTGTCATATTTGTTTTATTAATAATATTAAAATCAATTTTAATTTTTTAACAAATCTTTTGATTCAAAACTTCTCAATAAATTTTTCATTATTGAACACAAGCATTAGAAAGTTGTTAGTAATTACAATTTCTCGTTATAATTTTTTTTCCAGGTTTGTCTTTTATTTGGCGATATTTGTTCAATTGACCTTACAAGATTCAAGCCATGATTATGCTGATTATAGATTTGACAATATTACTAAATCCCCAATTGATAAAAGGAGCTACAGAGGCTTAATTTTGCCAAATAAAATGAAAGTCCTTTTAATAAGTGACCCAACAACACATAAAAGTGCTGCTTCTATGAATGTCGGTGTCGGTATGTAATTCGGTTCAATATACAGTTATTTTTAATTAAAAATTATATTTTCTATTGATTCAGTTGTGAAAATAATACCATCAATTAAATCTCATTTAATTATTATTCAACACTTAATTATTCTAATTTAATTGTTATTTTATTTTCACAAAGAACCATAGAATTTTAAGGGCATCTATAATGAAGAATGACGTCATTAGGACAATCAAAATTTGTTCGTAAACATTCTCTTAAAGGGCAAAATTCAAACAAATTTAGACCAGACGGACCTTATTAATGGTATTTTAAATAATTCTACAAAGATTCGTGCCAGAAAGTGCATTATTTTTAAAGAAAATTTACGATTAAATTTTGCCGATATTAATGACTTCATACTCCATCACATGCTCTTAAGAAATAACAATCAAAGTTAAGTCGACGCCTCTCGTTGATAAAATGCTTATTCAATTGTCAAAAGTAAATAATTCTAATTCGAAGCTCAGTTCAATATGAAGCTAGTTCGTGGTCCGTGTAATATGGTTCCTATTCAATGTTCAGAATAATTTAATGTTAACTTAAAGGTTTGTTTAAAATAATTAAAATTCAAGTTTAAATACAGTAAATAATATAATGTTAATTTAATTATGATATTATATAACTCTTTTTCGTCTTTAGATGAAAAAATAATTTAAATTTTCCTGTTATAAATAATTTAATGCATGATATTTCTCATTATAAATCATTAAACTACGTTAAATTAAGTTCTTAAACTTCCATGATTATTCATTTACTAAATTTAATTTAATTTAAGATTCAAAACACATCTTACTAATTTTTAAATGTTTTAGGTTATTAAAAGTATTTTAAATGCTTGATATTTAATATATAATTTTTATAATTAATTTTCAATATCAAACATTAAAATACTTATAATAATCTAGAATTAATTATACAAAGATTTGCTAAAATGTTGTTATTTGTTTAAAATCTAGAAATATCATTAATTATATAATTGATAATAATTGGAAAATATTTATCGTAGGTAAACTTGAATTTTAATAATTTTAAACGAAACTTTAAGTTAGCATTGTATTATTCTGATCATTGAATAGGAATCATATTACACGGACTACGAACTAGCTTCATATTGAACTGAGCTTCGAATTAGAATTATATATATATTTTTGACAATTAGATAAGTATTTTATCAACGGGCGGCGTCGAAGTGTTCAGTATTATTTTTTCTAAATTTTTCCGTGTATAAATAATGTAAGTTTCGTTATACTGATCTTAAACCGTGAATTATTATTTATTCCTAGGTGCTTTCTGGGAGCCTACGGAATTGCCAGGATTAGCCCATTTATGTGAACACATGGTGTTCAAGGGATCAAAGAAATATCCCAAAGAAAATAATTTTTTTACGTACACTAATCAATACGGAGGTTCAACAAATGCTCATACTAGGGGTCATTACACAAATTACCATTTTGATATAAACACTGAAAATCTAGAAGGCGCTTTAGATCGTTTTGCTCAATTTTTTCTAGAACCTCTATTCAATGAAACCAGCATCGAACGTGAAATAACAATTATTAACTCAGAGTTTGAAAATCAGTTGAAGAGTGACAGTGAACGTTATAATCAAGTCGATAAATTCTCTTCAGATCCGAATCATCCGTTCAATCATTTTCTTAACGGTAATATGGAATCCTTAATGAAAATTCCTAAGCAAAAGAATATTCACGTTCACAAGGAACTCTTAAAATTTTACAAAAAATGGTATTCTGCGAATATTATGTCTCTAAGTGTTCTTGGCAAAGGTAATTTTTGAATAATTAAACATAATAAGCAATCTATAAATGTTGATCAGTAATAATGACTGAATTCTTTACAGAGAGTTTGGACGATCTTGAGAAAATGATAGTAAAATTATTTTCCAATGTTGAAAATAGAAACACACAAGTTCCAAAATGGACCAAATACCCTTTTAACGAGGAGCATTTTCAACATAAATGGTTCATTGTACCATTAGAAAATTTTCGACAACTGATTCTTCTGTTTCCTTTGCCAGATTTAAATGAATATTTTCAATTAGCGGTAAGTTTACTTCATTCCAGAAAGGCAATGCAAAATATTTTTTAACTTAAAAAGAATTAAGTGATTTTATTTTATTTTAGCCTGCGGATTACTTGTCTTATTTATTGGAGTATCAAGGAGAGGGTTCGTTATTCTCAGTTCTGAAAAAGTTAAACTGGATTAATTCAATAAAGTCATCAGGTACTACAATTTCAAAGGGTAGCAGTTTATACTATTTTTCAATTGATCCTACGGAAGAAGGTCTTGACCATACTGATGAAATTATAACATTAATTTTCCAGTACATCAACATGATTAAAAAACAAGGACCTGTCAAACGGATATTCAATGTAATTATTTATTGTTTTATTAATTTAATTGTATTCTGCTACATTAGAAAATTTTATAAAATGTCTATGTTAAAAAATTTTACATTGATTTTGTTAACGCTTAATGTAGCAGCAAAATTGTTATGAAATGACAATGATTTTCACTTTCTTTTGATAACAATTTTTCTTTCTTATTTTTTTTAAAACAGGAATATCAGAGTATCAAAAATCTATCTTTCCGTTTCCAAGAGGAATCTGAGCCAAATATTTACGTTCAGACTATAGCTCAAGATTTACAAAAATATCCAGTCGAAGATGTTCTCATTGGTCCGTATCTTTCTGCAGAATGGAGACCCGATCTCATTAACAAAGTTATCGATTGTTTAACTCCTGAAAAGATTCGAATTCATATTCTCTCTCAAGTTTACAAAAATATAACTACTGAAGTCGAGCCTTGGTTTGGGGCCAAGTTCAAAAAAGAAAAAATATCTGCAAGTGTGATTGAAAAATGGAATAACGCCGGCATCAATCCTGATCTACAGCTTCCTGCTGCAGATGAATTTATTCCTTCGAGGTTTAATTTAAAACTAGAAACTGATAAGGTGAGTATTTGGGAAAATGTATAGTTATATTCATGATATAATTGTTTATTATAGTGCAACTCCAAGTGAGATTTACGTTATTTCGGAGCAGATTAACCCCTGACAATGAATCTTTAAAATTCTGTTTTACTTAGGTTGACTATTGTTTGACATAATTTGGGAAAAATTTACACCCCGTTGTCTCCCCTTGCTAAACTTGAAATAACTAATAGGAACATTTTTATTCGTTTGTATTTCCAGAGCGACAAGTTTCCGAAAATTATTGAGGAAACTCCATTGATGAGAGTTTGGTTCAAACAAGATGAGGAATTTCTCTTGCCTTTGGCAAATTTAACTTTTCATTTTATTAGGTAACTAACATTTTTAGTGAACTTCACAGTATTTATTGAATTAAACAGTTTATTTATTTACTGAATTAATATTAATTTTTTATATAAAATTTGTAGCCCCTGCGCGAACTCCAATACAGAAAGTTATAATAATCTCCACATGTTTGTTAAATTGATTCAAGATTCTTTGAGTGAAGACACATATAGTGCTGGTAAAGCAGGTATAGAATGTGATCTGACAACTACAGAATTCGGCATAAAAGTAGGTAAATCACATAAATAAATATTTATCAAAAAAATAAATTAAATTAAAATCTAGTTGTTACTTTTAGCTCGTCATTGGAGGATATAATGACAAACAAATTACACTGTTGAAGAAAATCATGGATAAATTTATTAATTTTAAAATTCATATCAAGAAATTTAAAAACTTGAAGGAAAACGTGAGTACTTTCATTTATATATTTTTAATTTCGAGAATGAGTAGTGATTGATATTGTTTAATTTAATATTTTAGTACATTCAAGAATTGAAAGATCATGAATCTGTTGAACCTATAGAATTGACTGTTTATTATCTCAAAGCTCTCTTATCCAAGAAATTTAGGGCCAATGGCGACCTACTGGAAGCTAGTGCTAGTAAGTTTATTACAAAATTTAAAATTGAAAAACTGTGAAAAAATGTTTACAAATTTATTACAAAATGTTGCTGTTTTCAAAGACGATTATCTATAATTTGCAAATCTTAATTTTTGTTAACCGACTATTTTTTATAGAATTAACAGTTACAAGCTTAAGAAACTTTATACCAAAATTGTTTAAAAAAATGTTTGTTGAATGTTTGATCCACGGTAACGTAAGGGCTCACGAAGCCTTAAAAATTTCTTCTTTCGTTCAATTGCAATTAAAAACAATAAATAAGTCTAAAGGAAATAGAAATATTATACCACTGTTGCCTAAGAAATTGGGTCTAATTCAAACAGTTAACTTAAATCAAGGTAAGATTTCGCATTATCATTTAAAAAAAAAATTTTTTACAATTCAATAACAAAACATAAAATTAAATTTCTTATAAAATTCGTTTAATAGGTTACAATTACTTATATGAAGTTCAGAATTCATTTCACGAAATTTCTGCTACCGCAGTTTACTATCAAATTGGTTTAGAATCAACAAAATATAATATGTTGCTTGCATTATTTCTACAAATTATTTATGAACCATCTTTCGATGTTTTGAGAACCGTTGAACAATTGGGATACACTGTTGTAAGGAAAGTTATACAAGTTAATGAAGTGCGAGGATTAATTGTTATCATTCAAGGCAAAAAGCATCCTCAGTATATTGAAGGAAGAATCGATGCCTTCATGAAGTCGATGAAGGTAAGACTAGAAGAAATTTAATTCATCATTTTTTCTTTATAATACTTTTATTTATTTACATATAATTTATTTTTGTTATTACAGAACTTCATTAAAAATATGTCAGATGAGGAATTCAGTAAACATAAAGAATCGGTTGCTGTAAGAATAAGTGAAAAGCCAATAACAATGGCCAAAATGTCTGATCATTTTTGGAATAAAATTTCGTCTCAAGTTTATAATTTTAACACAACAAAAATTGAAGTAGCCTATTTAAGAACAATCACGAAAGACCAGATACTTGAATTTTATGAGGTAACTATTTACGGATTTAAATTTCTTTTAATGAAAATTGCAGTTTCATTTTAAATTTTTAAGCGCATTTTCTATTAGTTGAAACGAAGATAACACGGTGTTGTTTTTGTTACAGGAATTTATAAAAAATGATTTAGGGTCAGTGAAAAAATTATCGGTTCATGTGATTTCAACTGCAAACGGAGGATTGAGTAACAAAACTGTTGTGAAAGAAAGTGACAAGACAAAACCAATTTCAATTTTAAACATTCATACTTTCCAAAGATCTCAGTCTTTCTATCCAAATCAGCCAAAGTTTCACAACGTTCCAAAACAATTTTATTTTGATGACATTTTTGGAAATTAATTTATTTCTTTACAAGCTGCTTTCTATTGATGGGAAGAAAAATGTATTTAATAGAAAATATAAAATTTTATTTATTGAATAATATTATTTGAAAACTTTTGTACCTCATACCTAATAATACTTAGCTTCTATTGGTAAATTGCAAAAAATCAAATTTTCTCATTTTAATAATAACCCAAATTATATAGAAGTGAACGGAAAAGTCATTCACCTTACATTACCAAGAAATGGGAACTTTTTTCCCCGTGGAAGAGAATGGGCACTCTAGAATTGATAACGATGTCTGGGAAGGAGGCTTAGTCGCGAATTCGAGTCAATCGGAAATGAAGAAAGTTTGTAGTAGTCGTTAAAGTTGGTCCCCTCGGCAACCAGAAATTGGAAGATTTTCACGTAGAAAATATAACTCCCTTTATATTCTAATGAAGATATAGTCAAAGTTGACTTGGAAGAAGTCTTAAATTGGTATTAGATAGATGTAGAGTTAGTACCGTGTCAGTAACTTTATCAAAGGGGCATTACCTGCTTTTCTACATCACCCCACATGCGTTTGGTTTTCCTTCCTAATCAAGATTTAACTCCACATTTTCAGGACGGGAAAAGCTTCCAGGCTGTAACACTCATAAATCCTGCACATTCCCTTGACAACCGAAATCCTCAGGTGGCACTTTAACGGCTTCTATTGTTCTCTATTACATTAGGCTTGTTTAATGGAGCTTTAATTAAATATTGCGATAACTTACTTGACAAATTCTTATCCTAATGAAGCGCTAAAAAAAAAGAGTTTAATAAATGTTGAAATTTACTAATTAGATCTTCAGCATTTGTGAGGTTGATATTTAATTAAGAAAATATAATATTGATTGTGACGCTCTTTTTGATTTGTATTCTATAACTTAAAGTTAAAAAATGTTACCCGATTGAGCACTAACATTGATAATTTCCCAATTGATTGTATGAATTTCTCGAACTTATTTTCCAAATTCATTTTCTGACGATCGATTCACGGAGTATGAGAAATGCGAAATTCTCATATTCTTATTTGAAAATAAAGTAAGCACTTATCGCAAATTACCTCGGAAATCTCCAGTTTTTCGATTACTGGATGACATTAATTTGTCCACTGGTCACCACTTTTCATTTTTTGCAAAGCTTTCAGCTAAAAGCTTTTTTCCAAATTCCAGAATTCATTTGTTAAAAGCCTCCCCCTGCAGCAGTCTCTACCAAGATTGAGGAGATTGTTATTATCTAAGCAGACATTCGCGAATCGCAACATTGCATTCCCTCAATAAAAGAAGGGGAGACAATAGTAAATGAAGGAAAGTATAGTTGTGAGAAAAAGACGAGAGCAAGAAAGTATATGAGAATAGCAGAGGAACCCAAGTATTCTGATTTGCACATAGCTCTCAGCTGGCACCATTCCAAATTGAAAAACACATTTGCAATGTTTTCTTTACCCGCGAATTTCTCGATGGTTCCTTCGGAGTAGAAAACGGAATGATATAATGGATCGTCGGGAATGGGGGTTGAAAGTTAGGGGTTCAAGGGGTCCCGTATAGTAGATTCTAGGACTGGAGGATGGGTGGATTTATAATGAAAGCCGTGGAGTTGGACTTGAATTTGCGAGGGTACCTACTGTTATACCCTCCCAGTCAGCGAAAGAGCCAGCCAGAGAGCCTCGTTCAACGAGGAATCCAATCGCCACGTGATCTGTTTAATAGCCGTGCTAAACCTTCCTACCCGAGCAATCCCACGGGTAGGATTGCAAATAACAAACGTTTGCCTATCACGACTAACTCCTTCCACTCTTACTGTTTGAACAAAGGCTACTATCCGACCAATCAGCCTTTTTCAGACTCGTGATAAATTCCAATTGGCCAAAGAGTACACCTGTACTCCACCATTAAGGCTTAATTAGCGCACGCTTTATTGTCTACCAGACGTCATTGTGCGGCGTTCCCAGTTCTGCTTTGGTAAAGAAGAATCATTACATTTTACCCTTTCACGCCTAGGAGACATGTTCGTCCCACATGATTTATGAAAAGTCTCTTAAAATAAATTTTTGATTTGGATCAGTAGAAACAGGTTGATTAAAAGTTGAATGTGAACGGGCCCTTAAAATACAATACACAAAAAGATCCTTTAGTACATAAGTACTGTGACGCATTTTTCCAGATTATGTTTGATGTTTCTTAATTTAATTTTTAATATTAAATGAAAACCAAGTAAACAATATAAAAACAAAATCCGGATGCCAAGTTAATTTAATGAAAAATAACTAAACAAAAATAATAGTAAAATAAAAGACTAATTACACTAATCAAATGATTCTAATCTTTAATTGAAATATAATAAAGCCACGACTAACTCATAATCCGGAGAGTGGGCAAGGAGCAGCACAGACTAACACTTAAAATTTTTAACCACAAATTGACAACTTTTATTAAATTCTAAGTATCTCAAAGATTACATGAAAATATAAAATAGCCCGCCGCACGGCAAGGTCATTTAAAAAAGGACGGGCACTGAACACTGACTCGAATTTAAAGTTTATTCGGAGATCGACTCCATCAAATAAAAATAAAAAAGTTAATAATGGAGCTCACCTGATAGGGCACAATGGCCATGAATAGAGCTCCGTCACTTATTTTGTTACATTTTTATAAAGTTTCTAGGATTATTTAATAAACAATACGACCAACAGGTCGAACGCACCAATTCAGAATCGACGACAGCAAGAACGCCTCGTCAAGTCAATGTGCAGCGACACATGCGCCGCGGTGCCGCTCTCACGAATCACATTTTAAAATCGAGCGGCAATCGACCGAGGAAAGTAAATCAGGTGTAGTAGTGATGACGATGACGACCACCAGGACTACGTCCTCGAGGATTCATTATGATGTGGAAAACTCCACATCGAAGCAAGCAGTGTTCATGCGTGTAAAATAAAAGTGCGAACATTTAATGTTTATCGCACAAAAAAAAATAATTGTCCGATCTGACAAGTAAGCAGGTAAAAACCGGAAGTTTAAATAATTTTATTTAATCAAGTTAACTAATTGAATACAAAATCAAAATAGAAATAAATCTTAATTTAACTAAATTTTAAATTTGACAAGAATTAAAATAAATATAAATTAAAGTGAAATATCACATTGATAAAAACAAATAAGTTTTAACATTGAAACAAGTTGTCAGTACAGATAAAAAAGTAGAGAGGTCAAAAATTAAATAATGTAACATTTAAGAGGGTTTTCAAACATAACAAAATTTTAGATTTCAAAATAGAAAGTTAGTTTCGATTGACAACTAGTATTCCACCCACATGAAAACTATCAAGATCTTGTCTCCTTTTTATTATCTAAAAGTACATCATTTAAACCTGAATTAAAAAAAAACTGAAAAATATTAAGTAGTTCCAAAATTATGTCCCATCGAAGTGAAGTAGGTACTTCCAAAAAACATGGTTTTCGATGTAGTTACCGATTTCAAAAATGTAGTTTTGAGAAAAACATGTTTCCAGTTTCAATCTACTTTTACATGAAGATGAAAATGTTATTTTTGAAATCAGGGCCCTTATCACGTAATTTTGAAAACGAAACCAAAAACGAAAACGCAAGTTCGATTTTCAAATTTTTTTGTTAAATGTCAGTTTGCCTTTTTGATTATTATGACTATTGTTTGTGTTATGAAATCGTCACTACCTTAAAGTTAATAGAATTTCAAAAGTTTAAAAATTAACTACTTTGGCGGTATGACACTAAAATTGGCGTCTTGCGTGAAGTGTCCCGGAGCGGTAAAAATTATTCAAAATGGCGTCATGACTATTTCTCGATTAATAATATCTGTTGTGATTTTTTATGTATGTAAACATAGTATTCTTATATTTTAGGATTCGGTGATCACGAATATAATACTAAAAATTTAATTTTTTGAGGTTTTCATTATTTTTTAGCAAGTTAAATATTGACGATTTTCAATCATTTTCGCGAATTGCGTCCTACATTTATTCAGTTATTATCTTTAATTTTTAATTTATTTTCTTTAAAAATTTTTGTAACAAATATATCGTCTCAGGAGGACCCAGTAGGGGTCATTTTTATGTGGGTAGAGAAACTTGCACCCACGTGAAAATTAAAATCAAAAAATTAAAAACCTGTTTTGACAGCAAATATAGCGTCCAGCATTACCTACCCCCACATAGAAATGCTACCGCTGCCGCTTCCCCCGATTGACAAAAATAAGTTTTCAATTTTTTGATTTTAATTTTCACGTGGGTGCAAGTCACCCCCTGCATAAAAATGACCCCTAGCGGATCATCCTAAAACGGGATATTCGTTGACAAAAATAAGTTTTCAATTTTTTATTTTAATTTTCACGTGGGTGCTAGTAGTCCCCCCCCCCCTACATACAAATGACACTTGCTGGGTATTCCTGAGACAACATATTTGTTGACAAAAATAAGTTTTTTTAAAAAAATAAACTGAAAATCAAGGACAATAACTGAAAAAACATATGACGCCATTCGCGAAAATGATTGAAAACCGTCTATATTCAACTTGCTAAGAAACAATAAAGACTTTAAAAAATTAAATTTTTAGTATTTTATTCCTAATCACTGAATCTTAGAATATGAGAATACTATGTTCACAAACATAAAAAATCACAAAAGACATTAAGAATCGAGAAATAGTCATGACGCCATTTTGTTCATTTTTTACAGCTCTGGGACACTTCACGCATGACGCCAATCTTGGTCTCATACCGCCGAAGTGGTTAATTTTATTATCTTTTAAAATTCTTTTAACCCCAAAATAATGACGATTTCAAATTATGAACAATGATCATAATGATCACATAGGCAAACTGACATTTCACAAAAAATTTGAAAACCGAACTTGCGTTTTCGTTTTCGGTTTCGTTTTCAAAATTACGTGATAAGGGCCCAGGTCGAGTCATCAATTCCGGGTCCATATAGTAGTTCTTCCGCAGATGAAGCTGCTTCCAAAATCCCGATTTGCTGTTGACGAAGCACTTTTACCTCGCGGTTATCCTATTTTCAACGGACCGACGATTTCACTGGATCTTTAAAAATATTTTTCTTTCCCTGTTCAAAACTTCCACATAAAACTCAAATAACGTTTAAAAGGATATAATATCCCTTTCAGGATAGCTGAAAAGAGAAACGAAAAAGGGTTGAAATAAAGGAGTTGACAAATGCACTGTTGTAAGTAGAAGTCAATCGTCATTAAGAAAAGAAATGGCACGCTTTCAATTGGTCCAAACTTTTTAGAAGTCGAGAAAGAAAGAGAAGAGAAACAGCACGCTCGTAACATATTTTAATATCGGAAAAAATGATTTAAACTTTATAAGGTGCTCTCAATTGCTTCTGGATAAGCAGAAACCTTCTAGGTTCCATTCCAATTCGATCTGCGGATTCGGATCCAGCAAAAGGTACCGGATGTGTTTAACGACGTCTTACCCATTCCTACTTCTTGATCCCACGTTATTTTTCTAAGAGAATAGCTTACATACCCAATCTCAAGTCCACCCTGTACACCGAACACGTGTTCCACCTTCACTAATCTTCTCTGACTCCTTTACCCTGGAAGACGCGGAATATGGTCCCAGATGCTGAAACGCAGCCGTCGACGACCTCAGCATATCCTCCAAATATTGCCCCCTGTAAATGAAATAATATAAACCCATGATTAATCTTCAGGTGAAAAATAAATTTACATATAATAATCTTATTAGTTCAAGTCAAAAAAAAAAAAAAATTTACCTCGCACAATATTTTTAAATTGATTTAAAAATGTTAATAACAACTGGTCTGGAATAAATTTTCTCAGACTGTTGCACAGTCAAATGTAAACTCGGTGATTTGTGCTACTTAATGTTTTTCAGTTTTCATTCTTAACTTGTCAGATCGGACTAGTTGATCTTTTTAAAATTAAATAATAATTGTTAACAAATTTTCACACGTAAGAACACTGCTAACTCGTCGGCATTCAATCGGAGAATTCGAACTATTAAGGGGTTACATGGGTTTACTTGGGAGAAAAAAGGTTTATTTTCAATAATTTTTTTTATATAAAAAATAAAATATTTTTTTCAAACTTTTTACTGTCTTAACGATATATATATGAAAAAGAATTTCTGAAATTTTTAAAGGAAAATATTCATAACTCCGCCATTGTGACGTCATTTCCGGTGACCCCTCGGAAAAAGGTGCGTCGGCGTTGACAGTAGAACTCATGACAGGATCATCTGAAGTTTAAAAAAAAAATTCGTGTTTTAGTAAAGACTATAAATTAGAACTTTTGATAACCGACTTTGAAAACACAGTTTCGAGAAAAACGCATAAATTTTGAATAACAATAAAATTGGAAAAAAATTATTTTTGTTAACTTACATGGAATCGCCGATTCCTGGGCCATAAAGTAAAGAACCTGCAGCAGCTAAAATATCCAAAGCATCCTTTTACTCCTGATGTGAGTCCCATTCTCACAAGAAACACTGGTGGCGGCCATCTTGATTCAGTGTTGCACGTCAGCGCCACCGCTACAATTGATCGTGTGGGGTTTTATTCTGTTATTCACTTATTTGATTAGTTTATTAAATTAATGGAAAATATGAGTTATTTAAAATTGGAGCACAAAATAATATAATAATAATAAAAATGCGTCATAGTAAATATAAACCATTTCTTATTATACAATTAAAAATTAATTTCACCCTTAACTGATTGAAATTCGTAAAGAATGTCCAAATTTGAATTGACCAGGAGAGAGTGGTTTCTTGATTCTAATTTGGTTATGAGATTATTTCGTTTATCTTCTCCTTTTTTTTATCTAAAGTGTTGACCAACCGGGTGCATCATATTATTCGGGGTTAGGGAAATGCCCATCGGCGAGACTTTCTATCTGCGGTGTGACGTTACTACACCACGTCGTACAGCCGGAGGCGCATAGAAGTCGCTTAAATGGCACCACTAAAACCAAATGGGTCGTTTGATTCGGAAGCGAAATCTCCCTTATGAGAGATCCATATGTACTGGCCTCAGGCCACGTGAGACAGTATGGTATTGTGAAAATATGCAATGTTCAATATCAAAAGTTATCATCACTAGGGAGCACCTTCGATTCCATTATTGCGACGCAAAACACGTTTCCATTATTATTCCCTCGTGTAACTAAAATTTACATGCTTTTAAAATACCAACAACCGAAAAATTTATTGATTAAAACAGGTGTTTTTTTTTAATATTCTTGACGCGTTTATTGAAAATTTAGTGTCACGATCAAAATTTGATAAATGGCGTGATAGTAGAATTGATTTTTTGATACATTGTTAGTTTGACATGAGATCCTTGTCAATACGTGTAACATTTTAAAATAAAATTATAAGCATACACACAAAATTCATTCTCAAAAGATGAAATAGAAGACTGACTTTTCGACTTAAAACTCATAAAATTACTTATCTAGAGTTACATCCTTGTAAAGACACACCATTCTATTGTAACTATAAAATAATATTTATTCCTCAGAGAGAGAGAGAGAAATTTATTTTAAAATATTACTTTAAGGTGTTTGAATAGAGTTATTGTAGTGTGCGGAATGTGTATGAAAAGGATGATTCAGCTAATTTATTAAGTAGATAATTCTAATTTTAAAATGAATAAGTAAGAGCAATAGAAGTGTGTATGAGGAAGGGATTTTAATGTAATAAGCGTCTCATAGTTTTTAATTTATAAATGGTGTCCTACACGAGCAGACGTATAATTGTCTAACACCGCATTTTCACATCGACGAAAGATTTGTTGAAGGTATTAATTTTTATTATCGTTAATTGGTGTTTTTTGTTTCAATTGGCTGAGTTAAACTTATTTGTATTAATTTTTTGTTTGAAAGTGTGGCGTTAATGTATATGTATACATTTTTTCAATGCAATATCATCACTTGATTCTTGATGTATTCTCGGCGATCCTGAGGCAATGCGATTTTCTTAAGCGGAACTTTGAGGTTCATTTAAATATATTCTGATTGTGGATATTTGACGGAAATTTGTGATCAATTTATCACCATATCATCAATGTATCAATTGGATGAATCTTATCCGTGAAATAGAGTAAATCAAGACATTTTTATTTGCTCTGATCGTCCGATTATTTCTTCTGAAACTAAATTGTAAATGAATTCTCGCACCTTGTGAAGTCATTGGAAGACACCAATATTATAAATTCTTTTTGTTTTTTTCTTCTTTTATATTCGTCAGATAATCATTTTGGATCAACATTTTACGTTATATGAGTTGTTAATATTTATAAAATCTAATTTAAATTTGTCTGTATGTATGAATTTTAGAAACTCCAAAGTAACCTTGTGGTAAATAAAAATATATTGTTACTAATTAATTTGGAATTTATTTGAATGAATATTAAAGTTTGCTTATTTGATAACTATTCCATATACTTCAGGAATATTATATTTAAATAATAAATAAAATTAAGTAACTAAAAAATCCGTTACACTATCAATAAGAGTATTATGAAAAGCTAGTTTTGGTTAAAACGTATATTTAGCTCGTGAATCATTCCGTGGAACATAAGTAATAAAATTTGAGACATAAAATAAGACGAGTCAATATAGTTCTTTAATATCTTTAAAAGAAATGTAATATTTTTTACTTTTCTTCTATCTATCCGAGACAGAATTTTTTTTAATGCACAGTTTAAATAGATATAGTGCAAGTTATAATAATTAAAAAAACATCTTAATACTTAACAAGAATGAATCAACAAATTGTCAGTTAGCAGTAGGATTAGAAATTGCTAATAAGTGACGAAGCGTAACATTAATGAGAGTATGTGTAATGTACATGTCCGAGAAGTAGTGTTCCAATGGGAGTAACACGTGTTTATCGAACCATAACCCCAATCCTGTTACCGGTTGTCAATCCACCCGCTTAGATCCTGGGTTTACTCGCAATCCCCTTCTGGAGTTCAGCCATCATGGTAGCCATTTGTTAGCTACTAACACGATTCTGCAGAAATCCTACGATCAAGAGCTGGATTTGATTTCTACATAAAGTAAATTTAGAATCTCAAAGAAAGTGGACCGTTTTTGAAAAAAAAACTATTATCAACAGAAAAAGAAGCATAAAACATTCCTAAAGTTCACTTTCTTGGATTTAATGTTAAAAATTGTTTAACAGCAAACTTATCAATTAAATAAGTGTAAGTTAATTAAACTTTAAGTTTATTATTACAATAAATTTTTTAAATTTTAAGAACAAATGTTTCGACAAAAATATTCGGAATCTGTAAATTCGGAAACTTAAGATCATAATTCTTCGTAAATGGCTTCTAATGAGCTTAAATTCATTTCTGGTATATCATAAAATTTGAATTCATTTTCAAGCAAGAGGCGATAAGATCGAATATATTTTGGACCCTTACAAGTAACATGTTCTTCAGGAATCTGAACATTTTTCGTTATACAAAGTAATGGTAGAATGGTGTCGCAAACAGTCTTCGAAATTAATTAATTTTGTTTTCAGGATGAAGAGGAGGCCATAAAAGCGCATCATTAGGAATCTCTCAGGAACCAATCGACACAGACCATTAAAGTTTCCTCTTTTCATTGAAAAAGATTTAAATACTTAACATATTTATTCTAAATAATATTTCTTTTATACACTTGTAAATTAGGAGCTAATTCTTTAATTTGACAATTTCCTAATAAAAAAGTCTCCAATTTCCAAATTTACCAGTTTACGAATTTTTCTATTTTGTTGATTTTCTAATTTACCAATTTAAAATTTTTCACTTTCCCAATAACCAAATTTCCAATTTCTCAATTTGCCAGTTTAAAGAATTTTCTAATTTGCCAATCTTCGAATTAATCAATTTTCAATTTCTCCAATTTTACAATAACCACTTCTTTAATTTCCTAATTTGCCAATTTTCCAATAACCAAATCTCCAATGTCTCAAATTACCAGCTTACAAATTTTTCCAATTTTCTAATTCTCTAATTTATCAATGTTTTTACTTTATCAATTTTCCCATAACAATTTACTTTTTTTTTAATATTATCCAACAACACCTTTTCCACTTTTATAATAAAAATCCCTACTAAACTTAAATCTTAAGCTACTTGCTATCACACTATACCTATCTTACTATTATCTAGCCTAAATAATAATATTGCATGATATAAATCTTTTTCTAAATTAATAATCTGTTTATTAAGGAAAATAACTTTCTGGGTAAGTATGAGGTAAAAAAGATTTAAAAAAGCTTCTTTTATGAGTTATTGAAAAATATTAGTAAACGTCCAATATGGGAAAATTAAATTGTTTCCATAAATATAAATTATTTAAAAAATTAAAAGATCTTAAAAATTACAGACGGAAAAATTCGTGAGATTTTTTTAATGAATAAAGTTAAAAGCAAAATTTTTTTCAGAGAATTTAATAAAAGAATTATTTTGTAAAATATTTAGATTGTTTAAACAAATGCAATATTTAATAAACAAATTTTCTGTCAATTGTTACTAAAGAATCGATGACTGTTAAAAAAAGTGTTAAATTTCGAAAATATAAGAAGCATCAATTATTTAAACAAATTAAATTTTTTTTAACATTTTAATATACACTGCGAATTATGAATAAATAACTTCTGTATGATTCTTCCATGGAAATAACACATAACCACATCATAATTTTAGCTCAATTTAATCGCAAGTTGATTTCAAACCATTTTAATTGTTTAAACAATCGATTCTATCCCATCCTCTTTCAGGGCGCAGTCCCATGATGGGGAATACTGCCCTACAACGGAAAAACACACGTAAGTGACATTTTGGTGAAAAATGAGTTTTTGGTATCAATGGATTCGTGAGAGAAAACTGCATCTAACTGTACTAATTAAAATTAAAAATATTAATTATTTATAATGAATAATTAACATTGAATATATTGCAATTTGCGAAAAATGAGAAATTACAACGGAAAAAGATACATGAAGTTCTTTGCGGAGTCCAAAATCTGTAGGAGGTATCAAATACGTCACAAAATACATAGTAAAAACACACGCGAGGAACTTTGCGGGTTTCTTACGTTGTAAATGAGTCGAGCTCGGCATCTTCTGTCTTTGTTCCGCTCGAAGACTTTACAGCAGAAAAATACGCAAATGATTTTGCATTTTTTGCATTTCACACACTATTGTTGTCTTTATCTATCCTAGATAACCTTATTCTCTTTACGTTTCGCACGCTATTGTTAAAATTGTCTATCCTAGGTAAATTCTATACCTTATTCTCTCTTGCTGTTCATCACCCTATTGTTGTCTTTGTCGGTTGCATATTCCTCATCTCTCTTTACGTTTCTCACTCTGTTCTTGTCTTTATCTATCCCAGGTAAATTCTATAACTTATTCTCTCTTACTTTCTGAAAAGCATAGCAATATACCTATATCTATAACTAACTGATTTCTTATATAGGATAACTTTAGACGGGAAACTCTTTTTCCGAGTCTCCCATTGGACAATATGTATAAAACCTCATTACCATTAGTTTTCAGTTTCGATTTTCTGTTTTTCAAGTGAATTGAATTCTTTTAATTAAATATTGTAGTTTTAAATTTATTTTTTAAAATTTCTTAGAATTTTTGCAATCTTAAATTAAAATAACTATAATTAAAAAAATTAATATACAGAGATGAGCATTTATCTTGACTTCATTATACGAGAACTTTTTCGACGAACTTTAGAGGTGTCACATGTTTTATCGGACTTCTGATTGGATATTCGATAGCTTTTATCAACAATAACTTTACAGTTGAGATGATACATTGTCTGTTACAATGTAAAAGTTCGTTTTTTTTTGCAGTAATGTTTTTTTTATTTTTAGTTATTTTTTAAGCCTTTAATTATTTTAGTCCTCGTGTTTAAAATTAAAAAATATTTTTAAGATAAAAAATCCTGCACTTATTTTAATTGTTTCGCAATTTAGAATCGTTGTGTCGAACGACGTGAGAATTTTCATCCAAGAATCGCTGATTTGCATCTATTGCAGGCAACAGACTGGGACTGATTATTACTTGATCTCTAGCGCGATAACTTGCGTGCAAACATTTACGATGAAGTTTAGGGTCGAATTAATGACTTCTTAAGTGAGCAAGAAAATAACAGGAGAGCATAAAGTACAGTTTTTAATTAAAATTATGAGTAATTACGTCATGTAACTATTTTCATCTAAACATTTATTTTAAATTGTAACTAAAGCAAGATCAGCAGATAAAATTTCTGCAAAATGTTTGAGGAAATTACATGTAAAACGATTTTAGAAATTATCTCAAAAACTGGTGAGTAATAAAAAAATGTTATCATGAAATGTATAATAAAAAAAAAATTCCTTTTTTCACGTTTATTTTAAAACCTACAGTATAAATTCTCCAAAAAGTTGTTGGTACACATGAAAGTATACACTAATTTCAATTTAATGCATTTTTAAATCGAAAAACTATTATTTTTGAATTTAAAAGGAAATTAAGTAACCATTTTGAAAGAGTTGTAAATTAAAGGGTATCAGCCACTCGTTAAATCGATTTGAAATTATTGAACATATTTACAAGATAGTGAATGGATTTGTGAATACAATAAAACAGAAAATGCATGTGAATACAATGGCCCATTAGACCAGTAACTGTTAGTTAATATTGTGACTGTTAACTCTCATTCTCGATTTAACCGAAGCCCGGCATGTTTATAATGATTATTTGCGGTAAATTTTGCCCCCGAGTTTCACTCGAATCGAGGGTTGAATTCCATAGGGAAAGAGTATTTTCAGAAGATATGAAAAATAATATAATTTTATTAATTTCGCAGATTTAAATCATTTAGTCTGAAACCAAAGTAATAAGTTAACATAAATCGAAATTAATTTCAGGTAATAAAATTATTACCACTCGAATTGAATTCATGGACGACTTTAATTTTTGCCACAGTAGTAATTTTAGCGAAATATTAATTTACGGACGGATCATTATAGAATGTTATGAAATGAATGTAGAAAAATTTTAAATAATTTAATCATAAATGTACAAAATTTTTATGTAGTTTTTAAAGAATTTTATCCAACTCAGGCGTAATATGGTTACTTTACCTTCCTATACAGACACATCCTAAGTTCTTACTTATAGCTCAGAGGTCAATGAAGTGCCCATTATTACCCTAGGGCAATATTGTTTATTTTATAGACCGCTCGCAGGTTAATAAAGTATCCATTATTACCCTAGGGCAACAATGTTCACTTTCTTGAACTTGCTCGCAGGTCAATAAACAACCAATTATTACCCTAGGGCAATAATGATCACTTTATTGACCTATTGGTCAATATGGAGGATATTCGCCTCGGTCTTAAAATGGCGCATTTAATATGGTTTACAAATTTTTAAAAATCTATTTCAAACTAATTTTTTTTTATAAGGATATGATATATCTGAGTTTTAAAATTCAAAATGCCGGACAAATTTAAAAAAAAAATGTTTTCTTTTTGTATTAAATACAAAGTTTCCGTTCGCTTGTTCGCAGAAATATTATCGAATTGAGAATTTCAAATCTAGATGAATGTAATTTAAGCGGGAAATGTTTTAAAAATGAAGTTTACGTTCAGTTCTTTCTCTTTTAAGTTTAGAATGGTAGTTTCATGTATGAGATCGTTGGATAGAATCGAAATTCAGAAGCGTTTTTGCTTGGGACGTTTTTTTTTAAATAAAAAAAGTCGTTAGTTCCGCTGCGGAGGTATTTACATGTCTATTGTCAAGCGCCACCCTCGCATACAGATATATCTGCAGTTCGGCTGAGGGGAAATTCTCGTGATCTCTTCGTGTACGGCTCCCAGGACGCTCTTTCGGACTGAGGTGGGTCTGGAGCGCGTAACACGCATTTTTATCAAACGTTACGACCCATGCAACGACCCAGATGAAAACCAATATCTTACACACCCCGGGGAGTTCGTTTCAGCACTGTTTTTCAACCTTCGTCCACAACTTATTTGAACTTCAGTTACTTTTTCCTCGACTTTTTTTTACATTTTTTTACCTTTATTATAATCGCTTAACACTCGCAAGATCGGATTTAAAAAATAGTGTTTTTGTTAGCAAAAGTATATGGCAAATTTAAGGTGCAATATTTTTATGCTAATGTAAATATTCTCTTGAAATCTGTTGACAAAGTTAAAAATATTTTTAGAAAACAAATTTGGAAGAATTTCTGAAAAAACGACTTTCAAATTTGTCCTACAAATTCAACTTCGAATTAAAGAGACGGGGCAAAGTTCCTTCACTTGAATATATTTCATGTCTCAGGGAAAATTATGAATTTTGCATTGAATACCCGCGAAGAAATGGTCAGTATGGGAAAAATCTGAAGTAGTATGGGGCAAGACACAAATTGACTTTCATCAGACTTGACCAGACAATGGGAGAAGTATGGGATCATGCCCAATCCCACACTACTAGTATGGAATCGATTTTTCAATTTAAACAATATCATAAAGAATAATTATGGCAATATGGAAAATTATCAAAAATGAATTATCCATTTGCCATACTAGCAGCATGCGAAATATGAAGTATGGTAAATATCTATATCCTATACTTCAAATAAGTGATATTAACAAGCGAGGCACTTATCCATATCTCATGCGTCAAGTATGGGAATCTAAAAAGTACAGCTGTTATTGATATCCCATTCTCGCAGTGTCGGAAATTAACAAGAATGAATTAGCCATAAGCCATACTTGCAATATGGGAAATTAAGAATTATGGTAATTATCCATATCCCATACTTGAAATATGGGATATTAACAAGCATGGCACTAATCTATATCCCATACGTCAAGTATGGGAAATTGACAAGTACAGATGTTATCAATATCCCATTGTCGCAGTATGGGAAATTAAGAAGTCTGGTAACTATTTATATCCCATACTTGCAATATGGGGTATCAACAAGCATGGCACAAATCTATATACCATACCGTAAGTATAGAAAACTGAAAAGTACAGCTGTTATTGATACCCCATTCTCGCAGTATGGGAAATTAAGTAGTCTGTTAACTATCCATATCCCATACTTGAAATATGGGATATTAACGAGCATGGCACTAATCTATATCCTATACGTCAAGTATGGGAAACGGAAAAGAACAGCTGTTATCGATACCCCATTCTCTCAGTATGGGAAATTAAGAAGTCTGGTAACTATCCATATCCCATACTTAAAATATGGGATATCAAGAGGCATGGCACTAATCTATATACCATACCGTAAGTATAGAAAACTGAAAAGTACAGCTGTTATCGATACCCCATTCACGCAGTATGGGAAATTAAGAATTATGGTAATTATCCATATCCCATACTTGAAATATGGGATATTAACAAGCATGGCACTAATCTATATCACATACGTCAAGTATGGGACATTGACAAGTACAGCTGTTATCAATATCCCATTCTTGCAGTATGGGAAATTAAAAAGTATGGTAACTATCCATATCCCATACTTGAAAAATGGGATATCAACAAGTATGTTACTAATCTATACCCTATACGTCAAGTATGGGAAACTGAAAATTACAGCTGTTAACGATATCCCATTTTCCCAGTTTCTAGAGCCGGGCCTGCTTGAAATATGAGGAAATTAAACAGCATGGAATTTATCAATATCCTATACTGGAAGTATGACAGACGTGTCGGATATGGATAAGTGCCATACTTGTTGTTAATTTCACAATCTGCAAGTATGCGACATGGATTAGTGCCATGCTTGTTAACATCCTATATTTCAAGTATGGGATATAAATAGTTACCATACTTCTGAATTTTCCATACTGCGAGAATGGGATATCGATAACAGCTGTTCTTTTCAGTTTCCCATACTTGACGTATGGGATATAGATTAGTGCCATGCTTGTTGATACCCCATATTGCAAGTATGGGATATGGATAGTTACCATACTTCTTAATTTCCCATACTGCAGACAATGGGATATTGATAACATCTGTTCTTGTCAATTTCCCATACTTAACGTATGGGATATAGATTAGTGCCATGCTTGTAAATATCCCATATTTCAAGTATGGGATATGGATAATTAGCATAATTCTTAATTTCCCATATTGCAAGTATGGCTTATGGCTAATTCATTCTTGTTAATTTCCGACACTACGAGAATGGGATATCAATAACAGCTGTACTTTTTAGTTTCCCATACTTGACGCATGAGATATGGATAAGTGCCTGGCTTGTTAATATCACTTATTTGAAGTATAGGATATAGATATTTACCATACTTCATATTTCCCATGCTGCTAGTATGGCAAATGGATAATTCATTTTTGCTAATTTTCCATATTGCCATAATTATTCTTTATGATATTGTTTAAATTGAAAAATCGATGCCATACTAGTAGTGTGGGATTGGGCATGATCCCATACTTGTCCCATTGTCTGGTCAAGTCTGATTAAAGTCAGTTCGTGTCTTTCCCCATACTACTTTAGATTTTGCCCATACTGACCATTTCTTCGCGGGTAATACGATAGATCATTACATAAAGCAACTTTTGTCAATGTACAGTATTGATTTATGACTAAAAGACAAAAAGTTATAGCCAATTTTCTGACTCTTAAAATTCTGGGGCAAAGTGACGCACTCGCAGTTTCTTTGTATTTTAGGTCAATTGCCTAAAGTTAAAGTAAATAAACATGTTATGTTGTTCAAAATGAGTTTATTATTTAAAATGTTTCAAAAATTTGAAAAAAGATTTAGTTTGGAATAATTTTAGGAGAACAATTTTTAACTTTACTTTAAATATTAAAACCTTGAAAACACAGTTCACACTTTTTAAAAATTGATTGTTTTTCATTTATTTTCATCTAATTCATCTAATTCATTGCAAAAAATTCTATTCATAGGAATCAAAAAATATATTTTTGAATGTGTGCAATTTATCATTTTATTTTACTTTCACTGTATTTTAGTAATACAAAATCGACCTGCGCGCCACGGCGCGCTTGTTATTTTTTTCTTAATGAAAGTTAGTAAAAATTAACACATAAAATAGAATAGAAACAAACATTCTAACCTTAAATTACTCATATAATAATAATTTAAAAGAATTAATAAAATATTATTTTCAATACAATAATAAATAATTCAATATATTAATTAAAAGTAATGAATTGTTATTAGTTTTAATTTAATAAATAAAAAAGTAAATAATAAACAACACAATTGTTTTAAATTTAAATAAATTAAAAATCTAGAAACAAAAGAAATTTAAAAAAGTTATTATTATTCACTATATTTACAATTATTTTATGATTATCTTCATTATAACTATACTAATTTTATAAATTTAAAATAATAATCATTTAATAAACTAATGTTTTAAATAAACTTAATAAAATGAATAACTTGTCAAAAAACTTTAATGATAATTATCACATAATGTAATTATTGATTTACAATAGAAACAAACATCCTAACCGCAAATGACATTTATCAATATGATACTTTAATGAAGAAAATACAACTATTGAATTAATGTAATAAGAAAAAAGATAAATAAATTAGAAGCTTACATTAAAATAAAATTATTGAAAATTATTATTATTACTTACCTGTCACTAACCATTACTACCTAACTGGAGAATGATAACAAAAAACATAACCTTAAACATGGAAGTATAATATTTTTATTTTACAGAAACTTAAAAAGTTAATGAATTATAAACATACAATAAAACAAAGTAAAGAACTAAAAATTATTATAATTTACTAGTTTTACAATTTCCACGTGACAGAAAAGAAATCCGATGACAATCACCACGTGCATTAGAGTAGAAAGAAATATCAGAACCTTAAATGACATAAATAATTATGATACTTTTAGAAAAAAAAAACATTTAATAATAGTTCTAAAAAACAGATAAATATGTTACAAATAAAATAAAAAGCAATAAAAGATTATTAATATTATTATTATTACTCATCTGTCAGAAACGAATGCCAATGTAAACAAAACATTATTTCACTCAAAACACTATAACCTTAACAACTTTACTAAAATCACTGTCAATTCCTAAACTATCACTCCTTAATTATTAGAATTTAATTTTTTTTTAATTTTCTATTATTTAATAAAATGCAATTATTTATTAAACAAAGATTTTAAATAAATTAAAAAATAATCCAAATAAACGTCTAAACTGTGATGTTATTGTTGACAAGAAATATCGAAAATCTGCTAGCCAATCAGAAGCCTGATAAACCGTGTTACACCTCTGAAGTTGGTCGAAAGGGTTCTCGTATAGGGAAGTCAAGGTCAAAGCTAATTTCTATGTAATAACTATTTTAATAAAATTTTTCGTTATTTTAGATTGCCAACATTATAAGAAATTTTATAAAATAAACTTGACGTTACAATATTTAATTAAAAGATTTTAATTTGTCTGCAAAACAAAAAATCAAAACTGAAAACTATCGATAGTGAGGTTTGATATGTACTGACTAATGGGAGACTCGGAACTGGAGTTAAACGTCTAAAGTTAACCACAACGTCTGTTCGTTTTAGAATAGGATTCGTCATTTTTTAAATAAAATAAGACATTTTTTAAATATTGATTATTATAAATTTACTGAAAAATGTTGATATAATTTCATCATTTAAATTATAACATTTTAATGGTGAGTCAATTTACCCCGGCACTTGCGTCAACTTGCCCCGCCTCTAGGTAAGGTAAATGATCTTCCAAAATTCCATAAAGTCCGTTCTAAAAAGTCTAAATGTAATTATGATAAATTTTTGGCAATAGAAAACTAAACTAATAATAGACCAAGTGTTCAATGTAATAAACTTTTTACAAATTTGATATTATCAAAATTATTCCACAAAATGTACAAATGTTTCAAATAGTCCCTGTTATTCTTTAATTTTCCACAAATTGTTATAAAATTTGAATCGTATTTTCGTTAATAGAATATTTTGTTAGGAATGATTTTTTATATTTGCTTGTGTTTGTTGTTTGGTTGTTACTGATAAAAAGGACTTTGAAGGATTGAGACGACGTAGACGGAGTTTAGAGGAAATGGTTGCACATCAAAGCGAAGATAGGAAAGTGTTAATCCGCCCAAGCAACTTTGGCTCCGGAGAGAAGTTGCGCGCTTATGCGGAGAGGATTTCCATCCAATAAATTTGGAGCTTTGCATAAGCTTTCCGCGCTAGAATTTAAATCCTAGCGACGGTATGGGCTTTACAACGCGACTGTGTCGCCAAGTGTATGTGCAGTTGTGCACAATAACCTTAACTCCAAAACAGAACCATTGTGCTTTTCGCAAACACTTGATAAATAAACTTACTAAACCCTTTTTTTACTTTTAAATTTCCCTAAAACTTTTCTGTCAAAATTGTAATATGAAACAATATATTGGGTGCACTAGCTTTAAAATTTTTTTTCCCTCTCACTATCATCTAGTTTCATAGATAGTAAATATAAATTTATTGTATTATCATTAAAGTTTATTGTGAATATCATATGAATTATATTATATTATATTATATCATAATTTTAATATAATTTCTTTATAAACCATAATAAACTTTTGTCCGCTGTTGAACTTTTCAGCAACCCTTTTTATTTTATGTTATAAGTTATAGTCTTTGTTTATAGGTTATAATTTTTCTTTATAAGCTACTATGGACAATAAGACACGCTTAAGGAACACCAATCACAGCGCTTCGTCATTTGAAGTACACGCCCAGATTACCCACACTCCTTGAAGGTAAGCTATGTCTAAGCTCCGCCTTTTCAGTGGACATAGAAGCTCGGCGACACTGGCATAATATTATTATTATTATTGTTATTATTATTATTATTATGTAGGAGAGAAGAAGGAAAGGATACTTATGATTTGAAAAGATTTTCTTTTACTAATCAGTAAGTTTCCTCATATTTTTTATTAACTTACTATTAAAATTACAATATGTTAAAAATATATTCGCCGATCCCCCTCCCCCAATGTTCACCTGAAGGTAAACGTTGGGTTCGATATAAAAATTCTAAAATTTAAAACTTTTAGCTTAAAACTCGTTTGCTTAAAACTAATTTAAAAAAATTATATTAAAAAACTTTTTTTCATTGTCACCAATAGGATATAATATTTTTATTACTTTTCTCCAAGAATTTTAAAAACTTTCTTACTTACTTTCTTATTTTTTAAAATTTATAAATAATTTAGTAAGACACTCATAGAAAGGAACAAATCACAGCGTTCTGTCATTTAAAGTACACGCCCAGAATACCCACACTCCTTAAAGTTAAGCCATGTCTAAGCTCCGCCTTTTCTGTGGACATCGAAGCTCGAAGGCACTGTCTAATTATTATATAAAATTCTTTAAACTTTTTGCGTATTTAAGTAAATATTTTATTTAAATTATTGAGTAAATAATGTATTCTGATGTGAACCATCTTTTAGAATTAAAGTTTCCATCTACATAACTGATTCAAAATAAGAATATTTCAAAATACCTGGGAAAGAGTACTATAACGATTTCTTTTATTTTGTTTACTAATTAAGTTTATTTGTTATTTTTTTGTTTTATGAGAGAATAAACTATTTTAAAATGGACAAGAGCGGAGAATTAGCCTTTATTTTGATTGAATTTGGCGCCGACCACCAGAGGGAGACAGCTGTCGGAGCGCGTGGATCAACAGTGGGTGCCTAGTTTGAGAGTTCCACAATAGTTCTAGAAATCTGGAATTTTGTTTATTTGGTACCATTTGTGTACACTAATCTCATAAACTGGGAAAGATGGCCTTGTTATGGATTGTGGTTGTTTTATATATCTCTTCCCAAGTTATAAATGTATTTTTCCGGTGAACAGAATGGCAGCTGCCAGGGCTCCTCAACAACTAGTCTCTTCAATGTTTTTTTTTTTAATTCTGCTGACGTACGATCACGTGACTGAAGCAGAAATTACGTGATTGGATGAATGGATCGGGATCAATAAGTGGAAACGATTTTTTCTCACTCTTGTTCCGAATGTCATCGTAATAAAATCAAAAGATACATTGTCCTAAAGTTTTATTTGTATATTTTAAGTCGTTTAATTTTTGTATTATTAAATACCGAACTATGGCAAAAGCTCTATCAACTATTGTAGAGAAGGAAAGCCTTTCATTTTTGTTCTCACAAAAGAGTGGCCAAAAGTGTTAGTTTTCTGATTTTCCAATTTTTAGGTTAGAATCCCGGGATTCGCTTAAAGTTCAATTTTTAGTTTAAAAAGTGCTTTTTCTCAGTTTTAATTACTATATTTGAATAAAATAAATTTTTCTCTGTTAATTAAATAGAATTTTTCTTATGTTTTATTGTTAATTCTTGAGTAAATTAATGATTCTTGTGAACTTCCGGAACATGTGCTTAGCCTTTTCGGTAGTCTCAACATTTTATTGGTATTGAATATTCCGGTTTTATTAAGAATAATTGCTTAATCGTGATAAGAGGTTCATTAACTCTTACACAAAATATTTATTTTTTTTTTAAATATATTAAGTTTATGTTTGATAATTCTGTGAATTCATTTTTACGTTAGAAGCGAAGAAAAGAGACATTATTTAAATTTGTTTAGTTACTAAAGCCACTTTTACTACAGGGAGGTGTAAAACGTGTTAAAAATACTATTAGATTTAAATTGTGAGAATAAACGAATTTTTTTTAACACAGAAAGAAATGGTCTCTTGCGAGCGAAGTGGGATCAAAAAATTCCGTTCCACGCAATAGACGGTGAGTCATCAATTGCATTTACAACACAAAAAGAGGACGAGGAGAAATACACAAAGCAGAGCAGCCAAGCTAGGTACTTTTCTCAGGATACCCGCGAGAGAATTTTCACTCCAGGCCAACCCCTGGTTTTATTGGGTTGAGTAAACCAGCTCTCGCAGGAAATAAACAAGATATGTGTACAGTGCACTCTGCACATACAATTATCGTTATAATCGTATTTTTCGAAAAGTTCGCAAGCAAACAAACGTTGAAAAGTTTTCTCGCTGAATTTAAAAAGCTAACGGAATTAAAATACTCATTTTATTGAGAAACAATGAGGGAGAGATAGACAGGAGGGTTGATAATTTTTTATGGAAAAATTTAATTAAGTTAATTGTTTAACTAAATTACACACCAGTTTGGAATTATTTTCAGTCTATTGCTCAGACTAGTGTTAACTTGGCAACTTTTGCCTTTTGTTATTTTGAGTTTATACTCTTAAATTCTGAACTTATTTTAATGAATATTCGTTTCTATTTAGTTAAATTTAAAATTTGATTAATTTATATTTGTTTCTATTTTGGTATGTTACATTTAACATTATATTTATGTAATTTAATGGTTTAAATATTATTATTTTTAAAAATTCTGCCTGACCTGCTAACTTGTCGGACTGGACAATTACTGTCTTTGCTGAATTGTATGCTTTAATTTGAGCTAAAAAAACTTAAAAACTTCAAATCTGGATTTGAAGCTCCATTCCTCTTAACAGCAACAAAACTTTTGAGAATTGCTTGTGCCTTATCCTCCGTTGCATAGTAAAGTTTCACAGTACGTAGCCTTGACTGCCGTACCTGTGTAATATAACCAATTCTATTTGCACGCACATTATTAAAGACATCAGACAAAAGATGTTTTTTCAGCTTGTCAGTTAGTAACAAATGAACACAGATTATTGTACTCACTAACAGAATTTGCGTTAACACTATCAAAAGATTTCTGTTTAGAAAATCCAAAAAGAACCAGGTTACCTTTCCTTCTCTCATGATTATTTATTTCAGTGATACATGCAGCTGTAATTTTATTAATATCAGTAGCGTCAAGATTTTTCACTTCAGTTGTAATTAGTTTATTCTCTACTTCAGTAAGAGGTTTTGTTATACTTTCAATTTTACCTTCAGCATTATTTATTCTGCTCAAGGCATCTTCCAGTTTTTTATTAAGATTAGAAAATCCAGTCGTCATAGAATTTGTCAATTCATGGAGCAAATTGAATATTGATTCCAAGCTGACAGAGAAGGTAGAAGAAGGTAACAAAGATCTTTCCGATCTGCAACATTTTCTAGATGCTCCATTGTTCAAAGTAGTCAACGTATCAACACATCCAGGGTGGAATTGAGAGTTGCAACTAGAACACATCCTAGGTATAACTCTAACGATCTCCTTACCGCACTTTGCACACTTGGTACTCGATGACTCATCCACGTTTCACTTCGTTGTAGAATAAGAAAAACAAAACTTTTTTTAGATGAAAACAAAATATATCTCTACATGGAGTATTTTTTTAGTTTTCTTATCTCAAATTAAAGCTTACAATTTACCAAAGAAAACGAGAGAAATTAAAAATTTTTTGTACACTGTTTTTAGATCAGGCAACGAGCTACACTTATGGAGTGATATTCGAAAAATTTGGTAATTTTTATCCAAACTCACTTTGATAATCACATGATAAGTCAAAAATAATATATTTATAGACTATCTGTCGCAGAATTTTATAAGATTTCTAAATATTTTAATTCGAAGACGCTATTTAAATTTTTGACCAATACATCCTAATTTAAATTGAGCTGTGTTTTTGAAACCACTTTTAACGATCCGACCAACAATTTCCAACGGTAGTGTATGTTCGTTTCTAATCTAATTTAAAAATCGTTTAAAAATTTGTTGCTGCTCCTTATCCTTCACTCTCGGTAAATTTTTCTGTTGTAGCTTAAGTTAAATTTAAAAATAATTTGATAAGTTTAATTAGTCTATTGTTTTTTCTCTTTTCTTTAGCTATTTAACGTTAAAGTGACTTGGTGCTAGAGTTATTATATGTTTATTTGTTTTGACTTAATATTAATTTAAAATTTAAAGACATATTTAATTACATATTAATCACAAATTAGTAAAAATGCGCCAAAGTACTGTGACGCGGTAAAATGTTACTGTGCACAATATTTTTAAATTAATTTAAAAATAAATTATTACATACCAGTCTGGAATTAATTCCAGGCTATTGTTCAGCCTTAATGTAAACTTAGCGATTTGTGCCTGTTATTATTTTGGGTTTACATTATTCAATTTTATTAAATATTTAAAATTCACTTTAATTTATATTTATTTCTACTCTTGTCATCATATTTAATCGTCGAGGAGCTGGTTCTGGTGGTCGTCATCGTCGTGGTTGGCATTTCTGATCGTCGTGGGATTGTCCTGGCACATGGGTACGGAAGAGAGTCCCGTTCTCTCAAGAGTCCCAGGACCAGAAGATGATCCACTACACCTGATTTACGTTTCTCGGTCGATTGCCGCTCGATTTTGAAATGTGATTCGTGAGAGCGGCACCGCGGCGCAAGTATCGCCACATCGTCGCTTGGGAGAAGAACTCTGCCATTTCGATAAAGCTCTGAAAACAAAACCAACTCGCAAGAGCTCTGAAAACTGCGCCATTCTAATTAACATTTAAAGAAAGTGCCATTTCGGAATTGACAGATTTTGTTTTTAAATTTAGGTTGGCAACGCGAAAGATTTTTATTAGGTTAAGAATATCGGTATAAAAAAACAAGCTCAGGTGATTTAAAAAATTTAAGAATTAAAATAAATTTACAATTATGTTTTAGTATTGATCACCTGAGCTTGTTTTTTTATACTGACATTATTAACCTAATAAAAATCTTTCGGGTTGACAACCTAAATTTAAAAACAAAATCTGTCAATTCCGAAATGGCACTTTCTTCAAATGTTAATTAGAATGGCGCAGTTTTCAGAGCTCTTGCGAGTTGGTTTTGTTTTCTGAGCTTTATCGAAATGGCAGAGTTCTTCTCCCAAGCGACGACATGTTGACTTGTCGACGACGCATTCTATCGTGATTATTCTGAACTGGTGTGTTTGATCGTATGGTCATGTATTATTAAAGTGTAAAACTTTCTTTGTAAAGATGGAATTAATACTACTGACGGGACTCTTTTAGTGGCCATTGTGCCCGCCCAGGTAAGCTCCTGTATTAACAATTTATTTGTTTTTCTGTGATGGAGTCGATCTCCAATAATAAACATTAAATTTAGAGTCAGTGTTCAGTGCGCGTATTTTTGTAAATGTCCGTGCCATGCGGCCGGCTATTTTTGATTTCTTGTAGCCTTTTGAAATGGTGTCCATTTAATAAATTTGTTATGTTTTGGTTTAATTTAAATTCTTAGTTTGTTGCTGCTCCTTACTCCACAATCTCCGGATTATGAGTAAGTCGTGGCTTTATTATATTACAATTAAATATTAGAATAATTTGATTAGTTTAATTAGTCTTTTATTTTACTATTATTTTTGTTAAGTTATTTTTCGATAACATAACTTAGCGTCAGGGTTTTGTTTTTATACTGTTTACTTGGTTTTAATTAAATATTTAAAATTAAATTAAGAAACATTAAACATCAAACATAATCTGGAAAATTGCGTCACAGTACTCAAAGTTACCTTTAGTGTCGTGAAGCTTGTTAATTTTAAAAGATTTTCAATTTAATATTTTTACACTAAACTTCCCAAAGTTACTAAAAATAGAATTAACTAGAAAGGTATGTCAGACCCAAGTTTGTTTCAATTTTGCCTTAAAATTAATTTACAAAAAAATTACTGATACTTAGAAATGTTAAAAGTTAAGTTTGAGAAACGAAATTCGAACATACAGGAATTTAATGCCCTCCTTAAAAAAATTGCCTCCGATGTTTCGGCCTCATTAAGCGCAACCTTCGGGACTTGTTCTTTAGATCACAAAATTTTTCATACATGATTAAAAGAAGATGAAAATACATCAATGATATTTAATGTGAAATTTTCCTCTTCAAATCCTATAGTACCTTGATATTCTTTGTAAAATTGTTTGTCAATATCACAAGAGCTTGAAAAACTTTAATTTAATTAGAATTATATTTAATGATGTTACAGAAAATCTTTTTTTATCTAAATTTAAAGCTTTTTTAGGTGTCCCTACGGCCATACTCATTGGTGGCACAACTTTTTTTTTGTCCGTATTAGAGGTCAGTCACAGTAAAGGGGTTAAAATATCTGATACGTTAGCTGAAAGTTTTTAGACGAATTTTGCCTGTGACGTAACTCTCCATCCCATGACCTTTATCTAACACCCTAATACTACATTACACACTATTTTGAAAATTGCAACAAACCAACATTAAGTTTTTTGCCGTCCAAAAGCAGTAAATAATCCGCAGGAGTCATATACTGGAGAGAAGGGTTAGACGCTCGTCATCGAAAGCTTATTACCCCAATCGCGGAGAGTGCTAATAACGCGATGAACGATAATGGGTGTCCACGAGAGGTCCATACTCATAACGATATATTCAAGGGTTGATCAAGAACGCAGCAAGCGTTTTGCTTGAGCGTCGCGTCGTCGGACTAGTAGAGTAGTAGTAGTAGTAGTAATAGTAGTAGTAGTGTCGGAGCTGCAGAACGGAAACACATAGATATAATATAAAATGCAATAAGGGTTGCTTCGATGGTGTGAGGTGGGGGTACGAGTTTGGAGGTGGGCTGCTATGCATATATCCAGGGAATGGAGCATTATATGCCGGAAAGTGGGGACAGGGCTTGCGCGGCAAATGCGCCGGAAGCGCCCTGTTTGAAGGGGGTTCCCCCGGACTGGTGCGGCGGGGGCGGTTCGGGTTCCGGATGGCTCAGGGGTGGAATGGAATGGAATGGAGTCGAGCCGAGTGCCGCAGGGTGCGGACCAGAGGGGTTCGGAGATTGATAACGCAATTCCAAGACTGCCATTACCCCCGTCCACTGGAGCTCGCTCCACCAGTCGCTTCTATCTTTTTTTGCTCCTGGCTCCTTCGCTCCTGCCCAGGGACGGCGAGTTTTAGAAATGTTAACTCCATAAATGCCAGCCCGTTCCTTCGGGATAGAGGAAACAAGAGTAAAGGAAGAACTATGGTAAAGAGATTCGCTTTAAGCGGAAAACTCAAAGCCGATATAATTATATCTTTTAAGCACTATTTCCAACTAGTTTTTGCTTCTTTGACTTTTTTCGAAATTGTGGATAATTACTTGGACCTGTGAACAATAGGGTGGTCCAAAAACGCAGAGAAAAATTTTTTTTTTTAATGCTCTGCTCTGATCTTTAAATGGAAGAGAAATACGGTTATTATTTTTTAATTGGGCAATATTTATAGATCGATTAAAAACCATGTTTCTTATAGGAAAAAAAAACATCTGAATTTGAGAAATTTTTCGCCATAATAAGCCAATGTTTAGTCAAAACATTTTTTTTGTATTTCTACGGATTTTTCTTTGTTGAATCCGAATCGAGAGTTAGAATGAGATTAGCTACAATTTTTTAGATAATTTAAAATTTTTTTTTTCGGGACAATTTGCTTGTGTATTTTCTCCGCTGAATCCGAAGTCAGAGAGAAGGGGGCGGGTCAAAATATCCTAAAAAGTGGCTTTCGTATAATTTGTTTAAGGCCCCTAAACTGTCAAAGTATAGAATTAACATATTCAAATATATTTTTTTTGCAATACTCAATATACAAAAGTATTATAGTTTGTTAGAACAAATATATAGAAATTATGCCTTATTACTTATTCTAATTTACGCTCAAACATAGAAACGTATCAATAAAACTTAAAAAATGTTTACTCTGTTTAACGTCATATTTAAATTTGAAAATAACGTCAATTCTTGTTAATGATGTTTAATTGATTCAAAAATAAATTATGTTTAATAATAATTTGCGATAAGAAAAATCAAACGAAAATTAGTATATAAATACTGCATAATGTACCGAGTAAGTATAAAGCACTATCAGAATATCAGTACTAGATTAAAACTCTCTGAGATTTTTATCATCGATTTCTAATTTCATCAGTTTCATTTTTTTGTGTAAAGTAAGATTTAAAGATTTAGGTTTATTGAATAGAAATTAAACTTTTTTAATTTTGTCGTAGTTTTCCATTCGAATTTACCATTATACAGCTATAATTTATTTAAAAATGATTTATTATTACATATTAATTTGTTGCTTTACTGCACCTTTAACACAATCTAGACAGGTTAATATTTTCCCTAAAAATGAGAATTTATAAAAAGATTTGTATTTAAACATTTGAAAAACAATTAATATTTTTTCTCAATCAACTAGGTTCATAACAATATGAATATTGATGAAGTTCGGACATTTGAAAAAGGTTCAGATTATGATGGTAAATATACTTAGAGTATGAAAATTTTTAATATTTTTTTTTTACAAAGTGTAAATCGTGACATGATTTTTCCTCTTTAGTTAGTGACGATGGCATCGAAATCATCAATATTAGACATAGAAGAAATATTCAGGAAATAATCCTAACAACCAATATTAATGGTGTTAATAAAAAGTATAATTTGCAACCTAGGGATGGCTTCCTAGCTGGTTTGGAAACCAAAGTTTGGATGGCTGCAAAAATAAATGGAACAAATGAGTTTGAGTATACTTTACAGGAAAATGTAAGTAGAATGTTTATTATCGCTCAACTGTGCAAATAAAAAAAGACGTGAAAATAATGTTATAATAATGATGTTACTAAAATTTGATAAATTAGCAAATAGTACCTAATTATATTTAAAGTGCCTATAGTTAAATATATTCTATAAAGATTTAGAACCGTATACTAAAAAAAATTCTACATAAAAACAGATTCGTAAATCTGATTTATATCTTTGTTAAATTATCTTATATGAACTAGTTTGACTATAGTCACGTCATACTCCAACACATGCCCTTAATAAAATTTTTCTTATATTTGGATCATTACTTTTTACATGGAAGCTGTCATACAAAAGGCGTTCTTAATAATATTAATTTATTATTATATTTTCAGACAATTCGGAACAAAGTCTTGCAAATAAATCAGTTCAACAATCCACGAAATCGTCAAAATCAAGTTTATGAAAGCCAGATATAGTTGAGGGGCTGATAGCAAAAATGGGATAAAAAAGCAGTGGGAGCAAAAGTGAGATAAGTTTTCCTGCGCGAAAAAACGATTTTTATAAATACTGGGAGGATCAATAATTTATGCAGACATCCTCAATTATAATAAAAGCCTTTAAAATTGTATTTATATTTTTTTTAAAATGAACATATTTTTAATTGACTACTATGTCAATAGAAATGAAGGTATAAGAAGTTCCGGACTTCCGCGCGGATTAATTAATAATGAATATTAATTGCTTAATGTTTCAATCATTATTATGATTGAAATTTATAGTTTATTTCGTAATTATTTAAAGTTATCTACTGTTGGAATGTCCATCCACCATAGGTCAGTTTCTCCTACTTAAAAATATGTTTTAAGTATAAAATATTATTAATTTTTTATTTTTAGGGGATGAAAGCACCTCCGGAAAAATAATTTAAAGAATATACTTTTTTTTTAAATTTCGTCCGTGCGGACGAATAATTTACAATAATAGTAATTCTTTAATAGAATTTTCAGAAAATATGCACTATTCTTTTAACAAACCAACAGCGTTTTCTAAATTTAGATAAACAATTCGTAAATAAAAATTATTTTCTGACAATAATTAATTAATTAAAGAATATTAATTACTTAAAATTTTTACACTCTGTCTCCAACACGCTTTCGGTGTATTATACCATTAGCACACATAAGTTTGCAGCAATGTTTGCTATAACACATCCAAACAACAAACAACAAATATCTGAAATTCAGGGGCGGACAAACGCCCGGGGCGCCAACATTGTCTTAATACAAAATGGGGCGCCGAAAAAAGGCCCGGGGCCCTTAAAAGCGCGCGCCCCATATGGTTTGCCCGGGTAAAAAATTCAGCTTGGACCGCCCCTGCTGAAATTCTCCAAAAATCTTCTTTGAACCTTTCTCGAATTTTTGGTATTGAATTGAAGACAAAATAATTAAATTTTCCGCTTTTGAGCAAAATGTATTTTTTTTAAAATATCTTGAAAACAGGCCTGAGATTGTATACCAAAAGAAGTGAGGAGGCTCTGAACAATTTATTATTAAGGAGCGGGGGCAAATTTAAGGACATTTTAGAACAAATTTCAGAACTAAATGATTTTAGGACTATATTTAGGACGATGTTGAGAAATTATTCAAAATAAAGTTAATTTTTGATCGATTTTAAATTCAGATTTAAAATCAAACTTCATAAAACTTAGTAAAAATGTTCAAATTCACAAATTTAGTAAATTAACAATCTAAAGAGCGTGATGCTTTAAAAAAAAGTCTTAGGAATAATTCTTAAAACATTATTATCAAAATTTTATTTAATTCTTTAAAAAATTTTAATTCTTGTTAAAATAAAAACCCAGAAAATCACATAAAAATTATTGAATACATAATTTTATTCTAATACATTAGCAAATGTAATGACATAAATGTTTTCTGAACAGATTCCACGATTGATAAAAAAAAACGATTTTCAGAAAATATTCAAAAATTTGAAAAGTTCCCGAGTGCCCTCAAGTTTATGTTTTGCTAATAAGATTCTCAATTTAGTGAAATTATTAATTTTAATGTTTTACTTTCTTCCTTCAATTTTATCTTCAAGTCTGAATTACAAATCGATGAAAAATGAAGTTTAAGGACATGTGATGGAGAATTACGTCACTGGTATAGGCAAAATTGGTCTGTGAACTTCCTCTTGAAATAATAAATATTTTTATACCAAATTTTGTCGAATTACTTAAAATATCATAAAAATGGTCTGTCAGACCCAAGTTTCAATTTTGCCTCAAAGTTAACTTATTAAAAAATTAGCTGATTTTCGGAGAATTAAAAAAATTAATTTTAAAGCAAAATTTTAACAAACTTGGATCAGAGAGACCATCCTAATTATATTTTAGGAATAAGTTTATGGAGAAATTTTGCCTATAACAGTGACGACATAATCCATCACATGGCCTAAAATCGTTTAATAAATTAATCTTGGATTCTTTTTTGAAAAAATGTATGTTATTACATTTGTTAATTTATCGAAATTATTAATTCAATAATTTTATTAGGATTCTCTGGGCTTTTTTTTTAATCAGGATTTATAGTTTTTGAAAAATTAATAAAAATTTAGAAAATTTTTCTAAAAAAGTTTTATTAATAATTCCTAGGACTTTTTTAGAACACCGCTATGCTGTGTAGATTGTTAGTTTACTAAAATTATGAATTGCTATATTTTTTTTAGATTTTCTGAATTTTAAATCTAAATCTAAATTAGTGGGTTTCTACTAATGATTAGCGAGAAGTGAACTACCATTAAATAGTAAGACTTTTAATAATTGTTTAGTAGAAAACTACTAATTCAAATAGTAGAAAGCTACTAATTGTAATATTAAAGTTTCACTATTTCAATAAGTAGTTTTCTACAAAAAATTAGTAGTTTTCTACTAATCAATTAGTAAAAGTCTTACTATTACTAAATTTATAAATTTAAACATTTCTATTAGGTTCTCTGAATTTTAATACTTTAAATCTGAATTCAAAATAGAGGAAAAATTAAATTTATTTTTTAAAATCTTCTGGAAATCGTTTTATAAGTTAATTGTAGGTTCTTTTTGAAAACTTTTATGTTATTAAGTTTGTTAGTTTAATAAAATTATTCTTTTAATACTTATTATTACATTCACTGGGATTTTATTTTAATAAGGATTTACATTATTTGAATGATTAACAAAAATCTAGAAAAATCTCTTAAAAACTTTTTAAGAATAACCCCTAGGACTTTTTTAAAAATTTGTTATGCCATTTAGATTGTTAATTTACTAAATTTTTAAATTTGAACATTTTTATTAGGTTCTACGAATTTTAACTTTAAGTCTAAATTTAAAATCGAGAAAAAATTTAATTTATTTTTGAATATTTCCTGGAAACGGTTTTATAAATTAATCGTAGGTTATTTTTAAAAAATGTTTATGTTGTTTAGTTTGTTAATTCATTTAACAAAAAATTATACTATATTATTTAAATTGCATTTATAGTTCAAAGAAATTTAAAGTCTTTTTTAGTAACACAAAAAATAAAAATAATGAAATATTTTTTGGAATTTAAAGCAAAAATGTTTAAATGAATTTACAAATCTACTATTTTGTTTATTTTAAACTAAGAAAATATTCTTATATGTTCTAAAAAATACACTGAGAAAATAAGCCTCTAGCCAAGCAGCTTTATTTCTAGGTTAGGGTTCCTTGGGACAAAACAAACAAAACACCGGCGATGACAATCAAACTTCTAGGATACCGGAGCATATGCTCTGCTAAAATCAATTAAGTGCTTTGCAGGTGCTATATCAACAGCCTCTCTCTGCTAAATTTAATCAAAAATTGGTTGTATTTAGTCAACTTATTTTCTCAGTGTAAGTGGGGAGGCCCGGCCTACCCTAAGAAAAAAGTGGGGAGGCCGGGTACTTGGGCCTTCATACAATCTCAGGCCTGGTACCTATACGTAATTCACAATTAAATTCATAACATTTATATTTATAATATTTTCAGCAACACTTTAAATCTTCCAAAAATCTGAACAGAATTTTAAGAACTTTGAAGAATTTAACCTTAATTTTCACAAATTTACGAATTTTTATTTTTTTTCTTTTTGATGAAGAATTAGGTAATTTTATCTGCGTAGTCTAGACATCCAAAAATATTTATTCCAAGTAGCAAATTTAAGCAACTTAATATAAATAAGATTTTATTTATTAAAAAACTAGGGTCCACAAAAAAGCCCCCCTTGACAGTATATAATTTACTATTTCTTAGAAACTTATACAATTTCTTAACTTTCTTCTCGCTTTAAAAATTTCGTACTTTTAATTTTTTTTTCAATATATAAGTATTTTTTTAATTTTTTTTCTCTTCACTCAAATTATTTAAGTTTATTTTATACTTTTTTCTATCTATATTTATAAAAAATTATCAATTTTTATTCCCTGGATCAACGGTACCCATTATGGAACATTTTCTTCATCATGTCCCTATTATAAAACATTTTTAAAAATTTTAAAGTAAATAAAATAACCCTAATGATAATCAAATTCTATTTATTTTATTAAATTATGTAACTAATAAGCATGGTTATCCATGTATATTAGTGATGCCGTCGATCGAGATTTTCCAAGCCCAATACAATACCAAGCCAATATTTCTACTTTTGCTTGGTTTCATCTCGATCGACTTTTTCTTGGCTTGGTTAAAATCTTGGTGAAAGGATTCTTGAGGGATTCTTGAGTTGATCTTGGTTTTCAATATCAAGATTTTGACCAGATGAGCTTTTCCTTTGAAAATAATAGCAAAACAAGTTTACTCTGGATGGTGGGGCTGGTCCAGGTAGTTTCGGACAATGGCGCTATCATAAAAAATTTACTGCTTCTATTGTGGTGTGGAAATCTTGAAATTGCAAGCTAAGATCAATCCAAGACTTGATTTTTCAATCCTAAACCAAGCCAATACAAAACCAAGATTTTGCTCTTGAGAACCAAGATCAAGCCAAGAAATTTACTGGGCCTCTCAAGCCAAGATCAATAAATTCTTGTCTTGAACGGCATCACTAATGTATATAGTTATTAATTCAATTATAATTGTTTAAAAGTATTTAAACATTTAATTAAGTAACCAAGTTTTTTTAAAGAAGCGTTTCATATTGGGGTACACATTTATTTCACATATCCCTATTAAGAAACACTCATGAAACACTACTGCAAACATAACCTCAAATATTTTCAGAACTTCTACATTATTGTTTCATTTGAAAAATTAGTTGAATAATTATCTTCTGAAATAAAATTTGTTTTTCGAACATCATTATTTATAACTAATATTTCAATTATTCCAAAAAGTTAGGAGAATTGAAATTATTTATTGATTTAAAAACCCTGTTTCATAATAGGGACGTCAAAAATGAAACAGTGGTACATGTTGTCAACCAACGTTTCATAATAGGTATACATGTGTTTCGTTCAACATTTTTATTTATATTATATTCTGTACATAATAAATAACCATTTTAGGACTTAATATCTAGTTCTGAAAGATCACTCTTTTAAACTATACTTCATTTGTCAGCATTGCCAATCTTCATTACGAGAAATTTAACATCAAACTTTAGACGTTTTAAAAAGTGTTTCATAATGGGTACCGTTACCTTACAATTTTTTGTTCAATTTTATGAGTTTTTTTATATTTCAACTCGTTTTTGATTTATTTATTCATTTATTAATTTATTTATTAATTTATTCGACATTATTTCATAATTTGAAAAAAATGTTTAAATTATTTTTCAATTATACTCTATTTTTAATGTCTTAAAATTTTTTTGTTTAATACTTTTTTTCATATAATTTTTTTGTCATTTTAAATAAGTTCTGAAACTTTTTTTTTAAAAGAAAAGTCACATTTATTTTATAGTTTTTTTATCTCACTTTATATTTAACTTCCTGTATTTTCTTTTTTTATTATTATTGTTTTTAATATTTCAGTTTATTTTCATAATTTTTACATTTTTGCTTAGCATAAACATTTTTTTGAATTTTTCGATGTTTGGCACATTTTTTTTTAAAGGTACAATTTAACATTTTTTTAAAACATTGCTGTATTATTTTTAATAAATGTTCTTAGTTTTTCTCATTCTTTCAAAATTTTTGACGTATATCAAATTCCAATGTTCCTATTTCAAATATTGATACAAATATACCTAGTATTTATAGTTTTTTACGTTATCCCTTAATTCAAACGGTTTTATACTAAACTTTGATATAGTCATATTATTTAATCATACAAGCTGTCTCTCAGTGCATGAACATTTCATATATCAGGATTTGATTCTTTCTTTTACAGTAAAGCTTCTAATTAAAAATTGTTTTCATTAAAATCATTAAACTAAATTATACCACATGTGCCTTTGAAGAAAAGTGGATTTGAGCTGAATAAAACTGCAAAGTCATAATCTGTTTGTATCCTAAATTTCGTCTCACTATACAGGAATTGACTCAACTTGAATAAAATGTTTTAAAAGTAACGTTGAGAGGATTTGTAGCAACCGGCTGATCCTAAGAAAAATATTGCACTTTTAAGATTGCAGAGTTAAAAAATGATTGAAATTATTAATTTTCTAAACTTTACAATATAAAATTCGATAATAAAAAACTTAATAATGACTGGATATACGTAAAAAGTCTTTTTGTTCTTAAATATTATTATTCTTTTATCCAAATTGTTTACACTGCACAGTAGGAAAAAATTAAAAAGTAGTTTTCAAATTGATTTTCTAGATATTATTTTCAACCGATTTCAATTTTTTTTTTAAATGTTTACAAATAAATTTGTCGGAGATCTGTGAAAGCAGATTTTTAAATTTTTTTACTAAATAAAACATTTATGTTAAGGGCGTAATGGAGTAGTGATGCATGTCGAGCAAACGATCTGATCGACTTCATATCTGATTGTCTGCTGTTTGCTTGATTATGATTGAATTGAACAAATAACTTTTTATTTACCTTTTAATAATTAGCACAACTTTTGAGAATATCGTTAAGCAAGAATCCTTTCTGTTTGTTGATATATACTGACATACGATGTGTTGAAAGATGTCATTTTTCATGAATTTGAAATTTAATTTTATAATAAACATAATTTTTTTTAAGTTATTGTTCTAAATAAGAAAAGTTAATGTATTAATTTCAAACCTCGTAAGTATCCAAATTTTTTATTAAATAATAATTTTATAAAAAATATGCTTCTAAATATCACAAAAAGTGACAGTCTTTATAGATCAATCTTAAATCCATTTTTCTTATTATAATTATGCTTTATATAAAAAATAAATTAACACACACAAATCTTTAAAATGTATATTGACATTCTTTTTTAGCGAAATTTTATTTAAACCTATATTTAGTAATTTAAAAAAGTTTGAAATATGAACTGAAAACGCTATACTTTCACGTCTTTAATTAACATTTTGTAAATGCCCGAACAGCACCGGATGTTTCAGCAATATCCGTTGCTGTTTGAGTGAAAAAGAAAATATTATAAAAATCTTTATTAGAAATGAATTCTATGGAGTTTAATAATGACTAATAAAACAAATTTATTTTTGAAACACTTATGGCAGCAACATCTCTTAGACGAAAGTCAATGAAATTACCCACGTAACAGTTAAAAAATGTAAAAAAAAGAAATGATTCTTCCTTAAAGATATTTTCAAAAATTATGCTAATTATTAAAAGATAAATAAAAAGTAATTTGTTCAGTTCAATCATAATCGAGCAAACAGCAGACGATCAGATGTGAAGTCGATCAGATCGTTTGCTCGACATGCATCACTAAAACAAATATATTATTTATTTTTAGGATCAGTCATTTACCATAAATCCATTTGAAGTTACTACAGATTTTTTGTCTAAATTTTATTCTTTTCTGTATGGAGAGAAGAAATTTGAATTTAAAAAAGATTATGACATTGGTGTTTTAATGGGTGCCAATCCAAAGTTTTCTAGTGGTACAAATGGTATAATTTATTTAATTGTTTTTAACTGAACTGCACTGTAAAAACAGGTGTCACATGGGAAAACATTTCTGTCCTCAATTTTGGGGAAAGTTTCTTAAATTTCGAATATTGAAAGGCCTCTTTTATATATGCACTACCGGCCAAAATCGTGGGACCACTTACTTTCCAATGATTTATGAAAATTTTCATTTTGCTAATATCTGACAGAGTTATCAACATTTTAAGACGCTCATGTTTTTAATTCTATTTTTATAAGTGGGCCCACAATTTTTTCCGTAGTGTACATAACCAATAAATTACCTTGAAATAATATTGTGAAACTTTAAAATGTTTTGTGTCTTGAAATATGACACCTATTTTCGCCAGTTTTTGAAATATACTATTCTGTTAACTGTTTTATTATTTTTTAAAATTTATTTAAGGTATGGCACATCTTGGTGGTGCTTGTTTATCAGTTGATTCAGAGAAGAAAATTAAATCTGCATTAGTTGTTTTAGACCATGCTGAGTTTTCAGGAATTAGGATTGCTGCACATGAAATGGCCCACTTGTACGTATGGTTTCTTTAATTTAAGACTGATTTTAAAAACGTATCTCCGCTTTTCAATATCTTAAATAAAAAAACGAAATAGTCTTTTAAAAATACATCATATTATTTGCTTTTAGATTTGGTGCTTCTCATGATGGCGATAAAGCTGATTCTGATTTTGAAGGCCCAGGAGCAGAAAATTGTTCTTGGAGTGAAGGTTACATGATGAGTTATAAGACAATTAATACTAAACAATTTTACTTTTCTCCGTGCACCAAAGAAATTATGTCCGTCTTCTTCAGGTATTAAAAATGTTTAATATTTTGTTTCATTATATTAATAAAAATATTGTCAATTGAAAAAATACAAACCTCTAAGCTTTAATGAAAATTGTTTTTGTTATCAGTTCTTTTTAGACTAATGTAAAATCGTCAATTACATTTCAGTCAGCAGAGGTCAAATTGTCTGCGTAATGATCCTGCTGTTAATAGAGAAGATAAGCAACTCTTAAGAATTTTGCCTGGGAGGTATATGTCAATAGATGAAGAATGTAAAAAATTTGGTTTCTTAAGAGCTCTATATGTAAGTTCCACATAATAAACAAGCAGTTTTAACTTTACAATAAAACCTATAATATAAATAATAACAATAATAATAATAATTGAATAATCCTTCTTATTAAAGAATAATGCAAGTATCTGCCTACATGGAATATGGTGTGTGGAGTCGAATGGTTCTTCAATACCTAAAAAAGTACCTGCACTTGAAGGAACACCTTGTGACTTTGGAAGTGTAAGATTCAAAAAAATTTACATTAATTTGTCTTATTAAATTGGTGTTTAATTGAAACACGGTTAATAAGATTAACTTTTATTTGCAGTATTGTTTTAATGGAGAATGTGTAAAAATAACGAAGGATATGATTCCAAAAGATGCACATCCAGAACTTGTATTTCCGTCACCATATATGGCAGGTTTAGGCAAGTCATCTGATCAACAATGCAAAGAATTAGGAAATGAATTTACTAATGTAAGTTTTTAAATTCTTGAAATTTTTAAATAACCTTCTATGCTACTAATAGACTTCATTTTAATTCATTTTAATTTATTTTACAGTCAGCTGTCGTTGACTGCAAGTTATTCTGTATGACTATAACGCCAAAATCCACAGAATATAGAACTTACAGTGCTCAAGACGGTACCTCTTGTCAAAACAATGGGGTAAGTAAATTAATAGAAACAAAAAAACACTATTTTTCTTACTCTGCCGTCGGAAATTTGACAAGAAAGGATCGAAGAAAGGAAACTCACTTAAAATCAGAATAACGTGGTCAAAAATTAAGTAAGAGAGTTGAAACTTAAAAATTTGGACATATTATTAAATTCTGCTTTAGAAAACGTATTAATAATTTTTTTTAGAAATATCATAGTAATTATATTAGTTGATAGTTAAAAAGAAAATTTCTTGAACTTGTTAATAATTGTTCAATATCTTTTACTCGCTACCTGATCTATAAAAATGTCATGACAGAACTAAAATTTACTTCATCTTCTTTGTTGGAATGTCAGCTTTAATTTGAGCTAAGAAAACTTAAAAGGTATTAAGTGGTCTTTTTAAACTTATCAACTAAAATAATCACTTTGAATTTTTTAAAAAAATTCATTAATAGGTTTTCTAGGTTCTATAAGCACAATTTAATAAGCTTTACATATTTTTAATCTTTATCTCTCTATCTTATTTTTTGACTAAGTTGTCGTGGTTTCAAGTGAGTTGCTTTTTTTTTGCTTTTTTTGGCCGACTACTAATAACTAGCACTTACCCTATATGGATTCTTTGCGCAACATTAATTATTAAAATGATTTTTTTCGTTAAAGAGTAAATTTTTAATTAGTGTAAGGATGTTAGAGGATATGTATAATATATATAATCTATTGAACCTTATATAATATAAAATATATAATCTATAATATATTTTAAAATTTTCAGCTTTGTCACAATGGAAAGTGTCAGAAGGTCAATTTTAAGAATATTATAAATGCTGAAAATCTCAAAACATTAAATGTACCTGACGTTGATACGTTAGCTGATTATGAATGCAGAAAGCAAGGTTTCATTTCAAAGGTTCGTATTTAGAAATCAATTTGAGTTTTCAAATAATTTATCAACATTTAAATGAAAATCGTTAACTATTTATGTTTTTATGCTTCAGGTCATAACAGAGGGTTGTAATCTATATTGCTTAAGAGAAGTATATGGAAGAAATTATATTCAACATATTGTTGCACCTGATAGCTTGCCTTGCAAACCAAATAGGGTAAGAGCATTTATAATGAATGAATATCTACTTTAAGTTTTTTAAGAGAGTCTAAAATTTTATATAATTATTTAAATGGATGAAATTTTTAATTTCATTCAAAGCTCTTAAATTCTGAGCTTGCTTAGAAAATACTAAAGTTGTTATTTCATAACAAATCGTAAACAAATTTAGGCAAACTCTTTTGACAAATCACATTTACAACAATCTTTTTTTACTTAAAGAAAGAGACGTACTCAATAATTGTTTTCTTTTCCAGTTCTGTCAATCAGGCGTTTGTAGCAGGGCCAACGGAAGGTATTTTTTCTAGGGGGGGGGCAATGCATATATATATATATATACCTACACAGACATACATATATACACAAATATATATATATATATATATATATACAAATACCTACACAGACATACATATATACACAAATATATATGTATTATAAATAAATAATCAGGGTTGCTACGCTTTCTAGAATTACTATTAAAAATGCTTACTTTTAAAAATTTTGAAATTGAATGAAGCATGTTTTATGCACAAAATAATCCTGGTTAATAGTATTTTTTTTTAAATTATCCACTTTTTCGTAAATTACTATATCTTAGCGTTTCTTCACTGTCTTACACTGAGAAAAATGAGTTAGCTACTATTTGGATAGCTTTTTTTAGCGGTGAAATTAAACCAAATTTTTATTTAACAGAATTGTTATTGAGTAGAATTTTTCATAAGACGAATTTTTTAATTTTAGAATATCCATTTCACCAAATCTTCATTATTTATCCAATATTTTAGTTGCATTAATTGTTATTTAATATAATTAATAAAACGCTAAATTTCCATTTTTGTCGGATACCCTGAACTGTTTAATATTTCGACTTACTCAAACTTGTATTAAAAGAAAATTCTGCTGAATTAAAATTTGGTTAAATAGAAATTCTTTAAATAAGAAGTTTGTGTTAACAAAATTTTGTAAAACAAAAATTAAATTAAATATAAATTCGCTAAACTTAAAATTCTGTTAAGTACAAATCCAGATTTATTAAAATTTGATTAAAAACAGTCTCGAAGGATGATAACACAGCCTCACAAACAAAAGTTTGTCTCAGACACTACAGTAGCTACTGTAGAAAAGTTGGGTGGGCGCCAGTTGGGTCCCATATGGGTTTCCCAAATTTAAGGTGGGCCCCAGTTGGGTCTTCCCACTGGGAAATTAGTGGGCTTGTAATGCTCAACCCGGTTAGTGCCAATTCACTAAAAAAGATCGTAAAAATGTAAGATCGTTAAAAAATATTCATTACAACTTTTAACAATATTTTCCACCAAAATTTTCTTTAATGATATAAAAATTAGTTAATAACAATTGTTGCATGTATTTTTTAATTTGTTTAAACAAATCAATATTGTTTATTTGAAACTTTTCATCTAATAGAGCTAGAAAGTTGTAATAATAAGTTGTATTAATAAAATACAAAAATCCACAATTATAAAAATTGTTTAAACAAATTAATATTGTTTATTTCTAATTTTTCATTTAATTGAGCTAGAGAGTTGAAACTTCCTCTTAATTTTGCAACTTTTCAAATCTATAAAAACTTAATATTAATAATAAATGAAAATCCACAATCAAAAAAATTGTTTAAACAAATTAATATTGTTTATTTGCAACTTTTTATCTTATTGAGCTTTAGATTTAAAATTTTCTTTTAATTTTGCAACTTTTTAAGAATACCAAAGCTGAATATTAATAATAAACGAAAATCCACAATTATAAAAATTGGTTAAACAAACTAATGTTGTTTATTTGCAATCATTCATCGAATTAAGCTAGAGAGTTTAACTTTTTCTTAATTTTGCAAATTTTAAGCCTATAAACACCCAAAACTTATAGTAAACGAAGATCCATAATTATGAAACTCTTTTCAATAAATTAATATTGTTTATTCGCAACTTAAATACAGTTAGGGAACTGTATTACAATATTAATATTAACAATATTAATTTGTTTAAACAATTTTTATATTTTTATATTTTAGTTTTTTTCTAATATTAGGATTTACTTAACTTAAATAGATGCAATATTAGAAAAAAGTTACAACTCTCTAGCTCTATTAGATAAAAAGTTTCAGATAAACAATATTAATTTGTTCAAACAAATTAAAAAATACATCCACTAATTGTTAGTAACTAATTTTTATGTAATTAAAGGAAATTTTGGTGGAAAATGTTGTAAAAAGTCGTAATGAATATTTTTTAACGATCTTACACTTCTTTTTCGCTTATGAAGATTTTTTATGGCCCTTTAAAAAATAGTTAATAATAAAAAATTTGTCAAATGAATTATTGGATCTTATTTTTTAAACTTTCCTGAGGAGAAACAGCTTTATCCGATCGAAAAATGTTAATTTTCATGGATTTTATATCAATTCTATGAAAAAGTTTTTTTCCCCATGCATTTTGCATGGGAAACTTTGAGCGCTTTGACCGAATTTCATGAATTTTTAAACTGAAATGAAGGGAAATTGCAATATATAAAGCCAGATTGACGATAAGTTTAGTATTGAAACTATTATTTAGTAACAATTTACGTATTTGATAAAAACTGTGAACCCCAGGCTGACCCCAACTTGCGCCCACGTACAAACTGGGAATTACTGGGAACTTTTCTACACGGGAGTGTATTTCTACTTACTTTTTTTCACTGAATAATCAGATTGGTTAAAATTTTTGAAATAATCTTTAAAAAAATTGATGAAAACACGAAAAAATCGCTTTTTTAAGATTATCTAAAAAATTTAACTTAATCTAATCATTTTGACTTTGAATGCGGATTTAGTGTAGAAAAATATACGTAGGAATACATTAGGGTAAAGACTCGGACCAAAAAATGCACATTAAAGGTCTGCAAAACCTGGAAAAGTCATGGAATTTTGTTCTAAGAAAGTCATAGCAACCCTGATAATTAGATTAATTATTGTATAAAATGTTATTGAACTAAAAACTAAGAAGATTGTACTTTTTTAAAAAGTTGTTTACATATTTATTTAAAAATTAAAATTATAAGTCAATTTTCAGAGGGGGGCAAGCCCATACATTGCCCCCTCGAGGTATTTCTAGGGGGGGGCATTGCCCCCTGTGCCCCCCCGGCTCCGCCGTCCCTGGTTTGTAGCAAGTATGTCAGCAATTATTTTTATAAATAAGATATTTTATTGTTATTATTTGTAAATCATTGCAAGTATTATTTGTTTTTATTATTTTTAAAAATATTCATACAAATTGTTAATGCGATTTTGTTATGAGTTGCAAGATTGAGGTGTATTTTGTGTAAACTTTTAAATAAAATGTATGAATAAAAAAATATTTATTTTTCATCAAATCAGTATAAACGAGAATTTTTATCATCATTTCCATACGGTCAAAGAAATAAATATATTTTTTCACTAACGATTAAGTTCAAAATTTCCCAGATAGCCAAGCGTACTAATCCAAAATACCCGGTATACCGGCTCTGTAATTGCCATGTACCTTCGCATTGTACAAGTATTATACGAGTATAGCGTAATTATCTTGAGATACTTGCATTAAAATAGTACAGTACCAGTATGTGCATACTCTTTTTTATTCAACAGTATGACGTACTGGCACTGTACTGGTATTATACTCTTTCTAAGTACTCAAACTGACAAATTATTTTTCAAGATGGCGGAGTAGTACGACTCTGGTACGACTCCATATTTATTTAGTACGCCGTACTAAGTGAAAATATTAAAGTTTCTATTCATTATATACAAGTGTAATACTAGTACGATACTAGTACGTCGTACAAATGTAATAAAAATGTACATACATACTGGCACTGTACTAATTTAGTATCAGTACTTCGAAAATCAGTACCTTTATACACGTATGGTACTAGTATAGTGCAAAGGTACATGGTGTGTACAGTAATTGTACACTGGTTATCTGGGTTGTCTTATTTTAGTTTCCGTTTCTTTTTTGTTATATGGAATAGCAGCCTGTTTTATTTTTTTTATTTCTTTTAGGTAGTCCTATCGGTGTAGTTATTGAATTTTAAGGTCTTCCTCTCATGTTTTGTGTCGGAGGCATTTTTATACTGTCAAAAAATTTAAGTTTTTTTTCATCTTGAATTTTTACAAGTTTACAATTTTGTTGTTTTTCTTCATCATGCGAAGAAAACTTTAGAAGATGCCCTTTCGGAAAATGTCCCAGTTACCGGAAGAGGTGCGTTTTCGGAATATGATGAACTTCTTGGAAAGGTATTTTTTTCAAAAATGATGCAATTTTTGAAACAGAGACCTCTTCTCCTGGAAGCACCAAAATGGACAAAAAATGTCCATTTTTGTCGTTTTCGTGAATTTTGTGTGGCTTACCAAAAATTTTTTTTTATTTTCCTAAATGGTATCGTAAGATAATATTCTTAAGCTTCAAAACCCATTGTTGAAAATTATTTTACGACTTTTTAAAATAAAGTTTTGCAAATTTAAGATTTTTTTTTACAACTTTAGTCTTCCTAAATCTTTGGGACTAAGTTTTCACTCCACGAAGTGTGAAAATTGAGCCACTCGTTCAGAGTGAGAAATAAACTCTAAAAGAGTGAGGAAAGAGTGAATTTTCAATCCTATTCGAACGGAAATTCACTTCAGGCAAAAAGTGAACACTCACTATAATTTTGGTGTAAATTTCAACACAAATTGGAGTAAAAATTCACTCTATTCACTCTTTTCTCATTCGCGTCAGAACACTATAATTTATCACACGTTTTAACTTGTTTTTATACTTCACACTTTTTTTTTTATTTTTTACAATATATTTGTTACATTTATTGCAATTTAAAAAATACTACCGTACTATCACATTAAAAAGTATGTAAACACTGAATCTGGCTACAAAGACTATTATTTTAAAGAAAATTTTATATTAATAACAATTAAACGCGAAAGCAAAAGCGAAATCGAAATCAAGTGTGACTTTACATAATTCAGACCTGGTTTAAAACTATGTTTTTTTTAATTTTTGAATAAGTGTGGCCAATGACCACCAAACTTCAAATAAAATGACAATGTCACCTTACCGAAAACCGATACTTTAAACCGATTCCTGTTTGATAAAACGTGGAATTTACTGTTCAGAAGTATCTATAGCTTGGAATTCTTAACGGAAGTATAATTAATTTTCTTTACTTAAAAGATAATTAATTATATTATATATATAATCATAGAAGATACATAATTAACTTATAATGAAATTTTGATAGTTGACAGCTGTCAACTTAACTGTCAACGTTGCCAAAAATTAATTTATTTTTATAAAAGTGACAATCTAAGGATTTTCAGGGTCGCTGATAACAAATATAATGGCAAGTTGACATTTTGATATTTAACAGCTGTCAATTCAGCTGTCAACTTTGCCAAACACAATTTATTTTTATAAGAATGACAATCTTAGGATATTCAGGATCGCTGATAACAAATATAGTGTGAAATTGACATTTTGGCACTTGACAGCTGTCAATTTAACTATCAACGTTACCAAAAATTAATTTATTTTTATAAAAGTGACAATCTAAGGATTTTCAGGGTCGTTGATAACAAATATAATGTCAAGTTGACATTTTGATATTTGACAGCTGTCAATTCAGCTGTCAACTTTGCCAAACACAATTTATTTTTATAAGAATGACAATCTTAGGATATTCAGGATCGCTGATAACAAATATAGTGTGAAATTGACATTTTGGCACTTGACAGCTGTCAATTTAACTGTCAACGTTGCCAAAAATTAATTTATTTTTATAAAAGTGACAATTTAACGATTTTCAGGGTCGCTGATAACAAATATAATGTCATGTTGACATTTTGATATTTGACAGCTGTCAACTGAGCTGTCAGCTTTGCCAAAAAACAATTTATTTTTATAAAAATGACAATCTTAGGATATTCAGGATCGCTGATAACAAATATAATGTCAAATTGACATTTTGATATTTGACTGCTGTCAATTCAGCTGTCAACTTTGCCGAAAAACAATTGATTTTTATAAAAATGACAGGATAAGAGTTTTTAAGGTCACTGACGACAAATACAATGTCAGATTGACATTTTTAAAATGGCAGCTGTCAAGTTAACTGTCAATTTTGCTTAAAAGCAATTAATTTTTAAAACATGACAATCTAAGAATTTTCAGGGTCGCTGTAACAAATATAATGTCAAATTGACATGTTGAAACTTGACAGCTGTAAATTTAACTTTCAACTTTGCCAAAAAGAAAATAATTTTTATAAAAATGACAGTCTAAAGATTTTCAGGGTCGCTGATAACAAATCTAATGGCAAATTGACATTTTGATATTTGACAGTTATCAATTTAACTGTGAACTTTGAACAAATACAATTTATTTTTATAAAAATGACAATGAAAAGTTTTTGGGGTGTTTGATAACAACTATAGTGTCAAATTGACATTTTGACACATGACAGCTGTCAATTTAACTGTCAACGTTGCCAAAAATTAATTTATTTTTATAAAAGTGACAATCTAAGGATTTTCTGGGTCGCTGATAACAAATATAATGGCAAGTTGACATTTTGATATTTAACAGCTGTCAATTCAGCTGTCAACTTTGCCAAACACAATTTATTTTTATAAGAATGACAATCTTAGGATATTCAGGATCGCTGATAACAAATATAGTGTGAAATTGACATTTTGGCACTTGACAGCTGTCAATTTAACTATCAACGTTACCAAAAATTAATTTATTTTTATAAAAGTGACAATCTAAGGATTTTCAGGGTCGTTGATAACAAATATAATGTCAAGTTGACATTTTGATATTTGACAGCTGTCAATTCAGCTGTCAACTTTGCCAAAAAAACAATTGATTTTTATAAAAATGACAATCTTAGGATATTCAGGATCGCTGATAACAAATATAGTGTGAAATTGACATTTTGGCACTTGACAGCTGTCAATTTAACTGTCAACTTTACAGAAAGCAATTCATTTATCTACAACCTGTTAAAAAGTTAATTATCCATTTACTAAAACAAAAATTTCAAATCCGTTAAGAATTGCAGGTGGTAGACCTTTTTGAACAGTAATTTCAACGTTTCTTTAACAAAGTTCACAGTTAAATTGACATCTGTCAACTAGCAAAATGTCAAGTTGACATTATATTTATTATCAGCTACCTTGAGAACTCTTACATTGTCCTTTTCATAAAAGTAAATTACTTTTTAGCAAAGTTGACAGTTAAAATGACAGCTGTCAAATGACAAATTCTAAAATAAGTTAATTGTGTATTTTCTATGATTATGTAAAATATAATTTAAACTTATTTTGAGCACAAATAAAAGCCTGAAGTCCGGAAAGAAAAATCGTTTTGCCGCAACAGTTCGTTTTAATAACTTTGTTTAAAAAAAATTATAAAAAATTTAAAAAATTTAAAAGTAGCTTCATTAACCTCTTCAGAAATTAATTTGTTTTTATTTTAAAGATAATTAAAATCTTATGAGGTGCATGAAGCTACTTTTTTGAATTTTTTTATGTTTTATAACTTTTTTTTAATACAAAGTTGTAAAAACGAACTTTTGGAGTGAAACGATTTTTCTTTCTAAAATCGAGGCCTTTATTTGTGCTCAATATGAGGTTAAATTATATTATTTATAATCATAGAAGATACATAATTTACTTAAAATGAAATTTTGACACTTGACAGCTGTCAATTCATCTGTCAACTTTCACAGAAAGCAATTTATTTTTATGAAAATGACAGGATACGGGTTTTCATTGTCGGTGATAACGAATATTATGTCAAATTGACATTTTGATTGTTGACAGCTGTCAATTTAACTGTCAACTTTGCCAAAAAGCAATTTATTTTTATGAACATGTCAGTATTAGTCTTTGCGGCTTCAGTGGTAAAGAAATATAGTGTCAAATTGCCATTTTGATTGTTGTCAGCTGTCTATTCAACTGTCAACTTATATACTATATACTGTCAACTTATAATTGCAAGCTGTCGTCCTTTTTAAATAGTAAATTCCACGTCAGCTTTACTGTTGAATTAACAGTTAGTATCTGTCAATATGTTAATTTGACATAATATTCGTTATCAGCGATCCAGAAAACTTGCAGACTGTCATTTTCATAAAAAATAAATTGCTATTTGGCAAAGTTGACAGTTTAGTTGACAGCTGTCAACAGTCAATATTTCAATTTGGCATTATATTCGTTATTATCGAAGCCAAAAACCGTTAGACTGCCGTTTTCATAAAAATAAATTGTGTTTTGAAAAGTTGACACATGAATTGACAGCTTTCAAGTGTTGAAATGTCAATTTAACTTTATATTCATTATCAGCGTCCCCGAAAACCATTGGGCTGTCATTCTCATAAAAATGAATTGCTTTTTGGAAAAGTTGACAATTGCATTGACAGCTGTCAACTGTCAAAATTTAATTATAAGTAAATTATGTATCTTCTATGATTATAAATAATATAATTTAACCTCATATTGAGCACAAATAAAGGCCTCGATTTTAGAAAGAAAAATCGTTTCACACCAAAAGTTCGTTTTTACAACTGTGTATAAAAATTTATAAAAATGAATTGCTTTTTGTAAAAGTTGACAGTTAAATTTGTTAACAGCGACCCTGAAAACCCTTATCCTGTTATTTTCATAAAAAGAAATTGCTTTTTTGAGAAGTTGACAGTTGAATTGACAGCTGCCAACTGTCAAAATGCCAATTTGACTTTTTATTCGTTATGAGGGATATAGAAATCCCTTAGGCTGTCATTTTTAATAAATTGAACAACAATTACAACTTTGTTTAAAAAAAAAAGTTAAAAAATATAAAAACATTTAAAAAGTTGCTTTCTACACCTCTTAAGAATTTAATTATCTTTAAAATAAAAATATATAATTGAAAATGCGTTAAGAATTGCAAGCTGTAGATAATTTTAAACAGGAAATTCTACGTTTGCCCCACTGTGCGACGCGCGCCGTGTCAAAAATGTAATGTGAATACCATGTTTAAGTATACTTTCGTTATGTGTTTACTTTGTGGGAGTGAAGTGTATAATAATACAATTAAGTGTGTTCTAACCTTATATATTGAAATGCTTCATAGTTTTCCATAAACACTTGAGTAAGTATCATTTTAACACAAAACTTATCATAAAGATTTTTATATTTTACTATTATTTGTAAACTTTATTTTGCACAACTCCTGAAATTCATGGTTTTAACATTCAATTATTAAATAAATTAATTCAATAAATAAATTATTGACTAAAAATTGTTTCAAAAACTACGTCTGTTTGCTCATTGGCTCACAGAACACTTAAAGCCATGTGATGGAGTATGGCCCCACTGGTATAGGAAAAATTTTTCCAAAATTTTTCTCTTAAAATATTGCATTTTTTGTCACGAAACTTGGTACAATTACTCAAAATATCATTAGCAAGATCTCTCTGGCCTGAGAATGTATAAATATTGGCTCAAAATTAATTTTTAAACAATTTGCGATTTTTCGAAAATTTTTAAAGTTAATTTTGGGCTAAAATTTAAACAATTTCGTCTCTGACAGTCCTTCTTAAAGACACTTTCTGTATTTGTACCATTTTTCGTGATTAAATATTCAATATTTTAAAAGAATAGTTACGGACAAATTTTTCTTATACCAGTGAGGTCATAATCAATCACATTTGCTTAATTATTTTGTCTTGGATTAGTAGACTCAAAAAAGAGAATATTCTGCTGGGAATGGATAAATTAAAATATTATTCTAGCAAATATTTTTCTAAACCGTAAATATACAAGTACATTATAATCTGTTTAAATAAATGTATAGAAAAAAATTTACTTTACACATTCAAATACAAAAAAAGCAAAGTATTTAATAAAAAATATATTTCTCTGATTTAAGGTACTCTTTCAGTAGGATTTACAGACATAAGGCAAACATTTATTAAAAATGTTTTTTTTTTATATAATACTTTGCGCTTTTATTGTGCCTCTAAGACAAACTAAGCAGGTAATTATTTATTATAAATAAGAGAAAAAAATTTCTACAATAATTATTGTTTTAATGTCTAGTAATTATTATTTCTTTTCACCACATCTGTTTTAAAATTTTTCGCTTATAAATTATTTCTTGATTTATTCCTTGAACGTTTAAGATATAATTTTTATGTTCTATATTTTTTACCTGTTTAGGTTCCTCATATCATGAATAATAATGATGTTGATTCTTCGCAAAAAGGTTCAAATTATGACGGTAAATATATATTTATAATGAATTTTAAATGTCTGATTTTAGGAAATATGCAATGTACAAAATATTTTTTTTTATATTCAGCAGGTGAAGATGAAATTGTTTCGATCAGACATAGAGGAAGTGTAAATAAAATAACAATAAAAATCACAGTCGATGGTGTTTCTAAAGAGATTCATTTGCAACCTGCTGATGGCTTTTTTGCAGGTGCAAAAACTAATGTTTGGGTAGCAGAACAAAATTATGGAGGAAAACAATTTGAGTACACTTTACAAGAAAATGTAAGTAAAATATATGGTTTTATCTTCAATTTAATAGGAATTTAATAAAAATTCCTGGAAGTATAATTAAATGATAATTATATTTTATTTTTAAACAACTTGGAGATAAAATTTATTTTTAAAAAGAAAACAGTTGATTGTTTAAAGCACGCATTAAACAAAGAATTAATAAAAATTCCGCTAAGTATAATTTAATGATAATCATTAAAAGGTGACCACTTATCATATTACTAATCATATCACATTTTTATAATTATCATTAAATTATACTTAATTTTTAAAGAACTTGGAGATAAAGTTCCTTTTTAAAAAAAACAGTTAATTGTTTAAAGTACCTATTAAATAAAGCATCATAATAGCTAAAAAATCAAATTTCTCTTTCAGATAATGGAAACAGTGAATATAACATTTTATCAAGATAAAAAAACGTCATCTTCTGTATCACACGTAATCAATAAAAGAGGAGTTTCAGAATTTGTAAGTATTGTTGTGTCTTATACTTCAAAGGATTTATCATTTTTTAAATTTTATCCTACTTATTCGTAACTTTTTTTTTCTAATTTCTCTTTAATATTGTTTTCAATAATAATTCAAGTCTTCGAAAGGCGTCTTATACGATTTTATAAAACCATTTTTTTTTGTAATGTTTACTTATAAACTGATTAAATTTTACAGAATGGTATTATCGACACTGATAGAGTAGTACGACCATTAACAAAGAGCTTACGCACGCGTCGCGATCTTTTGACAAAATTAGATAATGTATTGGATGAGAATGATCACGAAAACTTGCATGTAATTAAAAAGAGACAAATTTATTTCCCAGGTAAGAATATTAATAAATGAACCTATTCTCAATTGATCTTTATTTAACTATATTTATAATTTAAGATAATTTCGGACATTTGGGACAACAGATTAGAAAACATGTTGGACAACATCTTGAAAATCTTGGAAAACACTTTGAACAAAGTTTGGGACAACTGTTTGGACAAAATTCGGGACAACAGTTTGAACAAAATTCAGGACAACAGTTTGCACAAAATTCTGGACAACAGTTTGGAAAACCTTCGGGACAAGAGTTTAAACAACATTTTGGAAAACAGTTCGGGGAAGAGCTTAGGCAAAATTTTGAACAAAATTTGGGTCAACAGTTTGAACATTTTGGAAAAAAGTTTCAACAAAATTTGGGACAACTGTTTGGACAAAATTCGGGACAACAGTTTGAACAAAATTCAGGACAACAGTTTGCACAAAATTCTGGACAACAGTTTGGAAAACCTTCGGGACAAGAGTTTAAACAACATTTTGAAAAACAGTTTGGGGAAGAGCTTAGGCAAAATTTTGAACAAAATTTGGGTCAACAGTTTGAACATTTTGGAAAAAAGTTTCAACAAAATTTGGGACAACTGTTTGGACAAAATTCGGGACAACAGTTTGGACAAAATTCAGGACAACAGTTTGCACAAAATTCTGGACAACAGTTCGGAAAACCTTCGGGACAAGAGTTTAAACAAAATTTTGAAAAACAGTTTGGGGAACCGCTTAGGCAAAATTTTGGACAAAATTTGGGACAACAGTTTGGACAAAATTCGGGACAACAGTTTGGACAAAATTCGGAACAACAGTTTGCACAAAATTCGGGACAACAGTTTGGACAAAATTCGGGACAACAGTTTGGACAAAATTCAGAACAACAGTTTGCACAGAATTCGGGACAACAGTTTGGACAAAATTCGGAACGACAGTATCTGCAAAATTCAGAACGACAGTTTGCACAAAATGCGGGACAACAGTTTGGAAACCATTCGGATCAACAATTTGAACATTTTGGAAAACAGTTTAGACAAAACTCGGGACAACAGTTTGAAAAAAATTCGGGACAACAGTTTAGAAATAATTCGGAACAACAGTTAGAACAACATTTTGGAAAACAGTCTGGACAAAATTCAGGACAACAGTTTGGACAAAATTCGGTACAACTGGTTGGAGAAAATTCGGGACAACAATTTAGACGGAATGCAAGACAACAGTCTGGACAAAGTTCAGGACAACTTGTAGGACAAAATTCGGGACAACAGTCTGGACAAAATTTAGGACAACAATCTGGAAAAAATTTAGGACAACAGTTTGCACAAAATTCGGGACACCAGTTTGGAAACCATTCGGGTCAACAGTTTAAACATTTTGGAAAACAGTTTAGACAAAGTTCGGGACAACAGTTTGGACAAAATTCAGGACAACTTGTTGGACAAAATTCAGTACAAAATGTCACTCCACATTTGGGAACCAGCTTAAGTGAAAAAAGCACAGAATCAAAAAAATCTAATTCAGGAAAGCCAAACATAGTGTATCCGGAGATTTTAGTTTTCGTTGATACAACACTTTTTGCGTGAGTCTTACCAAATATTCCTTATTTCTGATACTTATAGAAACATATTTAAATGAATAAAATGGTTTCAAAATTCAAGACATAAAAATGTTTTTCATATTGATTATAACAAAAATTATTTTAAAAGCTTAACTATTTTAAATTTAGACAATTTAACTACGATGTTGTTGAAACTGTGGCCTACATTCTAACACTTTGGAGCGCAGTAGATTTGAAATTTAGTGAAATGGAAAATCCTAAGATTCGGTTAAGCATAGCAGGAATTATTTTGTATAAGGTATTCCACTTTTTTAACTGTTTGCTTCTTATGATAATAACTTTTAATAACTATTTTATCACCAAAATAAAGATTCAGGTGGTTCCTTTCTCTGCAAACACACCCCACTATGTTTTACCCAATGTTATAGACAACTTATTTTTTCAATTTTGAGAGTGTAATTTAGTATGTTTTGAAGCATCATATTTTATTATGATTTTTATTAAAAAAATCAATTCTTTGTAGACAAAGTACATTTTTTATCTGTGCGATTCCAAGTGATATTTACGTTATTTTCAGTCAGGTTAACGGCAGGCAATGACACTTTGGAATTTTATTATATTTAATATGACTAATGTTTTACATAAATATTTAGATCAAAATATTAATTAGTTTACGAGAATTGAAATTTCGAAAAAAAATTGAAATATCATTATCTTCCGTAAGTCGTATTAATGTTGTCTGTTTTTTAAATGTTCAGAAAAATATAAGGAATATTTCTATTTTAGATTATTTTTTTTACAATTTTAATATTAAAAAAGTTATTAAATAAAAATTATATAACTTTTAAGCAGCAAGAGAAAATTCAATGACCCAAACGCTAAAACGAACTTACCTGTGTTATTTTCAAGATTCCAAAAGAAATGAACTTCACAGTTACTTTCTTGATATTTAATTTTAATAAACTATAAATGTAAACATTGGAGATTTCTGTTAGTAAACAAATCAATGTGACTGCGCGCGCATTTCCATGACTTTATTTCTCTCAGATGGAAATCTGCTCGCAACCATATTGATTTGTTTACTAACAGAAATCTCCAATGCTTACATTTATAATTTATTAAAATTAAATATCAAGGAAGTATCTGTAAAGTTCATTTCTTTTGGAATCTTGAAAAGAACACAGGTAAGTTCGTTTTAGCATTTGGGTTATTGAATTTTCTCTTGCTGCTTAAAAGTTATATAATTTTTATTTAATAACTTTTTTAATATTTATGTAAAACATTTGTCATATTAAATATAAAACAATTTCAAAGTTCCATTCATTCTTTTTACACAATCAAGACTAATAAGTAATAAAAATTACTCATAATTTTAATAATTTTTTAATTGTAAAACCTAATCAAATATATTATTTATTTCTAGGATCAACCAGTTACCACATATCCATTTCAAGTTACTAAAAAACTTTTGAATGACTTTAGTTATTTTTTGTATGAGGAGAAGAAATTTGAAATTCAAAAAGATTATGACATTGGTGTTTTAATAGGTGCAAATCCAGAATTCACAAACGGTTTATCAGGTATATTTTATTTTAACTGCTATTAACTGAACTGCCACTATAAAAAAAGGTGTCTATTGGGAAGACATTTTTTCCCTCAATTTTAAACAAGTTTATGATCTCTTAAATTTCCAACAATGAGAGGTGTCTTTTATAAATTTCTAACCAATGAAAATACTTTATGTTATATTGTGTTTTTACTAAAATCAAAGATATAACAATTGTCATTAAAAATTTTGTGGCAAAATGATATGCACCCGAAATATGATACCTATTTTCCCAGTTTCTGAATTATTCTATTCTGCTTACAATTTTATTATTTTTTAAAATTTATTTCAGGTATGGCATTTGTTGCTGGTGCTTGTTCATCAGTTGATTCAAAGAAGAAAATTCTATCTTCATCAGTTGTTTTAGACAATGCTGAATTTTCAGGAATTATAACTGCTGCACATGAAATGGGCCACTTGTACGTATGGTTTCTTTAATTTAAGCTTGCACTGATTTCAAAAACGTATCTCCACTTTTGAATTTCTTAAATAAAATAACGAAATAGTCTCTTAAAAACACATCATATTATTTGCTTTTAGATTTGGTGCTCCTCATGATGGCGACAAATCTTATTTTAAAGGCCCAGGAGCAGAAAATTGTCCTTGGAGTGAAGGTTACATGATGAGTTATAAGCGAATTAACACTAAACAATTTTACTTTTCTCCGTGCACCAAAAAAATTATGACCGTCTTCTTCAGGTATTAAAAATATTAACAATTTTTAATATATTGTTTCATAAAAATATTGCCAATTAAAAAAATACATAACACTCTATAAACTTAAAATAAAAATTGTTAATTATATTTCAGTCAGAAGAATTCAGAGTGTCTTCGAAACGATCCTGCGGCTAATATAGCAGATAAGCAAGTGCTAAGAATTTTGCCTGGGAAGTATATGTCAATAGATGAACAATGTCAAAAACATGGTAACTTAAGAGCTCTATATGTAAGTTCCATATTAATAAATAAAATTATTTTTGAACCATATAATAAAACATCTAACAAATATAATCCTTCTTATTAAAGAATAATGCAAGTATCTGCCTACATGGAATATGGTGCGTGGAGTCGAATGGTTCTTCAATACCTAAAAAAGTACCTGCACTTGAAGGAACACCTTGTGACTTTGGAAGTGTAAGATTCAAAAAAATTTACATTAATTTGTCTTATTAAATTGGTGTTTAATTGAAACACGGTTAATAAGATTAACTTTTATTTGCAGTATTGTTTTAATGGAGAATGTGTAAAAATAACGAAGGATATGATTCCAAAAGATGCACATCCAGAACTTGTATTTCCGTCACCATATATGCCAGGTTTAAGCAAGTCATCTGATCAACAATGCAAAGAATCAGGAAATGAATTTACTAATGTTAGTGTTTAAATTTTTAAATGACCCTCTATGCTGTGAATGGGCGTAATTTTAATTTACTTTAATTTATTTTACAGTCAGCTATCGTAGACTGCGTGTTATTCTGTATCAATAATATTCCAAATTCCTTCAATTATCGTACGGAAAGTGCTCAAGACGGTACGACTTGTCAAAAGAATGGGGTAAGCAAATTAATAGAAACAAAAAAACACAATTTTACTTATGTACAAACACACTTCCTTAAACCAGATTGTACACGGGTCGTCCGCATTTTCTCCAAAAGTCAATTATCAGAATATCCATTTGATCGAATTTTATTTAACCGATCTTATTTATCGAAAATCTAATTTGACAAGAATTGCAATTATCCGAAATCTCATTAAACCAAAAGTGCATTTTTCAAAATCGCAGTAATTCAAATATTGTATTTATCAGAAATATTATTTATCACAAAGACCAACTGTCAGAAATCTGAACTATACGAAATTTCATTTATCAGAAATCTAATTTGTCAGAATTTTGAATTATCAAAAATCTCATTTCTCCTACATTGGATGTATCAGAAATCTCATTTATCCAAAATTGCCTTTATCAGAAATCTTATTTGTCAGAATTTTGGATTATCAAAAATCTCATTTCTCCTACATTGGATGTATCAGAAATCTCATTTATCCAAAATTGCTTTATCAGAAATCTTATTTGCCAGAAATTGCATTTATCGGGAACTTTATTTAACCAAAATATTATTTACCAGAATCTACAATTCCATGATCCCAAAACTTTTCTTTTCAAGCAAGATTCTCATCCCAGAAGCAGTCGGGTTCTTTTGCAATTGCAAAGAATATAAATAAAGCAGTTTAAAAAAACAAAAATAAATAAATTAAAAATATAAATAAAGTTTTATTATCACTTTTTTTCTATCTATTGCACCTTTTGCACAATTGTAGGTTCTAGCAAATAATATTTTGGATAAATAAAGTTTAAGATTAATGCGTTTTCGGACAAATGAGATTTCTGGTAAATGCAGTTTTGTATAAATGAGATTTCTGACTAATTAGATTTCTGATAAATGCATTTTTGGATAAATGAGATATTTGATAATTGAATTTTCTGATAAATGCATTTTTGTATAAATGAGATATTTGATAATTAAAATATTTGACAAATTAGATTTCTGATATATGTAATTTCAGAAAAATTAGATTTCTGATTAAGGGGGAGGGGGGAAGGGTTTTAAAAGTTTTTTCTTCGGCATTTTTATTATTTTTTTGTTTAAATACGTAATATTTTAAGAATATTGTGTCAAAATTTCAAGTCTATCGGAGCAAAATTGACGAAGTCATGATATGAATATTTGAGCGTCTGTTGGTCTAGGCATTAAAATTCATGTTTTTTGGTTAAAAAATCTTCCATAATTTGTTTATTTATAAATTTGCAATATTTCCCGATACACTTTTTTAAAGAGTGATTTCTGAGCCATAAGAAAAGTATATTGCCAAATTTTTTAAACTGCGTTTTAAGGTTTAAAAATAATGCAAAATTTAAAGTACCTACAATTTATGTATTGAAAGTTGGTGCCCCTCATATCTTCAAAACTACTTAACCGATTCTCTTGAAATTTGGAACACTATTATACTGTACAAATTTTACAAGGTAATAAGACTTTTTTTTTTTTTTTGTTTACAATAACAAGTTCGGATCTCGTTCATGGCCCGAAGTTTTCGGGCCCCCGAATCATTCGAGAACTCGTCTACTTTCGATAGCTCGAATATTTTCGGGTATTTCAGAAAGCCCGGCTCGAACCCGACCCGGCTCGAGCCCGACGAAGGCGAGCTGAGCTCGGTTCGGCTCGAAGACTGTTAAGTTCGGCTCGGCTCGGTCGGGCTTCGAGTTTCCAGCTTTTTGCACAGCCCTACATTTAACCTAAATTCCATTTCACTTAAATCCTTTTTAGCATAAAATGCATATAACCTAAATTCCAGTTAACCTTCATTCCATTTACCCTAAAAAGCATTAAGCCTAAATCCCAATCAACCTAAATCCCATTTAAACTAAATCCCATTCAACCTTAATCCCATTTATCATAAATCCCAATTAATATAAAATGCATTTAGCCTTAGTTCCATTCAACCTAAAATGCCCAGGTAAAAAAAGTGAAGACAATTTTTATAAACATGTTTTGTTGTAATTTCAGTATATACACTTTGTATATAAACATTATATAATTTTCAAATATAATATAAATTATATACAATGTATATTAATTTTATATACAAACTATATACCTATACTTAAAAAAAAAAAATTTTTGAACTTTATATAATTTTTATATAAAATCAATATACATTGTTTATAATTTATATTGTAGGAATATGTAAATTATGTAATGTTTATATATAAAGTGTATATACTCAAATTAAAAGAAAAACGTGTTTATGAAAATTGCATTCACTTTTTTAGCTTGGTGCATTCAGCATAAAACCCATTTAACTGAAATCCCAATAAACCTAAATCCCATTTAACATAAATCTCATTTATCATAAATCCCATTTAACATAAATCCCATTTAACCCCTTTACGCCCATCGGACATATATGTCCCATCTACAAAAACCTCAATATCTTTGAAGAAAATTAATATTTTTCATTCAATCTTGGTGCGTTCTCTTTAGGAAGGATAAAGCTATAAAAATATGTAGACTGTATTGAGCTTTAATTTTCCTTTTGCTTAAAAAAATATATAAATAATTGTTAAAATGTACGAAGTTTTAAAATATTTTAGATTCGCCTGAAATTTGTTATTCGAGGGTTTTTGGGGTCGCTGATTACGAATATGGTGCTAGTTTTTAAAAATACAAAATGGCGGATCCAATATGTCGGACAAAAAATTGAAAAATCCTTTACACTGAGAGAAACAGATATTCAAACTTAATATCCTGGATATTAAAAAATAGTAATTTTAATATCTGGATATTAAGTTTGAATATCTAAATACTATGTTTTAATATATCGATGTTAAATTTGAATATCCATTAATTCCATTTTTCTCAGTGTAGATTCGCCTAAAATTGATTACTCATGGGTTTTTGGGGTCTCTGATTAGAAATCCAGTGTTATTTTTTCAAAATTCAAAATGGCGGATCCAATATGGCGGACAATTTTTTAAAAAGTGTTCAGATTCGCTTAAAAAGCGAACTAAAACTTTACTTTTGTTTTTTTAATTGTTCAATTTTGTTTGGCTGTAAAAGGGTTAACATAAAATGTATTTAGCCGAAATCCTATTTAACCTAAAATACATTAGGCCTAAATTCCATTCAACCTAAATCTTATTTAACTTAAACCCCATTTAACATTAAATGCATTCAGCCTAAATAAAAGGAATTTAGGCTAAATGCTTTTCACGTTAAAAGGGATATAGGCTGAATTCATTTTTGGTTAATTAGAATTTAGGCTGAATGCATTTTAGGTTAAATGAAATTTAAGCTAAATGTATTTTACGTTAAATCTGATTTACGTTAAATGGAATTAAGGATGAAAGCATTTTAGGTTTAATTGGGTTTAGGTTAAAAGGATTAAGCTCAATGCATTTTAGGTTGAATGGGATTTAGGTTAAATGCATTTTATGTTTCATGGGATTTAGGTGAAATGCATTTTAGGTTAAATGGGATTTAATCTAAATGCACTTTATATTAAATGTAATTAAGGTTAATCGGGATTAAAGGTAAATGAAATGTAGGCTGAATGCATTTTAGGTTACATGGGATTAAGGTTAAATCCATTTTAGGTTAATTGGAATTAAGGCTGAATGCATTTTAGGTAAAATGGGATTTAGGTCTAATTAACGGGATATACGCTAATTGCATTTTAGGGTAAATGAGATTTAAGTTAAAATTATTTTATTCTAAATCTAATTTAGGTTCAATTGGATTGAGGTTAATTGCAATTTAGGTCAAAAGGAATTTAAGCTAAATGGATTGTAAGTTAAATGTAGTTTTATTCGAATGGAGTTTAGGCTCAATGCATTTAGGTTAAATTAGATGTAGGCTAAATGCATTTTATGTTAAATGGAATTTAGGTTAGTTATTGGGATTTTGGCTGATTGCATTTTAGGTTAAATGTAATTAAGTCTTTATGCATTTTAGATTAAATGGGGTAAGGTTAATTGGGATTTAGGTTAAATGGGATTTACGTTAAATGCATTTTATGTTAAATGGGATAAAGATGAAATGCATATTAGGGTAAATGGGATGTAGGCTAAATACACTTTAGGTTAAATGTAATTAAGGTTAAATGGGATTGAGAGTAAATGGAATTTAGGCTGAATGCATTTTAGGTGAAGTTGGATTTAAGCTGAATCCATTTTAGGTTAATTAGAATTTATGCTCAATGCATTTTAGGTTTAATTAGGTTTAGGTTAAAAAGGGTTTAAACTCAATGTATTTTAGGTTAAATTGGATTAAGACTAAATGCATTTTATGTTAAATGGGAATTCAGGTTGAATGCATTTTAGCTTAAATGGGATTTATGCTAAATGCATTTTAGGTTAAATGTGTTTTAGGTTAAATATGATTTAGGTTAAATGGGAGTTAGGGTAAATGCAATTTAGTTCAAATGTAATTTAGGCTGAATGCATTTTAGCTTAAATGGGATATATGTTGAATGTATTTAAGTTAAATGTGTTTTAGACTTAGTGCATTTTAGGTTAAATGGGATTTGTGCTAAATGCATTTTAGGTTAAATAGAATTTAGGTCAAATGGGATTTAGTTGAAATAGGTCTTACGCTTAATGCATTTTCGGTGTAATGGGTTTTTACTCTGAGTGCATTTTCGGAGAAATGGGATTTAGGCTAAATGGGTTTTAGGGAATATTAGTTTAGTGTAAACCAGTGTGACCAGTACAGGCCATCAAAAGAATTATTTAGGGAATATTCATGCGGTTCACGGTTTAAACGATACCTATTGGAAAAATTTGGGTTATTTTCATCCAAACTCATTAAATTATATATGTGTACGTCCGCATGAAAAGGGCTCACAAGTAACACTACCCAAGTGCCGTACGCCGATTTTTTTTAAACTTGGCACACAAGTAAAACATCGAAAAATATTTGACACCTATTTTTTTATATCGGTTTGTTTCGAGTTTTAAGGGTAGAAAACACCCTTAATTGAATTTAAGGGATGAAACCAGTATATGTTAAAACTTATTAGATTGGCATAAAACTTACTTACTATTTTTCGGTTTCGGGGTCGCTGATTACGAATCCGTTGCTATTTTTTGAAAATTCAAAAACTAGCACCGGATTCGTAATCAGCGACCCCGAAACCCCTCGAGTAAGAAGTTTCGTGTCATTCTATTAATTTTTAGCAGATACTGGTTTTATCCCTTAAATTCAATTAAAGGTTTTTTCTACCCTTGAAACTCAAAACGGGCTGATATAAAAAATAGGTGTCAAATATTTTTCGATGTTTTACTTGTGTGCCAAATTTAAAAAAAAATCGGCGTATGGCACTTGGGTAGTTTTACTTGTCAGTTATTCGATTTATTTCCTTTGATATTCGCTTTTTTCTAAAGTAGGTTTATATTTTTGATTTTTTTTTCATTTTTGAAAAAGAATCTACGTAATGTCTTACGACGAATTACGCCTTTATTATAACTTTATTGTAATTAAAAATATAAAGAAATCTTACTTTTAAGTTTTAAAATGCATACGCGCTAATGGTAATCTTGAACTTTAAACATTTTTTCTTAAAACTAGGGTTTTGTCACTGAACTTCTAACTTTGAATGCTTGTAACCTTTTGAATTATTTATTTAAAAGCGTCCAAGACTTCTCGAAATGTTTGAAATTTAATAAGGAATATGGTCCTATAGAAAAGTCAAAGAGTTCTAAAGTGGGCCCTTTTCATGCGGACATACACAAATAATTACTTTGATAAGTCAACAGTAATAATGGATCAGTAGACCATTTGAGGCAGAATTTTATAAGATTTTAAAATATTTTAATCCGAAGTGCCTATCTTTTGACCAAGATATCTTGATTTGAATTGAGCTGTATTTTTGAAACAACTTTTATCAAAATGATTTTTTTTGTTAAATAGAAAATTTTTTGTCAGTATAAGGATGTTAGATACTATGTATAAGGGGATCATTATGAATTTTACATGTCAAATGTTGCTTAGAGTATACTCACTTTACCTACTTACATTGTAGAAGATTTTTTTATTGTTGTAAAGATATAGTTTAGTTTGAATAATTTTGTATTTCTTATTTCAAAATTTTCAGCTTTGTCACGATGGAAAGTGTCAGAAGGTCAATCTTAAGAATATTATAAATGCTGAAAATCTCAAAACATTAAATGTACCTGAAACTGATAAGTTAGCTGATAATGAATGCAGAAATCAGGGTTTAATTTCAAAGGTTCGTATTTAGAAATCAATTTGAGTTTTCAAATAATTTATCAACATTTAAGTAAAAATCGTTAACTATATATGTTTTTAAGTTTCAGATCATAACATATGATTGTGACATATATTGCTCAAAAGAAGTAGATGGTCAAATTAAGATGGTTCATATAATTGCATCTGATGGCTTTTCTTGCAAACCAAATGGAGTAAGAGCATTTATAATGAATAAATATCTAGTTTAAGTCTTGAATAAGAGCCTAAGGTTTTATATTATTATTTATATGGACGAAATTTTAAATTTAATTCAAAGCCTTTAAATTCTGAGCTTGCTTAGAAAATACTAAAGTAGTTATTTCGTAACAAATCGTTAACGAATTTAGACAAATTCTTGTCAAATCACATTTAAACCATATTTTTTCAATTAAAAAATAGACATACTTAATAATGGTTTTCTTTTTTAGGTCTGTCAATCAGGTGTTTGTAGGAAGTCTTCGAGCAACTATTATAAATAACATATTTTATTGTTATCATTTGAGAAACATTGCAAGTATTATTTATTTTTATTATGTTTAAAAATATTTATAAAAATTGTTAATGAGATTTTGATATGAGTTGCAAAATTGAGATGTATTTTGTGTAAATGTTTAAATAAAATGTAAGACTCAAAAAATTTAATTTTCTATTAATTAAACCAGTATAAACGAGAATTTACATTGTTTATTTCCTAATGTCAAAAATGGACATCGTTTCAAAGAAATAAATGTATTTAGAGCCTTTCTGCAGGCATTCAAAAGCACCTATTTTAAATTGTGAATTAAAAAATATTGTAAGAAACACGGGCTTAGTCTTCAATTTTTTTATATTGATGCTTGTGTAGAACTGACCGGTATCCACGTAAGCAACTATCTGCCATAAATTCCTTGTTAGTTTTAATTATTATTATATTTTGCTATAAATACCAAAATTTTTTTCTTAATAAGTTAAACGCGTCTAAACGTATCTTGTAATAAAGTTAAAATTGAAAGGAAAAAGATAATGATTATGCATGTAGATGCAAATCATCTTTTCAGAAATTATATAAACTTTTCGAATCTATTTTGAAATATTCAAATAAGAGGTCATATTTTATTATAGTTTCTCTATTTACTCAGGTGTTTACATTCATAAAATGACGACCTAAAAATTATCTTACATACATTTAGAGTATATTCTGTATTTAGCAATATGACATACATATACTTTACTCTATTACTTGTTTCTTTTGATCTGTGTTTTTTAATTTACACTATTTAATACACATAAGCTAAGTTTTAAAAAAATCCTTAACACTAACGTGAAATTTTTTTTAAATAGAACAATAATAATTACGATGATAAGAAAAATTTAAAATAATATTTCAGTTTTATTTGAGATGAAATACAAGGTTATAAGTTTTTTTTTTAGATCTTAGAGACAAGCTGGTTTGAATTCAACATGAAAGAAGCGTTAACGAAATGTCAATGAAGGTAAAAGTTAATAGTTCTGATACAAAGATTAATTATGCAACCTGACAAAGGATTTTTTGCGGGTATTGAAACAAAAGTTTGGTTTCATTGAATTTAATAAGTAAGGAGTAATTTTCTGTCGAGAAGGAAAATGTGAAAAAGTTGAAGATACGGATATTTCCAACAATAATATTCTGCTACCTGCAAAATCTAACCAAAGTCTGCCATATTACAATATGTAAGCTGATAAACAATGTCGAGAAAATATCATTGTGTCTAAGGTTTGTATTAGAGAAAATGAATATCTTCAATATATATATTATATATAATATAATATCATATATCTTCAAATATATATCTAGGATGCTTTTCCTGATTGTATTTTAAAATGCAGAATTCATATTCCCGTATCTTCTTATACAAGCATATGGAATTTTACGTCTCTTTTACATCTCTTTTACCAACTTCGGAAGGATATCATGCTATGTTGGCAAAACAGTAGTCCTTGCAGAAGAGGATACATGCTAAGGTTGCATGAGCGATGGGTCAATATATACCCCCAATACGCTTAAATGACACCTTAGTATTTAAGAGATCAAATACCCTTTCTGCGAAAAAAGGGACATGAAGCTTTTCTTCAGGAGGAGGAAGAAGAAGAACCCTCAGAGAACCTTCAGGTTCCAACAGTAACACCTACGCCAATGACCGAAGAAGGGAGCATGAGGTCTAGGGAAACCAAAGTTACTCCCAGAAGATGTAGATCTCTGGACATTAAAATGTGATGTGTATGAAAAAGCAAAGGTCCTACTTCGTGAAAGTAACAGAAAATCTGTTTCATACCGCGTCAATAGGGCTTTTAAACGAATCAGACAAGTACATTGAATAGAGACATTGAATAGAGAAGATACGTTCTCTTGTTGTGATAAGAAAGCTTTTAGAACGGCGGGTTAAATAGATAAAGCAAATTAATACATATGCTACTAATCCTTCTCACCTGTTCAGTTCACCATCGTCAACTGTCGAAAAATCCCTATGTCGTGAAGAGATTAAAACTTCCGAAGTCACATTTATAAGAAAGCCCATTCAGTGAACGATGAAGAGTCATCATTGACACTCTTCCGTAGCTACTATCTGAGACAGGGACTTGACCATCCTGCAGAGGTAAGTCCACTAATTACTAAGGAGGAGGTGAGAAACATAGTTGCTAAAACGAAGAACTTTTCAGTACCCGGGCCGGATAAGATTAATAATCTTTGGTGGAAGAAGTTCACTTCAACTCACCAACATTTGGCTCGTATATTCTCTACCTTTCTCAACGGTCAACATCCAATACCACAGTGGTTGGTGGAAGGACGATCGGTACTTTTGCCAAAATCTGGAGACTTATCTAATCCAAAACATTATAGACCAATAGCTTATTTTATCACCTGCTATGAACTATTCACTGGTATCCTCAAAGAGAGTAGTTTACATCCATCTAGCCAGTTTAGAGTGCAATAGGCGAACAGCGAGGGTGTAAGAGAGGCCTGGCAGGTTGTAGGGAGAACCTATTGATTGATAGGTGTATTACCCAAGACTCAATATTTTATCGACGTAACCTGTTAAAGGCTTGGATTAATTTACGAAAGGCATTTGACTCTACAAGTCATGAGCTGATCATCAAGCTCCTTGAATGTTTAGAGGTATATCTGAACATCGTAAGATGCTTAAAGGAGCTAATGCTCATGCGGAGGACAAGGTTCGTTATAACATCCAACAAAAAACCGGTGATGACTAACTTCATCTTATTCAAAAGAGGCGTCTTCCTAAAAGACTCCCTTAGTCCTTTACTTTTTGTAACTCCCTCTTGCCTCTGTCTGTGGTACTCCGGGAAAAACACTCTGGATACATGTGTGGCAAACACAGAAATAGAGTCCACAAAATCAACCATCTATTTTACATAAACCATCTTAAGCTCTATGGATCCAGTAAAGAAGCATTAAAAATTCTGGTGTTTGCTGTGGCCGAGTATTCCAGAGCTATAGGAATGGATTTTATATTAGATAAATGTGCTGTTATCCATTTGATTAAAGTAAGACGAGAAACAGCTGAAATGCCAAGCGAAACTCAGAATATTCAACTCATTGGTGGCAACACCATTCATCATCTTGGTGGTGGGGAGACTTACACATATCTTGGAATTCCACAATCGGAAAGTCAAGATTAGTGTGGGATTAAAGATCATCTCCATATAAAATGCCGTGTTCTTCTCAGAAAAATTTGGTCATCCGAATTATCTGGGAAGAATAAGATATACAGACCACAACACTACATCAAAGTCATCATTCAAGGTCTTCCGTGCAAAGAATTTACCTTTCACGATATCGAGGAGGAAGAGGTCTATTAAATTTAGAGTGTCTACATCGTAGAATTGTTTTGTTTGCGGCATTCTCAGTCATGAACAGTAGAGATCTTATGCAATTTGTTCACCATCATGAAATTGCAAATGTTGGGGCGTTTTTAGCCACTAAGCACTGATATTGTGTTCCAGGATCTTAAAAGTAAGGTCATTTGTATGATAGAGTTTTCGGCACTTGCTAAGAGCAATATCACTCAAAAGAAGGATGAGAAACGGATAAAGTATCAAAACCTTTTGATTAAATTGAGTAGAATATATGCAATGCAGTCTACAAGGTCTGATGAATTGTTCTTATACTCGGTTGTTTAGTAGGGATGCGATCTTCATGTGTGAGCCAATTAAAGAAGATTCCTGGCTGCGAGCATCAGGCTGATGCATTGGCGGTTCGCATACAAAAAGCTGTTCTTCTGAACTCTCTCAATCGGGTTCGTCAGCATTGTTCATTTTAAGAACCTATTCCGTAGCTTGAAAAAAGCATCCAACAACGTTCTTGAGCATCGTTTAAGAACATCTGCGGCTATGGGTGAGAACAACAGGGCAAGAAATTGAAATAACGTCTCTAGCAAATGAATCACGCTTTTGCTTACACTCCAGAACGGATGGAGCAATAGCAGATTAGAGTAAGCAAAGCAAGAATGGGAGAAGTTGTTTTAGTGAGGTATGACAACAGTAGGACGTGGTTGAGTCCTTCTCCTAAACTTGTTTTGAAAAAAAAAAAATAGTTATAATATTTTAGTGCACGTGTTTTGCATCGTAAATAGCCGTGCTATGTGGCCGGCACTACTATTTCAATATTGTATTTTGCATGTTATTAAAATAAATATGTTAACCTAATTGTTAATTGAACCTTGTTTGTTTTTAGATACATAACCTTACTTTTGCATTTTTTTACATATTTTTATGTGGAGTTTTACTATTTAGGAGACAGAGAATTTTATAATTATGAAGCCTACGGACATTTTTAAACAACACTTTGACAGACACAAATTAATTTCAGGTCAAATGTTGCAAAAAATTATCTGTAAAGCTCGTTACGAGAGAATTTCTGCAAGAATAACCCATATTAGGTAAAATTCCTCAACTGTCTAGGTTAAAAAATAAAATTTATTCAATTTAGCTATATCTGTGCTAGAGTGGAAGTTAAAATACCAAATATTTTTAAATTTCATGAAATAATTTCTTAATTAAAAAGTTTTAAAATTTTTTATTTTTTTAAATGAAATTTTTAAAATTTAATATATTTCTATGTACATTGTATAAAAATTAACATATATATACATTAGGGTGGTCCAAAAAAGGTCGATTTTTAAAAATTATAAAAACTGTCGCAGCTTTATATTCTGCAACAAAATACAAGGCATAACTCTTTTTTTATAATTTTTTTAATTAATAATTGGCTTGTCCCTGCGACTTTTTGTCTCTTATGGGAATTAACACGTAAAACAAGCAATATATTTTCAATCTTATTTTTTCCTGCTTTGTTGATTTCCTATTGCAATGTATTTCCGTAAACAATTAAAATATTTTATTGAAACAAAAAAAATTTCCAAAATGATATATTTATAGTTGTTATTCAGTTAGAAAAAACCTGAAAAATCATTAAATAGGCAGTTTTTAGAGACAATTTTTTACCAGTAAATATAAATTAATTTATTTAAAATTTACATGAAATAAAAGTTTATTCTATTGACAATAGTACATGAAAAAATAAAATTGATTTATAAATATTAAAGGAACACATTCTTGAATTGAAGTTTACGGTTTCTTGCCCGTCGTCGGTTTACAGCCATCATTATGAGCGAAACTGATATAGGCCTGTGCATTGCTACTGACGAAAAGAAGAAGTAAAGGGTCTAGGATTGAAGTCGACCATTTCTACCTACTCAAAAGCAGGTCTATTGTATTTTTTTCACCCGCAAACCCTTTCCAGGATACGATTTAGATTATTACCCATAAGTGAAATACGACGGATAAGTAGAAGAAGCACTGAGAACCTTTCAAACCCTAGGGACAAGTCAATTATTAATTTAAAAAGTTATAAAAAAAGAGTTATGCCTTGTATTTTTTTGCAGAATATAAAACTGCGACAGTATTTTTAATTTTCAAAAATCGACCTTTTTTGGACCACCCTAATATACATTAGTTTTTAAAACTCTTTCTACAGGCTATTCGATATGCCCTGAATTCATTTTTCTCAGAAATATAAATAAAAGAAGTTCATATATACTTTCCTACATTATAACTAACTAGATTAAACAAACTAGATTAGTTTTTATACCTTATGTTATCAACAGTTATTAAGATGTTAATTATAATATTTAAAAATAAGAAAAACAAGATTTATTTACATACGATAAAATTTATAAAATTTTAGAATTAAAAAAAATTGCAAAAATAATTGAAATTTACAAAAATAATTGCAGATTTTGCATTAAAAAAAATAATGAAAACAATTAAAAATAGGCGAAAGTTTAAACTAGGTAAAATATTTTCATACATGAACATTTCACTTCCATGTAAGCAAAATAATTTGCTCCCTCATAGAGGGTGCAGTAGATTATAATAATGCAAAAAAAAAAACAAATTTAAATTTCTTTAAAAATAAAAATAGCCATAATTTCTATCAATTTCCACAAAAATATGTACTATATACTGACCAATGAGTTCGTATTTTAATCTAGAATATTTTATTCACAGGACTTATTATAAAATAAAAATTGGAGAAGTTATAAAATTGAAAAAAATGATTGAAATTGAGATAATTAAAAATTCAGGAAATTAATTTAGAAATACTTAATAAAAATGATTAAAAATTGAAAAAAATAATGAAAAAATAATTTCAAATTTGAGAAAATAATTGAAAAAATTGCATAATATATTTTAAATAAAGAAAAGTTAAAGGAGATTTTAGAAAAATACTTGAAACATTTAGAAGTTCATTGAAAAAAGAAAATAATGAAAAATTGGAGAAAATAAATGAAAAAAGATGTACACATAATTTAACATTATTGAATTGATTATTAAATTATTAATTGAAGAGAACAATTTGTAATTTAAAAGAAATAAATGCAATAAATACAGAATATTCATCAAATACAAAAAAATTATATAGATGTAGGAAGTTATGAAAAAGAACGCATGTTATTAAGAATTGAAAAAAAATGATATTATTTACTATTACGTATCATTAAATTTTTTTATATTTCAGTAATGAATTCATTGGTTTAAGAAATTTTTATTAAATTAGTTAAAATGTTATTTTATAATTCACTACAAACATTAAATTTCTGTATTTTTCATTAGTGCCCGCAAAAGATCGTATTATTGTGGGCTGTATATTATGTCAAAAAAAATTGATTAAATAATTGCAATATCATAATTTAAGACAATAATTGAAAATTTAGGAAACTATACCCGCGAAGAAATGGTCAGTATGGGAAAAATCTGAAGTAGTATGGGGCAAGACACAAATTGACTTTCATCAGACTTGACCAGACAATGGGAGAAGTATGGGATCATGCTCAATCCCACACTACTAGTATGGAATCGATTTTTCAATTTAAACAATATCATAAAGAATAATTATGGCAATATGGAAAATTATCAAAAATGAATTATCCATTTGCCATACTAGCAGCATGCGAAATATGAAGTATGGTAAATATCTATATCCTATACTTCAAATAAGTGATATTAACAAGCGAGGCACTTATCCATATCTCATGCGTCAAGTATGGGAATCTAAAAAGTACAGCTGTTATTGATATCCCATTCTCGCAGTGTCGGAAATTAACAAGAATGAATTAGCCATAAGCCATACTTGCAATATGGGAAATTAAGAATTATGGTAATTATCCATATCCCATACTTGAAATATGGGATATTAACAAGCATGGCACTAATCTATATCCCATACGTCAAGTATGGGAAATTGACAAGTACAGATGTTATCAATATCCCATTGTCGCAGTATGGGAAATTAAGAAGTATGGTTACTATACATATCCCATACTTGCAATATGGGGTATCAACAAGAATGGCACTAATCTATATCCCATACATCAAGTATAGGAAACTGAAAAGAACAGCTGTTATCGATACCCCATTCTCGAAGTATGGGAAATTAAGAAGTTTGGTAACTATTTATATCCAATACTTGCAATATGGGGTATCAACAAGCATGGCACTAATCTATATACCATACCGTAAGTATAGAAAACTGAAAAGTACAGCTGTTATTGATACCCCATTCTCGCAGTATGGGAAATTAAGAAGTCTGTTAACTATCCATATCCCATACTTGAAATATGGGATCTTAACGAGCATGGCACTAATCTATATCCTATACGTCAAGTATGGGAAACGGAAAAGAACAGCTGTTATCGATACCCCATTCTCTCAGTATGGGAAATTAAGAAGTCTGGTAACTATCCATATCCCATACTTAAAATATGGGATATCAAGAGGCATGGCACTAATCTATATACCATACCGTAAGTATAGAAAACTGAAAAGTACAGCTGTTATCGATACCCCATTCTCGCAGTATGGGAAATTAAGAAGTCTGGTAACTATCCATATCTTATACTTGAAATATGGGATATTAACAAGCATGGCACTAATCTATATCACATACGTCAAGTATGGGAAATTGACAAGTACAATGTTATCAATATCCCATTCTTGCAGTATGGGAAATTAAAAAGTATGGTAACTATCCATATCCCATACTTGAAAAATGGGATATCAACAAGTATGCTACTAATCTATACCCTATACGTCAAGTATGGGAAACTGAAAATTACAGCTGTTAACGATATCCCATTTTCCCAGTTTCTAGAGCCGGGCCTGCTTGAAATATGAGGAAATTAAACAGCATGGAATTTATCAATATCCCATACTGGAAGTATGACAGACGTGTCGGATATGGATAAGTGCCATACTTGTTGTTAATTTCACAATCTGCAAGTATGCGACATGGATTAGTGCCATGCTTGTTAACATCCTATATTTCAAGTATGGGATATAAATAGTTACCATACTTCTGAATTTTCCATACTGCGAGAATGGGATATCGATAACAGCTGTTCTTTTCAGTTTCCCGTACTTGACGTATGGGATATAGATTAGTGCCATGCTTGTTGATACCCCATATTGCAAGTATGGGATATGGATAGTTACCATACTTCTTAATTTCCCATACTGCAGACAATGGGATATTTCAAGTATGGGATATGGATAATTAGCATAATTCTTAATTTCCCATGTTGCAAGTATGGCTTATGGCTAATTCATTCTTGTTAATTTCCGACACTACGAGAATGGGATATCAATAACAGCTGTACTTTTTAGTTTCCCATACTTGACGCATGAGATATGGAGAAGTGCCTGGCTTGTTAATATCACTTATTTGAAGTATAGGATATAGATATTTACCATACTTCATATTTCTCATGCTGCTAGTATGGCAAATGGATAATTCATTTTTGCTAATTTTCCATATTGCCATAATTATTCTTTATGATATTGTTTAAATTGAAAAATCGATGCCATACTAGTAGTGTGGGATTGGGCATGATCCCATACTTGTCCCATTGTCTGGTCAAGTCTGATTAAAGTCAGTTCGTGTCTTGCCCCATACTACTTTAGATTTTGCCCATACTGACCATTTCTTCGCGGGTAAGTTAAAAAGAATTAAAATTATTAATTATTAATTATTATTAATTATTTAATACAAAAAATAATCTGAACTTATTTAGATTAAATTAATTATACTATCAAATTAAATTTTGTCAATTATTTTGTATTTATTAAAATGTGATATAAATTAATAAATACAAAGAAATTTTAGAGAATAACTCCGATTTTCTTCCTTAGATAAATGCGCGCGAGAATTGCATTTTTTATTGGCTAATATATAGTTTAAGTACAAAAAATAAAATATAAACTTATTTAGAAAAAATTAATTATATATTATCAGAATTAATTTTGTGAACTAATTTTGATGTATTAAAATTTGTTACAAATTAATAAATAGAAAGAAATTTTGAAAAATAAATCAGATTTTCTTCCCCAGTTAAAAATAAAAAAATTTATTGTATGTTACAAAAAGTAAGAATATTTCTCTTTCAATAGTGTATAAGTCATTTTTAATTTAATCCATGGGAACAATTATTCCAATTTTTTATTTTTACAAATTAAATTAAATTGAAAATTTTAAACTTGATTTTATTAATACGAATTTTAATTACTTCAAACTTTAATAATTAGTATAAGAACTATGAATTTTTAAAATTTTAGTAATATTAAACTTAAATTACTTAAAACTTTTTATTGTTCGAATTTGATTAATTCATGCTAGAATTATTATGAACTTTAAATATTTTCAAATTCTAACAATGCATATTTTAGGTGTTTCAAACTTAAACCCATATAATTATAAAAATTAAAAGAAATTTGTAAATTCTAAATCGATCCAAACTTTAATATAATTCAAACTTTTATCAATTAATATTTCAATTCATCGATTCTAAATTCTTTTATTAATTCAAACTTCTATTAACATATAGTTATTTTTCTTTAATTTTATGAAGTTATTTTAAGTATTTGATTTTTGTGATCAGCGCTTTTTTTGGTGATAATTTTGGGATCCTGATCTTGATTTTAATCAATTTTTAGCCTGACGGGCTTGGCACATCTATAATATAGTGAAATTTTTTACAATTGAATTGATTACAATTATAATTGATCCTAATTTGAAAATTATAATAAAATTATAAATTAAATAAGTTTAATAATTTACTAATAAAAAATAAGCATTTGAGATGCTTTTTTTGAGATAAAAAATACAACATTTATTTGGAGAAACCCGTGTAGAAAAGTTCCCAGTATTTCCCAGTTTCTAAGTGGGCGCCAGTTGGAGCCCACCTGGGGCAGGTGGGCCAAGTGGGCGCCAGTTTGGCCCCACTTGGCTTTTCCACACGGGAATTTAATTTGGTACTTATTTTTATTTAAAATAGAGAAGAAGATTTCAAATTAAGAAAAAAAATGATTAAAAGAGAAATAAATTATAAAGAAGGTATTTAAAAATCTTAAAAAATATTTGAAAACAGTGCTCGCTTTTTTCTAATTATATCATGATATTTCATTCTTTATTCTTATTTATATTGTCTTTTTTAGAAGTAATTAAAAAACGAAATATTATTATGAAAATTATTCATATATTATTATAAATTATAACATAAAATATTCATTAATTTTCATATTAAGTTTAAAATTTTTTGAATCTTTATTAAAATCTGTAAAGTAGCTTTAAATAAGACACGTTTGTATTGTAATTTTGTAATACATTATTATTATTAAAAATAAATTGTATGTCAATTGATTTAAAATTTAAATTCAGAAGAATCAATAATTAAATGAATAGAATTAGAAATCTTATAATTAATATATACAAATACATTTCTTCAAAAGTTATTGATTTAAAACAAAAAAACATTTATAGTGCCAAACTTCAGGTGTGGATAGAATGAAAGAATGAAAGAATAAAAGAATGAAGTTTTCTATTATAATTATTAATGGAGAAAATAGGTGTAAAATGATTAAAAGAAATAAAATTAAGTAAAACGATTGAAAATTAAGATATATTATATTTGAAATTTCGGACTATTAATTCAGAAGTAATAAAAAGAATTTAATATTAGTATAATAATTGCAAAATGAAAATATTAATGGTAAATTAAATTTAGAATAAATAATACAACACTGAGAAAATAAGCCTCTAGCCAAGCAGCTTTATTTCTAGGTTAGGGTTTCTCGGGACAAAACAAACAAAACACTGGCGATGACAATCAAACTTCTAGGATACCGGAGCATATGCTCTGCTAAAATCAATTAAGTGCTTTGCAGGTGCTATATCAACAACCTCTATCTGCTAAATTTAATCAAAAATTGGTTGTATTTAGTCAAGTTATTTTCTCAGTGAAACTTTAGCCAATTTTGGGATGCAAATATAGATTTGATCTTATATAACGCCCACAAAAATTTATTTTGACTTTAACAAAAAATGTTATAGTTGGTCAACACTACTATTGTTATTTTATTTTTATTTATTTTAAAGCTTTCTAATTAATAAGTTAGTTATTTAACATCGATTTGAAAAAAAATTACTTTAAAATTATCAGTAGGGATAAAAAATAATTTTTTTATTTATTTAAACAGTAATTGTATAAAGAATTGAAAACATTTATTCCTTTTAAAAGTAATCATCTTTTTATCCAATTCTATCAAACTTATATGGTGTCGATTCTTGCGTAACTGCCCGATTTCAAGATAAGTTTTGGTAGAAAAAAAATTTTTTATTCAATGTTTCTCTGCACTTATTTTTCTTATTAGGGTATAATATAATTATATTTTAATCGATTTTACTACAACTATATTTATACGAAAATAATAGCAAATTTTTGAAAATTGGCTGCCATGAGAAGCTGAACCGCATCCTTTTATTGCAAATATATTGTACAAAATAAAAATTTCTTCTTCATATTTTGCTAAAACGAAAATGAATAATAAATTCATAAATTATTTAATATTCTAACAGAATTTTAGATATTAGTTAACATATATAAAATTTTATAAAAAAAACAGCAAATAGAATATGTAATAATGAATATTTCGTTTTATTTTTTGGATAATTTAAAATCGAGATCGAGCAGTGTAATCCGGCATTGCTAAACTACTTTATAGAATAATATTTTAAAACAACCATCACAGATAAAAAAGTTTCTCTGCATGAAGCACACTGAATACTTCATATAGGCCATGGAGCTGAAATTTTACGTGATACCATAGAGCTGAAATTTGACATTTATTCTAACCTCACTTCTACAATATTGCAAAATAAATCTATTCCTTCTGCAGATCGCTTGTTTCACATGAAAACTTAAAGAAAATGGTAACAATACTATCGAATAGTTGTTACAGTAATATAATAGTAATGACATGGAACTGAACGCTTTTTTTGTACACATGCGATTTTTACAAAAATAATTTTTTTTTAAGCAAAAAATTTTCTTTTTTAAAACTTTTTTTACATGTAATTTAGTGCTAATGGATCAAAATGGAGATTTTACTTATTAGAAGGCGTAATAACTAAACACATGACACCTTAATTATAAGTCTACAGATTGCGTTCAAAAATTGGAAAAATTGAGGGACAAAATATTTTTACAGATTCTAAGTATGAAAAAGGTATTAGAAAGTTCAATATAAACCTAAATTGTTCATAAATATAGACATTTTATGCTTGAAAAAGGCTGAGTTATAATAATGATATTTTCACCGAAAATTATTTAATTAAAATTAACATTTTGCAAAAGGGACACGCCACGGAGCTGAAATTTCAGCAGTTATAGTGCAATATAATAGAAGTTATAATATATATATATTTATGTATATTTGGTTTTCAGTTACTTTCATATATACCTTTAAAATTCACTAATACACTTCAGAATATATTTTTAATTTAGGTGTATTTTTTCAACGCCGCCAAGTAAGGCAGTTACGTAAGATTCGCCCATATTTATTTTTTAGCTTTTATAAGAATATTATCTATGTTACACCTTTATAACTTCAAGGGGTTATGAACAGCACTATTTATAGTAGTGTTTTTTTATGTCAAAGAAAATAAGATGCATTTAACAATTTTATTTTTTTATAATTAAAAATTTTATGTTCTCGCACACGAAAATGTAAAAAGCTATGAAACCCAAATACAAGAAAAAGTAGAACATGTCAATATTTATTATTTAAAACTGATTATCATTAACAAGTCCCAGACATTAAAATGCATTTTTTTAATTTTGTGTCACATTTTTTATTGATCAAAATTTCTTTATATTTCATTAGAATAAATTAATAGAGTCAGTGGAAAATCCAGAAAAATTTTTCTGGTGGGGCGGTTATGCTTATCCTCTGTCTCACATACACACAATGTGCCTGCGTGTGCATGTATTTCCAAACACTCGGTGGGAGCGATTGCCCCCACTGCTTCCCACATAAATCCGACACTAAACAGAGTTAAATATTTGGTTCTTTATGGTAATTATTGACCTAGAAAATGTCAGGTGAAGAAGAGTATATATATATTATGGAACGCATAACTTTTAAAGTAAAGTTGCTTTATTGTGATACTTTTAAATTACGTATTTTTTTTTAAAATTGTGATACCATAACATACAGAAATCTGAAGAAGATTATTTATACATTTTTTTTTAAAATTATTGTGAGACATTTTTAGTTTACTTTTGCGGAATACAGCAAATAAATATAGACACAACCATGATTCTTTTTTGGATACTACATTGCTCATTTGTTATGAGATTTACACATGCTTACGAGGTAATACTTTTTGCTTAAATACAAATATATACGATTAGAAACATAATTTATAAATTATAATTATAATTTATACTACAATTTATAAATATAAGTACCTATAATAACAATGCAGTAATTATAATTGTATTGATAAACAAAAACTTTAAATATCTTATTGTTCTTGGAATACTTGACTTTTGATGATCTTCAGACTTCTCAAACACCTCAGGCTTATGATGGTAAATATATTTATACAGATATTCTTTACATTCAAGAAGTAAGATATTATTTTAATGCATCAATTTTTTTTTATTTGTGCAGATACAATATACTCGATCAGGCATCAAAAAAGTGTTGACCAACTATTAATAGAGGCAAAAATAAAAGGCTATGATAAGAAAATTAATTTGGAACCTACTGATGGGTTTCTTGCGGATGCCGAAACAAAAATTTGGATAGCCGAAAAAATTGATTCTGAAACTGATGAATTTCAATTCACTTTGCAGAAAGATGTAAGGAAAACAATAAATTTTTTGATACTCACAACACAGAAAAAACCTGAACTCATATTGAGACAAAAAAATTAATTTTTGGCCAACATTAAGTAATTCTACCAAGTTTCGGGACAAAATATTCAATATTTTAAGAGAAAGGTTATGGACAAATTTTACCTGTCCTAGTGACGTCATACTCCATTACATGACCTTAATGATTCGTTTTAATGATAGTAGCTGTTTTATAGAAGCTTAATTTAATTACAAAATTGTTTGCAGCTATAATACAAATTTAATATTATTTTTAATGTGATTGAATTTCTTTAAATTTCGGTTATTTTTAATTCTAAAGCTTTTTTGTATCATTTTCTTTTTACTATTGGGAAGTAGTATACCCAAGTGAAACAGTTCACAAACAAAGATTTAACGGAAAAATTTTTCCGAAAGTGCAAAAAAAATTCTCTAGAAATATAAAAAATGCGTTTATAAGGAAAACTGAATGTTTAAAAACAGAATAAAAGTTCCTGTATGTTTTTTTAGGTAATGAGAAAAGTAAATATAAGCTTCTATCAAGATAGAAAAACATCATCTTCAATCTCTCATTTTCTAAATGAAGAAGGAGAATCAGAATATGTAAGTAACGTCTGCAAATTTCTAAAATTAATTTTTTCATAAATACATTTTATCAAACATCCATGCTAGAAGGATAAAAATCGGTACAAGAAGCAGGCGCACAGTAGCGGAATATGTACTTTTTCGTTTCAAATTAACTCAATAGCATTTTTTTCTCAGTGCATTGTGAAATTAATAATAATGAATTGTTTAAACAATTTTAATTTTTTTTTATTTTTACTTATAAACTTAATTCATTTCCCTAGGAATTGGAGAGTATTTTAACTACAGTTAACAAATTATTTCCAAACTTCAATTAGGCATTAAAAAAATTTTAAGTTTAAAAACTGTAGATAAAGTGTTTACAAGCAATAGGTACCCGATTCCAAACTGTAGGGTAATCTTATACCAATTAGTCGACAGATTACTGATAAAAGAACAAACAGATAATTTACCGAAAAAGTTAAATCAAACCTAACACAGTATTTTATAAACACACACACACACACACACACACTCACACTACATTGAGGTGGCCGTTAGAAATGATATTTTTGAATTTTGTCCATTTCCGCCCCTCATTTTGTCACTAATTGAAAAAAAATAGATACATATTTTTTTTTAATTAATATTTAGTGGTGCCTGTTCGCTATTGAAAATTTGCATGTATTTTGCAAGGAAAAGAAATAATTTTTTGTAGATTTCCTGTAAAATCGTTGAAAATAACACTAGTTTACAAAAAAAAAAATAAAATTTTATGTACATTCAATGTCACAATTTTTTTTATGTACTAAGCTTCTCGTTACTTAAAAATGACATTAGGAAATTTTTCTATGAATAGCTTTCCGAACTATGAATTTTTTAAATTTTTTTACGTTTTTTTCGGAGGTGACTTCACGTGTTAGGCCATATCTCGAGTTACAGAAGTCCGATTAAGTTTTTCTAAGTGTCAAATTAAAGGTAATCAAATTCCAAACAATCGCTTTTCACATTATTTTTTAATCGGTTAAATATTTTAGGTGATATAGTCAAAAAAAATATAAAATTTGAGTTTTTGGCCCAAAATCTGGAAAACAAATTTATTCTACCGCCATGAAAAAATGGAAAACGTCAAATTACGTCCAGTTTTAATTTTTTTACATATATGGCTCACTTTTAGGAAGAAAAAAATGTATGGATGAAAAAAATCTATGTGTAATTATTGAAGTTATAAGCCAGGGTACTGAAATTCTCGTTTTACGCCATTTCGGTATTTAGGATGAGAATGTAAAAATAAATTTTTTCAAAATTTCCAAAAATTTTTAGAAAAGTCAATATTTTTTTATGCAGTTTTATTAGGTGTGATCAATAAAAGTAAATAGGAAGAAAAAACCGAGAGTTTATTTATTTTTTTGCAAAATAATAGTGTTTCTGTATATGATTTTCCCATATTATGTTCTATTTTTTGCATATATAACGTATATTTTGAGGATTTTAAAGGTTTTTAGCAGTTAATTAGTTAGTTTCTTGTTAATTTCTACATGAGTTTAGAAAGATGAGAATGCGTTAACAGTCTTCTGACCGATTTTCACCTCCCCCCTCCCCCTCTTCTCCTCAAACAATACTTTTATACAATTGTAAAACTTAAAAAATTCATATCTTTTTGGGTTTGCATTATATCAAAAACATTCATTAACGAAATTTGTTTGTTTTTACTTGTACTTTAAGAAAAAAAATAGAGAAAATTTTTTTTTTTAATTTTTTTTTTTGGTGAAGTTAGAAAATGTTCTATTTTTGACATTTTTGGTCCAAAATAGCTGGCTAACGAACTCGATCTGTATTTTTGGTCACTTAAAACGCATACCAAATTTCAAATTGATAGATGAATTTTTACTCAAGTTAATGGATTTCAAAATTTTTTACACAGACAGACAGACAAAAAGAGAGGCATAAATTGATTAAAATCTGCTTTTTTGACAAGTTGAATCAAATGCGCAGAGGTTTAATTTTTGTTGAATTTTGTTCGTTAATAGATGAAAAAGTTTGAAATTAGATATCGAAATATGAAAAATAAATGATATTTGATTAAAAATTTTTTTTGAGTTTTTGACAAAAATTTCTGAAGAGGCATAAATTGATTAAAATCGGCTTTTTTGACAAGTTGAATCAGATGCGCAGAGGTTCAATTTTTGTTGAATTTTGTTCGTTAATAGATAAAACAGTTTGAAATTAGATATAAAAATGTGAAAAATAAATGATATTTGACTGAAAAATTATTTGGAGTTTTTGACAAAAATATCTGAAGAGGCATAAATTGATTAAAATTTGCTTTTTGGACAAGTTGAATCAGATGCGCAAAGTTTTGAAAAGCATAAATTGTATTATATTACACAAAGTAGTTAAGAATATTTTTCTTTAATGGGAAATCAAAGAAAATTGATTCTTTTTTAATTTATAAGGAGAAAAACCATTGACTTTCGTCTGAGGGCTGCTGCGGACATATTTTTTTAAAAAAAATAATTAATTTCATTTTTCTATATCTAATTTCAAACTTTTTCATCTATTGACGAACAAAATTCAACAAATCTGTTTCAACTTGTCAAAAAAGCAGATTTTAATCAATTTATACCTCTTCAGATATTTTTGTCAAAAACTCCAAATAATTTTTCAGTCAAATATCATTTATTTTTCACATTTTTATATCTAATTTCAAACTTTTTTATCTATTAACGAACAAAATTCAACAAAAATTAAACCTCTGCGCATCTGATTCAACTTGTCAAAAAAGCAAATTTTAATCAATTTATGCCTCTTCAGATATTTTTGTCAAAAACTCCAAATAATTTTTCAGTCAAATATCATTTATTTTTCACATTTTTATATCTAATTTCAAACTGTTTTATCTATTAACGAACAAAATTCAACAAAAATTGAACCTCTGCGCATCTGATTCAACTTGTCAAAAAAGCCGATTTTAATCAATTTATGCCTCTTCAGAAATTTTTGTCAAAAACTCAAAAAAAATTTTTAATCAAATATCATTTATTTTTCATATTTCGATATCTAATTTCAAACTTTTTCATCTATTAACGAACAAAATTCAACAAAAATTAAACCTCTGCGCATCTGATTCAACTTGTCAAAAAAGCAGATTTTAATCAATTTATGCCTCTTCAGAAATTTTTGTCAAAAACTCCAAAAAATTTTTCAGTCAAATTTGAATTAGTAAAGCACTGAAAATTATTTGAAATCTGTGAAAAAAGTCCATTTTCTAATTAGATATTGTATTTATTAAATTAATCAACATAATCACTATAAAAGGAGGTAAAATACCGAAATGGCGTAAAACGAGAATCGGACTTCTGTAACTCGAGATACGGCCTAAAACGTGAAGTCACCTCCGAAAAAAACGTAAAAAAATTTTAAAAATTCATATTTCGGAAACCTATCCGTAGAAAAATTTCTTAATGTCATTTTTAAGTAACGAGAAGCTTAGTACATAAGAAAAAAATAGTGACATTGAATGTACATAAAAATTTTTTTACATTCTCATCCTAAATGAGAAGGTATTAAATTTGTGCGATTTTGAACTTTTGCTAAAACATACATTTCTCGACGTTTTGAGACCTCCTGATTCCAAAAAAATGGGTTTTACGAAAGTGTCTGTCTGTCTGTCTGTGTAAAAAATTTTGAAATCCATTAACTTGAGTAAAAATTCATCTATCAATTTGAAATTTGGTATGCGTTTTAAGTAACCAAAAATACAGATCGAGTTCGTTAGCCAGCTATTTTGGACCAAAAATGTCAAAAATAGAACATTTTCTAACTTCACAAAAAAAAAAAATTGAAAAAAAAAATTTTCTCCATTTTTTTTTCTTAAATTACAAGTAAAAACAAACAAATTTCGTTAATGAATGTTTTTGATATAATGCAAACTCAAAAAGATATGAATTTTTTAAGTTTTACAATTGTATAAAAGTATTGTTTGAGGAGAAGAGGGGGAGGGGGGAGGTGAAAATCGGTCAGAAGACTGTTAACGCATTCTCATCTTTCTAAACTCAAGTAGAAATTAACAAGAAACTAACTAATTAACTGCTAAAAACCTTTAAAATCCTCAAAATATACGTTATATATGCAAAAAATAGAACATAATATGGGAAAATCATATACAGAAACACTATTATTTTGCAAAAAAATAAATAAACTCTCGCTTTTTTCTTCCTATTTACTTTTATTGATCACACCTAATAAAACTGCATAAAAAAATATTGACTTTTCTAAAAATTTTTGGAAATTTTGAAAAAATTTATTTTTACATTCTCATCCTAAATGAGAAGGTATTAAATTTGTGCAATTTTGAACTTTTGCTAAAACCTACATTTCTCGACGTTTTGAGACCTCCTGATTCCGAAAAGATAGTTTTTTAGTGCCACATTCGTCTTGGTTTAATGGAAAAATTGAAATTCGCCTCTCAGCCTTCAGAAACATTATTAATATTTTGAAATTTAAATCTTTGAGTAAATTGAAGTGTTTTTAAATTTAAAACATTTGTGAATAAGTAATATTATGTGGTTATTAGTAATATATTAAGAATAAATTTTAAGTAATGAATATTTGAAATTCACATTTTTGGCATAAAAGGAATAATGAGACAGGCACACAATAGAAATACACACTAGTGTATTTCTATCTGATTTTTGGTGCTGAATCCAAATCTGAAGTCAGAAGTTTTAGATTGACAAAATTTTTTGGGTTAAACTTAAAAACTGTTGCCCAAGTAGAAAATTTGTCGGTAATAATACCGACAGTCTGTCGGTAGTACTGTCGGTAGTCTGTCGGTAGACTGTCGGTAGTCTGTCGGTAGTCCATTAGTAGAACCTCCGGTAGTCCGTCGGTAGAACCTTCGGTAGTCCGTCGGTAGAACCATCGGTAGTCCTTCGGTACTCTTGCGGTAGGTCACATTCTCACCACTTCTTCTGGGCAGTTAACCTCAAATTTTAAAACTCGAAGTAAAAATTGTACCCAAGTGCCCCACCGTTGTCCAGGTCACATTCTCACCACTTGTTCGGGAAAGTTAACCTCAAATTTTAAAAATCGAAGTAAGGATTGTACCCAAGTGCCCCACCGTTGTCCAGGTCACATTCTCACCACTTCTTCGAGGCACTTAACTTTAAATTTTTAAAATCGAAGTTAAGATTGTACCAGGGAGTAGTATAAGGAGACCGAACGATATGTATAGAAAGTGGTCCCGATGTTCGTAACTTAATTTCTATAGGCTCACTTCTATGCGCACTTGCGCTCATGGTGGTCAAAATTGGGATTATATGTCGTCTGCTACTGTTTGTTCGCGTCATCGCGATTGCATCCGTACTGCTGCATAAAAGTTAATTTCTTGTTGTTTTTGACAATTAATTGTCTTTTACTGTGAAAGTGTATTATATGTTCAAGGGAAAATATAGGAGAGAGGCGAAAAATAAATATTTTTCTTGTGAACATATTCCTGCCACAATTCCAGCACTTCCCCCCATGTGCATAAATAAACATATTAAATTTAAGCACATTCATAAACTATAACATTAATTTTAACTAGTAACATCTGTACAATTAAAAAAATATAAGCTAAAACAAACCTTTGTATAACAAAAGAAATTTTTTTTCCTTCCTATCGCTTGATTAAATCGTAAGAATTGCACTTTTCAACTGCACATACGGATGACATTTTTGACGTAATCACATGTTACACTTGGACAATAAACACTTTTTTATAATAATAGGTAATAATAGGTAAGCTTTTGATGTCTAACAACGATTATACGCAATATTAATAAAATTCATATGCAAAAACAAGTTATAAAATGCCATTTCTTGTTTACAAACAGGGTTCTCAGGTTTTCCGCGAGAAGCGCTAGTGCGCATTGAAGTGAGCCTATAGAAATTACGTTACAAAAGAGTGGTCCGCTTTTAACGCGGATTTATCATGGCCGTTCAGTCTCCTTATACTACTCCCTGGATTGTACTCAAGTGCCCCACCGTTGTCCAGGTCACATTCTCAACACTTCTTCGGGGAAGTTAACCTCAAACTTTAAAAATCGAAGTAAGGATTGTACCCAAGTGCCCCACCGTTGTCCAGGTCAGATTTTAACCACTTTTTCGGGTCAGTTTACCTCAAATTTAAAAAATCGAAGTAAGGATTGTACCCAAGTGCCCCACCGTTGTCCAGGTCACTTTCTCACCACTTCTTCAAGGCACTTAACTTTAAATTTTTAAAATCGAAGTTAAGATTGTACTCAAGTGCCCCACTGTTGTCCAGGTCACATTCTCAACACTTCTTTGGGGAAGTTAACCTCAAATTTTAAAAATCGAAATAAGGATTGTACCCAAGTGCCCCACCGTTGTCCAGGTCACATTCTCACCACTTCTTCGGGGAAGTTAACCTCAAATTTAAAAATCGAAGAAAGGATTGTACCCAAGTGCCCCACTGTTGTCCAGGTCACATTCTCACCACTTCTTCAAGTCAGTTAACCTCAAATTTTAAAAATCGAAGTAAGGATTGTACCCAAGTGCCCCACCGTTGTCCAGGTCACATTTTAACCACTTTTTCGGGTCAGTTTACCTCAAATTTAAAAAATCGAAGTAAGGATTGTACCCAAGTGCCCCACCGTTGTCCAGGTCACATTCTCACCCTTTCTTCGGAGAAGTTAACCTTAAATATAAAAAATCGAAGTAAAGATTGCACCCCAGTGCCCCACCGTTGTCCAAGTCACATTCTCACTACTTCTTCGAGGAAGTTAACCTTAAGTTTTAAAAATCGAAGTAAGGATTGTACCCATGTGCCCCACCGTTATCCAGGTCACATTCTCACCACTTCTTCGAGGCACTTAACTTTAAATTTTAAAAATCGAAGAAAGGATTGTACCCAAGTGCCCCACCGTTGTCCAGGTCACATTCTCTCCACTTCTTCGGGGAAGTTAACCTTAATTTTAAAAAATGAAAGTAAGGATTGTAACCAAGTGCCCCACCATTGTCCAGGTCACATTCTCACCACTTCTTTAGGGAAGTTAACCTTAAATATAAAAGATCGAAGTAAAGATTGCATCCAAGTGCCCCACCGTTGTCCAGGTCGCATTCACAATACTTTTTCGGGGAACCTAACCTCAAATTTGAAAAATTGAAGTAAACTAAGTACTTAAGTGCCCCACCTTTGTCCAGTCACATTCTCAGCACTTCTTTGTAGAACCTAACCTCAAATTTAAGAAATCGAAATCAGGAGAGTAACCAAGTGCCCAACCCCTTGATACTTAATAAACTATTTTTTTCTTTCGCTCATCAGAGATCTTAAAAGTTGATCATTTAAGCTTTAAAATAAGTGCTCATTTATTGTTTTATCTTAATTAGTTGACAAAATATAAAACTTTTTGTAAAGACAAAAATTTTGATGGGTGGGCAAATCCTGCTGGACAACACTGTGTTTTGTGCAAAAAGTAAAAAGGTTATTTCTTTCGAGGTTTCCAGGTATGTCATTATTAATCAGGGATGCGTACGTAAATAGTATGATTCACTATATAAGTGCCAACTATAGTGAATCAGACTATTTACGTACGCATCCCTGTTATTAATAATATATAATTATTTCTTCTATAGAACCAATATTTATTTAATTGAAAATGAATTTCTTTTTATAACATTTAGTGTAAGAAAAACGAAAGGTAAAAATGTTTAAGCTTTTTTAGGATTTTGTTTTAATTAGTTAACCTTTAAATATAAAATTTAATTGCCTAAATTATCATTTCTACTATGGGCTAAAGTAATGTGGCAATATAATAAATTACTTTTAAATTGTGTTTAAGCATATTAAAAAATTATTTATTTCCAGGTGGCACGTAGAATGATTAGTTCAGCGAGGTCAACAGGCTGCGGGTAAAATTTCATTCATTTTAATTGTAAGTTGATACTTAATAACATTAATATTAAACTATTACTAGAAACACACAATATAAAATATATTATATTTTTACGACTTTATAATTTTCAGTTTCCATTTTAAAAAATGTGTTTTTTTAATAGTTTTCTTAATCCACTAAATAAAATTTGATGTAGGTATTAAAATTAAACACTTTTTAAATTGTATTTAATTTATTTAGTACATTTATTAATTTATTAATTTTATAACTTTAATTTTTTTTTTTAAAAATCTATTCGAATTTTTTCTAAATATAAATTTATTCAAATGTCATTTCCCGTGTGGAATTTGCCTTTATAACCCCATTCCTCGTAAAGGGCCCCGCCAGTGACCCGTATGAAAGATGTACATGAACAAATCCATAAGGTTCTTTTGCAGGGTTCCCGCTGTTTGCCCTCATGGTTGCCCTGCTCAAAAATATTACTAAGTACGAATAGCAATTTTTTTTTGTCAAACAATTTTTAGTTTAAACTGTTTCAAATAGACTTTAAAAGTACTTAAAATTAAAATTTCGCTCCTTTGTTTCAAACTGATTGTCCGAATCAAACTTGCGCAAGTCTCATAAGCGCAACTTTTCATTGCGCCAACACTCAATTCATCGCTGTGTCATTTTCATAACCTCAAAATCTGAATTTGGTTAATTGTGCTTATTATTTATTATTGTGGCAGTTGATTAAATATCAAAGTATTTATAAACTATGAATAAAAAAGAAAAGAATAATGTCAGATTTAAAAGATACCCAGAGTTTAAAAATAGTTTAAGCTCATTAAATGATGAGTCAACTGATATTAATTTCGATAATGCACAGTTCGAACAAGATTCTCTAATTTACCTAAAATTTCACCAAACAGAGTATAAGGTAATACATGAAGAACACTTTCTGAAATACATTCTAAGAGCTAGATCGCCGAGAGGTACAAGGCGTATTCACGTCGTGTCGAACCTTGCATGTTGAAACTCCGTGTTAGCCCAATTTTTTTTAAATATTTTATTTAATGTAAAATAATTATTGAAATAAATAAATAAATATTTGTAGTATTACCTCAATATAATCGTAATATTACCTCAAGATCACTGTAATATTACATCAATATCGCTGTAATATTACTTAAAATATTACCTTGAGGCGGACATTTTAATATCACGTCAATATCACTGCAATATTACGAATATTACAATATGATGTCACTGTGATATTCATGTAATATTACTTGCTGCTTAGGTAGCGTGATATTTTGCTGACACCCCCCCCCCCCCACCCTAAAGTATCACATGATTTGTGGATGACCCCTTAAGCCAATTAAATGATGAATTAATTGATATTAGTTTCGATAAAGCACTGTTCGAACAAGGTTCTTTATTTTACTTACAGAGTTCTCGACAGGATAAGCACTAACTTCATTTAAACTGCATTTCATAAAAGCGACGTCATGAGCTAATGAATTAAACAATGCTTTTTTAAGTTTTGAGATTTTGGGACATAAAAGTCTTTTAACGCTACAAAAAAATTCTTTAAATATTCTTTTGCTTGCTTAGTATATATAAGACACAGAGTATTAGAGCATAATATTCTACATGCAGCATGAAAAAGCAAAAAGTCATTGTTTTCTGTTAATTCATTTTCTTCATCAACGAACTCGTCATCAGTGTCATCTTTATCCTCATTCACAATCACACAATCCATAATGCAAAAAATGACTTAACAGAAGACAATGAGAAAATAGGTGACGAATTTAATTTGGATGAATATGAAAGGCCAGAAATTCAAAAGTTAAAAGATTGGGCAAAGGATAAAAAAATTAATTTAAACACTCTTAATTAATTATTAAAAATTTTAAAAGAAACTTTGTTGCCCACGCTACCTAAATCTGGAAAAACATTTTTAAATACAAATGCTACTAAGTATAATATAATAAATATGGTTGCACTGAGAAAAAAGGATAATTAGATTTACCTTGAGCAGTGTAAAATATAATAATATTTCAGTGTCAACTATAAGACAACACTCTATAGTGTGTAGGTTATTATTTACAGTGTGTCAAATCAGGATATTTTGTTTGACAATTCTAAAGATTTCAATTCACACTTTTAAATGAGAAACTTGGTAATTTTAGGGAGAATCAACTTTACACTCCAGAAGGGTATAAAATAAGTTTTACAGGTTAAACTTAATTTTTTTAAAATAGATGCGCTCATTTTTAAAAAAAATGAATTTCAACATTTCAAAATATTTAATTTAAGTGGTAAAAATAATGAATCACCACAAATTTTTTAGTTTTAAAATTATTAATTCAGGAATGTTTTAATTTTTGTATCATAACTTGAAGTAATTAAAAAGATTTAAAATAAATTAATAAATAAATAATAAATAAATTGAACTAATTTTTAATAAGGACGTAGATTCTGTAAATGTTGTATAACTGCATAAGTGTTCCAGGACCTTGAAATAATTTTTTAAAAATGTATTCTATTAAAATAAAGTTCATAAAAAGAGAATCTTTTTGTACAGTTGATTTGATTTACTGAAAATACGAAATTTTAAATAATAGAGTTTTTATAAATTCAAGAAAGCAAATAAGAATATCACAAATTTTAAGTAATTTTAGAAATAATTGAAAACATCAAAATCTTTAAAATCATAGAAAGTCTTGTTTATAATTTTTGAATTATATAAATAAAATTACTGATCAAATTAAAACATACTAATTTGTTAATAACCAAATATATTAAGAAAAAATATGTATGCATTAAACCGACAAATTGTGTTTATCGTTGTTCATTTATCATTGAAAATTTGGTTACACTCGCATATTGTACAATTGAATATCTGACTCATTAGTATAACATTCTGGAGTGCAAAATAAATTATAATCTAAAGGTAATATTTACCTAAAGAAAAATATAGTAGAGAGTGAATGCTATTATGTGCAATGCCTGATTAATTAAACAATTTTTTAATCATGAAAATATAACACTCCAGTTTTCTCAGTGTGATTCAATGGGCAAAAAAGGCGAATTTGTAAATTTCGGTATTGAAGAAGTTCTTCAAAATTGCGTTAATGTAGATATTCACGAAACAGATTCTATTGACATAATTATTAATTTTAATGGTTTACCCTTAACTAAATCAGGAACCAATAGTTTATGGGCTACTTCAAGGAGAATTTATTTTAAACCTGACGTCTATGATGTTTTTCCGATTTCGTTATTTTATGGTGAAACGAAACCAAACAGAGACCAATTCCAAGAACAATTGGTTAATGAAATTAACCATCTTCAGAGCAGTGGAATTGTGGTTTGTGACAAGCACTTTGACGTTCGTATAAAAGGTGTTGTTTCTGACTTCCCTGCAAAATCTTATGTAAAAAGGTTGTTAATCATGTTGCAACAAATGGTTGTAAGAGATGTTAAATTGAAAGACAATCCGTTGACCGCACGATCACATATTCTTCTGTTGATGCAAAAAAACGAAGTGATATTTCGTTTAGAAATCGTTAACAAACTGAACATCATAATGGGTCTTCGCTTTTAGAGCGAATTTTTCCACGTATTGATATGGTTTTCTTTTTCGTATCAGAATATTTTCTATTCCCAAATACCAGTAGAATTTCAAAGACATTCAAAATCCATAGAGCATGTTAAAAAATGGAAAGCAGTTGAATACAAATTTTTTCTGCTTTATTACGAGTAGATTCATACAATCACTTTTTGCTATTTCATGCTGCATGTAGAATATTATGCTCTAATACTCTGTGACTTATATATAATAAGCGAGCAAAAGAATATTTAAAGAATTTTTTTGTAGCGTTAAAAGACTTTTATGGGCCAAAATCACAAAACATAAATAAGCATTGTATAATTCATTTAGCTCATGACGTCGCTTTTATGATATGCAGTTTAACTAAAATTAGTGCTTATCCTTTCGAGAACTTTTTAGGTAAATTAAAGAATGTTGTTCGAACTGTGCTTTATCGAAATTAATATCAGTTAATTCATCATTTAATTGGCTTAAACTATTTTAAAACTCTCGGTATCTTTTAAATCTGACAGTATTCTTTTTTTTTATATTCATAGTTTATAAATACTCTGATATTTAATCAACTGCCACAATAATAAATAATAAGCACAATTAACCAAATTCAGATTTTGAGGTTATGAAAATGACACAGCGATGAATTGAGTGTTGGCGCAATGAACAGTTGCGCTTATGAGACTTGCGCAAGTTTGATTCGGACAATCAGTTTAAAACAAAGGCGCGAAATTTTAATTTTAAGTACTTTTAAAGTCTATTTGCAACAGTTTAAACTAAAAATTGTTTGACAAAAAAAATTGCTATTCGTACTTAGAAATATTTTTGAGCAGGGCAACCATGAGGGCAAACAGCGGGAATTTTGCAAAGGAACTTATGGATTTGTTCATATACATCTTCCATACGGGTCACTGGCGGGGCCCTTTACGAGGAATAGGGTTATAAAGGCAAATTCCACACGGGAAATGACATTTGAATAAATTTATATTTAGAAAAAATTTGAATAGGTTTTTTAACAAATAAAAATTAAAGTTATAAAATTAATAAATTAATAAATGCACTAAATAAATTAAATTCAATTTAAAAAGTGTTTAATTTTAATACCTACATCAAATTTTATTTAGTGGATTAAGAAAACTATTAAAAAAACACATTTTTTAAAATGGAAACTGAAAATTATAAAGTCGTAAAAATATAATATATTTTATATTGTGTGTTTCTAGTAATAGTTTAATATTAATGTTATTAAGTATCAACTTACAATTAAAATGAATGAAATTTTACCCGCAGCCTGTTGACCTCGCTGAACTAATCATTCTACGTGCCACCTGGAAATAAATAATTTTTTAATATGCTTAAACACAATTTAAAAGTAATTTATAATATAGTAACATTACTTTAGCCCATAGTAGAAATAATAATTTAGGCAATTAAATTTTATATTTAAGGGTAACTAATTAAAACAAAATCCTACAAAAGCTTAAACATTTTTACCTTTCTTTTTTCTTACACTAAATGTTATAAAAAGAATTTGATTTTCAATTAAATAAATATTGGTTCTATAGAAGAAATAAATATATTATTAATGATGACATACCTAGAAACCTCAAAATAAATAAACTTTTCACTTTTTGCACAAAATACAGTGCCGTCCAGCAGGATTTGCCCACCCATCAAAATTTTTGTCTTTACAAAAAGTTTTATATTTTGTCAACTAATTAAGATAAAACAATAAATGAGCACTTATTTTAAAGCTTATATGATCTTCTTTTAGGATATCTAATAAGCGAAAGGGAAAAAAATTGTTTCATTACTTATTTATTATTAACAATAGTCCAAAAATTCCATTTTTATGGGTAAATTTCAAACTGATATATTAATTAAACGAATTATCACATTTTATTAACAGATAATGCATTTAATAGATAATTTTATCACCTTTAAAAGAAATATTGGACAATTGTTCTACGATTTTTTTTAACAAAGATTTAGTAATTCTTTAAAAAAACAGCACTTTTTTTAACTGTGCATAAGTCCAGAACTGTTGATTTTAGAAAAGAATTATTTCGAAACAAAAATGTGCCTTTTTATGTGTATAATCGGAAAAAAATATTTAGAAATAAAAAAAAAAAATTTTACCACATTTTGAGTTTTTAAAAAAATTTTGTAATTAGTCATAATTCTAGAACGGTTGATTTTGAAAAAAAATTATTCCGAACAAAAATGTGTCTTTTTATGTGTAGAATCAGAAAAAAATATTTGGAATAAAAAAAAAAATTTTTTTACCTTATTTTTAAAAAACTCAAAATAGCTTAAAAAAAATTTTTTGTTTTTTAATTCTAAATATTTTTTTCTGATTCTACACCTAAAAAGACACATTTTTGTTCTTTTTAATTGTATTATAAAATCAACCGTTCTAGATTTATGACTAATTACAAAAAAGTGCTGATTTTTTAAACAATTACCTATATCTTTGTTAAAAAAAATCGTAAAACAATTTTTAAAAATTTGTTTTAAATGTGATAAAATTACCTTCCAAAGGTAATTTTGGTAAAGACAAAAATTCTGATGGGTGGGCAAATCGTGCTGGACGGCACTGTAGGTTATGATACTCATAAACAAAACACATTTCACTATTTAAATTCATATTTGACATGCTCGATTATATATATTTCTAGCATTATTTTAATTGGTTAATAATTCTTCTACTTTTGACACAAATCCTGTTTCTCCCCTTCCTCTGTTATTTTCACCCCCGTGGTTTTTGTCTATTACTTTTTTCCATAGATTTATTTATTATGCTTTAAAACTTATCTTTTTAATATATCTTTTGAACCATTCAATATTTAAATAATATACCTAATTATTAAAAAAGGAAATCCAAGAAAATTAAGATTTACCATCCGGGAATTCAAAAATAATGTTTTACAAGACACCTAGTTTATCATGAACATAATAAAATCATTAACATCATCAATATTTTAAATAAATTATAGTGTACAATTTTTACAAAAATAAATTAATTTTTACAAAGAGCTAACCCTACTAAAAATTAGGACAGGATTGGTCAAAAATCTGGTCAGGAAGTCTGACCATTTTAATCCAGTTTTGTTACGTTTCTGGACGAATCAGGTCAGAAACATAGCATAACTGGTGAGGAACTTTTAAAACTGGTCACAATATTTCCGCTGGCTCCGCCCTTTTACCAGGGACGAAGTAGGGTGTTTGGGGCCTCCTCTTGAAGAAAAAAGAAAAAATTACACAAAAAAAAGTCTGTCTAGCTGGTATTGATCCCGAGACCTTTAGCCTAAAAGTCCGACGTCTTGAACACTGTGCCATAGAGCCACTTGTAACTCCATTTCTTTTCAAATATACTTAAATGTTGTTTAACTTTTAGCTGATGTAATAATTTCGAGATTTTATTTGATATGTAAGATATGTTTTAAAAAAAATTAATGACCTAAATATATGTGGCATTGTTACAAAATTTAAAATACAATAATAAATTAATCATTATGCTAAGATACCACATTGGTTCACTAAAACGGTATAATATTTGGAATTTGATAATTTTATATGGCTCACATAACCTATAAATGTACTATGAGAAAATAACAAATTACAAATACAAAAGTAGATATACCTCTAAATACCTATAATTTCTATTAGAGTGTTATATTTTTAAACGTATTTAGAACTTTGAGTTCGTAATTTCAAAAAATAATAGTGTTTGTTTTATTATATAAAGCGAGTAAGTTAATTACTTATCATTAGTAAATTATGAGTATTAAACGATTAACACGCAGAATATAATTCTAAACTTGTATAGTACGTGTAATATAAATTTGTTATTTATAATTACAAATTAACGTAATATAAAATATAAGTTATATATACGTTGAGAAATAGTCGCAGTCTTAAAAAAAGCGGGAGTTGAATGGGAGGAGCTTAGTAACTGTATGGTTGGAAATGGTGAGACCCGTCACAAGTGGTGAGAGTAATCTACATATATGGTTAGAAATGGTGACACCCGTCACAAATGGTGACACTCGTCACAAATGGTGAGAATTGTCAGGACTGTTCAGAACTGCTGACCATTCTTGATTAATTCTGATCTTATTTTTAGTAGGGAAATTAAAAAAGTTTTGAAATAATTGAATTTAATATTATTAAAATGGAATTTTTCTGATAAGCTTGAAGTGTTTAAGATTAAAAATATTATCCGATAATAAATAAATTTAAAAAAAAATATTATTTAAAAAATTGTAATAAGAGTTTTTTTTAATACTTCAATTTTGCAAGATTTAAAAGTTTATAAAATTTTATTAAAGACATTAAATGTTAGATTATCTTTTATTAAAAACGTTTGAATGTATTTTAAGAAGATTTATATTTACAAAGTTTAAAAAAACTTAAATTTAAGTTTTTTAAAATAATTGAAAATTTTAGAAAAAATTTTTTCGTATTAAGCTTTTTAAAAATAATAGACATTTTGAAAAATGTTATTGTTGGAATTAAAAAAAGAACATTTTTTTAAATTTATATTTTTTATTTAATTTTTAGGATTTTTTAAAGCGATGAATTCAACCTTATATTAATAATATTCGTTGATTTTATAGATTCGTAATTTTATAAATAAAATTTTTTGTTTTATCCTAAGAATACGTGATGAAAAATGTATATGTAAAACTTTGGTTAGTGAAATCATCGGTTTTTTCCTTATATTTACCTTCTTTTACTACTAAAATTATTTATTTCACCTTTTAGATTAATCGTAAAACGTATTTGTGTCCATTAGAGTGATATTTTCTCATTAACAGTCGTAAAAAAAGATTTTGTATTTACTGTTCCGTTTACCAGTAAACACTAGTTTACGAAATTTCTCTATTACCGTGAACAAGGAATCATGATTGTAAACGAAATCCACGATCCGTTTTTCCAACTTCTTTTCCTGGAAATTTAGTCTAAAACCCATTCGGACTAAAATTCATTTACTTTAAAACCTAATTAGCCTAAATCCTATTTAACCTAACATTAGGTTAAATTATTAGGGTTAAAACATTAGGGCAAATAGGGATTAGGTTAAATGAGTTTTAGGCTACATTAGATTATGTTCAATTGTCTTTTAGGCAGAGTAAGTTTAAGGCGAAATAACCAAATAACCTAAAAAGCAACCTAAAACCCATTTAACCAAAAACGCATTTAGCCTAAAAGTCATTTAACCTTAAATGCATTCAGCCTAAATCCTAGCCCCATGACACTTCTGGCCTAGCAGCTTTTAGGCTAAATGCGTTTTTGGTTAAATGGGTTTTAGGTTGCTTTTTAGGTTATTTGGTTTTTTTTTAAATTATACACTTGTCTTTTGACCTTTTGCACTTACAAGTATTTACCGAGGAATCATTCAAAAAATATTACTTTAAACAGAAGTACTAAGTATTTCGCGCCTACATTTAGGATACATCGGTTAAGCCCCATTATGTCTAAAACCAATTTCACCTAATTGCCATTCAGCCTACTAAAATCCATTTGGCAAAAAACACATTCAACATTATTTGACCTAAAACATATTAAGCCTAAAACTTTATTTACTTTAAAACCCATTTAGTCTAAATCCCACTTAACCTAAAACACGTTTAATGTAAAATCCATTTCGCCTTAAACTTATTCTGCCTAAAAGACAATTGAACATAATCTAATGTAGCCTAAAACTCATTTAACCTAATCCCTATTTGCCCTTCAGAACAGTTCGTCTAAAATCCGATTTAACATAAAGCCCAATTGGCCTAAATCCCATTAAGTTGAAAGCTCGTGTGGCCGAATTTCCATTTACCCTAAAACACATTTGGCGTAAAATCTATTCGGCCTAAAAGGCTTCCAGCCTTAAACACATTTTGCCAAATACACATTTTGACTAATTCTAGTTTAGTTTAAACCCCATACGGCCTAAAAGTCATACAACCTAAAACACATTTGGTTATAATCCCAATTAGCAAAATTTAATTTGACCTCTCAAACTCATTTTGCCTATAATCCACTTGGACTAATTACACAGCCACACAAAAAAAACTTCATTGCCCGAGACACTATACTAGTGTATTCTTACGTATTTTTTTCCGCTGAATCCAAATCCGAAGTCAGAATTGTTAGATTGGCTAAATTTTTTGAGATAATCTCAAAAAACTCAATTTTTTCGTGTTTTTGAGTAGTTTTTTGAAAATATCTCAAAAATTTTAGCCAAATTGGTTATTCTGACTTCGGATTCGGATGCAGCGGAAAAAAATACGTAGGAAAACACTATCATAGTGTCTCGGACAAAAAAAAATTTTTTGGGGTTTTAATTGTTGATGTTTTTTTATCATTTTTGAGATAATTTTCAAAACTTTAGCTAATATGCAAATTCTAACCTCTGATTTACATTCGTCAGAGAAAAATACATAAAAATACATTACTGTAGTGTCCCGGCTAAAAAAAAATTTTTTGGGGGTTTTTTGGGTGTTTTTGAAATTTTTTAAGATTTGGTTTTTTGAGATTATCTCAAAAAATTTAGCCAATCTAGCAATTCTGAGTTTGGATTCGGATTCAGCAAAAAAAAATACGTAAGAATAAACTAGTGTAGTGTCTCGGACAAAGAAGTTTATTTTTTATGTGTGGCTGTGTTATTATTGGACTATAACACATTTCGCCTGAATCCCGTTTAGCATAAAACCCATTTGGCCTATATCATACTTGGTCTAAAACTCATTTAACCTATAATTCATTTGGCTAAAATCCAATTTAGTATAAATTTAATTTGCCCTAATTCTCATTTAGCCTAAAAAATATGAGCAGCATGAATATTCCCTAAAATATATTTAGCTTCATTCCCTTTCAGCCTAAAACCATAAAGCCTAAAATACATTCAGCCTAAATCCCATTTAACCTAAATCTGATTAACCATAAAATAGATTCAGTCTAAATCCAATTTAACCTAAAATGCATTAAGCCTAAGACCCACTTAACCCAAAATACATTCTGCCTTGCTCCCGTTTAACCTAAAACCCATTTAATATTAATTCCATTTAACAAAAACTTCATATAAAAACATGGTTTTAAGCAGAATCAGATTTAGGCTGTAATTCTTTTATACATAAACACATTTTGGGTAATGCAGCCTAGACAAAGGTAAATCACTTAGGTACAAACCTGATTTCGAATTTTAAAATTTGATGTTAATTTTTCCGAAAAAGTGTTGAGAATGTGACCTAGACAACGGTGCCCCACTTGGATACAATCCTTACTTTGATTTTTTGAATTTAAGGTTAACTTTTCCGGAAAAGTGGTAAGAATGTGACCTGAACAACGGTGGGGTAGTTGGGTACAATCCTTACTTCGATTTTTAAAATTTAAGGTTAACTGACTTGAAGAAGTGGTGAGAATGTGACCTGGACAAGGGTGGGGCACTTAGTACAATCCTTACTTCGATTTTTAAAATTTGAGGTTAAGTGCCCTGAAGTAGTCGTGAGAATGTGACCTGGACAACGGTGGGGCACTTGGGTACAATCCTTTCTTCGATTTTTAAAATTTGAGGTTAACTTTTCCTAAGAAGTGGTGAGAATGTGACCTGGACAACGGTGGGGCACTTGGGTACAATCCTTTCTTCGATTTTTAAAATTTGAGGTTAAGTGCCCCGAAGAAGTGGTGAGAATGTGACCTGGACAACGGTGGGGCACTTGGGTATAATCCTTACTTCGATTTTTAAAATTTGAGGTAAACTGACCCAAAGAAGTGGTGAGAATGTGCCCTGGACAACGGTGGGGCACTTGGGTACAATCCTTACTTCGATTTTTAAAATTTGAGGTTAACTTCCCCGAAGAAGTGGTAAGAATGTGACCTGGACAACGGTGGGGCACTTGGGTACAATCCTTACTTCGATTTTTAAAATTTGAGGTTAACATCTTTGAAGAAGTGGTAAGAATGTGCCCTGGACAACGGTGGGGCACTTGGGTATAATCCTTTCTTTGATTTTTAAAATTCGAGGTAAACTGACTTGAAGAAGTGGTGAGAATGTGACCTGGACAAGGGTGGGGCACTTAAGTACAATCCTTACTTCGATTTTTAAAATTTAAGGTTAACTTCCCCGAAGAAGTGGTGAGAATGTGACCTGGACATCGGTGGGGCACTTGGGTATAATCCTTACTTCGGTTTTTAAAATTTGAGGTAAACTGACCCAAAGAAGTGGTGAGAATGTGACCAGGACAACGGTGGGGCACTTGGGTACAATCCTTTCTTCGATTTTTAAAATTTGCGGTTAACTTTTCCTAAGAAGTGGTGAGAATGTGACCTGGACAACGGTGGGGCACTTGGGTACAATCCTTTCTTCGATTTTTAAAATTTGAGGTTAAGTGCCCCGAAGAAGTGGTGAGAATGTGACCTGGACAACGGTGGGGCACTTGGGTACAATCCTTACTTCGATTTCTAAAATTTGAGGTTAACTTCCCCGAAGAAGTGGTGAGAATGTGACCTGGACAACGGTGGGGCACTTGGGTACAATTTTTACTTCGATTTTTAAAATTTAAGGTTAAGTGCCCTGAAGTAGTCGTGAGAATGTGACCTGGACAACGGTGGGGCACTTGGGTACAATGCTTTCTTCGATTTTTAAAATTTGAGGTTAACTTTTCCGAAGATGTGGTGAGAATGTGACCTGGACAACGGTGGGGCACTTGGGTACAATCCTTTCTTCGATTTTTAAAATTTGAGGTTAAGTGTCCCGAAGAAGTGGTGAGAATGTGACCTGGACAACGGTGGGGCACTTGGGTACAATCCTTACTTCGATTTTTAAAATTTAAGGTTAACTTCCCCGAAGAAGTGGTGAGAATGTGACCTGGACATCGGTGGGGCACTTGGGTATAATCCTTACTTCGGTTTTTAAAATTTGAGGTAAACTGACCCAAAGAAGTGGTGAGAATGTGACCAGGACAACGGTGGGGCACTTGGGTACAATCCTTACTTCGATTTTTAAAATTTGAGGTTAACTTTTCCGAAGAAGTGGTGAGAATGTGACCTGGACAACGGTGGGGCACTTGGGTACAATCCTTTCTTTGATTTTTAAAATTTGAGGTTAAGTGTCCCGAAGAAGTGGTGAGAATGTGACCTGGACAACGGTGGGGCACTTGGGTACAATCCTTACTTCGATTTCTAAAATTTGAGGTTAACTTCCCCGAAGAAGTGGTGAGAATGTGACCTGGACAACGGTGGGGCAGTTGGGTATAATCCTTACTTCGATTTTTAAAATTTGAGGTAAACTGACCCAAAGAAGTGGTGAGAATGTGCCCTGGACAACGGTGGGGCACTTGGGTATAATCCTTACTTTGATTTTTAAAATTCGAGGTTAACTTCCCCGAAGAAGTGGTGAGAATGTGACCTGGACAACGGTGGGGCACTTGGGTGCAATCCTTTCTTTGATTTTTAAAATTTGAGGTTAAGTGTCCCGAAGAAGTGGTGAGAATGTGACCTGGACAACGGTGGGGCACTTGGGTACAATCCTTACTTCGATTTTTAAAATTTAAGGTTAACTTCCCCGAAGAAGTGGTGAGAATGTGACCTGGACATCGGTGGGGCACTTGGGTATAATCCTTACTTCGGTTTTTAAAATTTGAGGTAAACTGACCCAAAGAAGTGGTGAGAATGTGACCAGGACAACGGTGGGGCACTTGGGTACAATCCTTTCTTTGATTTTTAAAATTTGAGGTTAAGTGTCCCGAAGAAGTGGTGAGAATGTGACCTGGACAACGGTGGGGCACTTGGGTACAATCCTTACTTCGATTTTTAAAATTTAAGGTTAACTTCCCCGAAGAAGTGGTGAGAATGTGACCTGGACATCGGTGGGGCACTTGGGTATAATCCTTACTTCGGTTTTTAAAATTTGAGGTAAACTGACCCAAAGAAGTGGTGAGAATGTGACCAGGACAACGGTGGGGCACTTGGGTACAATCCTTACTTCGATTTTTAAAATTTGAGGTTAACTTTTCCGAAGAAGTGGTGAGAATGTGACCTGGACAACGGTGGGGCACTTGGGTACAATCCTTTCTTTGATTTTTAAAATTTGAGGTTAAGTGTCCCGAAGAAGTGGTGAGAATGTGACCTGGACAACGGTGGGGCACTTGGGTACAATCCTTACTTCGATTTCTAAAATTTGAGGTTAACTTCCCCGAAGAAGTGGTGAGAATGTGACCTGGACAACGGTGGGGCAGTTGGGTATAATCCTTACTTCGATTTTTAAAATTTGAGGTAAACTGACCCAAAGAAGTGGTGAGAATGTGCCCTGGACAACGGTGGGGCACTTGGGTATAATCCTTACTTTGATTTTTAAAATTCGAGGTAAACTGACTTGAAGAAGTGGTAAGAATGTGACCTGGACAAGGGTGGGGCACTTAAGTACAATTTTTACTTCATGTTATAAAATTTGAGGTTAACTGCCCCGAAGAAGTGGTGAGAATGTGACCTACCGCAAGAGTACCGAAGGACTACCGATGGTTCTACTGACTGACTACTGAAGGTTCTACCGACGGACTACCGGAGGTTCTACTAATGGACTACCGACAGACTACCGACAGTACTACCGACAGTACTACCGACAATCTGTCGGTAGTATTACCGACAAATTTTCTAGTTGGGTGATTAACACGAATTAGAGCAAATTTCAAAAAAAAAATTCGCTTAGACACTACAATAGTGTATTTCTTTTTGATTTTGGGTGCTGAATTCGAATTTGAAGTCAGAAGTTTTAGATTGGCAAAATTTTTTTAAAATACACGAAAAATGTCTTATTTTAAGACATTTTTGAACAATTTAAGATACCTATTTTGCAGTGTGATAGTTATAGTTTAAATCATTTTTTAAAATTATTTACAAAAAAAAAATTCTAATAGTAACGGATTCCTCTCATTTTGATGCAATTTGACCTCTTCTATATAGTCACTAAATTATCCCTTTCTATTCGAGAGGATTTTCCTCTTCTATCTTCTTCTGTCAAATTTACAAATTTCACATATTATTGTAAAATTCATAATTTGTAACAAACTTGATATTTTTTTACATAAAAAATTTACCCGTTTCAAAATTAGAGTATGTAATTTCCCGAATATATCTCAAGTATCAGAATTTTTTATTATTTTTAATTCTTTATACTATTAAATTAGGTTGAAGTTAAACAAAAGAGTGGCTATGTGTCAAAAATCCTTTTGCTCTCGCAAAATTCTCTTACAAATTGAGTAATAATAAAAGAGGGATATTTCTCTGCTAACGAGATAATTTTTTTTTCGTGTTTGTTGTAAAAAATTGTTATTAAAATCTTAGAAACTCCAGAAAATGAAAGAATACTTGATAAAAACTTAAGCAAAGTGCTTTGCGTAGTCCAAAAATCGTACAAGGCTTCGAGCTCGGGTATAAGATCAGAAGAAAAAACTTAGGCAAAGTTACTCGCGTGTTATTTGTATCAAAAACGTGGTCAAAGCTGAGCGCTGTATACGAAATAAAAACTACGCAAACGCCATGCTTGCATTTAGAAAAACTCGCATTTCCATTTTTTTCATATAATTTGTTTAAACAATGAACTTTTGATTTCATAATTAAATAGAACATTATCATTTTATACACAATGTGAATTTAAATTCAACAATTTTTTAATTTTTATCCGGGTACTTAATGTTAACAGTTTTTCTTGATTTTCTCAGTTCTACCAAACTGTCGTTTCCCTAAGTTTTTCCTTAGTAAAGCAGTGTACTATCTCGGCGATTTCATTTTCCTATTTTTGCTTATATTCGTGTTCTTGAGCACTTGTTGGATCTAAACTTAACAAATCAAGCCAATCTGACAATTCTAACTCCACATTAGGTACACTGAAAAAAATGTTTAGTCATATCAACAAAAATTTTGTTGGCTTAACCAAATTTTTAGTCAAAGCAACAAAAATTTGGTTGGCTCAACCAAATTTTTGTTGATATGACTAAACATTTTTTTCAGTGTATTAGTGCGAAAAATTACATAGCAATACACTAGTGTAGTGTCTTGTCTATGACACTTTTTTTGGGTGCTTTTGTAATTTATTATACTGCACGCAAATAAAGTGTCTATATTATTTTAAAAATAAAAAAAATACATAGTAATAATTTGAGGAAAAAAAGCGTGTTTAAAGTATTAATACTTACTGACATATTGTGTTAACGTACAATTTCTGTTTGTTAGACATTGCTCTTAATTGTATTCTAAATTTGAGTTTAATACTATATTGATTTGAAGACTATAGTCTTACTCAATCATGGAATTGTATCGAGGCAGAAGTCAACTAATATCAATAAGTTCAAATAGAAATTGTAGTGTTTTTTAATGACATTTAGGTGCAACAACCCTTTGCTTTGAGGATTTAAGTAACTGAGATTTTTCTTTTCTCTCCAGTAAATCGCAAATATTCCGGAAAGTATTAGTATCGAGCGCGAAGCGCGAGTGCCGTGATGAGAATGTATTCCTTAAAGGCGTAGAATTTTAAGACAAAAAAAGTTTTATATTTTAAGTGAAAACCCAATTTAGAATAGCGCTAAACAGGCCAGATTAAACTGGCTCATGTCGTAGGGAGAGTATTTAATTTCGATAACGACAAGCATGCATTACATGGTCGAAGCGTGCAGCCTGACGAGAAGATTGATAATGATCGGAGTGCGAAGCACGACGCGACGTTCATTTCAAATACGGAGCGCGTAGCGCGACGATTACTAAAACTTCGGAGCGCGAAGCGCGACGACGACCCTCGCGCGCCCCGAGGCGCGCTGAAACTAGCGAGCCCTGCGCGCAAAGCGCGCGATGAGAATGTGACGGAGCGCGAAGCGCGATGTCAGATTTTTTTTTTTGTAAACTAGTGTTATTTGTTTATCGAACTACTCTGTTTCTCTTCATAAATGTTCAAAGAATAACATAAAATTATTTACATATATGAAATTTGTTAAGTTAACTGTTTTTTACAAAACTCAAAAGTTGATCCAAAATAAACAAAAATAGGTTATTATTTGCAAAAAATGATAATTCTAAAAAAAACGAGAAATTTAAACTTCGAATTATAGTTTCTACTGTTTTTGAGGTCGTTGATTAAAAATCTGAAGTCATATTTCAAAAATCAAAACGGCCGATCCAATATGTCGGACATGAAAATTTAAAAATTAACCTATTTTTAGGAAACTTCGAATCAGAGGGTTTTGGAGGTCTTTGATTACAAATCTGAAGTTAGATTTCAAAAATTCAAAATGGCGTATTTCAATATGACAGACATAGAAGTTTAAAAATTAATCAATTTTTATGAATCTTAGTATCAAGAAGTTTTTGGGGTCCCTAGTTACATATCTGAAGAAAGTTGACCAGGCGCAAGAAGTCGATTGTAATTTAAATACCTACCACAATTTTTTTTCTTTGAGAAAAAAAAGAAAAGATACCAATCAATGAAGTATCTCATTATTTTCAAAATTAACTCGTTTTTAGTTCAAAATATCAAAGAATTGTACGAATTGAATTTGTTACCAGAAATTTAAAACACTTTTCCATAACCTAAAAACGAACTTAATTAATTATTAGTTCATTCTAACTATCCGATTTAATTAATTAGAAATATTACTTTTTGAATCAGTGATAGACTTTTTGTTATCAAAAAAGTTATTTTTAACTAATTTAAACATAGATAGAACTTTCACAAACTTTTTGTAGGTTACTGGGATGAGATATTACATAATTAAGTTTCATAAAAAATTATTTATTTTTTAAACATTATGCCTATCATTAGGGTGGCCCAAAAAAAAAAATTTCGATTTTCATAAACCTTACCCCCCCCCCCCCAATTTTGTTCTTTGGAAAAAAATATGCGATACGTATTTTTTTAATTTTTTATTTTTTAATATTAACCCGTGCCGCAAAGCCGTTGAAAATTACCATTGAATTCCCATAGGAAAAATGCACTTTTTTCGTAAATTTGACATAAAATCGTAAAAAATTGATCTTTTTCTTTCTGTAAACAATATTGTTGTTCATGAATGTCCAAATAATAAAAATCTGTCGTATATTTATTAAATAAATTATTTTAACTATTTTTTATGAGACTTTAAAAAACCCCATAAACGTAAAAAAACCTGGAATTTATTTAAAAAAATATTAATTATTATTTTAAATGCTTCTTCTTCATTCATTGATGTTATTATCAAAATATATATTATTGTTTGTTTTACCATGTTACATAATTTGTTTAAACAATTTATTGTTGTTATTTCCCTACAAAATGACAAATAAATCGAGCATTTTTGCAATTTTCTTAAACTTTCTAACTTTAGACGCCTAATAAAAACATCAATTTATATATATTTATGTTATATAAATATTTATTATCAAATTAAGACGCTATCAATTGTTTAAACAAATGATTGTTGTTATTTATTAACTTTTTCAGAAATGCTTAAAAAGAGTTGTAGTTTTTTCTTAATTTTGCAACTTGCTTTTCTCTAATCAACCATATGTTAATAAATTAAATAAAATTATTATAAAAACAATTATTTAAACAAATTATTATTGTTATTTATTAACTTTTTCAAAAATGCTTAAAAAAAGTTGCAGGTTTTTTCTAATATTGCAAATTGCTTTTCTTGAATCCACCACATTTTAATAAAAGAAATAAAAATTATTATTATAACAATTATTTAAACAAATTATTGTTGTTATTTTTTAACTTTTTCAAAAATGCTTAAAAAAGTTGCAGGTTTTTCTTAATTTTGCAAATTGCTTTTCTTGAAGCAACCACATGTTAATAAAATTATTATAATTATTATTCTAACAAATATTTAAACAAATTATTGTTGTTTTTTATAAAATTTTTAATAAATGCTAAATAAAGAGTTAAACAGTTTGTTTAAAAATTTGTTATGTTAAAAATTTATTAATTTTTTTAAATTGTTGTTAACTTAAGAAAAGTAATTTGCCAAATTAAGAATAAATTACAACTCTTTATAAGCATTTTTAAAAAAGTTAATAAATAACAACAATAATTTGTTCAAATAATTGTTATAATAATAATTTTTTTTTATTTTATTAAAATGTGGTTAATTCAAGAAAAGCAAGTTGCAAAATTAAGAAAAAACTACAACTCTTTTTAAGCATTTATGAAAAAGTTAATAAATAACAACAATAATTTGTTTAAACAATTGTTAGCGTCTTAATTTTATAATAAATATTTATATAACATAAATATTTATAAATTTATGTTTTTATTAGGCGTCTAAAGTTAGAAAGTTTAAGAAAATTGCAAGGAAGCTCGATTTATTTGTCATTTTGTAGGGAAATAACAACAATAAATTGTTTAAACAAATTATGTAACATGGTAAAACATAAACAATAATATATATTTTGATAATAACATCAATGAATGAAAAAAAAGCATTTAAAATAATAATTAATATTTTCTTTAATAAATTCCAGGTTTTTTTTACGTTTATGGGTTTTTTTACAGTTATATAAGAAATAGTAAAAATAATTTATTTAATAAATATACGACAGCTTTTTATTATTTAGACATTCATGAACAGAAATATCGATAACAGAAAGAAAAAGGTCAATTTTTCACGATTTTATGTCAAATTTACGAAAAAGTGCATTTTTCCTATGGGAATTCAATGGTAATTTTCAGCGGCTTTGCGGCACGGGTTAATATTAAAAAATAAAAAAATAAAAAAATACGTACCGCATATTTTTCGCCAAAGACCAAAATGGGGGGGGGGGGGTAAGGTTTATGATAATCGAAATTTTTTTTTGGGCCACCCTAGCCTACCATACAGGATCCGTCACTTCAAACTTTTCAAATCTGACTTCAGTTTGGTAACTAAGGAACTCGAAAACCCATTAATACCAAGTTTCATAGAAATTAATTAATTTTTAAATTTTTATGTTCTCCATATTGGATCCGCCATTTTGAATTTTTAAAATCTGACTTCAAATTTATAATCAGGGACCCCCAAAAACCCCCATTACGAAGTTTCCTGGAAATTGATCAATTTTTAAATTTTCATGTCCATCATATTGGATCCGCCATTTTGAATTTTTGAATTATGACTTCAGATTTGCAATCAGCGAGCTTAAAAACAATAGAAACCACAATTCGCAGTTTGAATTTCTCGTTTTTTTTTAGAATTAATATTTTTTGCCAATAATAATCTAGTTTTGTTGATTTTTGGTCAACTTTTCATATGTAAATAATCGCATGTCCAGTATAAAAATATTAATTTTCAACGATTTTACAGGAAATCTACAAAAAAAGATTTTTTTCTCATGCAAAATACATGCAAATTTTTAATAGTTTAAAGACACCACGAAATATCAACTTAAAAAAAATAATTATCTATTTTTTTCAATTTGTGACAAAATGAGGGGGAGAAATGGACAAAATCCCTGAATATAATTGGGTCCGTATCATTTTGACACAAATTTTTTCGGGCAACTTGTTATATTGTACTCCTAATGATGAATGTTATATTTTACTCCTTCTGAAATCAAAGATTTTTAAGTCTTATTTATTAAATAATTGATTTTAATACATTAAATTAATATTAAAAGACTTAATTAATCCAATAAATTCAATTATTGAATAATTAAAACTTAAAAATCTTTGACTTTAGTAGGAGTAAAATATAACATTCATCTTCAGGAGTACAATATAACAAGTTGCCCGAAAAAATTTGTGTCAAAATGATACGGGCCCATATAATTTTCAACAGCCACTCTTAAAATGTTGATAACTTTGTAAGATATTAGCGAAATAAAATTTTTCATAGACCATTGAATATTCAACTTTAAAATAAGCCAAAGAAAATTAAAATATCTTGACAGGATTAAAAGTTATAAGTTAATGTGTATAAAGAACAAAACGCAACAATTCCTATGTTTCCTTCCCTCTCCGCCTATCTCCACTAGAATCGTTGCGTTTTTTCGTATCATACATTTAATTATAACTTTTGAACCAGTCAAGATATTTCAATTTTTTTTGGCTTATTTTAAAGTTAAAAGTTCCAGGTTTTATTTAGCTTAATTTCAAAATTTTACAATTAATTTTCTAAAAAATGCAGCCCACCAAACTTGAAGAATAAAAATCCACTTGTTTTTATTGCATTAAATCTCCGTTTCTATTAATCGAAAAAGCTTTAAGATAGGACCATTTAACGGTAAATTTTATAAGATTTCTAATGGTCTATAAAAAATTTCAATTTGCTATTATCTGACAGAGCTATCAACATTTTAAGACTGTTATGTTTTTAATCTCATTTTTGTAAGTGGTCCCACAATTTTGTCCGATAGTGTACATATAAACCCTATTAATTTAGTATTTATTAAATATATCTTTAAAACACTATTAAAAAGTGCTTATAAATTACAGAATGGAATAGTAAATTTTGACAATGTACTGCGCCCATTACCAATCAATTTGCGCAAGCGCCGTGATTTTTCAGCAACATCGTCTCGCGAATCTAATGAAACTGTTCACGAAAATTATTATCTACTTAAAAAAAGATCTGTGTCTTTTTGTGGTAAGATTATGAATTAATAAAGAAATAGATTCTTAGGTTCGCTTAATCTAACCATCATCACATTTTCAGATAACTCTGAAGAGAGACGTACTTTTAAATCACACTCTTCTGGAATGGACGAATCAGAGTTGGGAATGCCTGACACAGTTTATCCAGAAATTTTAATCTTTTTCGATAAAACACTGTTTGTGTAAGTTTAATATGCAGCTAACATTTTTTTCTAAGAAGTAATTTTTAATTTTTCAGTGAGTAGGTACTGTTTATGCTACCTTTTATTTAATAATTTTTTACTGTAAATTATAAATTTGTTAAAAATAGGTTTAAAGTTAAACTTTACCCAAATATTATTAAAAATTATTTCAAAACCTTTCATTTTTTACACATTAGAAAATTTGATTACAATGCTGTGAAAGCTGTGTCATACATCCTAGCATTTTGGAATACAGTTGACTTACGCTACAGAGACCTGGAAAATCCTAAAGTCCGTATAAACATCGCAGGAATTGTTTTATGCCAGGTACTTTTCTATTTAATTTTCCTGTTGATAATTTTAACTACTCTCTTAATTGACAATTGAACCACATATTTAATTTTCTGACAGGACCAAGTAGTCCCAAAAAATCCTTTTAAAGTGAAGAGTAAGGTTTTAGATAAATTTGGAACTTTTCTGTAGTATCAAAAAGCATTTAAATTTATGGAAGATTACGATGTCGCCGTTTTAATCGGCGGAAATGAAGACTTTGATGGCGGTACAACAGGTAAAATTTGGGTTATTGATTTGAACTCTGTCAATGTATAGTAGGGTTGCTCTTATTTACCAAGTTAAAGATGACTTTTGGGTCTCACTATATATGGGAATATCTCTGGAACCTTTAACTTTAATGTCCCTTGCATATATTTTGATAATTTCAATCAATTTTTACCTGTCTTTTATTGGAAATATTAATATTTAATACGATGAATTATTTTTAAAAGATTACACATTGATTTATTAAATAGATAAATAATTATTCCAATTTGAACACCCGATTTTTAACAATGTTTACTTGTCCCTAACCATACTTTCGAATGGTTTATACATTGAAACTTTGTAATTAATAAAAATTACTAGTTAGATGTTACATGTTTTTAAAAGTTGTCCCTCACTTTTAACCTTTTCGACCGTAATCTTCATATTTATAATTTTTCTTGAATAAGACTATTGGCACACCAAAATAGTTTATGGACAATAAAAGTTTAAATAATTAGAATTATTTTGAGACATACTAAATTGATGTGCTTTATGTCTTTAAAAAACTATTCTAATTTAAATAACAGAAAACACGTGTATACAAAATTTGACAACGACCGTAATACGAGTGATACTCCACGAAAATCAAATAAAAGTATTCAAAAAGTACTTACATATATTTTTACGATAGTACCATATTTAACATTGTGTGAATGTGCTTTGAGAAAAAATACTTTATTGCAATGATAATGTAAAAATATTTATCAATTACGGTCGACCGTAATCGACCGAAATTTTTTAGAAATAAATTGTTAAGTCGGAAGTTGCCGATTCTAATGTTTTCAACAGAAACTGTCATTAATTAAAACCTGAAGGTTAAGTTTTAATGTTTTTTCTCGGTTGAAAAAACATGTACATGAACATGTACGTGCTCATGTACGCGGTATTGAAACATGTTCATGAGCTCCATTGAGTCAATTATTTCATACATGTTCATGTGCATGAACATATACACGAACAAATATAAGTTCATGTACATTTTCATGATCTCTATTAAGTCAAAAAGTCCGTACATGTTCATGTGCATAAACACCAACATGTTCGTGAATATGAACATGTAAACGAACATGATTAAAATTTTGCAAAACTACAAACGTTGCGCAGTATTTTTCTATGGGAGATATCGCTGCGCAGTTGTTTTTCAGGAACAAGGGTGGAGAAATACCATAGAAATAGTTACCTTTGTTGAACATTTTTTAGTAATTTAAAAAATTGTGTGCATGAACGTGTACACTTTCATGCATACGTTCATGCACATGAACATGTGCATTGTTTTTTGAACTTATTACAGGGTATCTATTCACCGGGAATTCCGGGAAAACCGGGAATTTAACGGGATTTTAGTTCGACCGGGAAAAACCCGGAAAATTGCCGGGGAAAAAAGTATATCCGGGAATTTCTAAAAATTTCCGCTAATTCATTAACCAATATAGAGGACAATTTTTTCATAATTCTTTAAATTTGCTTGAAACTTGTCATTCGAGGGTTTTCGAAGTCTCTGATTGTGAATACGATGTCAGATTTACCAAATCTTCAAAATTTAATTATTTTTGACAGTGTTTAATTCTGTGGCTGAAAGGTAAAACAGCACAACTCCAATTTTATCAAATTTGAGATAACATCAGAATTCTATATATGTAAATATACTTTTTAAAGTTTCATAACTATAAATTGATTAAAATGTTTATTAACGTAGAAAATATTAAAAAACGTAATCGCATAAATACATTAAAATCGATAAAAATAATTGATTTTATTCTCTGGGACCTTTGAATTTCATTAAATTTGTTAAACAGATCTAAAAACTACATTAGAAAACAGGATTAAATATTAAACACCCAAAATATTTGTTCATATTTCGATTTTACAGAAATCAGAAAAAAACAAAAACACGTTTTACTCGAAACCATGAATATGGCGCTTGTGCTGTTTTACCTTTCAGTCACAGAATTTGTTTCTTCTAATATTAATTACTTTTAAAGTTTTTTAATTAATGTCTACAAATTTCAAAATTGTAAACCAACATTGTCAACTACTTTCGTCGTCTTTCAATTTTTTCATCAAATTTCAATTATTTTTGTTATTATTTAATTATTTTTATCATTTTTCAATTATTTTCTGCATATTTCTATTAATTTTGACATTTGAAAATTTTTTTTATCAAATTTCAATAATTTTTTTCAATCTATTTTTTTTTTGTGGTCATGAATTTCTCAATTTATTACAGTTTTAAATTTTTTTCTACGAATTGAAATTATTTTCTTTAAATTACAGCAATTTTCTGCAGTAATTTTATTATTATGTATGAATAATTTTTAAATACTTTACACCAATTGCCAATTACTTTTTACAAATTTCATTTATTTTTTTCAAATTTCAATTATTTTTTTTTACAATCTTTCATTCTTTTAATTATTTACAACATTTATCAATTATTCATGTAATTATTCAATTATTTATCTCAAATTTTTATTACTTTTGTTATTTTTCATGTATTACCTTCAAATTTAAAACTTTTGTGATTTCTCAATTATTTTCTTCAAATTTCAATTATTTTTGTCATTTTTCGACTCTGTTTTCCCATTTTAAATTATTTTTGTCATTTTTAAATTGTTTCTTAAAATTTTCAATTAATCTAGTAATTTCTCAATTGCTGTCAATTTTTTCGACAATGCTTTATTACTTTCTCCTACTTTTATACTTATTTTCTTATATCTTTAAATAATGTTTATGATTTTTTAAATTTTTTACTTAAATTTCATACATTTTTGTCATTTCTCAAATTCTTTACAAATTTTAATTATTTTTGTCATTTTTCAAGTCATTTCTTCAAATTTTTTATTTTTTACTCAATTTTTAATTAGTTTTGTCGTTTTTTAATTAGGTACTTGTCTCAAATTTTTATTATTTTTTTTATTATTTTTTTTATTTTTCACGTATTACCTTCAAATTAAAATTGTATGTGATTTCTCAATTATTTTCTTAAACGCTCTGTTATTTATGTCATTTCTCGACTATTTTTTCCTATTTTAAATTATTTTTCTCATTTTTTAATTGTTTTTTAAAATTTTCAATTAATTTAGTCATTTTTTAATTTATATCAATATTTACGACATTTTTTTATTACTTTCTCCAAATTTTACTTATTTTCTTATGTTTTTAAATTATTGTCTTGGATTCTTTAATTTCTTACTTCAATTTACATTTAATTTGTTCATTTTCCAAATATTTTTGTCAATTGCTTTTTATTTTTAAATTTAATTATTTTGCTTCCTCATAGAGGAAGCTTTGTGATCGTTAAAATTTTCGATTTTCCAAAAATAGTCTAAATCGACTCATTTTCATCTAAAAATCGAAAATTTTCATTCCTAAGCAAATGTCCAGATGTATGTGTGTGTGTGTGTGTGTGTGTGTATGTAATAGTGTGTGTGTGTGTGTGTGTGTGTGTGTGTATAGCGTTTTTTGTGTACAAGATATCTTGAGAACGCTTAAACGGATTTCAATAAAATTTGGATGACTTATTAAGCTCATGAATATCTAAATTTGGACACAAGGATTTTTGAAAATACCCAACCAAATTTTTTTGAGCACCTTTTTTCATCGAAAAAAATCGTTTTTTGTCAAAAAATTTTTTAACTTTTATAATTGATGAAAAATTCGTAAATTAATTCATATTTTGACATTTTTTTGCATTAAAATTTTTTTTTTAACAACTTCCCCAATTAACTTATATATTATTAATTCCTCGCTTCCTCTATGAGGAAGAAAATTATTTTGCTTACTTGTTTAACATTTTTTAAGTATTTTCTTCAAATTAAAAACTTTTTTTGTGATTTTGCAATTATTTTGTCATTATTTAATTATTTTCTTTAAGTATCAATTTTTATCTCCAATTTTTCCAATATTGATTTTTAATTTTTATTTTGTTTCTCCATTTTTCAACTATTTATGTCATTTTCTACTTTTTTTCATACATAATCATACATTTTGTACATAATTTTAAATTAGTTTTATCATCTTTCATTTTTTTGTCATTTCTCGATTATTTGTTCCATTTTTTGATTATTTTTGCAATTTTCAATTATTTTTGTCATTTTTCAATTGTTTTTTTTTAATTTTAATTATTTTTATCATTTTTCAAGTATTTTCTTAAAATTTCTACTAATTTTATGATTTTTCAATTACTTAATTATTTTTTTTAATCCTCAATTTTTTCTCTAATTTTTTAATTATGTATTGACATCAAATTTTGTTTTTGTTTTTCCATTTTTCAATTATTATTATTGTCATTTTCCAAGTCTTTCTTCAAATTTTTAATTTTTACTTATTTTTTAATTAGTTTTGTCATCTTTCATTTTGTTTCTTCAAATTTCAATTATTTTTGTCATTTTCCAATTATTTTCTTCAAAATTCTATTATCTTTGACAATTGATATTAGATCCGGGATTTTGAATTGTGGGCTGATAAGTTCATAAACTGAATTATATTATATTTTTCTATTTAAGATAGACGTGTATTGACTTTTTATACCCAATCTGCTTGTTATTTTTTATTAACCGATAATTTTTTAATTTTATAGCTATTACTCATACATAAAAGAAATCCTTGAAAAATGTGATTTTAAATCCGGGAAAACCGGGAATTAGCCGGTTATTTGAAAATCATGTTTCGGTAGACACCCTGTTTTTAACGTGGATGAACATATATGTGTTCGTGTACGTGTTCAGGTGTACGTGTTGCTTTTTGAACCGGATTATTCCTTTATTCCTAGTGTATTATTATTATTAGTATTTTACTATTCTTATAAATATTGAAAATATTAAACAAACTTATCGTTTTTTAAAAATGATAACTGAATGATTTCAACTGTTTTTCATTCTAAAAAGCAACCACCTGTTGAATATTTTTTTGTTACAAGTTAAAAATTATTTGTAATTTTAAATAATTTATAACTTTTTGAAGACAATTAGATTTATCTGTTCATTTGTATAATTTGAAAGCTTAGCACTTGAAGTTTATGTAGACAAAGTTTCAATACTGTACTGCAAAAAAAAAAATAAAATATTTTTTCTTATTGAAAAGTTAAAGGTTCCAGAGATATGCCCATATTAAATCTTTAAATTGATTTTAATTTGGATTAACCCTCTCCCGTGTAGAAACTGAATCTGGGCTCAAGCCATCCCGTGGCCGGGGAGCCCAGATTCAACTTGGGATCTGATTGGGCACTAGTAGAGGAGCCCCGTAATATTCAGGAAGTATCTGGGCGAAATATATATCAAAGTATCCGGCTATAAACCGATCAGAAATGTAAGGATTAAAAAAAGCTTTTAAAAACAGCAGTGCATAAATTTGAGTTAGTGGTGGACATATAATACATGGAAGTTAACCTCAAATTGTCAAAATCTTGACTTGTCTAAAATACTTATGTACCCAACAGATGTCAAGGTTATTTTGAGGTTAACTTCTTCAGGGAAGTTAACCTCAAAATGTGAAAATCGACATCTCGGAAATACTTAAGTACCTATCTGATATCTATGTCATTTTCGGTTAACTTCCTCAGAGGAATTAACCTAAGAATGTGAAAATCGACTTCTCAGAAATACCCCACTACCCAACCGATGTCCAGGTCTTTTCCGGTCAATTTCTGCAGGGAAGTTAACCTCAAGGTATAAAAATTGACTTCTCTGAATTTCGTGTTGTGTTCTGAACACGACACATAATATTCGACAAACGTGTCGTGTTCTAAACATAACACATTACCGAATTGTCAAACGTGTCGTGCCCCCAAAAAAATTTATTTCCTCAACGTTTTGCAGTACTTAAAACCAACAGGGCACCAATTGAATAACATTGACAGATTTGAATGCGCAGTAGTGTAATATTGTAGTCAGGCATGCACAGTAGTGTAATATCGAAGTCACACAACCACAGTAGTGTAATATCGTTGTCACGCATGCGCAGTAGTGTGATAGTAGTCACACTTGCGCAGTAGTGTAATATCAAAGTCACGCATGCGCAGTAGTGTAATGTCGTAGTCACACATGCGCAGTAGTGTAATATCATAGTCATCCATGCGCAGTAGTGTAATATCGTAGTCACACATGCGCATTAGTGTAATATCGTAGTTACGCCTGATCAGTAGTTTACTATGATAGTCACATATGCGCAGTACTGTATAGTATCTGTACGTGCGCAGTCGAATTGGTACTATTCTATCTTTAAATATAGTCTACAATTATGATTTTAAAGTTTAAAAATGACAAATCTTTTGTTTTTTAATTTGTTGATGTTATGGATTTGTTAACTTAAATTGTTAAAAAATTGAAAATCATATTTTTACCATTATAACTTCAAAAAAAGTCTATGATATTGGTATTGAAGTTTAGAAAAAGAACGAATTCTTTGTTTTTGAATTTGTCAAAGCTATACGTTGACTTACATTATGTTAAAAATGTAAATCAAATTGGTCTAATCAAATTTCAAAACATATGCGATATTGATCTTATAGTTCCATAAAAGGAAGTTATTACTTGTTTACAAATTTGTTGATGTTTTTCAGGCCCGGCAGTTCATGTTAAATTCGAATGGGTAGTTAACCAGGAAAATACTCATCTGAAAAAATTCTGGATGGGTATATGTATATACTAGGGTGGTCCAAAAAAAGTAAAGTAAGGATTTTAATGCTCTCACCACCTAAAATGCATAGAAAAAAAACATTTTTTTGTAGAATTGGTATCGAATCCCTGAAAATGAATATTTTTCAATAGACAAATTTTCTTTCTCTCAGGAGACTTTAAAAAATAAAGTTAAATTGTTTATTTAATCATTTTTTAATATTAACTATTTTTTATAGGGCCCCAAAGAAACCCATAAATTACAAAATTACGAAACAATCGAAAAAAATATTTTTACTATTATAAAATTTGTTTCCAAGATTTTAAATAAATAACATAAATATTGATTTTTAATCATTATTCCATGTAAGTGTTAATTTGTTCAAACAAATTATTATTTTTATTTACATCTTTATATCAAATAAAGCTACAGAGTTGCAACTTTTTCTCGATTTGGAAACTTTTCAAGACGAATGTAATTAATTATTAACAAAAAACTAAAAATAACAATTTCCCTAATTTTTTAAACAAATTATTATTATTGATTAACTTTATTTTTTTTAAATTGAGCTGCAGCGTTGCAATTTTTTCTCAATTTTGCAACTTTTCAGACCAAATGTAGCCAGTTACTGACAACAATCTAAAAATAACAATTTTACCAATTGTTCAAACAAATTACTATTGTTTAGCTTCCCCGAGTCGAAATTTTGAGGCTACTTTAACGCTACATAGTCCAAAATTTTTAGGAAATAGAGGTTCAAAGTAGAAGCTAATATTTAACTATATTTAGGCCTCTTTTAACGCTCAAGACCCCCTTTTTATTGATCCTCTAAAGTCTAAACAAAGAAAGAATCTGTTTTTGCGAATAAAACTGAAATTAATATGAATGAAATTATAAAAAAAAATATAAAATAAATATTCAAAATTCATGCGCTTTTAGAATTCGTCACACTTAATACACACAAGCTGAAAATAGTCTAAACTTACTAAATAAATTATTATAACGCAAGTGGGGATTCGAACCCACGACATAACGACCTACGCACTTATAATCTAACGCACTAACCACTACGCTACCGACGCTTATAAACTTAATATTTAATTTTCTCAGTGTCCTTATGATACAAATTATGAATAGTTTTTGTAGGACTTTTTAACAAAATTGTTACATATCGCCAATTTATGAATGTTTACGAAGATTTTTATGTATTTTTCATTTGTTTAAACAATTTTTTTTTGTCAAGTTTCAGGCTGATATTGATTTAAATCATTGGGGCATTTGCATTAAAATCATGATTTAAATAAAAAACAATTTTACAATTCTCCGGATGTCTAATACTGCATATGTAAAAAATCACAAACCATACAGATAATCAAAATACCTACGATTTACAAATTTTTGGTATGAAGATAGCAAAAAATAATATAAAATTTTTATATCTTTAGGTCATTACAATTTAAATAAATTCCAAACGTCAATAAACACATATTCCAATTTTTTCAAACTTTTAAATGTCAATTTGTAAACCACGTACCGGGAATGAGTTACATTTAACTCAATTAATCTACGGTTTATAGGAATTCTTTTGAAGAAGGTTGTTTAGGGAATATTTTTAAATTATTTATCAATGGTTAGCACAGATGTAGGCTCCGGAAGCTAGGACCACGAAAATTCCTTAGAATTTCCGATCCCCTCGCAACTGGAGGTGTACGTTTATTTATCCTTCCAACAACACCAGAAGGATTCTTTTATTTTAATTACTTAAAGGTTATGGGGGCTCAAGGAACTTGAATAAACTTCAATAACAACTTTAATTAAGATAATTTTAACAAACCGTATTTGGTCCCTTAGAAAGCCATCTCTGCTCTCCTGATTCACCTTATACCTTATCCTTATTCTTATCCTTATCTTTATCCTTATCCTTATCCTTTTCCTTTGTTTAAGAATGACTCCTTGTCCAATTGAAAACTGTCCGCTTCGCTGACGGCAAATTATCACACACTCGCGCACAAATTCCATTTTCTATTTTGATGTTCTTCTCTTCACTCTCAATTTCCAACTGAACTTTTCTTATCTGTCCAGCCCTCTCATTCTCCATCCTTTTCTTCTATTCATCTGAAACACCTTTTCTCCGCCTTTCATGGTCAATGTCCCAAAACCTTGACGCCAGGTTGTTATGTCAACAAATAGTCATTGTCTCATAGTAAACTTGAAACTCGAGTTCAAATCATAAGGCATTAAATAAAGACATTATTTTAATCTCTCAAATATTACATTTATTTTGGTCGGCAACACAATTAATTCAAATTTAAAGACTCATTAATTAATGCAAAATAATTAAATAATATTAATTATTTTTCATATTCACAATAATCCTTTTTTTAAGTCTTATAGTATTTGTAATTCTTCTTTAGTTTCTAATTCAGTTTCTTTTTCGAAACTGTTTAATTTTTATCTTATAATTTTTTTGTTGTTGTATTTGCCATTTTGTTTTCATATCTTCGATAAATTTTGCGAGGTTTTTTGCAAACTTAGTACTTATTCTTTTATAGAATTTTTAGATTTTCTTTATTTTTCTAAATTTATTGTTGGACTTGCTTTAAGTGTAATATTATAAAAATGTTTTTAGTTTAATTTGCCTAAACTTTTTTTTCTGAAAGATTTTTAATTTTCTTTTCTGGACTTTTTATATACATATTTTTAATTTTATTTTAATTGATTCGAATTTTTTAAACAAAATATTGCTAGTAATTACTAATTCTTTACAAATACACCCAGGAAAATACAAATTTTTCCTAATTTTACAAATTACTGGACTCTGGTTAGAAAAATAAAAATTATTGACCATAAATTATTATTTTTATATTTTAAAACAATTTATTATTGTTAATTTATAACATTTAAAAACACCTAGCAAGTAGTATTTTTTTAATTTGTTTACTTTTTATATTGAAAAAATAAGATATTTATCAAAATTAACAACAATCACCACTCAAAATTGTTTAAACAAATTATTGTTAATAATTGTTATTTTTGCAAGTGCATCTAGAAAGATACACATTTTCCCTAATTTTACAAATTATTGGGCTTTGGTTATAGATTAAAAATTTTTCCTCTTAAGGGCTAATCAGAGGAACAATAATCGAAGAAAAAGTTAGTCCAACTCTCGTTTTTCTTACATGTTAAATAAAAAAGTATATTTCAATGAAAAAAATGACTGAGTTTCACTTGCAGGTTTAAAGTAGAATAAAAATTTTCATTTCTTTATAACTGGGAATGTGGAGCTTTAAAAGAGCTGCTAATTTTAATGATTCGAAAAATGAAACATGTGTATAGACGTAAAGTAGAAGGAAATATTATTATTAGAAGTAAAGAAGAGGTTAGAAATAAGAAGTCGTTAAGTAGAAGCTAAAGTTCCTCATGAGCTTTAAAGTAGCTTCGAAATTTCGAGTCGGGTCTACTCTTTATATCAAATTGTTCTGCAGAGTTGCAATTTTTTCTTAGTTTTTAAACTTTTTAAGTCGAATGTAACCAGTTACAAAGTACATTCTAAGAATAACAATTTTACCAATTGTTTAAGCAAATTATTATTGTTTAACTTCAACTTTTTATCGAATTGAGTTACAGAGTTGCAAATAACAATTTTACCAATTATTTAAAGAAATTACTATTGTTAACTTCTACTCTTTATGAAATTAAGCTACAGAGTTGCAATTTTTACTCAATTGTACATTTTTTTTTTGTTTGTGAGGAAAGATTTAAGGGGTTACATGGGTTTTATTGCCGGTTATCTTTCTCAAGGAAGTTAATCTTATAGTGTGAAAATAAACAACGCTGAATAAACTAACACACTGACACTGCAAAACCAAATGTCTTGTTTTGAGACTTTTAGTCCCCATATTTAAAACATTTAAACTTATGTCAGTTTATTCAGTAAAAATCATTTTCACATTTCGAGGTTTACTTAACTGAGAAAATTGATCGGAAATAAAAGTAGACATCGGCTGGGTATTTAGGGACCCTCAGAGAAGTCGATTTTTTTATTTTGTGTTTGACTTCCCTGAAGAAGTTGACTGCAAATGACCTAGAAATCGGTTGGGTTCTGTATACTTCAGAGAGAAATTGATTTTAACATTTTGATCTTAACTTCCCTGAAGAAGTTGACTGGAAATGCCGTAGACACCAATTGGTTGATCGGAAAAGACCTGGACATCGATTAGGTACTGGGGTACTTCTGAGAAGTCGATTCTCACATTTTGATGTTAACTCCCCTGAAAAAGTTGACCGGAAATGAGTTAGACATTGGTTTGGTGCTTGGGTACTTCGGAGAAGTCGATTTTCACATTTTGTGGTTAACTTTCTAGAAGAAGTTGATCGGAAATGACCTGGACATCGGTAAGGTACTGGAGTACTTCTGACAAGTCGATTCTTACATTTTGAGGTTAACTTCCCTGAAGAAGTTGATCAAAATTGATCTGGACATCGGTTGGGTACTTAGGTACTTCAGAGAAGTCGATTATCACATTTTGATGTTAACTCCCTGAAGAAGTTGATCGGAAATGACCTGGACATCTGTTGGTACATGGGTACTTTAGAGTAGTATGGGTACTACTCAGGCTCCCGTAATCTTTTTGACGATTCTTAAAGTGTATACTTTTACCTTTAAAATGGCCTGTTGTTCTTATATTTTGTGATAACTCTTGATTTTTTTCAAAATTTTCACCACGTAGTTTTTGTTTAAAAAATTAAAATAAATGTGCAATTAAACATAGGTTCTTATGGAAACTCGCCTAAATCTTAGAAAAAAGATGTGATAGAAATAAGCTTAAATTCTAAAATTTAGTTTATTAGGAAGAAAATGTCAAATTTCAATTAAAGAAACGGGAGATTAAAATAAATTTCATCAGATAAATTTTACATAATTTTAGCCAAAGATTTGATATAGAGGGAGGCCTAAAAATTATTTTCAACTTGGTAAATAAGAGCCACCCATTGTGCAGTTTCATCAACTTTTTTGTGCAATAAAATTAATTTGTTTGTTAACAGGTCTTTTAACTATTTTTTAGGTCTTGCCTCTATTGGTGAGGCTTGTTCAAGAAGTAGCAGTGAGAGAAATGTTCTCTCCTCTGCAGTTGTTTTGGATAACGCACTATTTTTTGGAATTAAGTCAGCTGTGCATGAATTGGGTCACATGTAAGTACATTCTCTACAGTTTTTGGAGTGAGTTTTCACTCTATAATCTGTTCTCATTATTTTCATTTTAGATTTGGTGCTCCTCATGACGGCAGCAGAACTGAATCATTTATTGGTGGACCGGGAGCAAAATCATGTCCATTTGACGATGGTTACCTTATGGGGTATGAAGAAAAGGACAAAAGACAATTTTACTTTTGCAAGTGCTCAAGAAAGAGCATGTCCTACTTCTTCAGGTAGATAGTGAACAATAAAATAAGTAAATTTGAACAATTATTGTTATTTTTTATTTCCAAGATATTAACAGCTTACATTTTGTTTTAGTCGAGAAAATGCTGAATGCCTTCGTAATAATCCAGCTATTGACAGAAAAAAGGAGCAGATGCCAAGAATTTTACCCGGTCAATATATGTCTTTAGATGAACAGTGCCAAAAAAAAAGGATATGCAAGAGCAGCGTCAGTAAGTTTTTAAGAATAATTAAGATTTCAGAAAACCTATCATTATAACAAGGGGTTCTATTTTTGCAATTAAACGTTCTTGTTACATCAGAATTTTTTTCATTTCCTATAACTTTCATATGTATGTCCTATCAAGGTTTGACAAAGATGTTTAAAACAGCTCCATTGTGTATGAAGCATACTTTTTTAACACATCTGTACTGTAGCAGTAATGAGACTGTTATTATCTTTGTAACACCATATTTTTTAATGTAATATGTTTTTGACTAATTAAATTATATTCGTATTTATTACAGAGTGATGCAAGAGATTGCATGCAAATAGTATGCTATTCAGAAAAGAGAAGAAGATATTCTTCGACAAAGGTACCTGTACTTGAAGGTACCCCTTGCGGCTCCAATAGTGTAAGTCACTTAAAATCCGTTTTATTAATTTTATTTTTCATAACATGTGCACCTACCTATAAACTATCTTGAAAATATAATATTCTTTACGTTCATCGTTTCTATCCATTTGTTAAGAAAAATGAAATGCTATGTAAGTTTTGAAAGAGAAGCTTCTCCTTCATAGGATCAAACTATCGGACCCCTTTAGTCTCATGACACGACTATGGTTTGTGTTTCTTCGTCGAAAAATCTGACATCAGAACTGATAACGGAAATGATATCTGATTTTAGGACTAGAACTAATATCAGTTCTAATATCAGATCTGATATCATATCTGATGTCTTTTCTGATATCATTTCTGATATCATTTCTAATATCATTTTTGATATCACTTCTGATGTCATTTTTATTTATTCATTTATTGCCAAAAATTATTGCATTTACGATATTGACGACATGTTTTAGTTTCTTCTTTTAGATAAATTGATCGCAATATAGATACAGGAAATGATGTCAGAAATTATATCAGAAATTATATTAGAAATGATGTCAGAATTGATATCAGAAATGATGTTAGAAATTATATCAGAAATGACAACAGAAATGACATCAGGAATGACAACAGATATGACATCAGGAATGATGTCATAAATGATATCAGAAATGATGTCAGAAATGACATCAAAAATGACATTAGAAATGACTCCAGAATTGTCATGAGAAATGATGTCAGGAATGATATCCGACATGATATCAGAAATGACATCAAAAATAATGTCAGAAATCAAACCAGAAATGACATCACGAATGATGTCAGAAATGATATCCGAAATGACATCAGAAGCGATGTCAGAAATGACATCATAAATGACATTAGAAATGACATAATTTACGATCAATTTATCCAAAAAAAAGTGACTGAAAACATCAATTTTGTAAAAGCAATAAGTTTTGTCAGTAATTAAATAAATAAATAAAAATAATATTGGAAATGGTATCAGAAATGAAATTAGAAATGATGTCAGAAATGACACCAGAAATGACATCAAGATTGATGTCAGGAATGATGTCAGACATGATATCAGAAATGCCAACAGAAATTATGTCAGAAATGACATAAGAAATGACATTAGAAATTACATCAGAAATGATGTAATTTCTGATATCAATTGTGATACCAGTTCTGATGTCAGATTTTTCGACAGGGTGGTAAAATCCCGCTCGAAAAAACTTTCTCTTTCCAAACTTGTATCGCAATGTACAATTTGATTATAAAATAATGATTTATAATTATTCTTTTTATACTGTAGTACTGCTTTAATGGAGATTGTATAAAAGTAAAAGAAATTATTACTACAAATGAACCAGACACAAAAATTGAACGCCCACAACTGGATTTGGCTGTTCTTAAAAAATCATCTGACCAACAATGCGAAGAAATTAATGTTAGTATTTAACAAAATAAAATTCTTTATTTTTAGGAATTCATCGTTAACGATGATTAGTCCCCTATAATTAGTCAGTCATATTAAGTTTCAAAAACCGCAACTCGGTATTTAATGGTCAACATTCTTAAATGAATAGTAAGCTTGTGACCGATAATTAAAACCTCAGTGGCGTAACTGTTAAGATGCAAGTGGGTCAGTGCCCCGGGACTTTTAAAAAAGAATCCAAAAAAGTTTACTAATTGTGGTAATTTATAATTTCTACACATTATGTTATCAATGTTGAAGCTCATGTGAATTTAAATGATCTCGTATTATAAGAACATTGTATGCTTTTTATGCTATCAAATATTTCATACAAAATGTACGGATTTATTCATTTAGTTCGTAAAATTAAATTTATATGAATCTACGAATCTTAAAAATAAAATGAATGTGAGTGATGCGAATGGAAAGAAAACCTCACATTGAGCTAGTCTATATTAGTGAGTTTCTTATTTCTAAATAAGATAAGCGATTTCAGCGAACTCACGTGTCCAAAATTTGTTTAGTTTATCCCTTCTCATTCTAAATCTTTAGAACAAAGAGCCTGTTAGATCACGCTTCAAAAAATCCAGTCCGATATTCGACGTTGTAACGAACGGTCTTCAATTTCATTTTTGTATAATTAAATACATTTTAATTTAAAAGGTTTCCACAATTCATTTTTTGACCTTTTTATACGTAATATTCTTTCCATCAAGTAAAACTGATGGAAAGGTACTAAAACATTAGTACACCTCTAAACAATCAACAATAATAAATATTTTTAATATAATATTTAAAAATTAATTTATATAAATAAAATAAATATTTAATTAGCACAAAATTTATAATATTTTAGTATTAAGAAGAATTGCAAAAAATAATTGAAATTAAAAAAATAATTGAAAATTTTGCAAATTAATTGAAAAACAATAATGAAATCAATTAAAAATTGGGTAAAGTAACTTAAAAAATCATAGAAATATATTAAACATAAAGAAAATAGTTTAAATTTTAGAAAAATACTTGAAAATCTTAAAAGTAGCTAAGTTGAAAAAAAATTAAATAATGAAAAATTAGAGAAAATAATTGAAAATTGAAAAAAAAATGATTGAAAATTAAGATAAATAATTTAAAATTCAGAAAAATGTTTAAAACTTTTAGAAGTTCATTATAATAAAAGAAAATAATTAAAAATTAGAGAAAATAAATAAGAAAGGACAAACATAATTTAAGATTGAAGAGGACAAGTTTTAATTAAGGGCATGTGATGGAGAATGAGGTTTATAATATATGCAAAATTTGTCCTTAAATTTTCTGTTAAAATAATAAATATTTTCGCACGAAACTTTGCAGAATTACCCAACATATTATTACAAAGGTGTCTCTGACCCAAGTTTGTTTAAATTTTGCTTTAAAATTAATTTTTTTAATTTTCTGAAAATCAGTTTATTTTTTTTAAATTAACTTTAAGGCAAAATTTAAAAACGAGAAAAAGAACGAAAATAATTAAAAATTGAAGAAAATAATTTAAAAAATAATGTAAATAATTAAATATTGAATGAAATAATTGAAATTTCAGATAAATAGTTTAAAATTTTAAAAATCATAAAACAAATGAATAGAATTGAAAATTGAAGAAAATAAATTTTGGAAAATAATTGAAGTAAGATACAAGCAATGATAAGATGTAAAAAATAAACGCCATTTAAGTGAGATAATTGAAAATATTACAAGATTTTTTTTAAATAAAGAAAAAAGAATTGAAATTTGAGTAAAATACATGAAAATCTTCGAAATAAATTGAGGAAAAATAATAACTAAAAAGTGGAGAAAAGAATTGAAGAAAATAATTGAAATTTTAGAAAAATACTTAAAATTCTTAGAAAATAATTTTAGAAAATAAGAATAATAATTAACAATCAAAGAAAATATTTCAAAATTAATTAAACTAATTCAATAACTGAAAATTTATGTAATTAATTGTAAAATAATAAAAATATTAAAAGATGCAGAAAATAATTACAAAATAATAAAAAGAAATAAAAAGTAATCAAAATACTTGAAAATTGAGATATATATTTGAAAGTTTCGGAAATTAATTAAAGCATTATGAAAATGATTAAAAATTGAAAATAATAATTGCAATATTACAAAAATAATGGTAAATTAAAAAAATTAATTTAAATTCCCGATGAATAATATAAAATTTACGAATAAATAATTAAATTGATTGAAAGTCAAGGCAAGAATAATTGAAATTGAAAATGTGGTTGAAGAAACTAAAAAAAATAATTAAAATTTGAAGAAGGTAAATTTGAGAGTTAGGAAACATTTTAAAAATAATTGAAAATCGCAGAAAATAATTAAAAAATGGTAAAAAATAGTACAAAACTGCAGTTTAATTAATTAAAATCTTAACAGAAAATAATTATTAAAAATTGAAGAAATATTAAAATCACTTTAAATTTATTAAATTTGAAACGTCAATTAATTGAACTAATTTTAATGAATGCAAGTTCACATTAAGTGAAATTTAAAGAAATTAAAATTGCTATAAATTTAAAATTTGAGAACATTTTAAAAATATGAAATATGATTTTAAACTTAAAACTTAAAAGAAAACTTAAAAGTTAACTTTAATGAAAAAAAACATCTAGTTATAAATGACAGGTGTAGACAGAATGAATGAATGAATTAAATTTGTAAATTATTATATTGGGGCCCAATTTTCTTTTTTGACCCAGGGCCCTTGCCCTCCTAGTTACGCCACTGTTAAATTTTCACGAATTTTGGAGTGTCGGGGGTCTCATTGACGAAAAATCCCCCTTTCTATTTTTACTTTACAAATGTACTTAATACTTATTTCATTTGTCTTTTTTCGTTTAATATTCTAGTCTGGAATCGTTGACTGTGTAGTTTACTGCATCAATTATATGCTTCACAGGCAAAGATTTTCTTATTCGTATGATCTAATTAACGCTCGGGATGGTACTTTTTGCGGTATCAACAGAGTGAGTACATTTTTAAGCACTAAAAACCGTGTCTTCTTAAAGTTTATAGAACAATTTTTTAAACCATTCAATTTTTTCTGAAGGTAAAAGAATTAAAATTTCGTTTAAAGTTACAATGAATCCATTGAATTCAAATTCTACTTTTCTAACAATAATTCTTTCTTGCCACCTTGAATTTTTCAGATTTGTAAAAAAGGAAAATGTTTAAATCATGAAATTAAAACTAAAACCGATACCAAAACTCCATTATCTGAAAAAGTTAATCACACAAAACTATCTATAAAAGAAAGAGACAAATTAGCTGATAAACATTGTAAGAATAGCGATAGTGTTTCTAAGGTTGGTAATCAAAAATGCATTTTTAACATTTAAATCATAATTGACAACTGAAATAAGGATATATAACTTTTACCAATTATTTTCTGTTTTTAAGGTCATTATAATAGATTGTGTAATCTTCTGCACTGATAACATAGGAAATAAGTCTACACTCACTGATACAATAGCCACTGACGGTTTTCCTTGCAGAGATAATGGGGTAAGAATTTTCACATAAAATACATGAATTTTAAATAACTAAATAATATTTTATAAATAATTTTATGAAAATGAATTGCTTCCTCTATTTAAATTAGATTACGTTTGTAATGTAATTATCTAAATGTAGAATATACAGTGGAGTGGTTTAAGAAATGACAAATTTAAATATTGTTTAAAGTCCCACGGAAATTGACTACAAATAAAAAGAAATTAAACCCTATTTTTTTTATTTAACAATATTAAGGGATGCCGCTTGCACCCCCTATTTCCCGATAAGAAACACATAGGAAAAGTGTACTTTCTTAAAAACTAGAGAAAAAGTGTTTTTTTATTTTATCAAAGAAGGCTCAAAAGTTTATGAAACCTTGAAAAATGTTCAAAATTAAAGAAAATGTCGATTATTATTATATTTTTGCAAACTTATTCTTTGGGGATGCCTTTTTACGTAGCCTATTTTATACATTTTTTAATTTTACAAAATACAAGGCTCGCTATATTTTAAAATTAATTTTCAATTGTTTAAACAATTTTAGTTACATTTTCTGTTTTAACTAAATATCATAAAGGCTCAAAACTTTTTAAATAGGGAAGGCTAAAACAATTTAATTGATTAAACTTAATTGATTGTTTAAATAATTAAAACTGTTTAAAATCAACATTTCATTAAATTTAGATAGAACCATGTGGTTTTTTTGCAGTTTTTATTAAAAAACTATAAAAAAGTTATTTATCCATAATTCCCAATGTACATACAAATGCTTAAACAATTTTAATTTGTTTATACAATTGATTTTTCTTATATTTTCAAATTTAAATAATTTTTTAACAGCTGTGATCTCTTAGCAACAATTGGCCGAAAATTTTTTTATTAAATATTTTGTTTATTTGCTTAAGCTATTTAAATTGTTTAAAACAACTACGAATTTTTCCCTCTACAATTTTCAAGACTATATTTTTTTAAACAATTTATCTTTTGCCTATTTTAGGTTTTTACTAATTTTATTTTAATAACTCATAGAAGAAGCTGTTTTAAAATCTTTTGCTTTATATTCACCTAGAAAGTTATTTCTCAGAATAAAAATCTTATAAGAGTAGGATTTATGAGTTATTAAAGAAAATTAGTAGAAACCTAAAGTATGCGAACAATAAATTGTTAACACAGATATTAATTGTTTAAAAAATTAAAAAGTCTTGAAAATTGCAGACGGAAAAATTCTTGATATTTCTTTAATGAAGAAAGCTAAAAACGAAATGCTTCTACAAGTATTTAATGAGAAGTTGTTTTAAACAATTTAAATTGTTAAAAACAATAAACTAAATATGCAATGATAAGATTTCCTGTCAATTGTTAATAAAGGATTGACAGCTATTAAAAAAATTATTGAAATTTGAAAATGTAAGAAAAATTCAGTGTTTCATTTAAAAGAAAATTAATAACAGTGTTAAAACATTTCAAACAGGTATATATGCTAAAAATACATGCGCCGCGAGATTTTATTTCTGTGGCTTTATAAGCAAAATGCTATTCTGTTAAATATAAACCTAACTAAATTTTTTTTGTATAGTATACCTAAATCTATATAGAATCAATACGATTTTAAAAAAATTAGGTAGCAGGCCCAGAACGCTTTTATTTTTAAAATTGTTTATAAATAATCATCAATTTTGCATTAAAAAATAAATGAACTGAATCGGAATTATTTTTGTTTTAAATTTTATACTTTAAATTGCAAATAAAATGATCTACAATTTTTATTTGTTTATAACTTTTGACATTATTTACATTAAAGAAAAAATTATTTACACTATTAGCCAAAATTGTGGGACCACTTACAAAAACGGGATTAAAGACATGACCGTCTTAAACTGTTAATAACTCTATCAAATATTAACGAATTTAAATTTTTCATAGACCATTGGAAAGTTTATAAAATTTACCGTTAAATGGTCTTATCTTAAAGCTTGTTCGATTAATAGAAACGGAGATTGAATGTGATAAAGACATGCAAATTTTTTGTGAATTTTCATTGTTCAAGTTTGGTGGGCTGCATTTTCTAGAAAAGTTATAAGAAAATTTTATAATTCAGCTTTATTAAACCTTGAACTATTAGCTTTAAAAGAAGCCGAAGAAAATTAAAATATCTTAACTGGTTCAAAAGTTATATGTAAATGTGTATAAAGAACTGCACGCGACAATTATATTGTTTCCTCCCCTCTCCGTCTATCTCCACTAGAATCGTTGCGTTTTTTCGTATCATACATTTACTTATAACTTTTGAACCAGACAAGATATTTTAATTTTCTTTGGCTTATTTTAAAGCTACAAGTTCAAGGTTTAAGTCAGCTTGATTTCAAATGTTTCCAATTACTTTTCTAGCAAATGGAGCCTACCAAACTTGATCAATGAAAATTCACAATAAACGAAAAATCCACCTGTCTTTATCACATTGAATTTCCGTTTCTATTAATTAGAAAAGCTTTAAAATAGAACCATTGCAAGGCAAATTTTATAAGCTTTTCAATGGTCTATGAAAAATTTCAATTTGCTAATATTTGACAGAGTTATCAACATTTTAAGACGGTCATGTTTTTAATCACGTTTGGTAAGTGGTCCCACAATTGTGAACTGTAATGTATATGCAAACTATTTTTCATCTAATAATATAGGAATATGACATTAATTTCAAATTTCAACACATGTTTGCAAATCTACCCAATTTTTAATTAATTTTAAAAGATAATCATTTGACTTGAAGTGCTCAGTAAATTTTTTCAAACACATAATTTTTATTGTTACAATATTTCAGGTTTGCCGTAAGGGGGAATGTGTAAATAATAATACTGATAATGAAATCACATCTGAGAGTAAAATTGAAAGCACTATTGCAGTTAATAAAACACCTGGGACTACTCCTACAATCAATGGACTGAATTACAGAGCTAGTTCGTCTTTTACGACGTCTAGCAGTGCTACAAGAAGCACCACTGCCACTTGTATTGTTACAAAAAGTAGCACTACCCCTAGTAGAGTTACAACAAGTAGCACTACCCCTAAGAGTGTTGCAGCAAGTAGCACTACCCCTAGTAGTGTTGCAGCAAGTAGCACTACCCCTAGTAGTGTTGCAGCAAGTAGCACTACCCCTAGTAGTGTTGCAGCAAGTAGCACTACCCCTAGTAATATTGCAGAAAGTAGCACAACACCCAGTAGTGCATCCTCTAATCTAAATTATGCGAAAAAACTGTGCCAAATGTACAAACCATATGAGGCTTCCAAGGTTAGTATAAAAAATTATTTTTAAAATTTGATTATTATAACTTAGTTGTTTACAACTACAAAGATAGATTTTTATTTAAACAGATTTTATCCTGTGGTGTAATTTGTGCATATCCTTATAACCCTTACTACAATTTTCGTCTGAACTTTTACGATGGTACTTCTTGCAACAATAATGGGGTAAGCAATTATTAATATAATGTCAATAGCCTTTTGTATGACAAGAAGCAAATAATTAGTAATAGAGAGTTTCCATACCAAAAAGATCAGAGTTGCAAGTCAAATTTTTGATTTTGATCAAAGTTGGTTAATTTGTAGTATTTAGGGGTAGTAATAACTTAGTCAAGTATTTTTGAAAAATTTCCAAAATTTTAGGAATTACGTCACTTTGAATTTTTTACCCTTTATTTATTCAAATTCTTGTCATTTGAAGAGTTTTTAACCGATTTCAATGAAATTTGTAGGGTGTATGTAAAAAAATATAAGGTTTTAAATAAATTTGAAGTAGATTTAAAAACTTCAAAAATTCATGTAGAAAAACACAAGAAAGAAATTTTAAACCTTTTTTTCTATGTGTGCTAATTCATATTTTTTATTTTCGTCACAATATAATGAAAGCTTTTTATTTTACCTTTATTTAAAAAAAAATTGATGGAGGGTCTCTTAGTTCTCGAGATATCGGCAAAAGAGTATTACGCTTCACGTCTTCTATCCTATGAGCATAACGATTTTTGAGTTTTATTTGTTTTTAAAAATATTGTAAATGAATAAACTACAATGATTTATTCCTGACTACTATCTATGAATATTATAAGAAATAAATAAATATTTATGAATTAATAACCAATGGTAGTGTCAAAAAGTTTAAAAGTAGATTTTATTCAATTAATTTTGCAGCAAGTAAGACAGAAATTTAAATGTAATTGAAGGTGATAAATTTGCCGATCTGAATTAATAGTCTAACAATTGTGAAACAATGAAAAATGTATATTACAAATTTTTCTTTGTCGACAGTAACACAAAAAACTGTAAGGCATGAAAATATGGATATTCGTGGCTATTTAAATTTAGCATAGAGTAAACCTACGGAAGTGTCACTCACCGATTTTATTAAAACTTGGTATAATTGTAGTACATATAAAAATAATCAACACGTATTTTTTTGTAGCTGCCATGATACACTTTAAAGGGTAGAAATCATCCCTTTAAGGTACATGGTCTGCTGTATTAATAAGGGCCAAATGCAAAGTATAACTGGTAGCAAATGTATGACTCTAACCTTTAAAGTGGATAATGGCAGCTTTACAAAAATACGTGTCGATTATTTTTATATGTATTATAATTATACCAAGTTTTAATAAAATCCGTGAGTGACACTTCCGTAGGTTAAACTTCCCTTAAAAATTCAGCGCCTCTAATGATATCACCTATCTAATTTTTAAATATTTGTTCTGTATCATTTTAACTAATTAAAAAAGTTATGTAGGTGATGAAAATTTAATTTTTCTCTTACTCATGTTTAGTACGATTTGTGCCATGGTCCTTGGAATATGCTTCTTGTATATTCTTAACTTGCAGAAAATAATTTTTGTGGGATAAATCATTTTTTTGCTATGTTCTATATAATTTTTACTATTTAAAAAATTAAATAGGTGACTAAAATTTGAATTCATTTACGACCCACATTTGGTGCGATTTGTGCCATGGTTCTTTGAATTTGGTTTTTGTATATTTTGAGAGATGTGAAAAATATATTTTTTGGGGATTTTTTTTCGCTATGTTTTGTATCATTATTACTATTTAAAAAATTAAATGGGTGATGAAAATTTAACTTTTTTCTTACCCATGTTTCATACGATTTGTGCCATGGTCCTTGGAATTTGCTTATTGTACATTTTGAAATTGCAGAAAATAATTTTTTTTTGGTACAATCTTTTTGTTGCTATGTTCTGTATAATTTTTACTATTTAAAAAATTAAATATATGACTAAAAATGAACTTGTTTTATGACCCACGTTTGGTTCGATTAGTGCCATGGTTCTTTGAATTTGGTTTTTGTATATTTTGAAACTTGTGAAAAATAATTATTTTTGGTCATAATCTTTTTTTAATTGTTCTGTATCATCTTTAATGTTGAAAAAATTGAATAGGAGATTGAAATTTGACTTTTTTCTCGACCCATGTTTGGTACGATTTGTTCCATGGTTCTTTGGACTTAGACTTATATATTTTAATAATTTGAAAAATGTAATTTTTATGTTTGAATTCAGTTTTGGTGGTGTTTAGAAAGTTTTTTAAACTGTAAAAAATAAAGAGAGATTTGAGTTTTAACTTTTTTCTGTGCCCATTGTTGTCACGATTTCCGTAATGGTCTCGGTTATTTGATGTTGTTAATTTTGAAATTTGGAAATATTAAAATTATTAAGTGGAATTAGTGTTTTATGTTCTGAAAAATTACCTTGGCATTATTTTTTGTCGTTTTATAGCTTCTGGAATCTTTGACAGAGTGTATGGAAAATAAGCAATGGTTGGCTTGATATTTCCCATAGTTGGACCGTGGGTGAAATCATGCTATTCATTGGCAAACAATTTAGCCCATAGTTTGCTTGATTTGACCCATTGTTAAAGTGGAAGAGAAGCGGCTCGAACTTGTTAGAGTGGGGGAGGAACGTCTCGAACTTGGCAGAGTGGAAGGGAAGCGGTTCAAACTCTGTGTGAAGGAGTGGGAGAACATACCCCTCACGCGAGCCGCTTAGAATTTGCAGTCGTTTACTCGTTAGTATTTAGATATTTAAACATAATGCCCAGATATTAAAATTAGTATATTTTAATATCGTGGATAGTAAGTTTAAAAATCTGTTTCTGTCAGTGAGGTACGAAAAAGCGTTGCAGATTAATTTAGTCTAAATTTACTTCTAAATTCTAAGATTGGTTTCGGTAAAATGAATAATTTTTAATATATTTATAGTTATCTACTGTTGGAATGACTATTTAACATAGAGCAGTTCCCCGTAAATAACTGTTAGCAGTAGACCAGAAAATTTTGACAACTATACATTTATAACTATATACATATTTACAAAATCATTCGACTTAATGTGGTTACCAGGACCATTTTAACGTTTTGCTTTTCAAGCAATCTTCTTTTTTAGAGCAGATTTCTGGATATCTACAGTTTTTGAATCAATGGAAGCAGAAAATTAATTGCAAAAAATTTTCCAAGATACTCTGCAAACGATTTTCTGCTTTCATTGACACAAACACTGTAGATATACAGAAATCTGCTCTATAAAAGAAGTTTACTCGAAAAGCAAAACGATGAAATAGTCCCGGCAACCACATGAAGTCGAATAATATTGTAAATATGTATATATTTGTATAGTTGTAACTACGTTTTGGTCTATTTTTAACAATAATTTACGTAGTATTGATGAGCTTCAACAATAGCGAAACCAGAAAATTGTTTCAGTTTTTTCTTTTCACTTTTTTCAATTTTTAAAAATAAGTTAATAGAAATAACTACTAGGCTTAAAGTGTAAGTCACAAAAAACCAATGGTTGGAGTTTAGTAGTAAAGTAAGATTAAATTAATCTGCAACGCTTTTTTATGCTTTACAGTTTTTCTCAGAAAAAAAAAATTTCAACGAGGAAAAAAATTTTCGGGGGGGACCGGTCCCCCTGGACCCTCCCTAGCTACGTACCTGTTACTGTCGACAAAGAAAAATTTGTATAATACATTATTCATTGTTTCACAATTGTTAGACTATTAATTCAGATCGGCAAATTTATCACCTTCAATTGCATTTAAATTTCTGTCTTACTTGCGGTAAAATTAATTGAATAAAAACTACTTTTAAACTTTTTGACACTGCCATTGGTTATTAATTCATAAATACACTGCAAAAACATGGTGTCTTAAATTGGTCAAAAATGTCTTAAATTAAGATACTTTTGGTGTCTAAGACACGAAAAATGTCTTAATATAAGACATTTTTGAACAATTTAAGACACCTGTTTTTGCAGTGTATTTATTTATTTCTTATAATATTCATAGATAGTAGTAAGGAATAAATCATTGTAGTTTATTCATTTACAATATTTTTAAAAACAAATAAAACTCAAAAATCGTTATGCTCATAGGATAGAAGACGTGAAACGTAATACTCTTTTGCCGATATCTCGAGAACTAAGAGACCCTCCATCAATGTATTTTTAAAATAAAGGTAAAATAAAAAGCTTTCAATATATTGTGACGAAAATAAAAAATATGAATTAGCACACATAGAAAAAAAGGTTAAAAAATTTTTTTAGTGTTTTTCTACATGAATTTTTGAAGTTTTTAAATCTACTTCAAATTTATTTAAAACCTTATAGTTTTTTACATATACCCTATAAATTTCATTGAAATCAGTTAAAAACTCTTTAAATGACAAGAATTTGAAAAAATAAAGGGTAAAAATTAAAAGTTACGTAATTCCTAAAATTTTGGAAATTTTTCAAAAATACTTGACTAAGTTATTACTACCCCTAAATACTACAAATTAACCAACTTTGATCAAAATCAAAAACTTGACTTGCAACTTTGATCTTTTTGGTATGGAAACTCTCAATATTGTTTTTAGTAAGTTTTTTAGTAGGTCTTGATATTCATTCTTAATTTTTTAGAATTGTTTTAATGGAGAATGTATTGAAGAGGTTAACGACTATCATGGTTTCAGTGTTCAAAAGAAAATAAAACTCTTTGGGAAACTGTGCAAGGCAGCTGGAGCATCAGGATTTTATGATGTTAGTAATACAGTGGTAGTTTTGATGCATGTGAAGTTGGCCCCCCACTATCAACCAATTGGATTTCTTTTCGGAGTTCTGGCTTCCTTTCGAATAGTTCTAGAGTTCCTTATACATTTTAGAAATAGTTCTGGCGATTAAATACCAAAACAATCGATTTAACATGATGGGGGGCCAACTTCACGTGGCCCCCCTTTTTTGCAAAAATCGATATATTTTTAGAGTTCTGAGTAGTTTTTAAAGAGTTCTAGAGTTCCCTGTACTTTTTATCAATAGTTCTGCCCATTAAGGCAAAAAAAAAATTTTTTCAAAAAAATAGTCGGCCCCCACATTTTTTTTAAATTACATTATTCTAATCAAAAATGAACTAAAACAAAGAGTTCTAGAGTTCCCTACACATTAAACATAAGACAACTAACTCAAAGTCCAAAAATTTTAAAAACCATCACAATCCAAACTCAAAAGCAAATCAATAAACAACTTTGAAGTTGCAAAATTTATTTGAGTTTTTTAAAAATTTAGAGTTCCAAGAGTTCTAATCAGAGTTCTGTTTACCCCCCCAAGAGTTCAACAAGAATTTCTAATAAAGTTTTTCTTTAGAATCAAAATCCAACAAACTATACAACTTTAAAGTTTCAAAATTTTTTTGAGTTTTTTAAAATTTAGAGTTCTAAGAGTTCTGATCAGAGTTCTGTTGGCCCCCCAAATAGTTCTACAAGAAATTCTAATAAAGTTTTTCTCTAAAGTCAAAATCCAAAAAACTACACAACTTTAAAGTTTTAAAATTTTTTTGAGTTTTTAAAAATTTAGAGTTCTAAGAGTTCTGATCAGAGTTCTGTTGGCCCCCCAAATAGTTCTAAAGGAAATGTTAATAAAGTTTTTCTATAAAGTCAAAATCCAAAAAACTACACAACTTTAAAGTTTCAAAATTTTTTTGAGTTTTTAAAAATTTAGAGTTCTAAGAGTTCTGATCAGAGTTCTGTTTGCCCCCGGAGTGCTCTACAAAAAACACTTATAACATTTTTCTCTAAACTCAAAATCCAAAAACTTATTAACGTTCAAAGTAATCCAAAAAAATTTGAATTTCGAAAATTTGAGAGTTCCAAGAGTTTTGGGCAGAGTTCTGTTTGCCCCCCGGAGTGCTCTACAAAAAACCCTAATAACATTTTTCTCTAAACTCAAAATCCAAAAACTTATTAACGTTTAAAGTAACCCAAAAAATTTTGACTTTCAAATATTTTAGAGTTCCAAGAGTTCTGGTCAGAGTTCTGTTGGCCCCCCAAATAGTTCTACAGGAAATGCTAATAAAGTTTTTCTCTAAAGTCAAAATCCAAAAAACTACACAACTTTAAAGTTTCAAAATTTTTTTGATTTTTTAAAAATTTAGAGTTCTAAGAGTTCTGATTAGAGTTCTGTTTGCCCCCCGGAGTGCTCTACAAAAAACCCTAATAACATTTTTCTCTAAACTCAAAATCCAAAAACTTATTAACGTCCAAAGTGACCCAAAAAATTTTGACTTTCGAAAATTTGAGAGTTCCAAGAGTTCTGGTCAGAGTTCTGTTTGCCCCCCGGAGTGCTCTACAAAAAACACTTATCACATTTTTCTCTAAACTCAAAATCCAAAAACTTATTAACGTTCAAAGTGACCCAGAAAATTTTGAATTTCGAAAATTTTAGAGTTCCAAGAGTTCTGGTCAGAGTTCTGTTTGCCCCCCGGAGTTCTCTACAAAAAACCCTAATAACATTTTTCTCTAAACTTAAAATCCAAAAACTTATTAACGTTCAAAGTGACCCAGAAAACTTTGAATTTCGAAAATTTTAGAGTTCCAAGAGTTCTTGTCAGAGTTCTGTTTGCCCCCCGGAGTGCTCTACAAAAAACCCCAATAACATTTTTCTCTAAACTCAAAATCCAAAAACTTATTAACGTTCAAAGTGACCCAGAAAACTTTGAATTTTGAAAATTTTAGAGTTCCAAGAGTTCTGGTCAGAGTTCTGTTTGCCCCCCGGAGTGCTCTACAAAAAACCCCAATAACATTTTTCTCTAAACTCAAAATCCAAAAACTTATTAACGTTCAAAGTGACCCAAAAAATTTTGATTTTCGAAAATTTTAGGGTTCCAAGAGTTCTGGTCAGAGTTCTGTTTGCCCCCGGAGTGCTTTACAAAAAACCCTAATAACATTTTTCGCAAAACTCTAAATCCAAAAAGTTTTTAACGTTCATAGTGATTATTTTCACCCAATTATGAAAATTATCGGAGGTGGGGGCAAGACTGCTAAGGTTTGAAGCTCAATGACACTAATATTATCGATTCAAAAATATTTTATTTATTATAATAATAATCCTTGGCAATCAGTCTTCCATGAAAGAGTCTTATTTCGAACATTTGTTACTTAATTAAATATAGAATTAAGAATACGCAAAAAAATTTAAATTTTCCATTTTACAAAACATGGCGGTAAGATGCGGTAGTATAAAAATCAAGCTATTTTTCCTTACAACTTTCGCAAACACGTTTATTGGTTTTGTAAAATAAACTAAAGAACAAGTTAAATGCGTAATTTTAGTTCTCTCATGTAAAATTAAATTACAAAACTAACCTCAAAAAACAAGAACTTTTAGAATAGAAATAAACAAGAGGTTACCTGCTCCTGTATTCTAAATGTATTATTTAAATAACAAAACGTTATAAATAGTGTGAAAAATCACCAAAAAAAGATTTTTTTTTCATAAAATAAAAAAATGATTGGTTTTCAGTACCATATCCTGCCCTCACTTCCTATACCCCGTCTTGCCCCCACATGCGGAATTTCATTAAAAAATTAATTTCTAAAAATTAAGTTTCGAAACGGAAATAAGCAAGTGCTTAACTTTAAGTCTAATCATTGTTAAACATGAATAAAATTATATAGTATATAAAAGGTTGTTATTAAAATATCAAACACTTTCTAAATAAAATGCAAAAATGACAAGAAAATCGTCAAAAATAGTTTTTTCATGTAACAAATAAAAAACTCGGTTTCATCAATCAGTGACTTGGCCAATCAAAAACTATTGTAACGGTACTATGTTATGCAAAAAATGACCATGATTGGTTAATTAGTTTCTTAATTAAGGCAGGTACCCCGTCTTGCCCCCACCTCCCCTAATTACTTATTTTACTCTTTGAAACATTCTCTACAATTTTACTCTTTGAATTTCGTTAAAAATATTTTGTTAAAAAAAATTCTTAAAAACAAATTTGATTTTTTTAATAACTTTTGAACAAAATATGTCGCGCTATGCACTGAAAAAAAATTTTGTTAATTTAATATATGATTTGGTGAAAATTTCAATGCAGCAGAAAGTCACCCATATATGTAAATTTAACATCAAAATAAAGAGACATTTAGCAATGATCTAGAGTTAATCTTAAGAATTTCATTTACCTGAAAATCACATGCAGCAAAAATCGCAGTTAGATTTTTCTGTGTGAAGAAAGGGACCTTAGAGGGTAAAAATCGATTTTCGGTTTATGGTTGATTTAACTTCAATAAAAGTTCCTTTTTCATTATTTGAAGTCAGAAAATGTTTTTATTAATTATTTTTCAAGTTATGACAATTCAAACATCATCGATTTGTACAGAGCACCATACGCGCTCGTCTTTTCTTTTCGCTCTCCTGTAAAATTACCGATTTGCCTCTAAGGTCCCTTTCTTCAAAGCGCGTCACATATTATGAACAAAGTTAAATGAGTAGAACTGTAAAGAATGTTTCAAAGAGTAAAATCAGCTATTATTTGTCAAAATTAGATGAAAATTACAATTGGTTTAGTGACAAATAAAGACAAAACATAAAGTGTTTAATAATTATTGTTTGAAAATATTTTTTGCCTAATCTAATTTTTTCTGTTACTTGAACAAGTGAATCTTTTACAATTTCGAGAAATTGTTTATTTTTATTTGCTGTTTGCAAACCATTTTTTATTTTGAGGTTAGATCAAGCGGTTGAACGTTCTTAACACGAGTTCTGTTAAATAAGAATTGTTTTAAGTTAAAATTCGATTAAATTAAAATTCTTTTAAATAAAAATTTAATTTAAAAATTTATTTTATAAAATAAAAATAATGTTAAAAATTAATTCATTATTCCAAGAGTTTAATTAAGTAAAATTTGTAATTCTTTAAATTAATTTGACAAGAAATTCTAAGAATTTAAATTCGCCTAAAGCGTGATTCAATCAAAGACATTTTAATTAATGAGTTTTAGAACATAGTCGTTCGTTCCAATTTTTGCTGTTCTAAAAATTTCTTTAAGATCCATATACAGGGTGTCCGCAAAAACTGTAAATCAGGGAAAAGTTCCGGGAAAGTCAGGTGTGTTTGAAAATGAAAATTTGCGGCCATTCTGATATAAAAAATTAATTGTTACTTATGTCATGAATACAAATGTTCCTTACAATTACTAATGTCATAATAAGCTTTTTAAAATCTAAAGTTATTTTTAAATTTACCTTAAAAATATAACCGGGAAATACAAAAATATCACTGCGAAAAACCTGGAACTTACCGGGAATTTACATTCATAAAACTTATGGCCACACCGATTATAATTTGTTTAAACTTGTTATAATTGTTATGCTTAGTTTGTTGTTAGTAACTGGTTACATTCGTCTTTTGGAGGACTTATTATAAAAATAGTGAAATAAACAATTTGGCAATACTCCTTGAAATGTTCTGAAGAGAAATATAGTTACCGATTTAAATTTTACTAAAAACTTTTTTTTTCACTTAAAATGCATGGAAAACTTTAATCGCATTGAGTGACATCTAAATATTTTTCTATATATATTTTTTTTTTTGTAGTTTAGAAAATTCAAATTTAATCTCTGTTAAATTTACAAAAATTTAGAGTATTTTTATTTTATTTAAATAACATGTGTCATTTAGTATTGTGTGTGACATTAAGACTCATAGGCCTATTTATCGTGAATGGTGTTTTTTAATTACTTATTGAGAAATGAACTTCACAATAGTTATTATTGGTTTTCCGTTATAACAATTTATAAATACTCGTTTTTGAAATTTAAACCAGATAAGAGTCAAAGAGTTTCCCTTCCATAAGGCATATATCCCCTCACATTGCCGATAATTTTCTTCACATGCTCCAATCCCAGACTACCTAGCTTGTAGGACTGGAGAGAGAAAAAGTGGAACTCTAAAATTTATGACAGTCAAAATTTTTTGGGTCACTTTGAACGTTAATAAGTTTTTGGATTTTGAGTTTAGAGAAAACTATTGTTTGGGTTTTTTGTAGAGCACTCCGGGGGGCAAACAAAACTCTGACCAGAACTCTTGGAACTCTAAAATTTTCGAAATTCAAAGTTTTCTGGGTCACTTTGGACGTTAATAAGTTTTTAGATTTTGAGTTTAGAGAAAAATGTTATTAGGGTTTTTTGTAGAGCACTCCGGGGGGCAAACAGAACTCTGACCAGAACTCTTAGAACTCTAAAATTTTCGAAATTCAAATTTTTTTGGGTTACTTTGAACGTTAATAAGTTTTTGGATTTTGAGTTTAGAGAAAAATGTGATAAGTGTTTTTTGTAGAGCACTCCGGGGGGCAAACAGAACTCTGATCAGAACTCTTAGAACTCTAAATTTTTAAAAACTCAAAAAAATTTTGAAACTTTAAAGTTGTGTAGTTTTTTGGATTTTGACTTTAGAGAAAAACTTTATTAGAATTTCTTGTAGAACTATTTGGGGGGCCAACAGAACTCTGACCAGAACTCTTGGTACTCTAAAATTTTCGAAATTCAAATTTTTTTGGGTTACTTTGAACGTTAATAAGTTTTTGGATTTTGAGTTCAGAGAAAAATGTTATAAGTGTTTTTTGTAGAGCACTCCAAGGGGCAAACAAAACTCTGATCAAAACTCTTAGAACTCTAAATTTTTAAAAACTCAAAAAAATTTTGAAACTTTAAAGTTGTGTAGTTTTTTGGATTTTGACTTTAGAGAAAAACTTTATTAGCATTTCCTGTAGAACTATTTGGGGGGCCAACATAACTCTGATCAGATCTCTTGGAACTCTAAATTTTTAAAAACTCAAAAAAACTTTAAAACTTTAAAGTTGTGTAGTTTTTTGGATTTTGACTTTATAGAAAAACTTTATTAACATTTCCGTTAGAACTATTTGGGGGGCCAACAGAACTCTGATTAGAACTCTTGGAACTCTAAATTTTTAAAAACTCAAAAAAATTTTGAAACTTTAAAGTTGTGTAGTTTTTTGGATTTTGACTTTAGAGAAAAACTTTATTAGAATTTCTTGTAGAACTATTTTGGGGGCCAACAGAACTCTGACCAGAACTCTTGGAACTCTAAAATTTTCGAAATTCAAATTTTTTTGGGTTCCTTTGAACGTTAATAAGTTTTTGGATTTTGAGTTCAGAGAAAAATGTTATAAGTGTTTTTTGTAGAGCACTCCAAGGGGCAAACAAAACTCTGATCAAAACTCTTAGAACTCTAAATTTTTAAAAACTCAAAAAAATTTTGAAACTTTAAAGTTGTGTAGTTTTTTGGATTTTGACTTTAGAGAAAAACTTTATTAGCATTTCCTGTAGAACTATTTGGGGGGCCAACCGAACTCTGACCAGAACTCTTAGAACTCTAAATTTTAAAAAACTCAAAAAAATTTTGAAACTTTAAAGTTGTATAGTTTGTTGGATTTTGATTCTAAAGAAAAACTTTATTAGAAATTCTTGTTGAACTCTTGGGGGGGTAAACAGAACTCTGATTAGAACTCTTGGAACTCTAAATTTTTAAAAACTCAAATAAATTTTGCAACTTCAAAGTTGTTTATTGATTTGCTTTTGAGTTTGGATTGTGATGGTTTTTAAAATTTTTGGACTTTGAGTTAGTTGTCTTATGTTTAATGTGTAGGGAACTCTAGAACTCTTTGTTTTAGTTCATTTTTGATTAGAATAATGTAATTTAAAAAAAATGTGGGGGCCGACTATTTTTTTGAAAAAATTTTTTTTTTGCCTTAATGGGCAGAACTATTGATAAAAAGTACAGGGAACTCTAGAACTCTTTAAAAACTACTCAGAACTCTAAAAATATATCGATTTTTGCAAAAAAGGGGGGCCACGTGAAGTTGGCCCCCCATCATGTTAAATCGATTGTTTTGGTATTTAATCGCCAGAACTATTTCTAAAATGTATAAGGAACTCTAGAACTATTCGAAAGGAAGCCAGAACTCCGAAAAGAAATCCAATTGGTTGATAGTGGGGGGCCAACTTCACATGCATGTAGTTTTGATCTGAAAATTACTTGTTCCCTTACTCGTTTTACTAAATACGTTTTTTTTGTTACAAATTTAGTTCACCAGAGACAAGTGTATGATATACTGCACTATTGGCAGATCATTTCTGGATTCGAATGGTGAAGATTATGATACATTAGATTATGAAAGGGACTACGGACATATAGAATTCTTTATTCCAGATGGATTCCCATGTACAAGTGATGGTGTAAGGGAATATTTACTTATGTATAATATATTACTTTTTTCTTTATGATTAACCACTTTAAAATAAGTTAAAATTTCTTTAATACGATTACATTTTTATTATTAACATTGAATATCGAAGCTCAAAGAGAGTTTGCAAAGTTAAAAAATGTTAATTTTTATTTTTTTATTTTACAGAGTTGTGTAGGAAGAAAATGTGTGAAAAATCAAGTCAAACCATATGCACATGTAGAAGGATCAGAAAAAAAATATACGTCAGCCAATATTAACGAATCGCAAAATATAACTGTTGCTACCGATACAATGAAATCTCCTGATGATCTGTGTAAAGATGCTGGAAAATTGAGATTTTATGATGTTAGTATAAAAAACATATAATAATTTTAATTTATAATCATTTCTTGTTATGTACTAGTGCTCATCACTGTTTTAGTATTCTGAGGATGATTGTGTTATATACTGTGAAATACAAGATTCACTTCACAATTCATTAAACCAGGATACAGATTTGGACTCATCGGAAAATCAAAGTGTTACATCACATACAGAGATAATTGTTCCTAATGGATTCCCGTGTGAAAAAAATGGGGTAATAGCATAAATCAGTTTATAAACATTTGAGCGTCAAAGCATTTGTACTAGAGTACAAACTAGAGTAACTTTAGTGTCCTTGACACTAAAGTTATAAAATTCTGAATTCCCACAAATCATATATCTTACACTCTCAAAATCTTCAACAGTAAAATGTTGATGTTATAAATTTCGGTGGCGTACTCTCTGAATCTGAATTAGTGATTATCTACTTATGAATTAAAAAATTAATAAAAGCTTTCACTATTTAATATTTAATAATACTATTTAATTTCATTAGTAGAAAATTACGAATTCAGATTTAGAGAGTAGCAATATTAACTGACTCTTTTAAATTAATTTAATGCTAAGTAAAATTTGTTATGAACAACAGTTATGGAATTATTTTCAAATTCAACGTCCCTTAAACAAAATTTTGCTAAATGTTAATATTAAATTTTTCATACTTCTTTAAAACTAATTCCACATTACGGTTTTTGATTGACCAATATCATAGAAATTTCGAAATTGAAAGAAGTTTTAAGACGATAATTATATGATTTTCTTTTTTGACCTTACAGTATTGTTTCAATGGAAGCTGTAATCACAATCGAAACAAGACAGTATTAAATGCGTGAGTGAAACTAGTAAAGTAAAATTAAAGTTTGAAGTTTCGCAAACCGAGAGATAGACCCTACAAACCAATTGCCTTATAAAATTTAAATGTTCAATCAAACTATATAAGAGAAGAAGCGACATTATGATATTTAATAAAATAAAATACAATCGATTCTTCCTCAAGAATTAAAAGAATTATTAAAATTATTAAAATAAATAAGGATAATGATAGACGAGATTAAAATATCTGCCTGACATGCTCAATAAACAATATCATTTTAAGTTGTAAGAACTGCAAAAATGCATTAAAAAATTCTTTTGTCTGTCAGTTTGTCTGTCTGTCTGTTTGCACCAAAACTTTTTTCGGGCATCACGCTTGAACGACTCAACCGAATAAAGTGAAATTTGATGTGCAATTGTCTATTAGTCCAACTAAGAATCTCCAATTTATAGACTTCGAAAATACGAATTAGATAACCTGACATATCCCAGTGCCACATATGTACACGTTCAAATGCATACAGAAGCATTTTTTGATGTTTTACAAAAAATGGGTTTATTTCCGTATTATTGTAGTTCATTAATATTGAAATTCATTTTTGGGACCAAAATAAAAAATAGGCCTTATAAAACCTAAAATAAAAAAAATGTTGTTTTGTACACTTCTGGGCCTGAAAATCTTTTAAATTATAAGAAAAATTGTAACTAATAACATAGCTGTTCATGTTTGGCCCAGAAATACAAATTGGTCCTTGCGGGATCCAAAATAAAGAAATACTTCTGTACAACTGTAAGTGTAAAATTTTTTTTTTAAATCATAAAATATGTAAATAATAGTATCGCAAATCACTTTTGGAAGTGAAATAAAAATTGTGCCTCATAAGGCCAAAATTAAAAAAAAATATAGTTTTGTACACTTCTAATCAGAAAATCTTTTAAAATATAAGAAAGTTTGTAAATAATAATATAGATGTTCATTTTTGGGGCCAAAATAAAAATTGTGAATTATAGGGCCCAAAATAAAAAATTTATTTCTGCACAATTATAAGTACAAAATATTAGAAAATGTTAGAAAATAAGTAAAAGCTGTACTTCCAAAATCAACGACATAGGTAGGATTGTTTTTACAATTTTTACTGGATCAAGTAAAAATACATATTTTGTGTTGTATATGTGACCGCGTTTGAGAAAAAGATGCTCATGACCAAAAAAATCGTAGCTTTTTTTGACGTTTTTATGTATTTTAAGGTCTAAAAAATGTAATACGACCAGTTCCAGTCGACAGAATTTTTTTGGTCATAAGCATCTTTTTCTTAGACGCGGTCACATATATGTATGTGGAGTTAGATCATGAGACGTAGAGAAAGATATTTATTTTTAGTTAACATTGTTTTATTGAAATTGTTTTTAAGAAATGAATTCTCAGTTGAAAAGAAGACATTTTAGTTTAAGTGCACGAAGGAAAATGGATTATAACAGGTAAAATCTGGATTATACCTGATATAATATATTTTAACACTGACGGTGGGACAATCAACAAGATTAAAAAACAACTTATCCTAGTATTACAGTTTTAAAATTATACCTGATATTAGTTTAGATTATAAAATATGCGTCGTTATATATATTAATCAAGTAAGATTTAATAGCTCGCACAAAGTATTTTCACAATTGATACAAAAAGGTTAAAAATAATAGTCAGTTATAATAACTAAAATAAAAAATGTTTTGTAGTTAATTAAGTAATTTATATAAATTATTAATTTTGTATTAAGCATAATCATGTTTTCAATATCTTTTGTAATAAAACTCTTAAGAATATATTCTAAAGACGTTTAAAAAAATTAAAAATCAAAATAAATTATAATAAAGTATATAAACATAAACCTTTGAATTTGTCAACATATTATTAACCAAACCCCCACAATTCTAAAATATTATTGAGATTTTTCCATAATTTAGTCTAATATAAAAAAGAAAATAAACATATAATTAAAATATGAAAAGATAAATTATAATAATTCAAATAATTGTAAACAGCAATCAACTTGTCTGATGTAATAACACAACGAAATAAAACTTTAGTGTTACTCTGTCAATAATTTGGAATTATATTTCTATATTGAATTTAAATTATAATTTCTTATAATCCATTATTTATAATTAGTATTATTTAAAAACAATAAAAATTAAATCATATATTTTTTTTTTTGCGTAGGATGTGAAAACCTGCCACGAGGTACCCTGTAGCCCGTACTACAGGGTTATGCGGGGGTGGCGATGTTCTGCCGACCCGCTAAAAACACACCCTTATTTGGGGACCTTAAGACCACTCCCGGATAGCACTTTCCGCGCGTATCGCCATCAGGAGTGGTCTTATATCCCCTACTCTGCCGCTTAAACGGCTTTCTCCCCTAAACTACGGATCCTACTTTCTTTGACGACCATCGAGATTTTTGACCCTCATGATATGATGTATGAAGGTCTCGATGGTTCGCCAATCTTCAATAGAGCGAGTCATAATAATAATCCAAATCCATGTTTTTTGTATAATCCATTTTTCTCCGTGTGGTGAAAGGAATTATTGGAACTTGCATCAGGTGGTAGTTTCTAAATGCAATTTACAGGATATTTAGAAATATTAGATGAAATAAAAGCAATTGATAAGAATAAATCACATATTCAAATATTGTTTAGTGGGAATCGACTTTTGTGTCACTGGATTTGTACTTACTATGATGGAAATGAACTTTTTGTTTATGATAGTCTTAATGAAGGTTTTTTAAATAAAGATCAAATAGAATATTCATGCAGGTTATACCCATTTAAACCTAATGTAGTTTTTTTACGAGTACAACAACAACCAAATTTTGTTGATTGTGGTGTATACGCGATGGCGTTTGGGTTTTTTTTATATTTTAATATTAAAGCTGAAAATGTTGTATATCATCATATATTAATGAGAACTCATTTGTATATCATGTTTAAAAAAAATGTGTTATCGCCTTTTCCGATAATTTTTGTAACGGATTAAATCGTTACGCATTTTTATTGTCACTCTCTTCATCCATAAAACGTTATTTTTAGTTGTAATGTTTTAACTCTTATAAACCTTAATTTTAACGTAGATGGCGCGCACGTCGCGTCAGCAGACGACAGGACCTCGTGTTCTCGTCGCCGCGCCGGTTTCTAGCAGCGTGCCCGCCAGAAAAACTTACGAGCCTATATTATATACACGTGTAAATTATGCTGCGCCACAACTTTTATGCGTCTTTGTTTACTGTTTGTAATATCGATTTTTATATTAATGTGTTAATTATTCCACTAACTTGTTTAATAAAATTTTAATACAATTATTATTAGTGCTATTCTACCAATTTCCCGGCTGTATTGTATTATTGTGGACCAGAGAACCGCTCGCAGAGATTAACAACAAAACGGGTGAGCCCACTGTTTGTTACTCTGCTCGTTGACGAAACCTTGCTTCTACTCGTCATATTTTACAACTGGTTTTCTTCGTATTTTAATCTCCTTTTATAGTGGTTCCAGTAGTAGTTTTTCTCATGTCGTAGATGGATTTCTTATTTAATATTGTGAGTACTTATTTCCATGTCGCCACCCACGCGCTCTTTAATTATTAATTAAATAAAATCTCGTGCATAGTGCCACATTTATGGCGCCCAACGTCTTTTAAATTTTTTAATAATAATAACGCCATACACTTGTATGCCGCTTAACTTATTTTACAATTCTTCTGATTAAAAATTAACCTTCTCAAACGCTTTTCTCTCTGATCGTATTCCTTCAGAAAAACGCGTTTTTTTCTTAGTGTTTTCACGTGGAAAATATAGCTATTCTTAATTGAAAATTGCATTTACAATTTAGCAATTAAGCCTTTTTTCCTGACGCGTTGAAAACGCACACACACAAAATGAGATTTCCATCGATCGACAATTCAAATCACTGAATAATACTCTTAATTGCTCGCATTTCTTTCTCACCGATTTTGTTAAAATAAATGCTTTTTATAATTCAAATAAATCAGCTAACCGTGTAACAATCGAACACGGTAAAGGTACGACGATTGAGGCAGCCGACACTCTATCACGCCGCTACGAAGATTTTTCGGAAGGCACGCCCCCGTCAAAATTGCAAAACAATCCCACTCAATATCAGAAATATAGTCTTAATACTAATAATTATTTGTATTATTACAAAGCGAATCTTCTTAAAGAATGCATCGGTGATAATAATGCATGGAAAAAAGTTTTATGTGAAAACGAGATTATCCCAGTCATTACGATTTATCACGACACGCCCCAATCTGCACATCAGGGGATCAGTAAAACATAGCTGTCAATCCTTAATTGTTACTACTGGCCCGGAATGCGCGAGGACGTAAAAAGGTATACTCACGAGTGCGAGATTTTCCTCAAGTGTAAGCTAAAGAATTCTCCACCACAATGCCTAATGTACCCTCGTAAATTTATTGAACCCTGGGATACCGTTTCTTTAGACCTTGTGAGTCCATTACATCGGTCAAAAACAGGGAAATCATATATCCTAGTGTGTGAAAATACATACACGGCTACACGCGTTATATCCAATAGTTTCCTTTGTCCAAAGCCGACTGTTCTAAAATAGTAAAATCTTTAAGGACACTGACAAACACATGGGAAACCCCGAAGATGTTTATTACGGATAACGGAACGGAATTCGTGAACCGTAAGATTTTGAAATTCTTACTCAAAAACGGAAACGTGCAACGAACTACCCTCGTTTAACATCCGCAATCAAACCAAGTGGAACGTGTTAACCGCAACTTGAAAACCATAATAGCAAGCGAATTGATATATATATATATACGATGAATAAAAAATCACATCAATTTAAATTTATTCCAATTTCTTCTTATTATTAATTTTCTTGTTTTTATTATATTATGTATTTCTTTCATTTCACATAAATATACATAAATAAAACATTATTATAAGAAACAATAAGATTTGACGTACGCTTTAGCGCACGCTTTTTTTCTTAGTATTATTAATAAAAGATTACACTACAAAATTCTTAGTGCATGAAGACGTAAAGTTCTCAAAAATATTATTATTACAATCTATTTTGTATGGGAAACCATAATTATTACAAAATGTCGATAAAAACGAGATGAGACATGAGTGCAACGCATTATCAACCTACGAAACGAAAGGAGACGATAATAGACCAATTAATTTCGAGATGAGACGAGATAGTTAAAGTTATCGCTTCGTCTCGTATTGCGGCAACACTAATTTCGATCCGATTATTTAAAACATCGATTTGTGAGTCATCGCTTCTCACTATTTTGGATTAATTTTTTTTTATTTATATATTTATTTTTTTGAACTTTGTTCAAACTTCAGTGTTTGATCTCACAGAATTGGGCCTGGTTCAAATTCTAGACTCAAGACCAGTAGCCAATTCAAATATCACGGGAAAAGTGAAGTGGGGTGTTTATCTAGCGCGTGGTGGCAACATCTCCCGGGGGTCCAATTTCTCAGCTGTCAGCCACACATCTCTCGCCATGTGCTCAGTGTAAAAATCTAATCTGTTCCCCTGGCACCATTTTTGATCTCTTGTCTCACACTTTGGCGTTTTGGTATGTCTGAAGGTGTTTTTTTATCAATAACGTCACGCTCTTACGCATGTAGCGTGTAATATCTTTCTACATCAGTTTGTGTCCAAAACTCGACTAAACTGCTGTTTTTTATGCACTTGTGTATAAAAAAACGTTTACGCATAGCTTCTCCCTCCAATAAGGCTTTTCAAACATTCCTACCAACCTAATTATTCGTTTCTCACCATAGATATTTCTAGAATATCAGCTGTCGCGTATCGCGTGTATTTTGTACATATTTCACGTTCTTAAAAGTTTCTTCCTTCTGATGGAATAATTTAGACCCTGAAAAGGGTCTTTTGAAAGATTAATTTGTGTTCGCGGTGTCACTACAGCTTTTAGTTTAATGTAACTCGGTATCCCCTACCAGTAATTGACTTTGTTGACATTTTACCTAACCTAACCTCAAAATGTCAATTGCTTCAAAGTTATATAATAATTAGCTTTGTATCGGACCCGAAAGTTACTCCGTCGGCTTGTTTAGTGGTTTTTGTTTTGAAGTGTTTTAAGGTGATCCCAGAATGCGAGTCTTTTGGACGTCTTCTCATCGATAGTGACGTATTGATCTATTGTTAAACAGTGAAATAATATTTATTTCGATTCTCTTTTTGGACAGAAACTGTTGCAGAAAATAATGTGTGGTACACGTGCGCATAAATAACTATTCTCAAGGCATTTCTCAATGTTTAACTCAAAAGGTTGTCTCTAAATTGTATCAAGAATTGTTCTGAAGGTGCATTTGTGTATTTTGTGGTGCGAACTCACGAGAAATCACGATAGTAATTTCTCAATAAATCATCTGAACTCTCTTTGATCAAAACCAACACAAGGACTGTGTGCACGCGTGTATGTGTTTTTAACGTATTTATATCATTTTATCTACTAACCACGGATTCCCTCCAATAAAAGGATTTTTTCACAATTCAAGGTTTTTTATCATTTTATTTCTCTTTTATTCAGTGAGCCAAATTTCGACTTTTTCCTCTCTCCCGGTATTGCTCACAACATTTGATTCTTTGAGCTGGATAAAAGGTCGAAAATAGTGCGAGTTTATTAAGAATAAAATCAGTAAAAAGTTTCGTGGCACGTGAAATCTCCCCACCTAAGAAACAGACTCATAGAGAAGGAAAATTGCCAAATAGTGTCGACGGTATACACGCCTTGTGATACTTCTCAGTGCATGTCATCTTTTTCGGCGTCTTCTTCTTCGCCGTCTTTGCTTACCATCGATGGTGCTCGGCAGTGATTGCGACCTCTCTTTCTCGGACACTCTCTCTCTCGCCTCCAGCCAGGCGTGTAAGTGGTAGTGCACGGTTCTCACCATACAGACACTTCTCTTTCAGTATCTTACTCTCTCCGAGCCACTTCTGTCTCTCGACTCGACTCTGAAGGTGGGTACAGATAGCGATGGGTTTGTGACGCTTACCAGGTGGTAAAGTAATTTGTTACCGGTAATTACCTAATATTACCAATAATTAATCACTAAATTCTTGTTTTGGTCAACGTTTACTGGTAATTACAGGTAAAAGACTTGGGATTTCAGGATAATACAACAGGTAAAAGAATTGGTATTTCAGGATAATACCGAGCACAGCACATCACTAGGTACAGATTACGCGAGCCGAGCCTGTAATGTAATGCTCGGCGATCATTTGCGCTGTACAAACTGGACGAGCCGAGCTTGTAACGTAACGCTCAGCTAATGTTCGTCGAGCATTCGAGGAGAATATACAATGGAAATTGAGTTACTGTCCAAATCTCCACCAACGCTTTCTAGAATGGTACGTGTCACAGAGGCTGGTGTCAGGCTCGCGTGTCGCTTCCAGTCGATCCGCCGGGTTGTCGGTTTTCCTGCGAGCTCAAAGAAAGGGGTCCTATCTGCTTTGGGACCCCTGACACCCGTCAACTCAAATAATCATAAATTTTTTGCTATTGTACCTCCATGAGAGTTTATCATAAAACTTAAAACTTAAACCAAATTTTTGCTTTAATCTTAAACTCTTGCTACTTCATCATAATTTTATGGCACCTTCACTGACAAGAGCCATTGTAGAAACAATTTGGAAACAGTCTTCGTTTTGCTATTGTCCAGAATCTCGTCTGACGTTCGTCGCTTAATCGCAGCGAATATTCCCTGAGCATTCTTCTAGCATTACATTACAGTAGGTGCTGCTTTAGATAAAGTGTTCGGGAGGGGCGAAATATGGGATAGAAAAAGATAGCACCATAGTGCCATCTTTCTCTCTCTCTCATACAAATATAAGATTCTCGGGGGGGGGGGGGGCGGTCGCCCCAATCGCCCCCACGTAAAACCGCCACTGCATTACAGGCTCGGCTGGCGTAGTCTGTACCCACCTTGAGCGGCCTGTAGTTTTCTTTCTCGCTCGTTACGCTTTGTTCTCATTCCTCTCTCCCCGTGTAAAGTGACAGCTGAGAGATGTCTGACGCGGGCAATCAATCGGGAAGCAACGATAAACAGTTCAAGGATGGTCTCGAACTCAAGGAAGCAGCTGACAAGGACAATTCATTTAATTAGACAGATAATGTCCCAAAGGACCCCCCCCCCCTCTCAAGGATATTTTCTCAAACAAGGACCCCTTCACCCTCAAGGATCTTCAGCACCCCAAGCAGCTTCTCAGTCTACTGCTCACTCATCCAATGAAAATTGACTATTAGGTCTTTCTTACCACAAAGCCAAAATCACTCAAGGTCAATGGTTCTATTGGCTTCTTTTCGGGTGCTACTCATTTCACTCCAAGGAATCTTTTACACGGTACGCATGCTTATTGACTATGGATCTGAGCCCTCATTTATTTCTGAAAGTATGATGCACTAACTCAGTTATTAAAGGTTACGCTCTACTATATTAATCACAGGGATTGGTGCCATCCATTCAGGTAATACTCGAGGAGTAGTTTTTCTTACTCTTAAATCTATTCACTCCTCACATTCCATCTTTATCAATGCCCACGACCTCTCACGACTCCCTCACCTCCAAGGTATCCAATTGGTTGATCCTGACTACTCTTCTTCAAGTAAGGTTGATCTCATTATCAAAGCCGATCACTACGGACAGATCATTCAGCCAAATCTGATCGAAGAACCCCTCTCTTCACTAATAGATCAGCTCACTGTTTTTGGCTGGATAATTTTGAAATCAACCATGGATTCTTCAATCAATAGCTCATCTCATCATCTGGTTGTTGATCAAAACTGGACGGTTTTGCAAGATCTGCTCACTAGGTTTTGGGTACAAGAGGAAGTGTCATCTGAGGAAACGGATTCACTCTCTACTCAAGAGCAAGAATGCGAGAAGTATTTTCAATTCACTCACTTCAGGAACCAGAAAGGTCGATACATAGTTCGACTTCCTCTCATCTCTTTCCCGAGTCAACTGCTCATCGGTGACTTCAGGGGTTGTACTTTGCTTTTTTCAAGGAGTATAAGGCATGGGGCACATGGTGCCAGCTCCGTCTAAGGATAGTATATTTATGACCTACTACCTTCGCCATCACGGAGTTCTCAAGGAGCAGAGTACCACCACCAAACTCAGAGTTGTGTTCAACGGTGCCAGCTCAACATCATCAAGTACTTCTCTCGACGACTTGCTCCACACAGGAGAAAAACTTCAGAAGGACATCGCAGATGTATTACTTTCGGTTAGACGTCATCGGTTTATCTTTTCAACGGACATCAGAAAGATGTTCCGACAAATAAAAGTACACCCAAAGGATTAGGACCTACAGCGAATCCTTTGGCTGAATTCAACTCAAACCGAAAAGCCTTATCAACTCCCCACCGTTACTTACGGTACCAAATCAGCTCCTTTTTTGGCCATACACGTACTTTTGCAACTCATCAAGGACGAAGGGCACCGGTTCCCTTGGCCATTCCCCCACTTATCAAGGGAAGGTATATGGATGACATTTACGGAGGAGCGGAAGAGCTCTCAGATCTCAAGGTCATTGCAAAACAACTCATCCAGAATTTCTCGACTCATTATCAGGACAGGTAACTTAGACTCTACTAACTTAATTGAAAGTTCTCAAACGAAAGTTCTAGGGCTTATATAGGCACCAGACTTAGACGAGTTTAAGTTTAACTTCAAACCATCGCATCGTCCGGATAAAGGTATCACCAAACAACTAATGCTATCCGAGGTATCTCAACTCTTTGATCCTCAGGGATTTGTTTCTCGAGTCATTATACGAGCCAAGATGTTACTGCAGGAACTGTGGCTTGAGAAGGTGGGATGGGGCGACACCTTATTGGAGAAAATCTTCTCACGCTGGATCAAACTCATGGCAGAGCTAGCTCAAATCTTTCAACTCTCGATATCACGATGGCTCAATATCACTGCGTCAACTAAGGCGGAACTACATGGATTTTCTGACGCCTCTCAAAGACAGGTCTTTAAGGTAACTCTTATTTGTGTTAAAACAAAGGTAGCACCGCTCAAGCGACTAACCATTCCAAGGTTAGAACTCTCGGCTGCTCATCTCTTAGCCAAACTTATGGACTATGTTCAAATGACTCTGGAACTATCTCACGTTCCAATTACTCTGTGGACGGACTCTTCAGTGGCTCTAACATGGATCAACAGTCAGCCTTCGCGATGGAAGGAATATGTGCGGAACAGGGTTTTCTCTATCCATGACCTAGTCCCTCAAGGTCATTGGAAATTCATCAAGGGAAGGTCAATCCTGCTAACTGCGCATCAAAGGGCCTGACTACTCACCAAATCTCTCAGCATTAACTACGATAATAGGGTCCATCTTGGTTTAAGGAATTAACGAAAAAGTGGCCAACTTCAATCTCAATGACAGATTCTTTAGCTCAAGTGGAAGAAAGACCCGGAAGTGTATTCACTACATCTACATCTCATCAACTATGGTATCTTATTAAGAGGTACTCCTCTCTCACTAAATTATTGAGGATAACCTCAATTTGTTTTAGATTTTTAAACTTACTTAAGGGAGACTCAGGGCTTCTCTCACCAATCCTCTCAATCCTAAGGATTTAGAGCTTTCAAGGAATTTTTGGACTCAAGTTACTCAAGGAGCATATTTCCCAAGTAAACTCAAGGACCTCAAGAGAGGTATATCATTTTCCAACTCTCACCCATTTTCCAGACTTTTCTTTTCATTCAAGATTTTTTCTACCTAAGGATTCAACTCTCACTCGTCTCATTACTAAAGATGCGCATCAAAGGACTCTTTACGGTGGAACTTAGCTTACACTTTCTCACGTAAAAAAAGACTTCTGGGTCATTGGAGTTCGACGACCCGTAAGATCTCATTATCTCAAGTGTGTGCAGTGTGCTTGACAACCTGGAATTCTAGCTCAACAGCTGATGGGTCAGCTGCCTACTACAAAGGGTACTCCATCAAGACCTTTTCTCAACACCAAAGTTGATTACTCCGGACCTATCTCTCTCAAGACTTCGAAGGGGCATGGAGCCAATTAGCAAGAAAGGATGGCTCTATATTTTTGTCTACTTCTCGACCTCTGCATTCATTTGTAAGCAGTTACGGACTACTCATCGGAAGGATTTCTCTCAACCTATCGGCGATTTATCTCACGGAGAAGTATTTGTCACAAACTCCACAGTGACTGTGGAACGAATTTTTCCGGAGCGGACAAAGCCCTCCAGCAACTATTCAAGGCCGGAACTCATGAATCAAGGACATTGTCTTAACTTCTGGTTAATAACGGCACTTTCTGGACCTTCGAGCCCCCGCCTGCTCCACGCATGGGTTAAGTATCAGTTAAGTATCATCTCAAAAGGACGGTTGGTGAAACAATGCTGACCTACGAAGAATTTACGACTCTTCTAGCTCAAATTAAAGCAGTTCTCAATTCTTGGCCGTTAGAACCTCAGTCGGACCCTGACGACTTGGCAGCCTCACACAAGGGCATTTTCTCATCAATGAACCTCTTAACTCAATACCGGAACCTTCTCTAATGGATATGCCAAGCTCAAGGTTGTAAAGGTGGAAACTTATTCAACAAAGGGTCCAGTCTTTCTGGTTGAAATGGTCTACCAGTTACCTGCTACAACAACTCTCTATCTTAAAATGGCATCATCCGTCTAACCAAATCAAGGTTGTCTCTTTGGTTCTTCTTACTGATTAATAACGTTAATCTCGTTAATTCTTCTTTTCTCAATTTGTGATACTACTTTTATAATTTAAATTTACAAATTTATAAAAACATAGTTGTTGCTATTGTAAATATGTAAAAAGGAAAAAAGTAAATCCTATATGTATATTTAATAATGATAATAATAATAATAAAAGTTTTCAATTGATTCTTTTATTTATATTAATTTATATTTTCTTAACAAAACTAAGTTATATACACATGAAACGATTGAATTTGAGGTTTATTGAAATCAGACTAATTAAAATTTTAAATCTTTTAAAATTGTGATGAATTAATTTGAATAAAGATTAAAATTAGGAATTTACCTTAATTTTCAAAACAAAAGTTTAGACCTATAATAAAGTTAAAACACTTTGATGAATTGAAAATTTATATTTATTAACATTAACATGTTCTTTTAATTGACATTTAGATTTATTTTATTACTGAGATTGATTGATATTATTTCAATATATTTTAATTATTCTTAATTAACTAGAAAAATAGGAAAAAAGTACTCGCACACTTTTACTAATTTGATTAGCTAGTAAATGAATTAATTAATTTAGACTAACTATATAAACTAATTTTTTTTTGATACTCAAACAAAAATTAAATAAAGAATAATAATATATCAATGAAAAATAAAATAATTATTATTGTCGAACAGAAAGAAACTCAACAATCTAAGAAAGGATATTTATAAATTGTTTAAATAATTGTGTATTTTTCATAAAAGGATAGGAATTGATGAAAATCAAAAATGTAAAAATACAAGAAAAAGTATAGCATAACAGCAGTTTATTATTTACGACTGGTTATTATCTTTAACAAGTGATAAAAATAAAATACGTCTATTTTTATTTAAATAAGCGTCAAATTTTGTATTGATAAAATGTTGGTTATATTCCATCACATTAGGTTAACATAGGATATTTGATTTTGAATATTAATTATTGACTAAGAATATACGGAACAAAATTTCTCAAATCTACAGTCTACAATTAAAATTTCTGGGATTAACTTCATACATACTTTAGTAAATTGTTGTTTCTTTTTATACTACTTTTTATATACTTTTTTATATACTTACTTTTTATATTTTCAAAAAAATTTCAAACAAAATGTTTATAATGTTATTAAAAACAAAGAATATTAAATTGTAATAAAAACTGTAGATTGTTGATATCTTCAAACTACTAAAAAATTCCACTGTGGACGTGGCCCACTAAGTTTGTTCTTAATTTTTTCCGAAATTAATTGTTAGCCCGCTTTAAAATTTACAAGTTTTATTGAAAAAAATCTTAGCTTTTTAATGAAAATAAAATAAGAACATAAAATTTCTTCCAAATGGGTCAAAGAAAAAAAATTTTTAATTTTGAGTTTACAGTTTTGTTATAGTTCTGCGATTTTGAAAATGACAATATCAACTAAAACATCAAAATTTCGACCCTTACTACCTTCTACAAATTTTTAAAAATTAACTGATATTTTAAGGATTTAATAGCTGCATATGGGCCAACTATTTATTAAAGTATAAAGACAATCCCAGACCTTTTAATTTTAGGCTGAGACGTTTGAATAATGTTGCCTTCATATATGTGTATAAATTTTAATGCTTTATTGTGATACTTTTAAGTAACAAATTTTTACAAAATTAACTGTTACACAGTAAAATATAGGAACTTAAGGGTTACTTACACATGGTTTTAGGGTTATTGTGACACTTTTTTGGTCTACTTTTGCGGAATAAATCTTATAAATATAGATAAAATCATGCTTATTTTTCGGATACTACATTGCGCGTTTGTTTTAAATTTTCTACAAGCTTATGAGGTAACACTTTTTTTTAAATATAACAACATACAATTATGAACATTATTTATAAATATAAGTACTAAATAATAAATTTGTAATTATATATTATAATTAACATTGATAATTTTAAACTTTAAATATCTTTTTATTGTTTTCGGAATACTTAACTCACAATGATTTTCAGACCTCTCAAATACCTACTGATGGATTTCTTGCGGATGCTAAAACAAAAATTTGGATAGCCAAAAAAATTGATTCTAAAACAAATGAATTTCAATTTACTTTGCAGAGAAATGTAAGGAAAATAAGTAATATTTTGTTAACTACAAATCGATATAGCCAATTAGAGAAAAATCGATTACTATTAGACAGTAAAATATTTTCTTAATTTTTACAAGAAAATGACTAATTATTAGTAAAAAAAAATTATTTATTTCTTTTATTAGTTGATATTTCACTTTCAAATTAGTAGTTTTTTTACTAAAAATTAGTAAAATATTTTACTATTTAGTAGTAACAAATTTTTATCATATTTTAATCATTAATTTAAATTTAGAAAGCGCAAACAGAAATTGTACAGAAAATTTATCCGAAAGTCTGCAAAAATTCTCGGGGATTATAGAATTAATGCATTTATAAAGAAAATCAAACGGTTAATAATAGCAAAAAAATTTGATGTATTTTTTCTAGGTAATGAGAGAAGTAAATATGAGTTTTTATCAAGAAAAGAAACATCACCTTTAACTTCTCATTATTTAAATGAAGAAGGAGAAACAGAATATGTAAGTAACGTTTAAGAATTTTCAAAATGACTTTTTTTAAGAATATTTTTTTATTTTATCAAACAGAGTGTTTCTCAAAACACTATTAAAAAGTTTTTGAAAATTACAGAACGGAACAGTAGATTTTGACAATGTACTGCGCTCATTACAAAACAAATTGCACAAGCGCCCCGATTTTTCAACAGATTCAGAAGAAAGTTATACTTTTAAATCATACTCTTTAGGAATGGAAGAATCAGAGTTGGGAATCTCTGACACAGTTTATCCAGAAATTTTAATCTTCTTCGATAAAACACTCTTTGTGTAAGTTTAAAATGCAGCTTACACTTTTTTCTAAGTAGTATTTTTAACTTTTCAGGGGGTAATATTTATGCTACCTTCTATATAATACTTTTTTATTGTAAATTACACTATTGTCGGAAATTGTTGGTTTGATCGATAAAAATGGTTTCAAAAAGACAGGTCAATTCCAATCATGATATTTTGGTCAAAAAGTTAGATAGGGACTTGGGATTAGGATATTTGAAAATCTAATAAAATTCTGCGTCAGATGGTCTACTGATACATTTTTTTGACTTATCAAAGTGAATATATTAATTGCTGAGTTTGGATAAAAATTACCAAATTTTTCTAATATCGTTCCATAAGCTTGGCTCGTTGCGTAATTTATAAAAAGTGAACAAACAATTGGCCAAAACTCCGTCAAAAGAAAAACGATCTGCAAGTGGTCTTTCGATTTCTTTAAAACTGTGGGAAATAATAGTCTTAGGTATGATTGTCAAAACCCAAAAATGATTTTCGAAAATTTACAAAATGGCGCCCGCTACGTCATGTTGAATATCAGAGCAGTGTTTTTTTCAAAACTCATTATTTCCTAATCCACAAAATGAATTTTAATGAAAATTTCAGGCAAAATAGATAAATTAACGTAGTTTAAAAAAATATTACAATAAAAAAAAAAATACAAAATTTTGACCCAAAAAAAGTTTTTTAAATTTTTTGAACTACTTTTTAGTTAATTTGGCCAGTTTTTTGGATTTTCTAATGTACATATTCTGATTCCTTATAATTTCACCTTTAGTTTAAAAAAAAAAAAATTTTGGAGACTTGAATAGTTTTTGAGATATTGACATTTTAGTGGGAGCGCACACCGCGTTTTCATCTCCACACGTCAAGCGCACAGTGGGACCAAATTGGAATTTACTGTTCAAAACCGTCTAGAGCCTTCATTTTTAAACCGATTTTACTTTTTTTTGCCTTAAGTGAAAGATTATAAAATTTAGAAGAGATTTGTAAAGCCTGATTTTAAATTTTTTTTTGTTTATATTAATTTTTTAATTGTAAAGTTTTACAAAAGTAGCAATTTTTCAGAAAATGTTATCTCCAGTTGCTATAATTGAATGATACGTGCTATAGCTATTTAAAAATACACCTAGAGTACCCCCTAAACTGTAAAAAAATTACACAAGTGAACATTTGAATTTTATAAATTAATTATGTTAACAAATAATTAAGGTTACAACAAATTGTTAATAAGGACAAAGGCTTCGTTAGATTTTGATGGGATTTTTTACTCGGGGGTTTTTGGGGTCGCTTATTACAAATCCGTTATCAGTTGTTCAAAATTCAAAATGACGGATCCAATATGGCAGACGACTTTTTTTAAAATTCATTAAATTTTTTTTGAAATTTGTTTTCAGGGGTTCTTGTAGTCGCCGATTATAAATTCGTTGTCATCTGCCATATTGGATCCGCAATTTTCAATTTTTGAAAAACTGATAACGGATTAGTAATCAGCGACCTCAAAAACCCCCGACTAACAAATTTCAAGCAAATTTGATTTAAAACCAAATCGTCTGCCATATTGGAACCGCCATTTTAAATTTTGAAAAACTAATGACGGATTCGTAATCAGAGACCCCAAAAACCCCCGAATAACAAATTTCAAGCAAATTTGATGAATTTTAAATAAAGTCGTCTGCCATATTGGATCCGCCATTTTGAATTTTGAAAAACTAATGACGGATTCGTAATCAGCGACCCCAAAAACCCCCGAATAACAAATTTCAAGCAAATTTGATGAATTTTAAATAAAGTCGTCTGCCATATTGGATCCGCCATTTTGAATTTTGAACAACTGATAACGGATTTGTAATAAGCGACCCCAAAAACCCCCGAGTAAAAAATTCCATCAAAATCTAACGAAGCCTTTGTCCTTATTAACAATTTGTTGTAACCTTAATTATTTGTTAACATAATTAGTTTATAAAATTCAAATGTTCACTTGTGTAATTTTTTTACAGTTTTAGGGGGTACTCTAGGTGCATTTTTAAATAGCTATAGCACGTATCATTCAATTATAGCAACTGGAGATAACATTTTTTTTTTTAAATTGCTACTTTTGTTAAACTTTACAATTAAAAAATTAATATAAACAAAAAAAATTAAAATCAGGCTTTACAAATCTCTTTTAAATTTTATAATCTTTCACTTAAGACAAAAAAAAGTAAAATCGGTTTAAAAATGAAGGCTCTAGACAGTTTTGAACAGTAAATTCTAATTTGGTCCCACTGTGCGCTTGACGCGTGGAGATGAAAACGCGGTGTGCGCTCCCACTAAAATGTCAATATCTCAAAAACTATTCAAGTCTCCAAAAAATTTTTTTTTTTTAAATAAATGTGAAATTATAAGGAATCAGAGTATGTACATAAGAAAATCCAAAAAAGTGGCCAAATTAACTAAAAAGTAGATCAAAAAATTTAAAAAACTTTTTTTGGGTCAAAATTTTGTATTTTTTTTTTTATTGTAATATTTTTTCAAACTACGATAATTAATCTATTTTGTCTGAAATTTTTATTAAAATTCATTTTGTGGATTAGGAAATAATGAGTTTTGAAAAAAACACTGCTCTGATATTCAACATGGCGTAGCGGGCGCCATTTTGTAAATTTTCGAAAATCCTTTTTGGGTTTTGACAATCATACCTAAGACTATTATTTCCCACAGTTTTAAAGAAATCGAAAGACCACTTGCAGATCGTTTTTCTTTTGACGGAGTCTTGCCCAATTTTAAATTCATTTTGTTTTGTTTGCTGAATTATAAGCTATAATTTGAGCTAAGAAAGTTGAAAAATAGTAAGTGGTTTTCGAAATATGACTTAAAACGTTGGACCATATTTTCTTCCAAAATCAGCTAAACCATGGTTTCTAATTGAAAACGACGGTTATTCTGGAAAATCTTCTCTGACGTTTTGAGTCATATATCGAGAACCAATTAATATTTTTAAAGTTTTCTTAGCTCAAATTAAAGCTTATAATTCAGCAAACAAAACAAGGAGAGTTTAACATTTTTTGTACACTTTTGGTATATCTGGCAACGTGCTAAGCTTAAGGAACGATATTAGAAAAATTTGGTAATTTTTATCCAAATTCATCAATAAATATATTAACTTTATTGAGTCACAAAAAAAAATGTAACAGTAAACCATCTGACGCAGAATTTTATAAGATTTTCCAATATCTTAATCTCAAGTCTATCTAACTTTTTGACCAAAATATCCTGATTTTGGAATCACTTTTATCGATCGGACCAACAATTTCCGACGGTAGTGTATAAATTTGTTGAAAATAGGTTTACTCTACAAAACCATTGCAAATATTATTGAAAATTATTTCGAATTTTTTTTTCCATATTAGAAAATTCGATTACGATGCTGTGAAAGCTGTAGCATACGTCCTAGCATTTTGGAATACAGTTGACTTACGCTACAGAGACCTGGAACATCCTAATGTTCGTATAAACATAGCAGGAATTGTTTTATGCCAGGTATTTATCTATTAATTTTCCTATTGATAATTACAACTGTTGCCATAATTGTGGAATTAACTATATATTTAAATTTCTGACAGGATCAAATAGTCCCAGAAAATCCTTTTAAAATTACGAAGAAGATTTTACATGAATTTGGTACATTTCTGTATTGTGAAAGAGAATTTAAGTTTATAGAAGACTACGATGTTGCCGTTTTAATGGGCGAAGGCAAAGGTTTTTATAACGGCTCAACAGGTAAAATTTAAAAGTTTCATTAATATTTTTGTGCAATAAAATTAATTTCTTTGTGAACAGGTGTTTTAACAATTTTTAAGGTGTATCTTTTCTTGGTGAGGCTTGTTCAAGAAGTCACATTAAGAAAAAAGTTCGCTCTTCAGCAGTTATTTTGGATAATGCATTATTTTTTGGAATAAAGTCAGCTTCTCATGAATTGGGTCACATGTAAGTAAACAAATACTAAGAAATTAAATATGTTGATCAAATATGTTCTTAGTCATAACTTATCTAATCTAAATAGGTTCCCATAGTGAATTTAAAAGCATTAGCAAGTTATAGGTAACAATTCGCGTTTTTGATACTCTGTTAAGGTTTCAAGTCGAAACGAAATTTCATGTACATAAATGGATTAAAGTAAGTGAACTGGTCTATTTTCTGGAAAAGTAATCGGAAATTTTTGAAATTAAGCTAAATTAAACCTTGAACTATTAGCTTTAAAATTATCTAAAGAAAATTAAAATATTTTGACTGGTTCAAAAGTTATAAGTAAATCTATGATACGAAAAAACGCAACGATTCTAGTGCTCGCTCCACTTTTAACTGCTTAATACATGGCAAATAGGCCGAGAGGGGAGGAAACAAAAGAATTGTTGCCTTTTTTCTTTATACAAATTTACTTATATTATTTGAACCAGTCAAAATATTTTAATTTTCTTTGGCTTATTTTAAAGCTAATAGTTCAAAGTTTAATTTAGATTAATTTAAAAAATTCCCAATAACGTTTCTCGAAAATGCAGTCCACCAAACATGAACAATGAAAATCCACAGAAAACGAAAAATTCAACTTTTTTTCTCACATTGAATATCCGTTTCTATTAGTCAAAAAAAACTTTAAAATAGGACCATTTAACGGCAAATTTTATAAGCTTTCCAATGGTCTACGAAAAATTTTAATTCGCTAATCTTGACTTTCCGATTGTGGAATTCCAAGATTGGTGTAAGTTTCCTCACCACCAGGATAATGAATGGTGTTGTCACCAATGAGTTATTTATCCTGAGAGTCGCTCGACATTTCAGCTGATTCTCGTCTCCTTTTAATCGAATGTACAATAGCACATTTATCCAATCCAAAATCCATTCCTATAGCTCTTGAGTACACGGTTGCTGCAAACAGCAGAATGTTTAGTGTTTTCTTACTGTATGCATAAAGCTTAAGATCGTCCATATAAAACAGATGGTTGATCTTATGGGCTCCATTTCTGTATTGAGTGTGTTTTTCCCGGAGTACAACAAACAGTGGCAACAGGGAGATGCAAAAAAGTAAAGGACTGAGGAAGTCTTCTTGGAAGACGCCTCTGTTTAAATAAGATGATGCTAATCATCACCTGCTGCTTGTTGGATGTTATAACAAACCTTATCCTCCCCATGAGTCTTGGATAAACACTTACCAACTAATAGGTTCTCCCTAAAACCTGTCAGGCCTTTCTTACAACTCTCACAACGGAGATGAGATTGCAAGTTAAAAACCAGTGCCTACTCTAGAAGGTTAAAATAACTGTTCATTCCCCAAAAATTTAACTCTTATTTATTTCCAAAATAAATAAAACTTTTAAAAAATATTTTAAGGGGGAATGTATTCATGTATCTATCAATTAGCTTAGATAACTTGAAAATCAAAAACAAAAATTTGTCAAGTTAACTATTTTACTTATTTTGGCCAAAATTGATCTGGCTATCTGGTGTATAAATTTCATTTTATTTTGAGTGTATACATTTACTTTGATGATACTAAATTCTATTTTTCCGATATTTCCCACGATACTCTTATTAAGACAATTGCAGAAATAAAAACTAATGCTTTGAGCCTAGATGGTATTTATTATCTAAACCTTCGGGAAAAATTTGTAAATAAATTACTGAATACCATTAGTATAAATCGTTTATGGGATCCTCTTTAGTCTAGATTTCGTTCTAAACATAGTACCTGTACAGCCTCCTTAAAATTCATCAAAGATATCAAAACCCGTATGGACAGGAAAGAAATTACAATTGCTGTCATTTTAATTTTTCCAAAGCTTTTGATCTGGTTCGCCATAATTTGCTATTATATACAACTATTTAACGTATCCAATACTGTTTGTTCCTAGGTCTAGTGTTTTCATAGCCTCAGGACTCAAAGGGTAATTAATCGTAAAGGAGAGTCGTCAGAGTGGGGAAGAGTCAAGTGTGGTGTTCCTCAGTGCTCATCGCTTGCGCCCTTTCTATTTAACCTGTATCTTGCTGATCTTGGAATTGGGCTTCAGTTTTGTAATTACCATAAATTTGCAGATGACTTTAAAGTCTATGCAAGACTGCAAGAAACTATGAACACTCTTTCGACTCTCCCCCCAATTCAAATAGAAGGAATCCCTATTTGCTATCATGAGTCAGTCAAAGATTTGGTTTACTGTCTCGGAAAGAGCATGTATTCGATATTTCGCGTAAAACTTTTACAGTCCTTCGTCAGTTAAATAAGAAAAAGAATTTATTTATTTATTCAAAATACATTTCTGCAGTCCAATGTAGGACCATAAACAAGTAACGAAATAATACATCCTAGGTAACTAGGATTGTAATTATTGTATACTGTATAAAAATATAGTATACAAGTACCTCTACGCTTAATGATATACTTATCTAAGCAATCAATGAATACGCTTTTAGACGCAACAAATAAATCCAAATTAGGTTTTAGGATTAGGTAAATTTGATTTATGTGAAAACATGCAAAAAAGACTGGCGTATTATAAATTAAAGGCAGATCTTGTTTGTCGATATAAAATGGTTTTTCATGTCGCGATCCAAAACGTGGTATTTTAAAATTAATAATTTCTAAAAGTTGAGGACAATCAATGTAAAAGTGAATTATTTTAAACAAGAACATAGCAGCAGCTACGAGTCGACGTTCTTTCAAAGTGAATACTTTAAATCGTTGACATAATTGTAGGTAGTTACAACCTCTAGGAGGATAAGCTCCCTCAACCTTGAATGTGAGAAATTTCAAAAATCGTTTTTCAATGTGGTCAATTTCTTCAGTTTTTTTTTAATACGAAAACCAAATATAATAGAAGCCTATTCAGCGGGCACTCTAACCAGAGCATTAAATAATAAAATAATCGAATTAATATTTTTGAAGTTCACAGAGGACCTGAATAGAAAGCCAAGAATTTTGTAAACAAGCACGATTAGTGCAAAAATATGGTAATTAAAGCTGAGGTCATAAGAAAAAGAAACACCAAGGTCGCGCGTGGATGAAACTCTAGTAATGCTTAAATCACTTAAGCGGTAAGGATAGTGCAGAGGATATTTGAGTTTATGGAAAGTAAGAACTTGGCATTTCTGTAACTTAAGTAAAACTTTGTTTTTTAATGCATCATTGTGAAATTAAGTTAACGTCACTTTGTAATAAAATCGCATCTTTAGTAGACAAAATGCGCCAATAAATTTTAATGTCATCGACAAACATTACGATGAATGACTTAATATTATACTTAATGTCAATGATGTAGATAGTAAAACAACTTGATGCTTTCTTCCACGTAGGTAATCCAAGAGTAAAAGCCTAATGTTTGAAGGGAGATGTAACATAACTAACTTCGCAGCAAGGATATCGTGATCGATTGAGACAAAAGCTTTAGCGAAGTCAAGATGTATCACATCAACCTGATACTCCAACTGCAAGGACTCTCTAAAAACATGCGTAAATAAAACCAGATTTGTCAGTTTCCATCTCTTTGAAAAACATCCTTGCTGATTTATGCTAAGAACGGTTTTAATTGCATTATTCAAAAAAGGAATATAACACAAGCTTCAAAGACTTACGCAAAATTGGGAATAAAAGCAATAGGACGGTAGTTCTTGCAGTCGGACTTATCACCAGACTCAAAAACAGGTACTACCTTAGCAGTATTCCATTAAGTCGGAAACCTAGCGGAACAAAAGGCACGATTGAAAATAAAAAATAAGGGTTGTTCAAAAACAGCTGCACAGTCCTTAACTGAAAAACTCGGAATTCCATCCAGGTCTGTCGTAAACTTTGGTTTCAAGGATTCAAAAGCTTTAAGTATTTGGTCATGCGAGAAAAACATTAAGTTCATTCAAGGTCAGGAGAGGTCATGTACTCATTCGGCTTAGGAGTAAAATTTACACCACTACAATTTATTGATGCAAACATTTCGGCAAAAGCATTAACTACTTGTTGCGGTGAATCAAGCTGCTGATTATTATTATCAAACATAATATCAGGAAGATTCGGTTGGTTTTTTGGATTCCTTACTTACATCAACTAGGCTTCTCTTAGTTAAGTCTCTTATACTGCCTTTCTATGATTACTGCTGTGTGGTTTATGATGATATTTCGAATGATCTGAATAGCAAACTTGAGAGGTCTTTTAATGTCAGTATTCGGTTTATTATTTATAACTTGCCTAAATTTGAGCATATTTCTCAATTTCGAACTAAATCCGGGCTTCTAAATGTAGCAACAAAAAGACAATTTTTCATAGGAAATTAAATTTTTTCTATCTTCAAGCATAAGATTTCTCAATATCTAAATGAACTCTTTATAGATAAGGATATTAACCAATCAAATGGCAGGCGGCTCAGAGAAAGGAGTTCGTTGCTCAAAATTCCTGCGCATCGCACATGCATACTCCAAAAATCGTTTTCTGTTAGAGAAGCTCGGTTGAAATAAATTTTCTGACCGTATTAGAAATGTTACAACGCAGTCACAATTTAAATTTCTGTATTTTACTTTTTATTCCATCTAAACTCGTCTTGTTTTGAAAAAACGTTTTAGTTCTATTCTTATTTCATTTTTCTTAATTCCATTTTTATTTTAGACTTGGAACTTCTCATGATGGCGACGAAATTGACCCATTTATTGGTGGACCGGGAGCAGAATCATGTTTATTGGATGATGGTTATCTTATGGGGTATGAACAATTTGACGAAAAACAATTTTACTTTTCCCCGTGTTCAAAAAAGAGCTTATCTTTCTTTTTCAGGTAAATAGTGTAAAATAAGTAAATACTGGCAATTATTTTTTTTATTTTCAAAATATTAACAGCTTACATTCTGTTTTAGTCGAGAGAATTCTGAATGCCTACGTAATAATCCAGCTATTGACAGAGAAAAGAATCAGATGCCAAGAATTTTTCCTGGTCAATATATGTCCTTAGATCAACAATGCCAAAACGAAGGATATACAGGAGCAGCAGCAGTAAGTTTTCATAATAATTAATATTTTAGAAAACCTTTTATTATTATATAAAGAGAAACTGTTTTTAATTTAACATTCTTGTTACATCAGCATTATTTTTAAAAATTTTTTTTAACTTTCATATGTATTTTCTGTCAAGGTTTTACAACGATATTTAAAACAGCTCCACTGTGTATGGAGCATACTTTTTATATTACACCCTGTACTGTGGCAGTCCTGATATTGTTATTATTTTTGTAACACAATATTTTGTAATGTAATGTGTTTTTAACTACTTAGTTTATATTCGTATTTATTACAGAATGACGCAAGTGTTTGCTTGGGAATAGTATGTTATTTGGGAAAGAGAAATAGGGTTTATTTGACCGAAGAACCTGCACTTGAAGGTACCCTTTGTGGCACCAATAGTGTAAGACACTGAAAATACGTTTCATTAATTTTATTTTTTATAACACGTACCGTACACCAACCTATGAATAAAAATTTAAAAAAATATTCTTTTTATACTGTAGTACTGCTTTCATGGAGATTGTATAAATATAAAAGAAATGAATACTACGAACGCTCTAGAGACAAAAACAAAACCACCACAAACGCCTTTGTCTGTTCTTGAAAAATCATCAGACCAACAATGCACAGAATTAAATGCTTATTCTACTCATGTTAGTATTTATCGAAATAAAATGTTAGATTTATATTTTTTCTCTACAAATAAACTTAGTATTTATTTAATTTATCTTTTTTCATTTAATATTTTAGTCTGCAATCGTTGACTGTGTAGTTTACTGCATAAATTATGAGCTTCGCGGAGAAAGATTCTCTTATTCGTACGATCTAGATTACGCTCAGGATGGTACTTTTTGTGGTATTAACGGAGTGAGTATTTTTTAAGTGCTGAAAACCGTGTTTACTTATAGTTCATAAAACAATTTCTTAAACCGCTCAAACTCTTTTTATAGAGTCAAATTTTCTGAACTGGGCCACCTAAAACTGACTTTTCAAATTTGCTTTACTTCTATACATAATTTATTATAGCCAGGTGGTACAAAAAGATTCCTGGAAAGCTTTTTTAAAAATTTTAATTTTTCAATTAGTTATAAACAATTAAAGTTTAAAGCACCTTTTTACGAAATTGTCAATTGCTCAGCTGTTTTTTGATAAAATTGAATAATATTTGGTAGAGACATAAAAAAATAGTGCCTCTATTAATCACGATCAGAATTTTAAAAATTCGTAATTATTTATGCAAAATAAATTGTTAATTAATTCAACAATTGAAATTTTTTACAACTTCTGGGGCAGGTATGAAAAAAATTCAAAAACAGCAGAAATCTGTGTTTTCTGTACTTTAATTTAAAAAAAAAAAATTTTAGTACCTTTGAAAATTGAGCAAATGGCGTAACTTTAAAGAGCGGCGTCCAAGCATCCGAACTGCCGCGTACAGAAGTAAAGCAAATTTGAAAAGTCAGTTTTAGGTGGCCCAGTTCAGAAAATTTGACTCTATATTAAAAGAATTAACATTCCGTCTAAAGTTATACAATGAATCCATTGAATTAAAATTCTGCTTTTCTTACGATAATTCTTTTTTGTCAACTTGAATTTTTCAGATTTGTCGAAGAGGGAAATGTTTAGATCATGAAATTGAAACTACTTCCGATAGCAAAACTCCATCATCTATGATAGTTAATGAAACAAAACTATCTTTAAAAGAAATTGACAAATTAGCTGATAAACAGTGTAAAAATAGCAATAGTGTTTCTAAGGTTAGTAATCAAAAATGTATTTTTAACGTTTAAATCATAATTGACAACTGAAATGAGGATATATAGCTTCTGCCAATTATTTTATTTTTAAGGTCATTACAGTAGATTGTGTAATATTCTGCACGGATAACGAAGGAAGTAAGTCTACCCTTACTGTGACAATAGCCACTGACGGTTTTCCTTGCAGAGATATTGGAGTAAGAATTTGTTTGACTTAAAATATATTAATTTTAAATAAGTAAATAATATTTTATATATATTCTTTGACATTGAATTGGTTTCTCTATTTAAATAAAAGGGATTGCTTACAGTAAGACACATTTTAAATTAGAATTCTTCTTTTACAATGATGTAAATTAATAATGATATAAATTAATAATTAATAATGTCTGAACGTTAATCCTTATTTGTATTTAATTTAAAAGAACAACCATTTTACTTAGAGAGTTGAATACGATTTTTCAAATACCTAATTTTTATTATTACAACGTTTCAGATTTGCCATAATGGACAATGTGTAAATAATAATAATGCTAATATGAAAATCACATCTGACCAAGAAATTAAAAGCTCAACTACAGTTAGTGAAACACCTGGGACTACCCCTACAATCAGTGTACCTCTTAATAGTACTAGTTCGATTATTACGACGTCAAGTATTGATACAGAAAGTACCATAACCCCTAGTAGTGCTACAAAAAGCGGAGCTCAAAGTCGGAGATAGTTGTAAGAAATCTATAAGTTATTCTGGTTTATTTAACTATAAGTTAATTATTCTGTTTAATGATTCTTAAAAATTTAAAGTAAAATTTTGTACAAGAAAGATTAAATTGAATTCAACCTGAAGAGATAGCTATTTAAGAATGCATTTCTTGTCAAATCGTTATAAGCGATTTACAGAAAGCTCCATTCAGCATACATAAACCCGATTTTATAAAAACAATTGAAAGTATGTATGTTGCCAACACTTAAAACTGACAGTAATAACAAAAACAATCTTTTAAAAATCAGTGTCAAGAAAAATATATGTGACGCCGCGCGAGAAAAAGGACCTATCGCAAAAAATATCAATTTTCATTTTTTTATGCCAAAAGGTAGCTTTTTAGTCGCTCTTTCATTTAAAAGAATCAAAAATTGTTTCCATTAGTTACTTTTTGAGTTATTAAGCATGAATCGTAAGAATTTACATTGGTCGCCATGCATTGACGCAACTTCCAACGCAAAAAAACCTATCCCGAAAAAAATCAATTTTCATTTTTTTATGCCAAAAGGTAACTTTTTAGTCGCTCTTTCATTTTTAAAAATGTTTGTGTGAATTGGAGGCGTCAATGTGAATCAAGGTTAGTATTATTTGTAATTTAAATTACTTAAACTAATACAAAATAATGGTTTTTATATCGAAAAGCAAAAATTTTACGTTTAAAACTACAAGAGAAAGCACTATTATGATTACAGTTTATTAACACAATCTATTTTGTATAATATTTTTTTCTTAATCTGAATTAATGAAAGATCGGTTACAAATTCAATTTAGTGAAAATTTGATAGGTTTAACAAAGTTAATGTATTGAATTATCAAATGAAGATTATTACCTTTTTGTGTCAAATTTTTGAATATTAACCTAATATTTTAATTAATATGTATAGAATCTATATTGAAATTATAAAGGTCAGAGTGTTTAAATAATCTACATCAACATTATGATAAATAAAAAATTTAACAATTTTTACTACATAACGATAACTGTGCCATTGACTCATTTAATTTCAATTATTAGCAAAAATCAAAAATCAACTTTTAAATATAGAAACTTTATTACGGAAACTGTTAGAGTAAAAAAATATTTTAATAATTAGTTAATTGTATATTTTAACTTTTATCGAAAATCAGTTTACCATTATTGAGTCAATTTATTTCAGAATGTATTCTAAGGTTATACAAATCAATTAAATAAAATACAACTCTATTAGTTTCCAGTAAATAAAAAACTTGATTTAAAACTTTTATTATTTACTAACTATAATTTTATCAATTTAACTACAAATGTTTTTTTAACAAATTATGAGACACATTTCAGTGTGGAGAATTTTTTATTTAACGCAATAAAATATTTACAACACAAAAATAACTCAGGAACAACTTTGGTTATAATTTAAATTTAGAAGTGATCATTTTTGATCCTTTTCGAGGCACTATTATTAAGTGGCTGCCAGTAAAGAAAATCTTTATGCTTACAAGATTTTTTAAAAATAAAAAATATAATTGTCCAATCCTATTTCGTTTAATAATATCTTAAAATTATTATATATTTTTGAACACGATTTCTTAAAAGTGACACTGACGTTCATGTGACATTTCAACTGACTTAAAAACACATTGAAGGCGCGATAATCCAAAAATAATATAATGTAGTATCTGAGCAACTTCAAGAATATGGAATATTTGTATCCGAAATCTTATACTTTTTAGAGGAATAATCTCCATTTTAAATGGTTAATTTTATATATAAAAAATAATTTCTTCAAGTATTCATTACATACAATTATTCTCTCATGGATATCCATCCGGAACCATTAAATCTACAAAAGACTCATGGGTCGATCTCGATATATTATATTGCTGCTTGTTAACATTTATAGAGCGAGATACTCTCTGTGAACCTATGGAATCGATAGATGATTGTGTATTATTTTTTACACATTTTTCGTTAATGCAGATCTGAAAATTATAAAAAGATATTAAAAGTTTTATAACTTATTTTCTACTCAGCTTTGTACTTTTTCTACAGTCAACTCTATGAATACTTTAGCTATGTATAGTCATACTTTTCCTTGTTTTCACTTGATTGCCTACTATTTTGCGACTCTTATGAAGCTTATGCTACCTTATCACATTTAGATTAGGTATTTGGAGCCAACCCGAAAACTGAAATTCAATAGAAGCAGAAGTATCTCTGCTTTTAAAAAAATATTATACTGTGCAATTTATAGCCCTATTCATAGACTTGACTATATACTGACTATAAATTTAAAACTAAGCAATATCTTACGCCATCTTTTGTACACGGGTATCTGTCAGGAATAAAATATTCTATATGTGCATTACCATCATCTTCATTTGACTTATTCTCATTATATGTATCCCATTCAGAAACATTCATATTAATCTTGCAATATATCATACACTCGTTATCATCAGAAAACTAAAATGGAGAAAAAAGTATTTAGTAAAAAAAGAATGGAAAACAGATAGTAATTTTTAAATAAATATAATCATTAAAATACTAACATTATATAACCCTAACGTTCCACCTGCTTTACACATTTGATTAAAATACGTTTTTTTGTCTGATACCGTGACAATAGGAGTTTCAATGTCCTTATTAGTTGGTGTGGTACTAGCAGGCATCGTAAAAGGAGTACCATTAGGCGTTTCAATGCTTGGATTAGTACTACTAGGTATTGTTTCTGAATTGTTTACACATTTTCCATTATTGCAAACCTAAAAATTTGATGTGAAAATTATACATTTTTAACTGTAGAATGCAATTGCGCGAAAAATATATCTGCATTAAAATAATTCATAAAATTTATTACTCCTTTATCATTACAAGGAAACCCATCGCTGGCGTCTGTATCAGTGACTATGGAATTAGTGCCATTATTATCTGAACAGAATATTACACAACCGGATATAATGACCTGAAAGAACAAAATAATTTTAAGTTAATTTTCTCTCTGGAATTGCCAATTGCGGTTAAAAAGATTAATTTTAGTTAGTGATACAAACCTTAGAAACACTACCGCTCTTTTTGCATTGTTCATCAACTAACTTGTTGTTTTCGTTTACAGACTGTTCTTTTTGGTCAGACGTTACTAATGGTGGAATATTGGTATCAGAAATAGTATTTTCTTCATTATTTACGCATGTCCTTTTCTGGCAAAACTAAAGAGATTAAGAAAAAAATATAAAATTACCAATCATTTATTACAACTGCTATAAAAAAATGTTATTTTCAAATGTTAATCAGTTAATGACAAAATGTGGCCAATTCAGTAAAATTAAACTCCTTTGCAATTTATAGAACTATACCGAAATAGCGAGTCATTAAAACTTATGCAGAAAAGTTAATTATTTGAAGTTTAGTTGAACTAAAATTTACTATAATCAATTGACAATGCTTTCCGTTTCCAGTAGCGTAGAGTAGTGTACGCGTTTGTGAAGGGAAAATTGGTCATTATTAATTAAGGGTGGTTGAAAGTGAGAATCGTGAGGTTACGTGGAAAGAGTGGGGAGTAAGTGCGAAAGGTAGAGTGAATCACGAGAAGAGCGAATGAAGTGTAGGTAAGGTAAAAATGGCAAAAGTTGACTCCAGTACTACAAGCGGGAAAATGTCGGAGGTACAAAATTTTATAGTGTAACGTTGCAGATTTTAGCTGCACGTTCTGTTAGCAACTTTTCCCTCTCTCGAAGAATCCTTTTGCGTTTAAATAAACTCATTCAGGAAGCGCTAGAACGGCTTCAATGCATTCACTAATCGTCGACCAGAAACTCCAAGTCTCAGTCGAAATATCAATCTTAAGAGTCGCTTACTGACTATTTTGTATTTTTATGTTTTCAATCACTCTCTAATTTGCTCGCCTTCTTCGTCTGAGGGTCCAAAGAAGTATACCAGGTTTCTGCCATGGGCACAGCCAGGGGCTATACATCGAGGGAAAAATGGTGGATGTGATTCTCGCCCTCTCATGGTGGAACCTATCTGTCTAGAAGCCGAAATAAAACATCAAGGAACATCTTACGGCGCAACGAGCGAATCTACGACATGGACCTCATTATCGATTAATGAGATCCGACAATCGAGGAGAGAGACGGAAGATATTCATAAGGGCGTCCGAGTTTCTACAAACGTCGCTCCGTCTTCCTGGTTGAGCCTTTGCGGGTAACAGATGAGAAGTATGGATTGGAAGCTATAGATATAGGGGAAAAGAAAGGAAGTATAGAGAATAATGGAGAAGTAAGAGATGATAATTTAGAAAGGAAAATGAAAGAGTTAGCGAATCAGGTTGAGCTTCTCCATGGGAAAAAAGAAAGAGGAACATTGTGATTAGAGGTTTGGAAGAAGGATATAGGGATGGCAAAAATGAAGTAGAAAGATTGCTTGCAGGAATTGGGGCAAAGGTAAAAATTAAAAAGGTTAAGGGAATTATGGGAGTAGATCAGGAGATAGCAAAATTGTGGATAGTAGAGTTGGAAGATGAGGAGGATAAATATGAAGTCATGAAATTAAGGAGAAGGTTGAGAAGGAGTGAAAGAGTGTAGATAAAGATAGAACATGAAGAGAGAGAATGATAAGGTTGTTCTTGGAAAAGAAAGCGTGGGCAGAAAGAAGGAGAGGAGGTTGAAGTCAGGATGAGGAGAGATTGTGTCTGGGTGGATGGAATAAGATGGAAAGTGAGAGAAGAGACAGGAGATGTTATAAAAGTATGATTGTTTATAGGTATGAAGTGCATGGGTATATTATGAATTGAGGACAGTGTTAGGGTGAATAACGAAAGAGGAATAAATGGAGAAGTGAGAAAAGGAGAGGATAATGAGTGATAGAGTAAAGAGTGACTGGAAAAGAGTGAATAGTAAAATGCAATAGGGTGATCGATAAAAGGGATAAAGCCAGAATTGGCAAAAGTATTTAAAAAATTAACTTACACTGTTAATACCGCAGGAAGTTCCGTCCTGGGCATAGCTTAGTTTATACCTATAAGAGACTCTTTGTCCACGAACTTTATAATTGATGCAATACACTACACAGTCAACGGTAGCTGACTAAAGTAATTAACAAAACAGAATAGTGAATTAAATGTTAATTAGATGATAAGATTACAAGTTAATATGTGCAATTTTTTGGTGTTTTGAATACTAACAGAAGTAAAATCGTATCCCATTTCTTTGCATTGTTCGTCAGAGGATTTGTTAAGATCAATCAAAGACGGTTGCGGTTGTTCAGTTTTTGGACCCAAAATATTAGGAAGTTTGTCTTTTACTTTCACACAATCTCCTTTGAAGCAGTACTGCATTTTTAATAAGGTTAAATTTTTGTTATATTTTCAATGACAAAGTTATATTATAATTAGTTAATTAATAAAAGTCTTACTTTTCCGTGGCCGCAAGGGGATCCTGCAAGTGCAGGTACGTCCGTTGAATGATACCTGTTTTTGCTTTCTGAATAACATAATATTCCAGAGCAAACACGTTCATCAATTTTCTATAACAAAGAAAGTTTTAATTAGGTAAGACCATGTTATAACAAAGTGAATCGGTACTTAGTTAAAGATAGAGAGAAATTTATATTTTAAGTGTTTATTATGTTTTTAGAAATAGCTTCAATTAGGCTTAAGGTTATTTGCCCTGATTGTACTTGACTTAAAAACAGTCAAATTTTCTCTTTGTGTTGGATTTATTCATTGGGTTTAAGAGTTTGAGTTTCGAGTTTGGTGCAGATTTTTAAGATAAATGAAAACCCGTTACAATATTAATTTATCTAAAATGTATTGTGGTATTAAGGCTTTTCTATAGGAGTCATTTGAATAAAGACGACATATAGTGTAGATTGTGTAAGTATGCTTCCGGAACTTTTTAGATAGCATTTGATTCAAAGTTATTTCTTATAAAATACAGAAATAAAATTCTTTATAATACAAAATATTTTGCAAAACTTACACTTGCTGCACCCGCATATCCTTTTAATTTACACTGATCATCTAAAGACATGTATATTCCAGGCAACATTCTTGGCATCAGCTCATCTGTTCTTTCTAGAGCAGGATTATTCCTTAGACAGTCAGCATTCTCTCGGCTAAAGTAAAGTTACATGATTTGAAAGATCAGAAATAAAAAATGAATTGAAGTTCCGAAAACGGTCCCCTTTCAATTTTAATAAAACGTATTATACTTATCTATTTTGATGCGCTGATGATAAAAATAATTGTTAAAATTGGTGCAAATTTAATCATCATGGTAAAAAACTTGTAAAACTACGATAATTCAAGTATGTTGCTATTATCTCATAAAAGATTCAAAATTTTAGAAAATATTTTAACAAAATTAAAAAATAATAAATTTAAATTTAGTTGATAAATTCGAAACTTTTCTACTGGACCTTTTTTTAAATTTGAAATATTTTGTGAGATGATAGCAAAAAATCATGAATTATGGCCGTTATTTGCTTTTAATCATGATAATAATTTTGGCTTCAAAAAGCAGAATGTCAAGCTAAAGGGCATATTGGCATTAGAGTGGTGAAAAATTCGATTTTGGAAAATTAAAAACAGTTATTCAGTTTCATAAACTTCAAGGTTAAACAAGAAATTACAATTTTTCTCAAATTTTTTCGTTAATAGTTTCATGTGGAGACGAGTTTTTTCTGTTTTTATGGAAGTTAACACGAGAAAATTTTTAATTAGTTTTGACTGCACTTTTTATTTGTTTTTTAATGTAGTAATTTTATTTCCATTTACAAACTGCTAGGTGTGAACTAAGACAATGTATTGCAAAAAAGTAAATTTACACATTTTTATCTTTACAGTCATTATTCAGTGTCAAAAAACACCAAATTGGTAGTTTTCTGGCCTAGTTTTCTGCAAGTAAATATAAGTTGCTTAACATCCAACTTATACTATATGAAAATTTATTTTTTATGCATAAGATTCTGTAAAATTAAAAATGCTACATAAATATTAAAATAACGATTTGTTCACTTGAACTTTAGCATTTTTGAACTTTCGTCGGTTTACAGCCATCATTATTAGGGAAAATGATATAGGCCTGCTCATTGCTACTGCCGAACGTTAAACCGGAACGAGGACAATGAAACCCTTTTGCAGTGAAACTCAAAATCGACCGTAGATCATATTAGTGCAGTAGCAACCATAAATCACAAACCCTTTAAAGATGGAGCTGTGATTATTGTTCTTAAACAAAATGTAAAAAAATTAGAAAGAAAGTTGAAAAACTTTAAGAGCTTGTCGCCACCTGAAAAATATTAACGAAAAAATTTTTCAAAAATAAACATACCTTGTTTAACTCTGAAGTTTATGAAACTAAATAGCAGTTTTTAATTTTTGAAAATCTACTTTTTTTGGACCACCTTAACGGGCATATTCTCCTAAAATAATAAATACTTTGACTGTAAACTTTGTAGAATCCTTAAAAGAACTCTTTTTAAAATTGTTTATGTTATGAGAAATATTTCTTGCAGGCATTAAAATGGGAGGTTTATAGCTTTCCGTAAGCATTGTGAATCAATGTTTAATCTGTCATAGAATCTTTAATGGAGTTTAGAATTTCTATTAAAGTGGGTTTTTTCTCTGTCTCTATCTCTCTCCCGCTCTTTCTCTACCGGATGGAGCTCGAATCGTCGGTTCAACGATTCTCCCTCTCCTTTGGGTCTGTTCAAAGGACCTGATAAGATGCTGGCGTCCAGTTCCGTTTTAACTTTTACACAGTGCACAACGGGCGCATTTTCCTGAGCATTTCTCGACAGTTTGTTGACTTGTTCTCCATTTTGTGTTCATAACGGTTTTACACATGTGACGTATTCAAGATTGAAATAACAATAAACTATCCATTTGAAAACTATATAAGTGCGGTGTTGTGACTTTTTGCGAAAATACCATCAAACATTCTAACATCTTAATAATGATATTTTAAGTTATCGTACAAAGTTTAATATCAAGATACTTAGTATTTCAGGAGAAAGTTTACGAACAAATTTTGCCTGTACCAGTGACGTCTTTCTCCAATGTGAGGTTCGTAAAAATTATTTCTGACAGACAGACAGAATTTTTTGCATTTTTGTGAGGCAGCTGGATTTCATAGATGATGCCACGCTTCATTCGAGAATTTTCACCCCCTCCTCCTTATGTCATATTTTTATATGGTCAAAATAAAAAAATTACATAGGCTATCACAGATTCATATATATGTAGATAAGCTGTGTACCTCAAATAGAAAGATATGATCTTTTTTGAGCATGAAGAAAAGTAAAATTGATTATTATTAATTTTACGGGTGCTCATGCGGTATCCATCTTGGAAAGGACATGATTCTGCTCCTGGGCCACCAAGAAAAGATTTAGATTCATCACCATCATGAGGGGCACCAAGCCTAGTAAAATATTATATAGTTAGAAAAAAACAGAAATAGACATTGATAAAATATGTTCCTGCGTAACACGTAAAATTGTCACTTACAAGTGTCCCAATTCATGCGAAGCAGTTTTAATTCCACGAAAATCTGCGTTATCGAGAACAATTCCTGTCGATCGAACTTTTTCCTTTTTTTCACTCTTTGAGCAAGCTGCAGCAACATATGCCTTACCTAAAATGTATTAACTACCATTAACAAAATAAAGTTGATTTATTCATCTCACACCATCTTCTATACCAATCCCAGTATCTTGGACAAAATGTTGTTCTAATTAATAGCAATGAATAAATAAAAAATGTTGCCTGTAGAGAAAATATTTTGCAATGCCAGACAACTGTAGTGAGCGCTAGGCCCACCAAGGAAGGAAACCTCCTCTAAAAACTAGGCAAAGGTGAAAAGAAGTTCACTGACAAAGTCTCCGAGACAGTGGCAAGAATGGGTACCGTCAGGCGACCGGAGGACCAGAGGGTGACTTTGAAAATCCGCGACCTTGACGATCTAACCGTAAAGAAGGAAGTGGTCTCTGCTCTCGAGGGAGTTCTTAACACTCCTCGAGAAAGACGGCAAATAACGGTCCTCGGAACAAACAGGAGAGGCGACAAAATCGACATCTTGGTCACAGACCGAGAGGAAGCAGAACGCTTGGAAAAGCTGGGCAGAATAAAGTTGGGTTTCTTAAGTTGACCAATTAGAAGGAAGCTTATGGTCACAAATTGCCATAGGTGCTTTGGTTACGGTCATAAGAAAGCAGACTGCAAAGGAGTGGACAGATCCTCTGCTTGCTTTAAGTGTGGGGATGCGGGGCACTCTCTTGCAGAATGTAGAAAGGAAGTTTTCTGCTTCCTCTGTGCGGCCGAGCCTGAAAATGAGACGAAAACGTCTCATATTGCAGGCTCAGGGAAGTGCTCCTGCTGCAGAAAAAAACTGGAGCAGGCGAAGAGAGAAGAGACCTTGAAGCGAAGTCGCTTAAGGGTTACCTAAGTCGCAGAAAACTGGAGATAGAGAAACTTTTCTTTCTCTTGAAGCGTTTTTAGTGCGAATTGACGGTTCTTCGAGTCCCTTAACTCAGATTGTGTGCGTTAAGGGCCTCCATGTCCGTCAATGATAGCGATGGGGTACAGGCCACTTCACGAAGGCGATACGCCAACACATGGGTTAGCCGAGAGTGGTGTATAAGAGTGTATTTTTAGCAGGTGCGCAAAACATCGGCACCCCCACATAAACCTTTAGTACGGGCTACAGGGTACTTGAAGACAGATTTTCACATCCTACAAAAAATAAAACTTAAAAAACGTCGATCTTTTCAACGCCAAACTTTGACATCATAAGCAAAGAAAGGTCAAGTTCAAATATTTTAAGAAGAATGGGTTTCTCTTAAGCCTCTGGTGATGAGAAATTTTTATTTAATATTGTGAGAAGTTCATCAATTTTCAATGATGATGGTAAAATATTTTAAACTTCTAGATTATTAATTTAAAAAAGCACTAGATCATAGGGAACTAAATCAAGAGTATTTCATTTTAAGAAACGTTCTATCTAAAAATATTAATTCACATTTGAAAAAAAAACAGTTTAAATCCTTGTTTAATATAGTGCCAGTTAATTGGACATCCTTTTTTCTCTGGTTTTTCAAATCAAATTGATTTGAAAAAAAATCAATTAAACGGCATCTTAGTGTATTATAAACTGTACCTGTTCTACCGCCATGGAATTCTGAATTTCCACCCATTAATATGGCAATATCGTAATCCTTTTTTACTTTAAATGCACTTTGTGTGTACAAAAATTCAGCGAACCCAACTAAAAGATCATGATCAATTTTAAATCTTTTCATGGGGACTATTTGGTCCTATAGAAAAGTAAAATATATAATTTTGTTGTAGTGTTTTGAAGCAGTTGATGTTACAAATATAAAAATATCTTAATAGTAAAATACCTGACATAAGACAATTCCTGCAATGTTTAAACGAATTTTAGGATATTCCATGTCTCTGTAGTATAAATCTACTGTATTCCAAAATGTTAAAATGTATGCCACAGCTTGCACTACATTGTAATTAAACTGCCTAAAACGTAAAAATGTTCTTGAAATAATTTCTTTTAAATAATTGCAACGTTTAGAACAAGACAAAGTCGAATTTTTTATCTTGTTTTATTCGTTCTTATATATAAATTAGATTAAGAAAGCAGTTGATTGTAAGAAGTGAAAGGATGTTATTGTGAAAGATTTGGAACGCTTGCCTAAGTTAATATTGCTAATTATATTTTTCACCTACTTAAAAAGTGTTTTATCAAAGACGATTAAAAGTTCCGGGTATACAATATCAGGCATACCTAACTCTGATTTCTCCATATCAGAGGAATGTGAATCAGTAAAATCATTATCTTCATATTGAACTAAAAATACAACAATTGTTAAAATAAGCATGTTTTTCAAAGCAGTTAATTATTGACATAAACGTACCATTAGAAAACGTAGATCTTTTTTTAATTCGATAATAATTTTTGTGAACACTTTCATCAGATTGAGAAAATAGTTTTGATAAAAGGTTCCGACGATTGCGTTGATTTATTGGTAATTGGTATAATACTTTATCCTGATCAATTATTCCATTCTGTAAATTTTAATTTTTTTAATGAAAAGTATACGGATAAAGATAATAATCCATAGGTGAAGTAAACTTTTGTTCTTAATTTTTAAAGAAAATCTTATATAAGAAATCAGATAGCCTTAAGCATGTTACGCTTTTAGAGGTGCGTGGTGTTCGTCCGTTACGGCATAGAGAGACAAAGATTGTAGGTAGCTTAAGATAGAGAGATAAGGTAGGTATACTGAGATAGCAGATAGCTTAATATACAATACCAGTTTTTTTAAAAATTGTTTAACACTCTAAACGAGTAAATTAAAAAACTGATTACTGGATATAAATCAAACTTTCAATAACATGGAGAAAGAAGAAAAATATTATTAAATAATACTTTCAGATCAATGTAATAAATTATTGAGAAACAGACTGTTTGCGTATTAAATAATACTTTCAGATCAATGTAATAAATTATTAAGAAACAGACTGTTTGCGTAAGGATCCCGCTTAAAATAAGATACCAAGGGACGTAAAAATTTTAATTTCTGACTAAAAACCAAATAATTTCAGACATTTTAAGATCACAGTACTCACAAATTCTTGTTTTCCGTCTTGGTTCATGTAGTACGATACTGAAGATGAAGTTTCTCTATCATGATAAAAACTTATATTTACTTCTTTCATAATCTGAAAAAAAATGCTCTGAATTTATGTGTGTATAAGAAATGTGAGCGTGGAACAACAATTTTATCAAAGTAATAAATCAATCTTAATTTTAATTTTTCACTAGAACGTTTGTAAAAATTCTGTCAAAGTTTAAAGAAGGTTTCATTGAAAAATAATAATAAATATGTTTTTCTTACATTTTTCTGCAAAGTGTATTCAAACTCATCTCTATGAGAATACTTTCTTTTGGCTACCCAAACTCTTGTTCTTGTGTCAGCAAAAAGCGAATCAGTTGGTTGCAAATTAATTTCTATATCGTTATCATTGTACCTCGTGTTTATTGATATTTCGTCAACACTTCTTCTTTTCCTGATCGAAATTGTCGCTTCTTCACAAAATAGAAATTAAATATTTGCATTAAAATATTTCATATTTTGTGAATTCCAAAAAATTTGAATAACTATGTTTACCTTGATAATCCTGATGTGTTTGAGACGACTTAGCATTATCATAGGTCGAGGGATTGTTAATCTAAGGAAATATTTATTTTTTAAATATTGACAATTATATTATTATATTTATAAATAATATTAAAGCGTTGTTGAAAAAGATAGTTTTACCTTAAAACCTTGTGCAAAGTGTGCAAAAAACGAATAATGTATCAAACAAAAAACAAACAATTTTCGCTGCATGACTCCTTTTTTTAGTTAAACTAGAAAAGTCTAACTAGAGACACTGAATTTTGTTTAGGCTTTATTAAATTTCAGTCTGTTATAGAATTACACTTTTCGTAATGACTTATATATGTTACTCGTGTTACTAATGAGCATTCATGCCACATACTCATATACATTTATACACTAAACTTCACCTAATATTTTGTAGGTCGTCAATTAAAATACAAAATTAAATGTTTACTTTAAATCGAGTTTAAATCGACTAGATTTGTGAAATGTGACCTGTAAAATTTGAATAAATTAATTTTAATATTACTAACACTTGCAAGTGACAATCAATTGTAAATAAAAATTCATCGCACGTGTCAACTGAAGACCTCTTATATTAGAAAATTGTTTGTACTAGATATGTATTTTTTAAAAGTTCATTTAATTTTTTATAATTTGTCATTGCGTCAGACTTGCGTACAGTTTCTTTTAAAAGTTTTTGTTTATTTGACTTAAGTACTTTTGGCCCTTAACTCTCTATGATCAGATTTTGTTTGAATTTTGCCTCATTGGACAACAATGTTGTAAATAAAATACATAGAATTCATAATTACTTCTGAAAAAAGTATAATAAAAAGAACAAATCATTAAAATCATTAAAACTTAGAACATTTTTAACGTGTAGAATTTATTATTGCATAGTTTTAATGTGTAGAATTTTAAAGTATTAAATTTAATTATGTAGACTTTAAAGTGTAAAATTTATTATGGTAGAGTTAAAACGTGTGGAATTTAAACCGCATCAAAATCATGGCTGACCTTTTACATCAGCAATTAGTAAAAAATAACTAATTATTAGTAAAATATAACTATCTATTAGTAAAAAAGTAACTAAGAAATAATTAAAAATGGACGAATTAAAAAATTGACGAAACAAAATTTTACTGAAACATTAGTTACTTTAACATGACCTAAAAATGAATTTAACTAATAATTAGTTATTTTGTACTAAACAATTAGTACAAATCTAACTATTTGAACTAGTGGCAGAGATTTTGTTTATAAATCAGTTATTTTTAAATAAGTCAGGTTTAGAGAGTGGTATATAATTTTTTAAAGAAATTATACTCAGCAAAGTAAAAAAACAATATTTCAAAAATATTGTGCACTAATTTAAATATATATCATTAAAGTGAAATTCTTTTACTTGTTTCTTGGTTGCAAAAGGTTTAAAAAGACATTAGTATGTAATTTAGACTATTGTCATACAAAAACTCATTTGAACTTTAAATTTTTCTCTTATATATGTGTAAGTTTATGATAGGTAGCTTTTGGTACTTTCCATAAAGTCTAATGAGCTGATAATGAATTACTCATACTTCTCAACTACTTAATTCAATTAACCTTACTTTTGAATAATTTGTCAAACTAAAGTCTTATTCAAAATAATATAAATATTGTATGGAAAATATTGAACTTAATTTTAATTTAATCAACCTTATTTTCTAATAATTCATTTTCTACATGCTGCGCGAATTCGAACTTTCGAATGTTGACGCAGAAACTGTCTGGCTCACGAACCTATTTTGACTGATACAGTTTTTTTTTAATTGTGCGTGGAGAGACCTTACTACTTAAATAATGCTAAAATCTAACTTTTGCGCCAGACACATGAATATTCACTGAAACCCACTTACCCTAAATCCCATTCAGCCTAAAAGCATATAGCCTAAATTTAATTTAATCTATATTGCATTAAGCCTAAAACCCATTGAACCTGAAATGCATTCAGCGTAAGGCCCATTTTACCTAAAAGTTATTGAACCTAAATTGCATTAAACCTAAATCTCATTCTACATAAAATCCATTAAGCCTAAAACCTTTTTTACCTAAAAAAAATTCAACCTAAATCCCATTTAACCTAAACTACATTCAGCCAAGATCCGATTTAACCTAAAATGCATTCAACCTAAATCCTATTTTAGCTAAAAGGCATTCATCCCAAAAATCCATTTTAACTAAAATGCATTCACCCTAAATCCCATTTTACCTAAAATAAATTCAACCTAAATCCCATTCAACCTAAAATACATTTAGCCTAGATCCGATTTAACCTAAAATACATTTAGACTGAATCCCATTTAACCTAAAATGCATTCAGCCTAGATCCGATTTAACCCAAAATGCATTCAGCCTAGATCCGATTTAACCTAAAATGCATTCAGCCTAAAACCCATTTAACCTATAATGTATTCAGCCTAAATTCCATTTATCCTAAATTGCATTAAGCCTAAATCCCATTTTACCTAAAATGCATATAGCCTAACACCATTCGGCCTAAAACCCATTTTACTTAATTTATAATGTATAAAATATATTTTTATACCAAATTTTATCAACCTAGATAAAATACTTTAGACTCTTCGAATTGAAAATAGTGGTATAAAATTAATTAAGTATCAGTTGAATAAATAGCATACACTTTGAATCTATGTGAATAAGCGGTGTATAGTGCCGATAGATTTTTTTTCTCAGCATGTAATTCTAAATTTCTTGATAAATTAATCAAAAACAAATATTTACATTTTGATGTTGGTAGGATTAGTAAATTAAAACTACAAATATTGTGAATTTTGAATTTTAAAAAATAATATATCAATGTAATATAAATCAATATATACATACATATATATACATATATATAGAAATATGAATTGTAGACATCAAATAAATTATTAAATGTCATATGTTTTTAGTTTTATTACTTAATTTTTCCTTGCTTAAAAGCATTTTTATTAAAATTTTATTAAAGTATATATTTGACTTAATGTTTCTCTTACTGGCTTAGAAACTTAAAACTTCATTGGGCTTACAAAAGTGCTTAAAGAAATGAACAATGAAGAAGTTCAACAATATTTTTCTACTAACATTATCAAAATATTTTGCAGACAGATTAGATCAGCCCGTCTTTTGAATGATCTGTACGAATGAAATGTTTTAAACAGAAATTTGGTCGTATAGATGCCGGAGCGATTAAATAGCCCAGCTTAGCTTACTTGCCGAGAAAGTTAATTCGTGGAATCATTGCAGATAAATCAATTTTTTGAAATTACACTTAGAATTAAATAATGTCTATTATACGAGAATCCGCTCCACTTCTCTCAATTAATTTAATAACAAAAAAATATGATTTTTAAATAAAATATTAGTAGTTGAGATCCTGCAAAGCGCAGAATTGTATGCACAGCATATATTAATTCAATCGTCAGAAAACATTATTCGCACTCTTCATCTTCTAAATCAATATTTTCGTTGTTAACGTCTTGAACAGGGATAAACAAGTCCTGACATTTTCCGTTTGTACAAGCCTTAAAAATATAAAAATAAAAATTACGTTTATTGACCAAATTAATAGGAAAACAAACATTAAATAACTGATTATCAAAACAATGCACATAAAAATGCAAAAAGAAGCAATTCAAAATTTTACTTACACCAAAACTACTGCAAGGAAATCCTGGAGGAGCAGGAATATTTTGTACATTAAATTTAATTTTTGATGACTGGTTTTTAGTAAACGGATTCCAATATGGTACCTTGCATCGAAGAATACACTCAATGGAAGAAAGCTAAAATAAATATTATATTAAGTATCAAGGACATAAAGGCAGCCATTTGTTTACGTTGATGTTTGCAGTACGAGTGGGAGTCGAGGGCGAAACACGAGACGTACAGGAGTACGCAAACATCACTGTAAACAAATTGGGCAGTCTTTATTTCCGTGTTGCTTACGATACTTTTTATTCCAAAGGCACAAACAAGACGCTTTTAGATACCTGATGACAGGAATTTGATGTCGTTCATTTGGTTGATCATATGGAAATGGCGTCTATTTTAGTCCTAAGAAAAATTAAAGCATGGGCTAGATCTTCATTTTTTTCCTAGGACAAAAATAGACGCAATTTTCATATGTTCGAATAAATAAACGACTTCCAATGCCTGTCCTCAGGTAATTAAAAGCGCCATTTTTGTGCATGTGAAATAAAAAAGTAAACATTGTTTGTTAAGGGCATGTGATAAAGTATGACGTCACTATTCTAGACAAAAATTGTCAGTAACTTTTCTCTTAAAGTACAGATTATTTTGTCACAAAACTTGGTAGAATTACTTCAAATATCATTAGAAAGGTCTTTCAGACCCGAGTTTGTTTCAATTTTGGCTCCAAATTAAATTATAAAAAATTTTCTAATTTTCAAAATTTTTCAAAAATTAATTTTTGAGAAAAATTTCCACAAAATGGGGTCAAAGAGACATCTCTAATTATATTTTAAGTAATATTGCACAGTTTCGTTACAAAATAACAATACTTTAACAGAAAATTTACGGAAAAATTTTACCTACAACAGTGACGTCATGCTCCATCACATGCCCTTAAAAAAATACTTCTAAAAATAATCTTATAAAATTTCACCTCTAAAGCACCTAATCCACCAGCGTTTACACATGCTTGGTCTTCCAATTTTAATTGACCAGCTAGAGTTAACAGGCGTAGCGGCATAGAGACGTCGTTGTATTTCGTCGTTTTAGTACGTATCTGATAACCAGCAGAATCATAATCAGTAGTAGGATCAGTTACTTTTGTAGATGTACTAAAATGTGTTGTTGTTGTTTGATAGTCAATTAAATCATAATTCACAATAGGATCTGTTTCTTTTATAGAAGTACTAGATACTGTTGTTGTTTGATAATCAATTGAACCATAATTAACAGTAGGGTCAGTTACTTTTGCAGAAGTACTAGATTCTGTTGTTGTTTGATAATCAATTAAATCATAATTAACAGTGGAATCAATTACTTCTAGAGAAGCGCCTGTCTGAGCTAAAGATTCTGGATGATTAGTTAATTCATAATGAGTAGTAGAATCAATTTCTTTTGGAGATGTACTAGATTGTGTTGTTGTTGTTTGATAGTCAATTGAATCATAATTAACAGTAGGATCAGTTACTTCTGGGGAAGCGCTTGACTGTGCTAAAAATTCTGGATGATTAGTTGATTCATAATGACTGGTAGGATCAGTTACTTTTGTAGAAGTACTAGATTCTGTTGTTGTTTGATAATTAATTGAATCATAATTAATAGTGATAACAATGACTTCTGGAGAAGCGCCTGACTGAGCTAAAGATTCTGAATGATTAGTTGATTCATGATGACTGGTAGGATCAGTTACTTTGGTAGAAGTACTAGATTTTGTTGTTGTTGTTGTTTGATAGCCAATTAAATCATAATTAACATTAGGGTCAGTTACTTTTGTAGTAGTACTAGATTGTGTTGTTGTTGTTTGATAGTCAATTGAATCAAAATTAACAGTAGGATCAGCTACTTTTGTGGAAGTACTAGATTGTGTTGTTGTTGTTTGATATTCAATAGAATCATAATTAACAGTAGGAGCAATTACTTCTGGAGTAGCGACTGACTGAGCTAAGGATTCTAGATGATTAGTTGATTCATAATGAGTAGTAGAATCAGTTTCTTTTAAAGCTGTACTAGATTGTGTTGTTGTTGTTTGATAGTCAATTGAATCATAGTTAACAGTAGGGTCAGTTAATTCTGGGGAAGCGCTTGACTGTGCTAAGCATTCTGGATGATTAGTTGATTCATAAGAAGTCGTAGGATCAGTTACTTTTGTGGAAGTACTCGATTGTGTTGTTGTTGTTTGATAGTCAATAGAATCATAATTAAAAGTAGAATCAATTACTTCTGGAAAAGCGCCTGACTGAGCTAAGGCTTCTGGATGCTTAGTTGATTCATAATGAGTAGTAGTATCAGATTCTTTTAAAGCTGTACTAGATTGTGCTGTTGTTGTTTGATAGGCAATTGAATCATAGTTAACAGTAGGGTCAGTTACTTTTGTGAAAGTACTTGATTCTGTTGTTGTTGTTTGATAGTCAATTGAATGATCATTAACAGTAGGATCAGTTAATTCTGGGGAAGTGCTTGACTGTGTTAAAGATTCTGGATGATTAGTTGATTCATAATAACTGGTAGAATTAGTTACTTTTGTAGAAGTACTAGATTGTGTTGTTGTTGTTGTTTGATAGTCAAATGATTCATAATTAACAGTAGGATCAGTTACTTTTGTGGAAGTACTAGATTGTGTTGTTGTTGTTTGATAGTCAATAGAATCAAAATTAACAGTAGGATCAATTACTTCTGGTGAAGTGCCTGACTCAGCTAAGGATTCTAGATGATTAGTTGATTCATAATGAGTAGTAGAATCAGTTTCTTTTGGAGATGTAATAGATTGTGTTGGTGTTGTTTGATAGTCAATTGAATCATAACTAACAGTAGGGTCAGTTACTGTTGGGGATGCGCTTGACTGTGCTAAAGATTCTGGATGATTAGTTGATTCATAATGACTGGTAGGATCAGTAACTTTTGCAGAAGTACTAGATTCTTTTGTTGTTGTATGATAGTCAATTGAATCATAATTAGCAGTAGAATCAGTTACTTTTGTGGAAGTTCTAGATTGCGTTGTTATTGTTTGAGAGTCAGTTGAATCATAATTAACAGTAGGGTCAGTAACTGTTGGGAAAGCGCTTGACTGTGCTAAAGATTCTGGATGATTAGTTGATTCATAATGAGTAGTAGAATCAGTTTCCTTTGGAGATGTACTAGATTGTGTTGTTGTTGTTTGATAGTCAATAGAATCATAATAAAAAGTAGGGTCAGTTACTATTGAGGAAGTTATAGATTCTGTTGTTGTTGTTTGATAGTCAATTGAATTATAATGACTGGTAGCATCAGTTACTTTTGTAGAAGTTCTAGATTGTGTTGTTGTTGTTTGATAATCAATTGAATCATAATTAACAGTAGGATCAGTTACTTCTGGGGAAGGGCTTGACTGTGCTAAAGATTCTGGATGATCAGTTGATTCATAATAACTGGTAGGATCAGTTACTTTTGTAGAAGTACTAGATTGTGTTGTTGTTGTTTCATAGTCAATTGAATCATAATAAACAGTAAAGTCATTTACTGTTCTGGAAATTATAGATTCTGTTGTTGTTGTTTGATAGTCAATTAAATCATAATGACTGGTAGCATCAGTTACTTTTGTAGAAGTACTTAATTGTGTTGTTGTTGTTTGATAGTCAATTGAACCAAAATTAACAGTAGGATCAGTTACTTCTGTGGAAGTACTAGATTGTGTTGTTGTTGTTTGATAGTCAATTGAACCAAAATTAACAGTAGGATCAGTTACTTCTGTGGAAGTACTAGATTGTGTTGTTGTTGTTTGATAGTCAATTAAACCAAAATTAACAGTAGGATCAGTTACTTCTGTGGAAGTACTAGATTGTGTTGTTGTTGTTTTATAGTCAATAGAATCAATATTAACAGTAGGATCAATTACTTCTGGAAAAGCGCCTGAAAGAGCTAAGGATTCTAGATGATGAGTTGATTCAAAATGAGTAGTAGAATCAGATGCTTTTGTAGATGTTCTAGATTGTGTTGTTGTTGTTTGATAGTCAATTGAATCGTAATAAACAGTAGGATCAGTTCCTTCTGGGGAAGCGCTTGACTGTGCTAAAGATTCTGGATGATTAGTTGATTCATAATGACTGGTAGGATCAGTTACATTTGTTAAAGTATTAGATTGTTTTGTTGTTGTTGTTTGATAGTCAATTGAATCATAATTAACAGTGGGATCAATTACTTCTGGAGAAGCTCCTGAGTGAGATAATGATTTTAAATGATTAGTTGATTCATAATGAGTAGTAGAATCAGTTTCTTTTGGGGATGTACTAGATTGTATTGCTGTTGTTTGATAGTCAATTGAATCATAATTAACAGTAGGATCAATTACTTCTGGAGAAGCGCCTGACTGAGCTAAGGATTCTAGATGATTAGTTGCTTCATAATGGGTAGTAGAATCTGTTTCTTTTGGAGATGTAATAGATTGTGTTGATGTTGTTTGATAGTTAATTAAATCATGATTAACAGTAGGGTCAGTTTCTTTTGGAGATCTACTGGATTGTGTTGTTGTTGTTTGATAGTCAATTGAATCATTATTAACAGAAGGATCAGTTACTTTTGTAGAAGTACTAGATTGTGTTGTTGTTGTTGTTTGATAGTCAGCTGAATCATAATAAACAGTAGGATTAGTTGCTTCTAAAAAAGGTTTTGACTTAGATGAAGTTTCTGCGTGATTAGTTGGTTCATATTGAGTAGTAGGATCAGATGCTTTTGTAGATGTCCTAGATTGTGTTGTTGTTTGATTGTCAATTAAATCATTATTAACAGAAAGATTCGTCACTTCTGGAGACGCAATTGACTGAGTTGAAGATTCTGGAAGATTAGTTGATTCATAATGAGTAGTAGATTCAGTTTCTTTTGGAGATGTACTAGATTGTGTTGTTGTTGCTTGATAGTCAATTGAATCATTATTAACAGTAGGATCAGTTACTTTTGTAGAAGTACTAGATTGTGTTGTTGTTGTTGTTGTTTGATAGTCAGCTGAATCATAAGAAACTGTAGGATTAGTTACTTCTGAAAAAGTTTCTGACTTAGATGAAGATTCTGGATGATTAGTTGGTTTATAATGAGTAGAATCAGTTTCTTTTGAAGATGTACTAGATTGTGTTGTTGTTGTTTGATAGTCAAGTAAATCATTATTAACAGTAGGATTAGTTACTTCTGAAAAAGCGCCTGACTGTCCTAAGGATTCTGGATAATTAGTTGGTTCATAATAAATATTAGAAATAGTTTCTTTTGTAGAAGTACTAGATTGTGTTGTTGTTGTTGTTTGATATTTAATTAAATCATTATTAACAGTAGGATCAGTTGCTTTTGTAGATGTACTAGATTGTGTTGTTGTTGTTTGATAGTCAGCTGAATCATAATATACAGTAGGATTAGTTACGTCTGAAAAAGGTTCTGACTTAGATGAAGTTTCTGCGTGATTAATTAGTTCATATTGAGTAGTAGGATCAGTTGCTTTTGTAGATGTACTAGATTGTGTTGTTGTTTGATTGTCAATTGAATCATTATTAACAGAAGGATCCGTCACTTCTGGAGACGCACTGGACTGAGTTGAAAATTCTGGAAGATTAGTTGATTCATAATGAGTAGTAGATTCTGTTTCTTTTGGAGATGTACTAGATTGTGTTGTTGTTGTTGTTTGATAATCAATTGAATCATTATGAACAGTAGGATCAGTTACTTTTGTAGAAGTAATAGATTGTGTTGTTGCTGTTGTTTGATAGTCAGCTGAATCATAATAAACAGTAGGATTAGTTGCTTCTAAAAAAGGTTTTGACTTAGATGAAGTTTCTGCGTGATTAGTTGGTTCATATTGAGTACTAGGATCAGATGCTTTTGTAGATGTCCTAGATTGTGTTGTTGTTTGAATGTCAATTAAATCATTATTAACAGAAAGATTCGTCACTTCTGGAGACGCAATTGACTGAGTTGAAGATTCTGGAAGATTAGTTGATTCATAATGAGTAGTAGATTCAGTTTCTTTTGGAGATGTACTAGATTGTGTTGTTGTTGCTTGATAGTCAATTGAATTATTATGAACAGTAGGATCAGTTACTTTTGTAGAAGTACTAGATTGTGTTGTTGTTGTTGTTGTTTGATAGTCAGCTGAATCATAATAAACAGTAGGATTAGTTACTTCTGAAAAAGTTTCTGACTTAGATGAAGATTCTGGATGATTAGTTGGTTTATAATGAGTAGAATCAGTTTCTTTTGGAGATGTACTAGATTGTGTTGTTGTTGTTTGATAGTCAAGTAAATCATTATTAACAGTAGGATTAGTTACTTCTGAAAAAGCGCCTGACTGTCCTAAGGATTCTGGATGATTAGTTGGTTCATAATAAATATTAGAAATAGTTACTTTTGTAGAAGTACTAGATTGTGTTGTTGTTGTTGTTGTTGCTGTTTGATAGTCAGCTGAATCATAATAAACAGTAGGATTGGTTACTTCTGAAAAAGGTTCTGACTTATATGAAGTTTCTGGATGATTAGTTAGTTCATATTGAGTAGTAGGATCAGTTGCTTTTGTAGATGTACTAGATTGTGTTGTTGTTTGATAGTCAATTGAATCATTATTAACAGTAGAATCAGTTACTTCTGGGGAAGCGCTTGACTGTGCTAAAGATTCTGAATGATTAGTTGATTTATAATGAGTAGTAGGATCAGTTACTTTTGGAGATGTACTAGATTGTGTTGTTGTTGTTTGATAGTCAATTGAATCATTATTAACAGTAGGATCAGTTACTTTTGTAGAAGTACTAGATTTTGTTGTTGTTGTTCTTGTTTGGTAGTTAGCTGAATCATAATAAACAGTAGGATTAGTTACTTCTGAAAAAGGTTCTAACCTAAATGAAGTTTCTGGATGATTAGTTGGTTCATAATGAGTAGTAGCATCAGTTGCTTTTGTAGATGTACTAGATTGTGTTCTTGTTGTTTGATTGTCAATTGAATCATAATAAATAGTAGAATCAGTTCCTTTTGGGGAAGCGCTTGACTGTGCTAAAGATTCTGAATGATTAGTTGATTTATAATGAGTAGTAGGATCAGTTACTTTTGGAGATGTACTAGATTGTGTTGTTGTTGTTTGATAGTCAATTGAATCATTATTAACAGTAGGATCAGTTACTTTTGTAGAAGTACTAGATTTTGTTGTTGTTGTTCTTGTTTGGTGGTTATTTGAATCATAATAAACAGTAGGATTAGTTACTTCTGAAAAAGGTTCTAACTTAAATGAAGTTTCTAGATGATTAGTTAGTTCATAATGAGTAGTAGCATCAGTTGCCTTTGTAGATGTACTAGATTGTGTTGTTGTTGTTTGATTGTCAATTGAATCATTATTAACAGTAGGATCAGTTACTTTTGTAGAAGTACTAGATTGTGTTGTTGTTGTTGTTTGATAGTCAGCTGAATCATAATAAACAGTAGGATTAGTTACTTCTGAAAAAGGTTCTAACTTAAATGAAGTTTCTGGATGATTAGTTGGTTCATAATGAGTAGTAGCATCAGTTACTTTTGTAGAAGTACTAGATTGTGTTGTTGTTGTTGTTTGATAGTCAGCTGAATCATAATAAACAGTAGGATTAGTTACGTCTGAAGAAGGTTCTGGTTTAGATGAAGTTTCAGCGTGATTAGTTGGTTCATATTGAGTAGTAGGATCAGTTGCTTTTATGGATATACTAGATTGTGTTGTTGTTGTTTGGTTGTCAACTGAATTAGTATTAACAGTAGGATCAGTTACTTCTGCAGACGCACTTGACTGAGTTGAAGATTCTTCTTCTTTTGTAGAAGTACTAGATTGTGTTGTTGTTGTTGTTTGATAATCAATTGAATCATTATGAACAGTAGGATCAGTTACTTTTGTAGAAGTAATAGATTGTGTTGTTGCTGTTGTTTGATAGTCAGCTGAATCATAATAAACAGTAGGATTAGTTGCTTCTGAAAAAGGTTCTGACTTAGATGACGTTTCTGGATGATTAGTTGGTTCATAATGAATAGTAGGATTAGTTACTTTTGTAGATGTACTAGATTGTGTTGTTGTTGTTTGATAATTAAATGAATCATTATTAACAGTAGAATCAGTTCCTTTTGAGGAAGCGCTTGACTGTGCTAAAGATTCTGAATGATTAGTTGATTTATAATGAGTAGTAGGATCAGTTACTTTTGGAGATGTACTAGATTGTGTTGTTGTTGTTTGATAGTCAATTGAATCATTATTAACAGTAGGATCAGTTACTTTTGTAGAAGTACTAGATTTTGTTGTTGTTGTTCTTGTTTGGTGGTTATTTGAATCATAATAAACAGTAGGATTAGTTACTTCTGAAAAAGGTTCTAACTTAAATGAAGTTTCTAGATGATTAGTTAGTTCATAATGAGTAGTAGCATCAGTTGCCTTTGTAGATGTACTAGATTGTGTTGTTGTTGTTTGATTGTCAATTGAATCATTATTAACAGTAGGATCAGTTACTTTTGTAGAAGAACTAGATTGTGTTGTTGTTGTTGTTTGATAGTCAGCTGAATCATAATAAACAGTAGGATTAGTTACTTCTGAAAAAGGTTCTAACTTAAATGAAGTTTCTGGATGATTAGTTGGTTCATAATGAGTAGTAGCATCAGTTACTTTTGTAGAAGTACTAGATTGTGTTGTTGTTGTTGTTTGATAGTCAGCTGAATCATAATAAACAGTAGGATTAGTTACGTCTGAAGAAGGTTCTGACTTAGATGAAGTTTCAGCGTGATTAGTTGGTTCATATTGAGTAGTAGGATCAGTTGCTTTTATGGATGTACTAGATTGTGTTGTTGTTGTTTGGTTGTCAACTGAATTAGTATTAACAGTAGGATCAGTTACTTCTGCAGACGCACTTGACTGAGTTGAAGATTCTTCTTCTTTTGTAGAAGTACTGGATTGTGTTGTTGTTGTTGTTTGATAATCAATTGAATCATTATGAACAGTAGGATCAGTGACTTTTGTAGAAGTAATAGATTGTGTTGTTGCTGTTGTTTGATAGTCAGCTGAATCATAATAAACAGTAGGATTAGTTGCTTCTGAAAAAGGTTCTGACTTAGATGACGTTTCTGGATGATTAGTTGGTTCATAATGAATAGTAGGATTAATTACTTTTGTAGATGTACTAGATTGTGTTGTTGTTGTTTGATAATTAAATGAATCATTATTAACAGTAGGATTAGTTACTTCTGGAGATGCGCCTGATTGTCCTAAGGATTTTGGATGATTAGTTGGTTTATAATAAGTAGTAGAATTAGTTTCTTTTGCAGATGTACTAGATTGTGTTGTTGTTGTTTGATAGTCAATTGAATCATTATTAACAGTAGGATCAGTTACTTTTGTAGAAGTACTAGATTTTGTTGTTGTTGTTCTTGTTTCATAGTTAGCTGAATCATAATAAACAGTAGGATTAGTTACTTCTGAAAAAGGTTTTGACTTAGATGAAGTTTCTGGATGATTAGTTGGTTCATAACGAGTAGTAGAATCTGTTGCTGTTGTATATGTGCTTGATGTTGTTTTTGTTCCTTGATCCCCAGTATTGGTTTGTGTTTCTTTTTGATAATGAATGCAGTTTCCTTGCATGCAATACTGTAGTGATAAAAAAGAAAATTAATAAAGCTCATTCTAAACGTCTTGCAAAATGAGATTCTAGATTATTTAGTATAGTTCGCTGTTGCATTTCGAAGTTTAATGTGGCATGGCGTTGTAAATGTAGCACTTATTTCACAAGTAATAAAGTTATAAGACCGATTTCAGTTTTTTACGAAATATATTGTTTTACTTTTAATTTGAAAATTTATCTTTATTGATTATAGAGATAGTATCTGTGACCTTGAATTTATAAGTACAATATTTGCGGTAATTTTTTTTTATTTTACTTGTTTTTTCGTAGTTTGAACTCCACTGTTTAGCCTTGTAACTGCATAGTTTAACTGTATGATGAGTGTAGATATGAGTAATGCTATTTTTCTTGTTTTTATTTGACTGTCTACCCTAATTATTTGCGACTCTCATGTAGCTCAAGCTGTCTAATCACATGATGTGTGTATTTTGAGCCTACCCGAAAACCGAATTTGGTAATAGTAAATGTCTGTTTGTTTGGTGAATATCCTTATTTGCTGTGCAATTGATAACACTATTTATAGAGTTTACAATATACTTAAAAATATTGATAATAATAATAATAATCTGAAAAATGCCTAAGAGAGTGCGCTTTTTATTGTTAAAGTAAAAATTTTATGATTGTTGTTTAATGATTAAAATGCAATATATTTATATATAGGAATGAAGAAAAATCTTACTCCATTTTCTGCACATGGGTATCCGTCAGGAACATAATATGGTTTGATTGCATGACTATTTACAACGTTTGTAAATACGGAAAGGAATTTATTCCATACAGGAACATAATTGCTTACTGCACAATTTATAATACACTTGTTGTCAGAAATCTAAAAACAAGAAAATAATATTTACTAAAAAGCAACTAATATTTTCTAAATTCAAATAATCATTGATGCACTAACACTATATAATCCTAGTGTATTAGCTTCTATACACAGTTGATCAAAATATGATTTTCTGTCTGGAAGTATAACAAGATGTTTTCCAATACATTGTCCTTGCAAACAGATCTGGAAAATTGAGAATTTTTTTTTTTTTAATTATTATTTAATCTAACATTTTTGGGAGACAAAGACTATCGCTAGTGATGCATGTCGAGCAAACGATCTGATCGACTTCATATCTGATTGTCTGCTGTTTGCTTGATTATGATTGAATTGAACAAATTACTTTTTATTTACCTTTTAATAATTAGCACAACTTTTGAGAATATCGTTAAGCAAGAATCCTTTCTGTTTGTTGATATATACTGACATACGATGTGTTGAAAGATGTCATTTTTCATGAATTTGAAATTTAATTTTATAATAAACATAATTTTTTTTAAGTTATTGTTCCAAATAAGAAAAGTTAATGTATTAATTTCAAACCTCGTAAGTATCCTAATTTTTTATTAAATAATAATTTTATAAAAAATATGCTTCTAAATATCACAAAAATTGACAGTCTTTATAGATCAATCTTAAATCCATTTTTCTTATTATAATTATGCTTTATATAAAAAATAAATTAACACACACAAATCTTTAAAATGTATATTGACATTCGTTTTTAGCGAAATTTTGTTTAAACCTATATTTAGTAATTTAAAAAAGTTTGAAATATGAACTGAAAACGCTATACTTTCACGTCTTTAATTAACATTTTGTAAATGCCCGAACAGCACCGGATGTTTCAGCAATATCCGTTGCTGTTTGAGTGAAAAAGAAAATATTATCAAAATCTTTATTAGAAATGAATTCTATGGAGTTTAATAATGACTTATAAAACAAATTTATTTTTGAAACACTTATGGCAGCAACATCTCTTAGACGAAAGTCAATGAAATTACCCACGTAACAGTTAAAAAATGTAAACAAAAAGAAATGATTCTTCCTTAAATATATTTTCAAAAATTATGCTAATTATTAAAAGATAAATAAAAAGTAATTTGTTCAGTTCAATCATAATCGAGCAAACAGCAGACGATCAGGTGTGAAGTCGATCAGATCGTTTGCTCGACATGCATCACTAACTATCGCGTTCTTTTATTATCCAATCATAAATATTAATTTCATAGTTTTGTAAATTCAAACTTATTTTTTAGTTATAGGCAGATACCAGTATAAATTTTCTTACCCTTCCGTTGTTACATGGAGTACCATCATTAAATATTAGGTTGAAATTATTGTAAGGGTTTGATACAAATGAACAAGTTGTTCCGCATGGCGCAATCTGTAAAAATAAAGAAAATTACCTTTGCAGTTGTGTACGAGAAAGAATTTAATAACAATTGTATAAATAATATTTACACTTACCATTGAAACTCTATAATCTCCGTACATGCTGCATAGTCTTCTAGCGAAATTTAAAGAAGAAAATTCACTATTGCTTGGTGTGGTACTAACAGGCATCGTAGGAGGAGTTTTAGTGACTGGTGTAGTACTACTAGGTTTTTTTTCTAAATGATTTATTACACATTTTCCCTTAATGCAAACCTGAAAATTTGAAGCAGAAGAAATATATTTTTGACTGTAGAATGTAATTGCGCGAAAAATATAACTTCGTTAAATTTAATCCAAAAGTTTCTTACTCCTTTATCATTACAAGGAAAACCTTTACTGGCTTCTGTTTTAGTGACGATGGATTTAGTGCCTTTATTATTTGTACAGAATAATACACAATCGACCATAATGACCTGAAACAAAAAATAATATCTAGTTAATTGGCTCTTATTAATTTCCAATTGTCATTCAAAAGGTTAATTTGAGTTTATGATACAAACCTTAGAAATACTACCACTCTTTCTGCATTGTGTATCAGCTAACTTGTTGTTTTCACTTACAGACTGTTTTTTTTTATCAAATGTTACTAATGGTGGAATATCTCCATCGGAAATAGTATTGATTTTACGATTTACACATTTCTTCTTCTGGCAAAACTGAACAGTTTAAGGGAACAATCATTGAATTATCAATCATAATACAACTATATCATTTTTATAATTTTTAATCGGTTTAAGCCAAAAATGACAGAAAACCGATACCTAAATGTTAAAAGCGACTAAATATTATTTTAAAATAAAAAAACTAACAATAGGAAATTGCAGGCAAATGATTCTACAGAACAGTTAATATATTTTTTATATAAATTTTTGAAAACGCGGTAGTCAGAGTGAGTGTGTTTAAAATATTTACTTACACTGTTAATACCGCAGGATGTTCCATCCTGAGCGTTGGCCAGTTTATAGCTATAAGAGACTCTCTGTCTATAAACCTTAGAATCGATGCAGTACACTACACAATCAACGATAGCTGACTAAAGTAATTAAGAAAAAAGAAAAGTGAATTAAATGTTAATCAGATTTAAAGGTTGCAAGTTAATATGTGCAATTTTTGGTGATTGAAATACTAACAAAAGTAAAATTGTATCCCATTTCTTTGCATTGTTTGTCAGAGGTCTTGTTGATACCAGGTAAATACAGTTGTGGTTTTTTATTTTTTGGACCCGAATTGTTAGAAAGTTTATCTTCTTTTACTTTTACACAATCTCCTTTGAAGCAGTGCTGTAGTTTAAAAAGATAAAATTTGTGTCATATTGCCAATACCAAAATAATATAATAATTAATAAGATTTTAAATACTTAATTATTTAAAGTCTTACTTTTCCTTGTCCGCAAGGAGATCCTGGAAGAGCAGGTACGTCCGTTGAATGATATCTTCTTCTTCTTCTTCTTTCTGAATAACATAATATTCCAGAGCAAACACGTTCATCAATTTCCTATAATAACGAAAGTTAAAATTATGTTAAGCCATATTGTAATGAGGTAGATCCACTGAGAAGATAAGAAAACTAAATATAACAAATCTTCGATTAAAATTAACTAACTTTTTGGAAAACTTACTTTCGCTGCTTTCGTATATCCTATTATTCTACATTGATCATCTAAAGACGTGTAAACACCAGGCAAAATTCGTGGCATCGGTTTATTTATTCTATCAAGAGCAGGAGTATTACGAAGACAATCAGCATTCTCTCGGCTAAAATAAAGTTCCAACATTTAATAGTTCAGAAATAAAAAATAGATAAATCTCATTGACGAAAATTCTAATTTTATGATTTTTTATCTCCTTAATATGTGAAAGCCTATATTTTTGTGATTTTATTATTTCAATTTCAATCTGTAAACAATATACAGACAAAAGCATAATTTAATTTATGTTGATAAGCTGTGTACCTTAAGAAGTAAGATATGATATTTTTTGAGCATGAAGAAAAGTTAAATTGGTTATTGTTAATTTGATGGGAGCTCATGAGGTATCCATCTTCGAAAGAACATGATTCTGCTCCAGGTCCACCAAGAAAAGGTACAGATTCCTCACCGTCATGAGGAGCACCAAGTCTGGTAAAAAGATATTTATTTAGAAATAAACAGAAATAGACTTAACAAAATTTATTTCTGTATGTCATGTAGAATTAATACTTACAAGTGACCTAATTCATGCGTAGCAGTTTGAATTCCACGAAAATCTGCGTTATCGAGAATAATTCCTGTGGATAGAACTGATGCCGTTTTCACACTCTCTGAACAAGCTGCAGCAATAGTTGACTCACCTGAAAAGTATTTACTAACGTTAACAAAAAAAGTTGATATATTAATCTCACACTATCCCTACTTATACGGAATCCTACTATAGGTATTCCACGTCGCAGATTCCATATGACAAATTTCACCATTGATTTTTCACAAAGATATCATTACATTTTAGTAGTAAAATTCCAAATACATTTCAGTGGGAATTCCGTTTACATTTCCGTAAAAATTTCGATCACATTTCTGTAGGAATTGTTATTACATTTCTATACGAAATTCTAATTATATTTTCAGTCTGGATTCAAGATTAAGAAATTTTAAACCGAAAAATCTAGAATGTGAAATCCAATTTAATGTAGTGCCATTCAATTAGACATTTTTGTCTCTCTTTTTTTAAGTCAATAGATTAAAAAGAAATAAACAAAGCTGTCCAATTAAACGGCAGAAAAATTTAATATAAACCGTACCTGATATGTCGCTATTGAAATCTGGATCCCCACCCATTAACATGCCAATATCGTAATCCTTTTTTACTTTAAATGCAGTTTGTTTATATAGAAATTCAGAAAATTCAACTAAAAGATCATTATCGACTTTGAACTTTTTCATGGGGATTATTTGATCCTATATAAAAATGAAATATATAATTTTAAAAGTAGTGTTTTGAAGCAGTTGATGTTTCAAATATAAAAATATCTTAATAGTGAAATACCTGACATAAGACAATTCCGGCGATGTTTAAACGAATTTTTGGAGATTCCATGTCTCTGTAGTACAAATCTACTGTATTCCAAAATGTTAAAATGTATTTTACAGCTTGCACAACATTGTAATTAAACTTCCTAAAACGTAAAAATGTTCATAAAATAATTTCTTGGTAATAATTGCGAATCTTACAACTAGACAAAGCAGAATTTTTGAACTAGTTTTTTCGTTTTTAAACATAATTTAGAATAAAGAAGTAGCTGATAGTAGAAGAATGATCTTGTAATAGGCTTGGAACCATTACTAAGACAATATTGATAATTGTATTTTTACTTACTTAAAAAGTGTTTTATCAAAGACGATTAAAAGTTCCGGGTATACAATGTCAGGTTCACCTAACTCTGATCTGCTCATTTCAGATGAATATGAACCAGTATAATCATAATTATTATGATTATCGTGGTCATAATTATTATGATTATCGTGTTCATAATTATTATTATCAACTTGATCATAATCTTCATCATCAAATACAACTAAAAATACAATAATTGTTAAATTAAAAATGTTTGAGAAACAAAGAAACCAATTAATTATTAACAGACTTACTATTATGAAACAATGATCTTCTTTTCCTTGGATATTGATTTTGGTGAACGTTATCATTAGATTGATGATATAAAATTGAGAAAAAGTCATCATTATTTGGATAGTCGTTTGCTAATAGGTCTAATTCTTTATCTTTATCGATTATTTCATCCTGTAAATTTTAATTTTTTTAAATGAAAAGTGTATGAAAAAAATACAAATTCGTAAGTGTAGTAAAGTCCCGTTTTAAATCAATAAAGTTAATGTTTAAAATTTGATCGGTAATATAAAACAAAGTTTACGTAATTTGTCATAGAGAAACAGAACTTTTCTTGTTACAGAATGAACTAACAAAATGTTAATTACACACTTGTCATTAGTTTTCTAAAAAAAAAACATAAAAAGAGATCCCAAGGGACGTACAAAATTATTTTCTAAAAAAAAAAAAAATCTAGACATTTTAAAATCACAGTACTTACAAATTCTTCTACTTCGTCTTGGTTCATGTGATGTGATGCTGAAGATGAAGTTTTTCTATTCTGATAAAAACTTGTATTTACTTGTTTCATAATCTGAAAAAATTAAATGCTCCGAATATATGTATGTGTATATTAGTGTGGTCCAAAAATGGACAGAAAAAAACTTTCCTTAAAATAATTTGCTTCTACCCTCCAGAAAAACTTAAAATAAAAAAAAAATATCCCCGTTTTAAATAAGACAATATTTATTTTTTAAAAATATTGAATTAATTTTTTAAACACTAGTTTTTTCTTAAAAAGCAATCTTCACACAAAAAAAAGTAATAACATAATAATAAATATGTTTTTCTTACATTTCTCTGCAAAGTGTATTGAAATTCATCTGTATAAAAAAATTTTTTTTTGGCTATCCAAACTTTTGTTTTTGTGCCAGCAAAAAACGAATCGATTTGTTCCAAATTAATTTTCCCATCCTTCCTATTGTATCTCGTATTTCTTAATGTTTTGTCAACACTTCTTTCTTTCCTGATCGGAATTGTCGGATCTTCACGAATTAGAAATTAAATATTTGCATTAAAATTTTAATGTTTCGTGAATGCTAAAAAATATGAATAAATATATTTACCATGATAATCCTGATGTGGTTGAGACGTCTGAGCATTGTCATAGGTCGAGAGATTGTTAGTCTAAACAATTTTTTTTTTTTAAATATTAACAATTATATTATACATTTATAATGATTATAAATACGGTTTTGAAAATTATAGTTATACCTCAGAGCCTTGTGAAAAGTGTGCAAGAAACGAGAAATGTATCAAACAAAAAACAATTAATTTTTGCTGCATGGCTCCTTTTTTTAGTTAAACTAGAAAAGTCTAACTAGAAAAGCAAAATTTTGTTCTGGCTTTATCAAATTTTAGTCTGTTATAGAATTACACTTTTCTTAAAAACTTATAAGTTTCACCTATTACTACTAAGCCGTCATTCTACATACTCATATATATAGATTGATCTTCACCTAAGATTTTGAAAGTAATTGATTAAAATACAAAATGAAATGTTCACTTACAATTGACTAGCTTTATGAAACGCAACTTGTAAAATGTGAATAAATGTATTTTGATTTTACTAACACTTCCTAATGACAATCAATTGTAAATAAAATTTCATTGCGTGCGTAAACTAAAGACGTTTATATTAGAACATTGTTTGTACTATATATGTACGTATTTAATAAATTAATTCATTCTAACGAATCAATAAAAGATAAAATTTATGTTATCTACGTATTAGTCGCTAGGGCTATTGAATTATCCGATTTTAGATTTTCATTTAAAATTTTGAATTTTATCCTTTCATGTACTAAAAGAAAAAAAATACAGTGCCTTTTCAAATTCCAAATTAAGTATAGTTTTGCCTTAAGCAAATGAATTACAAATTTTTTTTGAAAAAGTATATGATGATTATAATTTAAAATTAATGTAGATCCATATTAAGTTTTTACAAACAATGAAGATCCTGCTCCATGTAAATTAAAACCACATTTAGTTTACCATATATTTTTAAAATATTTAATTTTAATAATAAAAATTGTACTTAAAAGTATTTAATATAGAATCTGAAATGCAGAATCCAGAATGACGAATCTAATAATGGAATTCAGAATAGTAACGTGAAATCCCGAATGTAGAATCTGCAACACGCATATAAAAGATGAAATCTGATATGTGAAATTGGAATGCGCTCTCTAGAAACTAGGATCAGAAATCTGGGATGTGCAACCTGAAAATTGAGAAATAGTATCCGAGATGAAGATTCCGAAATCTGGAATTAAGAATTTGGAATGTAGAAGGCAAACTTCAGAATGTTGAATCTGTTAAGAAGAATGTGGATTATGGAAGCAAATATGCAACATGGAATGCTGAATGCAAATAAGTTGTCGCTCATCTAGGATTCAAAATCGAAACAGAGAATGTAGAATATAGAATTTAGAATGTGCAACTGGAGCCTACGAGTGGAATATGGAATGTGGAACCTGGAACGTCGAATCAGGAATCCGTAATAGATGACGTAGTAACTGAAATACTACAGGAAAAAAGGAAAGTGAATATAAAAACGTGAATCTTGCAAATAAATGCTGAAATATGGAAGTGGAAACTACAATGAGGAATCCAGAATAAGGAGTATCAGATGTAACTGCTTCACTGAAATAAGAAAATATTGGACACAAGAAACACGAAAGGAAACGAAAAAAGGTGTAATTATTGAGAAAGAATTGATCTCAAATAAAGATGGTCCCAATACATCAAAAGAATTATAGATAAGCGTGTATGCAATCACAATCAGTGCTAATGGGAGCATTAAATTCAGCTGCAAGATTGTACTTGAACGCTCATATGGGTGCGGAGGTGCGTCACCCCCGCACCGGGGGGGGGAGGATGTTGCCGACCAAAATAAATGTAATATTTGAGAGATTAAAATAATGTCTTTATTTAATGCCTTATGATTTGAACTCGAGTTTCAAGTTTACTATGAGACAATGACTATTTGTTGACATAACAATCTGGCGTCAAGGTTTTGGGACATTGACCATGAAAGGCGGAGAAAAGGTGTTTCAGATGAATAGAAGAAAAGGATGGAGAATGAGAGGGCTGGACAGATAAGAAACGTTCAGTTGGAAATTGAGAGTGAAGAGAAGAACATCAAAATAGAAAATGGAATTTGTGCGCGAGTGTGTGATAATTTGCCGTCAGCGAAGTGGACAGTTTTCAATTAGACAAGGAGTCATTCTTAAACAAAGGAAAAGGATAAGGATAATGATAAAGATAAGGATAAGGATAAGAATAAGGATAAGGTATAAGGTGAATCAGGAGAGCAGAGATGGCTTTCTAAGGGACTAAATACGGTTTGTTAAAATTATCTTAATTAAAGTTGTTATTGAAGTTTATTCAAGTTCCTTGAGCCCCCATAACCTTTAAGTAATTAAAATAAAAGAATCCTTCTGGTGTTGTTGGAAGGATAAATAAACGTACACTTCCAGTTGCAAGGGGATCGGAAATTCTAAGGAATTTTCGTGGTCCTAGCTTCCGGAGCCTACATCTGTGCTAACCATTAATAAATAATTTAAAAATATTCCCTAAACAACCTTCTTCAAAAGAATTCCTATAAACCGTAGATTAATTGAGTTAAATGTAACTCATTCCCGGTACGTGGTTTACAAAATGGTGGAGGCGCCGGGCATGAGGATGGTTTGAAGAGGAATTTTAGAATATTCAAGCATTACTTGATAATATATTTAAAACCAGAAAATAAAGCCACGTGGGCGTGAAATTGGCGTGACTAGGTCACGAGGGGCTAAGTGGTCCATTTTACTAGATGTGATTTGTTTCAAAGGGAATCAATGACAAATGAGTTTTATACTAAATGGTTTTTGTATCAATTGTGTTTTACGCTAAATGCATTTAATAACAAATGTTTTATGCCAAACGTGTTTTGGCCAAATGAGTTTTATGCAAATATGTATTATGGAAAAGGTTTTTTATGCTAAATGAATTTAAATCAAAAGTACATTATGCTAAGTGGATTTTATACCGAATGTGTTTCGTGCTAAAGGGAATTTGTACTCTTTTATACAAAAAGGGGTGATATACCAAATGTTTTATGCTAAACGTTTTCATACACCAAATGCTTTGTGACAAATGGGTTTTATACTAAAAGTGTTTTATGCAAAAATGGGTTTTATGCTATATGGTTTCATACCAAATGTGTTTTTATGCAAAATTGGTTTTGTACGCTGGGACAGGTCTGATGAGAGTATGGCTTGATAATTTTCGTACACCCTTTCCATTTCTTAATTGGTGCATTAATCTCAAGAGTGTGGCCCGAATATTAGGCCCATGGACTGAAATTCAGTTGGATTCAGTTGGTTTTTCTCAGTGTACAAATGCCAAATGGGGTTATCATACTAAATATGTTGTAAGCCAAATGGGTTATATGACAAATGGTTTTTATGACAAATGGGGTTTCATGCCAAATGAGTTTTATGTCAAGTGTTTTATGAAAAATTGGGTTTTATGATGAATGGATTTATGCCGAATGTAATTTATGACAAATAAAAGTGTGACTTGGTCACGATAATGGCGTGACTCGTTCACGATAATGGCGTGACTCGTTCACGATAATGGCGTGACTCGTTCACGATTATGGCGTGACTCGTTCACGATTATGGCGTGACTCGTTCACGATTATGGCGTGACTCGTTCACGATAATGGTGTGATTTGGTCTGGAAGGTAGCGCGATGTGGTCGCGTTTGTGGCGTGACTTGATCACGATAATGGCATATTTTTGAAATGATGGTGCGCAACATGGATGTGATGGTTGCGTAAATTGGTAATAAAGTTACGCGATTTCTTATGTTAAATCAAGAGTAATGTATTATGTAATCTGAAATCCGAAGCTTAGAATATGGATCATGGAGTATAAAATGTGGAAACTGGGATGAGAAACTTTGATTATGGAATCTGAAATATGAAAAATTGAATTTGTATGGAATCTGGTATTGTAAACTGTGGCTGAGGATATGAAATGTTTGGTCAGCAACCTGGATGTAGAACCTGAAATATAGAATCTGGAGTTGGGGATATAAAAAATGGAATTCGGAGTCATGGACTTCGAGTTTAAGATTTGGAATATGGAATTTTTCGATTGGATTACGGAATCTAAAACTGTGAATTCTGGAATGAGGAATTTATTGTCTCAGGTGTAGAATATGAAATAAGCACCAGAAACGCAGAAACTGAAATCTGTAATGTAGGATGTGGAATTTGGAATATGGTATCTACTCAATGGATTTGGATCGGTTGGGAATGGATCGGTTGGATAGTGAAAGGAAGGAGGAGTACTGGCGTTTCGGTTGTTTTTGACGGATGATCGGTTGTTGACTGGTTGACGGGTATAAGTGTTGCTATTTTGGATCAGTGACTGACTTCTTGCTGTGGGACAGTTAAATTTGACTGGTTTAGATTATGAGAGTGAGATGCGGAGTCCAGAATGTCATCTGTGATGTGGAATCTTGATTGTTGTATAATCTGAGGTTGGGATATGAATTCCCAAGGAATATGGCATCAGCGATACTCTCTGTGTCTGAATCAGTTAGATCGGTTATTTTGGCTGGCAATCGGTGACTGACTTTTTGCTTCTCAGTCGGTTAAGAGCGGCTAAATTTTCGGTTAAAGGGGACTTATTGTCGGTCAGAGGTGACTGAAAAAAATTGTCAAGTTTAACAGATTGGATTAGTTAAAAATAAATTTACTGGCGATTCAGTTGTTTTTGACTGGATGATCAGTGGAAGGGTTACTATTTGAATCAGTGGCTTTTGGCTGAATCATATTCAGAGAGTAGGGAATTAGATTGTTGAATATTCACAATTTGGGACGTGAAATCACAAGGAATGTAGTATCTGCGAAGTGAAATCTAGCTTGTTGGATATTCAGAATTTATGATGTGAAATACTGACTCTGGAACCGTGGAATAAGGTATATGAAGGTAAAATCCTTAATATGGAATTATAACTCAGTTCTTTGACATTGTTCAATATGGAATCCGGATTGTGGAACTTGGAATATCAAACCTGGAATCAGAATATGACGTAAGACGGAGAGGACGTGCATTATGTGTATGTATATATGCATTTCAATTGGACAAGGAGTCATTTTTAAACAAAGGAAAAGGATAAGGATAAGGATAAAGATAAGGATAAGGATAAGGATAAGGATAAGAATAAGGATAAGGTATAAGGTGAATCAGGAGAGCAGAGATGGCTTTCTAAGGGACCAAATACGGTTTGTTAAAATTATCTTAATTAAAGTTGTTATTGAAGTTTATTCAAGTTCCTTGAGCCCCCATAACCTTTAAGTAATTAAAATAAAAGAATCCTTCTGGTGTTGTTGGAAGGATAAATAAACGTACACCTCCAGTTGCGAGGGGATCGGAAATTCTAAGGAATTTTCGTGGTCCTAGCTTCCGGAGCCTACATCTGTGCTAACCATTAATAAATAATTTAAAAATATTCCCTAAACAACTTTCTTCAAAAGAATTCCTATAAACCGTAGATTAATTGAGTTAAATGTAACTCATTTCCGGTACGTGGTTTACAGTATTCACATTTTTCTGTAAGGTGGCCGACAACTATAGGGAGGCCGACAACTGTCTGGTTTACCCTATCTTACATCTGTTTAATTTTTAAAAAATAATAAATTTTCACGAGCAAGATTACATTTTTAAAATACATAATTTTAATAAATTTAATGAACAAAAATTAAATTAATAATTTTATTTGTATTAAATTCATGCATATTATCTGTTCATTTAATTTTGTTTTAAATTGTAATTAAATTTTATTTATGATTTTTAATAATTGTTTGTATTTTAAATTTTTATCATACGCTAATTTGTTTAGAGTAGGCAAAAGTTTATATTGTTTATGTTACACTGATAATACTTATTTCATTATTTTATTAATAATTCTTAGATTAAATTAAACTTAACTAAATTTTGTTAATTTTTACCAGAAAGAAGTTACTAATTACTAATCATTGTAATGAAATGTTAATTTTAAATAATAGTAATGTTTTCAATTTTTTATTATTTTTATAAATTTATAAAGATTATACGAAAACTAAACATTCCTCTTGAATTCAAATATTATTTCATATCAACAAAATATTTTAAAATTTTATTTTGATAAATTTCTTCAAATATTCTTCCAAAAAATATCTTTATCTCTAAAATAAGGAATCAACAAAAGATTGTAGAAATGAATTGTCATTTCCCCTTTTGGTGAAAATTTGTTTGATTGCCACATGCCGGAACATCCCTATTCTTCCTCTGAGAAGTATTATAAACTTCCTATTTGTACACTATGCAAACATATTCAATAAAATTAACGAAATTTGAGTAGCATATTTATTAAGGAATTTAGTAATTCATAAAAACCATGCTATAGAGTTAAGTTAAATTCAATTAACTTAAAACTGTAAGAAAAATATTTTTGACATAAAAAAAAAATTTAAATGATCAATTTTTTCAACTTTAAAACCCATGTAACCCCGTAATGGATTAGGATAATAAAATGCAAAAACAAATAATTTTTTCTGGCATAAAAAACAGAAAAAAATCATATAAAAACAGGTGGGAATCTAGTGTCCTGCTGTTCTTTAAAGAGATAAAGGAATGTTTACGGACAAATTGTGCTGATGCCAGTGACGTCATACTCCACCAAATTAAAAAAAAAATTAATTTAAATGATAAAGTTTTCAGATATTCTCTCACATGTAAAATTTTTAGTTAATACATTCAAAAAAATAGTGCTATCTACACGTGTATTGATTGAATCAATTTATTTAATGTATGACGTAAATCGGGAAGTATTTGTCAAACTAATAATACATTGCTCCAGTTGCGCAAACAATCTTAATTTAATGCATTTCCATTTAAATCTATTTAATAAGAATTATTATGATTGTGATTATTATTATCATCATTTTATTTTGTTCATCTTTGGTTATTTATTTCATTATTTTATTATTAATATTATTATCATTATTATTATTACTTTCTTTTTTATAAAATAAGATAAGGAGAGGAAGAAATGCATTTACGTACATGTTTGTGTAGGTCCTGACCCACCTGAACATTTTAAATTAACAAAAAACCTTATGGACAAAATAGATTGAATTGAGGAAATATCACACACATAAAAGAAATAAAAACTGTTAGATATTATGACAAGAATCTGTCAATTCATGATTTTACACTTTATGGAAAAGTTATTTTTTATAATAAATAAAAATGAATTTGTTACATTTCACAAAAAATAGATATTTCTGGATATTTCTTATTATATCCAACATAATTTTTACATAATCGTTAACCAATTTGTACACTGGAAAAATTTTATGTTTGTAGCTTTAGTAAGTTTAGTGTAACCATTAAAAGTCATATTTATAGTAAGTAAAGTTAACCATTAAAAATTTATATCTGTTAGAAACACGTGTTTTAGCTATAATTATGTTTATGTCATACTTGTCAAAATGTTCAAATACTCAAAAACCTTAAGTTGGTTCACATAACAAACTTAATAGATAAGAGTGAAGGATTTTATATTAATAGTTTAACGTTCAATATACTTTTACAGAAAAGCGAAAATAATTTTAATTTTTAAAAAATAATATTTTCTTATACATTAATGTATTTAAATTAATAATTTTGCTTTTTTGAAAAAATAAATTTCCTATTGAAGTATCTACCACTGCAAATTATAGTTATGATAGGTTAATAATAACACATTATTTAAAATGAAGAACGTTGTTACTTTATTTGATACAAAATATCAATATATTAAAAGTTACATCTAAAATAATAATACTAGGAAGATTAATTTTGCACTCGATGCCAAATATTAAAACAATATAACATTTGAATTCAAAGTAAATATTTTAATTGTAAAGTATTGTTTTGAAATTATTTAAAACATTTTAATATTCTTAACATTTTGTACTATAAATTGGTAAAGAACAAAATACTTAAAATACATATTTTTAATTATACGAATAAGAATACAAATTAGAAATTAAGTATATTTTAAATTAAGATTTAAATTAACAAAATCAGAATATTATTTTTATAAAACTTTAAGCTGTCAAATTCATCATCAATTAATTATACCATTTCAGCGGAAATACTTAAAACCATTAAACGCTTTGGTTTAATAGTACCTAATTATTGTTTCTAAATCTTATAAAATTCTACATTTTTTAATCAATAGAATAATCACACTCGAAAGAAGGAGAAGCTTATTTATAAGTACAATAATAAAAGCCTAATATAATTCTAATAGCAAAAAAATATAATTATGAATGTCGAAACTGATGGACTTAAATTTTTTAAATTCAAAGTACAAAGAACGGGGTGACAAATACAGACAAAATTTCTAGTTTGTCAAAATTATATGCAAATAATGAATTTACATGAAAATTATTTGAAATTTGCAAAAATCAGACTGCAATCTCTACATCATACTAAAAATTAGGAATGATTAAATATGAGATAGAAAATTAAAATAATTAAAAGTTAATATCATTTTAAGTTTTAATGAATTTATGACAAAAGCAATTACAATGTAATTAAATGAGTCACTATCATTTTGACACAAAAATTTTTTTTCCCTTTTTTGATTAATTGTAAATTTTTTTTTGTTTTTCTTTCATGGTGGAAATTTTTTTTATTTTTTATAACAGTTATTAGAATTCTTTTTTTACATAATAATTTTTTTTAATTTTTATATATTTTTTTTTTTTTGTTCTAAATTGATTTTTTTTATTTTTTTTTATTTTGATTTTTTTTTTTTTTTTTTTTTAAATTTGAAAAAAAAAATTTTGCGTGGTTAGTAAACTGTAAGAATTTTTACCTTATCAATTTTCGGCAATTCAAAAACTTTGCACACTTAAAAGTTTAAGTAGTCATGAAATAAAGTGGACTACATTATGTAACCCTTTGCTGGATACATCTTTCAATTGGAGGAATTTAGCGATCAAGTACACCTTAGGGGTTTTTGGGGTCGCTGATTAAGTATGTGGAGTCAAGTTTTCAATACTTTCAAAATTCAAAATGTCGGATCCAATATTTTTCATGAAATTTGATATTTAGAGGTTAATTGCCAACATTTTTACTGCATAACGTGAGACGTCTTCTGAGCGTAACTGGATGGAATGAATTGTCGATCGAGTTGATTTTTATTGAATGGATACTTATTCAAAAAATACAATTTGTTGTTTATGCGTATTTGACCTCTACATTATGTATGTACACTTGGGACTCGGGTCGCAAAGTTTCAGTACATTTCGTTGGATTGCTCTTACCTGCTCGATTCACTTCAAAATCAAATATTTCTGAAAAAATGTAGAATGAGCAAACAGTTCCGAAAAGCGCAAACCTATGATTTTTTGAAGCTACGTATACTTATACGTATTTCGTTGCGTTGATTACGAAAATCATAGTGAAAATACCCGTAAATTTGAATTTCAAGGTAAAAACCATAAGAAAACAATGAAAATTATGTTTTTTTTTTGCATTTAACTCAATTAATAAGCCAAATCTCAAAAAATAAATAAAATAAAAGTTGTAGATCTTGTCGAAACACACAACTTTTGTTGAATACATTTTTTCATAAAAAATAAAGAGTTTACAAAAAAATTGCAAAAAAATAGAATTCACCATAAACGACCAATGCTTACATTATATCAACATTATGAGTACTCATTTTATTAATAAATCTTAGTAATTGACGACCATAAAAATTCTCGAGTAACAAGTTTTACTCCAATTCAAGACAATTTTAATAATTCGTCCACCATGTTGGATCCAACATTTTGAATTTTGAAAGTCGGACTTCAGATTCGTAATCAGCGACCTTAAGAACCTCACAGTACGAAGTTTGGTTCCAAATTACCTGAAAGTTTCTTCAAAAATTATTTTTTGATCAAAAATCAACGATTTTCACATTTTATTCATTTATAATTATTTATAATGTATCCTACTGTATTAATTATAATTTTTTTTATATTTCGCAATGTGTATCTTTTACATTTAAAAAATTGTTTCATTAGTATAACTTCAAAAATATGAAATCTACAGATGTCAATTGTAAATTAAAAAGGTGATAATCTGGGTAACAACTATGCCAGAAAGGATTAGCAGTGGGATATTAAAATTTTGTTGTACCAACCATAGAAGAAGGGAGTTAAAGTTTACCTATCTACGGGATTCTATAAAAGTTGCACACTTTTGGAATTTGATGCAGAAGAAGTTAAGGCATTATCCTTAAAAAAACAGTGTATGAGATTTACTCCTTTTTGGGAGTTGATTTTTAACTCCAAAAATTTTACTTCAAACTCCAATAACCATTAACTCCCCACATTTTTTATTGTAATCTGAACCACTTTTACAGCCGTTTAAAAATTGTATTTTGAAATATTGGTAACAAGAATATGGTAAAGTGTCTCAGTATATCTATGTTTTTGGGTCATGCTATAGTATTTATAGATTTTTGAGCGTCCTACATAAAAATCACCATGCACTATTGGCTCGTGCCTTGAATATTGCTAGCCCCTAATGATAATGCTTCATTTTTTAATTGAATATAATAATAGTAGGTATATCTATACTTAATATTTTTACTTTCATTTATTATTATCTTTGCTCTTAATATTTTCAATATGTTGTATTTCTTAATATTACTTTTTTCAAGCAAACATCTTAACAGCTGATTGGTAAGTAAATATTAATCAAAATATTTCGCATTTATTGTTAGTTATAAAATTATTTACATATTTCCCAATTGCTTATTTTCCACTTTCTTTAAATTCATACATGTTGTCAACTATAATTGAGAAATAATGAAATGGAAATTTAAAATAAATATTTAAGTATTAAATTCCATCATGTTTTCGCACGATGTACAAAAAAGTTAGAACTTAGTACGTCTATGAAAACACGAGTTTGACGAGCTCAGCGCCCCCTTCTCTCCGATCACCACTTCACCACCAACTAGTTCACTCGACCGACGTCCACTGAATCGACGCTTTAGTGTAATAAGAATTTTGCTAAAATAAAAAGAGAAAAAATTAGTTTTTAATTCTTCTATGAAAATATTTATTTATATTGAAATGAAATCAATCCTTTTCTGAATTGAAAATGATTTTGATTAAGGTTTTATTATGAAAATAGAATAAATTATTGGTTTTTAGCGAAATAATATTATTGTACCAATTTGTGAACATACATGGAAAATACATTGCGATTGTCATATTTTTCTTGATTTGTCAAAACGAACGACACAGTCAAGGTTTTTATTTAAATTTTCGTTTTCTAAGTGATCAAGAATCATGAAAACTAAATCAAGACGAAGTATATAAAAGGTAAAATTAAAAACATTTGTTTTTATACTATTTTTATATTGTTGGGTTTTTATTTTAAACATTTAAACTCATGTCAGTTGTGCTCAAATTGGTAGGGTGGTCTAAAACAAATTTTTTTTATTTTTTACTGCTCTGACCCCCTAGGATTCTTCTATATCGAAAAAAATACCCCTGTTTTTTTTATTTTTTTAATTGTCAATATTTAGATAGGGTTCAAAGCGCTCAAAGATCCCCATGCAAAATGCATGGGAAAAAAAGACTTTTTCGTAAAAATGGTATAGGACCCTTGAAAATCAATATTCTTCAACCGCCCAACTTTGTTTCTCTTCAGGAGACTTCAAACAACAATGTCAAATTGTTTATTTAACAATTTTTTAATATTAACTATTTTTTATAGGGCCCCAAACAAACCCCATAAATTACAAAATTATGAAAAACTCGTTAAAAAATGTTTTTTACTATTTTCATGAAAGTCTGTTCCTATATTATGAACAAATAACATAAATATTTATTTTTAATCATTATTCCATGTAATTGCTAATTTTTTTAAACAAATTATTTTTTTTTTAATTACAACTTTTCATCAAATTGAGATAGAGAGCTGCAACTTTTTCTTAATTTTGCAACTTATCGAGGCCATTGGAGCCAAACACAAACAAAAAAGTTAATATAAAAATTTTAAAAAATTGTTTAAACAAATTATATTGTTTATTTTCATAATTTGCACAAATTGAGCTACGGAGTTGCAACTTTTTCTTAATTTTGCAACATATAGTCATATATTTATGAAGCCATGTTTAACAATTGTTTAAACAAATTATATGGTTTATTTTCAAGATTTGCACAAAGTGAGCTACAGAGTTGGAATTTTTTCTCAATGTTGAATTTTGCGAGGACAGTGAAGCCATGTAGTAACAACAAACGAAAAATAATAATCTTTACAATTGTTTAAACAAATTATGTTGTTTATAATAAACTTTTTATTAAATAGAGGTAAAGAGGTGCAAATTTTTATTAATTTTGCAACTTTTTGAGTTCAGTGAAGCCATGTACTAACAACAAACTTAAAATAATTTTTACAATTGTTTAAACAAATTTTATAGTTTATAATCAACTTTTTATGAAAAAGGTCTAGAGGGCTGCAACTTTCTTTAAGATTTGCAAGTTTACTTTTGTTGCCAGGTAGGAATGACTCTAAGACATTACTATAATTGAGTAAAAAACTTTAGAATATTTAATTTTTTAATATGAAAAATACATCTGTGGCTTATAACATCATTTTTTCGGATAACGTTTTTTTGTTACAGTTCGTAAACTGTTTTCCTCAAGAAAAAAAGTGTACATTTTAAAACGTAAAAAGAAGTTCATGGAATCCTCTTTTAGAGATTGATTGACACTTTTTGGTCTTTCTAACTTTATTCAATGAGAAGATAGAAATAAACATTATTAAATTGTTTCAACAATTGTTAACATTTATTTTCTCATTTTATTGCTAATACTTTCTGTTATAAGCCTCTAAAAGTTTCAATTTTAAAAAACGTTACATCTCTGTAGCTCTATTTAATAAAAAGTTGATAATAAACAATATAATTTGTTTAAATAATTTTAAAAATTATTTTTAGTTTCTTGTTAGTACGTGGCATCACTGAATTCAAGAAGTTGCAAAATTAAGAAAAAGATGCATTTCTGTATTATTATTTTATAAAAAATTGAAAATAAACAACATAATTTGTTTAAATAATCGTAAAGATTATTATTTTTTGTTTGTTGTTAGTACATAGCTTCACTGTCCTCGAAAACTTGCAAAGTTAAGAAAAAATTGCAACTCTGTAGATCAATTTGTGTAAATCTTGAAAATAAACAATATAATTTGTTTAAACAATTGTTAAAATTACTATTTTCATTTTTTTGTTTGTATGTGGTTCCAAAGGCCTTGATAAATTGCAAAATTAAGAAAAAGTTGTAACTCCGTAGCTCAGTTTCTGCAAATCATGAAAATAAAGAATATAATTTGTTTAAACAAATTAGAAATTACATGGAATAAAGATTAAAAATCAATATTTATGTTATTTATTCAAAATATAGAAACAGACTTTCATAGAAATAGTAAAAAATATTTTTTAACGATTTTTTCATATTTTTGTAATTTAAGGGGTTTTTTTGGGACCCTATAAAAAATTGTTAAATACAAAATTTGGCATTGTTGTTTTAAGTCTTTCGAAGAAAAACAGAGTTGGGCGATTGAAAAATATTGATTGTCAAGAGTCCAATACCATTTCTATGAAAAAGTCTTTTTTTCCCATGCATTTTGCATGGGAAACTTTGAGCTCTTTGAGCCCCATCTAAATATTAAAAAATAAAAAATTAGGGGTATTTTTTCGATATAAAACAATCATAGGGGGTAAGAGCATTAAAAATAAAACATTTTTGTTTTCCCATGTATTTTTGGTCCACCCTAATAGTCTCCAAATAGGGACATTTACCTGATTTTGAATAAGAGTTGTACTACGCACTCCGGTCATAAGCAATCTATCTGCCGCGATGCAGTGGCGGATCCAGACAAGGTTTTTGGAGGGGGTATTGCATGAGAGAGAAAGAGATAGCAATATAGTGCTATCTCTCTCACTCTCATTGTTAAATATGAGGCTTTTGGGGGGGGCCAAGCACCCGTGGCCCCCCCCCCTGGATCCGCCAATGCCGCGATGCATGCTTCGACTAATTTTTGCTTTTATTATTTCATATTCAAAATATAATATGCATGTAGACCTTGGATTTATACATTTGTACTTCCTTTATCTCCTATGTATCAGGCATTGATTAACACTGTTTAGCTTAATTATAAATTAACTTTTGTTACAAACTTAAGGAATATTTTTTAGTCACATTTTTTCCTAATTTTAACTCCTCGTAAATCATGCTCTTCGTAAACGAAATTGTACACTTTCCCGATTACAAATGAACCAGTTTAATTTTTGGCACTGTTTAGCGTTATTCTAATTTGGGGTTTCACGTACACGGAAAGAAGAAATATTAAAAATATCTTAATACTGTCTTAAAATAAAATACCAACTGGCTGATTTGTAATATTTATTAGACTTTCAAAATTAATTTTAAGATTTCTAAAGACTTTTTTAATAAATATAAAATAAATTACTATACTTATTAAAAAAGACTTTAGAAATCTTAAAATTAATTTTGAAAGTCTAATAAATATTACAAATTAGCCAGTTGGTATTTTATTTTAAGACAGTATTAAGATATTTTTAAGATTTCTTCTTTCCGTGTAAAAGATAAAACTTTTTTTGTCTTAAAGTTCTACGCCTTTAAGGAATACATTCTCATCAAAGCACTATCGCTTCGCGTTCGATACTAATACCTTCCGGAATATGCAATTCTTGAGCAAAAAGAAAAATTTTAGTGACTCAAATTCTCAAAGCAAAGGATTGTTGCACCTAAATGTCCTACCTCGATACAATCCCATGATTGAGTCATACTATTCTTCAAATCAATATAGTATTAGCCCGGTAAAAAGAGGTTGATTAAAACGCATAAATTGGCATTTAAAAAAACAGTCATTTAAATTCTGACAGATGCCTACTAATTCCGTTTTTGTCCTCAATGCCATTTAACGCGTTTTCTTGATTGATATTTGTTTCATTTTAATCATTTTGAATGCTCACAAATGTTATGAAAAAAATTGACTGCGTTTCTTTACCGTCAAGCAAAACACTACGAATTAGATCCAAATGCTATTAAATGCTTTCTGATAATGTATCAAATTAAATGCCATTCAATGCCTTCAGGAAAACAATTTTGAACGCAGTCAATGCCTCAAGAAGTTAAATGCCGTTCTATGCCTATGTTAGCAGATTAAGAAGACGCCATTCTGCTATCGTTAACTTGTTCATTCTTCGCAGCGCGTCGTCGCGTCGTGGCATCTTTCTATTTTGTGTTGTTCGATCTATTTTAAATAAATCGCGTTATTGAAGTGAAAAACAAAATGATTTTGTGTCTAATACTAATAGTTTACCTAAACAAAGTGAAGGTGTGAACGCAAACATAAGTTTGGGCCAAACTATTGACTTTCGTCTGAGGGCTGCCGCGGACATTTTTTGCTTTTAAATTAGGTTTAGAATTTACGAAACTTGAATTTTTTCTGCGAATTCAGTAACAATAATATTATGGTGTAAATTTGATTTCTTTTCGCGATATTATCAATTGAAAGTATAAGATTTGCAGTGTTTTTTTGTAACCTCAAATCTGACACTTTTCTTAAAAACATTATAATTAAAAAATTAGTTTAAATTGAGGGCCCGGATGCAATAACTACGTTTTCACTCGAAGGCCTGACTGTCTCCTTTTTCACAAGATAATTTGACGTGAAAATTATCTGGAAAAAAAGTTGAAGGAAATTGAAATTTAAAAATTGATATCAATAGAGGAGATAAAGACGCACATTTTTCTTAATAAACTTTTTTTGTCATACTATTATTTATTTGAATAAAAATTAAAAACTAATTTTTTTTAGACATTTAAAATAATTATATTTTTACAATAAACTCGTGATATCTCAGAGTCATATGGACAAAAAACGTTGCAGCTTCACCTGCATATTAAAAAAACATTGCAGATCCTAATAAAACGGTTGTAAATATGAAAAAATTGTAATTTGTTATTGATTTTTAATAATAATGTACTCGCTATCATTACTGTGCTTTACTAACTTTGAGCAAAAAATCTCTGTTACAAAGTTTCGAATTTTGAAAGTTTGAATCACACAAGTTGTTTAGTAAGGTATTAAAAAGTTTTACCAAAAATAATTTTTTCGATTCATTAAATATTTCAGCTTTTATAAACAATTTTGTTTGAAGCTACTGCGCGTCACGCGTTAAAATTTTGGCAGCTGACTGGCTGAGCTCTAAGCCGTGAGCGGAACAAGGATGGATGCACTCCGGAGTGGCTATGGCGAGAGAGAGAAAGCGACAATAAAGTGTTTTTACTGTAGAAATCAACTTTTTTATTTTCTATTTACATAACTGTTAATAAATTAACACACTTTTAAAGAATAAATAACGTAATAAAACTATAACAACTAAATTAAAATCTTTCTTCGAGTGCGACAAGGACTTTCAAGAACAAAACATTTTGTTTTCAATTTTTGTAAAACCAATTTTCAAGTACAAATTTTATTATTTAAACACTTTTGAAAACAAATAAACTGGACTGAAAATATTAAGAGTACAAGATTGTAAATGTTTAAAAAAAATCAACTTGTTTTAAGAACATGAAATATAGGTCTGTTTTTTTACAAGTTATTTTTTAAAATATTTAATTTCCCATAATTTATGGTTTTATTACGTTATTTATTCTTTAAAAGTGTGTTAATTTATTAACAGTTATGTAAATAGAAAATAAAAAAGTTGATTTCTACAGTAAAAACACTTTATTGTCGCTTTCTCTCTCTCGCCATAGCCACTCCGGAGTGTATCCATCCTTGTTCCGCTCACGGCTTAGAGCTCAGCCAGTCAGCTGACCAAATTTTAACGCGTGACGCGCAGTAGCTTCAAACAAAATTGTTTATAAAAGCTGAAATATTTAATGAATCGAAAAAATTATTTTTGGTAAAACTTTTTAATACCTTACTAAACAACTTGTGTGATTCAAACTTTCAAAATTCGAAACTTTGTAACAGAGATTTTTTGCTCAAAGTTAGTAAAGCACAGTAATGATAGCGAGTACATTATTATTAAAAACCAATAACAAATTACAATTTTTTCATATTTACAACCGTTTTATTAGGATCTGCAATGTTTTTTTTAATATGCAGGCGAAGCTGCAACGTTTTTTGTCCATATGACTCTGGGATATCACGAGTTTATTGTAAAAATATAATTATTTTAAATGTCTAAAAAAAATTAGTTTTTAATTTTTATTCAAATAAATAATAGTATGACAAAAAAAGTTTATTAAGAAAAATGTGCGTCTTTATCTCCTCTATTGATATCAATTTTTAAATTTCAATTTCCTTCAACTTTTTTTCCAGATAATGTTCACGTCAAATTATCTTGTGAAAAAGGAGACAGTCTAGGCCTTCGAGCGAAAACGTAGTTATTGCATCCGGGCCCTCAATTATAAATCAAAACTTACGCGAATTAGTAATTTTATTTATGTTAACTCTAGAAATGTTGTACATTTCATTAAAATACATTATTTTAATATAATAATATAATTTGAAAAATTTCTACTTGTCAAAATTTTCGTAATATTTTTAAGCTTACAACTTTTTTTTGGGAGCTCTTACAAATTTGATATTTTGAATATGTTTTAATAATAATAGAACTTACTTGCTATTAAAATATGGCGAAGACGTTTTGCTTCATTTAGAAAATATTTTATTTTTAAATTCTACTGTATTCAAGAAGGTTAATTTTGGGACTAAAATAGTAAACAAAGCAATTTCATATTGCTTCATTCAAATTACATTTTAACCTTTTTGAATACAGAATTTAAAAATAAAATATTTTCTAAATGAAGCAAAACGCCTTCGACAAATTTTAATAGCAAGTAAGTTCTATTATTATTAAAACATATTCAAAATATCAAATTTGTAAGAGCTCCCAAAAAAAAGTTGTAAGCTTAAAAATATTACGAAAATTTTGACAAGTAGAAATTTTTCAAATTATATTATTATATTAAAATAATGTATTTTAATGAAATGTACAACATTTCTAGAGTTAACATAAATAAAATTACTAATTCACGTAAGTTTTGATTTATAATTTAAACTAATTTTTTAATTATAATGTTTTTAAGAAAAGTGTCAGATTTGAGGTTACAAAAAAACACTGCGAAACTTATATTTTCAATTGAAAATAACGCGAAAAGAAATCAAATTTACACCATAATATTATGGTTACTAAATTCAGAAAAAATTCAAGTTTCGTAAATTCTAAACCTAATTTAAAAACAAAAAATGTCCGCGGCAACCCTCAGACGAAAGTCAATGGTTTGACACATTTTGTCATTTTTTGTTGCATGCAAGACAAAATACGAAAATGACGTTAAGTGTTAAATTTAGTGCTTATATTTTATTCTATTTTGGTCTACTATTTAGCTGAAGTTAACCAATTAACATATTTGAACTTAAAATGTAAAATATTGATAAAGACAATAATCAGAGTAAAACATAACAATCACATGTTCAATTTTCCCTTGCAATATGGCTACTGGTTTGTTTTTAGGCATTTGAAGGCATTCATACAAAAAGGGAATCAAAGCGCATTGAAACGTTTTAGGCTGGCGTTTCATCACTCCGTTGTGCGTAACGTTGTAATAATATAAAAAAGTACAAAAAAAGTGTCATGGCCGTGACACTATACTAGGGTATTCCCAGGGGCGGACAAACGCCCGGGCAAGCAGGGTGACCGCCCAGAGCGCCGAGATTGTCTTAATGCAAAATGGGCGCCGAAAATATGCCTGGGGCGCTAAAAAACGCCCGCCCCCTATGGTTTGCCCGGGTAAAAAATTTAGCTGGCACCGCCCCTAGGTATTCCAACGTAATTTTTCGCCATGAATCCGAATCTAGAGTAAGAATTGTCAGATTTGCTTAATTTGTTAAGATTAAATCCAACTAGTGCTCAAAAACACAAATTTAAGCAACAATAGACAAATAAAATCGCCAAGAGACTAAACTAGTGAACAAATTGACTAGTGTTAACAGCTTCACCCAATCTGACAATTCTCGCTCTACATTCAGATTCAGAGCAAAAAAATACAAAGGAATACATTAGTGCACTGTCTCGGCAAATATATTTTCTATTTTATCTCAAATTCGAATTTTTGAGCAGTTTTAGAGGTATTCTCAAAAATTTTAGTCAATCTGACGCTTCTGACTTAAGATTCGGATTCAGAATGAAAAATTGCATAGGAATATACTAGTGTAGTGTAACGGACATATCACATTTTCTTGTGTGCCTGTCTTATTATACATTTTAAAACAAAATTGCTGATTTCTCATATTCATTAGATAAAATTCCTCCTTATTCTATTACTAACTATGCCATAATAATATTTCTGTGGCTGAAAGGCATAACATCAAAACTAACATTTTATCGAATTTGAGATAACATCAGATTTGAGTTAATTTAGTAATGCTTTTTAAAATTTCATAACAGTAAAGTGATTTAAATGTTTATTTACGTAGAAAATAATTAATAACACAACAGCATAACTGCATTCAAATCGAAAAAAAGAATTGATATTCTTTTTTAAAGCGTTTATATTTTATTAAAATTGATAAACAGATGTAAAAACTACACTAGAAAATAGGATACAATGCCAAACACCAAAAATATTGGTTGATTTTTCCATTTTACAAAACCAAGAAAATAAACAAAAACAGGTTTTTCTTAAAACTATGAAAATGCAGTTATGTTATTCTGCCTTTCAGCCACAGATTTATTAAAATATATTTTAATTTTACAAGAACTTCATATTTTTCAAAGATTTGAATTTCACATTACTAACAATGTTTTTGAAACTTGAGAGGCGAATTTCACATTTTCCTTCCAACCAAGACGCATGTGTCACTTAAAAAAAAAAAAAAAAAAAAGTCCAAAATCGCATAAATCTGAGACCTTCTCATTTACATGAGAATGCTCAAATATACTTATATTCATAATAAATATATATATATATAGCTCTTTGTTAAATTAGCATTTTCCACGCGGTAGTGGGGATGAAGCCAGGTAGTGGGGATAAAGGTCAAGACATTTAATGGAATTACGAATCAGTGGATATTTTCCTTGTGTAAGTGCGCGTTCATTGTGTCGTTACAGGAACATTGTGCCTTTTGGATTAGTTTCGAAGCAGGTTCAAATAATCAATAACGTGTAAGAAGAAAAATAGTTGACAGCTGTTTGTAAGTTTTTTGCAAGAAATACAAATATTTTATAATACGAGATAATTCCAAGAATTGAGTTGAAGTGTAGTAGGTAACGTGTAGTGATATTTAGATAGGTGTTTATATTAATTTTGAAAAGCACGAAAACGTAAATATTGTAGTTTTTTGACTCGAAATTTCTTATCTTTATTAATATTGAGCTAGTTTGAGGAAATACAAAACAACTTTGAATTTAAAATATTCCATATATATCAAAATAAATAGTTTTTTAATTCTCGTAAATTAACATTTTACAATCGATTATTTATTTATTCTTCAATTTTGAATCATTTTTTGCCCAGTGAAATTAATTGTTTTTCTTTGATACGTCGAAAATAGACGTAAGAAAAGTGGCTTAATGCTCCTCTACTCGTAATGTTTATTTTTTGCGTATTAAAACAAAACAACCAATATCACTGGGAGCTGCTGCTGTTTTAATCCTGCCACTCACGTGTTCAGAATCATTTCAAGACAAATTAAAAAAAAGGTATTTGTAATGTATATCAATATAATCAAAAACCTTTGTTTTACATTTTATAACCTAAAAATTTGTAAATTTTTGTTCAAGTTGAGAAATATTCTTTTTTACTCTTAAAAAAATTCAGTTAATTGTCACATTTTTATTGAATATGTGACCAAAGTTGACACTTTATTAAAAAAATATACTTATATTCATAATGAATATATATATATAGCTCTTTGTTAAATTAGCATTTTCCAAGCGGTAGTGGGGATGAAGCCAGGTAGTGGGGATAAAGGTCAAGACATTTAATGGAATTACGAATCAGTGGATATTTTCCTTGTGTAAGTGCGCGTTCATTGTGTCGTTACAGGAACATTGTGCCTTTTGGATTAGTTTCGAAGCAGGTTCAAATAATCAATAACGTGTAAGAAGAAAAATAGTTGACAGCTGTTTGTAAGTTTTTTGCAAGAAATACAAATATTTTATAATACGAGATAATTCCAAGAATTGAGTTGAAGTGTAGTAGGTAACGTGTAGTGATATTTAGATAGGTGTTTATATTAATTTTGAAAAGCACGAAAACGTAAATATTGTAGTTTTTTGACTCGAAATTTCTTATCTTTATTAATATTGAGCTAGTTTGAGGAAATACAAAACAACTTTGAATTTAAAATATTCCATATATATCAAAATAAATAGTTTTTTAATTCTCGTAAATTAACATTTTACAATCGATTATTTATTTATTCTTCAATTTTGAATCATTTTTTGCCCAGTGAAATTAATTGTTTTTCTTTGATACGTCGAAAATAGACGTAAGAAAAGTGGCTTAATGCTCCTCTACTCGTAATGTTTATTTTTTGCGTATTAAAACAAAACAACCAATATCACTGGGAGCTGCTGCTGTTTTAATCCTGCCACTCACGTGTTCAGAATCATTTCAAGACAAATTAAAAAAAAGGTATTTGTAATGTATATCAATATAATCAAAAACCTTTGTTTTACATTTTATAACCTAAAAATTTGTAAATTTTTGTTCAAGTTGAGAAATATTCTTTTTTACTCTTAAAAAAATTCAGTTAATTGTCACATTTTTATTGAATATGTGACCAAAGTTGACACTTTATTAAAAAAATATACTTATATTCATAATGAATATATATATATAGCTCTTTGTTAAATTAGCATTTTCCAAGCGGTAGTGGGGATGAAGCCAGGTAGTGGGGATAAAGGTCAAGACATTTAATGGAATTACGAATCAGTGGATATTTTCCTTGTGTAAGTGCGCGTTCATTGTGTCGTTACAGGAACATTGTGCCTTTTGGATTAGTTTCGAAGCAGGTTCAAATAATCAATAACGTGTAAGAAGAAAAATAGTTGACAGCTGTTTGTAAGTTTTTTGCAAGAAATACAAATATTTTATAATACGAGATAATTCCAAGAATTGAGTTGAAGTGTAGTAGGTAACGTGTAGTGATATTTAGATAGGTGTTTATATTAATTTTGAAAAGCACGAAAACGTAAATATTGTAGTTTTTTGACTCGAAATTTCTTATCTTTATTAATATTGAGCTAGTTTGAGGAAATACAAAACAACTTTGAATTTAAAATATTCCATATATATCAAAATAAATAGTTTTTTAATTCTCGTAAATTAACATTTTACAATCGATTATTTATTTATTCTTCAATTTTGAATCATTTTTTGCCCAGTGAAATTAATTGTTTTTCTTTGATACGTCGAAAATAGACGTAAGAAAAGTGGCTTAATGCTCCTCTACTCGTAATGTTTATTTTTTGCGTATTAAAACAAAACAACCAATATCACTGGGAGCTGCTGCTGTTTTAATCCTGCCACTCACGTGTTCAGAATCATTTCAAGACAAATTAAAAAAAAGGTATTTGTAATGTATATCAATATAATCAAAAACCTTTGTTTTACATTTTATAACCTAAAAATTTGTAAATTTTTGTTCAAGTTGAGAAATATTCTTTTTTACTCTTAAAAAAATTCAGTTAATTGTCACATTTTTATTGAATATGTGACCAAAGTTGACACTTTATTAAAAAAATATACTTATATTCATAATGAATATATATATATAGCTCTTTGTTAAATTAGCATTTTCCAAGCGGTAGTGGGGATGAAGCCAGGTAGTGGGGATAAAGGTCAAGACATTTAATGGAATTACGAATCAGTGGATATTTTCCTTGTGTAAGTGCGCGTTCATTGTGTCGTTACAGGAACATTGTGCCTTTTGGATTAGTTTCGAAGCAGGTTCAAATAATCAATAACGTGTAAGAAGAAAAATAGTTGACAGCTGTTTGTAAGTTTTTTGCAAGAAATACAAATATTTTATAATACGAGATAATTCCAAGAATTGAGTTGAAGTGTAGTAGGTAACGTGTAGTGATATTTAGATAGGTGTTTATATTAATTTTGAAAAGCACGAAAACGTAAATATTGTAGTTTTTTGACTCGAAATTTCTTATCTTTATTAATATTGAGCTAGTTTGAGGAAATACAAAACAACTTTGAATTTAAAATATTCCATATATATCAAAATAAATAGTTTTTTAATTCTCGTAAATTAACATTTTACAATCGATTATTTATTTATTCTTCAATTTTGAATCATTTTTTGCCCAGTGAAATTAATTGTTTTTCTTTGATACGTCGAAAATAGACGTAAGAAAAGTGGCTTAATGCTCCTCTACTCGTAATGTTTATTTTTTGCGTATTAAAACAAAACAACCAATATCACTGGGAGCTGCTGCTGTTTTAATCCTGCCACTCACGTGTTCAGAATCATTTCAAGACAAATTAAAAAAAAGGTATTTGTAATGTATATCAATATAATCAAAAACCTTTGTTTTACATTTTATAACCTAAAAATTTGTAAATTTTTGTTCAAGTTGAGAAATATTCTTTTTTACTCTTAAAAAAATTCAGTTAATTGTCACATTTTTATTGAATATGTGACCAAAGTTGACACTTTATTAAAAAAATATACTTATATTCATAATGAATATATATATATAGCTCTTTGTTAAATTAGCATTTTCCAAGCGGTAGTGGGGATGAAGCCAGGTAGTGGGGATAAAGGTCAAGACATTTAATGGAATTACGAATCAGTGGATATTTTCCTTGTGTAAGTGCGCGTTCATTGTGTCGTTACAGGAACATTGTGCCTTTTGGATTAGTTTCGAAGCAGGTTCAAATAATCAATAACGTGTAAGAAGAAAAATAGTTGACAGCTGTTTGTAAGTTTTTTGCAAGAAATACAAATATTTTATAATACGAGATAATTCCAAGAATTGAGTTGAAGTGTAGTAGGTAACGTGTAGTGATATTTAGATAGGTGTTTATATTAATTTTGAAAAGCACGAAAACGTAAATATTGTAGTTTTTTGACTCGAAATTTCTTATCTTTATTAATATTGAGCTAGTTTGAGGAAATACAAAACAACTTTGAATTTAAAATATTCCATATATATCAAAATAAATAGTTTTTTAATTCTCGTAAATTAACATTTTACAATCGATTATTTATTTATTCTTCAATTTTGAATCATTTTTTGCCCAGTGAAATTAATTGTTTTTCTTTGATACGTCGAAAATAGACGTAAGAAAAGTGGCTTAATGCTCCTCTACTCGTAATGTTTATTTTTTGCGTATTAAAACAAAACAACCAATATCACTGGGAGCTGCTGCTGTTTTAATCCTGCCACTCACGTGTTCAGAATCATTTCAAGACAAATTAAAAAAAAGGTATTTGTAATGTATATCAATATAATCAAAAACCTTTGTTTTACATTTTATAACCTAAAAATTTGTAAATTTTTGTTCAAGTTGAGAAATATTCTTTTTTACTCTTAAAAAAATTCAGTTAATTGTCACATTTTTATTGAATATGTGACCAAAGTTGACACTTTATTAAAAAAATATACTTATATTCATAATGAATATATATATATAGCTCTTTGTTAAATTAGCATTTTCCAAGCGGTAGTGGGGATGAAGCCAGGTAGTGGGGATAAAGGTCAAGACATTTAATGGAATTACGAATCAGTGGATATTTTCCTTGTGTAAGTGCGCGTTCATTGTGTCGTTACAGGAACATTGTGCCTTTTGGATTAGTTTCGAAGCAGGTTCAAATAATCAATAACGTGTAAGAAGAAAAATAGTTGACAGCTGTTTGTAAGTTTTTTGCAAGAAATACAAATATTTTATAATACGAGATAATTCCAAGAATTGAGTTGAAGTGTAGTAGGTAACGTGTAGTGATATTTAGATAGGTGTTTATATTAATTTTGAAAAGCACGAAAACGTAAATATTGTAGTTTTTTGACTCGAAATTTCTTATCTTTATTAATATTGAGCTAGTTTGAGGAAATACAAAACAACTTTGAATTTAAAATATTCCATATATATCAAAATAAATAGTTTTTTAATTCTCGTAAATTAACATTTTACAATCGATTATTTATTTATTCTTCAATTTTGAATCATTTTTTGCCCAGTGAAATTAATTGTTTTTCTTTGATACGTCGAAAATAGACGTAAGAAAAGTGGCTTAATGCTCCTCTACTCGTAATGTTTATTTTTTGCGTATTAAAACAAAACAACCAATATCACTGGGAGCTGCTGCTGTTTTAATCCTGCCACTCACGTGTTCAGAATCATTTCAAGACAAATTAAAAAAAAGGTATTTGTAATGTATATCAATATAATCAAAAACCTTTGTTTTACATTTTATAACCTAAAAATTTGTAAATTTTTGTTCAAGTTGAGAAATATTCTTTTTTACTCTTAAAAAAATTCAGTTAATTGTCACATTTTTATTGAATATGTGACCAAAGTTGACACTTTATTAAAAAAATATACTTATATTCATAATGAATATATATATATAGCTCTTTGTTAAATTAGCATTTTCCAAGCGGTAGTGGGGATGAAGCCAGGTAGTGGGGATAAAGGTCAAGACATTTAATGGAATTACGAATCAGTGGATATTTTCCTTGTGTAAGTGCGCGTTCATTGTGTCGTTACAGGAACATTGTGCCTTTTGGATTAGTTTCGAAGCAGGTTCAAATAATCAATAACGTGTAAGAAGAAAAATAGTTGACAGCTGTTTGTAAGTTTTTTGCAAGAAATACAAATATTTTATAATACGAGATAATTCCAAGAATTGAGTTGAAGTGTAGTAGGTAACGTGTAGTGATATTTAGATAGGTGTTTATATTAATTTTGAAAAGCACGAAAACGTAAATATTGTAGTTTTTTGACTCGAAATTTCTTATCTTTATTAATATTGAGCTAGTTTGAGGAAATACAAAACAACTTTGAATTTAAAATATTCCATATATATCAAAATAAATAGTTTTTTAATTCTCGTAAATTAACATTTTACAATCGATTATTTATTTATTCTTCAATTTTGAATCATTTTTTGCCCAGTGAAATTAATTGTTTTTCTTTGATACGTCGAAAATAGACGTAAGAAAAGTGGCTTAATGCTCCTCTACTCGTAATGTTTATTTTTTGCGTATTAAAACAAAACAACCAATATCACTGGGAGCTGCTGCTGTTTTAATCCTGCCACTCACGTGTTCAGAATCATTTCAAGACAAATTAAAAAAAAGGTATTTGTAATGTATATCAATATAATCAAAAACCTTTGTTTTACATTTTATAACCTAAAAATTTGTAAATTTTTGTTCAAGTTGAGAAATATTCTTTTTTACTCTTAAAAAAATTCAGTTAATTGTCACATTTTTATTGAATATGTGACCAAAGTTGACACTTTATTAAAAAAATATACTTATATTCATAATGAATATATATGAATATATATATCTTTGTTAAATTAGCATTTTCCAAGCGGTAGTGGGGATGAAGCCAGGTAGTGGGGATAAAGGTCAAGACATTTAATGGAATTACGAATCAGTGGATATTTTCCTTGTGTAAGTGCGCGTTCATTGTGTCGTTACAGGAACATTGTGCCTTTTGGATTAGTTTCGAAGCAGGTTCAAATAATCAATAACGTGTAAGAAGAAAAATAGTTGACAGCTGTTTGTAAGTTTTTTGCAAGAAATACAAATATTTTATAATACGAGATAATTCCAAGAATTGAGTTGAAGTGTAGTAGGTAACGTGTAGTGATATTTAGATAGGTGTTTATATTAATTTTGAAAAGCACGAAAACGTAAATATTGTAGTTTTTTGACTTGAAATTTCTTATCTTTATTAATATTGAGCTAGTTTGAGGAAATACAAAACAACTTTGAATTTAAAATATTCCATATATATCAAAATAAATAGTTTTTTAATTCTCGTAAATTAACATTTTACAATCGATTATTTATTTATTCTTCAATTTTGAATCATTTTTTGCCCAGTGAAATTAATTGTTTTTCTTTGATACGTCGAAAATAGACGTAAGAAAAGTGGCTTAATGCTCCTCTACTCGTAATGTTTATTTTTTGCGTATTAAAACAAAACAACCAATATCACTGGGAGCTGCTGCTGTTTTAATCCTGCCACTCACGTGTTCAGAATCATTTCAAGACAAATTAAAAAAAAGGTATTTGTAATGTATATCAATATAATCAAAAACCTTTGTTTTACATTTTATAACCTAAAATCTTGTAAATTTTTGTTCAAGTTGAGAAATATTCTTTTTTACTCTTAAAAAAATTCAGTTAATTGTCACATTTTTATTGAATATGTGACCAAAGTTGACACTTTATTAAAAAAATATACTTATATTCATAATGAATATATATATATAGCTCTTTGTTAAATTAGCATTTTCCAAGCGGTAGTGGGGATGAAGCCAGGTAGTGGGGATAAAGGTCAAGACATTTAATGGAATTACGAATCAGTGGATATTTTCCTTGTGTAAGTGCGCGTTCATTGTGTCGTTACAGGAACATTGTGCCTTTTCGATTAGTTTCGAAGCAGGTTCAAATAATCAATAACGTGTAAGAAGAAAAATAGTTGACAGCTGTTTGTAAGTTTTTTGCAAGAAATACAAATATTTTATAATACGAGATAATTCCAAGAATTGAGTTGAAGTGTAGTAGGTAACGTGTAGTGATATTTAGATAGGTGTTTATATTAATTTTGAAAAGCACGAAAACGTAAATATTGTAGTTTTTTGACTCGAAATTTCTTATCTTTATTAATATTGAGCTAGTTTGAGGAAATACAAAACAACTTTGAATTTAAAATATTCCATATATATCAAAATAAATAGTTTTTTAATTCTCGTAAATTAACATTTTACAATCGATTATTTATTTATTCTTCAATTTTGAATCATTTTTTGCCCAGTGAAATTAATTGTTTTTCTTTGATACGTCGAAAATAGACGTAAGAAAAGTGGCTTAATGCTCCTCTACTCGTAATGTTTATTTTTTGCGTATTAAAACAAAACAACCAATATCACTGGGAGCTGCTGCTGTTTTAATCCTGCCACTCACGTGTTCAGAATCATTTCAAGACAAATTAAAAAAAAGGTATTTGTAATGTATATCAATATAATCAAAAACCTTTGTTTTACATTTTATAACCTAAAAATTTGTAAATTTTTGTTCAAGTTGAGAAATATTCTTTTTTACTCTTAAAAAAATTCAGTTAATTGTCACATTTTTATTGAATATGTGACCAAAGTTGACACTTTCTTAAAAAAATATACTTATATTCATAATGAATATATATATATAGCTCTTTGTTAAATTAGCATTTTCCAAGCGGTAGTGGGGATGAAGCCAGGTAGTGGGGATAAAGGTCAAGACATTTAATGGAATTACGAATCAGTGGATATTTTCCTTGTGTAAGTGCGCGTTCATTGTGTCGTTACAGGAACATTGTGCCTTTTGGATTAGTTTCGAAGCAGGTTCAAATAATCAATAACGTGTAAGAAGAAAAATAGTTGACAGCTGTTTGTAAGTTTTTTGCAAGAAATACAAATATTTTATAATACGAGATAATTCCAAGAATTGAGTTGAAGTGTAGTAGGTAACGTGTAGTGATATTTAGATAGGTGTTTATATTAATTTTGAAAAGCACGAAAACGTAAATATTGTAGTTTTTTGACTCGAAATTTCTTATCTTTATTAATATTGAGCTAGTTTGAGGAAATACAAAACAACTTTGAATTTAAAATATTCCATATATATCAAAATAAATAGTTTTTTAATTCTCGTAAATTAACATTTTACAATCGATTATTTATTTATTCTTCAATTTTGAATCATTTTTTGCCCAGTGAAATTAATTGTTTTTCTTTGATACGTCGAAAATAGACGTAAGAAAAGTGGCTTAATGCTCCTCTACTCGTAATGTTTATTTTTTGCGTATTAAAACAAAACAACCAATATCACTGGGAGCTGCTGCTGTTTTAATCCTGCCACTCACGTGTTCAGAATCATTTCAAGACAAATTAAAAAAAAGGTATTTGTAATGTATATCAATATAATCAAAAACCTTTGTTTTACATTTTATAACCTAAAAATTTGTAAATTTTTGTTCAAGTTGAGAAATATTCTTTTTTACTCTTAAAAAAATTCAGTTAATTGTCACATTTTTATTGAATATGTGACCAAAGTTGACACTTTATTAAAAAAATATACTTATATTCATAATGAATATATATATATAGCTCTTTGTTAAATTAGCATTTTCCAAGCGGTAGTGGGGATGAAGCCAGGTAGTGGGGATAAAGGTCAAGACATTTAATGGAATTACGAATCAGTGGATATTTTCCTTGTGTAAGTGCGCGTTCATTGTGTCGTTACAGGAACATTGTGCCTTTTGGATTAGTTTCGAAGCAGGTTCAAATAATCAATAACGTGTAAGAAGAAAAATAGTTGACAGCTGTTTGTAAGTTTTTTGCAAGAAATACAAATATTTTATAATACGAGATAATTCCAAGAATTGAGTTGAAGTGTAGTAGGTAACGTGTAGTGATATTTAGATAGGTGTTTATATTAATTTTGAAAAGCACGAAAACGTAAATATTGTAGTTTTTTGACTCGAAATTTCTTATCTTTATTAATATTGAGCTAGTTTGAGGAAATACAAAACAACTTTGAATTTAAAATATTCCATATATATCAAAATAAATAGTTTTTTAATTCTCGTAAATTAACATTTTACAATCGATTATTTATTTATTCTTCAATTTTGAATCATTTTTTGCCCAGTGAAATTAATTGTTTTTCTTTGATACGTCGAAAATAGACGTAAGAAAAGTGGCTTAATGCTCCTCTACTCGTAATGTTTATTTTTTGCGTATTAAAACAAAACAACCAATATCACTGGGAGCTGCTGCTGTTTTAATCCTGCCACTCACGTGTTCAGAATCATTTCAAGACAAATTAAAAAAAAGGTATTTGTAATGTATATCAATATAATCAAAAACCTTTGTTTTACATTTTATAACCTAAAAATTTGTAAATTTTTGTTCAAGTTGAGAAATATTCTTTTTTACTCTTAAAAAAATTCAGTTAATTGTCACATTTTTATTGAATATGTGACCAAAGTTGACACTTTATTAAAAAAATATACTTATATTCATAATGAATATATATATATAGCTCTTTGTTAAATTAGCATTTTCCAAGCGGTAGTGGGGATGAAGCCAGGTAGTGGGGATAAAGGTCAAGACATTTAATGGAATTACGAATCAGTGGATATTTTCCTTGTGTAAGTGCGCGTTCATTGTGTCGTTACAGGAACATTGTGCCTTTTGGATTAGTTTCGAAGCAGGTTCAAATAATCAATAACGTGTAAGAAGAAAAATAGTTGACAGCTGTTTGTAAGTTTTTTGCAAGAAATACAAATATTTTATAATACGAGATAATTCCAAGAATTGAGTTGAAGTGTAGTAGGTAACGTGTAGTGATATTTAGATAGGTGTTTATATTAATTTTGAAAAGCACGAAAACGTAAATATTGTAGTTTTTTGACTCGAAATTTCTTATCTTTATTAATATTGAGCTAGTTTGAGGAAATACAAAACAACTTTGAATTTAAAATATTCCATATATATCAAAATAAATAGTTTTTTAATTCTCGTAAATTAACATTTTACAATCGATTATTTATTTATTCTTCAATTTTGAATCATTTTTTGCCCAGTGAAATTAATTGTTTTTCTTTGATACGTCGAAAATAGACGTAAGAAAAGTGGCTTAATGCTCCTCTACTCGTAATGTTTATTTTTTGCGTATTAAAACAAAACAACCAATATCACTGGGAGCTGCTGCTGTTTTAATCCTGCCACTCACGTGTTCAGAATCATTTCAAGACAAATTAAAAAAAAGGTATTTGTAATGTATATCAATATAATCAAAAACCTTTGTTTTACATTTTATAACCTAAAAATTTGTAAATTTTTGTTCAAGTTGAGAAATATTCTTTTTTACTCTTAAAAAAATTCAGTTAATTGTCACATTTTTATTGAATATGTGACCAAAGTTGACACTTTATTAAAAAAATATACTTATATTCATAATGAATATATATATATAGCTCTTTGTTAAATTAGCATTTTCCAAGCGGTAGTGGGGATGAAGCCAGGTAGTGGGGATAAAGGTCAAGACATTTAATGGAATTACGAATCAGTGGATATTTTCCTTGTGTAAGTGCGCGTTCATTGTGTCGTTACAGGAACATTGTGCCTTTTGGATTAGTTTCGAAGCAGGTTCAAATAATCAATAACGTGTAAGAAGAAAAATAGTTGACAGCTGTTTGTAAGTTTTTTGCAAGAAATACAAATATTTTATAATACGAGATAATTCCAAGAATTGAGTTGAAGTGTAGTAGGTAACGTGTAGTGATATTTAGATAGGTGTTTATATTAATTTTGAAAAGCACGAAAACGTAAATATTGTAGTTTTTTGACTTGAAATTTCTTATCTTTATTAATATTGAGCTAGTTTGAGGAAATACAAAACAACTTTGAATTTAAAATATTCCATATATATCAAAATAAATAGTTTTTTAATTCTCGTAAATTAACATTTTACAATCGATTATTTATTTATTCTTCAATTTTGAATCATTTTTTGCCCAGTGAAATTAATTGTTTTTCTTTGATACGTCGAAAATAGACGTAAGAAAAGTGGCTTAATGCTCCTCTACTCGTAATGTTTATTTTTTGCGTATTAAAACAAAACAACCAATATCACTGGGAGCTGCTGCTGTTTTAATCCTGCCACTCACGTGTTCAGAATCATTTCAAGACAAATTAAAAAAAAGGTATTTGTAATGTATATCAATATAATCAAAAACCTTTGTTTTACATTTTATAACCTAAAATCTTGTAAATTTTTGTTCAAGTTGAGAAATATTCTTTTTTACTCTTAAAAAAATTCAGTTAATTGTCACATTTTTATTGAATATGTGACCAAAGTTGACACTTTATTAAAAAAATATACTTATATTCATAATGAATATATATATATAGCTCTTTGTTAAATTAGCATTTTCCAAGCGGTAGTGGGGATGAAGCCAGGTAGTGGGGATAAAGGTCAAGACATTTAATGGAATTACGAATCAGTGGATATTTTCCTTGTGTAAGTGCGCGTTCATTGTGTCGTTACAGGAACATTGTGCCTTTTCGATTAGTTTCGAAGCAGGTTCAAATAATCAATAACGTGTAAGAAGAAAAATAGTTGACAGCTGTTTGTAAGTTTTTTGCAAGAAATACAAATATTTTATAATACGAGATAATTCCAAGAATTGAGTTGAAGTGTAGTAGGTAACGTGTAGTGATATTTAGATAGGTGTTTATATTAATTTTGAAAAGCACGAAAACGTAAATATTGTAGTTTTTTGACTCGAAATTTCTTATCTTTATTAATATTGAGCTAGTTTGAGGAAATACAAAACAACTTTGAATTTAAAATATTCCATATATATCAAAATAAATAGTTTTTTAATTCTCGTAAATTAACATTTTACAATCGATTATTTATTTATTCTTCAATTTTGAATCATTTTTTGCCCAGTGAAATTAATTGTTTTTCTTTGATACGTCGAAAATAGACGTAAGAAAAGTGGCTTAATGCTCCTCTACTCGTAATGTTTATTTTTTGCGTATTAAAACAAAACAACCAATATCACTGGGAGCTGCTGCTGTTTTAATCCTGCCACTCACGTGTTCAGAATCATTTCAAGACAAATTAAAAAAAAGGTATTTGTAATGTATATCAATATAATCAAAAACCTTTGTTTTACATTTTATAACCTAAAAATTTGTAAATTTTTGTTCAAGTTGAGAAATATTCTTTTTTACTCTTAAAAAAATTCAGTTAATTGTCACATTTTTATTGAATATGTGACCAAAGTTGACACTTTATTAAAAAAATATACTTATATTCATAATGAATATATATATATAGCTCTTTGTTAAATTAGCATTTTCCAAGCGGTAGTGGGGATGAAGCCAGGTAGTGGGGATAAAGGTCAAGACATTTAATGGAATTACGAATCAGTGGATATTTTCCTTGTGTAAGTGCGCGTTCATTGTGTCGTTACAGGAACATTGTGCCTTTTGGATTAGTTTCGAAGCAGGTTCAAATAATCAATAACGTGTAAGAAGAAAAATAGTTGACAGCTGTTTGTAAGTTTTTTGCAAGAAATACAAATATTTTATAATACGAGATAATTCCAAGAATTGAGTTGAAGTGTAGTAGGTAACGTGTAGTGATATTTAGATAGGTGTTTATATTAATTTTGAAAAGCACGAAAACGTAAATATTGTAGTTTTTTGACTCGAAATTTCTTATCTTTATTAATATTGAGCTAGTTTGAGGAAATACAAAACAACTTTGAATTTAAAATATTCCATATATATCAAAATAAATAGTTTTTTAATTCTCGTAAATTAACATTTTACAATCGATTATTTATTTATTCTTCAATTTTGAATCATTTTTTGCCCAGTGAAATTAATTGTTTTTCTTTGATACGTCGAAAATAGACGTAAGAAAAGTGGCTTAATGCTCCTCTACTCGTAATGTTTATTTTTTGCGTATTAAAACAAAACAACCAATATCACTGGGAGCTGCTGCTGTTTTAATCCTGCCACTCACGTGTTCAGAATCATTTCAAGACAAATTAAAAAAAAGGTATTTGTAATGTATATCAATATAATCAAAAACCTTTGTTTTACATTTTATAACCTAAAAATTTGTAAATTTTTGTTCAAGTTGAGAAATATTCTTTTTTACTCTTAAAAAAATTCAGTTAATTGTCACATTTTTATTGAATATGTGACCAAAGTTGACACTTTATTAAAAAAATATACTTATATTCATAATGAATATATATATATAGCTCTTTGTTAAATTAGCATTTTCCAAGCGGTAGTGGGGATGAAGCCAGGTAGTGGGGATAAAGGTCAAGACATTTAATGGAATTACGAATCAGTGGATATTTTCCTTGTGTAAGTGCGCGTTCATTGTGTCGTTACAGGAACATTGTGCCTTTTGGATTAGTTTCGAAGCAGGTTCAAATAATCAATAACGTGTAAGAAGAAAAATAGTTGACAGCTGTTTGTAAGTTTTTTGCAAGAAATACAAATATTTTATAATACGAGATAATTCCAAGAATTGAGTTGAAGTGTAGTAGGTAACGTGTAGTGATATTTAGATAGGTGTTTATATTAATTTTGAAAAGCACGAAAACGTAAATATTGTAGTTTTTTGACTTGAAATTTCTTATCTTTATTAATATTGAGCTAGTTTGAGGAAATACAAAACAACTTTGAATTTAAAATATTCCATATATATCAAAATAAATAGTTTTTTAATTCTCGTAAATTAACATTTTACAATCGATTATTTATTTATTCTTCAATTTTGAATCATTTTTTGCCCAGTGAAATTAATTGTTTTTCTTTGATACGTCGAAAATAGACGTAAGAAAAGTGGCTTAATGCTCCTCTACTCGTAATGTTTATTTTTTGCGTATTAAAACAAAACAACCAATATCACTGGGAGCTGCTGCTGTTTTAATCCTGCCACTCACGTGTTCAGAATCATTTCAAGACAAATTAAAAAAAAGGTATTTGTAATGTATATCAATATAATCAAAAACCTTTGTTTTACATTTTATAACCTAAAATCTTGTAAATTTTTGTTCAAGTTGAGAAATATTCTTTTTTACTCTTAAAAAAATTCAGTTAATTGTCACATTTTTATTGAATATGTGACCAAAGTTGACACTTTATTAAAAAAATATACTTATATTCATAATGAATATATATATATAGCTCTTTGTTAAATTAGCATTTTCCAAGCGGTAGTGGGGATGAAGCCAGGTAGTGGGGATAAAGGTCAAGACATTTAATGGAATTACGAATCAGTGGATATTTTCCTTGTGTAAGTGCGCGTTCATTGTGTCGTTACAGGAACATTGTGCCTTTTGGATTAGTTTCGAAGCAGGTTCAAATAATCAATAACGTGTAAGAAGAAAAATAGTTGACAGCTGTTTGTAAGTTTTTTGCAAGAAATACAAATATTTTATAATACGAGATAATTCCAAGAATTGAGTTGAAGTGTAGTAGGTAACGTGTAGTGATATTTAGATAGGTGTTTATATTAATTTTGAAAAGCACGAAAACGTAAATATTGTAGTTTTTTGACTCGAAATTTCTTATCTTTATTAATATTGAGCTAGTTTGAGGAAATACAAAACAACTTTGAATTTAAAATATTCCATATATATCAAAATAAATAGTTTTTTAATTCTCGTAAATTAACATTTTACAATCGATTATTTATTTATTCTTCAATTTTGAATCATTTTTTGCCCAGTGAAATTAATTGTTTTTCTTTGATACGTCGAAAATAGACGTAAGAAAAGTGGCTTAATGCTCCTCTACTCGTAATGTTTATTTTTTGCGTATTAAAACAAAACAACCAATATCACTGGGAGCTGCTGCTGTTTTAATCCTGCCACTCACGTGTTCAGAATCATTTCAAGACAAATTAAAAAAAAGGTATTTGTAATGTATATCAATATAATCAAAAACCTTTGTTTTACATTTTATAACCTAAAAATTTGTAAATTTTTGTTCAAGTTGAGAAATATTCTTTTTTACTCTTAAAAAAATTCAGTTAATTGTCACATTTTTATTGAATATGTGACCAAAGTTGACACTTTATTAAAAAAATATACTTATATTCATAATGAATATATATATATAGCTCTTTGTTAAATTAGCATTTTCCAAGCGGTAGTGGGGATGAAGCCAGGTAGTGGGGATAAAGGTCAAGACATTTAATGGAATTACGAATCAGTGGATATTTTCCTTGTGTAAGTGCGCGTTCATTGTGTCGTTACAGGAACATTGTGCCTTTTCGATTAGTTTCGAAGCAGGTTCAAATAATCAATAACGTGTAAGAAGAAAAATAGTTGACAGCTGTTTGTAAGTTTTTTGCAAGAAATACAAATATTTTATAATACGAGATAATTCCAAGAATTGAGTTGAAGTGTAGTAGGTAACGTGTAGTGATATTTAGATAGGTGTTTATATTAATTTTGAAAAGCACGAAAACGTAAATATTGTAGTTTTTTGACTCGAAATTTCTTATCTTTATTAATATTGAGCTAGTTTGAGGAAATACAAAACAACTTTGAATTTAAAATATTCCATATATATCAAAATAAATAGTTTTTTAATTCTCGTAAATTAACATTTTACAATCGATTATTTATTTATTCTTCAATTTTGAATCATTTTTTGCCCAGTGAAATTAATTGTTTTTCTTTGATACGTCGAAAATAGACGTAAGAAAAGTGGCTTAATGCTCCTCTACTCGTAATGTTTATTTTTTGCGTATTAAAACAAAACAACCAATATCACTGGGAGCTGCTGCTGTTTTAATCCTGCCACTCACGTGTTCAGAATCATTTCAAGACAAATTAAAAAAAAGGTATTTGTAATGTATATCAATATAATCAAAAACCTTAGTTTTACATTTTATAACCTAAAAATTTGTAAATTTTTGTTCAAGTTGAGAAATATTCTTTTTTACTCTTAAAAAAATTCAGTTAATTGTCACATTTTTATTGAATATGTGACCAAAGTTGACACTTTATTAAAAAAATATACTTATATTCATAATGAATATATATATATAGCTCTTTGTTAAATTAGCATTTTCCAAGCGGTAGTGGGGATGAAGCCAGGTAGTGGGGATAAAGGTCAAGACATTTAATGGAATTACGAATCAGTGGATATTTTCCTTGTGTAAGTGCGCGTTCATTGTGTCGTTACAGGAACATTGTGCCTTTTGGATTAGTTTCGAAGCAGGTTCAAATAATCAATAACGTGTAAGAAGAAAAATAGTTGACAGCTGTTTGTAAGTTTTTTGCAAGAAATACAAATATTTTATAATACGAGATAATTCCAAGAATTGAGTTGAAGTGTAGTAGGTAACGTGTAGTGATATTTAGATAGGTGTTTATATTAATTTTGAAAAGCACGAAAACGTAAATATTGTAGTTTTTTGACTTGAAATTTCTTATCTTTATTAATATTGAGCTAGTTTGAGGAAATACAAAACAACTTTGAATTTAAAATATTCCATATATATCAAAATAAATAGTTTTTTAATTCTCGTAAATTAACATTTTACAATCGATTATTTATTTATTCTTCAATTTTGAATCATTTTTTGCCCAGTGAAATTAATTGTTTTTCTTTGATACGTCGAAAATAGACGTAAGAAAAGTGGCTTAATGCTCCTCTACTCGTAATGTTTATTTTTTGCGTATTAAAACAAAACAACCAATATCACTGGGAGCTGCTGCTGTTTTAATCCTGCCACTCACGTGTTCAGAATCATTTCAAGACAAATTAAAAAAAAGGTATTTGTAATGTATATCAATATAATCAAAAACCTTTGTTTTACATTTTATAACCTAAAAATTTGTAAATTTTTGTTCAAGTTGAGAAATATTCTTTTTTACTCTTAAAAAAATTCAGTTAATTGTCACATTTTTATTGAATATGTGACCAAAGTTGACACTTTATTAAAAAAATATACTTATATTCATAATGAATATATATATATAGCTCTTTGTTAAATTAGCATTTTCCAAGCGGTAGTGGGGATGAAGCCAGGTAGTGGGGATAAAGGTCAAGACATTTAATGGAATTACGAATCAGTGGATATTTTCCTTGTGTAAGTGCGCGTTCATTGTGTCGTTACAGGAACATTGTGCCTTTTGGATTAGTTTCGAAGCAGGTTCAAATAATCAATAACGTGTAAGAAGAAAAATAGTTGACAGCTGTTTGTAAGTTTTTTGCAAGAAATACAAATATTTTATAATACGAGATAATTCCAAGAATTGAGTTGAAGTGTAGTAGGTAACGTGTAGTGATACTTAGATAGGTGTTTATATTAATTTTGAAAAGCACGAAAACGTAAATATTGTAGTTTTTTGACTCGAAATTTCTTATCTTTATTAATATTGAGCTAGTTTGAGGAAATACAAAACAACTTTGAATTTAAAATATTCCATATATATCAAAATAAATAGTTTTTTAATTCTCGTAAATTAACATTTTACAATCGATTATTTATTTATTCTTCAATTTTGAATCATTTTTTGCCCAGTGAAATTAATTGTTTTTCTTTGATACGTCGAAAATAGACGTAAGAAAAGTGGCTTAATGCTCCTCTACTCGTAATGTTTATTTTTTGCGTATTAAAACAAAACAACCAATATCACTGGGAGCTGCTGCTGTTTTAATCCTGCCACTCACGTGTTCAGAATCATTTCAAGACAAATTAAAAAAAAGGTATTTGTAATGTATATCAATATAATCAAAAACCTTTGTTTTACATTTTATAACCTAAAATCTTGTAAATTTTTGTTCAAGTTGAGAAATATTCTTTTTTACTCTTAAAAAAATTCAGTTAATTGTCACATTTTTATTGAATATGTGACCAAAGTTGACACTTTATTAAAAAAATATACTTATATTCATAATGAATATATATATATAGCTCTTTGTTAAATTAGCATTTTCCAAGCGGTAGTGGGGATGAAGCCAGGTAGTGGGGATAAAGGTCAAGACATTTAATGGAATTACGAATCAGTGGATATTTTCCTTGTGTAAGTGCGCGTTCATTGTGTCGTTACAGGAACATTGTGCCTTTTGGATTAGTTTCGAAGCAGGTTCAAATAATCAATAACGTGTAAGAAGAAAAATAGTTGACAGCTGTTTGTAAGTTTTTTGCAAGAAATACAAATATTTTATAATACGAGATAATTCCAAGAATTGAGTTGAAGTGTAGTAGGTAACGTGTAGTGATATTTAGATAGGTGTTTATATTAATTTTGAAAAGCACGAAAACGTAAATATTGTAGTTTTTTGACTCGAAATTTCTTATCTTTATTAATATTGAGCTAGTTTGAGGAAATACAAAACAACTTTGAATTTAAAATATTCCATATATATCAAAATAAATAGTTTTTTAATTCTCGTAAATTAACATTTTACAATCGATTATTTATTTATTCTTCAATTTTGAATCATTTTTTGCCCAGTGAAATTAATTGTTTTTCTTTGATACGTCGAAAATAGACGTAAGAAAAGTGGCTTAATGCTCCTCTACTCGTAATGTTTATTTTTTGCGTATTAAAACAAAACAACCAATATCACTGGGAGCTGCTGCTGTTTTAATCCTGCCACTCACGTGTTCAGAATCATTTCAAGACAAATTAAAAAAAAGGTATTTGTAATGTATATCAATATAATCAAAAACCTTTGTTTTACATTTTATAACCTAAAAATTTGTAAATTTTTGTTCAAGTTGAGAAATATTCTTTTTTACTCTTAAAAAAATTCAGTTAATTGTCACATTTTTATTGAATATGTGACCAAAGTTGACACTTTATTAAAAAAATATACTTATATTCATAATGAATATATATATATAGCTCTTTGTTAAATTGGCATTTTCCAAGCGGTAGTGGGGATGAAGCCAGGTAGTGGGGATAAAGGTCAAGACATTTAATGGAATTACGAATCAGTTGATATTTTCCTTGTGTAAGTGCGCGTTCATTGTGTCGTTACAGGAACATTGTGCCTTTTGGATTAGTTTCGAAGCAGGTTCAAATAATCAATAACGTGTAAGAAGAAAAATAGTTGACAGCTGTTTGTAAGTTTTTTGCAAGAAATACAAATATTTTATAATACGAGATAATTCCAAGAATTGAGTTGAAGTGTAGTAGGTAACGTGTAGTGATATTTAGATAGGTGTTTATATTAATTTTGAAAAGCACGAAAACGTAAATATTGTAGTTTTTTGACTCGAAATTTCTTATCTTTATTAATATTGAGCCAGTTTGAGGAAATACAAAACAACTTTGAATTTAAAATATTCCATATATATCAAAATAAATAGTTTTTTAATTCTCGTAAATTAACATTTTACAATCGATTATTTATTTATTCTTCAATTTTGAATCATTTTTTGCCCAGTGAAATTAATTGTTTTTCTTTGATACGTCGAAAATAGACGTAAGAAAAGTGACTTAATGCTCCTCTACTCGTAATGTTTATTTTTTGCGTATTAAAACAAAACAACCAATATCACTGGGAGCTGCTGCTGTTTTAATCCTGCCACTCACGTGTTCAGAATCATTTCAAGACAAATTAAAAAAAAGGTATTTGTAATGTATATCAATATAATCAAAAACCTTTGTTTTTCATTTTATAACCTAAAAATTTGTAAATTTTTGTTCAATTTGAGAAATATTCTTTTTTACTCTTAAAAAAATTCAGTTAATTGTCACATTTTTATTGAATATGTGACCAAAGTTGACACTTTATTAAAAAAATATACTTATATTCATAATGAATATATATATATAGCTCTTTGTTAAATTAGCATTTTCCAAGCAGTAGTGGGGATGAAGCCAGGTAGTGGGGATAAAGGTCAAGACATTTAATGGAATTACGAATCAGTGGATATTTTCCTTGTGTAAGTGCGCGTTAATTGTGTCGTTACAGGAACATTGTGCCTTTTGGATTAGTTTCGAAGCAGGTTCAAATAATCAATAACGTGTAAGAAGAAAAATAGTTGACAGCTGTTTGTAAGTTTTTTGCAAGCAATACAAATATTTTATAATACGTGATAATTCCAAGAGTTGAGTTGGAGTGTAGTAGGTAACGTGTAGTGATATTTAGATAGGTGTTTTTATTAACTTTGAAATGCACGAAAACGTAAATATTGTAGTTTTTTGACTCGTAATTTCTTATCTTTATTAATATTGAGCTAGTTTGAGGAAATACAAAACAACTTTGAATTTAAAATATTCCATATATGTGACGCTCCGCGAGAGAAGGGACCTATCTCGGAAAAAATCAATTTTCATTTTTTTATGCTAAAAGATAGTTTTTGAGTTGTTCTTTCATTTCCATGTTACAAAAAAAAATTTTATTAAGTACACTTTTTGTTATAATGCTTCAAACCTAAGCGTGCTAAGTGTATCGCATTTTTTGAATTTTTTTTGAACGACCGTCTCGTGAAATTGATTTTTATTGTTTTCATTTTTTTTATGGTAATTGATAGTTTTTGAGTTGCTTTTTGAGTTCCAAAAATCAAAATTTAATTCCTGCAATTAGTTTTCTTGTTATGAAGCTTCAAACATAGGTATGTTAAACGTCTCGATTTTTCTTCCTTCTCTTTGCCTATCCGTCCTTTAAAGTTTGCTTTCTCAGCGGTTAGGTCCCTTCTCTCGCGGAGCGTCACATATATCAAAATAAATAGTTTTTTAATTCTGGTAAATTAACATTTTCCAATCGATTATTCATTTTTTCTTCAATTTTGAATTATTTTTTGGAGAGTGAAATTAATTGTTTTTCTTTGATACGTCGAAAATAGACGTAAAAAAAGCGGCTTAATGCTCCTCTACTCGTGATGTTTGTTTTTTGCCTATTAAAACAAAACAACCAATATCACTGGGAGCTGCTGCTGTTTTAATCCTGCCACTCACGTGTTCAGAATCATTTCAAGACAAATTAAAAAAAAGGTATTTGTAATGTATATCAATATAATCAAAAACCTTTGTTTTACATTTTATAACCTAAAATCTTGTAAATTTTTGTTCAAGTTGAGAAATATTCTTTTTTACTCTTAAAAAAATTCAGTTAATTGTCACATTTTTATTGAATATGTGACCAAAGTTGACACTTTATTAAAAAAATATACTTATATTCATAATGAATATATATATATAGCTCTTTGTTAAATTAGCATTTTCCAAGCGGTAGTGGGGATGAAGCCAGGTAGTGGGGATAAAGGTCAAGACATTTAATGGAATTACGAATCAGTGGATATTTTCCTTGTGTAAGTGCGCGTTCATTGTGTCGTTACAGGAACATTGTGCCTTTTCGATTAGTTTCGAAGCAGGTTCAAATAATCAATAACGTGTAAGAAGAAAAATAGTTGACAGCTGTTTGTAAGTTTTTTGCAAGAAATACAAATATTTTATAATACGAGATAATTCCAAGAATTGAGTTGAAGTGTAGTAGGTAACGTGTAGTGATATTTAGATAGGTGTTTATATTAATTTTGAAAAGCACGAAAACGTAAATATTGTAGTTTTTTGACTCGAAATTTCTTATCTTTATTAATATTGAGCTAGTTTGAGGAAATACAAAACAACTTTGAATTTAAAATATTCCATATATATCAAAATAAATAGTTTTTTAATTCTCGTAAATTAACATTTTACAATCGATTATTTATTTATTCTTCAATTTTGAATCATTTTTTGCCCAGTGAAATTAATTGTTTTTCTTTGATACGTCGAAAATAGACGTAAGAAAAGTGGCTTAATGCTCCTCTACTCGTAATGTTTATTTTTTGCGTATTAAAACAAAACAACCAATATCACTGGGAGCTGCTGCTGTTTTAATCCTGCCACTCACGTGTTCAGAATCATTTCAAGACAAATTAAAAAAAAGGTATTTGTAATGTATATCAATATAATCAAAAACCTTTGTTTTACATTTTATAACCTAAAAATTTGTAAATTTTTGTTCAAGTTGAGAAATATTCTTTTTTACTCTTAAAAAAATTCAGTTAATTGTCACATTTTTATTGAATATGTGACCAAAGTTGACACTTTATTAAAAAAATATACTTATATTCATAATGAATATATATATATAGCTCTTTGTTAAATTAGCATTTTCCAAGCGGTAGTGGGGATGAAGCCAGGTAGTGGGGATAAAGGTCAAGACATTTAATGGAATTACGAATCAGTGGATATTTTCCTTGTGTAAGTGCGCGTTCATTGTGTCGTTACAGGAACATTGTGCCTTTTGGATTAGTTTCGAAGCAGGTTCAAATAATCAATAACGTGTAAGAAGAAAAATAGTTGACAGCTGTTTGTAAGTTTTTTGCAAGAAATACAAATATTTTATAATACGAGATAATTCCAAGAATTGAGTTGAAGTGTAGTAGGTAACGTGTAGTGATATTTAGATAGGTGTTTATATTAATTTTGAAAAGCACGAAAACGTAAATATTGTAGTTTTTTGACTCGAAATTTCTTATCTTTATTAATATTGAGCTAGTTTGAGGAAATACAAAACAACTTTGAATTTAAAATATTCCATATATATCAAAATAAATAGTTTTTTAATTCTCGTAAATTAACATTTTACAATCGATTATTTATTTATTCTTCAATTTTGAATCATTTTTTGCCCAGTGAAATTAATTGTTTTTCTTTGATACGTCGAAAATAGACGTAAGAAAAGTGGCTTAATGCTCCTCTACTCGTAATGTTTATTTTTTGCGTATTAAAACAAAACAACCAATATCACTGGGAGCTGCTGCTGTTTTAATCCTGCCACTCACGTGTTCAGAATCATTTCAAGACAAATTAAAAAAAAGGTATTTGTAATGTATATCAATATAATCAAAAACCTTTGTTTTACATTTTATAACCTAAAATCTTGTAAATTTTTGTTCAAGTTGAGAAATATTCTTTTTTACTCTTAAAAAAATTCAGTTAATTGTCACATTTTTATTGAATATGTGACCAAAGTTGACACTTTATTAAAAAAATATACTTATATTCATAATGAATATATATATATAGCTCTTTGTTAAATTAGCATTTTCCAAGCGGTAGTGGGGATGAAGCCAGGTAGTGGGGATAAAGGTCAAGACATTTAATGGAATTACGAATCAGTGGATATTTTCCTTGTGTAAGTGCGCGTTCATTGTGTCGTTACAGGAACATTGTGCCTTTTGGATTAGTTTCGAAGCAGGTTCAAATAATCAATAACGTGTAAGAAGAAAAATAGTTGACAGCTGTTTGTAAGTTTTTTGCAAGAAATACAAATATTTTATAATACGAGATAATTCCAAGAATTGAGTTGAAGTGTAGTAGGTAACGTGTAGTGATATTTAGATAGGTGTTTATATTAATTTTGAAAAGCACGAAAACGTAAATATTGTAGTTTTTTGACTCGAAATTTCTTATCTTTATTAATATTGAGCTAGTTTGAGGAAATACAAAACAACTTTGAATTTAAAATATTCCATATATATCAAAATAAATAGTTTTTTAATTCTCGTAAATTAACATTTTACAATCGATTATTTATTTATTCTTCAATTTTGAATCATTTTTTGCCCAGTGAAATTAATTGTTTTTCTTTGATACGTCGAAAATAGACGTAAGAAAAGTGGCTTAATGCTCCTCTACTCGTAATGTTTATTTTTTGCGTATTAAAACAAAACAACCAATATCACTGTGAGCTGCTGCTGTTTTAATCCTGCCACTCACGTGTTCAGAATCATTTCAAGACAAATTAAAAAAAAGGTATTTGTAATGTATATCAATATAATCAAAAACCTTTGTTTTACATTTTATAACCTAAAAATTTGTAAATTTTTGTTCAAGTTGAGAAATATTCTTTTTTACTCTTAAAAAAATTCAGTTAATTGTCACATTTTTATTGAATATGTGACCAAAGTTGACACTTTATTAAAAAAATATACTTATATTCATAATGAATATATATATATAGCTCTTTGTTAAATTAGCATTTTCCACGCGGTAGTGGGGATGAAGCCAGGTAGTGGGGATAAAGGTCAAGACATTTAATGGAATTTCGAATCAGTGGATATTTTCCTTGTGTAAGTGCGCGTTCATTGTGTCGATACAGGAACATTGTGCCTTTTGGATTAGTTTCGAAGCAGGTTCAAATAATCAATAACGTGTAAGAAGAAAAATAGTTAACAGCTGTTTGTAAGTTTTTTGCAAGAAATACAAATATTTTATAATACGAGATAATTCCAAGAATTGAGTTGAAGTGTAGTAGGTAACGTGTAGCGATATTTAGATAGGTGTTTATATTAATTTTGAAAAGCACGAAAACGTAAATATTGCAGTTTTTTGACTCGAAATTTCTTATCTTTATTAATATTGAGCTAGTTTGAGGAAATACAAAACAACTTTGAATTTAAAATATTCCATATATATCAAAATAAATAGTTTTTTAATTCTCGTAAATTAACATTTTACAATCGATTATTTATTTATTCTTCAATTTTGAATCATTTTTTGCCCAGTGAAATTAATTGTTTTTCTTTGATACGTCGAAAATAGACGTAAGAAAAGTGGCTTAATGCTCCTCTACTCGTAATGTTTATTTTTTGCGTATTAAAACAAAACAACCAATATCACTGGGAGCTGCTGCTGTTTTAATCCTGCCACTCACGTGTTCAGAATCATTTCAAGACAAATTAAAAAAAAGGTATTTGTAATGTATATCAATATAATCAAAAACCTTTGTTTTACATTTTATAACCTAAAAATTTGTAAATTTTTGTTCAAGTTGAGAAATATTCTTTTTTACTCTTAAAAAAATTCAGTTAATTGTCACATTTTTATTGAATATGTGACCAAAGTTGACACTTTCTTAAAAAAATATACTTATATTCATAATGAATATATATATATAGCTCTTTGTTAAATTAGCATTTTCCAAGCGGTAGTGGGGATGAAGCCAGGTAGTGGGGATAAAGGTCAAGACATTTAATGGAATTACGAATCAGTGGATATTTTCCTTGTGTAAGTGCGCGTTCATTGTGTCGTTACAGGAACATTGTGCCTTTTCGATTAGTTTCGAAGCAGGTTCAAATAATCAATAACGTGTAAGAAGAAAAATAGTTGACAGCTGTTTGTAAGTTTTTTGCAAGAAATACAAATATTTTATAATACGAGATAATTCCAAGAATTGAGTTGAAGTGTAGTAGGTAACGTGTAGTGATATTTAGATAGGTGTTTATATTAATTTTGAAAAGCACGAAAACGTAAATATTGTAGTTTTTTGACTCGAAATTTCTTATCTTTATTAATATTGAGCTAGTTTGAGGAAATACAAAACAACTTTGAATTTAAAATATTCCATATATATCAAAATAAATAGTTTTTTAATTCTCGTAAATTAACATTTTACAATCGATTATTTATTTATTCTTCAATTTTGAATCATTTTTTGCCCAGTGAAATTAATTGTTTTTCTTTGATACGTCGAAAATAGACGTAAGAAAAGTGGCTTAATGCTCCTCTACTCGTAATGTTTATTTTTTGCGTATTAAAACAAAACAACCAATATCACTGGGAGCTGCTGCTGTTTTAATCCTGCCACTCACGTGTTCAGAATCATTTCAAGACAAATTAAAAAAAAGGTATTTGTAATGTATATCAATATAATCAAAAACCTTTGTTTTACATTTTATAACCTAAAAATTTGTAAATTTTTGTTCAAGTTGAGAAATATTCTTTTTTACTCTTAAAAAAATTCAGTTAATTGTCACATTTTTATTGAATATGTGACCAAAGTTGACACTTTATTAAAAAAATATACTTATATTCATAATGAATATATATATATAGCTCTTTGTTAAATTAGCATTTTCCAAGCGGTAGTGGGGATGAAGCCAGGTAGTGGGGATAAAGGTCAAGACATTTAATGGAATTACGAATCAGTGGATATTTTCCTTGTGTAAGTGCGCGTTCATTGTGTCGTTACAGGAATATTGTGCCTTTTGGATTAGTTTCGAAGCAGGTTCAAATAATCAATAACGTGTAAGAAGAAAAATAGTTGACAGCTGTTTGTAAGTTTTTTGCAAGAAATACAAATATTTTATAATACGAGATAATTCCAAGAATTGAGTTGAAGTGTAGTAGGTAACGTGTAGTGATATTTAGATAGGTGTTTATATTAATTTTGAAAAGCACGAAAACGTAAATATTGTAGTTTTTTGACTCGAAATTTCTTATCTTTATTAATATTGAGCTAGTTTGAGGAAATACAAAACAACTTTGAATTTAAAATATTCCATATATATCAAAATAAATAGTTTTTTAATTCTCGTAAATTAACATTTTACAATCGATTATTTATTTATTCTTCAATTTTGAATCATTTTTTGCCCAGTGAAATTAATTGTTTTTCTTTGATACGTCGAAAATAGACGTAAGAAAAGTGGCTTAATGCTCCTCTACTCGTAATGTTTATTTTTTGCGTATTAAAACAAAACAACCAATATCACTGGGAGCTGCTGCTGTTTTAATCCTGCCACTCACGTGTTCAGAATCATTTCAAGACAAATTAAAAAAAAGGTATTTGTAATGTATATCAATATAATCAAAAACCTTTGTTTTACATTTTATAACCTAAAAATTTGTAAATTTTTGTTCAAGTTGAGAAATATTCTTTTTTACTCTTAAAAAAATTCAGTTAATTGTCACATTTTTATTGAATATGTGACCAAAGTTGACACTTTATTAAAAAAATATACTTATATTCATAATGAATATATATATATAGCTCTTTGTTAAATTAGCATTTTCCAAGCGGTAGTGGGGATGAAGCCAGGTAGTGGGGATAAAGGTCAAGACATTTAATGGAATTACGAATCAGTGGATATTTTCCTTGTGTAAGTGCGCGTTCATTGTGTCGTTACAGGAACATTGTGCCTTTTGGATTAGTTTCGAAGCAGGTTCAAATAATCAATAACGTGTAAGAAGAAAAATAGTTGACAGCTGTTTGTAAGTTTTTTGCAAGAAATACAAATATTTTATAATACGAGATAATTCCAAGAATTGAGTTGAAGTGTAGTAGGTAACGTGTAGTGATATTTAGATAGGTGTTTATATTAATTTTGAAAAGCACGAAAACGTAAATATTGTAGTTTTTTGACTCGAAATTTCTTATCTTTATTAATATTGAGCTAGTTTGAGGAAATACAAAACAACTTTGAATTTAAAATATTCCATATATATCAAAATAAATAGTTTTTTAATTCTCGTAAATTAACATTTTACAATCGATTATTTATTTATTCTTCAATTTTGAATCATTTTTTGCCCAGTGAAATTAATTGTTTTTCTTTGATACGTCGAAAATAGACGTAAGAAAAGTGGCTTAATGCTCCTCTACTCGTAATGTTTATTTTTTGCGTATTAAAACAAAACAACCAATATCACTGGGAGCTGCTGCTGTTTTAATCCTGCCACTCACGTGTTCAGAATCATTTCAAGACAAATTAAAAAAAAGGTATTTGTAATGTATATCAATATAATCAAAAACCTTTGTTTTACATTTTATAACCTAAAAATTTGTAAATTTTTGTTCAAGTTGAGAAATATTCTTTTTTACTCTTAAAAAAATTCAGTTAATTGTCACATTTTTATTGAATATGTGACCAAAGTTGACACTTTCTTAAAAAAATATACTTATATTCATAATGAATATATATATATAGCTCTTTGTTAAATTAGCATTTTCCAAGCGGTAGTGGGGATGAAGCCAGGTAGTGGGGATAAAGGTCAAGACATTTAATGGAATTACGAATCAGTGGATATTTTCCTTGTGTAAGTGCGCGTTCATTGTGTCGTTACAGGAACATTGTGCCTTTTGGATTAGTTTCGAAGCAGGTTCAAATAATCAATAACGTGTAAGAAGAAAAATAGTTGACAGCTGTTTGTAAGTTTTTTGCAAGAAATACAAATATTTTATAATACGAGATAATTCCAAGAATTGAGTTGAAGTGTAGTAGGTAACGTGTAGTGATATTTAGATAGGTGTTTATATTAATTTTGAAAAGCACGAAAACGTAAATATTGTAGTTTTTTGACTCGAAATTTCTTATCTTTATTAATATTGAGCTAGTTTGAGGAAATACAAAACAACTTTGAATTTAAAATATTCCATATATATCAAAATAAATAGTTTTTTAATTCTCGTAAATTAACATTTTACAATCGATTATTTATTTATTCTTCAATTTTGAATCATTTTTTGCCCAGTGAAATTAATTGTTTTTCTTTGATACGTCGAAAATAGACGTAAGAAAAGTGGCTTAATGCTCCTCTACTCGTAATGTTTATTTTTTGCGTATTAAAACAAAACAACCAATATCACTGGGAGCTGCTGCTGTTTTAATCCTGCCACTCACGTGTTCAGAATCATTTCAAGACAAATTAAAAAAAAGGTATTTGTAATGTATATCAATATAATCAAAAACCTTTGTTTTACATTTTATAACCTACAAATTTGTAAATTTTTGTTCAAGTTGAGAAATATTCTTTTTTACTCTTAAAAAAATTCAGTTAATTGTCACATTTTTATTGAATATGTGACCAAAGTTGACACTTTATTAAAAAAATATACTTATATTCATAATGAATATATATATATAGCTCTTTGTTAAATTGGCATTTTCCAAGCGGTAGTGGGGATGAAGCCAGGTAGTGGGGATAAAGGTCAAGACATTTAATGGAATTACGAATCAGTTGATATTTTCCTTGTGTAAGTGCGCGTTCATTGTGTCGTTACAGGAACATTGTGCCTTTTGGATTAGTTTCGAAGCAGGTTCAAATAATCAATAACGTGTAAGAAGAAAAATAGTTGACAGCTGTTTGTAAGTTTTTTGCAAGAAATACAAATATTTTATAATACGAGATAATTCCAAGAATTGAGTTGAAGTGTAGTAGGTAACGTGTAGTGATATTTAGATAGGTGTTTATATTAATTTTGAAAAGCACGAAAACGTAAATATTGTAGTTTTTTGACTCGAAATTTCTTATCTTTATTAATATTGAGCCAGTTTGAGGAAATACAAAACAACTTTGAATTTAAAATATTCCATATATATCAAAATAAATAGTTTTTTAATTCTCGTAAATTAACATTTTACAATCGATTATTTATTTATTCTTCAATTTTGAATCATTTTTTGCCCAGTGAAATTAATTGTTTTTCTTTGATACGTCGAAAATAGACGTAAGAAAAGTGACTTAATGCTCCTCTACTCGTAATGTTTATTTTTTGCGTATTAAAACAAAACAACCAATATCACTGGGAGCTGCTGCTGTTTTAATCCTGCCACTCACGTGTTCAGAATCATTTCAAGACAAATTAAAAAAAAGGTATTTGTAATGTATATCAATATAATCAAAAACCTTTGTTTTTCATTTTATAACCTAAAAATTTGTAAATTTTTGTTCAATTTGAGAAATATTCTTTTTTACTCTTAAAAAAATTCAGTTAATTGTCACATTTTTATTGAATATGTGACCAAAGTTGACACTTTATTAAAAAAATATACTTATATTCATAATGAATATATATATATAGCTCTTTGTTAAATTAGCATTTTCCAAGCAGTAGTGGGGATGAAGCCAGGTAGTGGGGATAAAGGTCAAGACATTTAATGGAATTACGAATCAGTGGATATTTTCCTTGTGTAAGTGCGCGTTCATTGTGTCGTTACAGGAACATTGTGCCTTTTGGATTAGTTTCTTAGCAGGTTCAAATAATCAATAACGTGTAAGAAGAAAAATAGTTGACAGCTGTTTGTAAGTTTTTTGCAAGCAATACAAATATTTTATAATACGTGATAATTCCAAGAGTTGAGTTGGAGTGTAGTAGGTAACGTGTAGTGATATTTAGATAGGTGTTTTTATTAACTTTGAAATGCACGAAAACGTAAATATTGTAGTTTTTTGACTCGTAATTTCTTATCTTTATTAATATTGAGCTAGTTTGAGGAAATACAAAACAACTTTGAATTTAAAATATTCCATATATGTGACGCTCCGCGAGAGAAGGGACCTATCTCGGAAAAAATCAATTTTCATTTTTTTATGCTAAAAGATAGTTTTTGAGTTGTTCTTTCATTTCCATGTTACAAAAAAAATTTTTATTAAGTACACTTTTTGTTATAATGCTTCAAACCTAAGCGTGCTAAGTGTATCGCATTTTTTGAATTTTTTTTGAACGACCGTCTCGTGAAATTGATTTTTATTGTTTTCATTTTTTTTATGGTAATTGATAGTTTTTGAGTTGCTTTTTGAGTTCCAAAAATCAAAATTTAATTCCTGCAATTAGTTTTCTTGTTATGAAGCTTCAAACATAGGTATGTTAAACGTCTCGATTTTTCTTCCTTCTCTTTGCCTATCCGTCCTTTAAAGTTTGCTTTCTCAGCGGTTAGGTCCCTTCTCTCGCGGAGCGTCACATATATCAAAATAAATAGTTTTTTAATTCTGGTAAATTAACATTTTCCAATCGATTATTCATTTTTTCTTCAATTTTGAATTATTTTTTGGAGAGTGAAATTAATTGTTTTTCTTTGATACGTCGAAAATAGACGTAAAAAAAGCGGCTTAATGCTCCTCTACTCGTGATGTTTGTTTTTTGCCTATTAAAACAAAACAACCAATATCACTGGGAGCTGCTGCTGTTTTAATCCTGCCACTCACGTGTTCAGAATCATTTCAAGACAAATTAAAAAAAAGGTATTTGTAATGTATATCAATATAATCAAAAACCTTTGTTTTACATTTTATAACCTAAAATCTTGTAAATTTTTGTTCAAGTTGAGAAATATTCTTTTTTACTCTTAAAAAAATTCAGTTAATTGTCACATTTTTATTGAATATGTGACCAAAGTTGACACTTTATTAAAAAAATATACTTATATTCATAATGAATATATATATATAGCTCTTTGTTAAATTAGCATTTTCCAAGCGGTAGTGGGGATGAAGCCAGGTAGTGGGGATAAAGGTCAAGACATTTAATGGAATTACGAATCAGTGGATATTTTCCTTGTGTAAGTGCGCGTTCATTGTGTCGTTACAGGAACATTGTGCCTTTTCGATTAGTTTCGAAGCAGGTTCAAATAATCAATAACGTGTAAGAAGAAAAATAGTTGACAGCTGTTTGTAAGTTTTTTGCAAGAAATACAAATATTTTATAATACGAGATAATTCCAAGAATTGAGTTGAAGTGTAGTAGGTAACGTGTAGTGATATTTAGATAGGTGTTTATATTAATTTTGAAAAGCACGAAAACGTAAATATTGTAGTTTTTTGACTCGAAATTTCTTATCTTTATTAATATTGAGCTAGTTTGAGGAAATACAAAACAACTTTGAATTTAAAATATTCCATATATATCAAAATAAATAGTTTTTTAATTCTCGTAAATTAACATTTTACAATCGATTATTTATTTATTCTTCAATTTTGAATCATTTTTTGCCCAGTGAAATTAATTGTTTTTCTTTGATACGTCGAAAATAGACGTAAGAAAAGTGGCTTAATGCTCCTCTACTCGTAATGTTTATTTTTTGCGTATTAAAACAAAACAACCAATATCACTGGGAGCTGCTGCTGTTTTAATCCTGCCACTCACGTGTTCAGAATCATTTCAAGACAAATTAAAAAAAAGGTATTTGTAATGTATATCAATATAATCAAAAACCTTTGTTTTACATTTTATAACCTAAAAATTTGTAAATTTTTGTTCAAGTTGAGAAATATTCTTTTTTACTCTTAAAAAAATTCAGTTAATTGTCACATTTTTATTGAATATGTGACCAAAGTTGACACTTTATTAAAAAAATATACTTATATTCATAATGAATATATATATATAGCTCTTTGTTAAATTAGCATTTTCCAAGCGGTAGTGGGGATGAAGCCAGGTAGTGGGGATAAAGGTCAAGACATTTAATGGAATTACGAATCAGTGGATATTTTCCTTGTGTAAGTGCGCGTTCATTGTGTCGTTACAGGAACATTGTGCCTTTTGGATTAGTTTCGAAGCAGGTTCAAATAATCAATAACGTGTAAGAAGAAAAATAGTTGACAGCTGTTTGTAAGTTTTTTGCAAGAAATACAAATATTTTATAATACGAGATAATTCCAAGAATTGAGTTGAAGTGTAGTAGGTAACGTGTAGTGATATTTAGATAGGTGTTTATATTAATTTTGAAAAGCACGAAAACGTAAATATTGTAGTTTTTTGACTCGAAATGTCTTATCTTTATTAATATTGAGCTAGTTTGAGGAAATACAAAACAACTTTGAATTTAAAATATTCCATATATATCAAAATAAATAGTTTTTTAATTCTCGTAAATTAACATTTTACAATCGATTATTTATTTATTCTTCAATTTTGAATCATTTTTTGCCCAGTGAAATTAATTGTTTTTCTTTGATACGTCGAAAATAGACGTAAGAAAAGTGGCTTAATGCTCCTCTACTCGTAATGTTTATTTTTTGCGTATTAAAACAAAACAACCAATATCACTGGGAGCTGCTGCTGTTTTAATCCTGCCACTCACGTGTTCAGAATCATTTCAAGACAAATTAAAAAAAAGGTATTTGTAATGTATATCAATATAATCAAAAACCTTTGTTTTACATTTTATAACCTAAAAATTTGTAAATTTTTGTTCAAGTTGAGAAATATTCTTTTTTACTCTTAAAAAAATTCAGTTAATTGTCACATTTTTATTGAATATGTGACCAAAGTTGACACTTTATTAAAAAAATATACTTATATTCATAATGAATATATCTATATAGCTCTTTGTTAAATTAGCATTTTCCAAGCGGTAGTGGGGATGAAGCCAGGTAGTGGGGATAAAGGTCAAGACATTTAATGGAATTACGAATCAGTGGATATTTTCCTTGTGTAAGTGCGCGTTCATTGTGTCGTTACAGGAACATTGTGCCTTTTGGATTAGTTTCGAAACAGGTTCAAATAATCAATAACGTGTAAGAAGAAAAATAGTTGACAGCTGTTTGTAAGTTTTTTGCAAGAAATACAAATATTTTATAATACGAGATAATTCCAAGAATTGAGTTGAAGTGTAGTAGGTAACGTGTAGTGATATTTAGATAGGTGTTTATATTAATTTTGAAAAGCACGAAAACGTAAATATTGTAGTTTTTTGACTCGAAATTTCTTATCTTTATTAATATTGAGCTAGTTTGAGGAAATACAAAACAACTTTGAATTTAAAATATTCCATATATATCAAAATAAATAGTTTTTTAATTCTCGTAAATTAACATTTTACAATCGATTATTTATTTATTCTTCAATTTTGAATCATTTTTTGCCCAGTGAAATTAATTGTTTTTCTTTGATACGTCGAAAATAGACGTAAGAAAAGTGGCTTAATGCTCCTCTACTCGTAATGTTTATTTTTTGCGTATTAAAACAAAACAACCAATATCACTGGGAGCTGCTGCTGTTTTAATCCTGCCACTCACGTGTTCAGAATCATTTCAAGACAAATTAAAAAAAAGGTATTTGTAATGTATATCAATATAATCAAAAACCTTTGTTTTACATTTTATAACCTAAAATCTTGTAAATTTTTGTTCAAGTTGAGAAATATTCTTTTTTACTCTTAAAAAAATTCAGTTAATTGTCACATTTTTATTGAATATGTGACCAAAGTTGACACTTTATTAAAAAAATATACTTATATTCATAATGAATATATATATATAGCTCTTTGTTAAATTAGCATTTTCCACGCGGTAGTGGGGATGAAGCCAGGTAGTGGGGATAAAGGTCAAGACATTTAATGGAATTTCGAATCAGTGGATATTTTCCTTGTGTAAGTGCGCGTTCATTGTGTCGTTACAGGAACATTGTGCCTTTTGGATTAGTTTCGAAGCAGGTTCAAATAATCAATAACGTGTAAGAAGAAAAATAGTTAACAGCTGTTTGTAAGTTTTTTGCAAGAAATACAAATATTTTATAATACGAGATAATTCCAAGAATTGAGTTGAAGTGTAGTAGGTAACGTGTAGCGATATTTAGATAGGTGTTTATATTAATTTTGAAAAGCACGAAAACGTAAATATTGCAGTTTTTTGACTCGAAATTTCTTATCTTTATTAATATTGAGCTAGTTTGAGGAAATACAAAACAACTTTGAATTTAAAATATTCCATATATATCAAAATAAATAGTTTTTTAATTCTCGTAAATTAACATTTTACAATCGATTATTTATTTATTCTTCAATTTTGAATCATTTTTTGCCCAGTGAAATTAATTGTTTTTCTTTGATACGTCGAAAATAGACGTAAGAAAAGTGGCTTAATGCTCCTCTACTCGTAATGTTTATTTTTTGCGTATTAAAACAAAACAACCAATATCACTGGGAGCTGCTGCTGTTTTAATCCTGCCACTCACGTGTTCAGAATCATTTCAAGACAAATTAAAAAAAAGGTATTTGTAATGTATATCAATATAATCAAAAACCTTTGTTTTACATTTTATAACCTAAAAATTTGTAAATTTTTGTTCAAGTTGAGAAATATTCTTTTTTACTCTTAAAAAAATTCAGTTAATTGTCACATTTTTATTGAATATGTGACCAAAGTTGACACTTTCTTAAAAAAATATACTTATATTCATAATGAATATATATATATAGCTCTTTGTTAAATTAGCATTTTCCAAGCGGTAGTGGGGATGAAGCCAGGTAGTGGGGATAAAGGTCAAGACATTTAATGGAATTACGAATCAGTGGATATTTTCCTTGTGTAAGTGCGCGTTCATTGTGTCGTTACAGGAACATTGTGCCTTTTGGATTAGTTTCGAAGCAGGTTCAAATAATCAATAACGTGTAAGAAGAAAAATAGTTGACAGCTGTTTGTAAGTTTTTTGCAAGAAATACAAATATTTTATAATACGAGATAATTCCAAGAATTGAGTTGAAGTGTAGTAGGTAACGTGTAGTGATATTTAGATAGGTGTTTATATTAATTTTGAAAAGCACGAAAACGTAAATATTGTAGTTTTTTGACTCGAAATTTCTTATCTTTATTAATATTGAGCTAGTTTGAGGAAATACAAAACAACTTTGAATTTAAAATATTCCATATATATCAAAATAAATAGTTTTTTAATTCTCGTAAATTAACATTTTACAATCGATTATTTATTTATTCTTCAATTTTGAATCATTTTTTGCCCAGTGAAATTAATTGTTTTTCTTTGATACGTCGAAAATAGACGTAAGAAAAGTGGCTTAATGCTCCTCTACTCGTAATGTTTATTTTTTGCGTATTAAAACAAAACAACCAATATCACTGGGAGCTGCTGCTGTTTTAATCCTGCCACTCACGTGTTCAGAATCATTTCAAGACAAATTAAAAAAAAGGTATTTGTAATGTATATCAATATAATCAAAAACCTTTGTTTTACATTTTATAACCTAAAAATTTGTAAATTTTTGTTCAAGTTGAGAAATATTCTTTTTTACTCTTAAAAAAATTCAGTTAATTGTCACATTTTTATTGAATATGTGACCAAAGTTGACACTTTCTTAAAAAAATATACTTATATTCATAATGAATATATATATATAGCTCTTTGTTAAATTAGCATTTTCCAAGCGGTAGTGGGGATGAAGCCAGGTAGTGGGGATAAAGGTCAAGACATTTAATGGAATTACGAATCAGTGGATATTTTCCTTGTGTAAGTGCGCGTTCATTGTGTCGTTACAGGAACATTGTGCCTTTTGGATTAGTTTCGAAGCAGGTTCAAATAATCAATAACGTGTAAGAAGAAAAATAGTTGACAGCTGTTTGTAAGTTTTTTGCAAGAAATACAAATATTTTATAATACGAGATAATTCCAAGAATTGAGTTGAAGTGTAGTAGGTAACGTGTAGTGATATTTAGATAGGTGTTTATATTAATTTTGAAAAGCACGAAAACGTAAATATTGTAGTTTTTTGACTCGAAATTTCTTATCTTTATTAATATTGAGCTAGTTTGAGGAAATACAAAACAACTTTGAATTTAAAATATTCCATATATATCAAAATAAATAGTTTTTTAATTCTCGTAAATTAACATTTTACAATCGATTATTTATTTATTCTTCAATTTTGAATCATTTTTTGCCCAGTGAAATTAATTGTTTTTCTTTGATACGTCGAAAATAGACGTAAGAAAAGTGGCTTAATGCTCCTCTACTCGTAATGTTTATTTTTTGCGTATTAAAACAAAACAACCAATATCACTGGGAGCTGCTGCTGTTTTAATCCTGCCACTCACGTGTTCAGAATCATTTCAAGACAAATTAAAAAAAAGGTATTTGTAATGTATATCAATATAATCAAAAACCTTTGTTTTACATTTTATAACCTAAAAATTTGTAAATTTTTGTTCAAGTTGAGAAATATTCTTTTTTACTCTTAAAAAAATTCAGTTAATTGTCACATTTTTATTGAATATGTGACCAAAGTTGACACTTTATTAAAAAAATATACTTATATTCATAATGAATATATATATATAGCTCTTTGTTAAATTGGCATTTTCCAAGCGGTAGTGGGGATGAAGCCAGGTAGTGGGGATAAAGGTCAAGACATTTAATGGAATTACGAATCAGTTGATATTTTCCTTGTGTAAGTGCGCGTTCATTGTGTCGTTACAGGAACATTGTGCCTTTTGGATTAGTTTCGAAGCAGGTTCAAATAATCAATTACGTGTAAGAAGAAAAATAGTTGACAGCTGTTTGTAAGTTTTTTGCAAGAAATACAAATATTTTATAATACGAGATAATTCCAAGAATTGAGTTGAAGTGTAGTAGGTAACGTGTAGTGATATTTAGATAGGTGTTTATATTAATTTTGAAAAGCACGAAAACGTAAATATTGTAGTTTTTTGACTCGAAATTTCTTATCTTTATTAATATTGAGCCAGTTTGAGGAAATACAAAACAACTTTGAATTTAAAATATTCCATATATATCAAAATAAATAGTTTTTTAATTCTCGTAAATTAACATTTTACAATCGATTATTTATTTATTCTTCAATTTTGAATCATTTTTTGCCCAGTGAAATTAATTGTTTTTCTTTGATACGTCGAAAATAGACGTAAGAAAAGTGACTTAATGCTCCTCTACTCGTAATGTTTATTTTTTGCGTATTAAAACAAAACAACCAATATCACTGGGAGCTGCTGCTGTTTTAATCCTGCCACTCACGTGTTCAGAATCATTTCAAGACAAATTAAAAAAAAGGTATTTGTAATGTATATCAATATAATCAAAAACCTTTGTTTTTCATTTTATAACCTAAAAATTTGTAAATTTTTGTTCAATTTGAGAAATATTCTTTTTTACTCTTAAAAAAATTCAGTTAATTGTCACATTTTTATTGAATATGTGACCAAAGTTGACACTTTATTAAAAAAATATACTTATATTCATAATGAATATATATATATAGCTCTTTGTTAAATTAGCATTTTCCAAGCAGTAGTGGGGATGAAGCCAGGTAGTGGGGATAAAGGTCAAGACATTTAATGGAATTACGAATCAGTGGATATTTTCCTTGTGTAAGTGCGCGTTCATTGTGTCGTTACAGGAACATTGTGCCTTTTGGATTAGTTTCGAAGCAGGTTCAAATAATCAATAACGTGTAAGAAGAAAAATAGTTGACAGCTGTTTGTAAGTTTTTTGCAAGCAATACAAATATTTTATAATACGTGATAATTCCAAGAGTTGAGTTGGAGTGTAGTAGGTAACGTGTAGTGATATTTAGATAGGTGTTTTTATTAACTTTGAAATGCACGAAAACGTAAATATTGTAGTTTTTTGACTCGTAATTTCTTATCTTTATTAATATTGAGCTAGTTTGAGGAAATACAAAACAACTTTGAATTTAAAATATTCCATATATGTGACGCTCCGCGAGAGAAGGGACCTATCTCGGAAAAAATCAATTTTCATTTTTTTATGCTAAAAGATAGTTTTTGAGTTGTTCTTTCATTTCCATGTTACAAAAAAAAATTTTATTAAGTACACTTTTTGTTATAATGCTTCAAACCTAAGCGTGCTAAGTGTATCGCATTTTTTGAATTTTTTTTGAACGAACGTCTCGTGAAATTGATTTTTATTGTTTTCATTTTTTTTATGGTAATTGATAGTTTTTGAGTTGCTTTTTGAGTTCCAAAAATCAAAATTTAATTCCTGCAATTAGTTTTCTTGTTATGAAGCTTCAAACATAGGTATGTTAAACGTCTCGATTTTTCTTCCTTCTCTTTGCCTATCCGTCCTTTAAAGTTTGCTTTCTCAGCGGTTAGGTCCCTTCTCTCGCGGAGCGTCACATATATCAAAATAAATAGTTTTTTAATTCTGGTAAATTAACATTTTCCAATCGATTATTCATTTTTTCTTCAATTTTGAATTATTTTTTGGAAAGTGAAATTAATTGTTTTTCTTTGATACGTCGAAAATAGACGTAAAAAAAGCGGCTTAATGCTCCTCTACTCGTGATGTTTGTTTTTTGCCTATTAAAACAAAACAACCAATATCACTGGGAGCTGCTGCTGTTTTAATCCTGCCAGTCCCCCACCCCCCTTGAACCCCCTACCTTTCTAGACCAACTATACCCTAATAGAAACCACCCAGTATCTTAAAGAACCCCTACTCACTTTAGACTTTCTTTTTTGATTTTATTAATTTTCAAAGGCAAAGTTAAAGTAAAACCTTATAAAAAGTGAAAAAGAACCATTTACAAAATCTTTATTAAATATCTTAACGTTTTGCAACAATTATTAGACATTAGCGAAATTTTTAAGTAGCGTAGCTAAAACGTTTTAAATTAATTAAACCATTCTACATTAATGTTCACGACATTATTTTTATAGAGGTTCGTGTTTTGATGTGCAGTATGTTTTTTACTCGAAAAGCCGCTATATAATTGCATATTCGTCATTTACGAATCAAACTAAGAAACTGTTTGATAAACCCACAAGCATACATTCCTTTTTATCTTTAGTAAGTATTTTATACATTTTTCCCCTTAATTGTTAATATATTCAACGACGAGAATGACAAAATATATGTAACCTTTTTGCAAACTTCAGCGGCTAAACTGCCCCCTTATACATGAAGACACTTGCAGCCGCCACATACTACAACTACCACCCGGACCACGAACCATCACGAAACAAATCGGTAATTACAAATTTCAGGTTACTTTTTTTTAGATTTAGACACCCACCTTTCCCACAACTACCCCCTAAGGCTGACACCGACTACAAGTGATTCCACCCCTTACAACTACCTCGCGCACTACCAGCTATCACGAAACGAATATACCAAAATAAAAAGCACCCATTCTCTCAAACAGCCGTTACTTACTCTTTACCTTTTTTCTGATTTTAATAATTTTCCAGCACTCGTAAAATGGTTCTAATTTTTAAATCTTGCTAGCTATGTGTCTATGAAATTTTGCTAATAACTAATAGGATATGTGGTCTTCTACCATTAAGTAAACTTAGTAGATTAAAGTTGTAATTCTCCCTCTTAAATGTGTTATTTTAATTTACCCTTTATTTGTTAAAATATTCAACGACGGAAATGACCAAATTTATGTAATCCTTTTACAAATTTCACCCCTAACTACCCCATTTAATCCTCCCCCACCAGTAACCCCCCCTGACCTCCCAAATAGAACCCCCTACCAGTAACCCCCCATGAACCCCCCAAAATTACCCACCTGTCAGTACCCCCCCTCCCCCCAACTAGAACCCCGTACCATTCTAAAACAACTATACCCTAATAGAAAGCACCCAGTATCTTAAAGAACCCCTACTCACTTTAGACTTTCTCTTTTGATTTTATTAATTTTCAAGGCAAAGTTATAGTAAAACCTTATAAAAAGTAAAAAGGACCATTTACAAAATCTTTATTAAATATCTTAACGTTTCGCAACAATTATTAGACATTAGCAAAATTTTTAAGTAGCGTAGCTATAAAGTTTTAAATTAATTAAACCATTCTACATTAATGTTCATGACATTATTTTTATAGAGGTTCGTATTTTGATGTGCAGTATGTTTTTTACTCGAAAAGCCGCTATATAATTGCATATTTGTCATATATACAAATCAAACTAAGAAACTGTTTGATAAACCCACAAGCATACATCCCTTTTTATCTTTAGCAAGTATTTTATGCATTTTTCCCCTTAATTGTTAAAATATTCAACGACGAGAATGACAAAATATATGTAACCTTTTTGCAAACTTCAGCGGCTAAACCGCCCCCTTATACGTGAAGACACTTGCAGCCGCCACATACCACAACTACCACCCGGACCACGAACCATCACGAAACAAATCGGTAATTACAAATTTCAGGTTACTTTTTTTTAATTTAAGTCCCCCACCTCTCCTACAACTACCCTCTAATACTGACACCGACTACAAGTGATTTCTCCCCTTACAACTACCTCGCGCACTACCAACTATCAAGAAACGAATATACCAAAATAAAAAGCACCCATTCTCTCAAACAACCGTTTCTTACTCTTGACCTTTTTTTCTGATTTTTATAATTTTCCAGCACTCGTAAAATGGTTCTAATTTTTTAATCTTGCTAGCTATGTGTCTATGAAATTTTGCTAATAACTAATAGGATATGTGGTCTTCTACCATTAAGTAAACTTAGTAGATTAAATTTGTATTTCTCCCTCTTAAATGTGTTATTTTAGTTTACCCTTTATTTGTTAAAATATTCAACGACGGAAATGACCAAATTTATGTAATCCTTTTACAAATTTCACCCCTAACTACCCCATTTAATCCTCCCCCACCAGTAACCCTTACTGACCCCCCAAATAGAACCCCCTACCAGTAACCCCCCATGAACCCCCCAAAATTACCCACCTGCCAGTACCCACCCCCCCCCAAAAAGAACCCCGTACCATTCTAAAACAACTATACCCTAATAGAAAGCACCCAGTATCTTAAAGAACCCCTACTCACTTTAGACTTTCTCTTTTGATTTTATTAATTTTCAAGGCAAAGTTATAGTAAAACCTTATAAAAAGTAAAAAGGACCATTTACAAAATCTTTATTAAATATCTTAACGTTTCGCAACAATTATTAGACATTAGCAAAATTTTTAAGTAGCGTAGCTATAAAGTTTTAAATTAATTAAACCATTCTACATTAATGTTCATGACATTATTTTTATAGAGGTTCGTATTTTGATGTGCAGTATGTTTTTTACTCGAAAAGCCGCTATATAATTGCATATTCCTCATATATACAAATCAAACTAAGAAACTGTTTGATAAACCCACAAGCATACATCCCTTTTTATCTTTAGCAAGTATTTTATGCATTTTTCCCCTTAATTGTTAAAATATTCAACGACGAGAATGACAAAATATATGTAACCTTTTTGCAAACTTTAGCGGCTAAACCGCCCCCTTATACATTAAGACACTTGCAGCCGCCACATATCACAACTACCACCCGGACCACGAACCATCACGAAACAAATCGGTAATTACAAATCTCAGGTTACTTTTTTTTTAGTTTTAGGCCCCCACCTCTCCTACAACTACCCCCTAATACTGACACCGACTACAAGTGATTCCACCCCTTACAAGTACCATGCGCACTACTAACTATCAAGAAACGAATCTACCAAAATAAAAAGCACCTATTCTCTCAAACATCCGTTACTTACTCTTGATTTTTTTTTCTGATTTTAATAATTTTCCAGCACTCGTAAAATGGTTCTAATTTTTTAATCTTGCTAGCTATGTGTCTATCAAATTTTGCTAATAACTAATAGGATATGTGGTCTTCTACCATTAAGTAAACTTAGTAGATTAAAGTTGTAATTCTCCCTCTTAAATGTGTTATTTTAATTTACCCTTTATTTGTTAAAATATTCAACGACGGAAATGACCAAATTTATGTAATCCTTTTACAAATTTCACCCCTAACTACCCCATTTAATCCTCCCCCACCAGTAACCCTTACTGACCCCCCAAATAGAACCCCCTACCAGTAACCCCCTATGAACCCCCCAAAATTACCCACCTGCCAGTACCCACCCCCCCCCAAAAAGAACCCCGTACCATTCTAAAACAACTATACCCTAATAGAAAGCACCCAGTATCTTAAAGAACCCCTACTCACTTTAGACTTTCTCTTTTGATTTTATTAATTTTCAAGGCAAAGTTATAGTAAAACCTTATAAAAAGTAAAAAGGACCATTTACAAAATCTTTATTAAATATCTTAACGTTTCGCAACAATTATTAGACATTAGCAAAATTTTTAAGTAGCGTAGCTATAAAGTTTTAAATTAATTAAACCATTCTACATTAAGGTTCATGACATTATTTTTATAGAGGTTCGTATTTTGATGTGCAGTATGTTTTTTACTCGAAAAGCCGCTATATAATTGCATATTCGTCATATATACAAATCAAACTTAGAAACTGTTCGATAAACCCACAAGCATACATCCTTTTTTATCTTTAGCAAGTATTTTATGCATTTTTCCCCTTAATTGTTAAAATATACAACGACGAGAATGACAAAATATATGTAACCTTTTTGCAAACTGCAGCGGCTAAACCGCCCCCTTATACATGAAGACACTTGCAGCCGCCACATACCACAACTACCACCCGTACCACGAACCATCACGAAACAAATCGGTAATTACAAATTTCAGGTTACTTTTTTTAATTTAAGTCCCCCACCTCTCCCACAACTACCCTCTAATACTGACACCGACTACAAGTGATTTCTCCCCTTACAACTACCTCGCGCACTACCAACTATCAAGAAACGAATATACCAAAATAAAAAGCACCCATTCTCTTAAACAACCGTTTCTTACTCTTGACCTTTTTTTCTGATTTTAATAATTTTCCAGCACTCGTAAAATGGTTCTAATTTTTTAATCTTGCTAGCTATGTGTCTATGAAATTTTGATAATAACTAATAGGATATGTGGTCTTCTACCATTAAGTAAACTTAGTAGATTAAATTTGTATTTCTCCCTCTTAAATGTGTTATTTTAGTTTACCCTTTATTTGTTAAAATATTCAACGACGGAAATGACCAAATTTATGTAATCCTTTTACAATTTTCAGCCCTAACTACCCCTTTAGTCCCCCCCACCAGTAACCCCCCCTGACCCCCCAAAAGTACCCACCTGCCAGTACCCCCCCCAACTAGAACCCCCTACCATTCTAAAACAACTATACCCTAATAGAAAGCACCCAGTATCTTAAAAAACTCCTACTCACTTTAGACTTTCTTTTTTGATTTTATTAATTTTCAAGGCAAAGTTAAAGTAAAACCTTTTAAAAAAGTAAAAAGAACCATTTACAAAATCTTTATTAAATATCTTAACGTTTCGCAACAATTATTAGACTTTAGCAAAATTTTTAAGTAGCTTAGCTATAAAGTTTTTAATTAATTAAACCATTCTACATTAATGTTCAGGACATTATTTTTATAGAGGTTCGTGTTTTGATGTGCAGTATGTTTTTTACGCGAAAAGCCGCTATATAATTGCAAATTCGTCATATACAAATCAAACTAAGAAACTGTTTGATAAACCCACAAGCATACATCCCTTTTTATCTTTAGCAAGTATTTTATGCAATTTTCCCCTTAATTGTTAAAATATTCAACGACGAGAATGACAAAATATATGTAACCTTTTTGCAAACTGCAGCGGCTAAACCGCCCCCTTATACATGAAGACACTTGCAGCCGCCACATACCACAACTACCACCCGTACCACGAACCATCACGAAACAAATCGGTAATTACAAATTTCAGGTTACTTTTTTTAATTTAAGTCCCCCACCTCTCCCACAACTACCCTCTAATACTGACACCGACTACAAGTGATTTCTCCCCTTACAACTACCTCGCGCACTACCAACTATCAAGAAACGAATATACCAAAATAAAAAGCACCCATTCTCTTAAACAACCGTTTCTTACTCTTGACCTTTTTTTCTGATTTTAATAATTTTCCAGCACTCGTAAAATGGTTCTAATTTTTTAATCTTGCTAGCTATGTGTCTATGAAATTTTGCTAATAACTAATAGGATATGTGGTCTTCTACCATTAAGTAAACTTAGTAGATTAAATTTGTATTTCTCCCTCTTAAATGTGTTATTTTAGTTTACCCTTTATTTGTTAAAATATTCAACGACGGAAATGACCAAATTTATGTAATCCTTTTACAATTTTCAGCCCTAACTACCCCTTTAGTCCCCCTTACCAGTAACCCCCCCTGACCCCCCAAAAGTACCCACCTGCCAGTACCCCCCCCCCAACTAGAACCCCCTACCATTCTAAAACAACTATACCCTAATAGAAAGCACCCAGTATCTTAAAAAACCCCTACTCACTTTAGACTTTCTTTTTTGATTTTATTAATTTTCAAGGCAAAGTTAAAGTAAAACCTTTTAAAAAAGTAAAAAGAACCATTTACAAAATCTTTATTAAATATCTTAACGTTTCGCAACAATTATTAGACTTTAGCAAAATTTTTAAGTAGCTTAGCTATAAAGTTTTTAATTAATTAAACCATTCTACATTAATGTTCATGACATTATTTTTATAGAGGTTCGTGTTTTGATGTGCAGTATGTTTTTTACGCGAAAAGCCGCTATATAATTGCAAATTCGTCATATACAAATCAAACTAAGAAACTGTTTGATAAACCCACAAGCATACATCCCTTTTTATCTTTAGCAAGTATTTTATGCAATTTTCCCCTTAATTGTTAAAATATTCAACGACGAGAATGACAAAATATATGTAACCTTTTTGCAAACTGCAGCGGCTAAACCGCCCCCTTATACATGAAGACACTTGCAGCCGCCACATACCACAACTACCACCCGTACCACGAACCATCACGAAACAAATCGGTAATTACAAATTTCAGGTTACTTTTTTTAATTTAATTCCCCCACCTCTCCCACAACTACCCTCTAATACTGACACCGACTACAAGTGATTTCTCCCCTTACAAGTACCTTGCGCACTACTAACTATCAAGAAACGAATCTACCAAAATAAAAAGCACCTATTCTCTCAAACAACCGTTACTTACTCTTGATTTTTTTTCTGGTTTTAATTATTTTCCAGCACTTGTAAAATGGTTCTAATTTTTTAGTCTTGCTAGCTATGTGTCTATGAAATTTTGCTAATAACTAATAGGATATGTGGTCTTCTACCTTTAAGTAAATTTAGTAGATTAAATTTGTAATTCTCCCTCTTAAATGTGTAATTTTAGTTTACCCTTTATTTGTTAAAATATTCAACGACGGAAATGACCAAATTTATGTAATCCTTTTACAAATTTCACCCCTAACTACCCCATTTAATCCTCCCCCACCAGTAACCCCCCCTGACCCCCCAAATAGAACCCCCTACCAGTAACCCCCCATTAACCCCCCAAAATTACCCACCTGCCAGTACCCACCCCCCCCCAAAAAGAACCCCGTACCATTCTAAAACAACTATACCCTAATAGAAAGCACCCAGTATCTTAAAGAACCCCTACTCACTTTAGACTTTCTCTTTTGATTTTATTAATTTTCAAGGCAAAGTTATAGTAAAACCTTATAAAAAGTGAAAAAGAACCATTTACAAAATCTTTAATAAATATCTTAACGTTTCGCAACAATTATTAGACATTAGCAAAATTTTTAAGTAGCGTAGCTATTAAGTTTTAAATTAATTAAACCATTCTACATTAAGGTTCATGACATTATTTTTATAGAGGTTCGTATTTTGATGTGCAGTATGTTTTTTACTCGAAAAGCCGCTATTTAATTGCATATTCGTCATATATACAAATCAAACTTAGAAACTGTTCGATAAACCCACAAGCATACATCCCTTTTTATCTTTAGCAAGTATTTTATGCATTTTTCCCCTTAATTGTTAAAATATACAACGACGAGAATGACAAAATATATGTAACCTTTTTGCAAACTGCAGCGGCTAAACCGCCCCCTTATACATGAAGACACTTGCAGCCGCCACATACCACAACTACCACCCGTACCACGAACCATCACGAAACAAATCGGTAATTACAAATTTCAGGTTACTTTTTTTAATTTAAGTCCCCCACCTCTCCCACAACTACCCTCTAATACTGACACCGACTACAAGTGATTTCTCCCCTTACAACTACCTCGCGCACTACCAACTATCAAGAAACGAATATACCAAAATAAAAAGCACCCATTCTCTTAAACAACCGTTTCTTACTCTTGACCTTTTTTTCTGATTTTAATAATTTTCCAGCACTCGTAAAATGGTTCTAATTTTTTAATCTTGCTAGCTATGTGTCTATGAAATTTTGATAATAACTAATAGGATATGTGGTCTTCTACCATTAAGTAAACTTAGTAGATTAAATTTGTATTTCTCCCTCTTAAATGTGTTATTTTAGTTTACCCTTTATTTGTTAAAATATTCAACGACGGAAATGACCAAATTTATGTAATCCTTTTACAATTTTCAGCCCTAACTACCCCTTTAGTCCACCCCACCAGTAACCCCCCCTGACCCCCCAAAAGTACCCACCTGCCAGTACCCCCCCCAACTAGAACCCCCTACCATTCTAAAACAACTATACCCTAATAGAAAGCACCCAGTATCTTAAAAAACTCCTACTCACTTTAGACTTTCTTTTTTGATTTTATTAATTTTCAAGGCAAAGTTAAAGTAAAACCTTTTAAAAAAGTAAAAAGAACCATTTACAAAATCTTTATTAAATATCTTAACGTTTCGCAACAATTATTAGACTTTAGCAAAATTTTTAAGTAGCTTAGCTATAAAGTTTTTAATTAATTAAACCATTCTACATTAATGTTCATGACATTATTTTTATAGAGGTTCGTGTTTTGATGTGCAGTATGTTTTTTACGCGAAAAGCCGCTATATAATTGCAAATTCGTCATATACAAATCAAACTAAGAAACTGTTTGATAAACCCACAAGCATACATCCCTTTTTATCTTTAGCAAGTATTTTATGCAATTTTCCCCTTAATTGTTAAAATATTCAACGACGAGAATGACAAAATATATGTAACCTTTTTGCAAACTGCAGCGGCTAAACCGCCCCCTTATACATGAAGACACTTGCAGCCGCCACATACCACAACTACCACCCGTACCACGAACCATCACGAAACAAATCGGTAATTACAAATTTCAGGTTACTTTTTTTAATTTAAGTCCCCCACCTCTCCCACAACTACCCTCTAATACTGACACCGACTACAAGTGATTTCTCCCCTTACAACTACCTCGCGCACTACCAACTATCAAGAAACGAATATACCAAAATAAAAAGCACCCATTCTCTTAAACAACCGTTTCTTACTCTTGACCTTTTTTTCTGATTTTAATAATTTTCCAGCACTCGTAAAATGGTTCTAATTTTTTAATCTTGCTAGCTATGTGTCTATGAAATTTTGCTAATAACTAATAGGATATGTGGTCTTCTACCATTAAGTAAACTTAGTAGATTAAATTTGTATTTCTCCCTCTTAAATGTGTTATTTTAGTTTACCCTTTATTTGTTAAAATATTCAACGACGGAAATGACCAAATTTATGTAATCCTTTTACAATTTTCAGCCCTAACTACCCCTTTAGTCCCCCTTACCAGTAACCCCCCCTGACCCCCCAAAAGTACCCACCTGCCAGTACCCCCCCCCAACTAGAACCCCCTACCATTCTAAAACAACTATACCCTAATAGAAAGCACCCAGTATCTTAAAAAACCCCTACTCACTTTAGACTTTCTTTTTTGATTTTATTAATTTTCAAGGCAAAGTTAAAGTAAAACCTTTTAAAAAAGTAAAAAGAACCATTTACAAAATCTTTATTAAATATCTTAACGTTTCGCAACAATTATTAGACTTTAGCAAAATTTTTAAGTAGCGTAGCTATAAAGTTTTTAATTAATTAAACCATTCTACATTAATGTTCATGACATTATTTTTATAGAGGTTCGTGTTTTGATGTGCAGTATGTTTTTTACGCGAAAAGCCGCTATATAATTGCAAATTCGTCATATACAAATCAAACTAAGAAACTGTTTGATAAACCCACAAGCTTACATCCCTTTTTATCTTTAGCAAGTATTTTATGCAGTTTTCCCCTTAATTGTTAAAATATTCAACGACGAGAATGACAAAATATATGTAACCTTTTTGCAAACTTCAGCGGCTAAACCGCCCCCTTATACATTAAGACACTTGCAGCCGCCACATACCACAACTACCACCCGGACCACGAACCATCACAAAACAAATCGGTAATTACAAATCTCAGGTTACTTTTTTTTAGTTTTAGGCCCCCACCTCTCCCACAACTACCCCCTAATACTGACACCGACTACAAGTGATTCCACCTCTTACAAGTACCTCGCGCACTACTAACTATCAAGAAACGAATCTACCAAAATAAAAAGCACCTATTCTCTCAAACAACCGTTACTTACTCTTGATTTTTTTTTCTGATTTTAATTATTTTTCAGCACTTGTAAAATGGTTCTAATTTTTTAATCTTGCTAGCTATGTGTCTATGAAATTTTGCTAATAACTAATAGGATATGTGGTCTTCTACCTTTAAGTAAATTTAGTAGATTAAATTTGTAATTCTCCCTCTTAAATGTGTTATTTTAGTTTACCCTTTATTTGTTAAAATATTTAACGACGAAAATGACCAAATTTATGTAATCCTTTTACAAATTTCACCCCTAACTACCCCATTGATTCCTCCCCTACCAATAACCCCCCCTGACCCCCCAACTAGAACCCACTACCATTAACCCCCCATGAACCCTCCAAAATTACCCACCTGCAAGTACCCACCCCCTCCCAACTAGAACCCCGTACCATTCTAAAACAACTATACCCTAATAGAAAGCACCCAGTATCTTAAAGAACCCCTACTCACTTTAGACTTTCTCTTTTGATTTTATTAATTTTTAAGGCAAAGTTATAGTAAAACCTTATAAAAAGTAAAAAGGACCATTTACAAAATCTTTATTAAATATCTTAACGTTTCGCAACAATTATTAGACATTAGCAAAATTTTTAAGTAGCGTAGCTATAAAGTTTTAAATTAATTAAACCATTCTACATTAATGTTCATGACATTATTTTTATAGAGGTTCGTATTTTGATGTGCAGTATGTTTTTTACTCGAAAAGCCGCTATATAATTGCATATTCGTCATATATACAAATCAAACTTACAAACTGTTTGATAAACCCACAAGCATACATCCCTTTTTATCTTTAGCAAGTATTTTATGCATTTTTCCCCTTAATTGTTAAAATATTCAACGACGAGAATGACAAAATATATGTAACCTTTTTGCAAACTGCAGCGGCTAAACCGCCCCCTTATACATTAAGACACTTGCAGCCGCCACATACCACAACTACCACCCGGACCACGAACCATCACGAAACAAATCGGTAATTACAAATTTCAGGTTACTTTTTTTTAATTTTGGCCCCCACCTCTCCTAGAACTACCCCCTAATACTGACACCGACTACAAGTGATTCCACCACTTACAAGTACCTCGCGCACTACCAACTATCAAGAAACGAATCTACCAAAATAAAAAGCACCTATTCTCTCAAACAACCGTTACTTACTCTTGCCCTTTTTTTCTGATTTTAATAATTTTCCAATACTCGAAAAATGGTTCTAATTTTTTAATCTTGCTATCTATGTGTCTATGAAATTTTGATAATAACTTATAGCATATGTGGTCGTCTACCACCAAGTAAACCTAGTAGCTTAAAGTCCAAATTCTCTTTATTAAATGTGTTATTTAGGTTTACCCTTTAATTGTTAAAATATTTAACTACGGAAATGAGCAAATTTATGTAACCCTTTTTCAAATTTCAGCCCTCCACCTGCCGCAAGCTACCCCCTCCAACAACTAAACCATATAAATACCCCCTCCCCCCCTACTAGTACCCCTTCATTATCATGAAACAAATATGCCCAAATAGAAAGCACCCATTCTCTCAAACAACCCCTACTTACTCTTGCCCTTCTTTTCTGAATTTCAATAATTTTTTAGCACTCGTTAAATGGTTCTAATTTTTTTTATGCTGCTAGCTATGTGTTTAGAAAATTTTGCTAATAACTAATTGCATATGTGGTCTTCTACCACCAAGTAAACCTAGTAGCTTGAAGTCGTAATACTCTTTATCAAATGTGTTATTTAAGTTTGCCCTTTAATTGTTAAAATATTCAACGACGGAAATGGCCAAATTTATGTAACCCTTTTACAATTTGCAGTCCTCTAATTGCCCTGAGCTATTGAACGTGTTTTACGAGAAACGGTAAAAAGTTTTGCACATCACTTCACAATACCCTATTTGCGAAATTCCCAAAATTGTTTGTTATTTGTTGGAGAATGTTTTAAACCATTGGACCTAGATTACTTTTTTGCGCAAAATTTGAGTGGCTTAGTTTTTTGATAACTGCACTGAAGAAACCGCAAACCCGTGAAATTTTTAAATAATGGAAAATTTTCATTTATAAGTATTACAATGATGACTTAGTTACTAATATTTTTGAGAAAAAGAGAATAATTTTGTTTGGTAGACCAATTTATGTCTATGTTGTATTATGTTTAATAGTTCATAGATCGATAAATTAATATTCACTCGTAAAGAAACTATAGTTACAGTTAGTGTACTAAAAGTAATGTAAATCGCAAAAACTAATAATATAAATAACGGGTGGGGGGGGTGGAACTCTAAGTGCAGCTACCTCCACGTGGTGAGTTCTGGGTTAATTTAATATTCAATAGAATAATTGAATGCAAAACATATTTATATATTTTGCATAATATGAAAAAAATTAAATTTCATTGTAGTTTTATTAAAAAATGATAATGACATGGCCGTGGTAAATAACTAGCTTTTATGCATTTCTTTGCATGCAGCATTACAATTTTATATTGAACATTGAATTAAGCAAAAGGCTGTACAAAATATTGTTTTATAGCATACAAAAATTGTAAATAAATTTATTCATTGCTTAACATTATTGAATTAAATATAATATAATGTTTTTTTTACTTGAATATCAGTGAATATTCAAGAATCCAAAAGTTTTACATAATTAGGAACCTTAGTTACCCAATGATATCTAATTTTGAGAGTTCTTTGAAACATAACATTATTTCCATTACTGAAGAAAAAAAATTGTTAAGAAATTCTTTAGTTCAATTCACTATCTAGGGATAAAGTTACGATTAGTACTTACCTGCGATTTTTTTTAAACTACATGTACATAACAATGTAATAACGGCTGTAAGTAATTTAATATTGATATACTGTGGGTATTTAGTCTCATTTATGGTGATATAGGGTGTTGTGGCGTGATGTGCAACACTTTATTCGATGCTCGTAAAACATGTCCAATAATCAAATTCTTGAATATTTCGTGATTAGATAATATACAGGATGAGAAATACTGCATTTCTGCATTATAAGATTTATAAAATTTTGGATTTTTCGTAAAAAAATTTTTGGACTTTCAAAAATAACCGTTTTGGCATTTTGCAAAAAAGTTGGGGTGATGTGCAACACAGATATAATTCACAGAAAAAAATTGATCAATATCGATGTAAATCACTTTTAATATTAAATGATTCATTTTTTAATATTCAAGGAATATTAAATGATTTTTTAAATCAAGTTGAAATCGTTCAGATGAAATTATTTTAAAATTTTAAATCTGTGGAAAAATATCGGACACTTAACTCCGCCGGGATTAAATTATATTTGACATGGACCTCTGTAGCTTGGTTGGTTTAGAGCAGTCAACTGGAAGTTCAACAAGTTCAAATTTCTATTTCGTTATTTTCTTGACAACTTGGATGGTACATTTTTTTAGATTACTTTTTGGTAATGAGCATAACTGTTCTCCTCTTTTTTATTTCTTATTTTTTATTTTTACATCAAAAACAGTACTCTCAACTAATTTTAAGATTTGTTTTGTTTTCCGAAATTCTATGAGTAGAATTATTATTTAGATTACTTTTATATCTTTTTTATTGAGTTTCATCATTGTTGTGTAGTTTTTAAGTTCCTGGTTATCTAGTGTTTTTTTTTTAATTATTATTCTTCGGCCATGCTACTCTTTAGTTTTTGTTATAATATAACTGTATTTTGTTAATTATTTTCATTATGCTATATTATGTATTCAATTGGTTTCTTGAAGGGCTATCTAGCTCTAGGAGCCTATCTACTTATAAATAAATAATAAATAAATAAACTTAACCTTGTTTACTTCCTGTTAGTTTTAAATGTCTATTTACAGTTAAAAGTCCTGCGTAGTAGTTTTGCCACCTATTACTTTTAAATTACCTTCTGTTCAGGGAATTTATGTATTACCAAGAAGTTAACAGGGAGTTAACATCGTTAACTAAGTTAACTAACACTGTTAACTTCCTGTAAGTATTGGTGCTGTTTGGGTATAGTTGTTTCCTGAGCAGTATTCTTCAATTATTATTTATGTACAAATGACTGTAATTGCTTATATTACTTGTAATAAATGTCAGTGTAGTAAGAATTTGGTATATTATCATAAATATTATTTTAATAAACAAATGTGGAATTAATTGAAAAATACAATTAATGGCGTAATTAGTAGTTCTTATTTATTGGGTAGAATTAATAATTTATTATATTCCAATGTAGCTTCAGTTTGTTTAAGGGACCCTCCCTTATTTAGAATGTCTTTGAATAGAACCAGATTTGGAGATTTCTCTGTTTTGTGTAGAGTGTGCAAAGAATCGAATAAAAATCATGAGAGCTTTAACTTTTCTGGAGAAACTGTAGATAGATTTATAATAGAATTACAAAGTATTTTGAACAATATCAATATCAGTTGATTAGCTAGCGCAATTTTATTCTTATATTATATTATTTTCATTCTTATATGTATATGTATATTATTTATAAGTATTTTGTACGAAAGGGCTTTTTTCTTTTTGCTTGTCTGTTTATGTATGTAAATAAATAAATAAATAAATAAATACTGATAATGGTGCGATAATAACATATTTAATGCAATCAAGTTTCCTAATTCCCAATTTCCCAATTATGTCTGATACATTATTTGTAAATGATTTTATAGTTAAAAATAAATGCGAATATTGTTTAATTAATATTTACTTACCAATCAGCTGTTAAGATGTTTGCTTAAAACAATTAGTATTAAGAAATACAACATATTAAAAATGTTAAGTTATTATTAATAATAATAATGAGTAATGTTTTTTAATATATAGAAGAGCAAAGATAATAATAAATGAAAGTAAAAAAATTGATTGTATGGATATACTATTAACAAATTCTATTAAAAAATGAAGCATTATCATTAGGAGCTAGCAATAGACAAGGCACGAGCCAGGAGTGCATGGTGATTTTTATTTAGGACGCTCAAAAATCTGTAAATACTTTGCCATATTCTTGTTACTAATATTTCAAAATACAATTGTCAGACTGTTGTAAAAGTGATTCAGATCACAATAACAAATGTGGGGAGTTAATGGTTGTTAGAGTCCAAAGTAAAATTTTTGGAGTTAAAAATGAACTCCCAAAGAAGAGTAAATCTCATACACTATTGTTTAAAGGATAATGCCTTAACTTCCTCTGCACTAAATTCCAAAAGTGTGCAACTTTTATAGAATTCCGTAGATAGATAAACTTTTACTCACTTTTTCTATCGATGGTACAATAAAATTTTAATATCCCACTGATAAATAATGAAGTCCACTTCATTTGGTGAATTTACTTAAACTTTTAAGTGTGCAAAGTTTTTGCATTACCGAAAATTGATATGGTAAAAGTTCTTACATTTACTAACCACGCAAAAAAATTATTTACAAAAAAAATTAAAAAAAAAAATTAAAAAATTTTTTTTTAAAAAAAAAAAAATTATTAAAAAAAAAAACAATTCAGCTTACAACCAAAAAAAAAAAAATAATAATAAAATAAAAAAAAAGTTTTTATTTCAAAAAGATTTTTAATAACCATCATAAAAAATAAAAAAAATTTCGTCAATGAAAGAAAAAAAAAAAAATTTACAAGCAATCAAAAGAGAAAAAAAAAGTTTTATGTGTCAAAATGATAGTGACTCAATTAAATTGATATTTGAGGCTAATTAAATTTATAGTTAATTTAAAAAGAAATATGATTTAAAGTTTGTGTCATTAATATAAAAGACTAATAAAACGGTTTAAATTTTCATTAATAAAAATTAGGATTGCCACAAATTTGGATCAATTTAAATTTGATTTAAAAGAATTTCAGGGTTATTAAAAATAAAACTAATTTAAATTTAAATTCTTTAAATTTAAGTGCAATTAATTTTAACTGTTTGAAGTTTGTGTTAATCAAATTTGGAGTGGTTTAAAATTTCAGTTAATAAATTTTTTGACAGATTAAAATTTGTTGCAATTTTAATTTAGATTAATTAAAATTTTTATTAAAGAAAATTTGGATTAACACGTTTAATTACCAACTAAAAAAAGTCTTTGAATATTTCCTTTTCTTTCTGTGACAATTCTAACAAAGTACTAGTCTCGCAATAGTAGTCTCTCATAATCTTCTTGTCGTCCGCATATCCTTAAAAAAAAATCGCAAACTCATTGGAGACCTAGACCATAGAAAATTAAAAAAACATTACCATTAAACAACTCATTCATCAATTTTTTAATCTGTTGAATCATTTAGAAGAAAAATAAAAGCCTGTGATCCTTAAATTAAAAATTACTCAGAAACGTTAAAAAAAATTAATTTAAAAAATTTGCAGTATTTTACATCTTTTTAAAATACAAAATCGTAGAATAAGTAAAACCATTTCAGACAAGACTTGTTTATTCTTTATATAAATTAAAATAGTTACTTTATTTAAAACAAAAAACAAAATTTTAAAAAAGTAAGAAATATTTAGAAATTATATTTTACTAATAATTTTAATATTTACTAATATTTTAATATTAATATTATTAAGAATAACTGAATTAACAAATAAACAATTGATGAAATTTTAGTTTTTACAGGCAACCTGTTGTTATTGTTAATCCATTCTTATTATGTGACACCTAGAAATAAAAATTATTTTATTATGCTTGAACACAATTTAAAATCACGAAAAATTAATATTTAAAGGTTAACTAATTAAGATACAAATCTACAAGAACTTAAAAATTTTTTACCTTTTTTTCTGGCATTAAATGTTATAAGATTTATAACTTAATTTTCAAATAAATAAATATTTATGTTAAAGTAGAGATAATTATATTGTTTATATAACATACCTAGAAACCTAAAAAGAATTAAACTTTTCACTTTTACCAAAAAATAGGTTATGATGCACATAAACAAAACACGGTTCACGATTGAAATGCATATTGGACATGCGCGGTTATTTATATTTCTATCATTATTTTAATTGGTTGATAAAACTCCCACTTTTGCCTCGAATTGGGTTTCTCCCCTTCCACTGTTGGCTTTACCCCCGTAGTGATTCAAGATTTTTGTCTTTATGCTAACATTTTTAATATTTCATTATTGTTGTTTATTATAACTCTAATAAAATCTTCTGCTATATTAATAAAAAAAAATTACAAAGATTTTATTTGGCCTAATTCTTATTGAGCCTAATTCTTTTTTACACAAAATCTTATTTGAAATAATTTTTCTATTCAAAAATTTTGTTGACAATAGTAAAATTAGGCTACATAAAAACTAGGCCAAATAAGATTTAATCTAAATAAGAAGTAGGCTAAATAAGATTTATAGAATAAGATTTAAATAAGAATTACGTCAAATAAAAATTTGGCTAATAAGATTAAGGTCAAATAAGAATTAGGCTGAATGAGATTCAGGCTAAATATGATTTAGGCCAAATTAATTTAGGCCGAACAAGAATTTGGCTAAATAAGAATTATCCTGAATAATATTTATGCCAAGTAATATTTAATAAGAAATAGGCTTCATAAATTTTTGCTAAATAAGAGTTAGACCAAATAAGATTTAGGCTTAATGGGAATTAGGCCAAATAAGATTAAGGTCAAATAAAAATTAGGCTAAATGAGAAATAAGCGTTCCAAAAATATAAAATTTTGTTTTCAATTTTGATTTAATATGTTTTTATACAAGTATACATTTTATAGAAGAAAATAAAATTTCCGGGGTCGGGAATCGATCTCGGATTCTTATTTGCTGGATTTACATCTACGCTTTACGCACCTCAGCCGTTCTGAACTCTTGAGAGTGTTTACATCAATGACTGATGCATGACGGTGCGAGAATTTCATCTGCTTCTCTCGATATCGAGTAAGTATCATTTTGCCACTAAACTTATTGTTAGTATGCAGATTTTTATTAAATTGTAAAAAAAATTTACTTGCTATACAAGCAGCATAAGGATTTATTATTATTAAGATTTATTCAACTTAAAATAAACGAAAAATTCACTTTCTTTCTAATTCTATAATGAATAAACCATCTAGTATAAAAATTTGAATTTAATAAGTTTAATTACGAAAATCTAAAATAAATATTTTATATATTAAAAATAACACTTGAATTTTAAAAGTCTTCTACAAATAAAATATCAAATGTTTGTTAAAATCAAAGTAATCTAGTTAAAAAAATAATTTTTTTCTATTTTTAACATTACTGCAGTAATGGAAATAGAAAATCAATTCAATATTAATTATAAACATTAGTAAAATTACACTAATATGTATATATCCACATTAACAAGTATTATTAATACTTTTAGAAACACTTTTAAACTTCCGGAGATCTGAACAGCGACCTTAAAAACATAAAGTAGTCATGGTCTGATCTCGAACTCAAAACATATTTTCTTTTGTTTGCCTGTGTTATAAATTCTATGTAGGTCATTCGATTCGTTTTTAGATAAGAAATTTGATGTTTGCATTAATGAAGGTATTAGTCGCGTGTCTGCAAGCCCAAAATTACTGTTTTTTCAAAATATTTTTCACAAAGTAAATATGCAATAATATGCTATGCACCTTCATGCAAACTCCATCTCAGCCACGTACATGCAATTTTAAAAAAATATTATTAACATCTTAAAATCCACAAAATTCCGTCACTTTTTATCAAATTTCAATCAAAAATAGCTCATTCGACATGGCATTACATTAACATTCTCACTAAAAAGTTAAAAAAACATCTTCATTATTAAATAATATTGCAAAAACTTTGTCAAAGTTAAAGGAATAAAAAAAAAATTGCAAATATTTACAACTATAGCCTCGTCAGTTTTCAGTTTGACAAAATGATCTATATTATCTTGAAAACCATTAAAGATATCCAAAAAAATGTATAGAATTTAAAATGCGTATTTCAATGATATCTACAATTTCTCTGACACTGAGAAATATGGCGCAATCACCTTCGACACTGATCTCGGTCGCAACAAAATTTTGCCAGCAAAATTAAATTAAATCTTTATTGAACAATTTAAATTTAAACTGAAATCAAAATGCAAAATCTTAGACGCCAGGATCACCGATGAGCCACGTCAGCAGCAACAACATTAACAAATTTAAATTAGAGAAATCTATTTCGATAACGACAAAAATAGACTTTCGCAAAATTCTTTAAAGTTCAAAGATAACTACAAAACTTAATCAAAACTTCATCAATACTTGATCAAAATTCACATAAAAAATTTTCAACAACATTAACAAAATCTAAATCTCAAATGTCCATCAATCATTATTTAAACAAATTAAGCCGAATCACTACACGAGACCATTGTACCAAATTGAAACGTCGCTAGCTCAAAGGTGTTGGGGATTAGGGCAGGGTCTTTGTTGAGAGTGTTCATAATTAATTTTAACACCAAAAATTTCAAGAAGCAAAAATAACAAAATATATTCTAAAATCTTTATCCTACTCTAATTTACAAAAAGAAAATTTTGAACCCTATGATAATAATAATAATCTACAAAAAAAAAAAGAATTATAACAGCGACATGGTTCAAAAGATGAAACAAAACAAAAATTAAACGCTACAAGTCGAATCGACATTGATTCGAAAATTTCGGCAAGCTTAACAATATGAATTAATCCACAATATAATTTTAAAAATTACGGCTAAATAAGAAAACAAATAAACTTGCGTCCACTTTGGAATCAATAATAAAATTTAATACACATTAAAACTTCAATAATTTCGATCTACTTAGGTACATTATTGCATATTTAGTCTTTTCATTATTATACGCTATTAGGAAACAAAAGAAAAGAAACCAATGACAAAATAACTCGGCACATAAGTTCAATATTTTTTAATAACAGTTTTCTCGATTTTAAATTATTTTCTTTTAAATTTCTACCTACATTTCTCTCCGATGGCTAATAATGAGTCATGCGACGCTAAAATTTAATTTGATGTTTCCCGAGAAAAATCTGATAATACCAATAATTTCACTATTTTACTTTTAACAACGCTAAATAGAAAGATACGCAGAATAAAATTTTAAAAGCTAAACTTCTCACTCAATACAAATGCGACATAACTTATATTTTAAAAATTTATATACAAAAATAAATTTATAAAATCTACATTAACAACAATTATTCACGAGAATGCACTAAAAGAGATCAAACTACGCTAACCGGCAAAAATTTTCACAATGCCCACAGCAAAATCGCAACGCTAAATTCGAATAATATATTTCTCTAAATTGTACCATTAAATATTTCATAGAGGGCCGTATTTAAAGAATTTGACACTTCAGTTCACTTTTAATTTTGTGACTCATATTTCTTTTAAAAATATAACATTCAAAAATGTTCTTCAAACTCGACGCGATAATTATTTTGACAACAATCATAATTTTTCGGTAAGTCTCTAAAGTTAAAACAAAAGCGTTAATACGCAACATAATTTTATGGCAGAATTCACTGTATTTTTCTCTTAAAGAAATACTGTCAACAGAAACGAAAATTTACACTTTTATACTTAAATTACCACGAGGCTGAACCGGGCATACATTTTGAGTGACTAAGAGCACGCACAGTTTCTTAAAAGTGGGAACAATTTTCTCCAATAAACTAAGTTACAAACAAAACAAATGTGCTAACTCGATAGCCAGAGTGAATAAATGTCCACTTATTTAAATCAAAGATTTGATGAGAAATTCGTCTTTCCTTGGTCTCATCCTCCCTGTCGATTCAGAGTCCAGCAAAATCCTCACAGAATGGACCGATATCCCTCAATCGCTACGCAAAAGTGTTTTGATTTTCCTCAGAAAATCATCGAGGACCCTCGCCGGTACACGCGAGTTTCTAAACCTAGCCTAATCTACCATGCTGGTGCGCGGACCAATCAAAGCGGGACGGCGCTTTGGCGGGATTTTCGCTTTAAATTCAAATCTCAAAATGTCACATTACAATAATGAATTAATTACAAATCGCCAAATTACCAATTCGACATCAAATGAGCACTTCAGCTGTTTCAATAATCTTCACTCGAATATTTAGTTCCTTTGCAGGATTTCCAGAGCTGCTACGTCGACCAAATACAAAAATAATTTCCATGTATCTCGCGAGCTATACTCGGAGTACATTATTACAAAACGCCGTTGTTTTCTCCGGATACTAGGTGTAAAGGGCTAGAATACCCCGATTCCCACGGCGCATAAAAGTAGTGGGATCGAACACCCCAATTGTGGCATCAAACAGACAAAGTGGAATCAAACATCCAAATCAAAAGGCGAGGCTTTGGCAGTGCAGATCTTGCCAATAAAAAATAATAAACTTAGGGCAAAGACGTCTCTTTTTCCTGAAGTGGTCCAACGGGGTCCTGGAGATCTGTCCCGCTCGCAATTTTTACATAAGCAAAAAAAAAGAAAGAAAATAAGGCAGTATTGCAAAATAAAAATAATTAAATAAATTTTTAAATTTTTGAAGGTGATTCGTGAAGCAGATTTTAATTAGAAATTGCGTCCTGAACCGGGTTTCTAATATTTACAGAGTTAAATAGAAAAACCTAGAAAATAGGTTTTTCTAGTTTTTACCATGAAAATAAAGTAGTCGCTAATTTTCTTTATCATTTTCGTAATTGTCAAGTTTTACCAAAATCTGAGGATTGTCCTAGTTGGAACTGCACCCTTTCAATCTGATTCCGTGGAGTTCGAAAAAAAAAACCATTCTGTATGCAAATAAATTATTAATATACTGATTTAAAGTAAAACTAAGAAATTTGTTATTAAATAAAAGTAAATTGAACTCATTATGGCCTTGGCATCAATTTAAGTAACAACAAATTATATTTAAATTTACAATTCAGCTATATATACAAAGATAAATACATTTATTCATTTTTACATTCCGTTTTTTATAAATTCAAATAAAACGTCATGTTTATCTATAATAGATAAATTTATTCAGGCATACAGTTTTACATACCAATTCAGATCCTCGTTAATATAAAACTAGAACTTACATACTACAATCAGTCATAAATGCTGTTCCCTTCTGAAAATTTAAATTCAAGTGTTCTTAAAACAGTCGGTATCATGTTATCCCATTAAATCGATTATTGAAATTATTGAAAATTAATTAATTAAATTTTTTCAAACAAGCAATAATAAAATTTGCAAAATGATTGGTTTTTATATAGTGCTCTACATGTTTATTGCACCTTTTACCCAGTTTTTAGAGGTAATATATAAATTAACAAAAAATGTACATTTTTGAATTTTGTTTCCGGAAAAAAATTGACTGCAAATCGAAAAAAAGTAAACAACTATTTTTTTCTTTGATCCATAAAAATTAAAGATTACCGCCTATATCCTTATTTTCCCATTGAAAATGCATGGGAAAAATGGATGTTTTAGAAGAAAAAAAAATAATGAAAATATTATTCAAAAAAGCTGAGAAGTTTATGAGACCTTGAAAAATGTTCAAACTTGAAGATACTGTCGATTATTATTATATTTGTACAAACACACCCCTTTGGGGTAATGAACCATCCCCAAACGTAAATTTAGCATTTAAGCTTAAATAGGTTACAGATATTAATTTTTTACAGTAAAACAGTCGTTTTTTTACAGGCTTTATTAAATTATTAAACTACAGCACTAAATTGATTGTTAATTAATTTCTAATTATTTAAACAATTTTAAATTGTTTAAACAAATTAGTTTGCTTAAAATCTTTATTTATTCTGTTTTAATAAAATATATTAACAGCTTACTGTCTGTTTTTGCATTTTTTTCGTTTCCCATAAAATATATTATTACCTTACAATTTTTATAGCAACTAAAGAGATACAAAAAATTAGTAACTTTTTGTTCATTTGTTTAAACAATTAAAATTGTTTAAAAATCAGCTTCTAATAAAATCTTCCTCTAGCCGAGTATTTTTTTACATAAATTATTAAAAAAATATAACTGGTTTATTTATCATCAATTTCTGCCCCGCTTAACGCAAACAAAAACACGAGTTTTTCGTACATGGTAGAAATACTTATACACTGACATTTATTAGATTCGCAGAATCGTGGAGAATGATAAAGTTCAAGCTACTCAAAATCCTCAGGCCTTTTATTGTAAGTATATACTTTTTATTTTACCTATTATTAATTTAATAAACCGAAAAACATTCTATATTGTCTACTTTTAGATAATGATTATGAGCTTCAGTCGATTAAAGATAAGAGTAGTGTTGACGAAATAACAATAAATGTGAAAATGAATGGAGTTAATACAGAAATTATTTTGACACCATCAGATAGTTTTTTTTCTGGTGATGTTTGGATTGCAAAGAAAAACATTGAAACAAATAAGTTTGAATATATTTTACAAGAAGATGTAAGTAAAAAACGTGTGTCTATTTAGCAAATAAAAAAAATTATTAAAATCCTCTGAACAATTTTGAAAACATTGAATATGAATGGTTTTACTTAATTAAAGTTATTTTTCGTCATATTCTGTTAAACTTCAAGAAAAAGTGCAATTCAGTTTTTCGTTTCTAGGTATTGGAAAAAGTAAATATTACGTTTTATCAGGATCAAAACCCTTCCTCCTCGATATCACGCATTGTTAATGATGAAGGTTTACCGGAATTTGTAAGTATAGTATTTAAATTAGCGTACTTATAAAGTAAGGGTTCATTTATGCAAATGCTGTTCTCAACACAGAAAGCCTTAATTTTTTTATCTCATTGCAACAGCTATCTTATTTATATTCAAAATAACCATAAACTTTATATATAAAAATTTGTACATTTTGCAGAATGGAATAATCGATGCAGACAAATTAATACGTCGATTACAAATTAATTCACGCTACCGACGAGATCTGTCATCAAAATGGCTTCCTCAACTTCATGAAGATGATATCTCAAAATATCATACAATTACAAAAAGGTCTCCATATTTTTCAGGTATGAACATTAAAATAAAAAGTTTCCTCTAAACAGAAATATGTTTAACTATTATTATTACATTTCAGATAATTTAGAAAATAATGAAATAAATGATTTTAACACAATTAGTGTTGATGAAACGTTTGAGGATAACATTGTAATGGAAGCATCAAATCTAGAAATGCCCGATGTAGTGCATCCGGAAATTTTAGTCTTTGTTGATACGACACTTTTTAAGTGAGTTAAAATTAATGCCTTTTTTACATTAGTTATTAACCTTAAAAAAAGATTCCCTAAAATAAGGCTTTCCGTGATTTGTATTGATACTTTCTTCAAACAAAAATTATTTCAAAACAGTTAATTATGTGGTTTTAGAGCATTCAAATATAACGTTGTTGAAACCGTAGCGTACATTTTGACACTTTGGAATGGAGTGGATTTAAATTTTAGAGAATTACAATATCCCAAAGTGCGTTTGAGCATTTCTGGAATTGTTTTATGTGAGGTATTTATGCTCTATAATACATATTTTTTACACTAGATATTGTTTATAAACGCTATTTAAACTATTTTATTTTTAAAGGACCAACCAGTACCAGTTAATTCTTTTGATATTACTGAACATCTTTTAGAAGATTTTTCGAAATTCTTGTACAAACAAGAACAATTCAAGTTGCGTAAAGATTATGATATTGGAGTTTTAATAGGCAAAAATCCAAGTTTTGTTAATGGGACTGCAGGTATAATTACATTTATTGATGTAAACTGAAACTTTATTTATTTACGAAATAATTAATTCATTGATGTATAAAAATAATTTTTGTTAAGGTATGGCAAAACTCGCCAGAGCTTGTTCAAATTTTGTTCAAAAGAAAATAGTTGATTCCTCAACAATTATATTAGATGATAATCAGTTTTCTGGAATTAGACTTGCTTCACATGAACTTGGTCATTTGTAAGTAAACCTATGTGGGAAAATATAAATATAAACAGAAATTCCTTTTTGTTAAAAAAAATTAATTTGAAATAAGTTTATTTAGAAAGAGATATTCTTATAAATGAAACTATTATTTATCTTCTTCTAGATTTGGCGCACCTCATGATGGCAATAAAACTCTAGCTTCTTTGGGTGGTCTTGGAGCAGAAAAATGTTCTTGGGAGGATGGTTACCTTATGAGTTATATTAGAAAGACTACAAGGCAATTTGAATTTTCGACATGCGCTAAGGATATTATGTCCTACTTCTTCAGGTATATTGCATTATATTGATCACAAAACTAGAAAGAATAATACATTCTATATTCTATATTTCTGTATTTAAGGTAGTTCTCTCGAAAACAATTTTTCTTTAAATATTTTTTTAATTATAATATCATATAATAGAAGATTTAACGAATACAATTATATTTTTTTAAAAGTAGAAAGCGGTGCTACTTCACAAGATATTTGAGAATGAAGTTGAACTTTTTAACATAGAAGAAAGTAGAAGCCATGGTTAAAAAATACAGTTTTGCTTACCACGCGCAATAAATTTTCTTTAGGTTTAAAAATAAAAACTACTTAATTATATTTTAAAGTATAGGGAATAAGATCCCATTTTGAAAAATGTGTCTTGCGGTACTAAATTTCGACAAATAGTATTTTTTGAAATACGCGTTTTGACGTTTTGTTCATTTTTTTCTTTAATAAATACAAAAGAGAGACACTCTATACCTTGAACTCGGGGCTATTCATTAAACATCACAAAATAAGTAAAAAATGACAAATTTTGAGTTGAGAGAAAGTTAGTTAGTAGAAGGAACTTGAAGGAAGCCACTTTAAATCCTCATAAAATAAATTATCATACAGGTTGTTCAAAAACTTAACGTAGTTATTTCAAAAATCGAAATCATAGAGAACGTAATAAAACTTTCAGCAAAAAAATTTAATGTTGAATACGTATTTCTATAAAATATACAATTAATTTACGGCTTATCTTCTGAGATATGATTATTTGAAAGTCACTATTTTTACACAGGTATAGGTTAAAATACATCTTTTTGGTGACAAGTTTTTTAATATCCAATAGATAAATCATACGCATCAAGTTGAAAAATTAGATTTCAATAATTAAAAGTTTGTAGATTACATAAATTAAAATTTTAACTTATTTCACCGCAAGATAAGAAAGTAAAACTAAATAAATAATTACCATTTTCAAGTTTTATTTTTGTTTTATCGAAAGTTTATACATATGGCAACATCGCTTTTCTAACGATTCAGAAATTATTTAAAAATTTTCATTTTTAACCTCTTTGTTTGACATTTGTAAACATTCAATGTTTATTATTAGTATAAAACAATTGAATGTAATTTTGAAGTTAACCTCTTTAAGAAAGCAGCGTTGCCACGATAAACTATATGAAAATTACATTGGTAATCAAATAAGGTTTATTCTTCACATTTATTTTTATTTAATTAAGTTTTCATGTTGAAAATTTCCCGTCTTTTTAGATAATTATACTAACCAAAATTGAAAGAAAAAAAATTTTGATTTTTTGAAAAAAAATCACTGTAATCTCCCCTTAATTGACATTTTTATAATTATTACCAGCTACAAAAGTTTCCTCTGATTAAGCAGCAAATAAATAAAAACATTTAGGTAAAACAAAAATAAGTCAACAAATATTGTTATAAACAATAACTTTATAAAAAAACAATAAACATATTTAGAATTGCTAGAAAAAAGTAGCTGAGATCAAAAAAAGAAAGATCAAAATCAGTTAATTATTTCTTGAGTTATAGGGAATTTTAATAATTAAAAAATCAAGTAAAATCCTGATATACTGCTCCTTGGCACAATTTTAAATATTTTTATTAATTTTTTTTCGTTATTATTTTTATAATTATAACCAATGAAGGAAATTTGCTTTCAATAAGAAACAAATAAATATGAAAATTTAGTTAAGAAAAAAATAAGTTAACAAATATTGTTATAAACAATAATTTTTTAAAAAAACAATAAACATATTTAGAATCGCTAGAAAAAAGTAGCCTAGATCAAAAAAAAGAAAGATCAAAATCGGTTAATTATTTGCGGAGTTATAGGGAATTATAATAATTTGAAGATTCGAATTCAAATCTGGCACGAGCGACAACACTATACCCCCCACTCCTAGGCTCCAAGTGCCCTTGACTTGAGCCCACTGAACTATAATACTACTGGAACAGGCACAGCGCTACAAAGCGACATAGAGAGAGAGAGAGTTTTGGAGGGGCATGTTGTCTCTTTCTGTACAGTCCGCTTGAGAAGTTTGCTTGTGCCAAACACTCACAACAAGCAAAACTGACCAACGCATTAGTTTTAAAGTTTTAGAATTCACTGAAATGAAGCGTTCTGCGAGAGAGAAAGCATGCCCCCCCATCTGTCTGTCTCACAACCGCTGCTCTCTTTCAGCTCAACAAGTGTGGTGCCTGTTCCAGTAGTATTATAGTTCAATGCTTGTGCCCATCAATTCATCCCAATTTTATTGAAGAAAATCACAAGCTAGAATCTTGTTGATTTTTTATGAAAAAGATCAATAATTTTTCTTTGTCCCATAAATTTCATTTAAAAATTTTAAAAAATGAGCTGTCAGGATATTTTTGAAAAAAAAAATTTTTTTCTCCCCTAATTATCGTAGATTAACTTTTTTTTTTTAAATACGCGTAATGAAAATATCTTTATGGTTCATTAATTCTTAATTTGCTGAAATTAATATTAGCGGAAATAATGCATTTGTTTATAACAAAAAAACGTACCCTCTTTTCGGGTGCCATTTTTTGTAATTTATTATTATAAATCCCTTATAAAATAAAGTGTAAATGATAGTGTGACTCTTCCTAAGTGAAATGAGCACAATATCATTGCAATTTATTGCGCCTTGGAGTCGGAATTTTTTTTCGCGAATATCGGTTTTTTAAATAACAAATAGCTTTTTACAATAACTATTTATTGGACAGGGCTCAAATTTTGCACACTTATTAAGGGTAATGGGGATCATGTTTTCAGAAAGTTTAAAACCTGTAGCTCTAGTATTATAATATTTATTAATTAATTAAAGAAGTGCGATTTTATAGGTGGTTTTTATTTTGCAAGTAAACAAATTATCGCACTTGAACTTATGACCGGTCATTTTGTAGGTATTTTTAAGGGCTATAAGTTTAAAAGGACTCATTTTTCAGGCAGATGATTAGGTGAGCAAGGAGCACTCAAAAACCACATTTCGTCACCTTTAACGATTGTTTAAAAATAGTCGCTATGAAAACAGCTAGTCTAATTTATATATGTCTTTATCTAGGCCCCCACTACTATATGAAACTGTTGAACTCTAAGTGTCCCTAGTTTTGGACGCATTTTTGACAGATTTACTGGACTATTACTTGTACGGATATAATTGTACTGAACTTTATTGTTCTGTTTTTAAGATATAAATTTATAAAGTTGGGACTTTTACATGGCAACAGTAACAAAACGCGCAAAATGACTATACATTAATTAATTAAAAAAACACAGTTCTACAAATTTAAAAAAAACTAATATATTTTAAACTGTAATGTAATACAACTTTTACAACAATATTTAATTAATTTACTGTACCGTTGTTAAGAAAATATTATTTAAGAGTAGTAATTCTTCACTTTTTTGAAATAATCAGAAAGAAAAAATTTTAATAGCTTGAAATTTTCGACGGAATTTTTTTTTTTTCAATAAAATTTGTTTGTGCAATGATTTTAACTACTAAATACTATTTAGAAACCAAATTATATGAAAAAATGAAATAAACAAAATATTGACTATCATGATCCGATAGAATGAGAACCGCTTGAGGGTTTAAGCGACCTTAATTTTTATCTTATAATTTCCGATTTTTACAAAATTTTAGATTTTTTCTCTTTTACCTTTGATATTTTTTGTTGTTGTATTTGTCATTTTATTTAAGGATTTTTTTTAATATTCTTCTTTTTATGCAAATTATTTAATATTATTTTACACAATTTTGTTATTATAACGATGCACTGAACATTTTTTTTAGTTGAGTTTCATAATTTTTTTTTCATATTTTGAAATATATATAAGCTCATTTTTTATTAATTTATTCAATTTGCTTTCATATCTTGTCTATTTTTTGCGAGATTTTTTGCAAACTTACTTATTCTTACATAGAATTTTTAGATTTTCTTTATTTTTCTAAAGTTATTGTTTGACTTGCTTAAAAGTGTAATAGTATAAAAATGATTTTGGTTTAATTTGCCTATACTCTTTTTTCTGAAGAATTTTCAAATTTCTTTGAGGAGTTTTTATTTATCCAATTGACCGAATTCATTTCAAATAAGGCAGGCTAGACTTGTTCGGGACTAATAGTAGTTTTTGCCTTCAAAATGTCGTTTTTTAAAGTATTTTAGACGACACGTATTTTTTTGTTTTGCTGAAAATTTTTTTTTTTTTTTTTAAGTTATAAGGACAAGCGTAATGAACCTCGCTCGCTAACGCTCGCTCGGTGATTATTATTTATTTAATTGCTTATTGATGTGGACATTTTATAAAATGTTAGTGAACTTATTATTCATTGAATGTTTAAGGGCATGTGATGATAATGCTAAATTTGTCCGTAAACTTTCTCTTAAGGTACTCAATGTTTTGACACCAAACTTTGTAGAATTACTCAAAATACCATTAGAATGGTCTCTCTGACCCAAATTTATTTCATTTTTATCTTTAAACTAATTTTTTTCAATTTTACAATTTTTGGAAAATTTTGAAAAAAAAGTAAATTTGAAAAATATTTAATTTAAAGACAAAAATGAAACAAAATTGGGTCAGAGAGACCATTCAAATGGTGTTTTGAGTAATTCTACAAAGTTTGGTGTCAAAACATTGAGTACTTTAAGTGAAAGTTTACGGACAAATTTAGCATTATCATCACATGCCCTTAATATTTATTTTACAAATTTTTTATATTCTAATAATTTTTATTGGCATATTTTATTAATACAAAAATTTTTAAAAATTAATTATCATATTAAGGAGAGGGGTATGGTCTCACGGGCGAAAAAAACACCTTTTAAACTATTTTTTTACAAAACTACTAAATATTTTTAAATGATTTTTTTTTTTTACTTTATTTTGTAACATTTAAAGTGAGTTCTCACTTAAAAGAAAAAAAAATATTCGAAATTAAAAGACTTGCAGCCACTTGATGTAGACCATGTCAAAAATTGAGTCTGTTGCGGTGCCCCTAATTAAAAATCGTGGAATCATCTAAAACTCATGGGGTTAAAAAAAATTAGTTATTTGGAAGTATATCTCTTAACCAACGGTCCCCTTTTATTAAAAAATTTTTTTTTCTATTTTTTTTAAGGTCGGTTAAGGTAAAAGTACGTTTTTTATCCTAAAAAAGCGGCATTTTGTCCCTGTATAATCGATTAAAAGCAAAAAATAAATGTTTGTTGGGAGTCAAATATATATTATAAATATATATAAATATGTATACCTATCCAAGACGTCCACGTCGTGGGACTTAGGCAACATTGTATAAAAAATATATATGATGGCTAACATTCGAAGAGTTTAAAAAAAAAAATATGCTTCACAAACAATTTGTTAACTAAAACTTAAAAACAATGTATTAAGACAAAAAAAGTATAAAATGTATTATTTCTAAACCAATTATTTCAAAATGTAAGAAAAATATACTTAAAGTAGGATACAAAATAAAAAATTAATCTTAAAAAACCAATAAAAAAAAATTGCGCGTAGGTTTTTGTCGATTTAACACATGGGCAGCAGTTTTTTACAGTCTTACGCATGCGCAATAATAAAACGGATTTCTACTGAGCACTTATTAAAAAAAGTATACTATATGTACTGAAAATATACTTATCTGGTAAAGTACAGCATTGCAGATTCGTAATTTTTAAATTTGGTCAGAGCACATGTGTGACTATCACTGTGCATCATTGCGCATGTGTAACAGCAATACAAAACAACTGCGCATGTGAAATGTTTGTGTTGTAGTGCGCATGTTTACACAGTTATGGTGCACTACTGCGCATGTGCAACAATATGTTGTGCATAAAAAAATGTTCAGTTTAACATGCTTGACACGAATAGTGCCAGTGCGCATTGTTACAAACTGTAATAACATGGTAAAATGAACATTTTTGTAAGTTGCCTATGTTAAAAAGTAGGTGAACTTTCCAAATCCATTAGAAAAATTAAAAAATATTAAAAAATAACAAAATGGCGGTCATTTTACCAAAAAACCTAAAATTGAATTTACTCAAAAACCACACCTTTTTTTTTGCTCAAAATTTTTTTGGGAATTGTGGTCATTGGGAGGGATATTTTCCATAAGAATTTAACTTGTGCCCGATTGTTGTACAAGAGAAATTTTTTTTTTTATTTTTTTAAAGAAAAACATCATTTTTCTCAAGAAATAAACTAGATATGAAAGAATTTCTAAAATAAAAGTTATTTGTGGGTCTTTACATGTAAAAAAAAGTTAATCTTCAAGTGGTCCTTCAATTTTAGTTCTTTATAGCAAAATTATAGTTCCATACTAGAGGTAATTCGACCCCAAAGGATTTTTCAAAATATTAAAAATTGTGAGAGTTGTAGCAGTTTGAATTTTGATGGTACTTATTTTTTATTTATCTATAACTTCATTATTATTAAACCAATTTTAATAAATCCAACGCCAATTATCAGGGAATACTGTGTATTTTATGTTAATTGTAGAACGAAAATTAATTTTTTTAATTTGGACCAGAAAAAAGTAAAAATAAAAATTTATTTGCATGTTTGATCAATTTTGACCTTTTTTACTTTATTTATTAAAACACAATATTATTCCTTATTCTTTTATCTTTAGTTTCAAAAAAGAAAAATCTTGGAGACTTGATTAGATCCTGAGATATCAGCATTTTTAGAAAATTAAATTCCTCTTATTCATAGAGAAACAGTGTTGAGGTTTGCATCACATTCGTTTGTTTTTTATTCAAATATTTTTTGACTCTTTATTCATGAGATTATATAAGGTAAAATCATATAAAGAGAACAACATCTCAAGACCTAATAAAGTCTCAAAATTTTTTTTTTAATTAAAGATGGAAAAGTAAGGAATTATATTGTGTTTTAAAAAACAAATAAAACAAAGATGAAATTGCCTAAAACGTAAATAAATATTTTATTAATTTTTTTTCTTAAAAAAAATTAAATTTTTGGTCTACAATTGACATAAAATATACAATATTTATTATAATAATTTAAGTTTATTAAGTTCGGTTTAATAATAGTCAAGTTATCGACAAATTAAAAAATAAGTACCATCAAATTTTCGATTTCTATAACTCTCATAATTTTCAAAATTTTAAAATTGTGAGAGTTATAGAAATCGAAAATTTGATGGTACTTATTTCGACTTTTGGAGTCGAATTATCTCTAGTATAAAAGTATAATTTTTCTGAATAGTGCGATTCCAAGTGAAATTTAAGTTATTTTCCGGCAGGTTAACCAAAAGCAATGAAACTTTAGAATTTTATTATATTCAGTATTACTAATGTTTTACATAAATTTTTAGGTCAAAATATTAATTAGTTTACGAGAATTGAAATTTACAAAAAAATTTTGAAATAGGAATATCTTCCGTTCTATCAGTCGTATCAAGTTTTTCTTTTTTTTTAAATGTTCAGAAAAATATAAAGAACAATTCTGTGGCGACTGAGTTACAGTACTGGCCAGTACTGGCAAAAGCGGAAAATATTTTAAAAGACTCTTTTTTTAAAGACTTTTTAATTTCAAAAGTGTTGTGGTTGAATTCTTTAATATATACATTTTATATTGTTAAAATATAAATATTTATATTAATTTTTTGTGTTGTGAGTATTACGCATTTATATTTTATATAATTTTATATTGAGAATCTTTTATATTAATATTTCAATATATATTTACACAAACATTCACACATACACTCAACCACATAGTGTAATACACTGAATTATTACTGTATTTACATGTACTTTTTCAGGTTGTGCTCAGGAACGTTTAATTCTTGAATTTCGAGTTTTCTAAACGTAAATTTTTACTTTTCTGTAAAATTCAATTTTTCTACGACATCTGCAATTTTATCTGCATCCTTCTTACCTGGCAATCGCATGATCCCTTGCCAAGGCCGAATCCGTACCTCCACCGCGACCGATCATAAAAATCGGCCCGGACAGGCTACTATCTCGGTCTTTTTCTATCTTTAGGATTTTTATTAGTTTTCTCTTTCTAAAGCTTCTAGAATTTTCTAGAAGCTATTTTCCAAAGCAATTTGCAGTGCAGATGCGATTTGTAAAATCAGTCTTTGACCCGTTCTCGTCCTGAGCACAACCTCGCTCCGAGAATCAGAATAAATTGTTGTTTTATTTAATTTTAAATTATTGTTTGTTATTTTTGTTATTATTTACACCCTAACGACTAAAATTCTATTTCAGGACAATTTTTTATAATTTTAAAATTAAAAATGTTATTAAATAAAAATTTTATCATTTTTAAGCGACGTCTGAAAATTCAATAACCCAAACGCTGAAACGATCTTACCTAAGTTCTTTTGAAGATTCCAAAAGAAACGAACTTTACAGTGAGCTCCTTAATATTTAATTTTAATAAATTATAAATGTAAACATTGGAATTTGAAACTAGTAAACATTGCTAATACGTTGCGCGCGCATCTCCGGCTGAGAAGTGCACAGCCCATGTTACCAAACACAGTATTTACGACTTTCTCATGTGTGTGCAATGCCACCGAATGTCCAGTAGCTTAAAATCATTCTAGAAAAAAATTTTTGACAAAAATAATTAAAAATAGTTTTTAATTCAACAAAGGGGTACAAAGTTTCTTTGCTCAGCAACTAATTATACTGAATTCACGTCGTGTAACATGGGCTTTGCACTTCTCAGCCGGAGATGCGCGCGCAAAGTATTAGCAATGTTTACTAGTTTCAAATTCCAATGTTTACATTTATAATTTATTAAAATTAAATATTAAGGATCTAACTGTAAAGTTCGTTTCTTTTGGAATCTTCAAAAGAACTTAGGTAAGATCGTTTCAGCGTTTGGGTTATTGAATTTTCAGACGTCGCTTAAAAATGATATAATTTTTATTTAATAACATTTTTAATTTTAAAATTATAAAGAATTGTCCTGAAATAAATTATTCTTTATATTTTTCTGAACATTTTAAAAAAAAGGAAAACTTGATACGACTGATAGAACGGAAGATATTGCTATTTCAAAAATTTTTTGTAAATTTCAATTCTCGTAAACTAATTAATATTTTGACCTAAAAATTTATGTAAAACATTAGTAATACTGAATATAATAAAATTCTAAAGTTTCATTGCTTTTGGTTAACCTGCCGGAAAATAACTTAAATTTCACTTGGAATCGCACAATAGCATTTAATTTTAATCGAAAGACCAGTTGCAGAGGTCTTTACACGTGAAAAAAAGTAAATGCAAGTGGTCCTTCTTTTGTAGTGTTATTCAGCAAAATGATTAAAAAATTATTAATAATAAAAAAACAGGTTTTTGATTAAAAAATTATTTTATCATAAAAAACCAGGTTTTTATATGCTTTCTTTTACTCCCCCCCTCCCTTATCTTTAATAAAAAAAAAAATTTGGAGACTTTATTAGGTCTTAAGATATTGTTCTCTTTATATGATTTTACCTTATAATCTCATGAATAAAGAGTCAAAAAATATTTGAATAAAAAACAAACGAATGTGATGCAAACTTCAACACTGTTTCTCTATGAATAAGAGGAATTTAATTTTCTAAAAATGCTAATATCTCAGGATCTAATCAAGTCTCCAAGATTTTTCTTTTTTTAAACTAAAGATGAAAGAATAAGGAATAATATTGTGTTTTAATAAATAAAGTAAAAAAGGTCAAAATTGATCAAACATGCAAATAAATTTTTATTTCCACTTTTTTCTGGTCCAAATTAAAAATTTTAATTTTTGGTCTACAATTAACATAAAATACACAGTATTCCCTGATAATTGGCGTTGGATTTATTAAAATTTGTTTAATAATAATGAAGTTATAGATAAATAAAAAATAAGTATCATCAAAATTCAAACTGCTACAACTCTCACAATTTTTAATATTTTGAAAAATCCCTTGGGGTCGAATTACTTCTAGTATAGAACTATAATTTTGATGAAAAGAACTAAAATTGAAGGACCTCTTGAAGACTTACTTTTTTTTGACATGTAAAGACCCTTGTCTTTAAAAAATCTAAAATAATGTCTTTTGTCATTTTTCTCTATTTTGCATTTTTTCAGTCAATTATGAAAAGCAATTGATTAAATTTGTTGCGTTTTTAATGTCGGTAACAATATTTTTTTATTTAAAAAATTTTTCTTTCATAGTAACATATAAATAATTAATTTTCTTTGCGGTCACAGAGCTTACAATTGTTGTCAATTTTTGTGTTCAATATAGTTATAGCGAGTGTAAATATTGAGACGTTAATCAGTTATTTATTATTTTTGAAAAAACCAAATGTAATGGTTACATTATTTGTGCATGGAAATGTCATTATTATTTTTGTTTAAAGTTCAAAAGAGTTTAACAACAGAGAGTTTGATCGATTTTTTTTCAAAATTCATTGAAAAAATGCAAAATAGAAAAAAATCACAAAAGACATTATTTTAGATTTTTGAAAGACAAATAACTTTTATTTTAGAAATTTTTTCTTATCTATTTTATTTCTTGAGAAAAATGATGTTTTTCTTTAAAAAAATAAAAAAAACATTTTCTCTTGTACAACAATCGGTCACAAGTTAAATTCCTATGGAAAATATCCCTCCCAATGACCACAATTCCCAAAAAAATTTTGAGCAAAAATAAAAGGTGGGGTTTTTGAGTAAATTTAATTTTAGGTTTTTTGGTAAAATGACCGCCATTTTGTTATTTTTTAATATTTTTTAATTTTTCCAATGGATTTGGAAAAACGAACAAAAGCCCTTTCAGTTGCAAGAAGAAAAAATAAATTATCTTAATTACTTATAAAGTTCCACCACTTTAAAGATTTTTTCCCCTAAATTTTGTAGAAACAAAGTTTCCGACTTTTAAACTTGAAATCCTTATAACTTCAAAAAAAAAAAAAAATTTTCAGCAAAACAAAAAAATACGTGTCGTCTAAAATACTTTAAAAAACGACATTTTGAAGGCGAAAATTACTTTCAGTACCGAACAAGTCTAGCCTGCCTGATTCTAACCAAATTTTATTATTTTTTGTACTTTTTACATTTTCTTCCAGTTTGGTAGATTAAGGAAAAAACATTTCTCCATTTTCTTTTTATTTATTTAATTTTCTTGATTTTTCACTATTTTTTAAATTAATTCTTTAATTTTTGTCTTAATTTTCCATTTCTTAAAAACATTTCTCCATCTTTTCAATTGTTTATTTTTTATCTTAAAATTACGAGTTTTTGAAAACATTTATTGGATGCTTTTCACTGAACTATAATACTACTGGAACAGGCACAGCGCTACAAAAGCGGCATAGAGAGAGAGAGTTGTGGAGGGGCATGTTGTCTCTTTCCGTACAGTCCGCTTGAGAAGTTTGTTTGTGCCAAACACTCACAATACGCAAAACTGACCAACGCATTAGTCTTAAAGTTTTAGCATTCACTGAAATGACGCGTTCTGCGAGAGAGAAAGCATGCCCCCCCCCCCCATCTGTCTGTCTCACAGCCGCTGCTCTCTTTCAGCTCAACATGCGTGGTGCCTGTTCCAGTAGTATTATAGTTCAATGATGCTTTTATATACATTTTTAAAATTTTTAAATTTTCTACTTTTTTGAAAACTTTTATTTTTTTGTTTAACGTTATAAAAATTTAATCTTATACGAAATATTCTCATTTTAACATCGTTCTTCTATTTCATAATATTTAATGTCTTTTAATATTTTCTTATATTTTCCAAAACTTTATTCGTTCTTATTTTATTCAATTTGTAAAATAATTCTCTAATTTTTCTAATTTTAAAATTTTGTTCTCTTTAGTAATATATTTTAACGTTTTTTTTTTAATTACCTTCTTATTTATTTTTTTAATTTAAAAAAAAATGTTCGTAAAGAGATTATATTTTTATTAAAGAGTTTCTACTTTTTAATATATTTTATGCCACTGTTTCATTCTTGCGTATTTTTCTTAATTTTTTCTTCATTTCTTTAATAATGTCAATGACATTTTTTATTTTAAAGAATTTTTTCATTTTTTTTTAATGAAATGAATGAAATTCATTTTGAAATTTTTCTAATCATAATGAAATTTTTCTTTTTATTGAAATAGATTACAAACGTAGCAATAAATTCATTTCTAATTAAATTTTTTTCAAACTGTATTTCAGTCAGACGGATGCTGAATGTCTTTATAATGATCCTGCAAATGAGAGAGCTTATAAAAAGATGTTAAGAATTTTACCTGGTCTGTATAAAACAATAAACGAACAGTGCAGAATGGCAGGATTTAAAAGCGCATGGAATGTAAGTTTTTTAAAATGCCTAAAATATTATAAGAATTTATAGTGATGTGTATAGGGGAGACCGAGGAGGAAAGTAACAAAAATCAGTTTTTTGATGCTAGCATTAAAACTATTTGTCGGATAAGTTCTGTAAACATAATAATCGAAAGCTTGGACGTTCACCTATTAAATAAAATTGGAATTAAACATTAATAATAATTTGATAGTTCACTGCAGGTCTTTTTACTGAGCTCTTTATTTGTTACTTTCCTCCTCACACCTGAGGTGGACAGTAACAGCACGAAGGAGGAAAGTAATACTTTAAAATTAAGGCTAGCATTTAAAATATAAAACTGCTATTAATTTAAATTATTTTTATTATGAACATATAAAAAGACAAAGTGATATTAACTACATTTTGTACATAATTGGGAGGTACTTTTGCACTTTTTTAAATCAAGTTTTTTTATCTATTGAGTATTCGTTGAATAGCAATGACATTAAAAAAGCATCGTTTCGTAAAAATTCAAATCAAAAGTCCAATATTTAATCTTTGAAATATAAAATAAACATAGAAAATCACGTAGTTATAAAAAAGGAGGAGGTTTATAAAAATAAAGCATTAGCATATTTTGAAAATTTATTTAAAAACCTACTTTTGACGTAATTTTTGCACAAAATGTCAGTATCAGATAGATAGCTTCCGGTAGACCCCTAACATAATTTGGGGGGAGTTAGAGAAAGCAAACCTGACTAAAAATTATTTAAGGACTACGTCTGTCCGTTCATTAGTTTAGAAGTTATAAGCGTATTGTTACTTTCCTCCTCTGCACTGAGAGAAATGGATATTCAAACTTACTATCCTGGATATTAAAAAATAATTATTTTAATATCTGGATATTAAGTTTGAATATCTAAATACTATGTTTTAATACATGGATGTTAAATTTAAATATCCATTAATTTTATTTTTCTCAGTGTGTTACTTTCCTCCTCGGTCTCCCCTATTATGCCCAAAAAGTTGTACTCAATACTGTTAATCTATATATATATATATATATATATATATATATATATATATACTTTATTTACTCTCCCTTTAACGGGTTCGAGGGCTCCACTTCCTTTACATTTTTATTACAATATATTTCTTACAACTACCTTTTTACAATCTTAATCTACTTAAATCTAAACGCCATCTTAACTTATTTTAACCTATTATTCGCCATGTGCCTGGGCTTCCATTTCCCGTTCCTTTTGACACATCTGTCTTTATCCCTTTTATCGACCACCCTTTTACCTTATACTATACTCTCTCACTCACTCCTTACTATCCACTCTTTTTCTCACTTCTCCATTTATTCCACTTTCGTCATTTACCCCCACACTTTCTTCCATTCCTAACATACCCATGCACTCCATTCCTACACACAATCACACTTTTATAACCTCTCCTGTCTCTTCCCTCACTTTCCATCTTATTCCATCCACCCAGACACAATCTCTCCCCATCCTTACCTCACCCCCTTTTCTTCTTTCTGTCCACGCTTTCTCTTCTAAGAACCACCTTATCCTTCTCTCTCTCCATGTTCTATCTTCATCTATCCTCTTCCCACTCCCTCTCAACCTTCCCCTTAATTTCATGACTTCATATTTGTCCTCCTCATTTTCCAACTCCACTATCCACAATTTTATTGTCCCCTGATCTACTCCTCTAATTCCCGTAACCTTTTTAATTTTTACCTTGGCCCCAATTCCTGTAAGCAATCTTTCTACTTCCTCTTTGCCTTCCCTACACCCTACTTCCAAACCTCTAATTACGATGTTCCGCTTTCTTTTTTCCCTTTCGAGCAACTCAACCTGACTCGCTAACTCTTTCATTTTCCTTTCTAAATTATCATCCCTTACTTCTCCATTCTTCTCTCTACTTCCTTCCTTTTTCCTTATCTCTACAACCTCCAATCCACCCTTCTCATTCTTCCCATCTCCCTCACTCCAAACCGATATTTCTTTCTCTAACTTGTTCATTCTCTTCCACATATTTTCTTTTTCCATTTTCCAATTTTCCTCCCACTTTTCTAACTTTCTTTTAATGCCACCTATCTCCTCTTTTATTACCTCCGTCTGCTTATCTCTTTTTTCTTCTATGTCCCTATCAATCTCTATTCTGTCCCACACCTCTATCCATTCTTTATCGAACCTTTTTACCAACAACTTGACAAACTCAAGTAAGTCGATGCAGTCCTGACACTTCATAATTTCCCCGTCTTTTCCCTTTCTTATTTCGCCTATAATATTTCGTATCTCCGATATTTTCCCGCTTATACTAATTGAGTCAAATTTCGCCATTCTAGATTCCTACCTTACCTACAGTTCATTCGCTCTCCTCGTCATTCACTCTATCTCTCGCACTCACGCCCCACTCTTTCCACCTAACCTCACAATTCACGCTTTCCTTTTACCTTCTTTATCTTCCCCATTCATACTATTTTCTACTTACATTCTTTTTCAACCATTCACCTTACTTTGCACATCACTTTTCACTCACACCACTACCCACCCTTAACTAACTGTTAATCTAGAAATTATGTCGAGCACAAAATTCGTCCGAAATTTAATACATTTTACTCTACAGATTTTTCTTTTACTTAAAAGCAATATTATTTAAATTTTTTTATATATTAACAAATATTAATATAATTGATGTAGGTTCAGGACGACTTGTGCTTAAACGGCGTTTGGTGTGTTCCATTCAATTACACTGAGAATATATTCAAAGGAAAAAATAGACCTGTACTTGAAGGAACTCCTTGTGGTTTAGAAAGTGTAAGAATTAAAAATAAATTTTAAAATTTGAAAAATTTAATACGTGTCTTAATGAAATTATTTATAAGATATATGTAGTTTTCACTTTTATTGTTATTATTTATTTCAATTTACAGTATTGCTTGAGAGGTCATTGTGTAAAAATAACAAAAGATAATATTCCAAACAACGTAGATAAAAAGACTTTATTTCCACGACCATATATGGATGGTCTTAACAAGTCTCCTGATACCCAATGCAAAGACGTAAACATTGACTTTACTGTAGTAAGTACTGATATATGAAATTATTACAAGTAATTTCTACATTCTTAATCGATATTTGATTACAATTTACATTTGTTTCTTTCCTATTTTAGTCTGGTATTGTCGATTGTACATTGTATTGTATTAATTATCAAACGGAAATTACTTATTATGATAATGTTTTCGCTCAAGACGGAACTTCTTGCGGTACCAATAAAGATACAGTAAGAATTTTTTTCTACCATTAAATGAACTTTATTAAATTGCCATAAATTTTATTTTTGAAATTCGTTTATTCACGCTATGGTGTATTTCATAATAAAGAGTTTACATGTTTATTAAACATAAAAAGCCGAGACATCAAAATTGAATATATACGCCAATTTTACTTATGCAAATAATGATTAATTTTCCAGTTCTGTCAGAATGGAGAATGTAAAAAATTTGATTTGAAAACGATATTCAATGTTGAAATTCCACCGAAAAAAATATCTCAAAACACAGGATCGTTTTTATCTGATGATTGGAAGTTAGAAGGTGATAAACAATGTAAAACACAAGGTCATGTTGCTATGGTTCGTACTCAAAAATTGTTCTAATATTTTAATGTAAATGTTCATTGAGACATCTTCAGTATATCTTAACATATAAATAAATATTTGGATCTTTTTATTAATTTTTTTAATTAGATCAATACGACTGATTGCCAGCTATTCTGCGCCCCTAAAGATACGAATGATCCAATGTTTATTATAAACACAAGTGATAACTTTCCATGCGAATCTGGGGTAAAAATAAATTTTAAGCAATTTTCTTTTACAAAAAAATTAGTTTAACTAAATATTTGCAATTTTCTACGGTTTTGTTATCATTAAAGTACAATACGATTTACAGTTTTGCGTTGAAGGAATTTGTGTACCTTCAAAAAAAGTTAATACTCCAGATGAAGTAAACAATACAATTGATATAATACCAAATCTTATCTATTCTACAACAAGTATAAGCGATCCAGTAGATACTAACCAGGAACCACAATTCACAACCGATAATTCATTATAACTGAAGAAGACACTATGTCTAAAGACTTAAAATTACATGATCAAAGGTGTAAATTAGCTGGAGCTTTAGGAATTTTGCAAAATGTTAATCAAATGGTAATATCTCAAGCAGTGTATGTGCAATATTATATAAGAGAAAATCAAAAAATCTCTTAAATGAGCTCATTATTGTTATTGTCTATTTCGTATTCCTGCTAATAAAAAATGCGCCCCACCTGACAGTGGGAAGATTTTCAAATTGATAGCCAAATCAGTATTAATATTAAAAATTTCCTGTGTTATATTGCATATGCAATTCTTCATGAAAACCTGTCTCTTAATGTTTTTTTACTCTATTTTAGAACCCCCAAAATGATTGTGTTATCCTCTGTGAAACCAAATCTTCCAACAACTTTTTTGAGTTCTAATGATATCGAGAAATTCGAATTTTGGAAAATGCCAAACTGTGATGACGATAAACCATATTTAGAAATACCTGTCGAAGACGATTTCCCATGTGAAAATCTTGGTGTAAAAAAAATTTTAATTGTTTTCTAATCCGTGTTCCTTGTTGCTTTTTATTTCCAATTATTCTCCACGTAACTCAGAATTCTTTTCCTTGTAATTTTTATAATCCTCTTCAAACATTTTCAGGTCTGTAAGGATGGGAAGTGTATTATTAACGAGACAGAAAATGATCAAGATAACGAAATACCGATAACTGATCCTCCTTCACGGGAAAATGATCTAGATAACAAAATACCGGTCACTGATCCTCCTTTGGAAGAAAATAATCAAAATAACGAAATACCGGTAACTGATCCTCCTTTAGAGGAAAATAATCAAGATAACGAAATACCTGAAATTTCTCCTCCTTTAGAGGAAAATAATCAAGATACAAAAATACCGGCCACTAATTCTCCTTCATCGGAAAATGATCAAGATAACGAAATACCGGTAATTGATTCTCCTTCAGTCAATGACTTGTTGACGTTAGAAGGGAAATTCATGATACACGATTCTGAATGCAAAGCAGCTGGAAAATTAGGTGCAGCAAGGGTTGGTATTTAAAGACATTTTGAAAATTGTCAAGAATTTTGAATTTAAGTAAATTATTTTTAAACATAATTTTCTATTTTAGGTTTCTTCAAATAACTGTATTCTTATTTGCAAAGTGGAACCTTTCTATCAATGGACTAACGACGTTTGGCCAGATTGGTCTGAGGAGGAAACTTCTGATCTAACAACAAATATAACTGCTCCGAAAGGATTTCCTTGCGGTAACTCTGGAGTAAGTATATAATCTTAGTTATTATTGTTGCAACGACAATCATTCTATAAAAGATATTCTATAAATTAATTTATAAATTTTTATAACTTCATATTATATATGAAAGTCATCCATCATAGTGTAATATAATTCACTGATTCTTTATTCAATTATTATTAAATACACTATTTTAACTCAACTAATTCTTTATTCAATTATTATTAAATACACTATTTTAACTCAACTTTAACTCAATGTAATAATATAGAACTAAATACAACGTTAGAATGCCAAAAATGAGAACACACTACGTAGAAACTTCCGACCGAAAAACTGAACTGAACATAAGCCACGTGGTCCCACGTGGCTAATGAGACATTCTAGAAACTTCTTGTTAAAGCTCAGCCAATCATGGACCTCGACGAATCCCACTCTCGCTGGATACCGCCATGATGAAAACCGGCGACAACATCCGGCCGTCCTGGTTACGTGCTCGTCCCGAGTCGCGTACTACTCTGATGCAGGGGCTGAGAAACATTCTTAAATTGGATCTTATTTTTATTATTATCAATTCCAAGCGTCGTCACCTTGATTGTATGTGAAGTATATCATGGAGATCAGTATATGGTTTAACTAATGACATCTTTATTTTCTACCTTAGTTGTATATCACCATATGTCCAACAACAGTGTTCATTTGATATCTGTTCCTTTTCTCCATTTTTCACATACAATTCCGGTGTTCGAGGCCAATGCATCTGATGTAAAGAAAAATAAAATTTTACTATATCCATTTTACTATAAACCATTCTTACCATTATTGACAACATCTGGGCTTCTTCTCTATTCGAAAACTTCTGCTATCTTAATCCATGGTTTCATATTTTCCACGCCGACTGTTCCTTGGTACCTTTTTGAACTTCTTTCCGAACCTCTCATATCCTCAATCTTGTATCGGTCGTGACCCATTACTTCTGTGACTTGAAAGGGTCCTTTAAACTGCGGCAATAGTTTTTTACTTTGGCCATCGTTAACATGACTAGGTATTTTCGTTACAATTAAGTCGCCCACTTTATAAATTGGTGCCGTTTTTCGCTTTGCATCAAATGTTGCTTTTTGCATCTCGGCCTTCCTTTTAATATTTTGGTCAACTGATTCTCTTAACGCAGTAACGTCAACAGGATTTTCAGTTACTCCATCGTCAGTAATACCGTCGCCATTCATTCGAATTCTATACCCAAAGAAGACTTCGCTAGGTACTGCGTCAGTGGTTTTATTGATAGTACTATTAATACCCTGTTGTATTTTTGTTATCTGTTGGTCCCATTTATTGTTTTCTGTGCACGCGCCCATACTACGTAAAGCTTCTAAAATAGTGCTATTATAGCGTTCTACTTGACCATTGGATCGCGGAATGGCAGTTGCTATTATATGACGCCTAATTTGTAAATCCGAACAATGGCTAGTAAACAATTGGGATGTAAATGCACTACCTGCGTCACAGATTAATCGTTTTGGGGTACCAAATACTTTGTATACTTTGTTTAATTCCTGAATGACTACTCTACTTTTTGTATTTCGAACAGGCGAGATGAAAACAAATTTCGTAAAAGAGTCAACCATAACTAAGAGATAAGTATTCTTTTGTGTAGTTTCGATAAATGGACCTAAGTGATCAAGGTGAAGTGTCTGAAAAGGCCTCGCATATTTGGGGATGGGATGTAGGAAACCTGGTTTTTTTCCATGGATGTTCTTGAAATAAATGCAATTTAGACAATTTTTAATATATTTCTTTACGGTTTTCTTCATCCGAGGGAACCAATACTTAGATTTAATTCTTTCAACTGTTTTATCGATTGCAAAATGTCCTATCTCGTCATGGTTAGCTCGGATGATCTGCCAAATGCATTCTTTTGGTACTACCCATCGTCTCCCATATTCAGTTCTGCGGTAAACCTTATTTCCTAATAATTCGTATTCGTTAAATATTTGTTTATTATTCTCAACTTCACCTGACAAAAGTATTTTTCTAATGTTACAAATGCCTAGGTCTTGTAATTGCACCGATAGTAGCCAATCACCTTCAGTTATCGACATTACATTTTCTGTCGGAGTATTGGTTGTAGCGATGGGATTCCGACTCAGTGCATCTACATGTTGCATTTGGGAACCCGCCTTGTGTACAATATCGAATTTGAACTCTTGACTTTGTAACACCCACCTGCTAATGCGAGATATTATATCCTGTTTACTAAAAGCATGCCGCACCGCGTTGCAGTCTGTGACTATTTTGAATTCATTCCCCAGTAGATAATGTCGAAATTTTTCTAGCCCGGCAATTACTGCTAATAATTCTAATTCAAAAGAATGATAATTTTTTTCTTCATCTTTGGTTTGTCTGCTATAAAAATGTATTGGCTTTTCTCCGGTATCAGTTTTTTGTACCAAAATACATCCTATTCCGTCGCGGCTTGCATCTGTGTACAGTGTGATCGGCAATTCAGGATCAAAAATTGAGAGCATTACATTATCGATAAACACGTTCTTAATATCTGTTACGGCCTGCTCTTGTTCTGGACCCCATTTCCAATTTACATTCTTTTTTAATAAATTAGTTAAGGGCTTACAAATTATCGCGCAATCTTTAATAAATTTTCTAAAATAATTTATTAATCCCAGGAACTGTCTAACTTGGTGCACTGATTTTGGGGTTGGATACTTTTCAATAGCTTCAATTTTTTTTGAACTGGGTGTGATTCCTGCACCTGAAATTTCGTACCCCAGGAAGGTAACCGTTTCTTTAAAAAAACTACATTTGTCTAAGTTGATAGTCAGTCCGTGGTTTTGGAAAAGATTTAAGATTGATTCTAAGCATTCTATGTTTTCCTCTAATGTCTCTGTCGCAATCAAGATATCGTCTAGGTAACAAATTATTCTCCCAAAACGAAGTTTTCCCAAAACTACATCCATCAATCTTTGGAAGACTGCCGGGCCATTGCACAGCCCGAAGGGCATTCTTAAGTATTCAAAATGACCGTCCGGTGTAATGAATGCAGTTTTAGGTATGGAGTCTGAGTGAACTGTTACTTGATGGTAACCACATTTTAAATCAAGAGAAGTAAAGTATTTGCACCCGCGCAATCTATCAATAAGGTTTTCAATTAAAGGCATAGGGTATTTTTCTTTAACAGTAATTTTATTTAGGCGCCGATAATCTACGCACAAGCGTTTCTTTCCCGATGCCTTATTAACCAATATTGCTGGGCATGCATATGGAGAATTGCTATGTCTAATGATACCGTTATTTAGTAAATCATCAGTTATTTCCCGCGTAGCAGCTCTTTCGCTTTCGGACATTCTATAGGGCCTTTGGTAAACTGGCTTATTGGACGTCAATTCTATATTTAGTTCGACTGATGACGTTCTACCTAGAGTAGATAAATTCTCTGATATGCACTTAGGATACTTTTTAAACATGTCGTTCAAAGTTGATTGACATTCGCAAGGCAAGCTGTTTATGGAATTTACTGTATAAATTGAGGAAAGTGGAGTGTGATGAAAGGTCAAACTGTTCCCTATGCGTACATAACTAATATTGGGATTTTCGGTGAAATTCCTACCTACTAATATATTACATCCTGATAGTTCATTGATCACGTACAAGATAATTTTTAGTTCTACATTATCGACACGTAATTGGATTTTGGTCGCTTTAGTAACTCGTATCACTGCATCACCGGTAAAGCCTTTCAGATTTGCCGGTGAACTTAGATCAAATGGTTTTAAGTCGAGCTTATTAACCAGATCCGTTGTTATCAATGAACAGTCACTTCCCATGTCAAAAAATGCTTCACATTTGTGCAACTCATCTATTAAAACTGATTTAAAAAATTTTTGTTTTGTTTCTACTTCATTAATAAGTTTTACTTCCACCTCTTGTTCAGCTTTAAGTTTTAGTTTACCTTTACAAGCAAGCTCTAAATGTCCCAATTTATTACAAGCAGCACATCTAACGTTATCTTTAACTTTACAATTATTCCTTCTATGTCCGGATTCGCCACATCGATAACAGAAACCAGAAAACTCAAATCTAGAAACACTTTTTTGACTGTCATGTTTGCTGTCAACGTTTGTCTGAGGGCTATGTACATGGCGAGGATTGTTTATTTTTGTCGGAGGAGTTTTTGCAGGAAAGGACTGAAGGGGTTTTTCAGGTATTACATAAGTTTTGCCATGTAAAAATGCGGCTAAACCATCACAATATCGAAAATTACCAGCTTCAGCAGCGGTACTGATTTGTGGGTCTCCAATAGACCCTACAATAATCGATATGATATCTTGTTCTTTGAACCCTAATTGCAGTCTGTCAATTTTACCTTTTTGTTGAAAATAAAACTCATATAATGATTGACCCGGCATAGGTTTCGTTTCAATTAATTGTTTGAGTAAATTAAACATATTCCTTTTAACTTGAAACGTATCAGATAACATATCACGCCACTGCCTCCACTTCCATGTGGTCCATCTTGTTTCATTTTTTTGAAACGAATCCAACCACGTTTTTGCAGTGTTGCGCAATTTTTGTAGAGCCTGATATATTATCATACTATCGGACCACTCAAACGCACGGGCGTTTGCTTCCACAACATTAAACCACATTTCAATATTGTCTTCTAGCGGGTCGAATTCGGGAATAACTGACGATATACTCACATTCTGGCTTACAGTTTTCGACCGTCGACGGCGTTTGTGACGACGGCGGCGGTCATAACTACTGCTACTTGAAGAACTGTATGACTCACTCGAAGAGCTTTCTGAACTGCTAGAATGTCTTCTTCTAGACTTACCGGACGACCTGGATGATCTCCGGCGACGCGGCATTCTGCTGGTTGGTTTAAATATCCCACTTCTGATGTAATATAATTCACTGATTCTTTATTCAATTATTATTAAATACACTATTTTAACTCAACTAATTCTTTATTCAATTATTATTAAATACACTATTTTAACTCAACTTTAACTCAATGTAATAATATAGAACTAAATACAACGTTAGAATGCCAAAAATGAGAACACACTACGTAGAAACTTCCGACCGAAAAACTGAACTGAACATAAGCCACGTGGTCCCACGTGGCTAATGAGACATTCTAGAAACTTCTTGTTAAAGCTCAGCCAATCATGGACCTCGACGAATCCCACTCTCGCTGGATACCGCCATGATGAAAACCGGCGACAACAATAGCGATACTAAAATATTCTCAGGGTGTTTGTCGATTATGTCTAAAGCATATATCTCAATCCTAGTCCTTTATAACCGGGGATATTATTCTGAATTTAAGTTAACATTTAAAGGGACAGAGATATAGTTCAAGTATGGATCTTTAAATCCATTATTATTAGCAATTAATATAACAAAATAGCCCTCTGCAATAATTTTTGAAATAATTATTTATTAATATTTACTTCAATAATTATAAATTTTTATTACTTTAATAAATAAGTTGACTGATTTTAAAATTAAATAAATTAATAATTTATTTTATTCTTTATTATGATCTTAGCTCTGTTTATTTATTTTATAAAATCAAATAATGCAGAATTCATCATGGATTGTTTAATGAATCTGTAAATAAAACATTATTTTGTATTGAAAATTAAATAATAAATTGTTAAAAGTTAAATTTACCTATTTCTGTTCAATTGTTATTGATTTCAAAATTATACAAAATACAAACAAATACTTATCTCTTTCTATTATTACAAATTATAAATATTAGCTTAATTTGTTATTTTCTCAAACTTGTTTTCATTAACCTAAAATTATAATAATTATTAATAAAATTAATAATTATAAATTATAATAATTAACGTTACGAATGATGGGTAATACTTAAATATATATTTTTTCTTCAGTCGTGATTTTAGTAAATTGTTATCTTATATTTTTAATATTAAATAACAATAATAAAGAAAGAATTTTTCTTATGATTTTTATTATATTTTCTTATTATTGTTGAACCAATGGGATGTACAATATTTACTTCCAGTCGATACATAAATTAAATAGAATTGATATTATAAAAATTGATTATTTATTATAATTTGTAATTTGAATAACCTTAAATTAATTTTACAAGAATCAATTAAAAGTTATTCAGAATTTAGAAATTTTAGAATATTGTTAAAAAGTTATTTCATTTTAATTTGAAATGATGTAGCATTCAACAATCTTCTGTTATATATTTTGCAAGTCTTACCTCTAGTGAGCTTTCAAGACAATAGAGCGAAAACTGACAAAATTCGTACTTTTATATTCTCTGCAAAATCTCCCTTCCTTCGGGGTAAAGTCATTAAGATTGACCACACCCTCTAGGAAATATTAACTCTGATTGATCAATATATTCGTTAAGTTTTTGAATAACTTAGGAGCCATTAATTTTTACTTTTATTGACATCCTTGTTTAACAAATGTCTTCAAACCTCTCTTTCGCACTTAAAAAACTTTACTTTATTTAATTAAATTATTGAATATTTCTTAATATTATATAAATATATTCAAATGTTATAAATAATAAAAATTTTCTACTTATTATTTTAAATTACTTTAGTTAAAATTATTAATTTTTAAATCTATTCTTAATTAATTCATATTAACAATTTATTTATTCTTAAAACTTATAATTCTTACAATATATATTTTTTTTATTTTTTCAACAAAAAATATATTAAACAAATTAATTATTAAATTTTACTCCTTTTTGTTCTTATAATATTTATTATTTTACATTTTTCAATATTAATGGTTTTATTATTTTAATCTTCTTTTATTATATAAAAACCATTTTGTCAAATAATATTATAATTCCAATTAGAAAATTACATATAAATTTGACATTAGTTTAATAGAATTAAATTATTTTTCCTTATTTTAACCTTCTGAATATTTTAGTCTTATTTTTTTCCATTTTTCAAGTGCCGCGTACCAACAGACATAGCGCGCCGGCCCACAAATCCCCACAATCTCCAATTTGTTTTATTTCCCACTATTATTATCATTTTAATTATTTATTATTATTTTAAAATTTTATTTTATTTATTTTAATTTACTATTGAAATACCGTTTCATGTCATATTATAATACACTTTGACTTTGCTTCATCTATATATTTATTTTTGCTTTAAATTTTTAGATTTGTCAATCTGGAAAATGTTTAGAAATCAATTCTTTAAGTACGTCTTCTTATATTACTACTTCAAGAAGTCCAACTCCTGATACTACTACTACTACTACTACTATAAGTAGTTCAACTTCTGATACCACTACTTCCAGAAGTGCTATTCTCAAAACTACTACTACGAGTATTACAACTTCTCCTACTACTACTACTACTACTACTTCAAGAACTACAACTCCTGATACTACTACTACCAGCAGTACAACTCCTCCTGATACAATTCTGAGCAGTATAATTCCTCATGACACTACTTCAACTAGTACGATTTTTAACACTTTTGCACCGATAACCATGACACCATATACTGCTTCTCTAATGAGTACTACTCCGATTAGTATAACACCAAACGATGACTATGACGATAATATGATTCAAAACATATCCAGTAGTGCAACAACAGTCAAAACTTTTTTTAATAATCAGTCTGCTGAAGATCGATGCAGCTCTTATAGAAGTTTCCCGGTTTTTAAAGTTAGTTGTTATAAGACACTTAAAATAGAGCGTATAATTATTCTCCAAATTCCAAACTCTTCATGTTTATATTTTTAAATTTGTAATATCAAATTGCTATTTGACATAAATTTTATAATTGGAATATCCATTTAACGTAACTTTAGTTATTCCAATTATAATTAAGCCTATTATTCAAATAACATAAGTTTTTTGACAATAATGATCCATTTATGAAACCAATGATAAAAATTGCAATGTAAGAATATTAAGAGATTGGAATTTGGAAAAGAATCATGCATTCTACTTAAAGTGAGTTTAAAATAATAGTTTTTTCTAATTTAATTTTGTCAATTTGTTTATCTAGATATATGAATGTGTTGTACACTGCGGATCTGAGGAACCTGAATTTGATGTACCTTTTAAAATTGGTACAATATGCGGCAATAATGGGGTAAGCGAAATTCAAAGATTCTATGACAATTTTTTAAAAATTCCTAAGTAATATATATTGTAGTAAATATACCATATATATTTCTTTGAAACAAGGTTTTTTAATCTCGAGACGTTTTAACTGATTTTAACAAAATTCCATAGGCTTGTTAAACTCATAAATATTTATTAATGTTCTGCCTTCGATCGTCTCGTCTACGTAAGGTAATTTTTTTAAAAAAGTTATAGTAATCATAATTTTTTAATTTTATGTCAAATATGTAATCAAGTGATTTTTTCGTTATGGCTCCGAAGTACCGCTCGCCTATCCAAGATTTTTCAGATGTCTCTTCTGTGAGACTTTTATTTAATTCTAACCTCTAGGTCTTATGATTAAATATTAACCTGACTAGAAATCATTTTTAATGTTAACTAGATATTTAAAAGATTCTCAAACAAACAATTTAATCTAGGATTTTAAAATATTATACTTAATCTTATCTTGAATACAGAGAATTAGTCACCAAAATTTTAATATTTTAGGAAAGAATGATAAAATATTGGTAAATTCTCATTTAACAAAATTTTGTCAGTTGCGTAGGTCAGGAAGAACACAGATATAAAATAAACACCATTTCAGGCTCTAAATTAATAGAGAAATTTACAGTTTGTTGCCAATCAAAAAAAAAAAAATAAAATAGGAACTATCTTCAGCATGTCATTTTAAATTTTTTTTTTTCAATTTTTTTGAAAAATTTCAAATTGATACATTTTTTGAAGAAATAATTACATTTAAATTCTACAAATGGCATTTGAAAGCATTTTTTGTCTCTTTTAAAACGATTTTTTAAATATTTCTTTACTATAATTTTTCAGGAAGGAATTTTTAAGGATCATTTTTCTATAAAAACACTCTTTTTTTAATTGTTGGTAACTTATGAACAACTGACTTTTGGAAAAAATTGTTAAGAAAAAAAATGTGTGTTTTTGTTCGTAGAATTAGAAAAAAAAATATTTAAAGATTAAAAATAAAATTTTTTTTATTGATATATATTGATATCTGATATGTTATTCGTCTTAAAAATATATACAGAAGAAAACAATGTATAAATTTTTTTTTTAATATGCAAATATTTTTTCCTAATTCTACGCACAAAGAGGAGGATTTTTTTAAACAATTTTTTCCAAAAGTCAGTTGTTCTCAAGTTACCAACAATGGAAAGAAAGTCTATTTTGATAAACAAATGATCATATCTTTTTTAAAAATTATAGTAGAGCAATTTTTAAAAAATCGTTTTAAAGGGAACAAAAAATGCTTTCAAATAACATTTGTGGAATTGTAATGTGATGATTCCTTCAAAAATTGTATCAATTTGAAATTTTTTAAAAAAAAGGAAACAATTTTTTTTTTAAACCAAGCAATTAATCAATAAAAAAAATTTTTTTATATTTTTTTAGGCATTGTTTTAAATAAAATATTTAAGCTTTAAAATAAATATTTGATAAACGTTTTATGTTTATTATTAATGAAGATACAAAACTTTTTGGAACGCCTTTGCATGTCGTAGGATGAAAAAAGCCTTCTGAGCGGCACTGTATCATAAAAGCACCTTATGTTAATATTTTTTAGTCTGAATATTTTTAATAAGTCTTAAATTTAAAAAGCACATGAATTAAAGAATTTTGTTGAATGTATCATTTGACGACTTATCTCCAGGAAATTATAAATTCGAAAATTTCTGACAGGAGCACCCAACAGAATTTCTCTAAGTTTACCAGAATTAAAATTCAGATAAATTCAAATATTAAATGTGTTACTAATTACACCTGGAGGACCTAAGAGTAACCGCTACGTCACTGGTTAGGCTCTCATGATCAAGTGGCGCGGAATAATTTCAAAATTCAAATTGTAGAGTTTCTTTAAAATTATAACCTACATATAAAACATAACCTAGAATAATAGAACTATATAAACATAACGAGTTTTACTTCGTGACAAAGAAATTGTATGCTTCTCGCAAAGATTATAATTTCTATTTTCTTTTTAGTACTGTAATAACGGAGAATGTATACAAAGTAGTAGCGAAACTAAATCCTCCATGAACCATACAGAAAAAGTAACTACTGTTATTGATGTTACAACAACTACTATGCAGCGTAATGAAATTACTACAATAGTTAAAAAAGATTATCCAGGTTTTGATTTGTCAACAGAAAAGTTACCAGATTTAGATTTGACCAATCAATTTGGTTTGGTTCATAGAGCGTGCAGACTTGCTGGAACATTAGGTTCAAGAAATGTTAGTATTTTGAGATTCATTTGAAATGTTACATAACATGAAATGCAGACAAATTATATAGTGATTTTCTTATTTCCTAATTTATGTTTTTCCAACTGACTGTCTTATAAATGGTACATCTCTGACTTTTTCTTTTAGAATATTATATCTAATTGTACCTTAAGATGCTTTGAAGAAAATCCTATGGCTGAGTATGATAATTATATTACTAGAGAAATAACAAAAATAGCTCCAGATGGTTTCCCATGTGACAATCAAGGGGTAAGAATGTATTTAAAAATTGTTACTGAAATATTTTCTGCAAAATTAAAATGTCAAAAATGGAAAATTTAAAAATTTTATCTCCTACCACAAATTTTACTGTTTTCTATAAACAAATTCATTACTGACTTTTTTACAATTTTGAACAAAATTACGTAGATTTAAAAAAATTTTGATTTAAAAAAAAATTGAAATTTCTGAAACCCGTCAAAAAAATTTTTTTTGCTGTCATTGTCAATAAAAAAATTGATTTTTGGCAAAGTTAACATCTTTTTTTTAATGTCTCGAACCTTTGCGAAAAAAATAACCTAAAGCCCATTAAAATATATTAATTTTTAAAAAAGTTACAAATTGTTTTTGTAAGTGGCTCATTTTAGTCCTAAATTAATTTTGGAAAATTTTCAAAAAATATAAAATTTTTTCAAATTGTTTTTGAGCCAAATTTCAATACTCTATTACATGTTCTTATACACTTCTAATTATTAAAACTGCAAATTTTTGCAATTTATATATAAATGATAAAAACTAACACATTTATTAAGTTACGTTTATTTTTAAATTTTATTTCCACTTATGCTCTTTGGTATACTAAAATTATAATTTTTAATTTTTCAGGTGTGTTACTCAGGAGTTTGTCGTTTGTATTGTATATTAAGTTTGCATTCGAATTCAAATAACATTACTTAGGTTGAACAATATATGTAACATGGACAAGAGAAAATAATTTTTTGTCAAAACGATACGGGTCCAGTTCAGGCTCCCTATGAAAATTGAATTTTGGTAATTATTCAAAATAATTATGCATTAACATCATTTTAACAGTTTTGATATAAAACATTTTTCTGTATTTTATAATATACAATATATTTTAATGTGTAAATTTGTTAATAAATTACTTTTTTACAACAGGTGTAGTTTACTATTCAGTGGTCGGTACAACCCTACAAGTTTGTAATTTGTAACGAGCCTTTTCGTAATATTTTTAAGGCTTATTTCTTTGTTCAGATGAAGTGTTGACAAGTGATGAAAACAGGATATGGATCCCAAATCGTTGAGTACTTGGTTTCTTGTGGTCTAATTTTTAATATTCCCATAAATGGTCTTAAAATTTTTAGCATTCTCGCCTATTTCATTACCCATTATCATTGATAAACCTGGTCTGTAAATATTGAGCATTCTGTATGACTTGGTATTATGAGTCCTGGCTTCCGTAAAAAGTTTTAGAATTGACGATTTCAAACTGTTCAACAGAGATATTTTCTTCTGTTTGCAGAAGTTCCACCACAACTCGATTCCCTTATTGTATTTTATATAAAAAGTTTTTCAGTTAAAAATGCTGACATCACCTCTGCCGTTTTTTCAGGTAGACCTCTTAAACCGACAGCTTTTCTTATAATTCCACGGCAACCAGGGAAAGCGTCGTCGCTAGTGGATGTCATCCTAGAAGGAGAAAGAAAAATTTATTTATTTAATTTGAACGTGATTGGTTTTGATATCATGAGAGAAACTAATAAAGGATACCCAAGCTGTGAGGGCCAATGTGGCACCTCATATAGCACAAGTCCTTGCCTAAAGTTTGAGCGAAATTGTCACTGCCAACTTCGCAATTTTGAATCGGGAATTTATGAAAAGTTAATGCGACCGGACCTAACTACTAAAATGTCTGCTTGTGCAGAAAGTTTGACGTTTGAAACTTGATGGAAACTTTCACTGCAAATTTCAACTTTAGGCCTTGCGCAATAAATTTTTTTAAATCTTCCGTAAGGGTCTCAATGATGTATTACAAATTCATTAAATCCGCAAAAAAATTTTTTCTACCTGTTGGTATCGACCCGTCCGGGTGAGCACAGCACGTTAAATCTCGGATGCGCTTGTGATCCGAACTTTTCCAGAATCTTTCCTGAAATTTGCGAGGAAAGATTTCCATGATCAACCATGACATACTTTCTCAAGTTACACCGTCAAAGTTTCTGCCCAAGCGGACATTTTAGTGGTTAGGTCAAGTTTTCATGAATGTCCTATGAAAAGTTGTGAATTTGTCAGTGACAACTTCGTTTGAACTTCAGGCAAGGTAATGTGCTGTATGGGTCAATTAAAACCCCTTTTGCTTTGTATGACCTATTCTTTTGCAAACCTTGAAGCATTAAGCAAAATGGTAGAAAATCATAGAAATTATAATTTGAATAATTTGTCAACATTAGTTTGTTACTGATTGAATTGGTACCTTCTGACAAATTCGCAGTCAACGAATCTGCCTTATTTGAATTAGTCACTAATGACTGAGAATTATTCATTTTTAACTAATTCAGATTTAGAGAGTATTTACTGTAATGACAAAATTATAATATAGTGTTATAATAATAATAATTTAATACATCATTTTATTAATATTAAGACGATACGTTTGCTTTTCGAAATTTTCTGTCTCTGAGATTTAAGTGTTTTCTAAACATGTTTTGAATGTAATCTGCTTTTTGAATAGAGCAATAAATTAGTACATTCTTAAGATTATTAATAGCATAAAAATTCAAAATATATTAAGGCAGTTATTTAAAAAATCTGGTCTACAACATTTTTTTTGCGTAGGATGTGAAAACCTGATTTTAGGTATCCTGAAGCCCGTACTACAGGGTTATGTGAGGGTGGCGATGTTCTGCCGACCCGCTAAAAACACACCCTGATTTGAGGCCTTAAGGCAACTCCCGGCTAGCACTTTTCGTACGTATTCCCATCAGGAGTTTCTCCCTTCTAATCGGGGTCTACTTACATTGACGGACATCCAGACCCCCAATCACTGTGGGGTTGCTTAAAGATCCAGGCTGTCCGTTAATTACCTTTATCGACGCCTTTGCGCATCTACCTTCTTTGTCTCTTCAAGAGCTTTCCTGAAAACGGCCCACTTTCCCGAACCAGGTACGCGGCACGTACTTGACTCGTCGCCTTCTGCCTCCTTGCACAAATAACAGTAAGGGGATTGCTCTCAACTTGCAAGAGTGTGACCAGACTCTCCACATTTGAAACATGCGGAGGATCTATCCACCCACCTGCATTGAGCCTTTCTATGGCCATACCTCAAGCACCTGTGGCATCTGATGACCATAGTTCTCCTTCTGATAAGTCAGGACATGAATCCTACCTTAAGTCTCTTAAGGCCTTCGAGTCTCTCTGCTTCCTGACGGTCTGTCACAACGACCGCGAGCTTTACACTCCGATTGTTGGGGCCCAGAACCGTCACTTGCCGCTTCTCATTCGACGTTTGAAAGACTGCCTCGAGTGCAGCAACCACATCCTGTTTCTCTGTTATATTGTCAAGGTCGCGGATTTCCAGAGTTATTCTCTGATCCTCCGGTCCCTTGACTTCTCCCATGCCTTTTACTGCATCCTTTACTTTCTTGGCAAAGGCCTTACGGTCTGAATCTCCTTCTAATTTTAAAACGAGATTCCCAGAATTTGTTGGTCTTGCCTCTACGACCGTGGAGTGGCAAGAGCCAGGATCGACATCTTTTTTTAGTTGGCCTGGATGCGCTCTCTCATTTGCTGCCTTTTGGTTCGTAACCTTTCGGATTGCTTAAGGCCAACGTAGAGCCTAGAATCCGCTTCGTCTGCCTGCAAGTGCTTGTTCGATATATCGGGGATCCACTGGCTGCATTTCTTCAGACCAGTTTGGATCTCCTATGCAACGTTCTTTTGAACTGTCAGCTTTGCTAGCATGATTTTTAATTCCTCCTCCATTTCGAGAAGAATCATGCCCTCTTCCTCGCGCGGCTTTTCGGCCTTTGCTCTATCTTCTTCAATATCAGCCAGATCTGCAGCTGTGGCATTGCTAAAAGCGCTGCCACAGATGCTGACGCTCGCTACCGTTTGATCATCAGCTCCAGACGCGTTATATCTCTTGTGAGTTTGGCTCTCCCCAGAACCCAAGGTACGACCACCATCCGAAGAGGGGCCTACCTGAGGTCTATCATGTTTAACTGCACGTTCTGTCATTGTTACATCTTGGTGGCGGTGTCGTTGGTCAGACCACACAACCGATTAAAAAAACTTTTAATCGGACCTTATAATCTGGATGCATTCGACTCAATTCAAACATGAGCTCTTGATACTTGGTCCACTTCTTAACCTCCTTTCGATTAATATTGCACTTGACGGAGGCCGAGAACTCTATCACTTAAATGATCTTACTTTTATGATCTTGCAGTACCATTTCCGGCTTATTGGAACTGATACGTTGAGTGGTGGAAATTGAGAAGTTCCAGTAGATCTTACACTGATCATTTTCCACTATGGACTCCTGATTCCCTCGGGCATACGGCAAGATGGGCACCTTATCTACACCATACTGGTGTCGAAGGTGATAATACATCACCTTAAGCGCAGCACTGTGTCTCTCCACATACCTATAATACGTGTATTTCGGACACGCACTTGGAATATGACTAAGTGTCTCTGCATATTGCTTACATGCACGACAGATATCATTGTCGATAGGTATATGCATCACGCGACTGCTGTACACCAAAGTATTAATGACACCATCTTGACAGGTAAATAGGAATTCTTCAGTCTCAAATCTTAAACCAACAGATTTAAGGAAAGAAAAGGACAAACAAACAGACAATCCTACTTCACTTATGAGATTGTAGAACTGTCCGACAACAGATTTGCTCTCATGTTCCTGTAACAGAAGTGCATGTTTTGTTTCCTTAACACGGCCTTTAAGCATCAATGGTGGTAGCGATGCTAATCCATGTTGTACATTACTAGTGTCAAATGGGAGACGAAGCCCATTCGCAGCTCTTTCTGCCGCATGATATAAAAATGCCCCACAATTTGCAATTTCATGATGGTGGACAAATTGTAAAAGAGGATCTCTACTGTTTACAATTAAGCATGTAGCTGCCAAAGCGATTCTACGATGAAGACATTCCAAGTTAAGTAGACCTTTCCTCCCCGATCTCGTGAAGGATAAATTCGAGGCACCGAAAAGTTCGGATGATGACTTTGATGAATTGTCATCATCTTGCGAGTTTCTCTATCTAGTATTTTCAGCTCATTTAAATTCCACTTAACTGCTCCAAATGTATAGAGAAGCAAAGGAATGGCTAATGTAATTGTGGCTTTTATCTTCCCCTACTTAAGTGGAAAACGGCACATTTATCCAACCCAAATTCCATTCCAATCGCTCTGGAATACTCGATTTCTGCAAACACTAGAATCTTAAATGCATCTCTACCACATGCATAAAGCTTAAGATTATCCATATAAAAGAGATGATTGATTTTGTATGCTCTATTTCTTGGTTTGACATACATGTATTCAGACTGATTTTCTCGAAGCACAATAGACAGAGGCAAAAGGGAGACACAAAAAGTATAGGACTGAGGGAGTCTTCTTGGAAAAGTCCTCTCCTCACGATATTTAGATGTACCTGTAAGCAATCAAGAAGCTTGATGATCAGCTCATGACTCGTAGAGTCAAATGCTTTACGGTAATCAATCCGTAACAGGTTAACAGGTTACGTCGATAAAATATTGAGTCTTGTGTCACACACCTGTCTATTAATAGGTTCTCCCGACAACCCGCCGGGTCTCTTTGCACCTACATTGTTCACTTATTACACTCCAAACTGGCTCTATAGATGTTTATATTCTTTCTTCTCGGATGCCAGAAATTAGCATGTAACAGGTGTTAAGACAAGCTACCGGTCTATAATTTTTTGGATTAGACAAATCTCTTGATTTTTGTTAGAGTACCGTTTAACCTTCCACCAACCATTGTGGTACGAGATGTTCACCGCAAAAAAAAGTTGAGAATATACGGGACAAATGTCGGTGAGTTGAAGTAAACTTCTTCCACCATAGAATCTTATCTAGCCCGGTTGCTAAAATGTTCTTAGTTTTAGCAACTGCAGTTCTAACATTTACCTTAGCAATTGGCTGACATGCTTTACTAGAATGGTCAAGCCACTGTTCAAGATAGAAGCTTCTGAAGAGTGGTTAAGACGCATCTGCATCGTTGACTGTATGGGACGTCCCATAGATTTTTATATAACAATATCATTGTTATATATTATTATTATTATTATTCTATTATTATATTGTTAACAATCCTGTAATTGGTTTATGGAGTGTTGAGTAAAATTCAACAAATAAATTAAATTAAATTATGATTATTACTACATATTATACACTAACTGCCTAATTTGTAATAATGACAGTTCTTAATTGTTGATAAATCCAAAGGCGTGTCAAATTTTTAACGTATTTTATACTCATTGCGGAGTGGTAATATTTGTGGGGCTGACTTTGCGTCTATTTATTTAGACCGTTTCAAAATTATAAATCGTTTCAGAAATTCAATTGGTTTTAGAATATTGGAATTTTTAAAAAATAAAATTATGTGACACGCACGTCTGTTATGATTTGTTTGTTTATTTACACAATGTTTTGTGGAAAATTACAAACTTTGAATTTCGATAATAATTAAGTTTACTAATCACTAGCGAAACAAAAAATATATATATATATGTATGTATGTATGTATGTGTGTGTGTGTGTGTATGTGTGTGTGTGTGTGTGTGTGTGTGTGTGTGTGTATTGACTGTGAGTGTTTAGTGATACTTTTACCCTACCAAGAAGAAAGATGGTTGTTGATTCTCCAATTTATGTTTCTTTAAATTACCTCTTTGATCGAGGGCAGATTTGATAGAAATTCTTAAACTTTTTTTTAGAAAGATAAACGCGGAAGAAATTTTTCAGATTTATGTTAAAAAAATTAGTTCTTACAAGAATTTGGATTCGAATAAAATTTTTCTGGTACCTATTTTTAGTAAAAAAAAAATTTTTTACAAAGTTTTGTGTTCCTATTATTTAAAAAACTCACTGAAAGAGGTAATTACCTTTTTAAGTTTCTATTAAAATTCGACAAAGTTCATAAAAGTTTTTTGAAAATTCGACCACCATATTGAATTTGCCATTTTGAATTTCAAAAAACTGACTTCTATTTTATAATTAGCGACCCCGAATAATGACAAAATTAACATTACTTTCTTTCTTCGTTCGTATAGAACTATTCTTATATATAAATATCTTTCAGTGTGTCCAATGTTAGTTTTTGTACAACTCATAACAAGGTATATTTTATAGATCACATTGGTTTGATCATTATATTCAATTGGATTTTTATTTTATTTTATCATATTATCAAAAGTGGCATGAATCATTTCCAATAAATTGTATAAAAATAATAGAATTGTCAAAAATTGCATTCTTTGTTGTCAAAATTATGTCTCTATTATTATTATTATTATTCTTTTTTAAAAATTCCAACATATTTTTTATGTGTTTCACAATGAAGTCTCCCATATACAATCTATTTAAAAGTAAATCAAAAATAATTTTTTTTAAATTCTTGTGATGAATGGATACATCTAAAAGTTTAAAAATGGCATCCACTAAATTTTAATTAAAGCAATTTTTTGTTGAATTAGCTTGTTAGAAGGAAAATTTAAATATTTACCAGAATTTGTGTTTCTTTCTTTAAGAAAAAACCTTTTTTAATTTAATTTTAATTTTAGGGCTGCTATTTTTGCCAATACATAAGTATTGTCATTATCTGGAAAATTCATTTAATTTTCGGCAAATTTCGTTTAACACATTATTTTTAATTTCTCGTTATTAAGAGAGAAAAACGCTTTCAAAAAATACCCTTGTGTTGAAAACACAAAATTTCAATAATTCATAGCTTCTGTAATTTCTATCAAATCACAAAATACAGAAAATACGTAAGTACCTATTATTTTCCAGTATAGAATAAAAAAAACAATTATTTCAGGCAAATTTTTAATGTAAATAATCCGAAGAATGCACCATAAGTATATTCTCATCTTTTAACAAATTTTCCATTTTATTTGTGTAATCTAATCTATCTAAAATAACCGTACAATTACCTTTATCAGCTCTAGTAATTAAATAATCTTTTATTGTTTCTTACAAATTTTTTAGTAATTTTCAAATTTTTTACTATCAATCTATCATGGTCATTTTAATTATATTATAATTATATTATAATTTTGATATTGCTTTTTAAATAATTTAATGAATCATTTACAAATTTCCGTCTGAAGGCATTTATTTCATCATCTTTAATTTTAAAAATATTAGTTTTAATGTATTTTATGCATTCAAGAACTACATTGATTTTTAATGTTAAAAGATGAACAGAATTTTTGACCCAATATAAAAGTATCTCCGACTTCATTCGGGATATTGACATTTTTGCAATTTATTATAACCAAGGCTTTTTATTATCGAATTCTATCGTACTTCAGTGTAAATTTAAATTAATATTATTAAAATTATGATTAGGGGAGAGTGGCCATCAACGTACCGGGGTTTTTTCAAGGTCATATTATTTATTCTATTTCACTAATTTCAATCACTTCTTTGCATCAATATAAAACTACAACACTTCTCTAGGTAATGCACACATATTATACCCGATTTATTTTGATTAAATAATAAAATTTAGGATTTTTCTAAACTAACAAGCTATTTTCATTTTCAACAACCTGGGTACACAATGAACCACCTCTATAAAAACACTAAAAATATTCAACAATAATAATATTGCATTTTCATTTTGTGAAAAAACTTATTTTCTATCAAATACTATAAAAAATTATTACTTAATACTTTTTAATTTATAATGTATAACATAAATATACCTCAAATTTAAGTTAACTAGCTAAAATGGCATTTTAGTTTTGCTATGTTAAGAAGAGTACTGATAACAATCGCTGTCACATGCTGTACGCATGCCTAGTTTTATAATCAGGCATACCACTCTGGAAATCGAAAATACACTGAAATTCCAGGTGGTTCATTGTTCCCTGGTACATTGAATCAACATGACATTTGCAACAAAAATGGTTTTTATAACTTAATGCAATATTTCAAAATCTTTTTCTCATTAGAATATTGTAGTTCAGGCCCGATACAAAATAAATCGTAAGTTCATTTATTTTTATATTGCCTTATTTCAATTAAAAAACGTGTTTGTATTTTAGGTAAATTTTTTCTTCAGAGCATCAAAAACAGTTTTTTTCAGTTTTCTCTATAAAAGAATAAATCCACATGTCTCAAATTTATGGACGTAGTGTGTTTATGCAAACTTCATTTATATTTAAAATTAGGAGAATTTTTATTTAATTGTTTCTGAGAAAATTGAAATGGTTTATTCAAAAAACTGGTACATTGATGGCCACTCTCCCCTATAACTATTATAATTATTTTCATTATTTCCGGTTCAAGCGCTTCTCATTCTTTTGGACCGTGATATTCAATATCTTTTTAATTTTTTTTTAATTTGGAAAGCCGGTTTTTTTATTATTTAAAATATAGTCTTTTCCCCCTTTTTTTACTGTTACTATGTAAAAGTTCCAACTTTATAAATTTATATCTTTAAAAACAGAACGGTAAATTGCAATGAAATTGTAACCATATATGTAAAATAATGCCTTTAATATGTCATTAAAATTTTATAAGAATCTGTAGAAAATCGATTTTCGGATAAACCACCTTAAATTAGTTTGCATACTTCTACATAAATTGTAACCAATTTCCTCTACCTTAGTTGCTAGGTTTTTGGTTAGGCGTAAGAAAAATTCTCGTATTTCTAATATTTTATTTAATTACTAAAGAGTAAACAACTTTTATGGTAAGAAATCGGTTTTATTTGGAAGAATGCTTACCAAATAAATGTATTACGGTTAAAAAGATATGTCACAATTTATATTTTTCAAAAAAGAAAGGATTATCTACTGTTGCAGGAGGTATTTTTCAAGTTAATATTTATTGCATTATAAATTATAGTTTCAAGTAGTTATTTATTTTACAAAATTAAAATTTCCTTTGTTGAATGAAGTGTGATGCAAATTAATAAATAAATACATTTTTTAGGTATGTAATTTTAAACAATTAGGTTTATTTGAAGCAAAAAAAATTTCTTCCAGTTTGTAAAAGTATTAAATAAAGTTTGATATTTAAGAGAAATAAATTATTACTTATTTTTATCATATAACAATAAAAAAATTCTAATAGAATTATTTAGTAAAAGTGATATTTTTTTAAAACTATAATGTAGAAAATAAACAATTTATAATTTAAAGTCTCATAAAGTATAAATAATTTTTTTTAAATTACTATCTGGTACTTCCACGACTGTCGTGGAAGTGGACATGTGACGTGAAAGTTAATGATTGACCTATGCATGGGCGTAACTACATTGGGGCAGGTGGGGTCGCTGAACTCCCCCCCCCCCCTTGAAAGCCATTTTTTATAAAAGAGAAAGAGATACACTGAGAAAATTATATCTGTAACGATTACAGAACTGCTATGGTACTGGTGGGACGAAACGCCACCTTCAGTAAATAGTATATAAAATGATCTTATAAAAAAAACGAGATTGTCTCACACTATTTAATGTTACAGGAACAAAGAAATTAACGTACGTAGTGATAAAATTACAGGACAAAATATGCTTAACGAGTATTAAAGAGTCTAAGAAATACTTATGTTATAACTTGGAAAAAGATATAAACTCACCTTGAAACGTTACAAAACAGTTCTGTAATTTAACCTGTTCACATATAAAAAAATTTCTCTTCCAGTTTTTCAGTTGTTCTCTTTCAGTCAATTTATGTACGCAACTCGCACGTAGCCTACACTTATTTACTGATACATCCTCCCTCCTGTTGCTTACAAATATATTTTTTTTAACTATTTGAAAACAAATTCACATGGTGAAAGATTCGAACTCGCGCGACCCGACCGGACCCTATCACGAACGCCTTAACGACCACAGCTATTACAGCACATGTCAGTTAGTTTTGACCCGTCTATATGAACTACAACGTCGTGTGTAGCGTCGTCTGTTGCCGAGTGAAGCCGTGAGATGCCGGAAGAAGCCGAAAGCTGCCGAATGTTACCTTCTTTAATGTTGCGTACGTAATGCTTACAAATCAGTTCTGTAAAATTATCTTGTCTATACTGCACTCTGTGCCTAAAGGAACCTTACAGCTTTATATAATGAGTTTTGTAATAATTTAACTTTCTTTTATGACAGACCACTGTATTTAAAGGTAATTTTTTTCCTCCTAATCCTGTAATAATAACAGAACAAAAATTTGATGCGAAGTATAGTACAGCTTATGACAGATTACAGAACGTTTTGTAAAATTAGCAGACATATTCTTAAGAACAACAAGGTTAATAAGTAAATAAAACAGAAATGATCATTTCGTCCCTGCAGTACATGTTAGTTCTGTAATCATCACAGATAGAATTTTCTCAGTGTAGCATTACAGTGCTATCTCTCTCGCTCCCATATAAAACCACTACCAAAATCTTCCTCTAGCAACGCCCTTGGACTTATGAAATGTCGTGGAAGTGAACGATTGATATATAATTTACATTATACACAAATTAATATAAATACTACATGTAATTAAAAATATATACACTTTCGTTTTTAAAATATTTTATACACGCATTTTCGGTAAACATTTCTACACTGCAAGGCGGTGAGACTCAAAGCTAAGAATTGTCTTTCATTAAAAAAATATAACCAAATTTATGAATAGTTTTAGCTAAATCTTTAAAAATAAAACAACAATGTATAAGCATATGTATTGTTTTATATTAATGTGTGCTTTCACTGCACCATTTATAGAAGCTAATAAGGTAATACTATCATTTTAATTTATGTATTATAAAGTATAACGTATAAAATAATTTATTAATGATTACGTTGATTGCACCAAAAAATGTTGTAATTTAAAATTGTAAAGAAAACATTGAAATTTAATAATATAATTAAAAAATAAACTTAAATTTTTAACATTTTGTGTAAACAATATAGTTTTTTATTGTTGTTTTTTTATATAAAGATAGAGGTCGATTTTTTTTAAATATACTTTATTGTGTTACTGAAACATTCTACAGATTGATCGAAAGTCATAAATATTATTTATAGATTTGTAGTTTAGTCTCGTTATGAAATAATTAAATAAATTAGTTTATTTTTATCATAATTAGTATTTATTATATGAAAATAATCGAAATTTTCAAAAATCAGACTGCAATCTCTACATTATATATCACTGTTAAAAATTTGGGGAGTTAACGGTTGCTGGAGTTGGGAGTTGAGATTTTAGAGTTAAAAATCGACTCCCCAAAGTGAGTGAGTCTCATACGCTCCATGTTTAAGAAGAGTGGGGACTGAAGGATTAAGCGTTAACTCTCTTTACTTCAACTCTTCAAGGCGTGCGACTTTTATAGAGTCCCGTAGGGAGTTAAATTCCAACTCCTTTTTTTAACAGTGAATTACGAATGATTAAATTTGAGATAGAAAAATAAAATAATTACAAGTTTATATCATTTCAAGCTTATGAATTGAAGGCAAAAGCAATTAAAATATAATTATATTGAAATTTGAGACTAATTTAATTTATAATGAATTTAAAATGAAATATGATTAACATTTTAAGCCATTAATATAGAAAAATAATAAAACGATTTAAATTTTCACCAATAAAAATTAGAATTAACACAAATATGGATTAATTTATGTTTTAATTAATTAAATTTAAGGTTTATTAAAAATAAAACTAATTAAAATTTAGATTCTTTAAATTTGAGTGCAATTAATTTCAACTGTTTGAAGTTTGTCTAAATCAAATTTAGAGTTGTTTAAAATTTTAGTTAATAGGGTAAATGTACCAATTACTACGAATGCTCCAATTACTACGAATCAGCCTAAAATAGTGGAATAAAAATTTGTTTGAATAAATAATGCATTGCAAACTAATATTTTACAATTTTTATGTATTAAGAACATTATTATTGCTGAAAACTTCTGGAAAATTGTTTTTAATTTATTTAAAATTGCTTTAAAAGTTACTACTCAGCATCACAACACAGAATTTTGCTTTCAGTAGGTTGAAAGTCCTTTTTGATATTTAGTTATTTGAATATATTTGAGACAGAAACATTTAAAGTAAGGTTATTTCCAGATAAAGTAAATATTGTAATATTTAAAAATGTTACCAATTTTTAATATTTTCAATATTTTCATTATTTATTTTTAAATGTAGTAATGTGTACAGCATTTTATGCGCACGCATCTATTACGACAAAACAAACAAAGTTGATTGACCTAATCTACAAATATGTTTTGAATAATGACAACTGTTAATGAGCACTGTGAGTTAATATTAGTTTAGATATAAGTGCTTTTAGTGAAAGAAAAGATGCCAAAAAAAGATATTATTTCTAAGAAAAAGTGGTCAATTAAAACGAGAGCATCAAAAAAAGCTGCAAGAAATTAAAGAAAAAAGCAAAAAACCGAAGAAGCAGTACCTAATGAAAAGAAAATAGAAGGGGGAAATCGAGAAAAAAATTAAAGATCTCCAAAAAAAAAACACGAAACATTAATTTAATAAGTATATTAATATATATTTGATTTAAACTTTGCTCAAACAGAACCTATTTGTTCTTTTTTGTGATTCTACGAAGTGATTTTAAACTTTATTCTACATTATTCTATTTCAATATAAAATTAGTTTAGAGAAATATAAATGTTGATAAATAAATAATAAAAACTATTGATTTATGAAAAAAAAATTTCCCCGTATAATTTGCATATTAATAGCGAAAATCAAAATTTTTAAATAATTTCTAAGGTGAAATTTATTCGTAGTATTGCCATCGTAGTAACACAAACACTCGTAGTAATACACGTGTCGTAATGCAAACTATCTCGTAGTAATACCAACATTGTATTTATTTTTTAAATTGCCTTTTTTAAATATTAATAGGCATTTACCAATGATATACATCGATTTTTTCAATGTTAATAATGCTCAAATATTTATTATAAAAAATTCAAGGATGAATTTTTAGCTTAAACTATTAAAACGTAGGTTTAAAAACGACGATTTTGAAAACTCGTAGTACATGGAAAAGTTTTATATAAAAAGAGTCAGAACTTTAGGAAATATAGCAGTTTAAAAAAAAACGAGGCTTGCGCGTCAGCTTCTTTCTGGAACTGCTATAGACCAACAACTCTTATGCACGTAGCGTAGCAGTCCCACGGAGACGCTGACGCGCAAGCCTAATGTTTTTTAAAACTGCTATATTTCCTAATGTTCTAATTTTTTTATATGAAACTTTCCAGAAAGCTTTTTTGGATATGAATAAAAAACTTTCTCCCTTGAAGTTGTTTCTAATAGCGGAAACAAAAAACTTTCCCGCATAGTACTTTTCAGAAATATTATTACAAACAGGTCTATATTTTTATTGAAAATAATTGAACAATCAATGTTTTTTATGTTTTTAATTATTCAGTGGGCTTTACTGAATTAAAATGCATACGAAGTTTGATTTAATTTCATTAAGATTTACCCGAGATATGACAAGTTATATTTTAAAATTATAAGTTAAAATTGAAAACAAGAATTATATTAAATGTTATAAGATTTATAAACTAATTTTCAACTAGATAAATATTTATGATAAAGTAGAAATAATTATATTGTTTAAAGACACATCTGGAAACCTAAAAATAATTAAACTTTTCACTTTTATCAAATAATATGTTATGTTACACATTTTTTCATCATAATCGTTAGTCATCAATGCTGTTCCCTTCTGAGAATTTAAATTCAAGTGTTTTTACAACAGTCGGTAGCATTTTATGTTATTAACACATTTATTGAAATTTTTTAAAATTATTTAATTAAACTTTTCCAAACAAAACAATAATAAAAATTTCAAAATGATTGATTTTTATATAGTGCTTTACATGTTTATTGCACCCTTTACCCAGTCTTTAAAAGTAACATCTAAATACTACTTATTTTACAGAAATGTGTATATAGGTTTGATAAAGATACATTAACATTTTTAGATTCGCGGAATCGTGCAGAATGATCCAGTTCAAGCTACTCAAAATTCTCAGGCTTTTGATTGTAAGTATATAGTTTTTTAAGTTACCTATTATTAATTCAGGAAACAGGTCGAGTCCATACCAAGTGATCATACTAATTTCAGTCACATTAATTAATATTTATGAAATTCATGATTTGGGTTCCTTTAGTGGTTAAAAAAAGAAATTTTAAGTATTTTTGAAAAATCCAAAATATTTTTGAAAATATTCAAATTCAAAATTTTGAGTATTATTTTTTTTGTTTAATCATAACTTCCGTAATTTTCAAGCAATTGAGATCAATTTTTTTTTAAATTACTCGAATTTAAATGCTCTCTTAAGAAAAATTATAACAAATAAAAAATTGTTTATAATTAAATTTTTATTAACAAAAAAAAATTATTTATTTAAAAAAAAATCAAAATCATATCTTCGATTTTTTTCAAAAAATTCATAAACATAGCCTATAATGTGCTTAAAAATTTAAGCCAAAGAACAGGATGGTATGTCTTATAGTTTTCGAGAAAAAAATTATTAAGTTGCGCTAGCGCGGACTGGTGTCGCCACGCCGCGCCGCTACTCAGCGCGTAGCTCCGTAGTAACCTAAATGTATGTATATCATTATTTAAAATAAATATAGCTACAGTATTGTGTTTAAATTATAGGTTTGAATAAATCTTATTGATTTTTTCTTAGTACATGGATATATGTTTAGTTTAATCAACTAAAATCCATAACAATTTCAGAATTTCAATAACAATAATCGTCTTTTTATCGTACTTTTTGGATTGTACTGTGTGCTGAATTAGAAAATAGTTTTTTTTCATTTGAGGCATGTAATATAAAATTGCTTACTTAAATTTTAACTGTTATGAAATATATTCCTAAAGAATTTTCTGAATTGACAATTATAATTACAATAAGATTACAAATAATTTAATTTAATATTTAAATATCAAGTAGAACAAAACCTATAAAACGTTAGAATTAAAAAATCGGAAAAAATAATTCAAATAAAAAAAAATTGGTAAATTATAGAAAAGTAATGAAAAGAACTGAAAATTCTGAAAATAATTAACATTTAAGAATGATTGAAAATTTATTAAATTAATTGAAAAATAATTAAAAGAATTAAAACCACGGTTAAATGAATGAAAATAAGTGAATAATTAAAATAATTTAAAACTGAAGAAAGAAATTGGAAAACAAATTTAAAAAAAATAAATAATGAAGAGTAAGAACTGGTGAAATTTTACCTCATTCAAATTGGTTATGTTCAGGAGTGCCAATTTTTTTTCTTATGCAATTTTAGACTTAAAATTATGAGATAATGTCAAAAATAGAGAAATGAAGATTTTGCGGAGTTTGAAATATTTATTCTCGAAAGAAAGTAAATTTTGTAAAAAAAGACCACTTCCACAATTTTTTTTTTTTTTTCATCGACAATTTTTTTGTGTGATTTTTAAATGATTTTCTACAATCTATCGTATAAATTAATAAAGAAATTATTTTTTTAAAAAAATCTTGAAATTCTACAATGGTAAAAAATGCTGGAAAAAATTGTTTTCCATCTTTTGATAATACATCTTAATTCTATATCCAAAATAAAGTAGGAAAGGAATTGGCACCCCAGAACAATGGTTTAAATTTTTTCGATTTCTCATCTTTAATTTTGAACTCCGTCGACTATTTTTATTATTTTTTATCGACAATTTTTTTTCTCTTATATTTCAATGAATCCTCACAATCAATCGAATGGATTTTGAAAAATATTTATTTTTTAAAAAATAAAAATTGGAAAATAGACAAAAAAATATTGTTTTTCATTTTTATATAGGTAATATTATATATTACACGTCACATTTTGATGAGCTAAAATTTTTTTGTTCAACTTGCACTATTTATATTTAAATATTAAATTAAACTATTTGTAATCTTATTGTAATTATAATTGTCAATTCAGAAAATTCTTTAGGAATATATTTCATAACAGTTAAACAGTTTTTAAGCACATTATAGGCTATGTTTATGAATTTTTTGAAAAAAATTGAAGATATGATTTTGATTTTTTTTAAATAAATAATTTTTTTTTGTTAATAAAAATTTAATTATAAACAATTTTTTATTTGTTATAATTTTTCTTAAGAGAGCATTTAAATTCGAGTAATTTTAAAAAAAATTTATCTAAATTGCTTGAAAATTACGGAAGTTATGATTAAACAAAAAAAATAATACTCAAAATTTTGAATTTGAATATTTTCAAAAATATTTTGAATTTTTCAAAAATACTTAAAATTTCTTCTTTTAACCACTAAAGGAACCCAAATCATCAATTTCATAAATATCAATTAATGTGACTGAAATTAGTATGATCACTTGGTATGGACTCGACCAACAGCAAAGGTTCTATATTGTCTACTTTTAGATGGTGAATATGAGCTACGTTCGATTAAACATAAGAGGAGTGTTGACGAAATAACAATAAATATGAAAATAAATGGAGTTGATAAAGAACTTACTTTGCTGCCATCAGATAGTTTTTTTTCTGGTGATGTTTGGGTTGCAAAAAAAAACATAACAAATGAGTTCGAATATAAATTACAAAAAAATGTAAGCATAAAACGTGTGGCTATTTAGCCAAACAAATTTATTAAAATCTTCTGAACAATTTTGAAAACATTGAATATGAATGGTTTTACTAAATTCAAAATTTGTTTCGTCATATTTTGCTAAAGTTTAAGGAAAAGTGTAACTCAGTTTTTTGTTTCTAGGTAATGGAAAAAGTAAATATGACGTTTTATCAGGATCAAAACTCTTTCTCCTCAATATCACGCAAGCTTAATGATGAAGGTTTTCCGGAATTTGTAAGTTTAGGTCCTTAAATTAGCGTATTTTTAAAACAAAGGTTCATTTATTAAAACTCTGTTCACTATAAAGATTGTCTTAATTTTAATTCAATTGTGTTTTTATTGCACTGTAACAGCAATTTTATTTTTATTGCAAAAATAACCATCAACTTTACATAAAATTGGTATACATTTTGCAGAATGGAATAGTAGATGCAGACAAATTAATACGTCCATTACAAATTAATTCACGTTACCGACGAGATCTGTCATCCAAAAGGCTTCCTCAACTTTATGAAGACGATTTCTCAAAATATCATACAATTATAAAAAGATCTTCATTTTCTTCAGGTATGAACTTTGAAATAAAATGTTTCTTCTTAACAGAACATTGTTTAACTATTATTGTTACATTTCAGATAATTAAAAAAATCTTAAAATAAATAATTTTAACACAACCAATGTTGATAAAAGCGTGGGAATAAAAGCATCAAGTTTAGTAATGCCTGATGTAGTGCATCCGGAAGTTTTAGTCTTTGTTGATACGACACTTTTTAAGTGAGTGATAATTAATGCCATTTTTACTTTATATATTAACTTTAAATTATACATTAGAAGAAAAAAAATTTCTAAAATAACACCTTCCGTGATTGGTATTGTCACTTTCTATAAACAAAAATCATTTTAAAACTGTTAATTATGTGATTTTAGAGCATTCAATTCTAACGTTGTTGAAACTGTAGCGTACATTTTGACACTTTGGAACGGAGTCGATTTGAATTATAGAGAATTGCAATATCCCAAAGTGCGTTTCAGCATTGCTGGAATTGTTTTATGTGAGGTATTTATGCTCTGTAATACATATTTTTTGACATTAGATATTGTTTATAAAACGCTATTTAAACAATGTTATTTTTAAAAGACCAACTATTACCAGTTAATTCTTTTGATTTGACTGAAAAGCTTTTAGAAGATTTTTCGAAATTTTTGTACAAACAAGAACAATTTAAGTTGCGTAAAGATTATGATATTGGAGTTTTAATGGGTAGAAGTACAAAGTCTTCGAAAGAAACTAAAGGTATGATTACATTTATTGTAGTATGCTGCAAATTTATTTATATACAAAATAATCCATTCATTGATGTATATTAAATAATTTTTGTCAAGGTCTGGCAAAAGTCGCCAAAGCTTGTGAAGATAATGCTCACGACAAGATACAGCTTGGTCATTTGTCACTTAACCTACATAGCCATTAGGGTAGTCCAAAAGTGTACAGCAAAAAAAGTTTTGAAATCGGACAATATATTTAGAGGTGGCTCAAACCCCTTTGAAATTTCCCATTGATTCTTACATGGTAAAAACGCACTTTCTCGTAACACAAAATCTTCAAAAATTATTCAAAACATCAATACAGTGCATCACATCTTGAAAAGTCCTTAGACAACATTTTTCCATAATTTATTTAATAATTTACTAATATTAACTATTTTTTATAGGTGAATTAATAAAAAATTAATAATTTTTAACAATACTTTGTTTAATTAATTGCAAATGATTGTTGTGGTTAATTTTACTAATTTTTTTTTTATTCAAAAAATAGTTCAGTCAGAAAAAGCCACAACTCCCTAGCTTTATTTAGACAATAGCTGCACAAAATATTGTTCGATTTAAAAATTGGGGGTCTTTTTTTTTGGATTTTGAAAATTTTGGGGGGTAGGAGCAAAACTTTTCAGATGTTCGTCTTTATGGACCACCCTAATAGACAAACATGAACAAGAATTACATTTTTTTAAACACTGAGAGAAAATTTTTCTTTTCTCAAGGATAACAATATTCTTACATTGATTGTCTTGCAAGTATTGTATTCTGGGACCGATTATGAGCATAATTAATACATGATCCAATACATTTTTGCATTGGGTCAAGAAAAGTTTTTTCTCAGTGAAAAAATTAATTTGTAAAAGTTTATACACGAAGAGATATTCTTATAAAAAAATTATTACTCATATATTGCTTTGCTTGAGAAACGGAAAATATTCAGACCAATTGTTGTCTTTATCGTAATCTAGACTAGCGTAATGAACCTCGCTCGGTGATTATTATTTATTTAATTGCTTATTGATGTGGATATTTTATAAAATGTTAGTGAACTTATTGTTCATTGAATGTTTAATATTTATTTTACAAATTTTTTATATTCTAATAATTTTTATTGTCATATTTTATTATTATAAAAATTTTAAAAAATTAATTATTATATTAAGGGGGGGGGGGTTATGGTCTCACGGGCGAAAAAAAACACCTTTTAAACTATTTTTTTTACGAAACAACTAAATATTTTTAAATGATTTTATTTTTACATTATTTTGTAACATTTGAAGTAAGTTCTTACTTAAAAGAAAAAAAAAATATTTGCAATTAAAGGACTTGCAGCCACTTGATGTAGATCATGTCAAAAATTGAGTCTGTTGCGGTGCCCCTAATTAAAAATCGTGGAATCATCTGAAACTCATGGGGTTAAAAAAATTAGTTATTTGGAAGTATATCTCCCAACCAACGGTCCCCTTTTATTAAAATTTTTTTTTTTCATTTTTTTAAGGTCGGTTAAGGTAAAAGTACGTTTTTTATCCTAAAAAAAGCGCAATCTTGTCCCTGTATAATCGATTAAAAGCAAAAAAAAATAAAAGGGGACCGTTGGCTGAGAGTCAAATATATATTATAAATATATATAAATATATATACCTATCCAAGACGTCCACGTCGTGGGACTTGGGCAACATTGTATAAAAAATATATATAATAGCTAACATTGGAACGGTTTAAAAAGCAAAATATGGTTCACAAACAATTTGTTAACTAAAACTTAAAGACAGTGTATTAACACAAAAAAAGTATAAAATGTATTAGTTCTAAACAGGGATGTAGAGGTATAATACCTGACGTATTATACATGGTTTTCTGCACGTATAATACTACGTATTATAAATTATACTACGTGTTATACCTCAACAGTTTTCTGCATAATTTGTGTATTATACCCTATCGATAGAAAGTGACTAGAAAATGACTGAAAAATGTCTAGTCAGCCATTTTTCAGTCATTTTTATTTTTAAATATATGAAAAATAATCTATTTAATAATAAATTTGTTGAATACTATTTAATGTGCTCTTAGCATTATATTGGCTTCATATATTTAGAATAAACAATGAAAATTGTTAATTTTTTTATTATTTATTTAAATTTTTTGTTAAATATTTTTTTTATTGTTTTAATGTTATAAACCATTTCTGAAGTGCGCTTGAACACTTTTATAAAGAATCACGAAGCTCGGTGGCATTTAAAATGGTCTAAAAGCAATTTTAAAAAGAAAAAATCATTCGACATTTTCTAGGTACGAAATCATTCAAATCGTACCTAAAAAATGACTGAATCCATTCAGTCATTTTGGCCAGTCATTTTTTAGGTATTCTCTATCGGCAGGGTACATCTTGATTTTTGACATGTGAGATTTTTAATTTTGTAATAAACAAATATTAATTAATGATGTATCTTACTGAATCGTTTCAAAACGGAACAATTTACTGATTGAAAAATGAAATTAATGAGTTTCAATAGCTTTAAAGTCAAAATAAGTTTTGAAGGGGTAACATAACCAATAAATTGTATGGACTTCATATTTTGCGCCGGTCACATTTAAATAGATGTGCACACATCTTTTACTGGATATTATGAGTAAAATACGTAATGTGCATGCAATAAATAAGAATAATAGTATTTCCTTTGAATATTTATAGATTAAATTATGTTTAGATTATGGCTATGTATAATACTAAGTTTTCTACAGTTTTCTACGTATAATACATTTTCTGCGTATTATACGCATAAAACCGCAAGGAAAGTACTTTTACCCATCCCTGGTTCTAAACCAATTATTTCAAAATGTAAGAAAAATATACTTAACGTAGGATACAAAATAAAAAATTAATCTTAAAAAACTAATAAAAAAAATTGCGCGTAGGTTTTTGTCGATTTAACACATGCGCAGCAGTTTTTTACTAACATTACACATGCGCAGTAGCTTTCTACAAACGTCAGGTATGCGCAGTGGTAAAAATCGTAACAAATAATGATTGCTTAACAATTTCAACATGAACTAACATTAAAAAACATTTTAACAAAAAAGTTTAATCCAATGTATAAAACATATAATTTTGAAGACTAAATTGCAAGCACAACATTTTACAAGTGAAGAAAAGCAAAATATTAAATTTCGCTAGACTTAAAAAAAAAAGTGTTAAATAAAGGTACTTTTGCGCATATGCACTTACAATGATACAGTGTTACGCATGCGCAATAATAAAACGGATTGCGCATGTGTAACAGGAATACAAAACAACTGCGCATGTGAAATGTTTGTTTTGTAGTGCGCACGTTTACACAGCTGTGGTGCACTACTGCGCATGTGCAACAATTTGTTGTATATGAGAAAATGTTCAGTTTAACATGCTTGACACGAATAGTGCAAGTGCGCATTGTTACAAACTATAATAACATGGTAATATAAACATTATTGTAAGTTTCCTATTGGAAAAAGTAGGTGAACTTTGAAGTGTGTACAACGATGAACGAAGTTTTTTCGGTATCGCATTAATATAATAGAAGATTACCACGTACAATTTTATGAATATTGAGAGAACTTTAAAACTCTTTATTCTCAATAAATAAGTAAATTTTTACAAAAATTTTTTAAACACTAATTATGTGGAAGATTTTCTGACAGTATGTTAAATATTTGTAACCCCCGCCCCCCCGGTACCCCTGAAAAATAGTTTTTTAAAGTATGAAAAATTGAAAACTTTCAGATCAAAATTTGTTACATTTTATAAATATTTTAAAGAAAAAAAGAATAAAATTAATAACATTAAATACATTTTTAAAGTTTTTATTAGTTTTTATATTCAATAAAATATATTTTTTTATTAAATTTCTTAAATTTCAATATTAAGATTGAATTTGAATATTCTTTTCTATTATTGGTTATTAATTACAATAATAATGGAAAAAACCAATTTTAACCGATATTTTACATAATAGTACTTTCGCGGAAGTGTACTTAAAATGCTACAGTGTTACGCATGCGCAATAATAAAACGGATTTCTACTGCGCACTTATTAAAAAAAGTATACTATATGTACTGAAAATGTACTTATCTGGTAAAGTACAGCATTGCGCATGCGTAATTTTTAAATTTAATTAGAGCACATGTGTGACTATCACTTTGCATCATTGCGCATGTGTAACAGCAATACAAAACAACTGCGCATGTGAAATGTTTGTTTTGTAGTGCGCACGTTTACACAGCTGTGGTGCACTACTGCGCATGTGCAACAATTTGTTGTATATGAAAAAATGTTCAGTTTAACATGCTTGACACGAATAGTGCCAGTGCGCATTGTTACAAACTATAATAACATGGTAAAATGAACATTATTGTAAGTTGACTATTGGAAAAAGTAGGTGAACTTTGAAGTGTGTACGACGATGAACGAAGTTTTCTCGGTATCGCATTAATATAATAGAAGATTTGGTGCACCTCATGATGGCAATGAATCTCCACCTTACTTTGGTGGTCCTGGAGCCGAAAAATGTCCTTGGGGGAATGGTTACATTATGAGCTACATTAAAGAAACTACAAGGCAATTCGAATTTTCTCCATGCGCCAAGAAAACTATGTCCTACTTCTTCAGGTATTTTACATTATACACTGTTAAAAAAGAAGCATAGAATCCTTTACAACTTAACACCGAGTGTGAAGTTGTAAGACTAAAGTGTTCGTAATTTGGTGCGAAGATGCATGCATCCACACTAACCAAGTGTGAACTTCAGAAAAATTAGCTTTTACACCTGCGCGGTGTGAAAGCACTATCAGTCACACTCACAAGTGTGATTGTCTATTTCTTTGTCTACCCTTTCCTCCCTTCGTTCCCCTTACCAATGTCTATGACGCTTGCCATTACCTGAAATTCCCATAATTTTTGTATTTCACTGATTCTACGTGACCAACATATATATGACTGGAAGCCTACCACGCACGCACGGGTGGCAGACTTGCATCGCGCTAAAATTTAAAAAACCGTAACAATTGTTATTAAATAACTAATAAATATTCAAATCAGTTAAATCCAATTAATCAAAAAGATAACCTCATATGCACTACAATATAATTATTAAAAAATAAAACAAATAACTAAATAATAAAAACGAAATAAGATTACGTATCAACATAACCTTCAAATATTATATAAATATAAAAATTTTTTTTAATTTTAACCAAACACAAGAGAAGATTTAAAATATGATAATATTTAGAAGATCATATCATCAGAGAATTTAGAAAATCATATGGGCACACTTGAACTATAAGAGGAGAAAAAATTGGCAAATAATATATTTTTACAAAAATTTATATTTTTCATCATCCTGAGAACAGTTTTTTTCACTCGAAATTAAAAAAATATTTTTTAATTTAGCCAACTTCGTAAATTGGTTTAAAACATGATACAGAGATAAAAAATTATTTGAAGAATGTTAATCTCCAATAAAACAAAATTTAACAAAAAATATCTGTTTTGACAAAAATTGAATTTTTTCAGGATCTTAAAAATAATTTTTTTCCCTTCAAAATTAAACAAATATTTTTTAATTTTAATCAATTAGGAAAATTAATTTAAAACATTATAGGGAGGTTAAAAAATGTTTAAGGGATAAATATTCTCAAGTAGAAAAAAATTTGGCAAAAAAAATATCTGTTTTTACAAAAATTTAATTTTTTCAGGTTCTTGAAAACAATTTTTTTTCCTCAAAATTAGAATATTATTTTTTAATTTTAGTTAATTACAAAAATCAGTTTAAAACATAATACAGAGTCTAAAGATTTATTCGAGGACAAATAATCTCAAATACAAAAAATTTTTCAAAAAATAAGAGTTTTTACACAAATTCAATTTTTTTAGGATTTTGAAAACTATTTATTTTCCTCAAAATTAGAATATTATTTTTTAATTTTAGGTACTTGCGAAAATCAGTTTTAAACATAATACAGACTTTAAAGAATTTTTCGCAGACAATGTATATTAAATAGAACAAAATTTGGCAAAAAATATCTATTTAACAAAAATTGAATTTTTTCAGAATCTTGCAAACATTTTCTTTCCCATCAAAATTTTTAAAAATTATTTAAAATTAACCAATTTTAAAAATTAGTTTAAATCATAATACAGAGTCTAGAGATTTATTCACGGACAAATAATCTCAAATAGAACAAAATATGTCAAAAAATATCTGTTTTTACAAAAATTAAATTTTTTCAGGATCTTGAAAACAATTTTTTTTCCTCAATATTAAAAAATTATTTTTTAATTTTAGCCAATTACAAATATCGGTTTTAGACATAATACAGACTCTAAAGAATTTTCCGTGGACTATTAATCTTAAATATTATAAAATTTGGCAAAAAATATCTATTTAACAAAAATTGATTATTTTGAGCATCTTAAAAATAATTTTTTTCCCTACAAAATTAGACAAATATTTTTTAATTTTAACCAATACTGAAAATTAGTTTCAAAAATAATAGAAAGTTAAAAAACTTTAACACGGACAAATATTCTCAGGTAGAAGAAAATTTGGCAAAAGATATCTGTTTTTACAAAAATTGAATTCTTTCAGGAACTTGAAAACAATTCTTTTCCTCAAAATTAGAATATTATTTTTTAATTTTAGCCAATTACAAATATTAGTTTTAAACATAATATAGATAGTCTCAATACTTTTTCGTAGAAAATTAATCTCCAGAAGAACAAAATTTGGAAAAAAATCTGTTTTTACAAAAATTGAATTTTTTAAGCATCTTAAAAATAATTTTTTCTCCTTCAAAATAAAACAAATATTTTTTATTTTAACCAATTATGAAAATTAGTTTAAAACATAATAGAGAGTTTAAAACAATTTTCAGGGACTAACATTCTCAAGTAGAACAAAATTTGGCAAAAAATATCTGTTTTTACAAAAATTGAATTTTTTCAGGATCATGAAAACAATTTTTTTTCCTAAAAAATAGAATATTATTTTTTAATTTTAGCCATTTGCAAAAATCAGTTTAAAAAAAATATAGAGTGTGAAGAATTTTTTGTGAACAATTAATCTTAAATAGTATAAAATTTGTCAAAAAATATCTATTAAAGAAAAATTGAATTTTTTCAGCATCTAGAAAAGATTTTTTTTCCTATAAAAATTTTTAAATTATTATTTAAATTTGACCAATTTTAAAAATAAGTTGAAATCATAATACAGAGTCTAGAGATTTATTAGAGGACAAATAATCTCAAATAGAACAAAATTTGTCAAAAATATCTGTTTTTACAAAAATTAATTTTTTCAGGATCTTGAAGACAATTTTTTTTCCTGAAAATTAGAATATTATTTTTTAATTTTAGCCAATTGCAAAAATCAGTTTTAAACATAATACAGAGTGTGAAGAATTTTTCGTGGATTATTAATCTTAAATATTATAAAATTTGGCAAAACTATTATCTTTTTAATAAAAATTGAATTCTTTCAGCATCTTGAAAGGATTTTTTTTCCCATCAAGATTTAAAAAATATTTTTTAAATTTGACCAATTTTGAAAATTAGTTTAAATCATAATACAGAGTCTAGACATTTATTCAAGGACAAAAAATCTCAAATAGAACAAAATTTGTCAAAAGATATCTGTTTTTACAAAAATTGAATTTTTTCAGGAATTTGAAAACAATTCTTTTCCTCAAAATTAGAATATTATTTTTTAATTTTAGCCAATTGCAAAAATCAGTTTTAAACATAATACAGAGTGTGAAGAATTTTTCGTGGATTATTAATCTTAAATATTATAAAATTTGGCAAAACTATTATCTTTTTAATAAAAATTGAATTCTTTCAGGATCTTGAAATGATTTTTTTTCCCATCAAGATTATAAAAATATTTTTTAAATTTGACCAATTTTGAAAATTAGTTTAAATCATAATACAGAGTCTAGAGATTTATTCGAGGACAAATAATCTCAAATACAACAAAATTTGTCAAAAGATATCTGTTTTTACAAATATTGAATTTTTTCAGGAACTTGAAAACAATTCTTTTCCTCAAAATTAGAATATTATTTTTTAATTTTAGCCAATTACAAATATTAGTTTTGAACATAATGTAGATAGTCTAAATACTTTTTCGTAGACAATTAATCTCCAGAAGAACAAAATTTGGACAAAAGTCTGTTTTTACAAAAATTGAAATTTTTAAGCATCTTAAAAATAATTTGTTCTCCTTCAAAATAGAACAAATATTTTTTATTTTAAACAATTACGAAAATTAGTTTACAACATAATAGAGAGTTTAAAAAATTTTTCAGGGACAAATATTCTGAAGTAGAATAAAATTTGTCTAAAAATATCTGTTTATACAAAAATTTATATTTTTCATCATCCTGAAAACAGTTTTTTTCCTCAAAACTAAAAAAATATTTTTTAATTTTAGCGAATTTCAAAAATTTTTTTAAAACATGATACAGAGTGTAAAAAATTATTTGGGGAATTTTAATCTCCAGTAGAATAAAATTTGGCAAAAAATATCTGTTTTTACAAAAATTAATTTTTTCAGAATCTTGAAGACAATTTTTTTTCCTCAAAATTAGAATATTATTTTTTAATTTTAGCCAATTGCAAAAATCAATTTTTAACATAATACAGAGTGTGAAGAATTTTTTGTGGACAATTAATCTTAAATAGTATAAAATTTGTCAAAAAATATCTATTTAACAAAAATTGAATTTTTTCAGCATCTAGAAAAGATTTTTTTTCCTATAAAAATTTTAAAAATATTATTTAAATTTAACCAATTTTGAAAATTAGTTTAAATCATAATACAGAATCTAGAGATTTATTCGAGGACAAATAATCTCAAATAGAACAAAATTTGGCAAAAGATATCTGTTTTTACAAAAATTAATTTTTTCAGGATCTTGAAGACAACTTTTTTTCCTCAAAATTAGAATATTATTTTTTAATTTTAGCCAATTGCAAAAATCAATTTTTAACATAATACAGAGTGTGAAGAATTTTTTGTGGACAATTAATCTTAAATAGTATAAAATTTGTCAAAAAATATCTATTTAACAAAAATTGAATTTTTTCAGCATCTAGAAAAGATTTTTTTTCCTATAAAAATTTTAAAAATATTATTTAAATTTAACCAATTTTGAAAATTAGTTTAAATCATAATACAGAATCTAGAGATTTATTCGAGGACAAAAAATCTCAAATAGAACAAAATTTGGCAAAAGATATCTGTTTTTACAAAAATTAATTTTTTCAGGATCTTGAAGACAACTTTTTTTCCTCAAAATTAGAATATTATTTTTTAATTTTAGCCAATTGCAAAAATCAGTTTTAAACATAATACAGAGTGTGAAGAATTTTTCTTGGATTAATCATCTTAAATATTATAAAATTTGGCAAAAAATATATCTATTTAACAAAAATTGTTTTTTTTCAGCGTCTTAAAAAGATTTTTTTCCCCATCAAAATTTTAAAAATATTATTTAAATGTAACCAATTACAAGAAACAGTTTAGAACATAATACAGATTTAAAAAAAATTTTCGGGGACAAGTAATCTTAAATAGATCAAAATTTGGCAAAAATATCTATTTAACAAAAATTAAATTTTTTTCAGCATCTTGAAATGATTTTTTTTCCCATCAAGATTTTAAAAATATTTTTTAAATTTAACCAATTTTGAAAATTAGTTTAAATCGTAATACAGAATCTAGAGATTTATTCGAGGACAAATAATCTCAAATAGAACAAAATTTGTCAAAAGATTTCTGTTTTTACAAAAATTGAATTTTTTCAGGAACTTGAAAACAATTCTTTTCCTCAAAATTAGAATATTATTTTTCAATTTTAGCCAATTGCAAAAATCAGTTTTAAACATAATACAGAGTGTGAAGAATTTTTCGTGGACTATTAATCTTAAATATTATAAAATTTGGCAAAAATATTATCTATTTAACAAAAATTGAATTCTTTCAGCATCTCGAAATGATTTTTTTTCCCATCAAGATTTTAAAAATATTTTTTAAATTTGACCAATTTTGAAAATTAGTTTAAATCATAATACAGAATCTAGAGATTTATTCAAAGACAAATAATCTCAAATAGAACAAAATTTGGCAAAAGATATCTGTTTTTACAAAAATTAATTTTTTCAGGATCTTGAAGACAACTTTTTTTCCTCAAAATTATAATATTATTTTTTAATTTTAGCCAATTGCAAAAATTAGTTTTAAACATAATACAGAGTGTGAAGAATTTTTCGTGGATTATTAATCTTAAATATTATAAAATTTGGCAAAAAATATATCTATTTAACAAAAATTGATTTTTTTCAGCGTCTTGAAAAGATTTTTTTCCCCATCAAAATTTTAAAAATATTATTTAAATGTAACCAATTACAAGAAACAGTTTAGAACATAATACAGATTTAAAAAAATTTTTCGGGGACAAGTAATCTTAAATAGATCAAAATTTGGCAAAAATATCTATTTAACAAAAATTAAATTTTTTTCAGCATCTTGAAATGATTTTTTTTCCCATCAAGATTTTAAAAATATTTTTTAAATTTAACCAATTTTGAAAATTAGTTTAAATCATAATGCAGAATCTAGAGATTTATTAGAGGACAAATAATCTCAAATAGAACAAAATTTGTTAAAAATATCTGTTTTTACAAAAATTAATTTTTTCAGGATCTTGAAAACAATTCTTTTCCTCAAAATTAGAATATTATTTTTTAATTTTAGCCAATTACAAAAATCAGTTTTAAACAAAATACAGAGTGTGAAGAATTTTTTGTGGACAATTAATCTTAAATATTATAAAATTTGGCAAAAATATTAGGGCCCGTATCATTTTGACACAAATTTTTTCGGGCAACATGTTATATTGTACTCCCGAAGATGAATGTTATATTTTACTCCTTCTAAAATCAAAGATTTTAAGTCTTAATTATTAAATAATTGATTTTAATACATTAAATTAATATTAAAAGACTTAATTAATCCAGTAAGTTCAATTATTGAATCATTAAAACTTAAAAATCTTTGATTTTTGTAGGAGTAAAATATAACATTCATCTTTGGGAGTACAATATAACAAGTTGCACGAAAAAATTTGTGTCAATATGATACGGGCCCAAATATTATCTATTTAACAAAAATTGAATTCTTTCAGCATCTTGAAATGATTTTTTTTCCCATCAAGATTTTAAAAAAATTTTTTAAATTTAACCAATTTTGAAAATTAGTTTAAATCATAATACAGAGTCTAGAGATTTATTCGAGGACAAATAATCTCAAATACAACAAAATTTGTCAAAAATATCTGTTTTCACAAAAATTAATTTTTTCAGGATCTTGAAGACAATTTTTTTTCCTGAAAATTAGAATATTATTTTTTAATTTTAGCCAATTGCAAAAATCAGTTTTAAACATAATACAGAGTGCGAAGAATTTTTCGTGGATTATTAATCTTAAATATTATAAAATTTGGCAAAACTATTATCTTTTTAATAAAAATTGAATTCTTTCAGCATCTTGAAATGATTTTTTTTCCCATCAAGATTATAAAAATATTTTTTAAATTTGACCAATTTTGAAAATTAGTTTAAATCATAATACAGAGTCTAGAGATTTATTCGAGGACAAATAATCTCAAATAGAACAAAATTTGTCAAAAGATATCTGTTTTTACACATATTGAATTTTTTCAGGAACTTGAAAACAATTCTTTTCCTCAAAATTAGAATATTATTTTTTAATTTTAGCCAATTACAAATATTAGTTTTGAACATAATATAGATAGTCTAAATACTTTTTCGTAGACAATTAATCTCCAGAAGAACAAAATTTGGACAAAAGTCTGTTTTTACAAAAATTGAAATTTTTAAGCATCTTAAAAATAATTTGTTCTCCTTCAAAATAGAACAAATATTTTTTATTTTAAACAATTACGAAAATTAGTTTACAACATAATAGAGAGTTTAAAAAATTTTTCAGGGACAAATATTCTGAAGTAGAATAAAATTTGTCTAAAAATATCTGTTTATACAAAAATTTATATTTTTCATCATCCTGAAAACAGTTTTTTTCCTCAAAACTAAAAAAATATTTTTTAATTTTAGCGAATTTCAAAAATTTTTTTAAAACATGATACAGAGTGTAAAAAATTATTTGGGGAATTTTAATCTCCAGTAGAATAAAATTTGGCAAAAAATATCTGTTTTTACAAAAATTAATTTTTTCAGAATCTTGAAGACAATTTTTTTTCCTCAAAATTAGAATATTATTTTTTAATTTTAGCCAATTGCAAAAATCAATTTTTAACATAATACAGAGTGTGAAGAATTTTTTGTGGACAATTAATCTTAAATAGTATAAAATTTGTCAAAAAATATCTATTTAACAAAAATTGAATTTTTTCAGCATCTAGAAAAGATTTTTTTTCCTATAAAAATTTTAAAAATATTATTTAAATTTAACCAATTTTGAAAATTAGTTTAAATCATAATACAGAATCTAGAGATTTATTCGAGGACAAATAATCTCAAATAGAACAAAATTTGGCAAAAGATATCTGTTTTTACAAAAATTAATTTTTTCAGGATCTTGAAGACAACTTTTTTTCCTCAAAATTAGAATATTATTTTTTAATTTTAGCCAATTGCAAAAATCAGTTTTAAACATAATACAGAGTGTGAAGAATTTTTCTTGGATTAATCATCTTAAATATTATAAAATTTGGCAAAAAATATATCTATTTAACAAAAATTGTTTTTTTTCAGCGTCTTGAAAAGATTTTTTTCCCCATCAAAATTTTAAAAATATTATTTAAATGTAACCAATTACAAGAAACAGTTTAGAACATAATACAGATTTAAAAAAATTTTTCGGGGACAAGTAATCTTAAATAGATCAAAATTTGGCAAAAATATCTATTTAACAAAAATTAAATTTTTTTCAGCATCTTGAAATGATTTTTTTTCCCATCAAGATTTTAAAAATATTTTTTAAATTTAACCAATTTTGAAAATTAGTTTAAATCGTAATACAGAATCTAGAGATTTATTCGAGGACAAATAATCTCAAATAGAACAAAATTTGTCAAAAGATTTCTGTTTTTACAAAAATTGAATTTTTTCAGGAACTTGAAAACAATTCTTTTCCTCAAAATTAGAATATTATTTTTTAATTTTAGCCAATTGCAAAAATCAGTTTTAAACATAATACAGAGTGTGAAGAATTTTTCGTGGATTATTAATCTTAAATATTATAAAATTTGGCAAAAATATTATCTATTTAACAAAAATTGAATTCTTTCAGCATCTCGAAATGATTTTTTTTCCCATCAAGATTTTAAAAATATTTTTTAAATTTGACCAATTTTGAAAATTAGTTTAAATCATAATACAGAATCTAGAGATTTATTCAAAGACAAATAATCTCAAATAGAACAAAATTTGGCAAAAGATATCTGTTTTTACAAAAATTAATTTTTTCAGGATCTTGAAGACAACTTTTTTTCCTCAAAATTATAATATTATTTTTTAATTTTAGCCAATTGCAAAAATTAGTTTTAAACATAATACAGAGTGTGAAGAATTTTTCGTGGATTATTAATCTTAAATATTATAAAATTTGGCAAAAAATATATCTATTTAACAAAAATTGATTTTTTTCAGCGTCTTGAAAAGATTTTTTTCCCCATCAAAATTTTAAAAATATTATTTAAATGTAACCAATTACAAGAAACAGTTTAGAACATAATACAGATTTAAAAAAATTTTTCGGGGACAAGTAATCTTAAATAGATCAAAATTTGGCAAAAATATCTATTTAACAAAAATTAAATTTTTTTCAGCATCTTGAAATGATTTTTTTTTCCCATCAAGATTTTAAAAATATTTTTTAAATTTAACCAATTTTGAAAATTAGTTTAAATCATAATACAGAGTCTAGAGATTTATTCGAGGACAAATAATCTCAAATACAACAAAATTTGTCAAAAATATCTGTTTTCACAAAAATTAATTTGTTCAGGATCTTGAAGACAATTTTTTTTCCTGAAAATTAGAATATTATTTTTTAATTTTAGCCAATTGCAAAAATCAGTTTTAAACATAATACAGAGTGCGAAGAATTTTTCGTGGATTATTAATCTTAAATATTATAAAATTTGGCAAAACTATTATCTTTTTAATAAAAATTGAATTCTTTCAGCATCTTGAAATGATTTTTTTTCCCATCAAGATTATAAAAATATTTTTTAAATTTGACCAATTTTGAAAATTAGTTTAAATCATAATACAGAGTCTAGAGATTTATTCGAGGACAAATAATCTCAAATAGAACAAAATTTGTCAAAAGATATCTGTTTTTACACATATTGAATTTTTTCAGGAACTTGAAAACAATTCTTTTCCTCAAAATTAGAATATTATTTTTTAATTTTAGCCAATTACAAATATTAGTTTTGAACATAATATAGATAGTCTAAATACTTTTTCGTAGACAATTAATCTCCAGAAGAACAAAATTTGGACAAAAATCTGTTTTTACAAAAATTGAAATTTTTAAGCATCTTAAAAATAATTTGTTCTCCTTCAAAATAGAACAAATATTTTTTATTTTAAACAATTACGAAAATTAGTTTACAACATAATAGAGAGTTTAAAAAATTTTTCAGGGACAAATATTCTGAAGTAGAATAAAATTTGTCTAAAAATATCTGTTTATACAAAAATTTATATTTTTCATCATCCTGAAAACAGTTTTTTTCCTCAAAACTAAAAAAATATTTTTTAATTTTAGCGAATTTCAAAAATTTTTATAAAACATGATACAGAGTGTAAATAATTATTTGGGGAATTTTAATCTCAAGTAGAATAAAATTTGGCAAAAAATATCTGTTATTACAAAAATTAATTTTTTCAGAATCTTAAAGACAATTTTTTTTCCTCAAAATTAGAATATTATTTTTTAATTTTAGCCAATTGCAAAAATCAATTTTTAACATAATACAGAGTGTGAAGAATTTTTTGTGGACAATTAATCTTAAATAGTATAAAATTTGTCAAAAAATATCTATTTAACAAAAATTGAATTTTTTCAGCATCTAGAAAAGATTTTTTTTCCTATAAAAATTTTAAAAATATTATTTAAATTTAACCAATTTTGAAAATTAGTTTAAATCATAATACAGAATCTAGAGATTTATTCGAGGACAAATAATCTCAAATAGAACAAAATTTGGCAAAAGATATCTGTTTTTACAAAAATTAATTTTTTCAGGATCTTGAAGACAACTTTTTTTCCTCAAAATTAGAATATTATTTTTTAATTTTAGCCAATTGCAAAAATCAGTTTTAAACATAATACAGAGTGTGAAGAATTTTTCGTGGATTATTAATCTTAAATATTATAAAATTTGGCAAAAATATTATCTATTTAACAAAAATTGAATTCTTTCATCATCTTGAAATCAGCTTTTTTGCTCAGACAGTTGGAAAAATATCTTTTAATTTTAACCATTTGCGTGAATTAGCTTAAAACATGATAGAGAATTTAAAACCTTATTCGGGGGCAAATATTCTGAAATAGAATAAAATTTGTCTAAAAATATCTGTTTTTACAAAAATTTATATTTTTCATCATCCTGAAAACAGTTTTTTTCCTCAAAACTAAAAAAATATTTTTTAATTTTAGCGAATTTTAAAAATTTTTTTAAAACATGATATAGAGTGTAAAAAATTATTTGGGGAATTTTAATCTCATGTAGAATAAAATTTGGCAAAAAATATCTGTTTTTACAAATATTGAATTTTTTCAGCATCTTGAAAATAATTTTTTCTCCTCAAAATTAAAATAATATTTTTTAATTTAGGCAATTTCGAAAATAAGTTTAAAACATGATACAGAGTTTAAAAAATTATTTGGGGATAAATATTCTCAAATAGAACAATATTTGACAAAAAATATCTGTTTTTACAAAAATCTTTTTTTTTTCAGCATTTTGAAAACAAGTTTTTTCACCACAAAATTAGAATTTTTTTTTTATTTGAACTAATTACAAAAATGATTTTAATAGATAGTACAGAGTTTAAAGAATTATTCGAGGAAAAATATTCTCAAATAGAACAACATTTGGAACATAATATCTGTTTTTACAAAAATTGTTATTTTTAGCATTTTGAAAACAGTTTTTTTCTTTTAAAAATTATAAAATATTTTTGAATTTTGACTAGTTACAAGAATTGGTTTGAAATATGATTGACAATTCAGGAAATCATTTGGAGACTGTTAAACTATAATATGAAAAAATTTGCCAAGTAATATATGTTTTTACAAGTATTTATATTTTTTAGCATTTTAAGAACTGTTTTTTTCCGTAAAATTATAAGTTTTTCATTTAATTTTTACTAATTGCAAGGATTAGTTTAAAGTATGATAGAGATTTTATAAAATCTTGTGGAAACTGTTCAACTCTAATAAAACAAAATTTTTCAAACAATTTTTTTTTTCAAAAATTGATATTCTTTAATTTCTTTTTAAAACAGTTTTGATTTTCTTAAAACTATAAAAATCTTTTATATTTATTTAACACAAGACTGGGTTTAGAATATGATCTTGAAAAACTATTTGTTAACTAGTAATTTCTAATAGAACATAATTTCCAAACAAATCTCTATTTTACAAGAATTGGTAGATTTTTATTGTTTACAAAACTATTTTTTATTTGCTTAAAATTAGAAAAAAATATAATTTTTTTTAACTGTAAACCTCGGTTTGAAATATACTACAAATGTGAGTAAATTCAATTGGAGCTTTTTTTTCTTATAGAACGAGATTTGTAGAAGATGTTCTATTTAACAAAAATTGATTTTTCTTCATATCTGTAAAACAGTTTTTATTTTCTCAAAATTATAAAAATATTTTTTAATTTCCCCAATTTTATAAGTCGTTTTAAAATATTCTAAATATGAAAGAAATTTTTTCAGGAACTGTAATTGTCACATAAAATAAAACACTGTTTAAAATATGCATAAGATGTTAAAAATTTATTTTTGAACTCTTAATATCTCCTGCAAAAAAAATTTGGATAAAATTATATTTTTTTAAAGGAATTTTGATTTATTATATATCTTTTCAGAGGAGTTTTAAATTTTTTTAAATTAAAAAAGAAGTTTTGTTTGTTTTCAAAATCTAAAAATCATTTTAGAAATACTAGCTAAAATGGTAACTAATATAATGCGAATAGTTTATTTCCTTTTTTGTTTTATTTTATCGTTACCTGCTTTGTCCAAAATTTTTAATATTTGATAGAAATATTTGAATTATTTGTTATTTAGGTTGAACTGACTTTAGTTTCGATTTCGATTTATTGTAAATATTGAAAATTTCGCGCTCTACGTATTTTCACGTACATGTTGAATCACGTGATCGTTTTACCGACCCTATAATATCTGCGTAATTGTGCTTAACTTTTTACATTTATGTGTCAAAGTTGTTACTTATTTGTGGAATAATATTAATCTTTTGAAAAATTAAAATATTAACTTCAGTGTGTATTTGTGTCAGTAAAAATTTGTATTTATAGTTTAAAAAGTTAAGAATTTGTGTTTAGATGGAAAAATAAGGTTAAGTGTAATCACCCGTGCTCACTTTTAGCACTCGCACCGTGCGGTGTTAATGTCACGTAAGCTGTGGGAACTTCGCACCGTAACACTGGCATTAAACCTTGAAAGTGTGATTGACATAAAATTCACACTTTTAAGGATGTTTGCACATTTTTCACACTTTCTGGTGTAAAGCGTGTTTCTTATTTTTAACAGTGTAGTATTGATCACAAGACAAGAAAGAATAATACATTCTATATTTGGCTTCATGATAATAATCAATTCAGTTTTTGGTTTTTTAGGAGAAAATAAATTATTCATAAATTACTGAAATTTTATTTAATTTAGAATCAAGTTTTAGAAGTATTCGTCAATTGTTAATAAACACGACTTTCTCGAAGAAAATCTTTCCTACGCCGACATCTTAAAATTTATGACAAATAAGCCTAAGCCTTCTAAAAATGGTACGGAGTTTCAAAAAATAAAAATAAACCAGAAGAACGAGGTTCTCCTTGTTCTGAATAAAGATGAGGATCATCAAAATTTACTAAGACCCTCACGGAAGTAGTGGGAATAAGGTAGACGTAAAAGTCTTTCAGAAAATGAGATCTCTTGAAATAAGAGATCTCGACGAGACTACTACGGACGAATAGGTACTTTCTGTTCCGAAAAAGAAGCTTGAAAAAGCTGACCTGGAAGCAACATGCTGATTGTTCACCCGATATAGAGGAACGAAAACTGCAGTTGTGCGACTGATAGAGGCAACATGTTTGACACCCTTGAAGGCAGACAAGATTCCGGACGGCTGGATCACCTGCCCGATTTGAGAACACGTGGAGGTCGCTAGGTGCTTCAAGCGCCTTGCATACGGCCACCTACTCTGCATCTGCGAAGGCCGTAGCAGGTTTAAAAACTGTCAAAAATGCGGCGAGCCGGGTCATCTAGCCAAGAACTGCGCAGTCTTTGAGCTTAAGTGCAATATTTGCACAGACTTGAGCAGAAACCACTGCGCTCATTGGACTGCTCATTGGCAACAACGCCTGCTTAATATACAAGGCGTAACTGCAGAATCTAAAACAGACGAAAGCCTAAAGTTTCTGCAAGTGAACCTGCATAAGTGCGTGGAGGCCCAAGACCTCCTCTTGCAAACAGCCGAGGAGAAGAAAAGTGCAGAACAGAAAAAACGATCTTGTTCCATGGTATCAAGATAAATCTGGAAGAGTATCCATTCAGATCTGCAATTCCGAGTTACAGGCATATAAGTTCCTGGAGAGTTCCACGAGAAGTGGATTCGTGTGGGGTGGAAATGTCAGGAATACGTTTGTATAGCTGTTATTTCTTAACCAACCATAAACTGGCAGCCTTTGAACATCAGATATATGACCTCGAAACGAGCCTTAGAGAATGCAAGATTGCTTACCCATTACAGGTGACTTCAATGCTGATTCACCAGGATGGGGCGAGATAAAGTTCGATGAAAAAGCAATCTTGATCGAAGAAATGATCGCCAGGAACAACCTGATATTTGCGAACCAGGGTAGACCTTGGACATTTAAGAAAAACTGTCAGAGATCGATAATTGATTTAACGATTACAATGACCATCCTGAATAAAGGCATTAAAGGTTGGTGCGTCCTAGAGAATAACAGCTACAGTGATCACCAGTACATCGAGTTTTCAGTCTCAAGGGGAGACACACTAAGAGCCAGGAATGACGGAATTTTTCCGCGAGAACGTCCCAAAGTGGAACATTAAGAAACTAGACAAGAAGAAGTTCGGCAAGTCCCTCGAAGAATCCCGCCGCAATAGAGGAACTTGGATAGGCGAAGAGGTCGAGTAAACTTGAAGGGGAGGTGAGAACAGTGAAAAATACGATTGTCACCGCATGCGACGTGTCTATGCCAAGTCGTAGAAACACAACACCAAGACGAAGGAATGTATACTGGTGGTCAGAGGAATTGGCCTCTTTGTGAAAGGCATGCCTTAAAGCAAGAAGAAGATTTGATCGTTCTAACCGAGATCCTCTGCCCAAGGAGGCATATACAGAGGCTAATAGTATTCTCAGAAAGGAGATACGCGCAGCAAAAATAAATAGCTGGAAGGATCTAATTGGAGAAGTCGAAAATGATTCATGGGGTCAGACTTAACAAAATCGTTAACAAGAAATTGTTGTCGAGGCAAAAGATCCCCGGTCTAGACAATCCCGCTTGGATCTGGCAAATTATAAAGGCCTTGTTTCCTCCGGCAGAACCATGGCCTAGGATAGTCTGGAGTATCTGTCAAGTTAGCGAAGTGGAACTCTACACTCTTACAGAATTACAGAATGCAGGCACTAGCTTGAAGCCAGGTAAGAGTCCGGAAATCGATGGGATAAGTAACGAGATCTTTAAACAAGTGATCGTTTCTTTACCACAGATTCTCTTAGATTGCTAGAAGAACTGCCTGAAGAGTGGAGAGTACTTCAGCGACTGAATAAGACAGAGGCTGGTCCACCTAGGAAACGAAGACAAACCTCTAGATAAAGTCTCATCCTGCAGGCCTATATGCCTGTTAGAAACTATGGGCAAACTTCTAGAGAACGTGGTTCTGCAGAGAATTCAGTCTCACTTGACCGGTGGGAACAGTTTATCTGACAACCAATTTGGTTTCCGCAAGGTCCTGTACACTTTAGACGCCATCCAGAAGGCAGTGTACCTAGACAGAAGATGGCTCGCAATCAGAGGCCGAAACGTTGACGGGAAATTTGAAATGTAATTTTTTCAAAAAATTTAACATCCATAATCCAGATCCTAATTTGAAAAATAATTTTTAACAACATTATATTCCGAGAACAACCAAGGATAAGCAGGATCAAAAATCTTTTTCTTTCAAATCATTAAATATCTTATAACGAGATTTTGAACTTTCAATCAATTAATTACTCAATAAATATAATTTAAATATTTTTATCAAAATAAAACCTTGTTATAGTTTTGAGTTTCAACGTTTCTTGGTGTTTTCACCTGGGAATGCTCACAGTTTTCAAAACATACGATTTTACTCGTTTTCCTCGAGTGCGCCAGGCAATGATTAAAAATATTTGATCATTGCCGCCACAAATTTATCAATAATGTAAATCGAGCCTCAAAAAAACCACCAGCCAGCTCATCTATTGCGAAGAGGGGCGTGAGTCGAGGAACGAACGAAATCTCCGAAATTCTGCCATGCTTCCTGGAATTCTTTCTGCCGTCTTGAGGGAAAATAATATATGGGAACAAAATGAATTAAGACACTGCTTTTAATTTAAAAATTAACGTAAGTAATATTTATTAATAGAAAAGGTTGATGAAACTCAGTACTTCGTTGTGCAAAGAGAACATCAGTTTTAACAAAAACATAATTGCAAAATCCTCAGAGGAAGGTGACTTTAATACTCAAATATCCGATGTCCATCCCGAGATCGCTTTTGAAAGACAAAAAATATTTTAAATTACACAATTCTGATTAGACAAAATTTCGACCTGCGTCGGGTGGAAGCACATGGCGATTTCAAATTAGTTATCAATACATGATACAAAAATAATAGCGAGCCGCTTACCAAAAAAGCGAAGACTCGTCGTGACAATCACCACTAATTCTTAGAATATACTTTTTCAATAACACTTTTCTTAAAGTCCGCCATCAGGGCAGTTAAAACAATTATAAAATACGTGAACTTAATTTCACGACCACTCAAGACAAAGGCACAACCAGGAAAGAAGATGGTGGCGAAAATTCGGAGCCTCGTCTTGTGACATCCCCTCTTCACCTGTTAGTCATCCTTCCTTCTTATCGGTAACTTGTATTCTTAATTGATGTCAAAACCATCAGATGTCCCTTGCTGTGCGAATTTAGCTCAAACTTACTCTTCGAGAGATTTTCGTAAAGCGGGAATCTCATCCGCTAAACGCCCTCGGTGTATAGCCCTCGGCTGCGCTTCTGACGAGATCTGGCGTAACGCTGGCAACCTTCTTTGGAACGCCTTCCCAGGCGTTGGACGGCATAGTTTAATAAAAATACCAAAATAAACATTTTCAGTAAATGATTTTCTAACGAAAACGACCCCGGAAGAGCATGGAAATTCAAATGATTCGCCCACCCCTTAGAAAGGAGCAAATAATAACAATAAGTTATATCTTAAATACCAAGCTTTTGCTGCCTGGTTGAGGGAATCCGCGACGGGCTCCTTCGAGAGTTAGTAAGATGACAAATAACGTGTCAGAATTAATCTGCCACGTTATAATCTTTATTATTAAAAGAAATTCTAAACTGAATTAAAAATAAAATCTTTGAGATACCAACCACATTAGCAGAATATCTCAAGGTAATTTGAGAGGAAGATTATCAACACATCAATGATTTCATTGATGTAGTTTTACAAAAAATTGTCCTTTTCAATTTATATTGTTATTATGAAAAACATTTTTTTTTATTAAATAAAAACTGCCCTGAGTTTTATTTACAGACGTAGTGAAAAATACATGCCTAATCAACTTTTTCTTAAATTGCATTTTAGTCGGGAAGATGCTGAATGTCTTTATAATAATCCTGCAAATGAGAGAGCCGATAAAAGGATGTTAAGAATTTTACCTGGTCAGTATAAAACATTAAACGAACAGTGCAGAATGGCAGGATATAAAAGCGCGTGGAATGTAAGTTTTTTAAAATGTATAAAAAAATTAGAATAATTTATAGTGCAGTGTATATTAAGCCCAAAAAGTTGTACTCAATGCTGTTAATGTAGAAATAATGTCGAGCACGAAATTCATCCAAAATTTAATACATTTCACATCACTGTGCAGATTTTTGTTTATTTAAAAGAAATACTATTTAAATTTCTTATATACATATTGATCTAATTAATGCAGGTTGACGAAGACTTATGCTTAAAAGGCATACGGTGTGTTCAATTAAAAGGAAAAAATTATTTATTCCCAAGAACAAAGAAAGCTGCACTTGAAGGAACTCCTTGTGGATTAGAAAGTGTAAGAATTCAAAATAAATATTTAAATTTAAAAAATTAAACACGTGTTTTAATGAAATTATTTATTAGATATATTAAACTTACATTTTTATTCTGAATATTTATTTCAATTTACAGCACTGCTTGAGAGGGCATTGTGTAAAAATAACAAAAGATAATATTCCGAACAACGATGATACAAAGATTTTATTACCACCACCATATATGGAAGGTCTTAAAAAATCCTCTGATACACAATGCCAAGAACTAAACATTGACTTTAATGCGGTTAGTATTGAACTATTAGAATTAATTTCTACATTCTTAATCCATACTTCATTTCAATTTTTATTTGCTTCTTTTTTATTTCAGTCTGGTATTCAAAATTGTACATTATACTGTGTTAAATATAGAACTCTAATAGAAGAAGGTTTTTCATTTAGACAGTTTTTTGCTCAAGACGGAACTTCTTGCGGTACCAACAAAGATGAGGTAAGAATTTTTTTCTACCATTAAATACATTTTTTAAATTTTATGTAGAAAATACATTTATTCACGCTATTTTGTGTTTGATAATAAATAATTTATATGTTTATTAAACATAAAAAGACGACGTCAAAAAGTAATATATACGACAATTTCACTTATACAAATTTGCATTCATATTTCAGTTCTGTCAGAATGGAGAATGTAAAAAACTTGATTTGAAAACGATGTTCAATGTCAAAATTCCACCGAAAAGAATATCCCAAAACACAGGATCGTTTTTACCAATTATTAAGAAGGTAGGTGATGATCAAGGTCAAAATGAACGTCATGGTGCTATGGTTCGTACTAAAAGATTGTTTTAATATTTTAATATAAATGCTCATTAAGACATCTTCAGTATATCTTATCATATTAGTAAATATTTCTATCTTTTTATTACTTTTCTTTAATTAGATCAATACCACTAATTGCCGAATATTCTGCACTTCTGGAATTCCTGGTTATCCATTTTATGACATGAAAGCAAGTGATAACTTTCCATGCGAATCTGGGGTAAAAATAAATTTTAAGCAATATTATTTTTAAAAAAATTTAGTTACACTAAATATTTGCTATTTTCTAAGGTTCTGTTATCGTTAATATTTCATCCAATTTACAGTATTGCGTTGATGGACTATGTGTAGATCCAAAAAAATTTAATACTCCAGACTACAGAGATGAACTACCATTTATGAGTGGTCAAAACAAGTCTTCTGATACACAATGCAAGGAACGAAACCCTGACTTTACTATTGTTAGTATTGATATATACGAAACTATTAGAATTAATTTCTACATTCTTAATCTATATTTGATTTTACTTTACAATTGTTTTATTTTTATTTCAGTCTGGTATTGTGGATTGCAGATTGTACTGTATTAATTATGAAGGCGAAGGAGAAAAATTCAGTACTCAAAATAAGGATTATTCTGCTCAAGACGGAACTTCCTGCGGTAGCGAGAAAAATGAAGTAAGAATATTTTTATACCGTTCAATCTACTTTGCAATTTGTCATAAATTGTATTTAGAAATTATATCTATTTACGCTATTTTACATTTGATAATAAATTTTCCATAGGTTTATTAAACATAAAAAGCCTTCGTCAAAATTTAATATGTACGATAAATTCGCTTGTATATATTTTCATAAAATTTTCAGATCTGCTACAAAGGAAAATGTAAAAAAATTGGTTTGAAATCGATGGTCGATGTTGAAACTCCATTGAATAAAATATCTCAAAACACAGACTTGTTTTTATCTGATGATTGGAAGTCAGAAGGTGATAAACAATGTGAAAAAGAAAGTTATGTTCCCTTGTGGAAAAGCCAAGTGGTCCCCATCTGGCGCCCATTTGGCCCAGCTGGCCCAGGTGAGCTCCAACTGGAGCCCACTTACTACCTGGGAAATACTGAGAACTTTTCCACACGGGTTGTTATGGTTCGTACTAAAACTTTGTTTTAATATTTAAATACCAATGCTCATTTAGAAATATTAAGTGTATTTTTTCATATTAAAAAGTATTTATACCCTTTAATCACTCTTTTTAATTAGATCAATACGATTGATTGCAAAGTATTCTGCACCACTCGACATATGAACACAGCTTCTTATATACTTGCAAGTGACGGCTTTCCCTGTGAACAATTTGGAGTAAGAATAAATTTTAAGCAAGATTCTTTTTAAAGAAAATTTGTTAATTGAATTATTTGCAAGTTTGTTTTGCTAGAGATTTTTTGAAATTTTAAAATTTGTCAGTAAAAAGTCGAAAGTTTATTCGAAAGGGTACTCTCTAAATCTGAATTAGTTAAAAATAACTAATTATTAGTAAAATCGTGGATTTCTTCTAGTAGACTAATAAATTTCTTTTCCGGTCATCCACTCCAACAAAAAAGAAACATTGTTTTTAATCTAGTTGACAGAGCAATATCACTTTCGGAAAAAAAATTTCATTCTGAAAATTTAACAATTATTAAAAAAATTTTAATATCTAACGATTACCCAATTTCTTTTATTGACAAGTTAATTAAAGTGAGATGTAAAAAAATTCAAATCTTATCACAAGGCAATTCAAAGGAAAATAACAAAAGTTCAACATTATTATATTCTGTTCTTCCTAAAGTTTGTTTACCTTACAATAACCATATTTTCCATAAATTATCTATGATTCTAAAAAATTTTAATCTTTTGACTATTCCTTCTGTTAACAAAGTTTTAACTTCCGTAGTAAAATTGGGCAAAGACATTTCAAAAAAATGGGAAAAAATCGGTGTTGTCTACAAGATAGATTGTAAGAATTGTGAGTCAACATATATAGGCGAAACGAAACGGGCTTTAGGAGTACGTATGAATGAACATATAACAAAGAAAAATAAAAATTCAGTTTTATGTGAACACCAGAATAAACTTGGCCACGATTTTGATTGGGACAATTCAAAAATTATTGACTATGAACCTAATCGCAGAAAACGTTTAATTTCTGAAATGATTAATATCAAATCCGAAAATTCAACCATAAATAGAAAAGAGGATATTTTATGGCTTAATAAAATATATTTTCCATTAATAAAATTTCTCAATAAAAATCATTAATTTCTCATTTGAAAATTAAATTTGAATTTATTCTCTAATTTCTAATTTGTTTTTCAAACTTGGTTATCATGGAGAGTTAATTGTAAACAATGTAATGATACTAATTAGATTCAGTTTTGACCAAGACGTCGTCATAGACACGTCTTTAAAAACGTAAATAAAAATTTTAAATTGTGTGTGTCTTCAAAAAATGTGAATTCTAAACAAAAAATGAGGATTTCAAAAATTTATTACTTAAGGTAAATTTATATAATATATTTATAATAAAAAAAAAAAAAAAAAAAAAAAAAAAAAAAAAAATCTTGTAATTAAAAACAATTTTAATAAATTTAGCCTGATGAGGTTGCCGAACCAGGGCAACGAAACGTCGCAAAGTTGTTAGACGACAAAAAATTTGGAATATTTTTTCCACTGCCTTCCTCTGATCGTTCCTACTAAATCAATAAACTTTCTCTTTTATTTTTAGTCTTGTCAAAATGGAAAATGTGTTAAAAAATGGGTACCAAACATCGGTGAAAAAGCAGAAGATTTAGATTTCGCAGGTTCGACCAATCCATTTGACCTGGTTCATAGAGCGTGCAAAAAAGCTGGAACATTAGGTTCAAGAAGTGTTAGTATTTTGAGATTCATTTGAAATTTTACATAACATGAAAAGCAGACAAATTATATAGTGATTTTCGTATTTCCTAATGTAAGTTTCTCAAACTGACTTTCTTATAAATTGTACATGTATGACCTTTTGTTTTAGAATATTACGTCTGATTGTACCTTAAGATGCTTTGAAGAAAATCCTTTTGCTGAGCATGATAACTATATTACTAGGGAAGTATCAAAAGTGGCTCCAGATGGCTTTCCATGCGATAATAGAGGGGTAAGGATGTATTTAAAAATTGTTACTAAAGTATCTTCTAACAAATTTTTCATCTGAAATTAAGCTATAATAAATCTATTAAATTTTTCATTTGGATTTAAGTAGTAAAATTGTTTCCAAGTCCATTTGGTGGCCTCTGTCCTCCAGTCAGCGCTTTACCCGTCTCAGACATTCGTTCACCAATACGCCCAGGACTTCTGCAGTTTCGTCAGTGCACACGATTAACGCGTCGTCCGCGAAGCCGTTTATCACCGCTCCTTTAGGTAGACCCATTCGCAACAAGTCGTTATAAGAGATATTCCATACGAATGGTCCTATCCGAAGCCTTGAGAGTCACCTTTTTGTATTTCTTCCTTCAGAGTGCAGGTGTTACCCTCGTATTTTCACCGGTCAAGTAAGACTGCATTCTCTGCAGAACCATGTCCTCTAGAAGTTTGCCCATCGTATCTAACAGGCAAACAGGCTAGGTCCACCGCCTTCTGGATGGCGTCTACTGTAGACAGGCCCTTGCGGAAACGAAAGCGGTTTTCAGATAGACTATTCTCATCGGTCAAGTGAGACTGCATTCTCTGAAAAACCACTTCCTCTAGAAGTTTGCCCATCGTATCTAACAGGCAAATAGGCCTGTAAGATGAGACTTTATCTAAAGGTATGTCTCCTTTCCTTCTGCCTTTTTCAGTCACGGAAGAACCCTCCTTTCTTAAGGCAGTTGTTGTAGCATTCCAAAAGAATATGGAGTGAAGCAACGATCACTCGGTTAAGGATCTCGTTGCTTATCCGATCGATTCCAGGCGCCTTGCCTGGCTTTAACCTACTGCCTGCAATCTGTAATTCTGTAAGAATGAAGAATTCATCCTCACCGACTTGACAGTCACTCCAGTCCATCCTAAGCCATGGCTCTGCTGGAGGAAACAAAGCCTTTATAATTTGCCGGACCTAATCGGGATTGTCCAGACCGGGGGTCTTTTGCCTTGTTAACAATTTCTTGTTAACGATTTTATAAACCAGACCCATGGATCATTGTCAACTTCACCGATTATGTCTTTGCAGCACTTTCTTTTCGGTGCGCGTATCTTCTTCCTGAGGATTCTCTTGGCCTCTGTATATACCTCCTTTAGCAGAGGGTCTCCGTTAGAATGGTCAAATCTGCCTCTAGCTTTGAGGTTCCTAGCCGGCAGTGTGTCTCCCTTTGAGACTGGAAACTCGATATACTGATGGTCACTGTGAATATAATCCTCCAGGTCGCGCCAATCTTAAATACTTTTCTTTAGGAGGGACGTAGTGATCGTTAGATTGATTATCGATCCCTGACCGTTTCTCTTAAATGTCCAAGACCTCCTCTGGTTCGCATCTATCAGGTTGTTCCTGGAGATCATTTCTTTGACCAATATTTCTCTTTTATCAAGCCTTGTCTCGCCTTATTCTGGTGACTTAGCGTTTTAGTCTCCTATTATGAGGGTATCCAACGTGGATATTTTAAGGGTCGTTTCGAGGTCATAAATCTGATCTTTGAAGGATGATAGTTGATCGTTGGGAGAGAAATAACAGTTTTACATGCATATTCCTGACATTTCCATTCACACGAATCCACTGCTCGTCTCCAGGAACTTATTTGCCCGTAACTCGGAATTGCAGATCTGAATGGCTGCTCTTCCAGATTTGTCCTGATACCAGTGAGCAAGATTGTTTTTTCTGTTCTGTTCAGTGCAGAACAGGACGTCGATCTTATTCTCCTCGGTTGTTTGCATCAGGAGGTCTTGAGCCTTCACGCACTTATGCAGGTTAACCTACAGAAACTTTAGGCTTTTGCCTGTTTCAGCTTCTGCAGTTCTTCCCTATATATTGAACAGGCATTGCTGCCGGTCCAATGAGCGCAGTCTTTCTTGCTTAAGTCTGTGCAAGCAATGCACTTAGGCTCGACGACTGTGCAATCCTTGACCGTATGACCGACAGTTTTAAAACCTTTCGGGGCCTTTGCAGCTTCGGGATAGGTGGACATATATCTTGCCTGCTTTTAAGAGTGTCAAACTCTCTGCCTCTGGCAGGTGCACAACTGCCGTCTTCGTTCCCCCATATTGGTTAAACAAGCGGCATGTTGCTTCCAGGTTGGCTTTTTCAAACCTCTCTTTCAGAACAGAAAGTACCTCTTCCATCTTGGCGCCACTTTTATTAGATCGAAAATTTTAACCTATTATATTGTACTTTCATATGGTATAAAACATTTTTACATATCTTATTCGGTTCAGATTCTAGAATAATAAATCAAAAAAGTGTCCATATAGGGGCCCTCTCTTCTATAATTTAGGAGAAAAGTTAGGGACAAATTTTATCTATACTAGTAACGTCATACTCCATCACATGTCCTTAAAAGATTTTAATAATTAAAACTGCCATTTTTTGCACTTCATATATAAATGATCAAATTTAACATATTTATTAAGTTTCGTTTATTTTTTAATTATATTTCCACTTATGCTCTTTGGTATACTAAAATTATAATTTTTAATTTTTCAGGAATGTTTTTCAGGAGTCTGTCGTGTGTATCAAAAGTAACCATTTCTTGTTTAAATTATTTATTGTTATTAAATTCGATTAGAAGCATAACCTGTTATATTTATAACTATATTTTAGAAATAGAAGTTTGTAACATTATCTATAACCTTATAATTAATTAGTGTGAAATAAATTGAATAATTGAAGTTGTTGAGAATATTTTCCTTATATATAAATCCTCTTGAAAATAAAGAACTTTCCTATATAATGCTAAACTTAAATATTACACTTATTGATAGTAACAGTATTCAATTGTTGAACGTTTTTAATATTTTCGTTACTAATAATCTGCATAAACTTTCCAGGTTATTTATTAAATTCATTTTTTAAACAATTTAATTGTGGGAATTTTAATGACAAATTAACAATTTGGGAATGTCTTTACTAATGTGTAATAGAACTAGAAAATATCATATTCATTTTTAGCTACTAAAGTAAACTAGTTACTAAACTGGTTAGCTAAACTGGCTAGCTAAACTGGTTTATTTATAACTTGTATTTCTCTGAAATTTATATTTCCGTGTTAAATATGAAATGACATGAAAAGTTGTAAAAATAAAAAACTCAATCGATGCGTTTTCAAAAAACCAAACAAATAAAATACTTACTTTCTAACTTTTTTTTAAAAAAAAATATACATTTTTTAAAAAAAAACGATTTTTTAAAATTTTTTAAATGCGAAAAATAATAGTTAGAATTGATCGATTGGGTTCAAACGTATATTATAATTTGTTCTCCTGAGTGATCTATAATTAAGTAAAAAACATAGTATTAAATATTAAAGTTTTCGAGATATCACACCATTTGAAAGACGGCTAGCCTATAACAAGATCCCCAGTTCTTTTTTTTTAAGACCTACGAATTAAATCATGAAACCAAGAACATGTGACTTCATACAAAATTTTAGGGCTTAAGAATAAAAAAACAAAAGATATAAGACATGCAACTCGAGACATGAGATATAATTAGGGGCATGAGCTGAGGTTTTTCCCTATAAGGGTATGTTGATAAAGTTCGGCCTTGAATGTTAAAGCCATGAAAATTAGAGTTTTAGATCGCTGATGCCTCTAGGTCGTGTTGAGTCTGCAGCGCTCCGATCTAAAACTGTATTCTGAAACTCTTCCTACATACCCTTATAGGAAAAAACCCCAGCTCTCGTTTAAAAAAAAAGAAGAAAATCGTGTCCTTCACCAAAAAAACTCAAATTTATTTTTGACTTTCATTTTGTTTGGTAAAAAAAAATTTTTTTTAATACATATCATCAATCGAAAGGCCATAAAAAAACTCTATGGAAGCTTATAGTAGCAAAATTTTTTTATCTAATTGTTAACTAGAAAAAAAATACTGAAATTTGCGTTGTACCGTAAAACCCAAAAAAATCCCCCCCCCCCCTCCCACTCGGAAAATATTGGACAAAAAAAATTTCAAAAAATTACCATCTATCTGCACCATAAATACCTCGAATTTAAGCATAATTGGCAAATAATTTTTTTACCTTGATCACTTCATATGGAATCTGTCATATATAAGTGAAACATATGAAATTGACTTAAAATTAGTGTAATTTAACTTTTTAAAATCATAATATTAATAACTTCATTAATAATTAAAAACTATAAAATTAATTATCTTTACTCTTAAAAAATAAATTATTTAAAAACTGTTTACAAATAAAATAAATTATATGTGAACCGAAGTCTACATTTAAAAATTTATCTGTATGATAATTGTAATTACGAATTCGAAAATAGAATTTAAATGTTTAATAATGCTATAAAATTTTTATTAATCTGTCAGTACTGGTAACTTAATATTGCTACAATACAGATGTAACGCTTCAACGCTTCATAAATTGTTTGGTTGAAAATTGTTATAATTATTTATACTAAATTGTTTAAACAAATGAAAAGCACATTTAAATATTAGTAAAAATTGATAAATTGATAAATTACAATTGTAATTGTAATTCAAATAATTTATTGACAAGTGTTTTAGAGTTTTCTTGCAATTTTTTACACCAATATGTTATTTAAATTATTTTTAACGATTTCATAGCAAATCTACTCTCTTAATCTAAATTAGTGATTTTCTTCAAATGAATAAGCAAAAAATCGGTTATTAACCCCTTGACTGTGCTGCCTGAAATATCATAAAGTGGGCTCAAACTGTGAGAGAGACCTTCTTAATGATATTTTAAGTAATTACAGAAAATAATTCAAAAATAATTTAAAAATCTCTTAAGAATAGTCAAATATTAAAGGATAATTTATATTCATAAGTATAATTTACTTAAAAAGGACCAAAAAAGCAAAAATCTTACGAAAATTAATAGTTTTCTATTGTTTTATTTACATTATGTTATATTTATCATAAGAGTATTTATAATATATATTATGCAAATCTGTTTTAATTCCTACTTTAAAATTAAATGAAATTAATTTTATTTTATAAAATTTTTATTCCACATTAGTTACAAATATTAGAAGTCATGTAGATACATTAGATAATGATAAAATTAATAATATTTTTCGATTGTTAGAAAAATTGTTCAATTTCCATTTTTAAATATTTTTAAAGTTCTCTCAATTATGAAACATTGTATAAAAGAAACAATATTAGAATTTCCTATATTAATATTTACATGATTCCAAAACGTACGCGTTTCCTTAAAAACTTTTTGCTCAATTGATCGATTGTAACTACTCTGATTGACTCGAATGTTTCTCTGAATTGAAGCTGACAAAGCTATAATAATAGGATCATAATAATCATAATTAATTTTACGCTTATTAAATAAACTATTTTTAATACCAAAATATCTAATAATATCAGGAGAAAACCACGGAGGAAAACGCTTTTCTGACTGACCAATACGCTTTTTCTTTGGAACAAATTTTTGAATCGCATCATTAATAATAGACAGAAACTCTTTACACGCCTCATTAACATCGGAGATATCAATCATAAAATTCTGATCTATCTGAGACAAATAGACATATAAAGCATCAAGTCTAGCTTTCCTAAAATTTTAATGAGTCAATGAGGTGGAAGAATTAATTATGCACTTAGATTTTGTAAATATGTGTAACGGAACAGAGCAAGGCTGAATAGAAAGAGCTGGATGGTGTCCGTCCTCAGTAACGAGGGGGTACCATTACTATTAACAACGTTAGAAAATTGGCTTAAATTAAAAAATTGTGAAAAATAATATAGAAGTAAAGATTTAGAATCAAAATTCTTACTCATAAGTGCAGAAAAGAATGTCGGGATGTTGAAATCTGCTATAAAAATTATTGGATATTCATTAAACTATTTAAAATCTTGAAATACATTAAAAAAATTTATAAGAGTATCAAATGTTAAATCAGGGCGTAAATACAATTAATAAAAGCTAGGGCTGTGCAAAAAGCTCGAAACTCGAAGTCCGACCGAGCCGAACCGAGCCTAGCAGTCTTCGAGCCGAGTCGAGCAAAGCTCGGCTTTGTCGGGTTCGAGCCGGGTCGGGTTCGAGCCGAGCTTTCTTAAATACCCGAAATTTTTCGAGTACTCGAAAATGTACGGGTTCTCGAATGATACGAGGGCCCGAAAATTACGGGTCTTGAACGAGACCCGAAAATTTCTACATGCGCAGTAGTGTTCCAAGCACTAAATACATGCGCAGTAGTGTTCCAAGCACCAAATACATGCGCAGTAGTGTTCCAAGCACCAAATACATGCGCAGTAGTGTTCCACGCACTAAATACATGCGCAGTAGTGTTCCAAGCACCAAATACATGCGCAGTAGTTTTCTATGCACTAAATACATGCGCACTAGTGTTCCACGCACTAAATACATGCGCAGTAGTGTTCCAAGCACCAAATACATGCGCAGTAGTTTTCTATGCACTAAATACATGCGCACTAGTGTTCCACGCACTAAATACATGCGCACTAGTTTTCTACGCACTAAATACGTGCGCACTAGTGTTTCACACACAAAATACATGCGCACTAGTGTTTAACGCACTAAATACATGCGCACTATTTTTCTATGCACTAAATACATGCGCACTAGTGTTCCACGCAATAAATACGTGCGCATTTGTGTTCCACGCACTAAATACATGCGCACTAGTCTTCCACACATTAAATCAGCATCTTGTATAGCTGCTTATCAAGATTATTGTCTGACAATTCAATTAATCCAAAAATCATCAAGTTATTTTTACGCGTCAAGCGTTCCTCCCACTCACCCTGGCAAGCGCAGATATGCTCCTAACGCGCAGCATCCCTTTGGACCGAATCGGTGCCTCTTAGATTTATACCTTCAACACATTTACGGATATCGGAAGTACTAGCTTCATATGCAGTAATGAAAGAATTCTTTCATCCTGAAGTAGTAATTGCTGATTAACATTTACAAGCGACGTTTTCACTGCCTGAATATCACTAGAGATTGACTCCTGTACTCGGTTCCATTCAGTAGTTATACACTCTTTTGAAACAGAGTTTTGGTTCCTGTTTAATCTCCGTCGATAATAAATCCGATAATAAAACTGGGCGAGAGATATAGGTAGAAGCTTGTCATCAAGATTGGCCCGCTTAAAAGTATGGGAAAGCGGGGAAGAGGCGCTCGTCAAAGGTCCTCCGCAGCATTTCTTAAAACTTCCATCATTCAACTTTGCAATATTTTTTGCACACCCTGGATGATATGAAGAATTGCATTACTTAAATTTAATGGATTTATTAACCACGCGGGTTTTACAAATTAAGCAGATGGCATCTATTAGAGGCGCATGGGCTACAGTAGCATCGTCAGAAACCATAAGCAGACTACGTCGAGATTCTTCACTTCTGTTTAAATTCAACATGTCAACAAAGAATACTGTCCTTCTCTATACAAAGAGAACAAATTTGTCACGTCACAAAACTTACGCCATTCCAGGGTCAACCTCAGGAACATTTCCTGCATGCTTTCCACTCTTCTCTTCTCTGCTCAACCCCAGATCTGTACTCCGTAACTCATTACCGACCAAACCAACATATCAAACAGCCACAATCTTCTCCTCCAATCATTCCTAAATCTTCTCTTACCAATCTCCTAAACCTGTCCCATGATCTTGCCTGCTCTCTTAATTCTTTTGCTAACATTCAGCTCCCCTTTTCTATTATAACTAAACCAGTATCCCAGGTAAACAAAACTCGTTCATCTCCTCGACCACTCTGCCGTTCACTCTAAACTCCTCTTCCATGCCTTCTCTTCTCCCTCTAAATCTCATCACTTTCGTCTTATCAATATTTATACACAAATCTCTTTCACACACATACTTTTCGAACTTATTTATCATTAACCTTATTCATTTCTCGTCCTCTGCTAGTAAAACCACGTCATCCGCATATGCCAGTGAGTAAAGCCTACTTCTGCCTAACACCACTCCTCCTTTTCTCTTTTTCTCTAACCTTTCTTCCAAATCCGCAAGCATTAAATTAAAAAGCAGAGAGCTCAATGGGAAGCCCTGTAGTAGACTATTTCTACCCAGAACTCTTCTCCAAACCTTTCTTCTATTTTAACTCTTACTCTCGTGTCCGTATAAATTTCCTTTATCCTCTCTATCAAACCTCTCTCTATCGCACTCTCCTTCATGATTCTCCACAAAATGCCTCTATTCACCTAGGGGAACGCTGCCTTAAAATCCACAAACAACGCCACACATTCACCTTTTTCCACCCACCTTTTGTTCGCAATAAAATTTAATACATAAATATTATCCATAGTTCCCATCCCTCTCCTAAAACCAGTTTGATTATGTGGCACACACCCCAGACTCTCTACCATTGTTTCCAACCTTTTCCTTAATTTGCGTGTACACCTTATATCCAACGGGCATTAAAGTAATCCCCCTATAATCCTCTAACTTTTTTCCCTCTCCCTTCTTCGTTATCGGTACTATCTAGCCCGTCTTCCATTCCTCAGGCCATCCTTCTCCCTTCCATACCTTATTCACAATTCTCCACATTCTCGATCCCAATATTTCCTGCCGCCTTATTCCTTTTCCATCTTTCTATCGCTTTATTTACTTCCTCCTTACTTATCTCTCCTCTTTGCTCTTGCTCCTTTATCTTTTTACTCTCGCCTTTTACCCTTCCTTCCACACCTCCACTTAGCTCTCTAAAGAACCTTGTCCACTCCTCCATTTTTATATTCTCATTAATTTCTTGCCACCTGCCTCATTCCCTGTTAATTCTCTCCTTTCTCTAACCGCTACTTCCACTTCCTGTTCGTATATCACTTTTTCTAACTCCTCCTTCATTCTCAACAGCCCTTCGTGCTCCCTATGCCTCGTATTATACTCTTCCTTCTCTATTCTTCCATGTCTCTACTCTCTAATACTATCCCTTAACATTCTTCTACTCCGCTCAACATTCCTCGTCCCATCAGACTGTATACGCTCCCGTCCCCTTTATCTTTTCCCCAACTTCCTGTTTACCTTTATTAATTTTCTCCTTTAGGCTCCCCAAAAGCTTATCTACTCTTTTTCCTCTACCTACTTTCAATCCTCTTATTTTATTCCTACTTGTTTCCTCCGTTATCACGTTATCAATCAACGTCTCAATTTTCTTCACGATCGTGAACTCTCCTTTCTCGTCTCCTTTTGTGCACCCATGACAAATTGACCATCCATTGTCGCCTAACAACCTCAGTAGCTTCTTGCCTTCTTTATCTATTTCCGTGTGCCTGGACCTTCTACTAAACTCCTCCCTCTCCTTTTCCCAAACTGCGCCTCCTAACCGTCCTGTCCAAGCGTTCAGATCCCCTGCTATTACCACCAAGTCTTCTGTCCCTCTTTCCATCCACGCTTCCAACACCGACCAACCTTCTTCCTCTCCTCTTCTCCTATACACCCCTACTACGTACATTTTTGTTTTCCTAGTACTACCGAACGCACCATGCAGCCCTCTCTCCCACTATTCTCACCTGTCTCCCCTACTTCTTTAATTACTTTCCTCACTCCCAAAATCATTCCTCCTGACCACCTACCCATTTCTTCTCTTTCTTTGCTCCCTGCATCTCCCACTTAAAGCCCTTCGGCGGTTTTTTCTTTATTCCTATCCAATCCTTTTCCCCTATCCACGTCTCACTCATCACAATGATATCCCATATTGATCTTGGAAATAATTGCTAAATGAACAACTGGATTAAAAAAAATTAAATAGAACAAAATAATTGAAATTTAGGAAAAAATTTAAAATTGAAAAATGGAAATGAAATTTTTAAAACATAATTAAAAACTGAAGAGAAAAATTGAACAATTGTACTTGAAATTAAAAAATCATATTGATATTCGAAAAAAATAATTGAAAATTAAAAAATGTCATTGGAATTTGAAGAAAATAATAAAAAATTAAAGAAATAAATTATAATTTAAAATAATGGTTTGTAATTAAAAAATGTCAAATTTTTTGGAATATTGAATAAACTTAATTGAAAATTATAGAATGGAATTGACTTTAGAAAATAATTAATAATTAAAAGAAAATAATAAAATGACAAGAATAACACAGCCCCACAAAAAAAAAAAAGTTTCGTGTACAGCAGACCAGACTAGTCATTCCCTATGTATTTTGACGCGCTGAACACGAATCCGAAGTCAGTTTTGCTCCATCACGTCAGGATTTTTTCCTAACCTCAAAATCAATAAAATGACACTTTTTGTTCATTAGTATGTGAACCCGACTTAACATTAATACATGCCTAGGGCGAATAGAAAGCTTGGATTGTGACCTTTAAAACGCTTTTTTAAAAATTGTTGTACGATGATTTTTACCGAAGTTATGATGATTTACTTAAAATATAAATTTTTTCCAAATGTAAAGAACACTTCAATTATTGATGTGGTATGGTGTAATGGAAAAAAATGATTTTAAATAAAACATCATAACTTCGTTAAAAATCATCGTAGAACAATTTTTAAAAAAGTGTTTTAAAGGTCACAATCCAAGCTTTCTATTCGCCCTAGGCATGTATTAATGTTAAGTCGGGTTCACATGCTAATGAACAAAAAGTGTCATTTTATTGATTTTGAGGTTAGGAAAAAATCCTGACGTGATGGAGCAAAATGGACTTCGGATTCGTGTTCAGCGCGTCAAAATACATAGGGCTAGGGTATTCCGGTCAAAAGTACATGACACTTTTTTTTTTGTGGGGCTGTGTAATTCAATATTAAAGAAAATAATAAAGAAATGAGCAAAATAATTGACAATTGAAAAAGAAATTCAAAACCTGTCGAGAATAATTTACAACAGAACAAAATTATTCAAAAAGTTAAAAAATAATTATAAAATTTATGGAGAATAATTGTAAATTCAAAACGGTTGTAAATTATAGAAAAAATTGTAGACTTATTTACAGACTAATTTATATCACTTTCTTGAAATATTTAATTATTCTCTCTTGCAATTTTTTCTTTTTGAAATAATTTTTTGGTAGGTTATGATTTATATTGCTTTTCTGTATTTTTAGAAAATTACTTAGGTAACTTTCATTTCTTTTTAATAATGTTTCTTTTTTTATGCGTTTAATAATACTTTTTTATTTTTTAGATTTTTTTAAATATTATTCTTTTTACAAAAATTACTTTAGTTAATGTTATACAGTTTTATTTTAACAATATTAAGAAAAATTTATTTACTTTTCCAGTGATAATTTTAATTATTATTATAATTTGGAAGCTGTAAAATATAATTTTTTTTAATTTTATACTTTTTAAAATATTTATTTGGTAGGTATTTTGCGTAGTATTTTGATTTTAAAGAAGCAATTTAATCAATCTTTTTTACACTGTTTAATATTTCATAACGTATTATTACCAGATTTCTTAATTTTCTTTTTTTTACTTTCATTGATTTCACAGTCACACAAAAAAATAAAGTTCTCTGAGCTGGGTATGAGACCAATATTTAACTATGTATTTTGATGCGCTGAATCTGAATCCGTCAACAGAATTGACCCATCACGTCATGTTTTGACCCTAACTTTGAAATCAATAAAATGACAGTTTTTGTTCATTAGAATCTGAACCCAACTTAACTTTAATGCATGTCTAGGGCCAATAGAAAGCTTGATTTTTGACCTTTAAAATGCTTTTTTAAAAATTGTTCTACGATGATTTTTAACGGAGATATAATGTTTTATATAACATATGATTTTTTTAAAATGTTCAAAACGCGTGAATAGTGAATTATGAAAAAAAATTATTTTTTATCACACTTACATCAAAAGTTAGATTTTACGGCTTGTTTGGAAACCTTTAAGAGCTCATTTCACGGCCTAGGCCGTAAAGTAAATGAACTCGCAATCTGATTGGCTGATGCTGGTCAGCTGACCTTTACTTTATGGTACAGCTGCCCAAACTGGCCCAAACGTCACGGCTGTTCACGGGTTTCGCCGCCCTCCGAGGGCATTTCTAAGTCTGTCGACCTACTCCCACCTAGAAATGCCCCCTGAGGCCGTTTTTTACGATAACCACCTCTTCCTAGGTTCGAATTCTCAGTTTTTTGTGTGATAAAAAATGTTATATGACACTTGGACCCTTTCGGCACTTAAGTTCTCGTGTATCGTACAACTCGCCACAGCCACATCAGAGCCTCGGCTACTTTTCGGTGGAGCCTCGGCTTCATATCTTCACTTCACCTCGGCTTCGCCTCGGCTACGTTCAATGAAGCCTCGTCACCACCTCTACTTCGCCTCGGCTGCGATTGGACTTAGGCTCGTATTACGATACTTACTCGTACTATAAAGTGCCATTTCAGGTCCTTGTGTCATAAATAACTATTATGATAAACATACCATATCTCCGTTAAAAATCATCGTAGAACAATTTTTAGAACAGCATTTTAAAGGTCATAAACCAAGCTTCCTATTGGCCCTAGGCATGCATTAAAGTTAGGTCGGGTTCAGATTCTAATGAACAAAAACTGTCATTTTATTGATTTTGAGGTTCGGGTCAAAACATGACGTGATGGGTCAATTCTGATGACGGATTCGGATGCAGCGCATCAAAATACATAGGAAAATATTGGTCTCATACCCAGCTCAGGGAACTTTATTTTTTTTTTGTGTGCCTGTGTTTTCATACTTTTCTGTTTTTGAAGTATTTATTTTTTTGCAGGTTTTTCAAATAGTGAATTAGTACATTTTTTACATCTTTTTGCTTTAATTTTTCCATTTCAATGTAAATTATCATTAACTTTCTTATCTGTTCATTCATAATACTGGTTTTAATAAAATTTTGTAATTTTTATAGTTTATGTAAAATTTTTTTTTTAGCATTTTGTTAAGATTCTTTAAAAATTTTCTCCATTGTTTAAATGATTATTCGCTAGACACTTTGATAAGATAAAATTGCAGAAACTTTTTTTTTATGGGGCCCTGAAATTTTTTGGTGCTTTAGGCCCGTGACAGCCTTGATCCGGCCCTGCGTGAGTATAAATCAGAAGATTATTTTCTTAAAAGAAACTGTCAATTTGCAATTCATCAAGGAAATGCATTACCGGTAAAAAGCTATTCCACAATTCATATTTTTCAAAAATGAAAGAATTATCTACTGTTGGCAGAAGATATTTTTTTTAGTTAATTTTTATTGTATTATAAAAAAACTTAATATAAAATAATAAGTGGTTAATTTTAGACTCATTTTAATGATTGTGATAATTACTTGAAGGAATAAGCTTCATTTTAGTGTTGTACATTCTATTAATTACTTAAGCCTGAAATAATTACACCTGTTGGGAATTTTTACTATCTATACTGTTGTGCGCTCACCCCTACTTAAAATTAACAAGTGAACTTATATGAAATATAAGAACTTATGTAAGAACTTCAACTTATATGAATTACTACAATAAAATAAATCATAAACCTGTATATTTTATTACATTATTGAAGTAAAATTTGAATATTAATAAAAATAGTAGTAAAGAGAATAATATTAAATAAAATATTTTAATATTAAATGAAAGATATAATCTAAAGAAATGTTATAAACAAATATTATTAAGAATAGTTACAATGTATTATTAATTTTTTAATAAATAACAATACCTATTAAATAGTTCAAAGTAAACTAATTTATAAAATAACAAAAGCGAGAATAAAAGTAAAAATCAAATTTTGGAATTGTTTCAAAATTAACATTTATTAAATTATCTGAATATAAAATTTAAATTTAATTAATTATTATAACAATTGCAGATTTTTTAACAAAATAATTCAAAATAATATGTTAAAACATAAATGTGAAAATAAAAAATTGTAATGACATAAGAAAAAGATTCAATAACACTCAGGTTACAAGAACAGAATTTTTTTATCTAATATAGATAAAAATGATGAGATAATGCCAATCTCTCCGCGTATTTGTCTGATCTGTGATTACATTAAGTAGATTCTAGTTAACTCAATAATACGTTAGTTAAAGCAATTAACAGGCTTTACTTGAACCACAAACAGGGCGACATAGAATTTAATAATTAATACTCGAACTTTATAAAATTTATGACAATATAAAAATTAGAAATATTAATAGAATTTTTAAAAATGACTGGAGTAATAATTACAATTATTAAATTTTACTACATAAAAAGTAATTTTTCTTTATATCGAGCACATTTTACTATAAATAGTAATTTTTACTGACAAAAGTAATTTTTCTTAAATAATTACATTATTTAATATAAACCAAAATCCTCTTTTATCCCCGTATCTTTCGAGAAAATTATTCATTGAATGATAGAAAAAACTTTTCCTTGTCTCTGATTTTAATTTTCAGGAAAGACTACAACTATAAAAGGATTGTTTACATTGTGAGATTTACATTTAAAAAAAATAGTTAATTATTTCTGTTTAAAAGTCATTCATTAGATTCAGGTAGTTATTTATTTTATTAAATTAAAATTTTCTTTGTTGAATTACGTATTATTCAAATTAATAAATAAATACATTTTTTAGGTGCAAATAAAAGATTGCTCTATTTTAAAGCAATTTTTTTGAATAAAAAAAAAATTTCCAGCTTTTTAAAATATTAATTAATGTTTGTTATTTAAAAGAAATATATTATTACTTATTTTCATAATATAGCAATGATAAAATTTGTATAGAATTTTTAGTATAAGTGATATTTTTTTAAAATGATTATGCAGAAAATAAACAATTTCTAGTTTAAAGTCTTAAAAGTATATGGAACAATAAAAAAATGCTAAAAAGGATTTCCTTTTTTTCTTTACTAAGAAAGAAGTTATATGCAAATGAGTTACCGGGTAACGCGTTACCAAGTAACGGTCTGGTTGGAGAGAATTTTGCCTCTTTTCCTAAAGTAAAGGTTCGCTCGAAGGATAATGGGCCTAGCAGGTGGTCTATTGTTTGGATTTCGAAAATTTTGCCTCTTTTCCTAAAGCCATTAGCCTTCATTAGGTAAAGGTTCGGTAGAAGGATCATGGGCATAGCAGGTGGTCTATTGTTTGGATTTAGAAATAAAATTTAAAAATAAAATTAAAATTTCAAGAAGAGAATACTTTTATAATGAGGTAAAGTTTTCTGTAAAATGTAGATTCAAGTCATCGTTGATTGTTATTTATAAATTTATTATTTATTATTTATTACTATTATTAACAAAGAGAGAGAAGGAGAGAGAGAGAGAGAGAGAGAGAGAGAAGGAGAGAGAGAGAAGGAGAGAGAGAGAAGGAGAGAGAGAAAGAGAAGGAGAGGGAGAGAGAGAAACAGAGAGAGAAACAGTGAAACAGACAAATAGTTAAGCAGATAAATAGAGAAACAGAGACATAAAGAAACAGAGAAGTAGATAAATTCTGAGAAAGAGTTAAATGCAGATTTTTGATATTTACAAATTTCAAGTATGAGTAATTTATCCCCATCCACATTAAAAGAACCAGTTATGCCAAAGAATTGTCGCAAAAAAAAGGAAATCAAGGGCAGAAATTCAAAAAAATTATCGTGAAAGGCTTAAATTGAAGCGAAATGTTGATTGTAAAGAAGCTACAGATAATATTAATTCAAGTATAGATGAATCTCTTCCATCAACATCTAACGCATCATGTTCTCATGTAAGTGATTTTGGTTTATCTGAAAATAAATATCGGAAAACCCGGTCAGAAATTCAAAAAAATTATCGTGATAGATGCAAACTAAAACGAAATGTTCATTGTGAAGGAGCTACAGATAATATTAATTCAAGTATAGATGAATCTCTTCCATCAACATCTAACGCATCACGTTCTCATGCAAATTCGTAATCAGCGACCCCAGAAACCCCAGATACCAAGTTCTGTAAAAATTCAAAAATGTTTTATTAAAATTAAAGGATTTTAAAAGCATATTATTCTTATAAAATGAGTTTAACTCTGTCAATAACAAAAGATACAAAAGTATGTAGACTTTAATCTCTCAACTGTTTCTTTTTTTTCCTTACCGCAAAAAACACAAATTTTTTAAGGTGGTGAAAACATTACATTCAAATATCTTTTTTCAAGACAATTTTTAAAAATGATAGAAAATAGTATCCCTGTGCAACATTTTCATCTTTTTAAGTTTTTAGTAAAGCAAATAAACATTTCAGAGATTAAGATTTAAAATAACTTTCAAGAACTTTCTCTCTTATTCATGAAAGCAAAAAACGGAGACAATTACAATAAAGCAATAAACAAAGAGAAAAATTTAAGTTCAAATAAATAAATCGCCATAGTCTCTAGAAGTATCTTTTAAAATATTATATGTTACCTCAGATATTTTCATGCACTTCTTTTTTATACAACAAAAATGCATATAGCAAGAAATAAATTTCTAATTTTTAACTTTTCAAAGAGGACCATCATCAATAGTCAAAACAAAAAGGCGCGCTTAGCGCTCAAATGTTTGTGCTAGTATTGTTAATGTCGTGCATGCATAGTTTATACCATATACTGACGATTGCGATAATTTATTAATACGAATATCGTGAAAGTGAACAAGTGACATGAAAGTGAAAGACTGACCTATTCATGGGCGTAACTACATTGGGGCAGGGGGTCGGCTGCCCCCCCCCCCCCTAGAAAGACATTATTTATGAGATAGAAAAAGAGATAGAATTACAGTGCTATCTCTCTCACACCCATATAAAACCCTACCAAAATCTTGCTCTGGGTACGCCCTTGGACCTATAAAATGTCGTGGAAGTAAACGATTAATATATAATATACATTATACACAAACTAGTATATATACTACATATAATTAAAAATATACATATTTAGTTCCGTGTTTAAAATATTTTATTCATTCATTTTCGGTAAACATTTTTACACTGCAAGGCGGTAAGACTAGAATATGTATTGTTTTATACTACTGTGTGCTTTCACTGCACTATTTATAGAAGCTAATACGGTAATACTGTTACTTTAATTTATTTATTATAAAGTATAAGGAATAAAATGATTTATTAAAGATTATGTTGATAGCACAAAAAAATGTTGTAATTTAGAATTGTGAAGAAAACAATAAAATTTAATAATATAATTTTTAAAAATAAACAAACTTAATTTTTCAACATTTTTAATTTTTTTATTCTTGTTTTTTATATGAAGATAGAAATCGATTGTTTTTATTTTTTTAAATATACTTTATTAGGTCCTGAAAATGCTGTATAAATATAAAAGTTGTGTTTTTTGATTTTGACGGGAAAATATTTTTTTGGAATTTCTAATGGAATGGAAATGATGAATATTATATGTAGATCGGTAGTTTAGTCTCGTTATGAAATAATTTCATAAATTTATGTTTTTTTCATCAGAATTAGTACTCATTTTAAATACCACCTAATGAGGTAAAGTTTTTTATCGCGTTTATTTTTCCGTATACAAATTTATTTTTTATTTAAGGATTGTATAATAATAAATGATAAAAATAATTTAAATTTTTAAGTATTAATGATATATGTAATTTCAAAAATATTCTATTAACATCATTAAGCCATTTTATATTAAAAGTTCTAAACGGAGTTTATTCCCCAAAATTTTCCTAACCGCTTGTTTTATGTTTAGAATAAAAAAACAGTTGTAATTCAAAATTGTTTAGAGAAAACATTAATTGAAAACAATTAAATTAAACATTAATATTTTCAAAAATGACTAAACTTAAATTTTCAACAATTTGTTTAAACCATAATTTTACTTTTTTTTATGATAATAGAGGCCGATTTTTGTTTTTTCAATTGTTGAATTGAATTATTGTTATATTCGGTTATTCAGTTTCAGCAGGCCCGTATCATTCTGTCACAAAATTTTTCGTATTACGTGTTATATTGTTCAACCTATGAAATTGTTATATTGTACTACTACTAAAATCAAAGATTTATTAAAACTGAACTGTAAATCATTGCAAAAGTTTAAAAAAAATTTTAAAATTGACAATTTTAAACCTTTTTTACTCTTTTTCTACATTAAATTTTACTTTAAACATAATACTTCTATAATGCATAGACAGTGTTCTTTTTCGGCTTTAAATTAAAGAAAGTTTTGAAATCGGTCCAAAAGTGAGAAAGTAACAGTATATTTTATACAAAAACTGTAGAAAAACTGTTTTTTAGCTCTAAAATGAAATTTTGGGGAAAGGGGGGAGATTTAATAAATACCATTTTCTTTAGTTTTTCATGACAAAAAAATTAGCCTAGGTTTGACGAAAACTAATTTTTTGTTCTCATTTTTTGTTACATTGGGTTATTGACTCAAATATGTATATTTGGGTCAAAAGTGTGTACCTGATCTAATATCAAAATAAAATCACACAAAACCAGCGAGCATCAAAACGTTGCATAATGATACCATTTTTTGGATCAATTATGAGAAATGATCTAAAAAATCGTATCAGTATGCAACGTTTTGATACTTTTAGGTTTTGTGTGATAACACCGTATAGAGCTTCTAATATAAAATGATTTAAAGATATTAATAAAATATTTTTAAAATGACATATCATTATTACTTAAACCCATTTGGGTGCACTTCCGAAAGCAACACAATTCCGATTTTTTTTAAACTTGGTATACTTACGTAATTTGATGCGCTGATTACGAAAATCATAGTGAAAATTGGCGACTAGGCCATCTTCATGGTAAAAAACATGTATAAAAAATCACAAAAATGTAGGTTTTTTGAGTTTATCTCTTTAAATATTAGAAATATCAAAAATTTCTTTTTACAAAAGCTGTAGATCTCACAAAAATACACATTTTATGTTTTATGCATTTTTTACTAAAACTAATTAGTTTACGAGAAAATTGCAAAAAACGTAAATCACCATAAATACGACCAAATATCCACATAACGTCAACATTAAATTACACTCAGTCGTAATTACGTAATTACATTACGTAAGAATTGTTGGCCATATTCCACTGTCAGTGGGCACCCCAACCCCCCCTTAGTAAATCCCGGCGGGGGGGAAACGAGAAGACCGACTAAAGATTTAATATATTGATCTCCCATATTTTTTAAATTTTTCTCGAAAAATATTAATTTTTGTTAAAAAATGTATACTTTCTAAAATATGTACTTTAAGGTCCTTTACGACTTATGTCAAAAACATTTTTTTTACATTTTGCGGTTATTACGAGTGTAATGCAAAAAACAATGAATTTAAGGATTTATGGTTTTTTATGGGTTTTTTCCATGAAAATGATCAACTCTACAATCTTCACTATGCTTTTCGTAATCAGCGCAACAAATTACTTGAGAAATAAGTGCGATGATTTGAATTTCCCTAATGTTGATGTAATGTGTGTATAGGTTGATTTTATGGTGATTTCTAGTTTTTTTCATTTTTCTCATAAACTAATCGGATTTAGGAAAAAATGTTTCACACATAAAATGTGTATTTTAGTGATACGTACCATTTTTGTATGAAGCAATTTTCGATATTTTGAATATTTAAAGAGATAAATGCAAAAAACTTTAATTTTTATGGTTTTTTATGGTTTTTACCATGAAGATGATCTAGTCGACAATTTTTACTATGGTTTTCGTAATCAGCACATCAAATTACGTAAGTATACCAAGTTTCAAAAAAATCGGAGTTGTGTTGCTTTCGGAAGTTTATCCTGAACATGATAAAAAACTTAGGTAAGATGATATATGTTCATACTAAATTATGTGTATATACAAGTCAATGCTGTTACTTATCAAGTTTTCATATAAAATATAGCTAAAAATAATAAGCTGTACCACCAGATATAAAAATAAAAAATAAAAAATTTTAATTTCAGAATTTAAAAATTTTATCCTGAATTTATTACCGATTTTTATTCTGAAAAAAAAAAATTCTTTTATTACTGGATTTTGCATCACAAAAAAAATATCATAATAAACTTTAATTTATAAATTCTAATTCACGTAATATTCATATTAAGGTTTGATAAATACCTATACATTAACATTTCTAGATTCCCGGAATCGTGCAGAATGATAAAGCTCAAGCTACTCAAAATTCTCAGGCCTTTGATTGTAAGTATATCATTTTTTAAGTTACCTATTATTAATTAAGAAACAGCAAAAGTTCTATATTGTCTACTTTTAGATGGTGAATATGAGCTTCATTCGATTAAACATAAGAGGAGTGTTAACGAAATAACAATAAATGTGAAAATAAATGGAGTTGATAAAGAACTTACTTTGCTGCCATCAGACAGTTTTTTTTCTGGTGATGTTTGGATTGCAAAGAAAAACATTGAAACAAACGCGTTCGAATATACTTTACAAAAAGATGTAAGCATAAAACGTGTGGTTATTTAGCCAAAACATTTATTAAAATTTTCTGAACAATTTTAAAAACATTGAATATGAATGGTTTTACTAAATTAAAAATATTTTACATCATTTTTTGTTAAAGTCAAAAAAAAATTGCAACTCAGTTTTTTGTTTCTAGGTAATGGAAAAAGTAAATATGAAGTTTTATCAGGATCAAAAATCTTTCTCCTCAATATCAAGCAAAGTTAATGATGAAGGTTTACCGGAATTTGTAAGTATAGGGCCTTAAATTAGGGTACTTTTAGAACAAGGGTTCATTTATTAAAATGCTGTTCACAATAAAGATTGTCTTAATTTTAATTCAATTGTATTTTTATCGCACTGCAACAGCGATTCTATTTTTATTGCAAAAATAACCATCAACTTTACATAAAATTTGGTACATTTTGCAGATTGCTTCCTCAACTTTATGAAGATGATATCTCAAAATATCATACAATTATAAAAAGATCTTTATTTTCTTCAGGTATAAACTTTAAAATAAAACGTTTCTTCTAAACAGAAATTTGTTAAACTATTATTATTGCATTTCAGATAATTTAAAAAATAATAGTAAAGGTGGTTTTAACACAATCAGTGTTCAAAAAAGATACAAAATGAATGCATCAAATCTAGAAATGCCCGATGTAGTGCATCCGGAAATTTTAGTCTTTGTTGATACGACACTTTTTAAGTGAGTTTTAATTAATGCTATTTTTACATTAGATAATAACTTTAAATTATACCTTAGAAGAAAAAAAATTTCTAAAATAACACCTTCCGTGATTGGTATTGGCACTTTCTACAAACAAAAATCATTTCAAAACTCTTAATTGTGTGGTTTTAGAGCTTTCGAATCTTACGTTGTTTAAACCGTAGCGTACATTTTGACACTTTGGAATGGAGTTGATTTGAATTATGGAGAATTGGAATCTCCGAAAGTGCGTTTGAGCATTTCTGGAATTGTTTTATGTCAGGTATTTATCCTCTGTAATATATATTTATTTACATCTGATATTGTTTATTAAACGCTATTTAAAAAATTTTATTTTTAAAGGACCAACCAGTACCAGTTGATTCTTTTAAGATTAGTAAAAAGCATTTAGAGGATTTTTCTAAATTCTTGTACAAACAGAAACAATTTAAGTTGCGTGAAGATTATGATATTGCAGTTTTATTAGGCAGAAATCCATATTTTCTGGGGGGGACTGCAGGTATAATTACATTTATTGTTGGAAGCTGAACATTTATTTATTTACAAAATAATTCATTCCTTGTTGTATACATAATAATTTTTGTTAAGGTTACGCAAATAGTGCCAAAGCTTGTGCAGATTATGCTAGCAGCGAAGTAGTTGATTCTGCAGCAATTATGTTAGATGATACTAGGTTTTATGGAATTGACAGTGCTTCACATGAGCTTGGTCATTTGTAAGTAAACCTATGTGGAAAATATGAACAGAAATTACCTTTTGTTGAACAAATTAAATTGGAATAAGTTTATTCAGAAAGAGATATTTTTATAAAGATACTATTACTAATTTATTGCATTGCTTGAGAAAAGAAAACAATTCAGATTAATTGTTGTCTTTATCTTATTCAAGATTTGGCGCACCTCATGATGACAATAAAACTGTATATTATTTTGATGGTCCTGGAGCAGAAAAGTGTCCTTGGGCGGATGGTTACCTTATAAGCTACGTTAGGGACAGCAGAAAGCAATTTGAATTTTCTTCATGCACCAAAGAAACTATGTCCTACTTTTTCAGGTATATTGCATTATATTGATCACAAGACTAGATTCGTCAATTGTTAATGAATACGATTATCTTGTATCCATACTTTGAACCAAAGTATTTAATAATAATTTTATTTTATTTTTAAAATTAATAAAACTATTGATATATTACAATAAAAATTTAAACTCAAAAATTAAAAGATTTACGCAAGAGAAGAATATAAGAAAATTAACAATTATGACATTTAGGGTCACCTAAATTAGTTAAAATAAATAATTATTAGTAAAATCGTGGTTTTTTTTTTGTTTTATCAATAAGTGAAAAATTACTAATTATTAGTAAATAATGACTAATTATTAATAAAAAATAGTTTAAATTGAATAATAATATTCTCCGTAAATTCCTGAAGTTAGTTACTAGACATTTATATTTATTCATTTTTTTCTGTCCACGTTTTAAAACTTGAAGTAAAGTTGATTAGTTTTTATACTTATTCATCTTTTTCTGTCCACGTTTTAAAAACCAAAGTGAAGTTAGTCTCTGTCATTTTTTTCATTAATTTTGATTCTCTTTATCAGAAAATCTTAAATGTGCTTTAGCTTACAGACAAAATATGCAGATGAGGTAATCTTAATGACGAGATAATGATTATGACTAACAATAATTTATATATTACACACTTATATGAATTTTAATAATAATTTAGATCAATTTTAAGTGTCGAATAGTGGAATTTATTAAAAATTCAAATGACTTTATTTTACTTTATTGGAAAAAATGAAATACATTTTAAATTAATCAGTAACTTTTTTAACCATTTTTGAAGTTCCGAAACTTTCATCAAGTTTGTTGCAAGTTTAGAAACTTCCGAAAAGGTTGGGGCGAAGTTTGAATGAAGTAATATTTAGAATTAAAAATTTACCTTATAAATCAATTAGTTTGTTCATATTCCAATTACATCGTCAATTTTTTAATTACAATTTACAAATAAGTAATTTCTACACCTCTTTTCAATTATTTTTGTCATTCTTAAAGTACTTTTGTCCACCGTAAAGTATTATTGTTAATTTTCAAGTATTTTTGCCATTCTGAATATAATTTTTTCAAATATCAATTATTCTCTTCAGTCTTTAAATTATTGTCATGAATATTTAAATTTATTACACAAGTTTTCATTTACTTCTGTCATTTTTCAATTATATTCTTCACATTCCACACTGTTAAAAATAAGAAACACGCTTTACACCAGAAAGTGTGAAAAATGTGCAAACATCCTTAAAAGTGTGAATTTTATGTCAATCACACTTTCAAGGTTTAATGCCAGTGTTACGGTGCGAAGTTCCCACAGCTTACGTGACATTAACACCGCACGGTGCGAGTGCTAAAAGTGAGCACGGGTGATTACACTTAACCTTATTTTTCCATCTAAACACAAATTCTTAACTTTTTAAACTATAAATACAAATTTTTATTGACACAAATACACACTGAAGTTAATATTTTAATTTTTCAAAAGATTAATATTATTCCACAAATAAGTAACAACTTTGACACATAAATGTAAAAAGTTAAGCACAATTACGCAGATATTATAGGGTAGGTAAAACGATCACGTGATTCAACATGTACGTGAAAATACGTAGAGCGCGAAATTTTCAATATTTACAATAAATCGAAATCGAAACTAAAGTCAGTTCAACCTAAATAACAAATAATTCAAATATTTCTATCAAATATTAAAAATTTTGGACAAAGCAGGTAACGATAAAATAAAACAAAAAAGGAAATAAACTATTCGCATTATATTAGTTACCATTTTAGCTAGTATTTCTAAAATGATTTTTAGATTTTGAAAACAAACAAAACTTCTTTTTTAATTTTAAAAAAATTTAAAACTCCTCTGAAAAGATATATAATAAATCAAAATTCCTTTAAAAAAATATAATTTTATCCAAATTTTTTTTGCAGGAGATATTAAGAGTTCAAAAATAAATTTTTAACATCTTATGCATATTTTAAACAGTGTTTTATTTTATGTGACAATTACAGTTCCTGAAAAAATTTCTTTCATATTTAGAATATTTTAAAACGACTTATAAAATTGGGGAAATTAAAAAATATTTTTATAATTTTGAGAAAATAAAAACTGTTTTACAGATATGAAGAAAAATCAATTTTTGTTAAATAGAACATTTTCTACAAATCTCGTTCTATAAGAAAAAAAAGCTCCAATTGAATTTACTCACATTTGTAGTATATTTTAAACCGAGGTTTACAGTTAAAAAAAATTATATTTTTTTCTAATTTTAAGCAAATAAAAAATAGTTTTGTAAACAATAAAAATCTACCAATTCTTGTAAAATAGAAATTTGTTTGGAAATTATGTTCTATTAGAAATTACTAGTTAACAAATAGTTGTTCAAGATCATATTCTAAACCCAGTCTTGTGTTAAATAAATATAAAAGATTTTTATAGTTTTAAGGAAATCAAAACTGTTTTAAAAAGAAATTAAAGAATATCAATTTTTGAAAAAAAAATTGTTTGAAAAATTTTGTTTTATTAGAGTTGAACAGTTTCCACAAGATTTTATAAAATCTCTATCATACTTTAAACTAATCCTTGCAATTAGTAAAAATTAAATGAAAAACTTATAATTTTACGGAAAAAAACAGTTCTTAAAATGCTAAAAAATATAAATACTTGTAAAAACATATATTACTGGACAAATTTTTTCATATTATAGTTTAACAGTCTCCAAATGATTTCCTGAATTGTCAATCATATTTCAAACCAATTCTTGTAACTAGTCAAAATTCAAAAATATTTTATAATTTTTAAAAGAAAAAAACTGTTTTCAAAATGCTAAAAATAACAATTTTTGTAAAAACAGATATTATGTTCCAAATGTTGTTCTATTTGAGAATATTTTTCCTCGAATAATTCTTTAAACTCTGTATTATCTATTAAAATCATTTTTGTAATTAGTTCAAATAAAAAAAAAATTCTAATTTTGTGGTGAAAAAACTTGTTTTCAAAATGCTGAAAAAAAAAGATTTATGTAAAAACAGATATTTTTTGTCAAATATTGTTCTATTTGAGAATATTTATCCCCGAATAATTTTTTAAACTCTGTATCATGTATTAAACTTATTTTCGAAATTGCCTAAATTAAAAAATATTATTTTAATTTTGAGGAGAAAAAATTATTTTCAAGATGCTGAAAAAATTCAATATTTGTAAAAACAGATATTTTTTGCCAAATTTTATTCTACTTGAGATTAAAATTCCCCAAATAATTTTTTACACTCTGTATCATGTTTTAAAAAAATTTTTGAAATTCGCTAAAATTAAAAAATATTTTTTTAGTTTTGAGGAAAAAAACTGTTTTCAGGATGATGAAAAATATAAATTTTTGTAAAAACAGATATTTTTAGACAAATTTTATTCTATTTCAGAATATTTGCCCCCGAATAAGGTTTTAAATTCTCTATCATGTTTTAAGCTAATTCACGCAACTGGTTAAAATTAAAAGATAGTTTTCCAACTGTCTGAGCAAAAAAGCTGATTTCAAGATGCTGAAAAATATGAATTTTTGTAAAAACAGATATTTTTTGACAAATTTTGTTGTATTTGAGATTATTTGTCCTCGAATAAATCTCTAGACTCTGTATTATGATTTAAACTAATTTTCAAAATTGGTCAAATTTAAAAAATATTTTTTAAATCTTGATGGGAAAAAAAATCATTTCAAGATGCTGAAAGAATTCAATTTTTATTAAAAAGATAATAGTTTTGCCAAATTTTATAATATTTAAGATTAATACTCCACGAAAAATTCTTCACACTCTGTATTATGTTTAAAACTGATTTTTGCAATTGGCTAAAATTAAAAAATAATATTCTAATTTTCAGGAAAAAAAATTGTCTTCAAGATCCTGAAAAAATTAATTTTTGTAAAAACAGATATTTTTGACAAATTTTGTTCTATTTGAGATTATTTGTCCGCTAATAAATCTCTAGACTCTGTATTATGATTTAAACTTATTTTTAAAATTGGTCAAATTTAAATAATAATTTAAAAATTTTTATAGGAAAAAAAATCTTTTCTAGATGCTGAAAAAAATTCAATTTTTATTAAAAAGATAATATTTTTGCCAAATTTTATAATATTTAAGATTAATAATCCACGAAAAATTCGTCACACTCTGTATTATGTTTAAAACTGATTTCTGCAATTGGCTAAAATTAAAAAATAATATTCTAATTTTCAGGAAAAAAAATTGTCTTCAAGATACTGAAAAAATTAATTTTTGTAAAAACAGATATTTTTTGCCAAATTTTGTTCTACTTGAGAATATTAGTCCCTGAAAATTTTTTTAAACTCTCTATTATGTTTTTAACTAATTTTCATAATTGGTTAAAATAAAAAAATATTTGTTCTATTTTGAAGGAGAAAAAATTATTTTTAAGATGCTTAAAAAATTCAATTTTTGTAAAAACAGATTTTTTTCCAAATTTTGTTCTTCTGGAGATTAATTTTCTACGAAAAAGTATTTAGACTATCTATCATATGTTTAAAACTAATACTTGTAATTGGCTAAAATCAAAAAATAATATTCTAATTTTGAGGAAAAGAATTGTCTTCAAGATCCTGAAAAAATTAATTTTTGTAAAAACAGATATCTTTTGACAAATTTTGTTCTATTTGAGATTATTTGTCCTCGAATAAATCTCTAGACTCTGTATTATGATTTAAACTAATTTTCAAAATTGGTCAAATTTAGATAGGTAATATTTTTAAAATTTTGATGGGAAAAAAAATCTTTTCAAGATGCCGAAAAAATTCAATTTTTATTAAATACATATTTTTTGCCTTTTTTGTTCTACTTGAGAATATTAGTCCCTGAAAAATTTTTTTTTTTTAATTTCTTTTATGTTTTAAACTAATTTTCATAATTGGTTAAAAAAAAAAAATATTTGTTTAATTTTCAAGGGAAAAAAATTATTTTTAAGATGCTGAAAAAATTCAATTTTTGTAAAAACAGATATCTTTTGCCAAATTTTCTTCTACCTGAGAATATTTGTCCCTGTTAAAGTTTTTTAACTTTCTATTATTTTTTAAACTAATTTTCAGTATTGGTTAAAATTAAAAAATATTTGTCTAATTTTGTAGGGAAAAAAATTATTTTTAAGATGCTCAAAATAATTAATTTTTGTTAAATAGATATTTTTTGCCAAATTTTATAATATTTAAGATTAATAGTCCACGGAAAATTCTTTAGAGTCTGTATTATGTTTAAAACCGATATTTGTAATTGGCTAAAATTAAAAAATAATTTTCTAATATTGAGGAAAAAAAATTGTTTTCAAGATCCTGAAAAAATTTAATTTTTGTAAAAACAGATATTTTTTGACATATTTTGTTCTATTTGAGATTATTTGTCCGTGAATAAATCTCTAGACTCTGTATTATGATTTAAACTAATTTTTAAAATTGGTTAATTTTAAATAATTTTAAAAAATTTTGATGGGAAAGAAAATCTTTGCAAGATTCTGAAAAAATTCAATTTTTGTTAAATAGATATTTTTTGCAAATTTTGTTCTATTTAATATACATTGTCCGCGAAAAATTCTTTAAAGTCTGTATTATGTTTAAAACTGATTTTCGCAAGTAGCTAAAATTAAAAAATAATATTCTAATTTTGAGGAAAATAAATAGTTTTCAAAATCCTAAAAAAATTGAATTTGTGTAAAAACTCTAATTTTTTGAAAAATTTTTTGTATTTGAGATAATTTGTCCTCGAATAAATCTTTAGACTCTGTATTATGTTTTAAACTGATTTTTGTAATTAACTAAAATTAAAAAATAATATTCTAATTTTGAGGAAAAAAAATTGTTTTCAAGAACCTGAAAAAATTAAATTTTTGTAAAAACAGATATTTTTTGCCAAATTTTTTTCTACTTGAGAATATTTATCCCTTAAAAATTTTTTAACCTCCCTATAATGTTTTAAATTAATTTTCCTAATTGATTAAAATTAAAAAATATTTGTTTAATTTTGAAGGGAAGAAAATTATTTTCAAGATCCTGAAAAAATTCAATTTTTGTCAAAACAGATATTTTTTGTTAAATTTTGTTTTATTGGAGATTAACATTCTTCAAATAATTTTTTAACTCTGTATCATGTTTTAAACCAATTTACGAAGTTGGCTAAATTAAAAAATATTTTTTTAATTTCGAGTGAAAAAAACTGTTCTCAGGATGATGAAAAATATAAATTTTTGTAAAAATATATTATTTGCCAATTTTTTTTCCTCTTATAGTTCAAGTGTGCCCATATGATTTTCTAAATTCTCTGATGATATGATCTTCTAAATATTATCATATTTTAAATCTTCTCTTGTGTTTGGTTAAAATTAAAAAAAATTTTTATATTTATATAATATTTGAAGGTTATGTTGATACGTAATCTTATTTCGTTTTTATTATTTAGTTATTTGTTTTATTTTTTAATAATTATATTGTAGTGCATATGAGGTTATCTTTTTGATTAATTGGATTTAACTGATTTGAATATTTATTAGTTATTTAATAACAATGGTTACGGTTTTTTAAATTTTAGCGCGATGCAAGTCTGCCGTTTCAGGTAATGGCAAGCGTCATAGACATTGGTAAGTGGAACGAAGGGAGGAAAGGGTAGACAAAGAAATAGACAATCACACTTGTGAGTGTGACTGATAGTGCTTTCACACCGCGCAGGTGTAAAAGCTATCTTTTCTGAAGTTCACACTTGGTTAGTGTGGATGCATGCATCTTCGCACCAAATTACGAACACTTTAGTCTTACAACTTCACACTCGGTGTTAAGTTGTAAAGGATTCTATGCTTCTTTTTTAACAGTGCAGTTACTTTTTTCTATCTTTAAATTATTGCCAGGAATATTTAAAATTTCAACACCAGTTTCTATTCTACTTTTGTTAATTTTCAATAATTTTCTTCAAATTTTAATTAGTTTGTCATTATCAAAGTATTTTTGTCATTAAACGATTATTTTCTTCATATTTCTATTACTTTTGCAATTTTAAAATTGTTTTCTACAAATTTCAGTTATTATTTTATTCAAATTATTGAATACGACCCATTAATATTTAATATAGTATTTATTAATGTTAAATCAAATTTTAATTTTATTGTTACTTGCAATACATATTTAAATTTTATATTATAATGAGCTTCTGCCCGTAAATACATTAATAAATTCAATGTTTTTTATTGACATGAATTTTTAAATTTATTATATTCGTTTTCCATTATTTTCTAAAAATTTCAACCAATTTCTTTATTATTTTTATTATTGTAATAAGTTTATTAAATTTGTACATTTTTTTAAAATTAATTTCAACAAATTTCAATTACTTTCTTCAAACTTAAATTATTCTCTATACATTTTTTATTTATACACCAGGTTATTTCATTTATTTGGTTCAATTATTTATGTCATTATTCAATCAGTTTCTTAAAATTTCAATTTTTTTGTCAATTTTTCAAGTACTGTCTTAAAATTTTTAATTTTATGCATCAGTTATCAATTATTTTTTTCAAATTACAATTATTTTTGTTATTGTTTAATTATCTTCTTGTAATTTTAATTATTTTTTAAATATTTTAATTGTGTTCTTTAATCTTCAAAATTATTGTCAGGAATGTCCGAATTTTCTACACAAGTTCAATCCACTTTCTTCATTTTTCAATTATTTCCTTCAAATTTCAATTACTTTTGTCATTTTCAAATTATTTTTTTCATATTTTTGTTATTTTGTACATTTTATAATTATTTTTACAAATTGCAATTATTTTATTCAATTTTTTTTAATGTCATGAACAAATTTCTTACACCTTTTTTCAATTAATTTCATCATTATTTTCACTATTGTAACGAAATTATTAATTTTTTTACAACTTTTTCAATTATTTTTTCCTAAAACTATTATTTTTTTCATATTTGAATTTTTTTTGTCATTTTTTAATTAATCTCTTCAAATTTCAATTATTGTCTATTTTTTAATTTCTCTATAATTTTTTAATTTTTATACCAGTTTTAAATTATTTTTTCAATATTTCAATTGTTTTGTCAAGTTTTCAAGTATTCTCTTCAAATTTTTAATTTCTTAAAGTTATCAATTATTCTTGTCATTTCTCAATTATTTTTTCAAATTACAACTATTTTTGTCAAAATTCAAATATTTTTGACATTCTAGAATTATTTTCTTTAAATGTAATTTTCTTCAATCTCTTTATTATTGTCATGAATTTATAAACTTTTAAAGATCAGTTTTCAATTATTTATGTCATTATTCAATTAGTTTCTTTACATTTTAATTATATCGGTAATTTTTCAATTATTTTATACAATTTTTCAATTAATATAATAATTTTTTTATTTTGTTACTTCACTTTTAAATATATTTCTTATTTTCCATTATTTTTTTTCTAAATTTCAATTTTTTTGTCATTATTCAACTATTTTCTACACATATACATTTTTTTCATATTTTTTAATTCTTTTTTTCAAGTTTCAATTATTTTCTTGAAAATTCTTTATTTTTTTCAATTTTCTAACTATTGTCTAAAAAGTGTAATTCTTACATCAGCTTGTATAATTATTTATAATTAATAATTATAAATTATATATTATAAATTATATAATAATTATAATTTATAATTATTTACATAATTTATCATTATGTAATTAGTTTCTTTACATTTTACTTATTTCTTCAATATCTCAATTATTGTGCAAAAATTTGAATTTTTTACACCAGTCTCAAATTTTTCTTTCAAATTTAAATTATTTTTGTCATTCTTTAATTATTTTTTTGTAACTTCCATTATTTTTAAAACTTTTCAATTATTTACTTCAAATTCCCATTATTTCGTTTGAATTTTTGTCGTCATTTTTTGATTTTTAATCAATTTTTCAATTTGTTTTGTCATTTACAACTTTTTTTCAAATTGAATTATTTTTGTCATTATTTAATTATTTTCTACATATTTATTTATTTTTGCGATTTTCGAGTTGTTTTCTTTGAAATTTGGATGGCTTTTCCTGTTGGCGCCCCCCAATTTAATATCAGTAGTATCAAACTCTATATTGCTTATTTAATTTTTTTATTTAAAACTTACTATTTCATCCCTTTTTTTATTTAAAAGCTCACTATTTGCCCACTTTTTTAAATTAAAGTCTTTTTTCCACTATTTTCAATCTGCAACTCCCATGGCAGCCCTCCTTATTGGATAAATATTATTTATCGATTTGTTTTATTTATTATTATAGTTTAATTTATAAAATGTATGGAAAACTAATCACGCGCTTGTGCGCGTTATATTTTGCTAGATTCATTATAATTAAATTCTGTAAACCAAATTTGTATAACCTAAATTTTATGCATTCTTGCAATGCTAAGATACAAATATTAGAGTTCAAGAATTATCTAGTAAATTCGTGTAACATTGTTTAATAACATTGAGATTAGGTACTATCAAAAAAATGTTAAACTTTAAAAAGTGTTTCTTATTATTGCTAAAATACATAAAAATTGTAAAATAGTCAAAATTCTGAATTCGGGGAATAAAATAATCAAAAACTGTTCATAAAGTCAAACTTAATGATGTTCTCACAAAGTTAAAAGTGTAATAACTTTTACAATTTTAATCGAATTCCATTCAATCTAAGATCATTGGAAGCTGCATTCACTAAAATTTTTATATGCATTTAGAAAAAATATAATTTTTATAAGATATAAGATTTAAATTAGCTTTAAAGTTGAAAAACCAATGAATAATAAAATTTTTTCATATTTTTGTTCTATATCTTCATAAATTTAAATGATAATAAACAAAGTCTTATACAGCTTGAAAGAGTTTATTTTAAGCTTAAAATAAACTTTTTGATTCGAATAATAAATGGCGAAATTTGAGTACCTGAAAACGGGTTTTTAGCTCTAAAACAAGATTTTAAGGGTGTATTAGCGATTCAATATATACACCATTCTTTACACAGTGTAATGTAACATGTAAATATTGTATAATATAATCTGTTGAAATAGACTACGAATGTAGCAGTAAATAAGTATCTAATTCATTTTTTCTTAAACTGTATTTCAGTCGAAAGGATGCTGAATGTCTTTATAATAATCCTGCAAATAAAAGAGCTGATAAAAGGATGTTAAGAATTTTACCTGGTCAATATATAACATTAAATGAACAGTGTAGAATGGCAGGATATAAAAGTGCATGGGCATATCAAAGGGCGTGTATTGTGTTCCATTAAAGGCGAAGAAGAGTTTATTCCTTAGTATATAAGACCATATGTCTTATACCATATGTTTATTAAACATAAAAAGCCGTTTTCAAAATGTAATATATAGATACGACAATTTTACTTAAACAAATCTTTATTAATTTTCCAGTTCTGTGAGAATGGAGAATGTAAAAAACTTGATTCGAAAAGGATGTTTAATCTTGAAATTCCACCGAAAAAAATATCTCAAAATACAGACTCTCGTGTATCTGCTAATTTAAAGTCAGAAGGTGATACACAATGTCAAAATGAAGGTCTACTTGCTATGGTTCGTACTAAAAGATTGTTTTAAAATTTTAATATATATGCTGATCGAAACATCTTCAGTATATCTTGTCCTCTAAGTAAATATTTGTATCTTTCTATTACATTTTTTAATTAGATCAATGCAGCTAATTGTGAAATATTCTGCGCCACTGGTAATTCGAGTGACTCAGTTGCTAGGATAATAGCAAATAATAACTTCCCATGTGAATCTGGGGTAAAAATCAATTTTTAGCAATATTCTTTTTTAAAAAAAATTTAGTTAAACTAAACATTTGCAACTTTCTAAGGTTTTGTTATTGTTAATATTTAATCTAATTTACAGTTTTGCGTGGATGGATATTGTGAACCCTCAGAAACTACTACTACTACGAGTAGTACAATTCCACCTACTACTACGAGTAGTACAACTCCTCCTACTACTACGAGTAGTACAACTCCACCTACTACTACGAGTTATACAACTCCACCTACTACTACTCAGAGCAGTAAAATTCCTCATACCACTACTCAGATTAATACGACTTTTAAAAATTTTGCTCCGATAGCGAAGGCACCTTATACTAAGAGACTAATTAGTATGACACCAGACATTGACTATAATATGACTAAAAAGATATCCAGTATTGCAACAACAGTTGAAAGTTTTTTTAATAATCAGTCTGATAAAGATCGATGCAGCTCTTTTGGAGGATTCGAGGTTTTTAAAGTTAGTATAGTTACAAGAGTGTTAAAATAGGGCGCATAATTATTCTACAAATTTCAAACTCTTAATGTTTTTATTTTTTAATTTGTAATATCAAATTGCTATTTGACATAAATTTTATAATTCACTGAGAAAATATGATGACTAAATATAACCATTTGTTGATTAAATTTAGCAGAGTGAGGTTGTGGATATAGCACCTGCAAACCACTTTGTTTATTATTAGCCGATTAAACGCGTACTGTTTACCAACAAGTTCACTGTGACCGCCAATATCTTGTTTGTTTTGTTCCGAGTACGTCAACAAACGAATTTGCTAGAGGCTTATTTTCTCAGTATTGGAATAGCCATTTAACGTAACTTTGGTTATTGAATTATAATTTAATCTTTTGTCTAAATAACATCAGTTTTTTTTTTTAATATTTAATGGCTATTGGACCTTCGGGGGCCTAAGGCCAAAACCAAACCAAACCAACATCAGTTTTTTTGTCCTTGATTATTTTATCGAAGTCATTGATTCTGAGCAATGGCAATTTATGATAAAAAAATGTATAGCAATAATAATAAGTTTTTGGAAAAATAACAATTATTTCTGAAAAACATTCTGTAATTTAGAAATTAAAATAAATTAAAATTCGAGTAAATTAAATTTATATAAAAGGAAAATCCGTTTATAAAATCTTTTAAAAGATTTTCAATGTAAAAATATTCAGAGATTGGAATTTGACAAATGAGTTTGAAATAGAAGTTCCTAATAATTATATTTTGTTAATGTATTTATTTAGGTAAATAATGTATTTATTTAGGTAAATAAATGTTCTGTAATCTGGGGATCTGATGGGAAACCTGAAATTCTTTTAAATTATGAAGATGGCACAATATGCGTCAATAATGGGGTAAGAAACTTTTACATTTTCAAGACAATTTTTTAAAAATTCTTAAGTTTTACAGTAAAGATACCATATATATTTCTTTGACACAAGGTTTTTAATCTCGAGACGTTTAAACTGATTTTAAGAGAATTCTGTAGGCTTATTAAACATTTAAAGAACAATGATTTTTTAAAATACCCAATGATTTGTCACTAAACTTTGTACAATTACCTAAGGGGCCGTTCATATACCACGTGGACAACTTTTCTCCGATTTTTGACCCCCCCTCCCCCATCGTGGACAATCGTGGACATTTGTCTAACCCCCCTCCCCCCCTAAATGTCCACGTGGACAATTTTAGAGAAAAATAGTTTTTGGATGTTAAAATCAAAGAACTATTCAAAGGAAATATGAATATTCGAGTAAACTTCACAACTCTTTATGACAAATTCTTTGAAATAGGATGCTCTTTTACGTGAAATTAGGTAAATGAATAGATCTTCAATTGTTCTTAAAAAATTTAATCACAGCTTTTTATTAATACGAACATACTTCATAAGTTCTACTAGTAAATAATAAAAAATTTAAGAAGTTCTACAAGTAATAGGTAAATTGCCATCTTTGGTAGAATACTTTGGAAGGAACATTTTCAATTATAAAAAATAAAAATAATTTTTTGTCACAAATCTAATATTCGTTATTAGATATTTCAGGATTATCTTCGGCAATCCACGGGGGCACTAAGGGAGCGTTCACATATGACGTCACGCTTTAGAGGGGAGGGGGGAGTCTTAATCAAACGTGACAAAATGTGACTTAGGGGCAGGGGGGGTCGTCCTAAACGTGACGTCACGAAATTTTATTTTTCTTTAATATGAAGTACTTAATACAGCTGCTTCCATTTCAAATCATACAGGTCGAATATGTTCAAAATTCAAAATCATGTTTAACATAATTTTTATTGTTTTTTAGGGAAAATAATGAGACACTTATTTTTTTGTTTTGAGAAAAAATTTTTTTTCGCAGAGTTACGAGCATTTGAAAGTTTTAGGACAAAGAGTGATTTTTGAACAACGCCAACAATTTTTTTTTAAAATCACTCTAGTTTTTTCAAAAAATTATATATTTTGATTTTGTTTTATGATTTTACTTATGTTTTAGGTGCTCTTTGTTAGCAATTTTGAAAATTTGAAAAATTTTGAAAATTAACACAATGGGGTCCATTTTTTGAAAAATCAAACAACTCAAATTTCTCAAAAACGTATTTTTTTGAAATTTTTTTTGTAGTTAGCAGATAACAAAAATAATTTTTTCCAATAGGTTTAATGTGCGCTAAAACACTGTGAAAGGCGCAAAAAATTTTTTTGTGAAAATTATAAAAGTCATTATTTTGGCTAAACCAGCGCCAAAAATTATTCCATTTTTTTTTATTTTAGTAATGTTTGACTAATGTTTGACAGGCTTTTTCTTTACAAATTAAGGAATTTCAAAAATTTTTAAAATGTCCATTTTTCAAAAATAAAAAAGCATAATTTTCTCGAAAGCAATATTTTTTATTTCTTTAAAATTTGTTTTCATTTACTAGATAGAAAAAGGAATTAAAAATTATATTTCTCTAAATAAAAAATATTTGTTTAAAAAGCAAATAAAAAATATTCAAGGTGATTTTTCCAACTGAAAGATATCTTTGCATTAGCCAAAATAATGACTTTTTGTATTTTAAAAAAAAAAAAAAAAAAATCTTGCGCCTTCTACAGTGTTTTAGCTCACATTAAACCTATTAGAAAAAAATTTTTTGTTATCTAGTAACTACAAAAAAAATTGCAAAAAAAAATTACGTTTTTGAGAAATTTGAGTTTTTTGATTTTTCAAAAAATGGCCGCCATTTTGTTAATTTTTCAAATTTTTCAAATTTTCAAAATTGCTAAGAAAGAGCACCTAAAACATAAGTAAAATCATAAAACAAAATCAAAATATATAATTTTTTGAAAAAACTAGAGTGATTTTAAAAAAATTTGTTAGCGTTGTCGTTCAAAAATCACTCTTTGTCCTAAAACTTTCAAATGCTCGTAACTCTGTGAAAATTTTTTTTTTCTCAAAACAAAAAAATAAGTGACTCATTATTTTCCCTAAAAAACAATAAAAATCATGTTAAACATGATTTTGAATTTTGAACATATTCGACCTGTATGATTTGAAATGGAAACAGCCATACATAAAGTTCGAGGTATATGATTTGAAACAGTCCTTAATGTATTTGTTGTTTGAAAAATAAGAAATTTTTTTAATCACAGTGTAATAATCTATTTATTAACCAAATATCAGTAATAAACCCAAAAGACTGCAAATTTAGAATAATAAAACCGATTGAAAATTATTACTATTGAATTTTTTGTTATTAACGTTGAAAATAAAATTATCATAAAAATAGGGGGGGGGGGGCAAGAAACGTGACGTACTTTTAGGGGTACGTGTTTACTCTCACGTGACAAAGCGTGACAGGAGGGGGGGAGGGGTCAAAAAATTGAAAAAAATGCGTGACGTCATTTCTGAACGCTCCCTAACCACTCTGAAATATTGTCAATGTTAGCAAAACAATCGTCATTTTGCACCGTTGTGGAATCTATTTATTATTATTGGATATTGAAGAATGAATTAAAAATTTTAAAAAAATTGAAAATTCAAAAAAATTATTAAAAAATGAAAAAAAAATTGGAAAATTTAAGAAATATATCGAATTTTTAAGAAAATAATTGATAGTTTTAAAAAAAGTACTAAATGACAAAAATAATTAAACATTAAAGAAAACAATTGAGAAATGAGGAAACTAATTGACAATTTTAAAAAATGACTAGATTAATTCACACTTGAAAGGAAAAAATTGAAAAAATTAAAGAATAATTATAAAACGTTAAGAGAATAAATAAAAATTTAAAAGATTGTATAGGAAATAACTTAAAATTGAAGAAAATAATTAAGAATTATAGGAATTATAGGAATAATTGATGGAAATAGTTGCTAATTGAACAACTGGATTGAAAATAAAAAAAATAGTTGAAATTGAAAAAAAAATTGAAATTAAGGAGTGATATTAAAATTTAAAGAATCTAAATAAAAATTAAAAAATGGAATTGAAAGAAGTCGAGATATATCGAATATAGAATACAAAACTTGAAGGAGGGAATTAAAGTTTTAAAAAAATAATGTCAGTGGTGCGCAATTGAAACGTTGAATAAAGGAAATATAAGAAATAAAAAAACATTTTTAATTGAGACATTTTGCGAATTACACATAATTGTCCACGTGGACATTTGACGAAACCCCCCCTCCCCCCGTCGTGGACAAACGTGGACATTTGGCGAACCCCCCCTCCCCCCCTAAGCTGTCCACGTGGTATATGAACGGCCCCTAAAATGTCATTGAGCCAAATTGAATAAAACTCGGGACATAGAGACCTTTCTAATGATATGTTAAGAAATTGTACGAAGTTTAGTGACAAAATATTAAATATATTTTAAGAGAAAAGTTAGGAAGAAATTAAATGCTGCAATTGTTTGTACTTTACATATAAATGATAAAAAATAACACATTTATTAAGTTACGTTTGTTTTTAGGGTTCCGTACACCTTCGGTGTTCGGCGGAACCCTTATAGCGAGACTCGTGCGCCCGTAGCCAAAAACCATTCCCCCCCCCCTTAACTTCTAAACTATTTGACCTAGAGGGTTGAAATTTGGTACACTTATGTATTTTCACGTGTAGATTGCACGAAAAATATAGAGAACTTGGTTCAAGGTGATGTTCATAGCGTTGTCAAGGAAATAACAACTTTTCTTAGCAAAAATGCATTAAAATGGACCATTCCCCCACCCCCTTAACTTCTAAACTATTTGACCTAGAGGTCTGAAATTTGGTACACATATGTATTTTCACGTGTAGATTACACGAAAAATATAGAGAACATGATCTGGATTGATGGCCATAGCGTTGTCAAGGATAAACTGCAAATTTTGGAAAAAAAAGTTTTTTTTCTCTAACTTTGCCATTATTTGAGCTAGAGGGCTAAAATTTGGTACACTAGTGTATTTTTGCATGTAGATTATGGAAAAATTATGTTTGGAAATAAAATTGAATATTATGAGGTCACAAAAAAAAAATTCAAAAAATCACCAAAAAGAGGTTTAGACCCCTATGCTAGAGATCACCCTAATTGTCCTACAGTACCCCTCAAACCAATAAAATTTTTATTTGTATACTCGGAATTTAAAAAAACGATATAAAACGCAATTGAAAATTGTTATCACTTTTTTTTCAAAATAATTGAAAAATTATGAAAAAAACAAAAAAAAATTTTTAATCTTATACAAGGCTTTATCAAGGCTGCCACAGGACCTATAATCAAGACTGTTATAATTAATTTTCATAATCTGTACTGAAGGGATCCAATATTTATGACAAAAATAATTTAATTTGAATTTTAAATAATGTGACAAATCTCTTCATTGCCTGGGCGCCAAGAGGTGTTAAGGGCGTGGGGACTGAGGACGGGAGGGAGTAAATTTCGTAATTAATAAATTTCTTCCGTATCCATCGTTCTCTCAATCGTTTACCGGCTCAACTAGAAATCGTCACGGCTTGGTGTGTCGCCGGCAATACGGAGTGTGGCGATTTTTAACATGTGATGGTTTTGAAATTACTGAGAACGATGGGGAGGATGTCGTCAAGGGAGAGCGAAGTTGGAAAAAATACCAAGTTAACAAATTCATGATCGAAAATGATGTGGTCCACGCTAAAAAAGAAAAGATGATTGTATCTTTGGATTAAGATCCTCAGTCACCACGCTCTTCGACAATCGCCCCTGTCTTCAGAAAAAGCCTAAGAATGCCGGAAACGATAAGTTTCAATATTATTTGATTGTTGTATTGTCTAATTGTTATTTGTATTTTTCATTTATTCATGTAAATTGTATGTCCACCATATCTGATTTTAATTCATTTCTTATTTATTTGTATATGTTAATTTTTAAATAATCGTTGTGTGGAGAAAGAATGAGTGAGTCGGGTTATTTATTTATAGTTATTTTATTTTTTGACATCAAATTTTTATTTGTTAATTTAATTTTTGACTAAATATAATTTTATATAATTGACGATAGATTCCGACTTTTATTTTATTTCATGACATTAGCATATTTTAGACGTATATTTATTATATTTCATAATTTTATTTATAATCTTTTTTCTAATTTTATATTTAAATTTAAATGTGCGATTTTAAAGATAGTTGTAATAGCTTTTAATCGTTACAGTACATAAAAATATACAAATGTATCAAATTTTAGCCCTCTAGCTCAAATAGTTTCAAAGTTATGAGGAAAAAACTTTTTTTCGAAAATTTGCAGTTTTTCTTTTTTTGACAACGTTTTGACTGTCAATCCAGACAATGTTCCATATAATTTTCCTGTAATCTACACGTGAAAATACATATGTGTACCAAATTAGAGCTCTCTGTTTGTTAATGAGGTATATCTTTGTTTCGGAAATGTACGGAACCCTAGATTTTGGTACGGGTGTAACTCGTACTTGCCCGATTTTTTAATTTTATTTTCACTTAATCTTTTTGGTATACTCAAATTATAATCTTTAATTTTCCAGGTATGTTATTCAGGAATTTGTCATATATATTGAAAGAAGACATTTTTTAGTTGAAGCATTTATCGTTATTAAATTTAAAAACAACCATCATCTATTATATTTAGAACTAGTTATTTATAGTTTAGAAATAGAAGTTTGTTACATTATATATTACCATGTAATTAATTAATGTAAAATAAATTAAATAATTAAAGTTATTAAATTAACGCTCTTGAAAATAAAAAATTTTCCTAAATTGTGAATGTCTAAACTAATATGTATAAAGAACTAGAAATTATAATATTCATTGAGAAAAAGTAAGTTGGTTGCTCTGCATTGATAATATTAGAGAAAAAGGACTTTTGATCAATAGGAGCAAATTGTGAAAGTTTTTTTTGAATAAACATAAGAAACACTACCACATCTCTTATGTAACATTCTTTTTTATTTTCGATATGTCGATGATACCATTCTCTGTATTAACAAGAATTTCATTGAAGCAGCTGTGGTTGTGCTTAATTCATACCGCAAAAAGTTACAATTTACTTATGAATTGGAAATAAACAATAAAATAAGTTTTCTTGATTTGACACTAAAATGAAAAAATAATAGACTTATCACCGATTGGTATCAAAAACCAACTTCTTCTGGAAGAATGTTGAGTTTTTTATCCAAACATCCTATTAATAAAAATAAATATATTGTTTTTAATTTCATAGATAGAGGGATCGCACTTTCTCATAAGAGTTTTCATAAAAAATATATCGAAATCTCTAGGAGATTATTAAGTAATAATAATTATCCTTTAAAATTTGTTAATGACTGTATTACTGAGAGACTCAATTTTATTAGATTCAAAAGAAAAATAATAACACGGAACAAACTAATTTAAAAAAAAAGTTGTACGCACAATAACCAAAGATTGTTATCCCTTACAAAAATAATAAGTTTTACTCTAAATGTAAACATAAATTAAAAAAATACAATATTTGTTCCATTCTTAAGGTTGAAAAATCATTTAACAATATTGTAAAATTAAGTAAAGATCGATTAGACAAGTGGAAAAAGTGTGGAGTTGTATATAAAATTTCATGTAAAAATTGTAACGCTGTATATTATGGAAAAACAAAGAGAACTCTTGGAAAGCGTATATCTGAACATATTCTAAAACGAAATACAAATGTAAACTGCGTTATTAATTCGCATTGTATCAGCAATAATCATGAATTCGATTTTGATAATGTTAAAATTGTAGATGTAGAACGCGATTAGAGGAAACGCACCCTTTCCAAAATGATATTTATAAATCATGACTCCAAAAGTATAAATAAAAAAGAATATTTTAATAATTTGAATAAAACTTATGAATTACTTTTGCGAAAAATTTCTCGATTATTATAGTTGGAATCCGTACACGTTTACTTCTATTAAAAGTTTGTCTTTTGCTTTGGACATGAACGGATGTAAAATTTTTATTTACAATTCGACAAAATCACAATTTTGTGATGTTAATTTCAACTATTTATTTATTTTTTTTTTTAAAACTGTGACTTCCGTTTTGAGGTAAAACGGGTCAGTGTATTTTATAAATTAAGAATACTTGGACAACTATGAGCAATTAGAATTAGGCGGATAGACTGTCAAAGCGAGTAGTAGGAGCAATATAATATTGTACCAGACCTGACAAACAATAACTACTTGCAAAACATGAGAAAGAGTAACGACATATCATTGCTAGTTACAGGAAGGTTAGTCACTCTTACATAACACCAGCAGTCTGAAACTAACCACATAATTAAAAGTTTTGGACACTTTACGCATGAGAACAATTTCTTATGCGTTAATTGCTAAAAAAACATTTTGAACATAATAAGAGATGGAATTTTATTTTTTGTTGTACAATGAAAAAATTTTTAATATTCTCATTTAAAATTTGATGTATCTCTGTTAGTGGTTATAAGTGAAAATAATTAAGAAAGAAAATCTGTGATTTTACTCACTTTTTAAAGCAAGAAAATACTCCTGCGCATGGGTAAATACCGTGGTACAATATTGCGCATGAACAATTGTACTATAGAACACTACTGTGAATCTTTTAGTGTCGTATACTGAGAAAATTAACCTCTGAACGAGTTGTAAGAACTTCTTCTAGGAATTTCGGTTACCGGTCATTATCCCGATTCCAATAACCCAAAAGCCTTCCTCCCGAAAACTAAATTTCCCGAAAACCCAATGTCCCGAATGTCAAATTTCCCGAAGACCTTTTTCCCGATTCCATATTCCCGAAGGAATTCTTCCCGAAAATTTAAATTTATTTAGTATTGTAAAGTAGTTATAGAGAAATTTTATTTGAAATGTATAGTATATACTTCATCAGACGAATTTACGAAAACATCGAATCACCAAACATATTCACACAGGTCTTTACAATTCTTAAGCTTATTAAGAAAAATGTTACGGACTTTGACGACGACACTCCCAAGGATGAAGTTGCTCTTCCACTTATTTTCGCATTACTCTCCTCGAAGGAAACCATTCAGTATTGTGCAGTAATGACAGCAGTTGAGAGGGCCGCTCAAGATTTTCATATTGACAACTGTCGGCCAACGAAAGTCGTGACTGACTTCGAAAAGGCAATTATAAACTCTTCGATGGAAGTCTTCCTTCCTGCAGCAATCTTCTGTAGCTTTTTCCATTTGGGACAGGCAGTTTATCGCCATATTCAAGCTGAGGGGTTGCAACTAGCATATAATAACGCACAGGATCTAAGCATTAGAAGTTTTACACACATCGTTTTAGCCCAGGCGTTTGTGCCTTCCGATAACGTGAGGTCTTCCTTTCAGGAAATACTTGTTGCTGCATCTAAGAAACTCCGTCTAGTGCTGAATTACTTCGGTGTAACAGAGTTCCAGAAAGAGCAGGCCGATACGGAGGATGCAATAGCAGAGCTAAGTTTAGGGAAGTCAGTAAAAGTAGCCCCAAAGAAGAAGTGGGTAACAACCCAGAGACGTCTCCAGGGAATCGTTGGGTAGTATGAAGAGTACAGAAGAAACAACCAAGTTATAAAATATTTACATGTATTGTCAAATTATATCGTTTTATAATTTTATATATCTATTTTATGTATTGTATACATTTTTATATAAGAATATGTATTTAGACTCATAAAATTAATTTTTTTCTGGTACATAGACATCCGGGAAAAAGGTCTTCGGGAAATTTGACATTCGGGACATTGGGTATTCGGGAAATTTAGTTTTCGGGAGGAAGGCTTTCAGGATATTAGATTCGGAAAATTGACCGGATACCAGGAATTTCAAGACCATGACATTGGTGAGGAGGCTTAGAGTTCAAAAAGCCTGCAATGGGTTCTTTCAGAACCCAGGTCTCTCGAAAGGGACAGAAGAGTCGGTCCCTTGAAAAGGAAAGGCTTCTCAAAAAACTGGGTTGTAGGCTCTGGTGGAAGTGACACAACCTATAGGGATTTCACAGCGATGTCATATAACTACTGGAAGTGGTGGACCTTGCGCTTTAATTTGTTCTTGACTAAGAAGGGATTCCTCTGGTCTTCCCGTAGCAAGAGGATCAGAGAAAGTGGACGCGAGTTCACCCGCCCCCAATCTAAAGGTAGGTACAAATTACGCGAGCCGAGCCTGTAATGTAGCGCTAGACGAATGCTCGGCGAATATTCGCTGCGATGAAGCGGCAAACGTAAGACGAGCCTCTGGACAATCGGAAAACGAAGACTATTTCCAAATACTACCATTACTCCTGTCAGTGAAAATACAATAAAATTATGAAAGAGTAGCAAGAGTTTAAAATTTAAGCAAAAAATGGGTTTGAGTTTTAAATTTTATGATAAACTCTCATGAAAGTTCGTCCTTTTTACAAGCAGCACAGAACTCGTTAGTCTGTGCAATCATCACGGATGGTTACCCAAAGATGAGGCTGACGATTGGTAACCTCCACCAATTTGGGGCGGCTATCTGAAATGAAATTGGAAAAACCACCGGATCTTTTCCCAGATTCGGTGATGTTAAACTCTCGCGAGGGGCGTTCATTGTCGAATGCCTGGATTCTGACACTTAGGAATGGATGAATGTCCATGTACCGATGGTCAGTCAGGCTATGGGTGGGACCGCGTTAAAAATCGTGGAACCCTCACAGCTTTAAAAAATGGTCAGGGTTGTTGCCTGTGTTCCAGGACCATGTGTGAACCGGGCAAACATCCTATGCTATCTAGGAAAACAAAATCCCAAGATTGATACATCCTTCTGGAGAGTGTATTTGCCTGGCGAGGAGAGATCGGCTTTGCAAAGAAGACCACAGGATCGACCCTCGCCTTAGGGGTGCCTGAGGATGCTATCGCGGACCTCGAATCCCGAAATTTCCGGTTGTGCCTAGGGATGGACCGAATCTCCCTTCGGGTGACAAAGCACAGCACCGGTGACGGAAATGAAGGGACAGGCATCGGTGAATCGACATCGGAGCCAGGAGCTTGACAGCGATGTAGTCAGCCATAATCCTTTTTTAAGAACCCTGGGTATACAGTGGGTCTATTAGTTTCAAAGGCGTGCATAGTTTATAAAGGATTAGAAGCATTCCCTTTGACAAGTTTCTGTACACGAAATTTGGCAATAATTAGAGCCAAGTATCGAGATCAAGTGAGAGGTAGCAAAAGCATCATTTTGACGACTGCATACTTTCCAGGAGAAGCAAGATCACCCCCACCAGCGAAAATGAGGAAGCAGATGGAACATTGCCGTAGAGAGGGACTACCTCTTATCTTGGGCTGTGATGCCAACGCACACCATACTGTGTAGGGTAATACTAATACTAATAAAAAAGGGGAGATACTATTTAAATTTCTTATTTGACTCTGGGTTAGACATTCTGAATCAGGAGAATGAACCAACTTTCATAACCTCTAAAAAGTTGAAGGTGTTGGTTATTACGATCTGTTCGTCAACTGCTTGGGAGGCTGTGCATGACTGGAGGATCTTGAAAAAAGACACTCTATCAGATCACAGACTTATAACATGCAGTTTGAGTGGCCAACTGAGTGGGCCTCCTTCAAGGAAGACCTTCAGGTATGCATTGCAAACTTTCCCACGTGTAACGAAAACGGAGAGAAATTGGAACTTGCAGCTGACTTTCTGCAAAGAGCATTAATCTCTGCTTTCGAAAGAAACTGTACGCCTGAGAAAATTGAAACAGGTAGGAAGTCCAGACAGTGGAACTCAGCCCTGGAAGAACTTAGACGAACTGTAAGGAAGATTTTTAATAAAGCAAAGAAACAAAGGACCCAACAGGCCTGGGATTTATATCGTAAGTTTCGAGGGACGTTTAAGAATGATGTTGGGAAGGCTAAGGCCTTTAGTTACAGGAGTTTTTACGAAGGGATCTAAAAGGTACCGAAAGCTATATGACTCCATAAAATCCTATCTTGAGACCCTATGGCCAAACTCAAATCTATCAGACTCCCAAATGGTCTTCTTGCTCAAACAAAAGAGGAATGCTTGGAGCATCTAATAAAGATAAATTTCCCAGACTTCAAAGAAATAGACGAAAGCCATGGGAATCAAGGAGCTAATGTATTCCGATGTTGTCAGGAAAGTTGGAAACATGCCTATTATATTGTAGATTGAGAAATAGATTGTAGAAGTAGATTGGGCTATTAGTTATTTTGAACCCTTCAAGGCACTAGAGCGAAATAGTGTATATAGTCCTTCTTCTTCCTTGTGGCTGTCGGGTATGCACCCGAGAACTGGAAAAGGACTAAAGAAGTGTTTATTCTAAAGGCCGGAAGAGCAGGTTACACTTCTGCCAAGGATTTTAGACCAATCAGTCTAACATCCTTTTTATTAAAGGCTCTGGAGAAGCTGGTTGATAAACACATTAGGCGGGAATTTCTAATTCACAAACCTCTTCATTCAGGCCAGCATGCTTACAGTGCAGGATTCTCTGTAGAGGCTGCTCTGCAGGCGGCGCTTGGGAGAATTGAGAAAGAATTGAGCAATGGGGGCTGTGCGGGTTGCAGCTTTTTAGACATAAAAGGAGAATTTTCAAGCACTTCATGTCAAGTTATATGTGAAAAGGCTAGAAACTGTGAAATACCTGAACCACTATTATTAAGTGGGTCAGTAGTATGTTACGGGGACGTTGCTTTGAAGCAGAATACGGGAAGGCAAAACTGAAAGGCTTTGTCTTTTATGGTTGCCCACAAGGAAAAGTATGATCCCCCTTTTTGTGGTGCATGGTAGCCGATGGACTCTTAGTAGAGCCCAATAACCAGGGGTTTTTGATGCAATGATATGCGGACGACTTCATGGTGTTTTTGAGAGGTTTCTGCTTGGAGGTACTTCTGCAATTGATGCAGACAGCTCTTGGGATTGTGAAGAGTTAGTGCGTTGAAACTGGGCTGTCTGCTCATTCTTAGAATACGAACTTAGTAATCTTTACTAAGAAGTATGAGATTTCAAATTTAAAAGGACCTGTATTTTATGGAAAAGAAATTGGAATTACTAGGTCGACAAAATATCTAGGAGTCACCCTGCATAGTAAGTTGAACTGGAGTTTAACTGTTCTCCAAATAAATTCACCTCGCTCCTGAAGTTACGCGTTCAGATATATATTTGATTTTTACCGGACTGAAGCGCGTAATTAACGTGGAAATAAATTAATTAATTTCTTTCTTACCTGATAATTAATTTCATTTTTACGTAACCGCGAATTGACCATACGTGTCCAGATGGTCAATTTTATTTAACATCACGGTGAATGACGGCGGCAATATTTTTTTAGCGGTTCGTCCGTAATTTATATTGAGTGGAGACGGAGTTTACCGATTAGATCCGCGACCGAATATACCGGAAAATTCTAGTAGAATAAAATATATAGTATTTTATTATTTTTGTAATCTACATTGTAATTTTTTATTTGTTTATAGATTCCGAAATTACCGAATTCACCAGAGTTCTGGCAGGACGTAGTCCTGGATTAAGGAGAAAAAGAAAATGATTTCTTTTATTGTTTACCATCGGCTCTTCAAGCATTTTTATTGTATTTTATTTAGTATATTTTATTGTTAAATTTATCATTTGTTATTTTTTTTATTTAAATCTATTTTATATTATATTATTATTTTTTGTACTTTTCTTAATTTTGTTTACAATATATTATTTGTTATTTCTTACTAATAGAAATTCTGAGAGTTTTACTGACTATACCTAACCTCAAAGCGACAGTAGAAAATTAAGTAAGAATATTTATGGTCAAAATCTAGTTTATCAGCATAAGTGAATATAATCCGAGAACCTTGGCTCCGGCGAGCAAATTCCGAGCATATCAAAATTTCACTTTGTTACACAGTAATTGATGTGGAAAGAATTGTTACTGGCACAGTTGAACTTATTAACAAGTCAATTACAGCTCTGTCTTCTAAAATGGATGAGTACTCTATTAAGATAAATAGCAACACATCTCGCATAGAAACCACGGAAACTAATATTGCTGAATTGAAAACCAGAATCACAGTTGCTGAAGGTACGCTTAATGAATTCAAAAGTATTGTCCACTCTCCTTGCATTGACAATACTGGTTTAGAAAACTGCATGTCTGAACTTGAAAATAGAATTCTAAAAAAAAGAAATTTAATCATTTTTAATGTGCCTGAATCGTTTGGTTCTCCACCTGAATACACTGACTTGTTTATTGCATTTAAAAGTTTAATTATTGGATTAAATCCCTCGGTCTCAGTCGATAATATTATAGTCAGTAGAATTGGTAATTCATCTTTGAACCAACAGGTGCATCGTCCTCGAAAAATCAAAATTGCCTGCTTATCGGCGGAAAACACAAGGAAATTGTACCAAGTTCTCATGAAGGCCAAGAGAGACGACACTTGTCCAATCATCCTCAAAAATGCTTCGATCACTTTCGACAAGACAAGTGCGCAAGTCAAGGAGCTTGTCGACGTGAAGTCCCAACTTTTGGCTCGCAAAGAGCAGGGCGAACCGAACCTGAAATTGTCATACCACCGTGGACATCCAACGATCGTCAAGTCTTCCAAAGACTCACCGGCGACCCACCCCACTTCTTAAATTCTCGTCATGGATCGTGTTTCTCTCTTCAGGACAGAGCTCTGCCTTCTCTATCATCAAGTCATCATTTCCACGAAAATCTCAACATGTATTATTAAAATGTTAGAGGTCTACGGACAAAGCTCAGTACCTTACGTGAATCACTCCAATTATTATCCTATGACATTTATGTATTTACAGAAACTTAGCTCACAGAAGATATTCATTCTTCCGAGTTGGGTTTCGTCGATTACAGTGTTTTTCGAAAGGACAGGAGTGCACACACAAGTTCTTGCTCACGCGGGGGTGGAGTGCTGATTGCAGTGCATAATGGTTTACGTGGCAGTGAAATTGAAAATTTAAATCTGACCTGGATAACATTGGAATATGTTTTTGTTAGTCTCTACTTGAATGATCAACGTTATGTTTTGGGTACGTTCTATTTACCACCTAATGCTACTCTGTCAAATTATTCTAATATGTGTTTGTTGTTAGAAGAGGTCTCTTTATTGTACAGCAACAAACCAACGATAATCTTAGGAGATTTCAATATGCCTTATGCAATTTGGAATCAAATTTCAGATGGCATTTGCTGTTCGGCTAAGCCAGGATCTCTAAATATGCATAAGGATATTATTTCTATTGTTGTTGACACATTAGATTATTTGAATCTTACGCAGATAAATACTTTTTTTAATGCTCACAATTCTCTGTTAGATTTGGTTTTTGTAAATTTCTTAGACTACGAATTGCGACTATGTTCCGAGTTTTTGCTTTCGCCGGACAGCTTTCATCCACCTGTGTGTTTATGTTTACATTTGCGAGTAGACAGTGACAATCAACCTTATGTTCATCAAAATGAATTTTATTTTAAATACGACTTTACTAATGCAGATGTGTCTTCTATTACTAGTTTTCTGCTAAGTATAAATTGGTCCTCAATATTATCTTGTATTTCTGTCAATGAGGCCGTTAAAATTTTTTATGTACACCTTAATACTGCAATTAATCTTTTTGTTCCAATCAAACGCGTGACAACAACAAATTTTCAACCCTGGTTTACTCCTGCCTTAAAAAAATTAATTAATGATAAAAAAATTGCGCATGCGAACTACAAAACAACTAAATCTTCTCAAGACTATCTGTATTTTTCTAGATTGAGGTCTCAGTGTAAGTCACTGTCTAAAACTTGTTATCGCAATTATATCAAGAAAGCTGAAATTTCCATTGTTAATAAACCTAAATTTTTTTGGGAGTTTATAAATTCTTCGCGTAAGGATAAGCGTTTACCAGACGTTATGACACTGGATAATAGTTCTGCTGATTGTGACGAAAGCATTGCTAATCTTTTTGCGTCTTATTTTAAAAGTGTATATGTTAATTCTGTTCCGAATGATGCAGGCGGTCTGGCCACTCCAGGTACATCTGACCAGTTTAAAGTTTTTATCACTAAATCTGAGATCAAGAAAAAAATTCTGCTTATTGATAATAACAAGGGTGCAGGTCCTGACAGAATCACACCTGCCTTTTTGAAGTCCTGCTGTTTTTCTTTGATTGATCCTTTATTTATTATTTTTAATAAATCTATTACAGAGGGTGTTTTTCCATCACTTTGGAAAGTTGGAACAATAGTTCCAATTTTTAAATCTGGAAATCGCAGTGATATGCGTAACTATCGACCAATCACTCTGTTAAATACTTTAGCCAAGATTTTTGAAAGTTTAATCTATGATGTTATATACCATGACATTTCTAGGACTATCATCACAGAACAGCACGGTTTCTTAAAAAATAAATCTGTTTCCACAAATCTCTGTGTTTTCACAGATTTTCTGTTTAATGCATTTGAATCGAAGATGCAGGTGGATGTGATATACACCGATTTTTCTAAGGCTTTTGACAAGGTGGACCATAACATACTTTGCAGTAAAATAAATAATCTTGATATATCGCCATATTTAATTAACTTGTTATGTAATTATTTATTTTGCAGATCTCAATCAGTTTGAGTTAATAAAACATTGTCTGAAGAATTTATAGCCTCATCTGGAGTACCTCAAGGTTCTCACTTGGGTCCCCTTTTACTTTTGGTGTATATAAACGACATTCACCATGCGTTTCGTTCTTGCTTTTTTCAATTATTTGCTGATGATTTGAAATTTTATCGTGCGATTAGAAGTCATCTTGATTGTGCACTATTGCAGGACGATCTTAATAATTTACTTACCTGGAGTGAGCAAAACCGCTTACCCCTGAATTTTGAAAAGTGTTCAGTTATTACGTTTTCTAGAAAAAAAATTATATTGGTTCATCACTATGTTGCTGGAGACTCAGAGCTCAAGAGGGAACCTCAGGTTCGCGATCTGGGCATTATTTTGTCTGAAGATCTATCTTTCAATAGCCATATTTCGTTTATAGTAAATAAAGCTATAAAACAGCTTGCTTTTATTCGTAGAAATGCCTCTTCCTTCAGATGTCCTCTTGCACTTAACACTTTATATTTTTCTTTAGTCAGACCGCTTCTTGAGTTTTCCTCGACTATCTGGTCTCCTAACTATGAAGTTCATTTATCACGTTTAGAACGTGTTCAAAATAGATATTTGCGTTTTATGGCGAGACAGAAGGGTTTATATGTGGACAGGCAACTATTTGACTACACTCAATTTCGCACCGCGTTTAATGTACCACGATTAGTACTAAGACTACATTTTTTTGATCTAATTTTCCTCTACAACATTATTCACGGGAATATTGATTGTCCAGAAATTTTATCTAGACTACCGTTTCTGGCTCCCATAAAAAGTCTTCGAAACTCAACACTTTTCTACACACAATTCTCTTCGACCAACTATGGCGCAAACTCTGCAATTAATAGAATGTGCAGAGAAGCGAATAGAATCCATAGTCGCATCGATTTTTTCACCGAACGTAAAACGCTATTTATTTCAACATTGCGATCTATTATATTCAGCGTAGACGACTCCGATTGTGCGTTGTTACCATAATGACTCAACTGTTTATTATATATTTTAATTTGTACTTAAGGGTGTATTTTAGCCCGTGTATATTAAATAAATAAATAAATAAATAACGACAAAACAATAATTGAAAAAAATAAAAACCACACTCGTGTGGCAGACAATTTACCTACATTAAATATAGATAAAAATTAAATAATAGTTTAAATAATAGTAAAAAAATTTAAATTATCATCGATCCTTTTCTATAACATGCTAATGTTCCGTTTCCGTTCTTTTCTAGGTAGGAATTACCCTGTATGATGCAATAAAAGAGGTAACTTGCATTTGTGAAGTAGGAAAAGGGTCGAAACTCTAGTAGTACTTAAAAACTAATTTTTCTTTATATAAAACACATTTCACTCTGAATAGTAATTTTTACAGCAAATAGTAATTTTTCCGAAATAATTACATTATTTACTATAAATCAAGATCCTCTTTTATCCGGGTTTTTTTTTCAAAAAAATATTCATTCAAGTGATAAAAAAAACTTTTCTTTTGTGTCTGATTTTAATTTCCAAGAAAAATTACAACTTTAAAAGGATTTTTTTTACAGTGTCAGATTTAAATTTTTTTATAAAATAAATAGTTAACTATTTCTGTGTAAAAGACATTCATTAAATTCAGGTGGTTATTTATTTAACCAAATTAAAAGTTTCTTTATTGAATTAAGTGTAATTCAAATTAACAAATATATACACTTTTTAGGTAAAAAAAAAATTGTTCTATTTTTAAATATCCTGATGTATTTGAATAAAAGAAAAACAAAATTCTTGCAGTTAGTAACAATATTAATTAAAAATTGCTATTTAAAATAAGGAAGAAATACTAAAAAGAAATATTGTTAATGAGTTAAGTTGTTAAATATTCTCAAGGCCTCTGAAACAAATTAAGATTATAAAATTTACAAAAATCTTTTGAATTGTTATAATTTTGCTTTATTTTATGATATATTTCATAATGTGATTTCAAACCTGTGATTTGATAAGATAGAAAACTGCATTGCTGAGCTATCAAGATATATATTTTAATCGTACCGAGAAAACAATTTCTTTTATTTAAATTAGGAATTGAGTTTAAAGCTTTACCTGAAATTACAGAATTTTTAATTTCTTATAAAAAAATAATTTTAAAAAGAAGACAAATAAAAAAGCGTTTACAAATAAGAAAATGTTTTAAGAAATAAAAAAATTCACCCAATTTTTTTTTTTATAAAATATGAAAGTAATTAAGGAAATCAAAGAAAAAAGAGTTCAATAAATTTTATAAAATCAAAATTGTTTAATATGTAATTTTGAAAATAATACAAAATATACGGAATATATGCTTCTAAAATAATTATAATTTTTCACTATTGAAAATACATCAAAATAATGTGATTTTAAACATGTGATTTTTATGATGCAAATTGTTATATACATTTTTATTTTTTATTGCAGCCCAAATTAAAAAATAAATTATTATTTAATCATTATTATAATTTTTATTTCATATTCAAAGACCCTATGATTTAAAATGGTTGTTACATCCCTGAACGTTCACTCACTAATAACATTTTAATGATCTTCTACTTAACGGAAACGTCAAATTGCTTTCCGTTAAGTAGAAGTTTGACTGTATTAAATTCTACGAAATACGGGGGGCGTGAAGTTTAATATAAGAGAATCCCCCAGTATAAAAAATACTAAGTGATTCTTTAAATTAAATCTTACTCCCCCCCACGTATTTCGTAGAATTTTATTTTTTAAAAGGCAATTCTAGTCTACTCAATTCTTATTTTCTTCTATAATAAGTTATTTTGAAAAATAAAGTCTAGAATTGCATTTTAAAAGAAGAATTTTATTCCTATCTCGAGAACTGCTCAATATTTTTTAAAGTTTCTCATATCAAATTAATGCTAGCATTTTAACGAAGAAGGTTAAATAAGTTTTAATTTTTTCATGTTTAATTCTTGAAGATTTGAAAAACTCTTAAAGGTGTGTCCTAAGGTTAAAAATTATTGTCCTAAATCTACTTTAATCGATTTTTATGTTATAGAAATTATAAATAAATTAATTAGTTATAAATAAATTAATTAATTAATTAAATAATTTTAATTGCATTCAAAAATTTAAATTAACAAATTTTAATGCTCTATTCTTTATTAATTTAAAAGAAATCTTTAATTCTTTTTTGTTCAAGTTTTATTATTTGTAAAGATTCGATTTTAAATTGTAAGATACTTAATTGAAGTTTTTGAAAACTAAATTTAAATTAAACAAATAAGTAGAGCATTGAAAATTGTTAATTTAACATTTTGAATAATATTTTTAAAAAAGTAAGGGTTATAAAAATTAATGATATAAAAAATATTATTTTTCGATCCTAATTAAAAAATGTAACTTATTTTAATTTAGCTATTACAAAACGGCATTGAGTTTTAATATTTAAATTTTTAAATTTGTGTATAAAGCTTTAAATCAGTTCACATCTTATTTTCAGTTTAACTTAAAAGTTTAAAAAATTTTAAACAAAGCTTTTACTTTTTGGGCACATTTTTAATAATATTCGAAATGTTTACTTTTAAATTTAAAATTTTTTGATATCATTAATTTTTTTAAACTTAATGTTTTATTAATGCTCTATTATTTCTTAAATTTAAAAGGAACCTTTAATAATTTCTGTTTAAGTTCTACTATTTGTAAAGATTCGTTTTAAAATTAATTTTAAGTTTTTTGAAACTAACTTGAAGTAATTATATTTGAAATTATTATTTAAGATTAATATTAAATTTAATATAACGAAATTTTAAAAACATTTCAATTTAACTTTCAACTTTAAAAAGTTTATATTTTATTTTTAAAAATAAATTTTAATTTTTTTTTAATAAAAGATATGGACATGAAAAAATTAAAATTGGTTTTTATAAATAAAACAAAAAACTTTTTAAAATTGAAAGTTAAATTAAAATTAATATTAAACTCGAAAAATAATTTCAAATATAATTGCTGTAAGTCAGTGTTCCAAAACTTCAATTAATATTTAAATTAATAAAGTAATGGAGAATTAAAAATTGTTACTTTAAAATTTTGAATACAATTAAAACAAAATTTAAGTTGAAAAAAATTAAGGATATCAAAAATATGTGCTTAAAAAGAAAAATGTTTGTTTTAAAATTTAAAAATAAAAATAAAAATAAAAATTTTTAAAGGAACACTCAAAATAAAATGTAAACTAATTTAAAGCTTAATACCTGGACACAATTTTTTAAATTTTTAATTGAAAAATCAACACCGTTTTTGATCAAAAAATAATATTTTTGATGTCATTAATTTTTTTAAACTTCAATGTTTTTAATAGTATTCAAAATATTAAATTAACCATGTTTAATGCTCTATTATTTCTCTAATTTAAAAAAAGCTCTATTTCTTTCTGCTTATGTTTTATTATTTGGAAAGATTCATTTTAATGATAATTGAATTTTTTAAAAACTAAATTTAAGTAATTGTTTTTTGGAAATTATTATTCTAGTTTAATATTAATTTTAGTATAACAAAATTAAAAAAAAATTTATTTATTTTGAAATTTAAAAAGTTTATTTTTTATTTTTAAAATCAAATTTTGATTTTTTGTACTCATATTTTTTATATATTCTGGATAGTTATATTTAGAAAGTCATTTTGTTAAAATAAAGAATTTAATAAAATGATTCAAATATAAAATTTTTTTTACATTTATTAAATTTTTTTATTTTAATTTGTATTCAAATTTAGAGAATTTTTTTCTTAGTTTTGTCCATAAAAATTATTATTTTTTGCATGTGAAAAACTTAAAGAATAACAAATAAAGTTAAATCTTTATTAACTATCATTCTTTACAATTTGTTAAATTTTACTTTAAATTTAAACAGAAATAATTGTGAGTTTCAAATTTAAATACTTACATGAATATTTGTATTTATGTGACTTAAGTTTACATTTTAATAAAATTAAAGTCTTCTTTAATATTCTGTAATTGTTCATTTATTTTTTAATTTTAAATTTGTCGTTTTGTTTATTTTACAAGCAAAGTTTTAATGTGACTATTTTTATTAACATTATTTTTAATATGAAATGTTTTTTTTTATCAATTTAATTTCTTTCTGATTTCCTTAAAACTAATTAATTTATTTATAATTTCTATAACATAAACATCGATTAAAGTAGATTTAGGACAATAATTTTTAACCTTAGGACACACCTTTAAGAGTTTTTCAAAGCTTCAAGAATTGAACACTTATTTATGGAGGATATTTATTATAAGTATTTCTTGAAGCATATTACTTTTTAATAACAATCAGAAAACTACACAAATTTAGGAATTTGTAAAATTTTTGTATTATTATATTTCTTTTCTTGTTTTTGATTAAATGCATCAAAAATTCAAATTCAAATAGTGGAAGATTCCCGCCGCATCTATGCCGCGTCTCTATTTCCATATAGAGTTGTAAAATAAGATTGTTGGTTATTCAGTGGCTCCCAAGGATTGACCAATATTGAAAGCCAACTATTGTACCAATACTTGTCATGCATTAATAAATAAATTAAAATATTTGTTAAAAAAAAAAAATTTTAAACAATAAATAAATTTTTTGGGTGCACTTCCGAAAGCAACACAATTCCGATTTTTTTAAAACTTGGTATACTTACGTAATTTGATGCGCTGATTACGAAAATCATAGTGAAAATTGGCGACTAGGCCATCTTCATGGGAAAAAACATGTATAAAAAATCACAAAAATGTAGGTTTTTTGAGTTTATCTCTTTAAATATTATAAATATCAAAAATTTCTTTTTACAAACGCTGTAGATCTTACAAAAATACACATTTTATGTTTTATGCATTTTTTACTAAAACTAATTAGTTTACGAGAAAATTGCAAAAAACATAAACCACCATAAATACGACCAAATATCCACATAACGTCAACATTAAATTACACTCAATCTGTCTGCATGATGCAATAAATCGTGAAATATCATAGAAGTCATAACTTTTAAAATTCCTCAGATAACTTAATAATACTAAATACCTACCTCATAATTACCGAAACATATGATTGTGATATGTTCATTTATTATCAATCTCAAAACGTTTTAAATTATATGACTATATAGGCTTTAAATAAATTATTAAAAAATTACTTATTTTAAACTGTTTTCAAATAAAATAAATTAGTTATGTGTACCGAAGTCTACATTTAAAAATTTATCTGTATATGATAATTGTAATTACCAGTTCGAAAATAGAATTTAAATGTTTAATAATAACATAACATTTTTACTAATTTGTCAGTGCTGGTAACCTAATATTGCTACAATACAGATGTAACGCTTCAACCACGCTTCAGCTTTAGCAATTATTTCGTTGATAATTGTTATAATTATTTATACTAAATTGTTTAAACAATTTAGCATATTTAAATATTAGTAAAAATGTATATATTATTAAATTACAATTGTAATTGTAATTCAAATAATTTATTAACAATTGTTTTAGAATCTTCTTGCAATTCTTTACACCTATATGTTGGTTTTTACAATTTGCAGAAAAAATATGTTAAATGAATAACTGTTTTTTAAAATACTTTAAAAACTGGTCATGTGAATTATACTTATTTAAATTATTTTTCACGATTTCATAGCAAATTTACTCTCTAAATCTGAATTAGTGATTTTCTGCAAATGAACAAGCAAAAAATCGGTTATTAACCCCTTGACAGTGTTGCCTGAAATATCATAAAGTAGCTCAAACTGTGCAGCAGCCCTATAACACTCGTATAGAAAATCGTGGAAGAAAGTTAACAGACTGTTGGACGTTGATATCTAGGGTAAAAGTACCAATTACTGCCATGTGAAATCGAAGTCCGATAAAATATTGGAAAAGAAGATAAATATAAATGAAAGATAAATATTTGACTAATTGTAAAAACACTCTTGTTATCTATTGAAGTAGAAACCACTAATTAAATATTAAAATAAATTATGTATTCTTAAAAATAACAAATTTATAAATAATACTCTGTGCTGGTATTACTACGAGACTGTACCAATTACTATGTCCCAATTACTGCGATGAGAATAACGTGTATTTGAAGGTTAGGTTGTTCGCAGTAATGCGTGCATGTTTCAATTACTGCGATAGGTTGTAATTTAAACTTGAACAATTAAATAATTAATGATTTAAATGTACATATTTATTGGCAATTGTGTTGAGTAAGGTTTTAAATAATTTTTTCAATTAATTTAAATTAATTTTAAACTCTTAAAAAGTGCATAATAACGTTTTTAAAAGAAATCACAGTAATTGATGTATTTACAGTAATAGGTACATCTACCCTAATAGAAAATCCAACAGTCTGACAACTTTTCATTTGCAAAGTGTCATAGGGCTGCTGTACAGCTACTTCCAATTATTCAGTTTTATAATACTTGGTACTATAGGGGTTTTTTCGTGACGCTAAATATGAATTTAAAGTCAAATTTGCAAAATTCAAAATGGCGGATTCAATATGGCGGACAAAAATTTTGAAAATCTTAAGGTGTCAATGAAATTTAGAGATACTTGTTAATAAGGGGTTTTCGGGGTCGCTGAATACGAATCTGATATAAAAGTTTAAAAATTCAAAACGTCGGACCCAATATGGACGCCAAAAATTTTGAAAAAACTAAAATTCCAACATTTTAATATTTTCATTGCGGCTATATTGGATCCGACATTTTGAATATTTATACTCTAATATCAAATTCGTACTCAGCGACCCAAAAAACTCTCGAGTACTAAGTTTCGCAGAATTACGTTGACATTGTAAGATTTTCAAAATTTTGGCAGACATATTGGATCCGCCATTTTAAATTTTTGAAATTGAATTGCAAATTCGTTAAGCCATTCTCTTGTTTTCATCACACTGAAAAAAATTTTTGTTGCTATGACTAAAAATTTAGTTGTTCTAACAAAATTTTTGTTGATATGATTAAATTTTTTTTCAGTGCATGACGTGTGTCTTTCATTTCATTTTGTACAGAAACCGCACAAGTACAAAAGTTAATTTATTTTTTTAAACCTTATATTAATTCAAATTCAAATCAATCATACTGAATTTGTAAACTTATAGGTTTGTAAAAAATAATGCAGAAAGCATAATTGAAAAAAGTTTTCACATTTACAAGAAAAACAGTTTTCATTGATTACTGAACATTTTCATTTATGGACTTGGGTGTTTTCTGCAAAAATTGATTAAATTATTATATATTAACAGAAAAATCTACATAAAAAACAAAAAACATAAAAAATTAAATTTAAAATGATCAGAATTTAATTTAAAAAAATTTTGATAGAAAGAAAGTTGAAAACTATATTAAACTTAATTAATTCCAAGCCATTATTATTTATATAAATCCCAAACGTCAATTAACTCAAACTTTAATCTTTTCACACTTATAAGTTTCAAAGTTTCAATTAGCATTAATTAATCAAATTCGAACAATTAAAAGTTTTAAGTAATTTAAGTTTAATATTACTAAAATTTAAAAAATTCATACTTCTTATACTAATTATTAAAGTTTGAAGCAATTAAAATTCGTATTAATAAAATCAAGTTTAAAATTTTTAATTTAATTTGATTTGTAAAAGTGAAAGATTAGAAAAATTGTTTCCATGGATTAAATTAAAAATGAGTTATAAATGTTAAAACTTTAGTTATATTTCAATTTTGATTAATTCAAGTTTGAAATATTTTTAATTTGAATTGATAGAAGTTGGGAATTTTTTAATTTGGAAGAATGAAAAAATATTGATAAAAATTTTAAAGAATGGTTTGTTATTAATTGAATTGCGTAAAAAAATTAAAAATAAGGAATTCTTGTTATCAAAAGATGTTTGGAATGAATTAAGTTTGCATAAAAGTTTCAATATATTTTGTTCACAACACTATTGAAAGAGAAATATTCTTACTTTTTGTAACATACAATAAATTTTTTTTTTTTTAACTAGGGAAGAAAATTTAATTTATTTTTTAAAATTTCTTACTATTTATTAAATTGTAACAAATTTTAATAAATCAAAATTAATTCACAAAATTTAATCTGATAATATATAATTACTTTTATCTAAATAAGTTTATAGTTTATTTTTTGCATTTAAACTATATACTAGCCAATAAAATACGCGCGTTTTTTTTTGCTTAGTAATAATAATAATCGCAAACTTTATTCATTCATTCTTTCATTCTGTTCACACCTATAGATGTTTTTCTGTTTTAAATGAATAACTTTTGAAAAAATGTATTTTTATATATGATTTCTAATTTTACCTAATTATTTATTAATTCTCCTGAATTTTAAATTTAAATTAAGTAATAAATTTATATTTTATTTTTAACAATAGTGTATTAAAATATAAATGCGTGTTTTACTTTAATATACTTTACAGTTTTTAATAAAGATTGAAAACACTTTAAACATAATATGAAAATTAATGAAAAAATATGTAGATATAAATAATTTAAAATAATTTAATGTTTCGAATATATTCGACGATTTAATTATAATTTTATTGAATACAACATAAATAAGAATAGATGAAATAAATATTATAAAATTAAATTGAAGAAAGCCAGCACAGTTTTTCAATATTTTTTAAGGCTTTTAAATGCCGTCTTTATAATTTATTGCTTTTTTTGGTAGACTTAGGTACATTTGTTAAACTAAATAAATTTTCGGTTGATATAAAAATTCCTAAAAATGTTAAGCGTAGAAGTTTAAATTGAATGATATTTAAATTTTTGGAAATTAAGATTTTATATTGTTTCAAATAATTCTTAGGAAAAGAAGTCTGCATCAATAAAAAATTTTAAATCGGTAAATTCAAGTATTAATTGATTAAAGTTTGGATTAAATATAAGTTTGAATCTATTTGAAATTTCCAAATTTCTATTTATAAGTTAAAATTAATAGTTTTTATATTTGCAAATGATTTCAGGTTCCATTGTTTCGAATTTTTTAAAATATTTTTAGACTTAAATAGTAGAAATTGTAATCATAAAGTTTTGATTAATTTAAGTTTTAATATTATAATACACATTTTTTATAATTTGAAGATTTTAATATTGGCTGAAGTTTGAAATTCCTAATTTAAATATGCATTGTTAAAATTAAAAAATATTTATAGGTTTATAATAATTTTAACATGAATTAATTGAAGCTTGAACCATTAAAAGTTTTAAATAATAATTGAAGTTTAATATTATTCAAATTTGAATAATTCATAATTCTTTAATATCTTATTTTAATACAATTTTTGAGCCTCAGATACAATAAAGATACCATAATATCATAGTTTAAGACACTTTCGAGACACTTGTTTTTAGAGTAAACTAATTAAAATTTGAAACAATTTGCATTCATACTAATAAAATCAAGTTTAAAATTTTTAATATAATTTAATTTGTAAAAGTTAAAGAAGGAAATAAAATAAAATGAACTCATTTTTATTTTATTTCTAAAAAACACTAATTATTTCAATCTTTCACTTTTACAAATTGAATTAAATTAAAAATCTTAAACTTGATTTATAAATCTTAAAACTTTAGTTACCTATATCTCAATGAATTTTGATTATAATTGAAGTTTGAAATAATTTATATTAATAGAGAGTTGAGAATTTTATAATTTGGAAAAATTAAAATTTATATCGATAGAAATTTTTGAGAATGGTTTGTTACTAATCGAATTTCGTATTGTTTAAAGAAACTTAAAAAAAAAAGATTTCATATCAATAGAAGTTTGGAATAAAATAAATTTGCATAGAAAATTGTATTAATAAAAAATATTTTGTTCAAAAAACTATTTAAAAAAATATTCTAATTTTTTGTAACGTACTATGGAAACTTTTTAATTTTAACTTAGGAAGAAAATCGGAGTTATTCTCTAAAATTTCCTTGTGTTTGTTAATTTATAGCACATTTTAATAAATAAAAAATAATTGAAAAAATTTAATTTGATAGTATAATTAATTTAATCTCAATAAGTTCAGTTTATTTTTGCATTGAAACCATTCAAAAATGTATTTTTGGCTAGTTCAAATTAATAAATAAAAACATTATTTAGGTGCAAATAAAAGATTGTTCTATTTTTAAGCAATTTGATTTATTTGAATCAAAAAAAATTTCTTTTAGTTTGTAAAAATATTAATTAAAGTTTGATGTTTAAAAGAAATATATTATTACTTATTTTTATAATATAACAATAATAAGATTTAAATAGAATTTTTAGTAAAAGTGATATTTTTTTAAAACGATTATGCAGAAAATAAACAATTTATAATTTAATGTCTCATAAAGTTTAAATAAATTTTTTTAAATTACTATCTGGTACTTCCACGACTGTCGTGGAAGTGGATATGTGACATGAAAGTGAAAGATTGCGACCTATGCATGGGCGTAACTACATTGGGGCAGGGGGGTCTTCTTCCCCTCCCCCCTCCTAGAAATCCATTATTTATGATAGAAAAAGAGATAGAATTATAGTGCTATCTCTCTCACGCCCATATAAAATCCCACCAAAATCTTGGTCTGGGTACGCACTTAGACCAATAAAATGTCGTGGAAGTAAACGAATAATATATAATATACGTTATCCAAAAATTACTATATATACTACATGTAATTGGAAATATATTCACTTTCGTTTTTAAAATATTTTATACACGCATTTTCGGTAATTATTTTTACACTGCAAGGCGGTGAGACTTAAAGCTAAGAATTGTCTTTCATTAAAAAAATATTACCAAATTGGTGAATATTTTTAGCTAAATCTTTGAAAATAAAGCAACAATGTATAAGAATATGCATTTTTTTATACTATTGTGTGCTTTCACTGCACCATTTATAGAAGCTAATAAGGTAATACTGTTACTTTAATTTATATATATTATAAAGTATAAGGGATAAAATGATTTATTGAAGATTATGTTGATCACACAAAAAAAATGTTGTAATTTAAAATTGTAAAGAAAATATTGAAATTTAATAATATAATTTTTAAAAATAAACAAACTTAATTTTTCAACATTTTGTTAAAGCAATAAGTTTTTATTTATTTATTTTTTATATGAAGATAGAGGTAGATTTTTTTAATTTTTTTTAATATACTTTATTAGGAACTGAAAATGCTGTACAAATATAAAAGTTGTGTTTATTGATTTTGACGGGGAAATATTTTTTGAAATTTGGAAATGATAAATATTATATATAGATTGGTAGTTTAGTCTCGTTATCTTATTTATCGTTATTCAATGATTGTATAATAATATAGGATGAAAATAATTAAAATATTTAAGTATTAATGATATATGTCATTTCAAAAATATTCTATGAACATCATTGAACCATTTTATATTAAATTTTCTAAACGGAGTTTATTACGCAAAATACTTAACTGCTTGTTTTATGTTTGCAATACAAAAACAGTTGTAATTCAAAATTATTTAGAGAAAATATTAGAATTGAACATTAATATTTTCAAAAATGACTAAACTTAAATTTTCAACAATTTGTTTAAACAATAATTTTACATTTTTTTATGATAATAGAGGCCGATTTTTGTTTTTTCAATTGTTAAATTAAATTATTGTTATATTTGGTTATACTGTTTCAGTTATACATTATAGGATTAAAACCTTATGAAGGCAGATGAATTTATTGTTAAAATTGGAAATTCTTTTATATCGAATATTTTTATATACAACAGAAGTTAAAGAATGGTTTAATTAGGTTTTTATTAAAATATTTTTTATATAAACCAATCCCTGTTAAAATTTATTTATGTTTCTGATTTTTTTAGCTAAACAATATTTATTATGTAAATACTGAGAGAACTGTTTTCTTAAACAAATGCATTTTCGCATGGGAGCAAGTGCAAATTATGCTAAAAATAATTGTATTTAATTAATTAAAAAAAGCAAAAAAAAGAAAGTACCAACTTTTTTTAATTAAATAAAACACTGTGATTATAAACACAAAAAATGCAATAACTCAGACATTTTTCCACCACTTTAATTTAAAAAAAAGCTCATTCGACGCAAAATTAAATACACTTCAATAATTCAGCACTGAAAAAAATATTCTACACAAAATTGAACTGTAAATCATTGCGAGAGTTGAAATATTAAAAGAAAATTGACAATTTTGAAACTTTTTTTACTCTTTTTCTACATTTAATTTTATTTTAAACTTAATACCTCTATTATACATAGAAAGCCTTGTTTTTTAGCTGTTTTTTAGTCTTGTTTTTTAAACTGTTTTTTAGCTCTAAAATAAAATTTTTGGGGTGAGGGGGGATTTCATAAATACTATTTTCTTCAGTTTTTCATGACAAACAAATTAGGCTAGGTTTGATAGAAAGTAATTTTTTGTTCTTATTTTCTATTACACAGGTTTATTGACTCATGTATGCATCCTTGGGTCAAAAGTGTTTACTTGGATTAATGATAAAATTATTCTTGAATTAAGTACAATTATCCCTAATCCAAAAATATTTATTATTAACCTAAGAATAAATATTATTGTTCTAAAAATCATAATTGTTGAATTGAGAATAATGTTCTTGGTCCAAGAATAATTATTCTTGTTCCAAGCATAAAGTCCAATCGTATTTTTATCTTTTATAGAAGAAACGGTAATTATGCAGTTAAGCGGCTCTTGTCAAATCTTGAAAACTAAAACTTTTTTGATGGGTTTTTTTGCTGATTTCTATTGCATTAGATGCAAATACACGGCGCATGATGTTAAGAAATGTAACTTACGTAAATTACGTAAGTTACGTAGAAACTTTTTCTCTCAATGTAAGCAATTCCTGCTACACAAAGGAACCATTCTTTAACTCAATGTAAAAAACTACCAATTTTGAAAGATTTATAATACTGACAAACGGATACATAACCTAACGTACCAAATATGAAACATCAATTTGAATTAAAAAATTTGTTTAATGTTGAATAAATATATGAAAGTAAATTAATCAATTGTCTTTTAATTCTTCAATGTTGATAATAACATAACTGTATAAATAAATTTAATTCATTTGTTTTACATCTAATAGATTGTTTTATCTTAAATAATATAATTATATATACTTTATTAGCCAATAACGAAAAGTTTTGAAATTCAATCTTACTTGAAAAAAGTAATCTCTATTATTTATTATAATTTAAGGTTATGTTTTATTATTTTGATTCATTCAATTTTTAATATATGACGACAAAATAAATTAGTAGAATAGCATTACTAATTTATTTAGCAAAGGAATATAAAATATAACTATTTTTTTCGCTGAAAGTGATGTTATAACTAATTCAGCAGTCAAAAATGATGCTACTATTTCCATTAGCAAAATGTTAAGTAATTTAGATTCAGAGAAATGATAAAAACATTTATTCATGCTTCAGTTCATTATCAATTCACATTATAAATTCAATAATAAATTCTAATTCACGAAATATTCATATTAAGGTTTGATAAATACCTATACATTAACATTTTTAGATTCCCGGAATCTTACAGAATGATAAAGCTAAAGCTACTGAAAATTCTCAGGCTTCTGATTGTAAGTATCTAATTTTTTAAGTTACCTATTATTAATTCAAGAAACAGCAAATGTTCAATATTGTCTACTTTTAGATGGTGAATATGAGCTACATTCGATTAAACATAAGAGGAGTGTTGACGAAATAACAATAAATGTGAAAATAAATGGAGTTGATAAAGAACTTACTTTGCTGACATCAGATAGTTTTTTTTCTGGTGATGTTTGGCTTGCAAAGAAAAACATTGAAACAAATAAGTTCGAATATACTTTACAAGAAAATGAAAGCATAAAAAGTATGGCTATTGAGCTAATAAAATTTATTAAAATCTTCTGAACAATTTTGAAAACATTGAATGTTAATGGTTTTACTTAATTAAAAATATTTTACTTAATTTTTTGTTAAAGTCAAAAAAAAAGTGCAACTCAATTTTTTTGTCTCTAGGTAATGGAAAAAGTAAATATGAAGTTTTATCAGGATCAAAAATCTTTCTCTTCAATATCACGCAAGGATAATGATGAAGGTTTACCAGAATTTGTAAGTAAAGGGCCTTAAATTAGCGTACTTTTAGAACAAGAGTTCATTTATTAAAATGCTGTTCACAATAAAGATTGTATTAATTTTAATTCAATTGTATTTTTATCGCACTGCAACAGCAATTCTATTTTTATTCCAAAAATAACCATCAACTTTACATAAAATTGGTACATTTTGCAGAATGGAGTAGTCGATGCTGACAAATTAATACGTCCATTACAAATCAATTCACGCCACCGACGACATCTTTCATCAAAATGGCTTCCTCATATTTATGAACATGATTTCTCAAAATATCATACAATCATAAAAAGATCTCCAATTCTTTCAGGTAAGAACTTTAAAATAAAATATTTTTAAAGAAAATTCATTGAATCGGAGTGATTGATTAATTCGTCCTACTTGAAGATATGAATGAAGATATCAATATTTAAAATAAAATGTTTCTTTTAAACAGAAATTTGTTTAACTATTATTATTACATTTCAGATAATATAAAAAATAATAAAATAGATGATTTTAACGGAATCAATGTTCAAGAAAGATTCAAAATGAATGCATCAAATCTAGAAATGCCAGATGTAGTGCATCCGGAAATTTTAGTCTTTGTTGATACGACACTTTTTGAGTGAGTTAAAATTAATGCCATTGTTACATTAGTTATTAACTTTAAATTATATATTAGAAGAAAAAAATTTCCTAAAATAACACCTTCCGTGATTTGTATTGGCACTTTCTACAAACAAAAATTATTTTAAAACAGTTAATTATGTGATTTTAGAGCATTCAATTCTAACGTTGTTGAAACCGTAGCGCACATTTTGACACTTTGGAATGGAGTTGATTTAAATTTTAGAGAATTGCAATATCCCAAAGTGCGTTTAAGCATTTCTGGAATTGTTTTATGTCAGGTATTTATCCTCTGTAATATATATTTTTTTACATTAGATATTGTTTATAAAATGCTATTTAAACCATTTTATTTTTAAAGGACCAACCAGTGCCAGATAATCCTTTTTATGTTACTCAAAAGATTTTAGAGGATTTTTCTTATTTCTTGTACGAACAGGAACAATTCAAGTTGCGTAAAGATTATGATATTGGAGTTTTAATGAGCGGAAGTACACGTTATTTAAGTAAATTTTCAGGTATAATTACATTTATTGTTGTAAGCTAAAACTTTAGTTATTTACAAAATAATTCATTCATTGGTGTAAAAAAAATAATTTTTGTTAAGGTAAGGCAAATGTTGCCAAAGCTTGTGCAGATAATCCTAAGAAAAACGTAGTTCATTCTGCAGCAGTTATGTTAGATGATACTTAGTTTTATGGAAACCTCATGATGGCAATAAAACTGAATATTATTTGGATGGTCCTGGAGCAGAAAAATGTCCTTGGGAGGATGGTTACCTTATGAGCTACGTTACAAACAGCAGAAATCAATTTGAATTTTCTTCATGCACCAAAAAAACTATGTCCTACTTTTTCAGGTATATTACATTATATTCATCACAAGATTAGATTCGTCAATTGTTAATAAATACGATTATCTTTTTGTATCTATACTTTGAACCAAAGTATTTATTAATAACACAGTGCAACATTTGTAAGGTCATCGATTCTGAACCGATTTTCGAGAATCGCTGCTAAAAGTACTTGCAAAAACTGGAAATTCTGCATCGTTACTTTTGACAAATTGGTTCAGGTTTGGATTTTATGCTATCATCCATTTTTTTGCTCAAACCGGATTTTGACAACTTTTTTAATATTTTGATACGTCTATATCTCTTAACCGAGAGAAATATTTTTTTTTTGTATCTTCAGCAAAGTTGTAGGTATCAAATGGATGAAAAAAAGCAGAACAAACTTATCCGAAAAAATTGCATCTGGTGCCTCAAAACCACAAAAATGACCATTTTTTAACCATCCCGCGTAAAGAAAACTTGGCTCCCACAAAGCTACCAAAAGACTAACAAAAGGCTAGCAAAAGGCTACCTCAAGGCTACTTCAAGGCTACCCCAAGGCTACCTCATGACTACCTCATGGCTACCTCATGGCTACCTTAAGGCTACCTCACGGCTACCTTATGGCTACCTCAAGGCTCGCTCATGGCTCAAGTCTCGCACATGGCTCAAGGCACTCTCAAGGCACATTAACATACACACTAGGTTTCTCAAGCCAAAATACATGCTCACTAATTTTCTATCGCCCAAATACATGCTCACTAGTTTTCTATCGTCTCAATACATTTGCACTAGTGTCCCAGCCTACAAACATATGCGCACTAGATTTCTAGTGCTCAAATACATGTGCACTAGTTTTAAAACCCACAAATACATGCGCACTACAGTCCTAGCCTACAAATATATGCACACTACATTTCTAGTGCCCAAATACATGCGCAGTAGTTATAAGCGCACACCTATATGCGCACCAGTTTTCTGTCACCCAAATCGAGTTAGCACATTTGTTTTGATGGTAAATTAATTTAATGGAGGAAAGTGTTCTCACTTTTCAGAAAATGTGCGTGCTCTTAGCCATCCAAAATGTCTGCCCGGTTCAGCCTCGTCGTAATTTAATTATGAGAGTCTAAGTTTGCGTATTTGCTAACCGTATTTTTTTAAAGTAAAAAATATAGTGAATTTTGCCGAAAAATCATGTTGCGTATTAACGCATTTGTTTTAACTTCTCTTTAAATTTGAATTAATTAAAAATAACTAATAATTAGTCAAATCGTGCCTGAGTTTTTATTTCAGCAATTAGTTAAAAATAACTAATTATTAGTAAAAAATGACTAATTGTTAGTAAAAACATAACTAAAAGATAGTTAAAATTTGACTAATTGAATTAGTAAACAGAATTTTACTAAAATATTAGTTATTTTGACATAACCTAAAAATTAATTTGACTAATAATTAGTTATTTTTCACTAAATGATTAGAAGAAATATAACTATTTGAATTAGTGACTGAGTTTCTGCTTTCAAATTAGTTATTTTTAACTAATTCAGATTTAGAGAGTGTAGTGTCTTGCCGAAAACATTATCGCGTCGCGTTTGATGAACATTTTTGAATGTTAAATTTTTAAAAGAAGTACGAGTCACAAAATTAGTAGTGAATTGAAGTGTCAAATTCTTTAAATATGCCCCTTTTTAAAATATGCAAAAGTACAATTTAGAGAATTACATTATTCGAGTTAAGCGTTGCGTTTTTGCCATGTGGATTGTGAAAATTTTTTCCGGTTAGTATATTTTGATTTTTTTAGTGCATTCTTATGAATAACTATTGTTGATGTAAATTTTTTAAGTTTATTTCTTTTTTTCAACATTCAAAATTTAAGTTATGTCGCACTTATGTTGGAATGAGGAGTTTAGTTTCTAAAATTTTATTTTGCGTATCTTGCTATTTAACGTAGTTAACGTAAAATGATGAAAAGTGGAGTGGAATTAAAATATATTATTTTTGTATTTTTATTAAAAAATTAGCAATTTATACTATTGGACGCAAGTTTATTTATTTTCTTATTTAGCTGTGATTTTCAAAATTATATTGTGGATTAATCCAGATTGTTAAGCTTGCCGAAATTTTTTAATTAATGTCGATTTGACTTGTTGCGTTTAATTTTTTTTATTATCTCTCAAACAATGTCGCGGTTATTATTTTTTTTGTAGATTATTATTATTATCATAGGGTTCAACATTTTCTCTTTGTAAATTAGAGTAGGATAAAGATTTCAGAAAATATTTTGTTATTTTTGGTTCTTGAAATTTTTGGTGTTGAAATTAATTATGAACACTCTCAACAAAAACCCTGCCCTGATCCCCAACACCCTTGAGTTGACGACGTTCGAATCAGGTACACTGGTCTCGTGTAGTTTGGCTTAATTTGTGTAAATAATGATTAATGGACTTTTGAGATTTAGATTTTGTTAATGTTGTGGAAAATTTTTGATGAGAGTCTTGATGAAGTTTTTATGAAGTTTTGTAGTTATTTTTGAACTTTAAAAAATTTTACGAGAGTCTATTTTTGTCGTTTTCGAAATAGGTCTCTCTAGTTTGATTTTGTTGTTGCTGCTGACGTGGCTCATCGGTGAGCCTGGCGCTCAACATTTTGCGTTTTGATTTGAGTTTAAATTTAAATGGTTCAATAAAAATTTACTTTAATTTTGCTGACAAAATTTTGTTGCGACCAAGATCAGTGCCGAAGGTGATTGCGCCATATTTCTTAATGACAGAGAAATAGCAATTAATTTTGAAATATCCCTCTCTCAAGTAAGGAGATTTAGCCTTAGCTTCACCTACATGTGATTTAAAAACGCATACAAAGAGAGTAACTTAAAACATAAGAGAATATAGATCTTATAACTTGTATTATATTGTACTATAACTTACGAAATTTCTACTCCGTGGCGCGTCCGTTTTCTAAATTATATGAGCTGTTCGCTCGAAAAACCACTTGTATTTTTCATAAATTTTGCAGAAGGTTAAATTTAATATACATTTTTAATTTATAAATCATTCTATGAATTATTACTTACATATAAAGGATTCGTTAATGTAAAAATTTCAAAAAAAATAATAGTTTAAATGATAATTCATACGATGGTATGCGTCTTTTGAAAAACGAATTAAATAGACTTATGTGGTTTTTCGAGAAAACGGCTCATATACTGTCATTCATTAATTTTTGCTGAAAATATTTTGTAACATAAATTGTCTGTATATATGAACAATTTGTGTTTCTATTACATTAAACAACGCGTTTTACATAATTATAAACTGTATGAATATTTTTTCTAAAATTCACGATATTGAGGCATTTGCTTAAAATATCGTATCGTCTTGATATTGTGAAGCTTTAGTCAAAAGAATCTTACAATTTTTAATTATGTAAAACGCGTTGTTAAATGTAATATGAACACAAATTGTTCATAAATACAGACAATTTATGTTAAGAAATATTTTCAATGAAAATTATTGAATAAAAGTATGTAGTTTAGAAAACGCGCCACGGAGTGCAAACTTCAGTAGTCATAATTAGGCCTGTGCGGTTCACCGGTTATGGAATTTTTAAACAAACGGTTAACCGTTTTTCGGTTATCCGATTATTTGGGATTAACCAGTTATTTCGAATTAACCGGTTATTATTTAGGAATAACTGGTTATTTCCGTTAAACGGAAATTTAGTTACGATCGGTTTTGACTTAACCAGTTATTCGGTTAAAACTGGATAAAACAGTAACCTATTAAACGGGATTATAACCGGTTATTTCAATGCTCACTAAATTTAAAACAGCAAAAATTTGCTTTTTCAACAGTGCAAACTATACAGCTGTTTTAAAACAGCGTATATACGCTGATGAATTAGTGATTTTCTCAGTGTATACTGTTTGGGTTATTAAAATTAAATTAAAACCATTCAGAAAACGTACTGACCATCAATTATTTATAAAAATTTTGAAGGCATGTACTTGCACACTAGAAAATTATTGCGCATATATATATGTATGCGGGAAAACTAGTACGCATATACTTGTGGGCAAGCACAATAATGCGCATGTGTTTGTGTGCAAGAAATATCTTTAGGCGGAAGGGCACTAATGCGTATGTATTTAGGTGATAAAAAACTAGTGCGCAAGAATGTGTGCGCTTGAAAATTGGTGCGCGTGTATTTAGGCAATAGAAAACTAGTGCGCTTAATAACCAGTGTGCATGTATTTGTGCACTAGAAATCTAGTGAACATGTATTTGTAGGTTAGGCCTCTAGTGCACATGTATTTGTGATTTAGAAAACTTGGGCGCATGTATTTAGGCACTAGAAATCTAGTGCGCAAATATTTTTAGGCTAGGACACTAGTGCGCATGTATTTGGACAACAGAAAACTGGTGCCCATATAGGTGTGCGCTTGTAAACTACTGCGCATGTATTTGGGCACTAGAAATATAGTGCGCATATATTTGTAGGCCAGGACTGTAGTGCGTATGTATTTTTGCGCTAGAAAACAAGTGCGCATGTATTGGGGCAATAAAAAACTAGTGGGCATGTATTTGGGCGATAGAGAACTAGTGAGCATGTATTTTGGCTCGAGAAACCTATTGTGTATGTGAATGTGCCTTGAGAGTGCCTTGAGCCATGTATGCGAGACTTGAGCCATGAGCGAGCCTTGAGGTAGCCATAAGGTAGCCGTGAGGTAGCCTTAAGGTAGCCATGAGGTAGCCATGAGGTAGCCATGAGGTAGCCTTTTGGTAGCCTTTTGTTAGTCTTTTTGTAGCTTTGTGGGAGCCAAGTTTTCTTTACGCGGGATTTTTCTAAAATTTTCTACCATTCAACACCTACAACTTTGCTGAAGATACAAAAAAAATATTTCTTTCGGTTTACGAGATATAGCCGTATCAAAATATAAAAAGTTGTCAGAATCCAAACCCGAACCAATTTGGCAAAAGTATTGATGCAGAATTTTTAATTTTTGGAAGTACTTTCAGCGGCGATACTCAAAAATCGGTTCAAAATTTTAATGTTGCACATTGTAATTTTATTTCATTTAAAAAGCAAATTAACATATAAAATTAATAAAACTAGTCGTATATTGCAATACAAATTTAAACTCCAAAATGAAAAGATTTACGCAAGAGAAGAATATAAGAGAAATATAACAATTATTATAACATGTTTAGGATTACCTGAATTTGTTAAAGATAACTAATTATTAGTAAAATCGTGGCTCATTTATGTTTTATCAATAAGTGCAAAATTATTATTAGTTATGTTTTACTAAATTAAATTTTGACTTTATGAACAGTTTTTTTATTATCTTGTTGCTCGCATTCATAAATTTGTCTGTTTTTTAATTTTTATGCATTTTTGCAATGCTAAGATACAATTTTTAGAGTTCAAGAATTGCGTAACATTGTTAAATAACATTAAGATAAGGTACTATAACAAAATTTTTTACTTTAAAAAGTGTTTCTTATTATTGCAAAAGTACATCAAAATTGTAAAATAGTCAAAATTATAAATGATGGGAAGAAAATAGTCAAAAACTGTTTATAAAGTCAAACTTAATGATGTTACCACAAAGTTAAAAGTGTAATAATTTTGACAATTTTTATCGAATTTTATTCACTCTGAGATGAGGTAGTAGTAGTAGAAAACCACTAATTCAGATTTAGAAAGATAAAGTCGTATCTAATCAACTTTTTCTTAAACTGTATTTCAGTCGGAAGGATGCTGAATGTCTTTATAATGATCCTGCAACTGAGAGAGACAATAAAAAGATGTTAAGAATTTTACCTGGTCAGTATATAACATTAAACGAACAGTGCAGAATGGACGGATATAAAAGCGCATGGAATCGAAGGAAAAATTAGACCTGTATTTGAAGGAACTCCTTGTGGTTTTGAAAGTGTAAGAATTATAAATAAATATTCAAATTTGAAAAATTTAATACGTGTCTTAGTAAAATTATTTATACGATATATTTAACTTGCACTTTTATTCTAAATATTTATTTCAATTTACAGTATTGCTTGAAAGGTCATTGTGTAAAAATAACAAAAGATAATATTCCAAACAACGTAGATACAAATATTTTATTTCCACGACCATATATGGATGGTCTTGGCAAGTCTTCTGATATACAATGCAAAGAACGAAACTTTGACATTACTCTGGTTAGTATTGATATATGACATTATTAAAACTATTTTCTACATTCTTAATCGATACTTGATTTTAATTAACATTTGTTGTTTCTATTTTAGTCTGGTATTGTGGATTGTACATTGTATTGTCTTATTGATCAACCGGAAAGTTTTAACTAAAGAAATTATAGTGCCCAAGACGGAACTTCTTGCGGTACCAATAAAGATGAGGTATGAATTTTTCCCTACCATTAAATGAACTTTATTAATTGGCCATAAACATTATGAAGGAAATACATTTATTCACGCTATTTTGTATTCCATAATAAAGAGACCATATGTTTATTAAACATAAAAAGCCGTTTTCAAAATGTAATATATAGGTACGACAATTTTACTTAAACAAATCTTTATTAATTTTCCAGTTTTGTGAGAATGGAGAATGTAAAAAACTTGATTCGAAAAGGATGTTTAATCTTGAAATTCCACCGAAAAAAATATCTCAAAATACAGACTCTCGTGTATCTGCTAATTTAAAGTCAGAAGGTGATACACAATGTCAAAACGAAGGTCTACTTGCTATGGTTCGTACTAAAAGATTGTTTTAAAATTTTAATATAAATGCTGATCGAAAGATCTTCAGTATATCTTGTCCTCTAAGTAAATATTTGTATCTTTCTATTACATTTTTTAATTAGATCTATGCAGCTAATTGTGAAATATTCTGCGCCACTGGTAATTCGAGTGACTCAGTTGCTAGGATAATAGCAAATAATAACTTCCCATGTGAATCTGGGGTAAAAATCAATTTTTAGCAATATTCTTTTTTAAAAAAAATTTAGTTAAACTAAACATTTGCAACTTTCTAAGGTTTTGTTATTGTTAATATTTAATCTAATTTACAGTTTTGCGTGGATGGATATTGTGAACCCTCAGAAACTACTACTACTACGAGTAGTACAATTCCACCTACTACTACGAGTAGTACAACTCCTCCTACTACTACGAGTAGTACAACTCCACCTACTACTACGAGTTATACAACTCCACCTACTACTACTCAGAGCAGTAAAATTCCTCATACCACTACTCAGATTAATACGAGTTTTAAAAATGTTGCTCCGATAGCGAAGGCATCTTATACTGAGAGACTAATTAGTATGACACCAGACATTGACTATAATATGACTAAAAAGATATCCAGTATTGCAACAACAGTTGAAAGTTTTTTTAATAATCAGTCTGATAAAGATCGATGCAGCTCTTTTGGAGGATTCGAGGTTTTTAAAGTTAGTATAGTTACAAGAGTGTTAAAATATGGCGCATAATTATTCTACAAATTTCAAACTCTTAATGTTTTTATTTTTTAATTTGTAATATCAAATTGCTATTTGACATAAATTTTATAATTGGAATAGCCATTTAACGTAACTTTGGTTATTTTAATTATAATTTAATCTATTGTCTAAATAACATAAGTTTTTTTGTCCTTGTTTATTTTAACGAAGTTATTGATTCTGAGCAATGACAATTTATAATAAAGAAATTTATAGCAATAATAATAATTTTTCCGAAAAATAACAATTATTTCTGAAGAACATTCTGTAATTTAGGAATTAAAATAAATTAAAATTCGAGTAATTTAAATTTATATAAAAGGAAAATCCATTTATAAAATCTTTTAAAAGAGTTTCAATGTAAAAATATTCAGAGATTGGAATTTGGCAAGTGAGTTTGAAATATCAGTTTTTTTATAATTATATTTTGTCAATATATTTATTTAGGTAAATAAATGTTCTGTTATCTGCGGATCTGATGGGAAACCTGAAATTCTTTTAAATTATGAAGATGGCACAATATGCGTCAATAATGGGGTAAGAAACTTTTACATTTTTAAGACAATTTTTTAAAAATTCTTAAGTTTTATAGTAGAGATACCATATATATTTCTTTGAAACAAGGTTTTTAATCTCGAGACGTTTAAACTGATTTTAAGAGAATTCTGTAAGCTTATTAAAATTGCAATTATTTGTACTTTATATATAAATGATAAAAAATAACATATTTATTAAGTTATGTTTATTTTTTAATTTTATTTCCACTTAATCTCTTTGGTTTACTAAAATTATAATCTTTAATTTTCCAGGTATGTTACTCAGGAATTTGTCATATATATTAAAAAAAGACATTTTTTATTTGATGCATATATCGTTATTAAATTTGAAAACAACCATTAACTATTATATTTATAACTATAGTTTAGAAATAGAAGTTTGTTACATTATCTATTACCATGTAATTAATTAGTATAAATTAAATGAAATAATTAAAGTTATTGAGAATATTTTTCTTATATAAATCCTCTTGAAAATAAAGAATTTTCCTATAATGCTAAACTTAAATATTGCACTTATTGATACTACACTGAGAAAATTCTATCTGTGATGATTACAGAACTAACCTGTACTGCAGGGACGAAATGACCATTTCTGTTTTATTTACTTATTAACCTTGTTGTTCTTAAGAATATGTCTGCTAATTTTACAAAACGTTCTGTAATCTGTCATAAGCTGTACTATACTTCGCATCAAATTTTTGTTCTGTTATTATTACAGGATTAGGAGGAAAAACATTACCTTTAAATACAGTGGTCTGTCATAAAAGAAAGTTAAATTATTACAAAACTCATTATATAAAGCTGTAAGGTTTCTTTAGGCACAGAGTGCAGTATAGACAAGATAATTTTACAGAACTGCTTTGTAAGCATTACGTACGCAACATTAAAGAAGGTAACATTCGGCAGCTTTCGGCTTCTTCCGGCATCTCACGGCTTCACTCGGCAACAGACGACGCTACACACGACGTTGTAGTTCATATAGACGGGTCAAAACTAACTGACATGTGCTGTAATAGCTGTGGTCGTTAAGGCGTTCGTGACAGGGTCCGGTCGGGTCGCGCGAGTTCGAATCTTTCACCATGTGAATTTGTTTTCAAATAGTTAAAAAAAATATATTTGTAAGCAACAGGAGGGAGGATGTATCAGTAAATAAGTGTAGGCTACGTGCGAGTTGCGTACATAAATTGACTGAAAGAGAACAACTGAAAAACTGGAAGAGAAATTTTTTTATGTGTGAACAGGTTAAATTACAGAACTGTTTTGTAACGTTTCAAGGTGAGTTTATATCTTTTTCCAAGTTATAACATAAGTATTTCTTAGACTCTTTAATACTCGTTAAGCATATTTTGTCCTGTAGTTTTATCACTACGTACGTTAATTTCTTTGTTCCTGTAACATTAAATAGTGTGAGACAATCTCGTTTTTTTTATAAGATCATTTTATATACTATTTACTGAAGGTGGCGTTTCGTCCCACCAGTACCATAGCAGTTCTGTAATCGTTACAGATATAATTTTCTCAGTGTAACAGTACTCCCACAGCCTTCAAATGTTGACCGTTTTTAATATTCTCGTTTACATTAAACTGCATAAATATTCCAGGATATCGTTTTTTAAAAAACTTAATTAGAGAAATTTTAATGACATTTTAACAAATTGGGAATGTCTTAACTAACATATATATAGAATTAGAAATTATAATATTCATTGAGAAAAACTAAGTTGATTGCTCTTCATTGATATTTTTTTAGAAAAAGGACTTTTGATCTATAGGAGCAAATTGTTAAAGTTTTTTTTGAATAAACATAAAAAACACTACCGCATCTTTTATGTAGAGTTTATTCACGACGTTTCGTCAACATTTGGCTGACCTCTTCAGGCAACGGTTTGGTGTCGCGTCTCTTCGTGTCAACAACTCCGTGCAAATTTTCTGAAGTTATATTTAAATCGGATCACATTTATTTCTTGTGTAAACAATTATGCAGTTTATTATATTAATATAAGAATAAGTGCTCTTATGATCCTAAAGCTATTAAATAAAGATTTTCTCGTTAAAATCGTTGGGAATAATTAAATTGATCAGAAATGACTCAAATGATGACGCTTTCAGGTTAATTGCTCAAAAAACATTTTGAACATAATCAGAAATGGAATTTTATTTTTTGTTGCACAATAAAAAAAATTTTAATTTGATGTATCTTTAATAGTGGTTATAAGTGTAAATAATTAAGAAAGAGAATTCTTCTTGCAGGAGACTTAATAATTTGTATTTCTCACGAACACAGTGTAAATCTCTTAGACCATGCGGAGTGACAAACTGGACCGAATCGATAGATTTTGAACTTATTGGTGTGTTGGAATACAGGAAGACTGTAAGAACTTGTAAGATTGTAACACTGCAAGTAAGACTTGAATAATTGAATGATGAATTTAAATTCGTGAATAAATAATTACTGCGATGAGGTAAGACTTTATGCGAGATGCTAAGACCGATGAAAGTAAGACTCGAACTGTTGTAAAGACTTTTTTAAAGACTTGACCAACTGTTGAATGTAAGACTACATGATGTAAAGACTTGAACTTGAGTGTAGTTAAGTGTATGGTATAACCCCTTAAACATTCTCTTAATTACCTAAACCAGAAATTATTACCAGTTTGAAATTTTTACTATCTAATGCTGTTGGAACGGTTTCCCCTAATTAAAATTAACAAGTGAACTTATATGAAATATAAGAACTTTTTCGTCCAAAAGATTCCTCAAGGATCTTCACTGGGATCACCTCTTATTTTTTCTATTTTTATAAATGACATCACCGAGGGTATTAAATCTTTTATTTTGATCTTTGCGGATGACGTAAAGATTTTTAAAATTATTCAGACTATTAGTGACATTACAGTACTTCAGAATGATCTAGATCTGATCTACTCGTGGTCAGACTTGAAAAATTTGCCTTTACATTTATCAAAGTGTCATATTTTAACGTTTACGAGAAGTAGAACGCCTTTCATACGTAATTATGTCCTGAACGACTCAGTATTAGAAAAAGTATATTCTACCTGTGACCTAAGACTCATTTTCGAGGACAGGTTAAACTTCAACGAACAAATCTCAAAAACAGTCCTATCAGCGTCGAGAACTTTGGGTTTCCTCTTCAGAACTTCAAAAAATTTTACACAACCAAATACTCTAAAACTTTTATATTTTGCTCTTATTTGGTCTAAAGTAGAATTTGCGTCCATTATAAGGAATCCAAATTTTATTAATTAAAGTAACTTGTTAGAAGGAGTCCAGAAGAGGTTCCTGAAGTTCTTCGATTTCAAAACAAGTGGTATTTACCCACCTCGAGGCTGTAATTACGTCGAACTTTGTAGAAAATTTAATTTCAGATCATTAGAACAAAGAAGGATTTTCTCAGCTTGTCTTTTTTTATTTAAAACTTTATCTTCACAAATCTCGGCACCTGATATTTGGTATAAAGTTAAATTTCGAATTCCTAGAGCCTCGTAACTTTAAGCTCAACCATTTTAGTTATCCATAATTAAAAAGGATTTTGGGAAGGTTGCACCATTATTTTTTGCGTGTTACAATATTAATTAAATGTTTGCCGAAATGAACCCTGATTTAAATTTATTTTGTTCTTCAAATACCGAATTCATAAATTGTTTGAACGCGTATCTGAACTCACAAGTGTAATTAATTACTATTAAGGTTTATGTATATTTGAAGTTGCCCATATTATGGTCATTTTAGGCCGCGGGCGCTTGTGTTATAAATAAACAAATAAATAAATAAAATAATATTAAATAAGATATTTTAAAATATGTAAAAGTAAATAAAAGAGATGTATAATCTAAAAAAATGTTATAAAAAATATTATATACAGAATAGTTATAATATATTATTAATAAATAACAATACCTATTAAATAGTTTGGAGTAAACTAATTTATAAAATATATATTTATATATATATTTATTTACTCTCCTTTTTACAGGTTCGAGTCTTACATTCTTTTTTAACTTGCTTACAACTCACTTAATCTATATTACAACTATTTAACTTATATCTACTATTTACATATTTACTCGTCGCTCTTATACTATTTTACTTAACTAACTGCCAAGTGCCTGGGCTTCCGTTTCCTGTTCCTTTTACCATTTCAGGGTTTATCCACCTCATCGCCCACCCTTTTATAAAACTCTATTTTCACTCTTTCCTTAATCAGTCATATTCCACATTCTAATCATAACCATTCACTCATTTCTCTCCATCTACTTCTCATCCGCTCCTGCCAACATCTCCATTCACCCCTAACGCACTTTATTCCTTTTTCATGCTCTTTTTCCCTTCTCCCTTCCTCTTCTAACCTATTTCCAATCCCACTTTGATAACCCCTACTGTATCCTCTTTCACCAGCCATTCCACTCCATCCACCCAAACACTTTCTCTATTTACTTTCACTACCCTTCCGTTTCTTCTTTCCACCCACGCTTTTTGTTCCAGCAGCCATTTTATTCTTCTCTCTCTCCAGGTTCTATCAATATCTATTCTCTCTACACTTCCTTTTAACCTACATTTTAATCTCATTACTTCCATCCTAGCATTCTCATCTTCTAACTCCACAATCCACATTTTCGGTTTATCCACATCCTCACCTCTTACTCCCTTAACGTTCTTAATCCTAACTTTCGCTCCAATTCTTGACAACAGTTTTTCTACCTCCTCTTTGCCTTTTCTCCACTCTACCTTCATCCCTCTAATCACAATATTTCTTTTCCTTTTCTCCTTCTCCATAACTTCTACTCTCATCGATAATTCCCCCATTTTGATTCTTATATCACCATCTGCTTTTTCTCTACTCCCCACCCTTTCTTCTACTCCTTCATTTAATGTTACCCTCTCCCTTTCTACGAGTTCTCTCTTCCACTTCTCTTCACTCTCTATTATATCTTTCTCTAACTCATCCATTCTCTTCCACATATCATCCGCCTCCTTATCCCAACTTGCCTCCCACTGTTCAACCCTTTCTAAAATTGCTTTCACTGCCATTCGTAATCCCTCCATTTGTTTTAACCTCTTTTTCTCCAGTTTCCTAATTTCCTCCATTTCATCCCAGGCTTCATTAAACTGCTCATCATTCTCATTCACTGTTCTTTTGATTAGACTTAGTAAAACTTGACAATCCTTGCATTCAAAACTTTTCTTATCCAATCCCTTTTCAAATTTTCGCGCCTTAGACTCATTCCCGCCTTTACCACTTGCGTCATTGCCTTCCTCTTTATTCGACATTGTCAAGCTCTACCTTATCTACCCAGAAGCGCTATCTTTTATCTTTGTCATTTACACTATACTCACCAATCACTCCACTACCCTCCCTTCACTTAATATTATTAGATTTTCCAAAAAACTATTTCCCCTTCACAATATGAACATTTAATAATTTATCTGGTTATACATTTAAATTTAATTAATTAATATGACAATTGCAGTTTTTTCAACAAATTAATTATAAATAATATGATAAAACATAAATGTAAAAAAATTGTAATTATATAAGAAAAGGATTCAATAACATCTGAGGTACAATAAAAGAATTTTTTGTCTAATATAGATATTTATCTTATATAGATAAAAATGATTACATAATATCAATCTCGCCACGTATTTGGCTGATTTGTAATTGCACCAAATGAATTCCAATTAACGCAATTTTAAAGCAATTACTAGGCTTTAGTTGGACCAAGAATGAATGTAATAAAACATTTAAATTCTCTAATTTAATAATATACAATTTGATATAAATTTGCTTTTTATAATTTTTTTAGAACAAAATATGCAAAATAAAAGTATAAAATCCATATTAACAAGAAATTGTTTTACATAATATTAAAAATTAATGTTTATGTAACAAAGAATTAAAACATTTATTAAATTTACATATATTTCGGTTGCAAATGACTCGCGTATTGGTGAGAGGTGTGTAGTAGTAGTGGAAACGGACTATATTATTTCCAGAGCAAAAGTTGCTAGCAAATATTAAAAACTGATCCCATTGGCGGATCCAGGGGGGGGCACGGGTGCTTGCCCCCCCCCCCAAAAGCCTCATATTTAATAATGAAAGTGAGAGAGATAGCACTATAGTGCTATCTCTTTCTCTCTCATGCAATACCCCTTCCAAAAACCTTGTCTGGATCCGCCACTGACTGATCCTACTGAAGTTATTGTTATATTAGGCAGTTATATTTCTAAAAATTGCTGGGGGTCAATTGCGTAAATTGTTTTTGATTTTGTTTTTGTCATTGTCTTTCACGTTCATTGTAGTCTTCAATTTTTTTCCCTAGACACGTGAAAATATAATTTTGACAGCTCTTACGTTCACTTGCAAAAAACGTATTTTAGAAGTGAGGTTTGTTTTGAAATTGTGAGTGTTTGATAAAACCGAGAACGGGTTGCTTACGAAGATCTCTCGTCCAAATTGCATGTCTCCCAATTTTCTACTTTTCTTGCACGCACTGTTTGACCAACAGAACAGAGTCGATGTCTTTAGCGTGAGTAGTACAGCTTCAAAATCTAACCTGACCGTATCACTAGCGCGGCGTGTTGACAAGTAAAAAAGTGTGAGACATTCAATTTGGATTGTATTTCTGTACACTCTAACGTGACATAGTGAATCGTTCTTAATTCTTCAACTTTCTGGTTATCTATACAGAGAACCGAATCACGCCTTTTATGACTTTGTTATGAAAAGTATCATTCGTAACTGCGTGAACAAAGCAGTCGTTTTGAAAATCGCGCAATTTTTGCAACTCGTTTCACTCGTTGCAAAAACATTGCTCTCGTTTCAGAAACGACTGCTTGTCACGCATGTTACGAAATATACTATTGACGAATATTATGGGTTCTCTGTAGAAATGTAAAATGTTCAATCTTTTTAAATAATATTTTTAGCTAGATTTAATGTTTTAATTTGATTATCTTATAATTAATTAAATTCTCATTGTTGTTAATAAATAATTAGACTTTCTATATTAATCTTAACTTAATTCGAGAAATGATAATTAAATTTTTAAATAATTAACAATTAATTCACTGAAACGCAATTCAATTTAAATTGAAAATTTGATTTTTAATTTAGATATAGGTTCTTAAGTATCTTTAAATATACTGTATTTAAAATTAAAAAAAAATACAAGCAATTTAAAAACATTAAAATAATACTTCGAATTTTCATAATTATAAGAATTTTTTCCTTAATAAAATAACGTAGACTTAGATGTAACGTAACGTTGATTTGGAAAATTAATAATGATTTGATTTCTCTTTTAAATTATTACTAATTATTTATATTACAAATGATATCACTTACTTTGATAGGTCCTAATAGTCTAATAATATATGTTAATAATAATTTATCCATATAAGATATTTACTGATATCTGGCCAATTTTTGAAATTCTCCTTTAAAAAAATAAAAAATAATTTTTTCTCTTTTATGAAAATCGGGCACAAGTTAAATTCTTATGGAAAATAATCTTTACTATCACTAAAATTTTCAAAAAAATGTTAACCAAAAAACTTTGGGGTTTTTGAGTAACTGCAATTTAAAATTTTTTAGGAAAATATCCCTATTATTTAAAAAGTTATTACACTTATAAGGTTTTTTTAAAATTTGAAATAAAAAACGAGGATTTCGACTTTAAAAATTAAAATCTTTATAACTCAATGGAAAATTTTTTTTAGCCAAACAAGAAATATTTGAAAAACAACTTTTTGGAGATAAAATTGATTTTTAGTTCCGTCCTTGTCCAGCCTGCCTGAATTGAAATAAATTTGGTCCACTTACTTTCAAGATTGGAAAAAAATTTTTAATGATTTTTATCAAATTTTTTAGAAAATACTTTTGTTCTTTTAGCTAATAGGTATTTTACGTGAATTGAAAAAACTTTTTATTATCTGAAATCACGGAACATCTATTTATTTTCAAAGTTGTAAAAAAATGTTTTAAGAATTCGTATCAAATTTTTCAAAAATTTCTAGATAATGGGTACATTTTATGGGTCGAAAACTTTTTATTAAATAAAAATATCATGGGGATTTTTTCTGAATAAATCTATTCATTTGTAACGCTAGAACCTCAGTCTATGTTTTGTGCCTTCAGATAATTTTGCGAATTTCAGACATTATTATTTGAATTTTTTAAAGATCAAGATTGAAAATAATTTTAAGAGGTATAACCATAGGAGGTTTTCAAAAGACAAAGTTTAAAACATTTGTCCGTGTGGGGTTCTAAGGTTCAAATTTAAAAAAATAAAAATTTTTTTCCTGTAAAACAGTAGAATGAAAATTATACGAAATATTAATTATTGTAAATTAAAATGGTGTCAATTGCTGATTCCCCTTCATTTTTTCTAACTGGGAAAGCTATTTGCCCTTAGAGGACATCAATCGCTTAAAAGAAGATATAATCTAGCAAGAGATTATTTAGCAAAAAATATTACATGGTAAAAATTATTTTTAGGAATTTGGTCAAATTTTGCAAAAATTGATGCCATCATTAGAATATTATTAATGGTTACCTCTCTCGGGTTAAAAATTCTTTTTATGGACTAAAACTACTAAAAATTACGGTTTTTATCACATTTTTTAAAAATTATTTTCGTTTTTTCAACTCATAGGTAAAGTTTGTGAGTTGAAAAACTTTTCATCACCTGAAAATATAACAGGGCATCTTCCTCAATAAATTTAATATTAATTTAGAAAAAGTTGTAAACAAATTTTCAGACCTAAATTTTGATAAATTTGGTTAGCTTTTTTTAAATAATCGACATCTTTTGTGCGTCAAAAATACTTTTTATAACATAAAAATATCGCAGGTCATCATTCATTTTCAAAATTATAAAAAAATTCTTGAGGTGTTTTATCAAATTTTTCAAAATTTAGTTTCGTTCTTTCAACTAACAAGTATCTCTTGTGAGTTAAGAAAACTTTCCAAAAATTGTAAAAACGTTTTTTTTTGGGTACTTAGATCAAATTTTTTAGAAATCAGTGTCGCTTATTCAATTAATAGATACATGTACAGGTCGAAAACTCTTTTCATTACCTGAAATTATTTTGTAATGCCTCTGAATGAATTTACTTATTTTCAAAGTGGTAAAAAAAGTTTAAGAATTTATATCGAGGTTTTCAAAATTTACTCTCCTTTTTCTAAACAATAAGTTCTTTTACCGAGAAGAAAACTCTTTTATCCCCTGAAAATAATATGGGGCATTCTCTTAAATAAATATCTTCATTTTTAAAATTGTAAACAAATTTTCCAGGAAAAAAATTTTTATTTTTTTAAATTTGAACCTTAGAACCCCACACGGACAAATGTTTTAAACTTTGTCTTTTGAAAACCTCCTAAGGTTATACCTCTTAAAATTATTTTCAACCTTGATCTTTAAAAAATTCAAATAATAATGTCTGAAATTCGCAAAATTATCTGAAGGCACAAAACATAGACTGAGGTTCTAGCGTTACAAATGAATAGATTTATTCAGAAAAAATCCCCATGATATTTTTATTTAATAAAAAGTTTTCGACCCATAAAATGTACCCATTATCTAGAAATTTTTGAAAAATTTGATACGAATTCTTAAAACATTTTTTTACAACTTTGAAAATAAATAGATGTTCCGTGATTTCAGATAATAAAAAGTTTTTTCAATTCACGTAAAATACCTATTAGCTAAAAGAACAAAAGTATTTTCTAAAAAATTTGATAAAAATCATTAAAAATTTTTTTCCAATCTTGAAAGTAAGTGGACCAAATTTATTTCAATTCAGGCAGGCTGGACAAGGACGGAACTAAAAATCAATTTTATCTCCAAAAAGTTGTTTTTCAAATATTTCTTGTTTGGCTAAAAAAAATTTTTCATTGAGTTATAAAGATTTTAATTTTTAAAGTCGAAATCCTCGTTTTTTATTTCAAATTTGAAAAAAACCTTATAAGTGTAATAATTTTTTAAATAATAGGGATATTTTCCTAAAAAATTTTAAATTGCAGTTACTCAAAAACCCCAAAGTTTTTTGGTTAACATTTTTTTGAAAATTTTAGTGATAGTAAAGATTATTTTCCATAAGAATTTAACTTGTGCCCGATTTTCATAAAAGAGAAAAAATTATTTTTTACTTTTTTAAAGGAGAATTTCATTTTTTTTTAAAAATACACTAGATATAAAAAAATTTCCAAAATAAAATTTGTTCCTCTTCAAAACCTATAAAAAAATTTTTCTCGATATTTTTCTCTATTTCTCATTTTTTCAACAAATTTCGTCAAAATTCGTCGCTCGTGAAACGTCGCTGAATGACATAATTAAAATTGTGTTAACATTTACCTTCAGGAAATCATATAACTTTTCTGGTTCAACTTTAAAAAAAAATGGAAGGATTTACATCTCTCTCATCTTCGTCAAAATTCGTTAAGAAGCTAATATTTAGAAAACTTTGCAGTGTTTTTGTATGCAAATAGGCAAATAATTGTTAGAAAATGTGTAATTTTTCAGAAGCGTTTATATCTCAAACATATATTTTTAGTTTAAGTCTCTCCATTGACACAACCTTAATCTAAAAAATGGCTTTTCTTTTCAGATCGAAAATAAATGTTATTTTAATTAATTTAAACAAATTTTAAAAGATACAAGTGTACATTTTTTATAAAATATTAGGTTGAGCTAAAATTTGTTGTAAAATAATAATTATTTAACAATTGATGTTGTTTTTTTTATTAAGTCGAGATAAAATCTCATCCTATTTTGCCAAATAATAGCTCTTCTTACTAGTTGAAACACTTTCTGCAAATTTATCGGTTAGATTTTTTAAAATATTTTATTCAAATTTATTAAATAAATAAAATTTGATCATATAATCTATTTTTAAACAAAATGTTATTTAACAAAATCCACCAAATAAAATTCTAAATAATGTTTTAAAGAGAAAAATTAGCTATTATTTGTCAAGATTGGGTCAAAATGACATATTTTCAATATGTTCGAAGAAAACACATAAAATGTTAAATAATAATTATTATTTGACATCAAATTTTGACCCAACATAGTATTTTCTAAGAAATGTGAAACTTGATATTTCAAAATTTGGTGAAATTAACTTTAATAATATTTTTATTCAGCTAAAAAACTACTTCTTAGTTTGAATTTTCTAATGAAAAAAGTTTAAAAATACATAAAAAATTCATTGAAACTAAAAAGTTATATGTTGGAGATATAAATGATTCTGATAAATTATACGTTTTCTAACAATTATTTGCTTATTTGCATCCAAAAACACTGCAAAGTTTTCTAAAAATTAGCTTTCTACCGTATTTCGACGAAATTTGTTGAAAATACTAGAAAAAATACGAGAAAAAAATCGGGCACAAGTTAAATTATTATGAAAAATAATTTTTACAATTACGACGATTTAAAAAAAAAATTCAACTTTAAAAAACATCTTTGTAAAGACAAAACTAATTTTCAGTTCCGACCATGCCTAGCTTGTCTGAATTAAAATGAATTTGGTCAGTAAATTTATTAAGGAGAATCCCATGTAATATCTTTCTGTGATAAAAAGAGTTTTTAACCCAAAATGGTACCTACTATTTGGAAAAACGAAAGTAATTTCTGTAAAATGTCATCAAATTCCTGAAAATAAATTTTAGCAAATAACATTTTTCTCAACAATCTCTTGATGGATTATATTTTTTTCCAGCGATTAATGTTCTTCAAGTGCAAATAGCGTTTCTAGTTACAAGAAATGAAGAAGTTTTAACATTAATTTATAAGAACAGGAATATTATTAAAATTTTATGGAATGAAATGCAATAAAACTTAAAATTTTTTTATTAAATCGATCTTACCAATGACAGTTTTTGTAGTCGACAACTGCCGTTGAATGTAATAAATTTTGTATTGCTAAACAGCGAGCACAACGGCCAGGACAAAATACTTATTTAAAAAATCATCCAAATCTGAGCCAGTGAATATATGAGGTTTTGGAATTTTTTGGATCCATGATGGTCTTTTAAATCCTTTCCTGCAAAATGTTAGAAGATTAAGAAAAAGAGAAAAAAACTTCCAAGTTAAAAGAAAAAAAAAGAAGAATCATCAACAAGAATAGAAATTGTAAGAAGAAATTTGCAAAATTAAAAAAACTGTCGTATGTTTGTAAAAAGTAAACTGATTTTTACTTGTGTGTTACTTAAGCGTGACCTTATAATGTAATTTAACATCATTTTTATCATGTATAATATAGTAATTATTATTATAATGTAAATTAAACCATGAAAATAAAAAATATATAAAATTATTATTGTTCAATTGGCGTTTCAGTGAATTAGTTGTTAATTATTTAAAAATTTAATTATCATTTCTCGAATTAAGTTAAGATTAATATAGAAAGTCTAATTATTTATTAACAACAATGAGAATTTAATTAATTATAAGATAATCAAATTAAAACATTAAATCTAGCTAAAAATATTATTTAATAAGATTGAACATTTTACATTTCTACAGAGAAGTGACTTATTTACTTTAACTGTATATTCCTACTGACTAATAATATTAATAATATTTTTTAACCTTCATACAAAAATTATTTATTATTTATATTAATTTTATATTACACACAGAAAAACTATAATTCTTACCCATAATATTCGGCAAAGTAATTTTCCGTTCAGCATCGAGAGATCTTCGTAAGCAACCTGTTCTCGGTTTTATCAAACACTCACAATTTCAAAACAAACCTCACTTCTAAAATACGTTTTTTGCAAGTGAACGTAAGAGCTGTCAAAATTATATTTTCACGTGTCTAGGGAAAAAATTGAAGACTACAATGAACGTGAAAGACAATGACAAAAACAAAATCAAAAACAATTTACGCAATTGACCCCCTGCAATATTTAAAAAGGATCGAATTTAATAATTAATACTGGAACTTAATAAAATTTATTAGGACTATAAAAATTAAAAATATTAATACAATTTTTAAAAATGACTAGAGTAATAATTGCAACTAGTAAATTTTACTAAATTAAAAGTAATTTTTGTTTATATGGAGCACATTTTACTCTGAATGATAATTTTTTCTAAATAATTACATTATTTACTATAAATCAAAATTTGTTTTTTTTCCAACAATTTGATTTATTTGAATTTTACAGAGAATTCTTAATAGCTCACCGTCTTTTCCACCCGAATTTAACACTACTTTTTGTTTTCACTATAAACTCGACACTATTTGAGCACCAATAATGAATCCAACGTATTTCTAACAACAAATCATTTTATTACCAGAATCTTAAAGAAAAAAAATTTTCTGTTCTAAATTTTAAAACAGTATTCACATTTTTCTGTAAGGTGGCCAAAAACTATAGGGTGTCCAACAACTGTCTGGTTTACCCTACTTAAAATTAAAAAAGAATCACAGAAAATTGTTTTGGATTAAATTTATCCGCAACGCTCTTTTTTTTATACCAAATGGAATTTAAATAATCTGAAATTGGCTTAAAACAATCGAGCTGCACATTATTTTAATACATAAAAGTTTTCAGTGATATTGATATTCGAAAAAATAATTGAATATTAAAAAATGTGATTGAAATTTAAAGAAAAAAACCAAAACTTGAAGAAATAAATTGTAATTTGAAATAATGCACTGAGGGAAATAGATGGTAAGAACTTTACTATCTTTGATGGTAGAGAGGTTATGTTACACTCTACCATCAGAGATGCTACACCGTACTATCTAGATGCTACATCGTACCATCCAGATGCTATCAGATGCTAACCCGTACCATCCAGATGCTATCCTGTACCATCTAAATTCTTGTCCGTATATTTAAGATCAGATATGGTATCTGGTACTATCTAGATGGTACCCCGTAGCATCTATTTCTCTCAGTGTGGTTTATAATTAAAAAAATTCAAGTTTTTGGAATATTGAATAAACTTAATTGAAAATTGTAGATTGGAATTGACTTTAGAAAATAATTCATAATTTTAAGAAAATTACAAAATGGCGAGAATAATTTAATATTAAAGAAAATAATTGAAAAATAAGCAAAATAATTGACAATTGAAAAAGAAATTCTAAAACTGTCGAGAATAATCTAGAACAAAACAAAATAATTAAAAAAGTTAAAGAATAATTATAAAATTTAAGAAAAATCATTGTAAATTGAAAACGGTTGAAAATTATAGAAAAAATTGTAGAGTTATTTAGACACTAACTTATATATCACTTTCTTAAAATATTTAATTTTTTTCTCTTGCAATTTTTTTCTTTTTTAAACAATTTTTTGCTTGGTTATGTTTTATATTGTTTTTCTGTATTTTCAGAAAATCACTTAGGTAACTTTTATTTCTTTTTAAAATTTTTTTTTATGCATTTAATAATACTTTTTTATTTTTTAGATTTTTTTTAAATTTAATTCTTTTTACAAAAATTACTTCAGTTAATTTTATACAGTTTTATTTTTACAATATTTAGAAAAATTTATTTACTTTTCCCGTGATTAATTTTATTTATTATTATAATTTGAAAGCTGTGAAATATAATTTTTTTAAATTTTATGATTTTTGAAATATTTATTTGGTTTTTTGTCATTTATCATAACTTATTAATTTTTACAAACTTGAAAGACTTTTCTTCGTTTATTTAATTTTTCGTAAATTTGATCTTATAATACATTTTCTCATTTGATCAGAATTTCTCTATTTCTTAGAAATATTGTTTTTTTTTAATTGTTTAATTGTTTTTACTTAACTCTTCAGATAAAAAAATTATTTTTTTTTGCTTGATTTTCAAAACAAATTTTTAAAGTATTGTTTTATCTTTAGTAACATTTTTCCGATTTTTTACTGATTATCTTATTTATTTTATGAATTAAAAAAAAACATGTTTGCAAATATTTTACCTTTCTGAAAATTATTTTTTCCTCTCTTTTGTAATTTCAATTTTTTGTTTTAAAAACTTTTACTGTTTATTGCGTAGTATTTTGATTTTAAAAAAGCAATTTGGTCAATCTTCTTTAAACCGTTTAATATTTCATAACGCATTATTATTATTACCATATTTCTTAATTTTCTTTCTTTTACTTTCATTGATTTAAAAAAAAAAAAATTTTCAAGTTTTTCAATTAGTACATTTTTTACATCTTTTTGCTTGAATTTTCCCATTTCAATGTAAATTATCCTTTTAATTTCTTTTCTGTTTATTCATAATACTGGTTTTAATAAAATCTTTTAATTTTTGTAATTTATGTAAAATTTTATTTTTTTTACATTTTGTTTAGATTCTTTAAAAATTTTCTCCATTGTTTAAATGATTTTTCGCAAGACACTCTGATAAGAGAAAAATGCAGAAACTTTTTTTTTAGGGGTCCCTAAAATTTTTGGTGCCAAGCGGATAGGCTAAAATTATAAAAATTCGATTCTTAATGAGACATCATTTTTGTTATCCTTAAACTATGTAAATTAGGCTCTAAAATTATTAGAACAAAAAAAATTTTTTTTCGACGATATTAGTGATTTTTTTTTTTTTTTTGCGTAGGATGTGAAAACCTGCCTTCAGGTACCCTGTAGCCCGTACTACAGGGTTATGCGGGGGTGGCGATGTTCTGCCGACCCGCTAAAAACACACCTTTATTTGGGACCTTAAGACCACTCCCAGGTAGAGCCAGTTTACTGACGTATGGCCTTCAGGAGACGTTATTAGTGATTGAAATTTTTAATAGTGCAAAATAAAAACATATTTTTCTCGAGATCTTCTAAACCGATTTTAAAAGTTAAAAAAGCATTTTAATTGTCTTGAAACGTAGTTTTTAAAACTATTTTTTGTTCTTAATAATTTTTAATTTTTAACGTTTTTTAAATTATTTATTTAATAAATGTTAATAAAAACAGCTTTCTGCGTGCATTAGGTGAAATTTTAAAATACTGCTGTATTTTTCACACTTTTTTGAAAATAAAACCGTTAAGAAAAAAATGGCCCGCGATTAGGAACAAAGATATTAATTTTTTTTCGGCGTTCAAAATTTTTTTTGCATTGGTAGTGAATGAAAGTTTAAAAATTATTTATGTTTAAGTTTTCTTATGTTTTCAATGGTTTTTATTGACAACGGATTTATGTAATGGAATTTAAAATGTTTTCTACCACACATGACTGCAAGTGGTGACCCGCTAACGCGAACGAAACACAAGATTTTCGTACATATGTGATAGAAAATAGCATATGCACCTCGGGAGGCCGATTTTTTGTCTCGCACAATGTTCTCCGAACTCGTTTCGCACTCGCTACGCTCGTGCTACACTCATTCTTCGAACATTTGTGCTTGACAAAAAAACACGGACTTCCCTCCCTTGATGCATAATATACTATTTTGCACGCCGAAAAATAGTGATGCCGTTTGAGACGAGGAAAAATGAGAATTTCTCACTTTTCCTCGTTGATTTCTCATAGCTTCCTCGGTTTTGCCTTTCACTTTCCTCGATATTTCTCAGATCGTTTCATCTCTTCTCGGGCCGTCTCTTCTGGATCTCTTCTCGGTTTTTTGAGAAATTCTAACCAGATGTTACTTCAGTGGTACTTTTTCCGTCTGGACTTTTGTAAGAAAAGAAATCAGCGTTCTCTATCTCTTTCTACAGTAGAAAAACTTTGAGCTTCACTGGCTTACTAACACTAAGAACCGAGTGCCTGTCCGCTGACGCACACATGTTCTATAGATGAACTTCTGACAGCTTAAAGCAACATCTGGCAAAAATTCCTCAAAAAATCGAGGCGAGAACGAGAAGAGACGATTCGAGATGAGATGAAATGAGAAGAGATAGTTTGAGACGAGGATTTTTGAGAAATTTGGACCGCCTCATTCTCATATCGTCTCATTCCTCGATTTCCTCGCTCGACGGCATCACTACCGAAAAAGAAAATTTAATATCTTTGTCTCTAATCGCGAGCCATTTTTTTTTCTTCACGGTTTTATTATCAAAAACGTGTAAAGAATACAACAGTATTTTAAAATTAAACGTAAAGCACGCAGAAGGCTGTTTTTTATTAACATTTATTAAATAAATAATTTAAAAAACGATAAAAATTCTGAAGAACAAAAAATATTTTTAAAAACTATGTCTCAAGGCAATTAAAATGCTTTTTTAACTTTTAAAATCGGTTAAGAAGATCTCGAGAAAAATATGTTTTCATTTTGCACTATTAAAAATTTGAATCACTAATAACTTCGAAAAAAGAATTTTTTTTGTTGTAATAATTTTAGAGCCTAATTTTTATAGTTTAAGGATAATAAAAATGATGTCTCATTAGAGACAGAATTTTTATTAATAATTTCATCCCATCCGCTTGGCAAAGCCTGACACTATGTCTAATATTTTATTTAATTAGTGAAGAGTAAATAACTTTTATGATGACAAATTAGTTTTATTTGGAAGAATGATTATTAAGGAAATGCATTACCGGTAAAAAGCTATTCCACAATTCATATTTTTCAAAAATGAAAGAATTATCTACTGTTGGCAGAAGATATTTTTTTTAGTTAATTTTTATTGTATTATAAAAATACTTACTATAAAAAGTGGTTAATTTTAGACTCATTTTAATGATTGTGATAATCACTTAAAGAAATTAGCTTTATTTTAGTGTTGTACATTCTATTAATTACTGAAGCCTGAAATAATTACACCTGTTGGGAAATTTTACTATCTACTGTTGTGCGCTCTCCCCTAATTAAAATTATCAAGTCAACTTATATGAATTACTACAATAAAATAAATCATAAACCTGTATATTTTACTACATTATTGAAGTTAAATATAAATATTATTAAAAATAGTAGTAAACACAATAATATTAAATAAAATATTTTAAAATATGTAAAAATAACCCACTCAGAAAAAAAGTGCGGAATTCCTGCGGAGTTTCTGCGGTAAACTCCGCGGTAAATTCCTGCGGAGTTTCCGCAGGAAATTCCGCAGGAATTCCGCAAAAATATTCCGCAACGAAATTTGGCAAAATCTTTGATTAACAATACACTACAGATATCCTGGTCGCTCGGGTCAACTTCTTCGAGGAACTTGACCTCAAAATGTGAAAAATAACTGCTACACGGGCCCGTATCATTTTGACACAATTTTTTTCGGGCAACTTGTTATATTGTACTCCCGAAGATGAATGTTATATTTTACTCCTTCTGAAATCAGAGATTTTTAAGTCTTAATTATTAAATAATTGATTTTAATACATTAAATTAATATTAAAAGACTTAATTAATCCAGTAAGTTCAATTATTGAATAATTAAAACTTAAAAATCTTTGATTTCAGAAGAAGTAAAATATAACATTCATCTTCGGGAGTACAATATAACAAGTTGACAGAAAAAATTTGTGTCAAAATGATATGGGCCCTGCTACACGGTATTCAAGAGCAAAACCGATGTCCAGGTCGTTTGAGTCAACTTTTTAGGGAAAGTAAACTTCAAAATGTAAAAAGAAACTGCTTCACCGTTTTCAAGAGCAAATCTGATGTGCAGGATGTCTGGGTCAACTTCTTCGAGGAAGTTAACCTCAAAATGTAAAAAATAAATGCTACACCTTTTTTAAGAGAATATTCGATGTCCAGGTCGTTCGTGTCACCATCTTTGGGAAAATTAACCTCAAAATAAGAAAAATAACTGCTACACCTTTTTTAAAAGAATATTCGATGCCCAGGTCGTTCGTGCGACCATCTTTGGAAAAGATAACCTCAAAGTATAAAAAATTACTGCTACACCGTTTTCCAGAGCAAAACCGATGGCTAGGTCGTTCCGGTCAACATCTTCAGGAAAGTTAACCTCAAAATGTGAAAAATACCTGCTACACCGTTTTCAAGAAAAAATTCGATGACTAGCTCGTTCGGGTCAATATCTTCGGAAAAGATAACCTCAAAGTATAAAAAATTACTGCAACACCGTTTTCCAAAACAAAACCGATGGCTAGGTCGTTCCGGTCAACATCTTCAGGAAAGTTAACCTCAAAATAAGAATAATAACTGCTACACCGTTGTCCAGAGCAAAACCGATGACTAGGTCGTTCCGGTCAACTTCTTCAGTGAAAGTTAACCTCAAAATGTAAAAAGTAACTGCTACACCGTTTTCCAGAGCAAAACCGATGGCTAGGTCGTTCCGGTCAACATCTTCAGGAAAGTTAACCTCAAAATAAGAATAATAACTGCTACACCGTTGTCCAGAGCAAAACCGATGACTAGGTCGTTCCGGTCAACTTCTTCAGTGAAAGTTAACCTCAAAATGTAAAAAGTAACTGCTACACCGTTTTCCAGAGCAAAACCGATGGCTAGGTCGTTCCGGTCAACATCTTCAGGAAAGTTAACCTCAAAATATGAAAAATAACTGCTACACCGTTGTCCAGAGCAAAACCGATGACTAGGTCGTTCCGGTCAACTTCTTCAGTGAAAGTTAACCTCAAAATGTAAAAAGTAACTGCTACACCGTTTTCCATAGCAAAACCGATGTCTAGTTAGTTCCGGTCAACTTCTTCGAGGAAGTTAACCTCAAAATGTGAAAAATAAATGCTACACGGTATTCAAGAGCAAAACCTATGTCTAGGTCGTTCGGGTCAACTTTTTAGGGAAAGTTAACCTCAAAAGCAAATAAAAAATCAAGTTATAAAAATGGACGACTTCCAAAATTAAGTTAGCGGACGGCCTTCTTTATTGGCAAAAACCCAAAATTTTGAGAGATTTTTCACTTTTTCTGACACAAAAAATAAAATGTAGACTTTTTCACCTACGTGGTTCGAAAGCAAATAAAAAATCGACTTATAAAAATGGACGACTTAAAAAATTAAGTTAGCGGACGGCCTTCGTTATTGGCAAAAACCCAAAATTTTGACAGATTTTTCACTTTTTCTGACACAAAAAATAAAATGTAGACTTTTTCACCTACGTGGTTCGAAAGCAAATAAAAAATCGACTTATAAAAATGGACGACTTCAAAAATGAAGTTAGCGGACGGCCTTCGTTATTGGCAAAAACCCAAAATTTTGACAGATTTTTTACTTTTTCTGACACAAAAAAAATGTAGACTTTTTCACCTACGTGGTTCAAAAGCAAATAAAAAATCGACTTATAAAAATGGACGACTTCAAAAATGAAGTTAGCGGACGGCCTTCGTTATTGGCAAAAACCCAAAATTTTGACAGATTTTTTACTTTTTCTGACACAAAAAAAAATGTAGACTTTTTCACCTACGTGGTTCAAAAGCAAATAAAAAATCAAGTTATAAAAATGGACGACTTTAAAAATTATGTTAGCGGACAGCGTTCGTTATTGTCAAAATTTTGGGTTTTTGACAAGAACGATGTCGTCCGCTCACTTAATTTTCAAAGTCGTCCATTTTTATAACTCGATTTTTTATTTGCTTTTAAACCACGTAGCTGAGAAAGTCTACATTTCATTGTGCTGCCAGATAAGGGCGAAAATCTGTGTCAATGATGTTTTTTTTTATTGTTTTTTACTGTTATACCCTAGATTTGTGATTTAACGAATGTATTTTTTTTATTAAACGTATATAATGTTTCTAAATATTTAGTTTTTATTAAAAAAAAAAAAAAAATTAGTTATTTTTAACGTTATATACTTCAATGCAATGTTAACCTTAAGATTTGAAAAATAACTGCTTCACCATTTTCAAGAGCAAAACCGATGTGCAGGAAGTCTGGGTCAACTTCTTCGGGGAAGTTAACCTTAAGATGTAAAAAAATACCTGCTATACCGTATTTAAGAGAAAATTCGACGTCCATGTCGTTTCGGTCAACCTCTTTAGCAAGGTTAACCTCAAAATAGAATAAATTACTCCTCCTCCTTTTTCAAGAAAAAGGTTGATGTCCAGGTTGTTCGGGTCAATGTCTTCGGAAAAGTTAACCTTAAAATGTGTAAAATGACTGCTACACCGTATTCAATAATTCGATGTCTGTAGGGTCTATAGGTCGTTTAAGTCAACGTCTTCGGAAAAGTAAAGCTCAAAATAAAAAAAAAACTGCTACACCGTTTTCAAGAGCAAAACCGATGTTCAGAATGTCAAGATCTTTCGGGACAACCTTAGTGTGGAAGTGAACCTTAAAATGAGAAAAACAACTGCTACTCTGATTTGAAGTACAAAACCGAGTAGGAACATGAATATTCACTAAAACCTATTTGTCCTAAACTATATAGCCTAAAAGGAATTAAGCCTAAATTCCATTTAACCTAAAATGCATTCAGCCTAAAATGCATTCTGCCTAAATCGTGTTTAACCTAAATGCAGTCAGCTTAACTCAGATTTTTCCTATCGCCCATTTAACCTAAAATACATTTATCCAAAATTCTGTTAAGCCTAAAATGCATTTATCCTAACTCCCATTTAAACTTAACATGCATTCATCAAAAATGCTATTTAGCCTAAACTCTATTTAACATAATTCCCATTTAACCTAATTCTTATGCAACCTAAAATGCATTTAACCTAAATCCCATTTACCCTAAATCTTATTTAATGTTATATTCTGTTAACGACATTTAGGCTACAAGCATTTTAGGCCGAATAAGTTGTAGGCTGAGTGCATTTTGAGTTAAATGCATTTTAGCTTAATGAGTTTTAGGTTATATGCTTTTTAGGCTATACGCATTTTAGGCAGGTTCTACAAGCCGTAATATATTAGTGTGATACACTGGTTAGTTTCCCGCCCGACTACTGCGGCGCTTTTGTCGCTACGCACAGATGCAAAATTTGTATAGCGACATGGCAGTTATATGTGTTGGTATTTACTTACGCACATTACTGCCATGTCATGTCGTTATACAAATTTTACAACTGTGTGTAGCGACAAAAGCGCCGCAGTAGCTGGGCGGGAAACTAACCAGTGTATCACACTATTACATTACGGCTTGTAAAGCCTCATTTTAGGTTAAATGGAATTAAAGTGAAATGCATTTGAGGTTAACTTGGAATTAGGTTAAGTAACGATTAGGTTAAATGGGATTTAGGCTTACTCCATTTTAGGTAAATTACGATCCAGCTTAAATACATTTTAGGTTATATGAGACTTAGGATAAATGAGACTTAGGATAAATGAGACTTAGGATAAATGAGATTTAGGTTAAATGGAATATAGATTGAATGAGATTTATTTTACATGAGTTTTAGGATAAATGCATTTTAGGCAATATGAATTTTAGGCCCTATGCATTTTGGGTTAAATGGGTTTTAGGCTACATGCATTCTAGGCTGAACAAGTTATAGGCTTAATGCATTTAAGGTTAAATTCGTTTTAGGCTACTTGCATTTTAGGCTAATTGAGTTTTAGGCTACATGTATTCAAGGTTTAATGCATTCAAGGTATAGCCTAAAACAACTGGCTTTAGGCATGCATTTTAAGTTAAATGGGTTTTAAACTACTCGCATTTTAGGTTGAATGAGTTTTAGGCTAAATTAATTCTAGGTTGAGAGGTTTTAGGCGACATGCTTTTTATCTTGCATTTGGCGCCCTCTAGTAAGAAAAGTTCACAGTTGTGATTCTAAAAGCAAGAGAGTTTTAAAAAGATTTTTTAACAGACATTGATTCTTTAATAACAATTGACAGAAAATTTGTGCATTAAATATTTATTGTATTTGTTTAAACAATCGAAATTTTTAATAATTTTTTTTTTATTAAATTCTCTTAGAAAATTTTTGCTTACGACTGTTATTATTGAAAAATATCACGAATTTTTTCGTCTGCAATTTTCAAGATATTTTGATTGTTTAAACAATTTATATTTGTGGAAACAATTTAATTTTCCCATATTAGACGTTTACTAATTTTTTTAAAATAACTCATAAAGGAAGATTTTTAAATCTTTTTTATCTCATACTTAGCCAGAAATTTATTTTCTTTATAAACAGTATATTAATTTAGAGAAAGATTTATATCATACAGTATTATTATTAAGGCTAGATAATAATAAGATAGGTACAGTTTGATAGCAGGATACTTAAGATTTAAATTTATTTGGGATTTTTTTATAAAAGTAGAAGAGGGGTAAACTGGAAAATATTAAAAAAAGTACATTATTGTTATGGGAATATTGGCAAAGTAAAAACATTGATAAATTAGAAAATTACAAAATTAGAAAATTGGAAAAATTTGTTAGCTGGTAATTTAAGACATTGGAGATTTGGTTATTGGAAAATTGGAAAATTAGGAAATTGGAGAAGTTGTTATTTTAAAATTGGAGAAATTGAAAAATGATAAACTGGAAGATTGGCAAATTAGAAAATTGTTGAAACTGTTAAATTAAGAAGTTAAGGTTATTAATAAATTGTCAAAGTAAAAAAATTTGTAAATAGAAAAATTGGAGATTTTTTTATTAGGAAATTGTCAAATTAAATAATATTGGTAAAATATAAAATTGGACAATCAGAAAATAAAAAAACGAGAAGAGCATAGTTTTGCGCGCGTAGCGCGCTTTGAAAGTTCTAGTGCTTAAAATAAAATTATCACCGAAAAAAGTTTTTTTTACAGTCATCTTTGACAGCTTACAAAGTACCCTAAGTTACTTACTACCCTAAGTTAAACGTATTTTAGTTTAAATTCATTGTTAGGCTATAAAAATTTAAGGCTATATCCATTTTAGGTTTAATAGGTTTTAGACTACTCGGATTTTACTATTAATGAGATTTAGGTTTCATGCATTTTAGGTTAAATGCACTTTAGACGGTTAAATACATTTTAGACGGTTAAATACATTTTAGACGGTTAAATGCATTTTAGGATATAAAAATTGTAGGCTTTATGCATTTTAGGTTTAATAGGTTTTAGGCTACATGCATTTTATGCTCATTAAGTTTTAGGCTTAATGCATTTTAGGTTAAATGTATTTTGGACTACTTGCATTTTAGGCTGAATGAGTTTTAGTTTACATTCATTTTAGGCTGAAAGAGTTTTAGGCTGAATGCATTTCAGGTTTAAAGAGTTTTAGTCTACTTTCATTTTTAGCTGATTTAGTTTTAGGCTTAATGCATTTAATGTTAAATAGGTTTTAGACAACTTGCAATCTAGGCCTTATGAGTTTTAGGTTAAATTTATTTTAGGTTAAATGGGATTTAGGATGTATGCATTTTAAGCTTAATAAGTTTTAGGCTGCTTGCATTTTAAGTTATATGTATCTTAGTTTAAATTCATTTAAGCTATATGCATTTAAAGCTATATGCATTTCAGGTTATATGGGTTTTAGGCTACAAGCATTTTAGGCGAAATAAGTTTAGTTTTAATGCATTTTAGGTTAAAGAGGTTTTAGACTACATGCATTTTAGGCTGAATTGGTATTAATTCATTTTAGATTAGAGGGGTTTTAGGGTACATTCATTTTAAGCTGATTCAGTTATACGCTTAATGTCTATCAGGTTAAATAGCTTGAAGACAACCTGCAGTTTGGGCTGAATGAGTTTAGGCTGAATGCATATAAGGTTAAATGGGATTTAGGCTAAATGCATTTAAGGTGAAATGGGTTTCATGCTACTTGCATTTTAAGCTGAACGCATTTTAAAATAAATGCATTTTAGGTTAAAGAGGTTTTAAGGTACTTTCTCACCTTTAATTCTTTATTCTCGTGAGATGAAGGGAGAGAAAAAATTTAAATTTTTATTTCTGTCTTCTTCTGTTTTATGTCGGCTGGCTGCACAGCCAGCTAGCCAGCCGAGATATGTAGGCTACATGCATTTTAGGCTTAATGAGTTTAAGACTTAATGCATTTTGGGTTAAAGAGGTTTTAGATTACTTGCATTTTATGTTAAAAAGGTTTTAGACTACTTGAATTTTAGATTAAAAGAATTGTAGGCTAAATGCATTTCAGGTTTAAGGAGTTTTAGTCTACATTCATTTTAGGCTGATTGAGTTTTAGGCTTATTGCATTTTAGATTAAATAAGTTTTTCGACAAATGGTATTTAGGCTGAATGGGTTTTAGGCTAAATGCATTTCAGGTTAAATGGGATTTAGTTTAAATACATTTTAGGTTAAATGAGATTTAGACTTCATGCATTAAGTTTTAGGCTAATTACAGTTCAAGTTAAATGTATTTTGATATTTTAAATGAACTTATAATTCAAATGGATTTTAGTTAAAATTCAATTATAATATATGCATTTTATGTCAAATGGGTTTAAGGTTTCATGCACTTTAGGCGAAATAACTTTTAGGCTCAATGCATTTTAGGTTAAATCGGATTTAGGCAATATGTATTTAAATACATGTCGCCTAAACCCATTTATTTTAGCTTAAAAAGGTTTTAGACAACTTGCATTTTAGGCTGAAAGATTTTTTGGCTGATTTTAGGCTAATTGCATTTTAGGTTAAAGAGGTTTTAGGCTACATGCATTTTAGGCTTAATAAAGTTCAGGATAAATGCTTTATAGGTTAAATATATTTTAGGCTATAAGAATTAAAGGATATATGCGTTTTAGGTTAAATAGGATTTAGGCTACATGCATATTAGACTGAACAAGTTTTAGGCGTAATGTATTGAAGGTTAAGTGGGTTTTAGACTACTTGCATTTTAGGCTGAATGAGTTTTAGGCTATTTGCATTTTAAGTTCAATGTATTTTAGTTTCAATTCATTTTAGGCTATATGCATTTTAGGTTAAATGAGATTTAGGCAACATGCATTTTAGGCTTAATAAATTTTAGGCCGATTGCATTTAAAGTTAAATGTATTTTAGTTTAAATTTATTGTGACTACATGCATTTTAAGCTATATGCATTTTAGATTATATGGGTTTTGGGCTACATGAATTTTAGACTAAATGAGCTTAGTATTAATGCCTTTTAGGTTAAAGAGGTTTTAGACTTAATTGATTTAGGCTGAATGTGTTTTTAGTATTAATTCATTTTAGGGTAAAGAGGTTTTAGACTACTTGCATTTTAGGTTAAGTTGGTTTTAGACAACCTGCATTTTAGGCTGAATGTGTATTAGGCTAAATGCATTTTAAGGTAAATGGGATTTAGCCTGAATACATTTTGGGCTGAATAAGTTTTAAGCTGATTGCTTTTTAAGTTAAATTTATTTTTTATTTTAAATTTAAATCGGATCCTATATGGGAATTCGTAATAGGGAGTATTTTGAAATAATCGCAATAGCTTAAAAAACAAAATGGACTGTGAGCGAATATGATCAGTAACCTTAACTTCTTAATTTAACAGTTTCAACAATTTTCTAATTTGCCAATCTTCCAGTTTATCATTTTTCAATTTCTCCAATTTTAAAATAACAACTTCTCCAATTTCCTAATTTTCCAATTTTCCAATAACCAAATCTCCAATGTCTTAAATTACCAGCTTACAAATTTTTCCAATTTTCTAATTTTGTAATTTTCTAATTTATCAATGTTTTTACTTTGCCAATATTCCCATAACAATAATGTACTTTTCTTAATATTTTCCAGTTACCCCTCTTCTACTTTTATAAAAAAATCCCAAATAAATTTAAATCTTAAGTATCCTGCTATCAAACTGTACCTATCTTATTATTATCTAGCCTAAATAATAATACTGTATAATATAAATCTTTCTCTAAATTAATATACTGTTTATTAAGGAAAATAAATTTCTGGCTAAGTATGAGATAAAAAAGATTTAAAAATCTTCCTTTATGAGTTATTTTAAAAAAATTAGTAAACGTCTAATATGGGAAAATTAAATTGTTTCCACAAATATAAATTGTTTAAACAATCAAAATATCTTGAAAATTGCAGACGAAAAAATTCGTGATATTTTTCAATAATAACAGTCGTAAGCAAAAATTTTCTAAGAGAATTTAATAAAAAAAAAATTATTAAAAATTTCGATTGTTAAACAAAAACAATAAATATTTATTGCAAAAATTTTCTGTCAATTGTTACTAAAAAATCAATGTCTGTTAAAAAAATCTTTTTAATTTCGAAACCATAAGAAACATAAATTGTTTAAACAAATTAAAATTTTCTAAACATTTGAATATACCCTGCGAATTATGAAATTAAAATTTTTCCATACAAACAGTGGCGGACTTACTAGATAGGCAATGTAGGAAACTGCCTAGGGCGGCACATTTGACTTAAACGACCTATAGACCCTACAGACATCGAATTATTGAATATGGTGTAGCAGTTATTTTTTACATTTTGAGGTTATCTTTTCCGAAGAAGTTGACCCGAACAACCTGGTCATCGAATTTTCTCTTGAAAACGGTGTAGCAGGTATTTTTCAAATTTAGAGGTTAACTTTCCTGAAGGTGTTGACCGGAATGATCTAGCCATCGGTTTTGTTCTGGAAAACGGTGTAGCAGTTACTTTTTACATTTTAAGGTTAACTTTCCCTGAAAAGTTGATCGTAACGACCTAGCCACCGGTTTTGCTGTGTTAAACTGTGTAGCAGTAATTTTTTATATTTTGAGGTGAACTTTCCCGAAGACGTTGACCCGAACGACCTGGTCATTGAATTTCCCTTGACACCGGTGTAGCAGATATTTTTCACATTTTGAGGTTAACTTTCCTGAAGATGTTGACCGGAAAGACCTAGCCACCGGTTTTGCTCTGGATAACGGTGTAGCAGTTAATTTTTATATTTTAAGGTTAACTTTCCCGAAGACGTTGACCCGACCGACCTGGTCATTGAATTTTCCCTTAAAACCGGTGTAGCAGATATTTTTCACATTTTGAAGTTAACTTTCCTGAAGATGTTGACCGGAAAGACCTAGCCACCGGTTTTGCTGTGTTAAACTGTGTAGCAGTAATTTTTTATATTTTGAGGTTAACTTTCCCGAAGACGTTGACCCGAACGACCTGGTCATTGAATTTTCCCTTAAAACCGGTGTAGCAGATATTTTTCACATTTTGAAGTTAACTTTCCTGAAGATGTTGACCGGAAAGACCTAGCCACCGGTTTTGCTCTGGAAAACGGTGTAGCAGTAAATTTTTATATTTTGAGGTTAACTTTCCCGAAGACGTTGACCCGACCGACCTGGTCATTGAATTTTCCCTTAAAACCGGTGTAGCAGATATTTTTCACATTTTGAAGTTAACTTTCCTGAAGATGTTGACCGGAAAGACCTAGCCACCGGTTTTGCTGTGTTAAACTGTGTAGCAGTAATTTTTTATATTTTGAGGTTAACTTTCCCGAAGACGTTGACCCGAACGACCTGGTCATTGAATTTTCCCTTAAAACCGGTGTAGCAGATATTTTTCACATTTTGAAGTTAACTTTCCTGAAGATGTTGACCGGAAAGACCTAGCCACCGGTTTTGCTGTGTTAAACTGTGTAGCAGTAATTTTTTATATTTTGAGGTTAACTTTCCCGAAGACGTTGACCCGAACGACCTGGTCATTGAATTTCCCTTGACACCGGTGTAGCAGATATTTTTCACATTTTGAAGTTAACTTTCCTGAAGATGTTGACCGGAAAGACCTAGCCACCGGTTTTGCTGTGTTAAACTGTGTAGCAGTAATTTTTTATATTTTGAGGTTAACTTTCCCGAAGACGTTGACCCGAACGACCTGGTCATTGAATTTCCCTTGACACCGGTGTAGCAGATATTTTTCACATTTTGAAGTTAACTTTCCTGAAGGTGTTGACCGGAATGATCTAGCCATCGGTTTTGTTCTGGAAAACGGTATAGCAGTTACTTTTTACATTTTGAGGTTAACTTTCCCTGAAAAGTTGATCGTAACGACCTAGCCACCGGTTTTGCTGTGTTAAACTGTGTAGCAGTAATTTTTTATATTTTGAGGTGAACTTTCTCGAAGACGTTGACCCGACCGACCTGGTCATTGAATTTTCCCTTAAAACCGGTGTAGCAGATATTTTTCACATTTTGAGGTTAACTTTCCTGAAGATGTTGACCGGAAAGACCTAGCCACCGGTTTTGCTCTGGATAACGGTGTAGCAGTAAATTTTTATATTTTGAGGTTAACTTTTCCGAAGACGTTGACCCGAACGACCTGGTCATTGAATTTCCCTTGACACCGGTGTAGCAGATATTTTTCACATTTTGAGGTTAACTTTCCTGAAGATGTTGACCGGAAAGACCTAGCCACCGGTTTTGCTCTGGATAACGGTGTAGCAGTAAATTTTTATATTTTGAGGTTAACTTTCCCGAAGACGTTGACCCGAACGACCTGGTCATTGAATTTCCCTTGACACCGGTGTAGCAGATATTTTTCACATTTTGAAGTTAACTTTCCAGAAGATGTTGACCGGAAAGACCTAGCCACCGGTTTTGCTGTGTTAAACTGTGTAGCAGTAATTTTTTATATTTTGAGGTTAACTTTCCCGAAGACGTTGACCCGAACGACCTGGTCATTGAATTTCCCTTGACACCGGTGTAGCAGATATTTTTCACATATTGAAGTTAACTTTCCTAAAGACGTTGACCGGAACGACCTAGTCATCTGTTTTGCTCTGGAAAACGGTGTAGCAGTAATTTTTTATATTTTGAGGTTTACTTTCCCGAAGACGTTGACCCGAACAACCTGGTCATCGAATTTTCTCTTGAAAACGGTGTAGCAGGTATTTTTCAAATTTAGAGGTTAACTTTCCTGAAGGTGTTGACCGGAATGATCTAGCCATCGGTTTTGTTCTGGAAAACGGTATAGCAGTTACTTTTTACATTTTGAGGTTAACTTTCCCTGAAAAGTTGATCGTAACGACCTAGCCACCGGTTTTGCTGTGTTAAACTGTGTAGCAGTAATTTTTTATATTTTGAGGTGAACTTTCCCGAAGACGTTGACCCGAACGACCTGGTCATTGAATTTCCCTTGACACCGGTGTAGCAGATATTTTTCACATTTTGAGGTTAACTTTCCTGAAGATGTTGACCGGAAAGACCTAGCCACCGGTTTTGCTCTGGATAACGGTGTAGCAGTAAATTTTTATACTTTGAGGTTAACTTTTCCGAAGACGTTGACCCGAACGACCTGGTCATTGAATTTCCCTTGACACCGGTGTAGCAGATATTTTTCACATTTTGAGGTTAACTTTCCTGAATATGTTGACCGGAAAGACCTAGCCACCGGTTTTGCTCTGGATAACGGTGTAGCAGTAAATTTTTATATTTTGAGGTTAACTTTCCCGAAGACGTTGACCCGAACGACCTGGTCATTGAATTTCCCTTGACACCGGTGTAGCAGATATTTTTCACATTTTGAAGTTAACTTTCCTGAAGATGTTGACCGGAAAGACCTAGCCACCGGTTTTGCTCTGGATAACGGTGTAGCAGTAAATTTTTATATTTTGAGGTTAACTTTCCCGAAGACGTTGACCCAAACGACCTGGTCATTGAATTTCCCTTGACACCGGTGTAGCAGATATTTTTCACATTTTGAAGTTAACTTTCCTGAAGATGTTGACCGGAAAGACCTAGCCACCGGTTTTGCTCTGGAAAACGGTGTAGCAGTAAATTTTTATATTTTGAGGTTAACTTTCCCGAAGACGTTGACCCGACCGACCTGGTCATTGAATTTTCCCTTGACACCGGTGTAGCAGATATTTTTCACATTTTGAAGTTAACTTTCCTGAAGATGTTGACCGGAAAGACCTAGCCACCGGTTTTGCTGTGTTAAACTGTGTAGCAGTAATTTTTTATATTTTGAGGTTAACTTTCCCGAAGACGTTGACCCGAACAACCTGGTCATCGAATTTTCCCTTGAAAACGGTGTAGCAGGTATTTTTCACATTTTGACGTTAACTTTCCTAAAGACGTTGACCGGAACGACCTAGTCATCTGTTTTGCTCTGGAAAACGGTGTAGCAGTAATTTTTTACATTTTGAGGTTTACTTTCCCGAAGACGTTGACCCGAACAACCTGGTCATCGAATTTTCTCTTGAAAACGGTGTAGCAGGTATTTTTCAAATTTAGAGGTTAACTTTCCTGAAGGTGTTGACCGGAATGATCTAGCCATCGGTTTTGTTCTGGAAAACGGTGTAGCAGTTACTTTTTATATTTTGAGGTTAACTTTCCCGAAGACGTTGACCCGAACGACCTGGTCATTGAATTTCCCTTGACACCGGTGTAGCAGATATTTTTTACATTTTGAAGTTAACTTTCCTGAAGATGTTGACCGGAAAGACCTAGCCACCGGTTTTGCTCTGGAAAACGGTGTAGCAGTTACTTTTTACATTTTGAGGTTAACTTTCCCTGAAAAGTTTATCGTAACGACCTAGCCACCGGTTTTGCTGTGTTAAACTGTGTAGCAGTAATTTTTTATATTTTGAGGTGAACTTACCCGAAGACGTTGACCCGAACGACCTGGTCATTGAATTTCCCTTGACACCGGTGTAGCAGATATTTTTCACATTTTGAGGTTAACTTTCCTGAAGATGTTGACCGGAAAGACCTAGCCACCGGTTTTGCTCTGGATAACGGTGTAGCAGTAAATTTTTATATTTTGAGGTTAACTTTCCCGAAGATGTTGACTCGAACGACCTGGTCATTGAATTTCCCTTGACACCGGTGTAGCAGATATTTTTCACATTTTGAGGTTAACTTTCCTGAAGATGTTGACCGGAAAGACCTAGCCACCGGTTTTGCTCTGGATAACGGTGTAGCAGTAAATTTTTATATTTTGAGGTTAACTTTCCCGAAGACGTTGACCCGAACGACCTGGTCATTGAATTTCCCTTGACACCGGTGTAGCAGATATTTTTCACATTTTGAAGTTAACTTTCCTGAAGATGTTGACCGGAAAGACCTAGCCACCGGTTTTGCTCTGGATAACGGTGTAGCAGTAATTTTTTATATTTTGAGGTGAACTTTCCCGAAGACGTTGACCCAAACGACCTGGTCATTGAATTTCCCTTGACACCGGTGTAGCAGATATTTTTCACATTTTGAAGTTAACTTTCCTGAAGATGTTGACCGGAAAGACCTAGCCACCGGTTTTGCTCTGGATAACGGTGTAGCAGTAAATTTTTATATTTTGAGGTTAACTTTCCCGAAGACGTTGACCCGAACGACCTGGTCATTGAATTTCCCTTGACACCGGTGTAGCAGATATTTTTCACATTTTGAAGTTAACTTTCCTGAAGATGTTGACCGGAAAGACCTAGCCACCGGTTTTGCTCTGGAAAACGGTGTAGCAGTAAATTTTTATATTTTGAGGTTAACTTTCCCGAAGACGTTGACCCGACCGACCTGGTCATTGAATTTTCCCTTGACACCGGTGTAGCAGATATTTTTTACATTTTGAAGTTAACTTTCCTGAAGATGTTGACCGGAAAGACCTAGCCACCGGTTTTGCTCTGGAAAACGGTGTAGCAGTAAATTTTTATATTTTGAGGTTAACTTTCCCGAAGACGTTGACCCGACCGACCTGGTCATTGAATTTTCCCTTGACACCGGTGTAGCAGATATTTTCACATTTTGAGGTTAACTTTCCTGAAGATGTTGACCGGAAAGACCTAACCACCGGTTTAGCTCTGGAAAACGGTGTAGCAGTAAATTTTTATATTTTGAGGTTAACTTTCTCGAAGACGTTAACTTCCCTAAAGATGTTGACCGGAACGACCCAGACATCGGTTTTGCTCTAGAAAACGGTGTAGCAGTTATTTTTCTTATTTTGAGATTAACTTTCCCGAAGACGTTGACCCGAACGACCTGATCATCGAATTTTCTCTTGAAGACGGTGTAGCAGGTATTTTTTACATTTTGAGGTTAACTTCCTTGAAGTAGTTGACCCAGACCTCCTGAACATCAGATTTGCTCTTGAAAACGGTGTAGCAGTTACTTTTTACATTTTGAGGTTAACTTTCCCTAAAAAGTTGACCCGAGCGACCTAAACGTCGGTTTTACTCTTGAATACCGTGTAGCAGTTATTTTTCACATTTTGAGGTCAACTTCCTCGAAGAAGTTGACCGGAGCGACCAGGATATCTGTTGTGCATTTTTAATCACAGATTTTGTGAAATCTCGTTGCGGAATATTTTTGCGGAATTCCTGCGGAATTTACCGCGGAGTTTACCGCGGAAACTCCGCAGAAATTCCGCACTTTTTTTCTGAGTGGGCCAGAATGGTCAGACTTGAATAATTTGCCTTTGAATTTATCAAAATGTCATATGTTAACGTTTACGAAAAGTAGAACGCCTTTCATACGTAATTATGTCCTGAACGGCTCAGTGTTAGAAAGAGTATATTCTACCTGTGACCTGGGAGTCATTTTCGAATTTTCGATGACAGGTTAAACTTCAACGAACAAATCTCAATAGCAGTCTTATCAGCGTCGAGAACTTTGGGTTTTCTTTTCAGAACTTCAAAAAATTTTACGCAGCCAAATACTCTAAAACTTTTATATTTTGCTCTTATTTGGTCTAAATTAGAATTTGCGTCCATTATATGGAATCCAAATTTTATTAATCAATAATAAAATTTATTTATTTTGTTAGAACAAGTCCAGAAGAGGTTTTTGAAGTTCATCGATTTGAAAACAAGTGGTATTTACCCACCTCGAGGCTGTGATTACGACGATCTTTGTAAAAAATTAATTTCAGATCATTAGCGCAAAGAAGGATTTTCTCAGCTTGTCTTTTTTTATTTAAAACTTTATCTTCCCAAATCTCGGCACCTGATATTTGGTATAAAGTTGTATTTTGAATTCCTAGAGCCTCTTCACCTCAAGCTGAACCATTTTGGTTAATCAAAAAGGATTTTGGGAAGGTTGCACCATTATTTTTTGTGTGTTACTATTTTAGTCGATAGGGGAGATTTTTATGTGCAGCACCGGGAAGAAGTTAAGTATGTAAAATATGAGGAACAATATTTGAAAATTGCAACATATAGAGGACACCCTCACCTATCAGAAAACCCATGTTGACACCCAAAATTTTGGTGCGTTTGGCCACCATTTTGTTTTAAAGTTTAAAATTTTGTTTTTAATGTATCTCATTAAATATCAATCTCACAAAATTTTTGTTCAGGGGAATTAATTTTAATTAATTTTAGAGTAAAAACAGTTCAGAGGTATTTTGTAGAGTGTTTTCAACCAAGTAATTTAATTAGTTTCATTTTTCTATCCGTTCATTTTTGTGGATTTTACAGCAGAGCAAAGGCAGTTATATTTGAAAAATAACAGCTTACGGAAGCCCGCGTAACACAAGACTCTCACTGCTCACTATAAGAAAAATTTTAGAATCAACTTTATTTAACAATTAGAATATGAGGACCGATATTTTAAAATTAGAACACATACAGGGCACCCTCCCTCATCAGAAAACCTATGTTGACACCCAAAATTTTAGTGCGTTTGTCCACCATTTTGTTTTAAGGTTTAAAATTTTGTTTTTAATTTATCTCATTAAATATCTATTCTTTCTTCTTTATTATTAATTTTAGAGTAAAAACAGTTTAGAGGTATTTTGTACAGTTTTTTGTACTGAGTAATTTGATTAGTTTCATTTTTCAATCCTTTTATTATTATAAATTTTACAGTAAAGCAAAGGCGGGTATATCAATAAAATTTTTTGTGGTCAGTGGGCTTACGTAATGCGTCAGTTCTCAAATGTATCCGCTTTTACACTGCTGTAAAATCTACAAAAATAAACGGATGAAAAAATGAAACTAATTAAATTAATTGGTTGAAAACACTCTACAAACTACCTCTGAACTGATTTTACTCTAAAATTAATAATAAAGGAGTTAATTAAATTTTAAAATTATAATCTCCTAATTTATACCCTTTTTCTGTTTATACACTGAGAGAAATAGATGCTATGGGGTACCATCTAGATGGTACCAGATACCATATTTGATCTTAAGTATACGGACAAGAATCTAGATGGTACGGAATAGCATCTGGATGGTACGGATTAGCATCTGATAGCATCTGGATGGTACGATGTAGCATTTAGATGGTACGGTGTAGCATCTCTGATAGTAGAGTGTAACATAACCTCTCTACCATCAAAGATAGTAAAGTTCTTACCATCTATTTCTCTCAGTGTAACTTTTTTATTATTTCCTTTAGAAAAAAATGTTTTTTATAAAATTTGTAGTTCTTATTACTATCTACAAAATTTGACTGAACAAAAATTTTGTGGGATGGGTATTTAATAAGATAAATTAAAAATAAAATTTTAAACTTTAAAACTAAATGGCGGCCAAACGCACTAAAATTTTGGGTGGCAACATGGGTTTTCTGATAGGGGAGGGTGTCCTCTATATGTTCCAATTTTCAAATATTGTTCCTCACATTTTGCATACTCAACTCCTTTCTGGTCCCGCTCTAGCTGCCGCCGTGGTCTTGCCAAAAGATCATGAGATTGCCAGGCAAGACGAAACAGAGGATAGTGCAGATTTAGGAAAAGAACGAATCTTTAAAATCATACTAAATTTACATTTAGAAAACTTTGAAATTACACTAGAACCTCCGAAGAGCGGACGGCTAGAGTCTTCGTTCGCTCTACGGAAATTTGCCCTTGAAGCCACCTTGACGTCGAGAACTATAAACACTCAGGGCCGTTCAATAGATTTCAAAGATGTGCTTTTTGGATTAGTACATTCTGTTCAATATAATATAATAATATAATATATTCTACATCCAAGAAAATTTTTCATTTTTTTTCATTCATTTTACGACAGTATTTAGTAACTCGAGAACAAATTTAACGTAAGCAAGGGAGGAACAATTCAACAGATATACATATATAGACGCTCCTGAAGCTGCGCTGACTTTCTGTTTCTAGTCCCGCCCATTTCTTCCCCCCTTACTCCTTAACGCGTCCTGCATATAACTCGTCCGCTCTTTAGAAATCCGCTCTTGGGAGATTCTAGTGTATAAGAAATAGTAAAATTCCTAAGCACAACTTAAAAAAAAATACATAAAGAATACAAATAATAAATGTAATGTATTACATTATGTGTTTGTGTTTGTGTGCATGTTGGTGTATGTAAATACATTAAGATATGAAATTGAAACTAATTGAAAATTCATATTAAAAAATATTAATTCATTGTACTCACAATAAATAAATAGAAATATTCATTTTTCATAATAAAAATTTTCTAAAAAAATGTTATAAAAAAATATTATATTAAGAATAGTTACAATATATTATTAATAAATAACAATACTTATTAAATAGTATGAAGTAAATTAATTTATAAAATAACAAAAGCGAGAATAAAAGTAGAAATTAAATTTTTAAATTCTTTCATTACTAACATTTAATAATTTATCTGGTTATACATTTAAATTTAATTAATTAATAGGGTAAACCAGACAGTTGTCGGCCACCCTACAGTTGTCGGCCACCTCACCGAAAAATGTGAATACTGTTGTAAATTTAAAACCAAAAATTTTTTTTCTCTAAGATTCTGGAAAGTACATGATTTGTCTTTAGAAATACGTTGGATTTATTATTGGTTCTCAAACAGGGGAGAGTTTATAATAAAAACAAAAAGAAGAGTTAAATTCGAGTGGAAAAGACGGTTGAAGTTAAAAGCACTCTTTAGAAAGATATTGAAATTTATTTTTAATATTTAAATTCCTAACATCTCAATAGAGAAATTCAAGCTTGAGTAATAAGAGAAAATAATTTTAAATAGATTTTTTAAGGTGGCCGACTACTGTCTAGAGGGTGGTCGATAACTATGTTTGCTGGCCGACAACTGTCTTTTTTGTTACTTGTAAACAACCCAATGTTTTAAGTAGTAAACAAATTTTTTTTCATAATGTTTTTGACATCCTAAAAAACAACTGTGTTTTTTAAAAATGAAGGTACAATGCTCATTACAATTTTTATACCATTTTTAGCGAAACGATACGCTTAACTGTCCGACAACTGTCTGGTTTACCCTATAACAATTACATTTTTTTTCAACAAATGAATTAGAAATAATGTGATAACACATAAATGTAAAAAAAATTGTAATTATATAAGAAAAGGATTTAAGAACACCTGAGTTACAATAAAAGAATTTTTTTTGTTTAAATATAGATATTTATCTTATATATATATTAGATAAAAATGAAGACATAATGTCAATCTCGCCACGTATTTGGCTGATTTTTAATTGCACCAAATGAATTTCAATTAACTCAATGACAAATTGGTTAAAGCAATTAACAGGTTTTAGTTGGACCATAAATGAATTTATTGAAACATTTAAATTCTCTAATTTAATAATATACAATTTGACCGTACAATTGCGTACAATTGTGACCGTTAGCCAATTTTTTCCAGAAACAAAAAATGTAATTAAAAATACGTCCATGTACCCATAATTTAAATTTTTTGCAGATTCTAAAACTTATTTGCCATTTTATAAATATGTTCTATTTGGACTTCAGTTTCTGAACAAAATATTGAAAATTGTGTACTTTTTTTTGTTCATAATTTTTTAATACTTCGTTCAGAAACTGAAGCCCAAATAATAAATATTTCTAAAATATCAAATTAGTTTTAGAATCTGCATAAAATTTAAATTATGGGTACATGGTCATATTTTTAATTACATTTTTTGCTTATGGAAAAAATTGGCTAAGTGTCACAATTGTACGCTGCCTGTAAAAGTATTTTTAAGGTTATGTTAATTCTCTCCTTACAACATCCTTAACAAGAAATTGTTTTAAATAATATTAAAAATGTTTATATAACAAAGAATTGAAACATTTATTAAATTTACATATATTTCGGTTGCAAATGACTCGCGTATTGGTGAGAGGCGTGTAGTAGTAGTGGAAACGGACTACTATTTCCAGAGCAAAAGTTGCTATCAAATATTAAAAACTGATCCTACTGAATTTAATAATTAATACTGGAACTTGGTAAAATTTATTAGGATTATAAAAATTAAAAATATTAATATAATTTTTAAAAATGACTAGAGTAATAATTACAACTAGTAAATTTTACTAAATAAAAAGTAATCTTTGTTTATATGGAGCACCTTTTACTCTGAATGGATATTTTTCCTAAATAATTACATTATTTACTATAAATCGAGATTTGTTCTTTTTTCCAACAATTTGATTTATTTGAATGTAACAAAAATTTCTTCCAGTTTGTAAAAATATTAATTAAAGTTAAAATAATTTGTTTTTCTTACGAAAACAGTGTGAATCTCTGAGACCATGCGGAGTTACAAACTAGACCGAATTGATAGAATTTGAACTTATTAATGACTTGGAATATGTTAAGACTGTAAGAACTTGTAAGATTGTAACACTGCAAGTAATACCTGAATAATTAAATGATGATTTCAAATCCGTAAATGTTTGATAGAATCTGCATCCGATCTAACAATAATGCATCTCTAGAGCCATTAGAAAGCTTGCATTATGACCTTTAAAATACTTTTTTAAAAATTGTTCTACGAAGATTTTTAACGAAGAAAAAAGAGAATTTTTCAACTGTGACAAAAGTTTTAGTTATGAGAAATTATAAATTAATTTTTTTTAATAGATTGTTAGAAACAATTCATAAAAGTTTGTACTTGTAAAAATTGTCTTGATTTTTTTAAGCTTATAACTTTTTTTTGTGAGCTCCCAATAATTTGAGGATTTAAAAATATTTTTTTATTAATATAACTTACTTGCTATTAAAATTTGGCGAAGGCGCTTTGCTTCGTTTATGAAAAAAATAAAATTAAAAATTATCTATTTAAAAAGGTTGATTCTGGTACTTGAAGTAAACAAAACAATTTTACATTGCTCCATTTAAATTAAATTTAAATCTTTTAGAATAAAAAATTTTAAAATTTAATATTAGCTAAATAAAGCAAAACGCTTTCTTCAAATTTTAATAGCAAGAAATTATATTAATAATAAAATATATTCATATCCTTAAATTATTGGGAGATCCCAAAATAAAGTTATAAGCTTAAAAAAATCATGAAAATTTTCTCAAGAACAGAATTTTTAAATTATATTATTTCAAAATAATGTATTTTAATAAGATTTCTATTATTTTTAGGATTAAAATAGCAGGATTCATATTTCCGGTAAGTTTTGATTTCTAATATTTAATTATTTTTTAAATATAACGTGTTTTTAAAAAGAACTAAATTTAAGGTTATGAAATCACATCGTAAACCTCCTACTTTTGATTAATAATAATTTTTAAAGGAATAAAATTTACACTTTAAAACTATGGTTATTGGATTCAGAAAAGTTTGAAGTTTCATATTTTCTGAAACTTCTTTTTTCAAAAAATATGACAGCGATCGACAGCCCTCAAACGAAAGTCAATGGTTTCACCCAAATACTTATTATAAAAAAGTGAATTATTTTAGGCCCATTTTGCTGATTGTGTTAATTACTTAAAGGAATTAGCTTCATTTTAGTGGTAAACATTCTATTAATAACTTAAGCCTGAAATAATTACACCTGTTGAATATTTTTATTATCTACTGTTAGGCGGTCTCCGTTAATTAAAATTAACACATGATTTTATATGGAAGATAAGAACTTATGTAAGAACATTAACTTATAAGAATTATTACAGTAAAGTAAATCATAAACCTATAGAATTTACTACATTATTGAATTTAAATGTAAATATTATTAAAAATAGTCGTAAATAGAATAAATCAAATAAAATATTTTAAAATATGTAAAAAAAATTAAAGATATAATCTAAAAAAACGTTATAAAAAAATTTTTAATAATAGTTACCTACAATATATTATTAATAAATAACAATACATATTAAATAGTTTGAAGTAAACTAATTTATAAAATAACAAAACCGACAATAAAAGTAAACTAGGTGAGAATTATGTCCATTTCATGGACATTTCGCTTCCAAGTAAGCAAAATAATTTGCTTCCTCATAGAGGAAGCAAGAAATTAATAATATATAAGTTAATTGGGAAAGTTGTTAAAAAAAAACTTTTTAATGCAAAAATACTTATGTAAAAATATGAATTATTTTACGAATTCTTGATCAATTATAAAAGTAATATAGGTCAATCGATTCGTTTTGAGATGAGGAACATGATTTTTGTATTCTTTAAGTTGTATTTTTAGCATGAAAAAAATTTTTGTCAAAAAACGATTTTTTTCGATGAAAAAAGGTGCCCAAAAAAATTTGGTTGGGTATTTTCAAAAATCCCTGTGTCCAAATTTAGACATTCATGAGCTTAATATGTCATCCAAATTTTATTGGAATCCATTAAAGCGTTCTCGAGATATCTTGTACACAAAAAACGCTATACACACACACACACACACATACATCTGGACATTTGCTTAGGAATGAAAATTTACGCTTTTTAGATGAAAATAAGTCGATTTAGACTATTTTTGGAAAATCGAAAATCTTAACGATCACAAAGCTTCCTCTATGAGGAAGCAAAATTAAATTTTTAAAGTGTTTCAATATTAATATTGAATAAATTATCTAGATATAAATTTAAATTTAAATAATTATAATAACAATTGCAGTTTTTTCAAAAAAATAATTCGAAATAATATGATAAAACATAAACGTTCAAATAAAAAATTGTAATGACATAAGAAAAAGATTTAATGATACCTGCACTGCAAAAACAGGTGTCTTAAATTGTTCAAAAATGTCTTAAAATAAGACATTTTTCGTGTCTAAGACACCAAAAGTATCTTAATTTAAGACATTTTTGGCCAATTTAAGACACCATGTTTTTGCAGTGTGAGTTACAAGAAAATTTTTTTTTATCTAATATAGATAGAAATTTGGCTGTTCTGTGATTGCATTAAGTTGATTCCAGTTAACATAATAACACGTTAGTTGAAGCAATTAACAGGCTTCACTTGAACGACAAACAGGGCGATATTATCTTTAAAAAATATTTCATTAAATTAAATTTTAATTAACTCAATCCTCAAAGCAATAGCTTCAATGTAGGGTAAGTCCGGGGGAGATGGCCATACTTTCTATAAAGGTCCATAAAAATAAAAAAAACAACATTTATATATTGATGTTTATTGTTAATTAAACATTGACTATTTAACTTTAAAACAACCATAAATAATATAAAATATTTTAATGTTAACAATCATAAAATTAATGTTTTGTAAAAAGTGACATTCAGGGAGAGATGGCCAATCGTAGTGTGAGATGGCCATAGGTGTAAGGGAGAGTTGGCCACACCTATTATTTAAGTAAATAAATATAATTAATATATCATTTTGAGTTTATTACATGAAAGAATAAACAAAACACAAAAATAAGTCTTATCTTAAAGAATATCACCACAATAAATAGATATTTAAACAAGTTGAAATTTTTTAGTACTGGAGTAATAGACAAAATAAAAAGGAAGTATTATATTTAATTTTTTATTATTTTTCGCCAAAATTTTGCTTTTCTTTATGTTTAAATGCAAAACGAAGAAATTAAGTTTAGAATAAGTGACCTTTTGAGTCAATTTCTGTAAAAATATTTGAATTGGCCATCTATCCCTTATGACATCCCCCCAGATTTCCCCTAATATTTAAATAAATAAAAATTTTTCATGTATAATTCTGACGTTATTACAAAGCTTGCCTCATGTATAGTTCCAAAAAATACGAAAATAAGCATTATTCTAAAAAAAAGAACACTTTAACAATCAGTAAAGTCAACCCATTGATGTTTTCGAGCACTAGTCAAAAAAATACACCAGGATTTCAAGTACTTTTTAATTTTTAATTTTCAAGTTTTTGTTGTTGTTTGCTTTTACGCACACAAATGAAGCAAAATAACCAATAATAACTGATATTTAATAACAAATTCAGTAAAATATTTGAATTGGCCATCTCTCCCGTATGTCCATCTCCCCCGGACTTGCCCTATATGAATAAAATGAACCGAAATTCAATTATTATAATTTTTTTAGAAGAAAATATGTCAAAATATAAGTATAAGATCCGTAAGAAGGTAGTACTCTTGGATCAGTGGTTCTCAACTCAACTTCGGTCATTTTTTACTTACTTTGTGATGCTTAATGAATAGCTCCAACTTCAGTGATTCATGATAAACTATGAATTTAAGTAGGTTTTTCCCAAAAATGGAATATCTACAGATTCTTATAAAATTTTAATGACATATTAAATGCATTATTTTTACATGTATGTTTACAATTTTCTTAAAATTTTCCGTACTGTTTTTAAGATATGAATTTATAAAGTTGGGACTTTTACATGGAAACAGTAACAAAACACGCAAAATTACTATATTTTAATTAATTGAAAAAAAAACTGATCAACAAATTTAAAAAAAAAAATTATTTATTTGTTTTTTTTTTTTTTTTGAACGATTATGCAGAAAATAAACAATTTATAATTTAAAGGCTCATAAAGTATAATCAAACATTATAAAAATACTGAAAAGAAATATTGTTAATGTCGTGGAAGTATTATTATATGGGAGTGAGAGAGATAGCACTACAATGTTATCTCTTTCTCTCTCATAAAAACTGGCTTTCTACAGGAGGCAGCGGACCCCTTCCCCAAAGTAGTTACGCCCATGAATTAACATAAAAAATGTCGTGGAAGTGTACGATGTATATAAACGTATATATATATATTTATGCACCAATTAGTATATAATATACTACATGTAATTGGAAATATATTCAGTTTCGTTTTTAAAATATTTCATACAGACATTTTCGATAAACATTTTTACACTGCAAGACGGTGAGACTTAAAGCTTAAAATTATTTTTCATTAAAAAAAAATAACCAAATTTGTGAATACTTTTAGCAAAATCTTTGAAAATAAAGCAACAATAATAAGAACTTTTATTCGATTGAGGAAGATAAGAAATAAAAAACACACTAAGTTTTTTTATTCATGACTGCGACGTTTCGACAGCTTGGTACGCTGTCATCATCAGGCTGATTTTATTTTAAAAAACACCAAATTATAAACTTCTATAAAAATTAATCACAGAAGTAACACAAACAATATAAATCAAATAATTTACCTTCAATAAATATTCTGTTTACATATATACGACGTCAAATTAATAAAAAACAATTCGAATAAGCGTCAATAAAATATAATAAAAGATTTTATTTTTTTTTTTTTTATTATATTTAAATTAATAAGATTCAGTATTACTCGCAATGACATGATTGTAACGAGGTAATACAGTCAACTGAACATTTAATTGTCGTGATTTGTATTAAATACATTGATCAAGGATAGCAGGCTCTAATCAAAATAAGGAAAGTTTCAATTATATTTTATTTTTCTTAATAACGGAGAATATGAATTACTAAGAAACTGAATATCTTCTTTTTTATTAACCGTGTGATTGTTACACTTAATATGAATCATTTCAGAGATTAATCTTTTTTTATAATCAAATTCGTAATCTAAAATTGAAACATTTTCGAAATTAAAAGAGTGACTAAAATCTTCTTGGTGTTTATATATAACAGATTCTGGATTAGACGTGTTAATGTGTTCGTTAATTCTAGTCTGCAACGTTCGTTTTGTTTCTCCAATATATGTGGCTGGGCAATCATTGCAAACAAATTTGTAAACAAGATTCTTTTTCATCATTTTTTTTGTAGGATCTTTTCCCAGTTTTATAAAAGAGGTAAAATTCTTTTCAACAATCGGAATCGAAAATAAATTATAATTTTTTAAGATATTAGATAATTGATAATAACAATTATTAAATGGAAGACATATTTTTGGAACACGTCTGTAAATCTCATTTAGATAGTTATTTTTTGGTTTTTGAAATTTAATTTTATTTAAACGTAATTTAATATTTTTTTTAATGAAACTGATTGGGTAATCATTATTTTCTAACATTTTTGTGATAATTATTAAATTTTCTTTATGTAAGGAAGAATCTGACAATAGAATAGCTCTGTCCACGAGATTGAAAATGATGTTCTTTTTTTGTTGCATTGGATGATTTGAATAATAATTCACCAATCTGCCCAAAGCCATAGTTTTTTGATACCAATTAGTATGAATTGAATTATTACTTTTTGATAAAGTCATATCTAAAAAATTGATTTTATTATTGGTTTCAAGTTCGAAAGTAAATTTTAGATTTTGGTTATATGAATTAAAAATTTTCATAACTAGTTCAACATGGTCCTTGTGAATACAACAAATTATGTCATCTACATATCTAAAAAAGAAAACAAATTTACAATTATATTTATTCTTTAATAAGTTTTGGCAATTAGTCTCCAAATCGTCCATCACAATATCAGCAAACAGAGGTGAAATTGGTGAGCCCATTGGCGTTCCATAAATTTGTCTATATATGTTATTATTAAAAACAAAATAAGTATTGTTGAAAAGAAATTCAGTAACAGCAATAAGATCTTCAAACGGGATTTTGCATTTATTATGTATTTGTGAAAATCTTTTTTCCAAACTTTGGATGACTAAGTCACACGGAATATTGGTAAAAAGTGAACTGACGTCTAAAGATAATAACACAAAGTCATCTGGAATAAAAACATTTTTTAATTTTTCTTTTAATTCGAAGCTATTGTTAATATGTGAAACAGGAGGACTAATTGTATTTTTTAAATCATTATAAATCACTTTAGATAAAAAATAAGTAGGACTGTTTACAAGAGAGATGATAGGTCTGAATGGAACACCTTCCTTATGTATTTTGGAAGTCCATAGCCTTTCGCTAAACTAGTATTAGTCATAGTTAATTGATTTTTGTGATATTTATATTTAAGAAAATCATTATCATTAAGCTCTTTTAAAATGTCATAAGTTTTTGATTGTAATTTTGTAAGAGGGTTTCTTTTAATTAATTCATAAGTTGATTTATCTGAAAATAAATTATCCATTTTTGTTAAATAATCAGATTTTTCCAAACAAACCGTAACATTGCCCTTGTCAGAATTTGTGAAAAAAAGGTTTGGATTATTTTTAAGAAATTGTTTGGTGGATTTTAGTTTATTTAAAAAACATTTTTCTTCAAAATCAGTATGCTTTTTTGTATTAAGATTACGAATGATTTGAGTACTGATTTTTTCCCTTATTTCTTTTTTGATATCCGTATTAAATTCTAAATGAGAAATTGAAGATTCCACATTCTTAATAACCTCAATGACATTTTGTTTAGTAACTTGTTTTGCAAAACTAAAACCCGGACCCAAGGACACAATATCAACAGTTTCTTGTGGAATTACTGTTTCAGTTAGATTCACAACCCAATTATTTTTATTTGAATTTTGTCGAACATTTTTATTGTTACACAATGAGTTAAATTTCTTAATAAATTTTTTTTTTATTTTATTTTTATTTATTTTATTTTTATTTTTTTTTTATTCGAATTGTTTTTTATTAATTTGACGTCGTATATATGTAAACAGAATATTTATTGAAGGTAAATTATTTGATTTATATTGTTTGTGTTACTTCTGTGATTAATTTTTATAAAAGTTTATAATTTGGTGTTTTTTAAAATAAAATCAGCCTGATGATGACAGCGTACCAAGCTGTCGAAACGTCGCAGTCATGAATAAAAAAACTTAGTGTGTTTTTTATTTCTTATCTTCCTCAATCGAATAAAAGTTCTTATTATATCAAACAAGGAAGGAATAAAACTTACTAATATTATCTGAGTCTTCGATGAATTATGGACTCTTCAAATGATCAAAATTTTGCTACACCAAACTTCTTCACTTTTATCCACCATAATTATGGTTTTCAATTATCATCATTATTAAAAGATTGGACAAGGATCAACAAAAAATTGGCGATTTCAACATCTAGGCGTCATTTTCTACTAAGATGCAGAAGTAACGACTTAATTCCTCAACATTTAATTCACATCAGTAAGCGCTCTAATCATGTGTCATTTAATAGTAATTTTTGTAGAAATAAGTTTAATGATTTTAACAATAACTATTCTCGTTCTCTTTTGAATTTAGAAATTAAGGACATTCATTTTCATATTAACTATTTAAATAAGAATTTTCGGTATTTAAAAAAATAGATTCTGGATTCTTCTCTTGATTTGACAGTTAAAAAACAGTTTTTCACATTTTCAGATAAAAAGTTTCTCTCTATTCGTTTTAACCAAAACAAAAAATTTATTAAGAAATTTAACTCATTGTGTAACAATAAAAATGTTCGACAAAATTCAAATAAAAATAATTGGGTTGTGAATCTAACTGAAACAGTAATTCCACAAGAAACTGTTGATATTGTGTCCTTGGGTCCGGGTTTTAGTTTTGCAAAACAAGTTACTAAACAAAATGTCATTGAGGTTATTAAGAATGTGGAATCTTCAATTTCTCATTTAGAATTTAATACGGATATCAAAAAAGAAATAAGGGAAAAAATCAGTACTCAAATCATTCGTAATCTTAATACAAAAAAGCATACTGATTTTGAAGAAAAATGTTTTTTAAATAAACTAAAATCCACCAAACAATTTCTTAAAAATAATCCAAACCTTTTTTTCACAAATTCTGACAAGGGCAATGTTACGGTTTGTTTGGAAAAATCTGATTATTTAACAAAAATGGATAATTTATTTTCAGATAAATCAACTTATGAATTAATTAAAAGAAACCCTCTTACAAAATTACAATCAAAAACTTATGACATTTTAAAAGAGCTTAATGATAATGATTTTCTTAAATATAAATATCACAAAAATCAATTAACTATGACTAATACTAGTTTAGCGAAAGGCTATGGACTTCCAAAATACATAAGGAAGGTGTTCCATTCAGACCTATCATCTCTCTTGTAAACAGTCCTACTTATTTTTTATCTAAAGTGATTTATAATGATTTAAAAAATACAATTAGTCCTCCTGTTTCACATATTAACAATAGCTTCGAATTAAAAGAAAAATTAAAAAATGTTTTTATTCCAGATGACTTTGTGTTATTATCTTTAGACGTCAGTTCACTTTTTACCAATATTCCGTGTGACTTAGTCATCCAAAGTTTGGAAAAAAGATTTTCACAAATACATAATAAATGCAAAATCCCGTTTGAAGATCTTATTGCTGTTACTGAATTTCTTTTCAACAATACTTATTTTGTTTTTAATAATAACATATATAGACAAATTTATGGAACGCCAATGGGCTCACCAATTTCACCTCTGTTTGCTGATATTGTGATGGACGATTTGGAGACTAATTGCCAAAACTTATTAAAGAATAAATATAATTGTAAATTTGTTTTCTTTTTTAGATATGTAGATGACATAATTTGTTGTATTCACAAGGACCATGTTGAACTAGTTATGAAAATTTTTAATTCATATAACCAAAATCTAAAATTTACTTTCGAACTTGAAACCAATAATAAAATCAATTTTTTAGATATGACTTTATCAAAAAGTAATAATTCAATTCATACTAATTGGTATCAAAAAACTATGGCTTTGGGCAGATTGGTGAATTATTATTCAAATCATCCAATGCAACAAAAAAAGAACATCATTTTCAATCTCGTGGACAGAGCTATTCTATTGTCAGATTCTTCCTTACATAAAGAAAATTTAATAATTATCACAAAAATGTTAGAAAATAATGATTACCCAATCAGTTTCATTAAAAAAAATATTAAATTACGTTTAAATAAAATTAAATTTCAAAAACCAAAAAATAACTATCTAAATGAGATTTACAGACGTGTTCCAAAAATATGTCTTCCATTTAATAATTGTTATTATCAATTATCTAATATCTTAAAAAATTATAATTTATTTTCGATTCCGATTGTTGAAAAGAATTTTACCTCTTTTATAAAACTGGGAAAAGATCCTACAAAAAAAATGATGAAAAAGAATCTTGTTTACAAATTTGTTTGCAATGATTGCCCAGCCACATATATTGGAGAAACAAAACGAACGTTGCAGACTAGAATTAACGAACACATTAACACGTCTAATCCAGAATCTGTTATATATAAACACCAAGAAGATTTTAGTCACTCTTTTAATTTCGAAAATGTTTCAATTTTAGATTACGAATTTGATTATAAAAAAAGATTAATCTCTGAAATGATTCATATTAAGTGTAACAATCACACGGTTAATAAAAAAGAAGATATTCAGTTTCTTAGTAATTCATATTCTCCGTTATTAAGAAAAATAAAATATAATTGAAACTTTCCTTATTTTGATTAGAGCCTGCTATCCTTGATCAATGTATTTAATACAAATCACGACAATTAAATGTTCAGTTGACTGTATTACCTCGTTACAATCATGTCATTGCGAGTAATACTGAATCTTATTAATTTAAATATAATAAAAAAAAAAAAAAAAAAAAATCTTTTATTATATTTTATTGACGCTTATTCGAATTGTTTTTTATTAATTTGACGTCGTATATATGTAAACAGAATATTTATTGAAGGTAAATTATTTGATTTATATTGTTTGTGTTACTTCTGTGATTAATTTTTATAGAAGTTTATAATTTGGTGTTTTTTAAAATAAAATCAGCCTGATGATGACAGCGTACCAAGCTGTCGAAACGTCGCAGTCATGAATAAAAAAACTTAGTGTGTTTTTTATTTCTTATCTTCCTCAATCGAATAAAAGTTCTTATTATATCAAACAAGGAAGGAATAAAACTTACTAATATAAAGCAACAATGTATAAGAATATGTTTTGTTGCATATTACTGTGTGCTTTCACTGCACCATTTATTGAAGCTAAGAAGGTAATACTGTCATTATAATTTTTATATTATAAAGTATAAGTAATAAAATGATTTATTAAACATTATGAAAAATATATAAATAAATATATTGTACAAATTAATGTAAAACAATTTTTACCTTTGTATAGGTGCACAATTTAAAGATGCATGATCAAATTCAGACCTCTGAAACAAATCAAGATCATAGTGGTAAATATACTTTAAGAGTTAGATATTTATTTATTGTTGTTTAGAAAAAGGCAATCTTCTTAAGTAAAAAAATTTTAATTTTCAGTTACTGAAGATAAGATCATTTCAATCAGGCGTAGAAGAAGCATTAACGAAATATTAATAAAAACAGTAATTAATGGCACTGAAAAAGAAATAAATTTGCAACCCACTGAAGGATATTTTGCGGGAGCAAAAACAAAAATTTATTTGGGCAAAAAGCATAAATCTATATTAAATAGGTTTAAGTTCACTTTACAGAAAGATGTAAGTAAAATATTATTTTCCTATAAAACAAAATGAATTAAGAGTCTTTATTTTATTTCGTCACCATTCATAAAAAAAACCAGTAGTCACTTCAAACCTAGTAACCGTTCTTTAGTAATTGTAAAGATTTGGAAATTATAAAAAAAGTCCTTAGTTATGACTTAAAAAAAAAGAGCATGATTTACCGCATCATTTTTACGTAGTGCAACTTTAGTACCCTGCGCTATACGTTCAAAAAAGTCCCATCGAATCATGAAATTTTTCTACATTCCTCAAACCTTTCTAAACAATATTATTTCAAAAAAAGCTTAAATATTGTAATAACATTTCGAGATTATTTATTAAAACTGATTTCATGTTATGTGGTAGTTTTGATACTACGCATATGCCACTTTATGCCGGTTTAGAATGTGGTACCAGATTCTAAACATTTATAAATTGGTATCTCAGTTACCACTTTATAAAATATGTTGACCACTTTATAACAGAAGGCGAACGTAATTATAAAGTGGTAAAGCAGAAAATAAGAAATTAAGTAAATTAAATGACCATTTTATAAACAGCATGACACTTTATTTAAACTATGTAAAATGGAAGCGAAATTCGTAGAAATTGATAGGTTATATACACGGAAAAAAATTTAATTGTAATGATTACAATAGTTGAATAGTACTGCTCGGATATGTGACCACTTTTTGTAATGATTAAAAAGCTTTTTTTGTTATCATTCCACAAGTTAAATATACTTATTACGAATTTATTTGAAATGAATACAAAACAAATGTTAGTGATTACTATAGTCTACGTTAAAAGGAAGTCAAAAAGTTCTATTTCACATTTACTGCATACAACCGTAGTCAGTACAGTAGCACTATACACTGAGAAAAATGGATGTTTAGAATTAGATGTTTAAAACAAGATGGTAACGCTTAACCTCTAAATATTAAAGGTTAACATCTAAGATATTAAATTTTAACATCTAGATATTAAAGTTTAATATGTAGATGTTAACCCTGAACATCTAAATAGCTGTCCTTATGTTAAGTGATAAATATGTTAAGCGTTAACATCCAGATATTAAGGGTAAACATCCATTTTTCTCAGTGTAGTAAAATAAGATGACCTAAAGCGGCCTTCTTATTTTACTATAGTACTTTGTACTGGCTAAGGTAGCGATATAGTTTTGATTCTCAAAGACTGTTGTAAACGGAAAAAGCACATTTTTATCTAATAAAAATAATAAAAACTTTTTTATTTAGTTCGACTACTATACACAAATTAATTCACTCTTTACAAGACTCCCAACTTCCCGTGAGGAAAAAATTTCTGGCAAGCCTGAATCCAGAAGTGGGCCTGATCTGGAACTATCTGATCTGGAAGGCCGAATCTGGTCCAGATCTGGCCCTGATCTGGATAGCTAGAATAGAAATTTGGAAACCTTTGGATTGACCTGATATGGAAGGCCGAATTTGGCCCAGCTCTGGCCCTGATCAGATTTGCCAAAATAAAAATTCGGAAACCCTTGGAATGATCTGATCTGGAAGGCCTAGTCTGGACCAGCTTTGGCCCTGATCAGGTAGGCCAGAAATAATTTTCTTTTAAGAAAATCTTTTTTAAAAGTGTTTAAAAAATACTAATTTAACTTTTTTAAGATAAATATAGTTTTCCCAGAAATACAACAAGATAAAACAAAATGATTCAGTTTTTAGGATTATCATAATTTAAATATTTTATCTACGAGGACTGCACATATAGTAAAACAATCTTTTTGAAATATGTATGTAGAAAAAATAATTTTGAATATAAAGTTATTTGAAAAGAAATGTCGAATTTTCCGTAGGATGAAGTAATCTAAATAAAAATTTTAATTAAGTCTTCAAAAGTTTTTAATGATTTTAACTCAAAAGTTATAATGGGTCATCTGAATTAGAATGATTTATGTTAATCGGTCTTAAATAATTTTTAAGAAAATAAAAATTGCATTTTTTTAGTTCAACATCGTGAAAACTTTATGTTTATTTAATATCTAATAGGAAACATTAATTTACAAAATTATTAATTAATGTTTATCAAAAAAAAAAAAAAAAAAAAAAATTGACTTTTTTGGGTTTTTTTTTAATGTAATGCCGAGAAAACGACTTTTTGTACTTAAAGTCGATCCGATTCTAAGGGTTATCCAAAAAACTTAAAAATGTTTTTATTTTCATAACATAACAAATTCTAGAAAATTTAGGCAATTTTCAGGAAAAAAACATTAGATTTCTAATTTGGGCCAAGCCTGGTGTAGCCAGAAATAAAATTAGTCAAACTAGTCTGGGCCAAGTCTGGCCCAGTTCAGGAAAATTTGTTGATTCTATGGAAAAAACGTTACACTACTGGTCTGGGCCAAGACTAGTTTTGCCAAAACTAGTCTCAGGAAAACTTGTCAGGGCCAGGTCTGGGCCATGTTCAATTTTCCTCACGGGTTCAAACTTAATTACATTGTTACTCTAGACAACTGTATTATACCCTAATTATACATAATTTCGCTTATATATCTATACCTAACTTCAATACGATTTAAAACCTAAACGACGCATCACGCATTATCTATCGCTTTTAACATGTTTACCATAACTTTTAGTCTTCTTATATACTAACTACTATAAAAGTTTTTCACTTTCGAGAAACACTAAAACTTGAAATATTAAAAAATTATTACCATATTTTTTTAAGCTATAATAGTAATAATTTATTTTTATCCTCAAATATTTTAAGGTCTATTTTATACACTATTCTAACTATGAAAAAGTCAAAAAAAAATTTCTTCAATTAAATTTACTTACTGAAATAAGTATGTTAAACAATTTTTTAAATATAATTTGACATAAAGCATATTTTCTAACAGTAAAAACCGAAAATTTTCTTTAAATTTTTAGATATTATGCTTGAAAAAATTATTAAACTTAAAAATTTAAAATTTAAAATTTAAAATTAAATTTAAAAATTATTAAATTATTAATATATTTTAAATATATTACTAAAATATGAATAAAACACGTTTAATGCCAATTTTTATTTAATTAAAAAGAAATAAATATTTTGAGAGACAGAACAATTAACTTTATTTATAAAAATTTAATTTAAATTTTTTAATTTCACTTTTCTGGATTTAAGACTTTAGGAAAGCTGTTTTTCGAAACTTTAAAAATTAAAACTATTCTTTTTTCCTATTCATGGAAATTTATTCTAAAATATATTAATAACTTATCTCTTATATTATCAGTTAAAGTAAAACTTTTATTAATTGTTGTTTGTAAGTATCTTAAATCTTTAACTGCTTAACTTTCAATACATACAATCAAAAATTCAATTATTCGAATTCTTTTCTATGTATATTTCAGTTTGTCCAAATTTCTTTCGATATACTTTTCAAGCGATCTTATATTTAATCAATTATAAATTATATTGGTCAAAACAATCGCAAGTTAAATTGTCAATCCATCCAAATTAAATTTAAAAAAAATATCTATTAAGATTTTAATTTATTTTTTAAATATATTGAATTTATAATGTCCCCAAATGGCATTCGGTTTAAGTTTAAAACAATCCAATTTTCAATTAATCCTAATTTTTACTAATTATTCATATTAATTAATTAAATTTTTAATCGCTTATGCAAATTTAATTCGTTTAAATAGTAAATTTGTTCAAATTTTAATCGATGTAAATTCCAATTGATTCAAAATTGAATTTATCCAAATTTATTTTTATTCAAATTTTAAATTATGCAAATTTCAATCTTTTAAAATGGAAATTTATCCAAAATTAATTAGGCTTAAATTTTAAATGACCCTACTTTTAATCAATCCTAATTTTTTATTGGTCAAATGCAAAACAATCATGAATTAAATTTTTAATCGCTTCTAAACTTAATTCTTTTAATTTGTTAATTTATTTAAATTTTAATCAATTTAAAATTTAATTTTTCCAAATTCGATTTGTTTTTACTTTTAAATTTTACAAATTTCAATATATTAAAATTCGAATTTATTTTTTCAATTTATTTAAATTTTATTCAATTTAAGTTTCAAACAATCCAATTTTTAATCAATTCTACTTTTTATTGGTCAAAATAATCATTAATTTAATTTTTAATCCCTTCTAAATGTATATTATTCTAATATAATTAATATCTTAATCAAATAACAAACATATTTATTTTTTTAAAATAATCTCTTTTTACTAAAAATTTAAATTGCAAAATAATTTTTAAATCATCGATATAAAGAATGAAATTCAAGGAAAAAGTCAAACTTTACAAGTCCGAACAGATGGACTGAAAAAAAACAAAATTATAAAAAAAATAACTTCAATAATGCGAACATAGACGAACAGAATAACGTCGAATATGTATTATAGATAATATTCTATAAAAATATTAAAATTTTTATTTTTATTTATTTTTATAATTTTTTTTTTTTTGTTAATTGTTTCTTTCAATTTAAAATTTTAAATCTATTATACGAAAATAATGAAAAGCTTTGCAAAGTAAATAATGTGTTGAAGACTGACGAATTAAAGATTCGGTTATCTTCGTTAGTCATCGGTAACCATCGGCGTTGAGCGGAGTGTGATATATATATTTCAGGAGCCTTTACAAACGACTACAGTAATCATAACAAAGCAAATAGGAATCAGTATTAACAAAACTTTAATTTTCGTCGCCCTGTAGCACAATTCGTTTTTACTATAGACTACTGCAATCATAACTATTTTATATGTGAACAAGTACAGTTTTTCTTTTAATCTATACATTTAGAAATGTAATGATTCCAAACACTCAATTTTATCTCGAATACTGCAGTGCATGTACTCCTTACAAACTACTATAGTAATCGCTCCTGCTCAACTTTTTAATCATTAACACATTTTTTGTATTCATCGCAAAAAGTGGTCACATATCTGAGCTGTACTGTAGACTATAGTAATCATTACAATTAAATTTTTTTCCGTGTAATAATAATATTAATATAAATTAGTACATTATTAAATTCTACGAAATACGGGGGGCGTAAAATTTAATATAAATGAATCCCCCAGTATTTCGTAAAATTCTACGAATACAGAGGGATTCTATTTTATAATAAATCTTAACTACTGAACTTTATAGAATTCTACAAAATACTGGGTGATTCTTTAAATTAAATTTTATTCCCCCTCAGCTCAAATTAATGCTGTCATTTTAACGAAAATTGTTAAGTAAGTTTCAATTTTTTCTTGTCATTTTTTTAGATCAGGCAACGACTTTAAATTATTGAATGATTATTAAAAAAATACAAAATTTTTTTCTCTAACTTATCAACTCATGTAATTACTTTGAAATTTCTAAAATTATATCTCAATAGAAAAGCAAAATTTAATAACTTTTTAAAATTGTGAAATTTCAACTTTATATTATTTTTTGACCAAGTTATCATGATTTTAAGTGAATTGTCTTTTATCGATACACTTCGATCGGTAGAACCGACATTAATTATTGCCAACGGTGCTGTATAATAATAGAAAACATTATAGGAATTTATATTTTTTAAAAACGTCTCAAACAATTTTTTTTAATTTTTTTATTATTCTTGTTCTTTTTAAAGAAAACATTTTTTTGACAACAATTGAACACGAAAGCGAATGTGAAATCGAAGGCAAGCGTGGCTACATAATCGAGCCCCGGAACTTTTTTGCAAATAATTCAGTAAAATAATGTTTTTGCAAATTTTTTGTGGTTCGTTATCAGTTTCATATTTTGGATAATCTGCACTTTATCTTAGGACTATATCAACCTTAGAAAGAAAGATAGCATGACTGCAGTTTCTTCAAAAAATCTTGAAATATTATTAGAATAATTAAGTTTATTTAAGAAAATAATACTTAGAAAGGTACGAGGAATGTAGAAAAAATTGAAGTCTTGGATAGGCTATTTTTTTAAAATAATATAACAAAAGGTAGCAAAGTTGCACTACGTTGTAATGAGTCAAAATTCATGCTCTTTTTTTAAAAAAAAATTTATAACTAACGAAAAATTTTTTTCTTAACACCCTGGTCGAAAGTATGAACGTTCGGCTTCGATTTCGAATAGGAAAGCCAAAGATTTGCTCATTGTTGGATGCACACGTGCGCCACCTAGATTTCTAATTTTGTGTTAAAATGCGACTAAAACAACTTTTTTGGTTCCTTCTGTCGATTCGAGGCCTGCTTATCTTTATTTGTTTTTTATATATGTGTTTTTGATGCCTGCCCCCGATCAGCAGCACTCGCTCCGCTCGTGCTTGCAAATGTCGGCAGGCATTAAACTTTCACGAGTCTCCGACAGAAGCGCGCAACACTTAATAATGGCCGCGCAATCAGGCTGTCAATTTTTTCAGCTGGAACGTTGTTAAATTGTTTTTAAATAAGTTTAAGTGAATTTTGAAACGTGCTTTCGACCGGATGTTAAGAAATATCGTATATGCTACACAGGCAAAAAGTTCTAAAGCCCTGAAATGCGCGAAATGATATTATAATATATTGTCGCGCAATAAAGGAATTTGGAACTTTCTTCCCTTGTAACGTAATATACTATTCTTATAATTTCCAATTTTTTACAATAACATAGAAATGATGTAGTGATTCCAAATGGTCTCGATATAGATTAACTGTTACCTAAGTACCGTCAATTTGCCTAGCAATGTCCACCTAGCAACCGTTACCTATGTTAAATAAAAAAGTACATTATCGCTGATATGGCTCAGATGTCGAAGCGTCTGGCTATTAAAGAAGATTAGTTTACATTTACAGAATGGTGTAATTGATTCTGATAAAATACTACGTCCGTCTGGATTAACAAACTTACGCTTGCGTCAAGATCTTCTGTCAAAATTATCTATAGAAGCTGATGAAATTGTTTGCAGAAGTCACCACTTAATTAAAAGAAAAGTTGGTAAGAAATTGTTACTTGTTGGTAAGAATTATAATAACTATTGGTGTTTATATCAATTTCTTATTTAACTGTCATCTTTTTTTCTTAGATAATTTTCAACCACTATTTGTTTCTGGATTAAATTCACCAAAAATGAAAGAATCAAATTTAGGAATGCCAAAGATAGTCTATCCAGAAATTTTAGTCTTTGTTGATAAAACACTTTTTGAGTGAGTTTCAATTGTTTGACACCTTTTACCGTATTATATTGCATAGCTTTTATTATTTAACTTACTTTTCTCGTAAACTGATTTAGAATAGAATTGTTTAAAATTTCTTCTTTAATAAATTGAGTAGGTAAACAAGAAATTAAGCTAAATACATGATATTTTACATATTTAGAAAATTCAACCTTGATGTTGAGAAAACAGTAGCGTACGTTCTAACTTTATGGAATGGTGTAGATTTAAAATTCAGGGAGATGAAAAATCCTAAAGTGCATTTAAACATCGCTGGAATTGTTTTATGTCAGGTATTTTTATTGTAAAATATTGTTTGTGACTAGTAATAGTGCAAGTTTTATTTTAATAATTAACACAACTTAATTCCACACCATAATTAAATATTTTATGTTTAATTAGGATCAACCTGTTCCAGTATATCCTCTTAAGGTTGCCGACAATATTTTAGATTCTTTTAGTACATTCTTGTATAGACAAACTGAGTTCAAATTACGCACAGATTATGATATTGGCGTTTTAGTCGGCACAAATAAAAATTCAGAGTTTGGTGAAATCGGTAGGATTTAGTTTAATGATTTTAACTGAGACTTAAATTAATTTTCACACAACTCATTTATTTTAAACTAATATTACATGATGTTTAGGTAAGGCTTTTGATTCTCTAGCATGCTCAAATTCAGTTGAGGAAAAAATGGTTCTATCCGCAACAGTGTTTTTGGATGATGCAATTTTTTCTGGGATTGAAACTGGTGCACACGAATTAGCTCATTTGTAAGTATATACACAATTAACACGAATAACTTTAGTTAATGGGGCACTCGCAGTTGCAGCGCCAAAAAATAAACATTTTTCACTAATTTTTTTCATGTAAACCATTACGTTTTTTTAAAACATCGATTTATTATCTAAAAGTACATCATTTGAACTTTAATTAATAAAAAAAAAGTTAAAAATATTAAGTAGTTCCAAAGTTATGTCCCGTCGAAGTGACGTCCTTCCGAAAGACATGGTTTTGCGGTGACCAACACTATAGAAATCTGGTTCGTCTGAATTTAAAAAATAAAACAAATTTACATTTATTGAAAGATTATCTAGTACTAAATCGAAGGATTAAAAAAAATATTTGTATTGAAAAATCATGTTAAATTTTAAGACAATCGGTTCAGTAGTCGTACGCTTATATTACTCGAATATATGTTATCCTTCTTTGTCTGATGCTTATGTTTCATGTTTTGAAATTCTGTTAGATTCGGTGCTCCGCATGACGGCGAGGCTGCTGTATTTTATTTTGGTGGACCAGGAGGAGAATCATGTCCTTTTGCAGATGGTTACCTTATGAGCTACAAAAAAATCAATACTAATCAGTTCTACTTTTCTTCTTGCACTGACAAATCAATGTCTTTCTTCTTTAGGTATAAAATAAATAATTCTGTGTAGTTATATTTTATAATTTTTAGGGTTCCAAAATGTTCAAACAGAACTCTATTAAGGCATTTTTCCTATGTGACGGCCGTATTATTAGGCCTTTTTTAGGAATTTTTTTTTTCAGAGAAAATAAAATATAACTACATAACTTAGTTTACATGTTATAATTGGTGTCTCAAAATATACAAAAAAAAAATTTTTTAATGATTTTTAAAATTATTTAATAATAATTTGCAGGGAACAAAGCTGACTCCTCCGGAAATGCACGGGATGACGGTTACCAGGATAACTTTCTTCAGTACCGTCTGAAACAAAAAAATCAAACGCAGTTTTACGCAGTAGGCTTGCCGCTATCGTGTGAACCTCAATAAACAATTCATCTTAATAAATAACAAAATGGCGGACTGTTAAAATAAAATTTTAAAAATTGATTTTTTTTGTTAGTAATTGTTTTAAAAAAATATGAAAATGTTATGTAAAATCATGACTGAGGTACATACGTTAGCTACTCATATGTAGAATAATGTCTCCAGATTGCAGCCTGATCGGTTGAATAGATTCTGAGTTATCCTGGCAACCAGTTGGAACAAAGTGGTTTTGAGAAAAACTGGTGCAATGTATTGGTGACAGATTTTTCAGTATAAATATATACTTACATTAATCAGCAATGCCAGGTCCGTATAATAAGCCATCAGCTTTCTCGTGCGCATCGTTTTCAGTTAGTGTGGCTTCCTTTCTTATAATTCTTTCCTTTCTTGATGTGTCAGAAGCGAACTTTTCGGCTTTAGAACAACAAAGCGGCTGAGGTTCAAGTAGAACTCTGTTGCGAGCGCCTGTACACTGTTTACTTCTACGCGCGGTAATTTTGTAATTTTTTGAAATATCGGTCTAAAACTTTTACACTATATTTTTAGAATATTGTTCTTTTGAAATATGACAGAAAATACTTTTTTCAAACCGTCACATAGGAAAAGTGCCTTAATATCACTATACGTATGTCCTTTTTCGACCCTTCTCTAACTTTCTCTCATTTTTTTCAAAAAAAATAATGTGCTTTACCCATATTAACGACAATTTAATATCTCTAGCTCATATGGTTGAAAAATTATGGAGGTACGGAACCCTTCGGGTTTAGTACGAGTATAACTATAACTTGCCCGACTTTTAGTACTTTAACATTGTAAGACATAAAACTGTATTTTAGTCGGAAAGATGCCGAATGTCTTCGTAATGATCCTGCAGCCAACGAAAAAGATGAACAAATACTCAGAATTTTTCCAGGAAAATATATGTCATTAGATAAACAATGTAAATCAGGGTTTTACAAGAGCGCTGACTGTAAGTTATCTGGAATATAATACTCAAACCACACTGTTCTCATTTCTAATAAATATATTCCTAGTTCTACTTCCTATCTATTCTACTTACAATCTGTTACAGAGTAATTCTAGCATCTGCTTAAACTTAATGTGTGCTGCAGTAAAGGACCACAAATCAGTGACTTATAAATCGAACAAACCCGCACTAGAAGGAACTCCTTGTGGCCTTGACAGTGTAAGTAATTAACTGAGGGTCCATGAGTATTTTAAAACATTTCGGAGTAGGTACGCATATTGAAATAAAACTTTGTATTTTTGTCTTTATTTATTTATTTATTTATCAAGAATATACGAGTTTATAGTCCATTTTATAAAAAGTAGTAACAAAATTATAAACTTTAAATTAATAATAGGAAAAAACTAAAAATGCCACACCTTAATTACATACCAAAAGTCTAACATGCAATTTACAATTAAATGCCTTTACAGATATATCATTGAACACTATCTTATCATTAAACAAATTAGTAGTCTACAGACCATGAAATTTTTCATATAGTTAGTTCTTACAACCATCAAAGCAAATAAGAAAAGGTTTCTTAACAGTCTTACCGGTTCTTGTAGCTTTAATAAATCCGTTAATTCTGAACAATCAATAAGACCATTTATAATCATTAATTAAAATAGTAGATCTGCAAATAAAAAACGTTCTGATAGTAAGGGAACTTTAAAAGTTTTGCACAGATCAGAATAATCGTGACTAAAGAGTTCTGGGAAGAGGCTTATCGTCACCTTGACCTGGAAGTGTTCCCTAACTTTTCGTTTATACTGCCGTCCATCCTCCGTATCCTGCAGACTTTTATTAAATTGTTTGTCTGCCTTATTGGCTTCCGCGTGCTTTGCCATTAGTGCCGGCAACCAGAACTCGAATTTCTTAAATCCACTCTGGATGTCGGGCGCGACGTTTTTCTGAACTGTCAGGTTTGCGAGCATCTGGTTCAGTTCCGTTTCCGTTTCTAGAAAGATAACCCTCTCCACCTCGCGCAACTTGGCACTCTGCCTTATCCTTCTCGCAGGAGGCCATGTCAGCAGCAGTGCCGTTGCTAAAAGCACTGGAATAGCTTCCCGCTTTACCGCGACGCGACCCACTGTGACCATACACTATCAAACGCGATGGATTGGTCCCGACTGAACCCGGTCATCTGGCACTTGTGGTCGGCCGGCGGTGCTATCCCACTACCCGCTAAGCGCCTAACATCGTATAAGTTTAAATCGTTATCATCCATAAGAATCCCACGAGCCTTGGAGAAAAACGGTCAATCCACACTGAGCTCCGATATAGGGCAGTCCATGAATTATGTAAGACGTTTTTTCGGTCATTTGAACCCCCCTCCCTCCCCCATGTAAGATTTTTTACATACATTAGCGCCATTTTTTCTATTGGTCGTAAGATTTGCTGGACCCCCCTCCCCCCTAAAAGTCTTACGAAATATATGGATGGCCCCTATGTGGACAAAGCATTAAGTTACTAGAAAGACGCCCGGTATCCTAGGACCACAGCTGTCGACAACTCGGAGCGTGTCACTGACGACGACAGCGCGTCCGCCACCCAGGTCCCCGGCATCATCAACCGTCGCCTGCACTTTACAGGCGACAAGTTGAAAAGCACGTAGGTTGGGCGACGTTCGCACCATCCCCGGCAGCATCACGGCGAATTTTTTACCCAAGTGCAATACATCCATCGGCACGGTGTCAAGGAATTAGTTAAGCAACAATCAGAAAAAAAAACCTATTTCTCCAACTTCTATAATTGTTTATGCAAAACGGTACCAGTAAAAATAAGTCTGATTTTACTGAATTCTTTGCCACCAAGATAATTTAATAATCTTTAACCCTTTGAAAGATATGGCCATTTAAAGAAATATTAACAACTTTTTTAATTTTTTAAACTAATAATTGTTTTTACTTAAAACCTCGCGCTTTTGCAACATTTTAGCACTAAAAACAAAAATAAGAAGTTTTATTTTAATCTGTGGACCTTCTCCGAAATGTTTAAGAGACTCATGGAGTGGCCCTAAGCATTTTGAAATTCTGAACTAACTTTTTCATAACGCAGTCTTAAAAATGGCGTGACGCGATTCTCTGTAGATAACCAGAAAGTTGCAGATTTAAGAACGATCCACTATGTAACGTCAGAGTGCAAACAAATACAGTCCAAATTGCATGTCTTCCACTTTTCTACTTTTCTTGCACGCACTGTTTGACCAACAGAACAGAGTCGATGTCTTTAGCGCGAGTAGTACAGCTTCAAAATCTAACCTGACCGTATCACTAGCGGTGCGTGTTGACAAGTAAAATAGTATAAGACATTCAATTTGGATTGTATTTGTGTACACTCTGACGTGACAAAGTGAATCGTTCTTAATTCTGCAACTTTCTGGTTATCTATACAGAGAACCGAATCACGCCTCGCGCAATTTTTACGAGTTTTTTTACGCAATTTTTTTTTTTTTTTTTTTTTTACGAGAGCAAACATTGCTCTCGTTTCAGAAACGACTGCTTGTCACGCATGTTACGAAATATACTATTTCATAACGCAGTCTTAAAAATGGCGTGATTCGGTTCTCTGTAGATAACCAGAAAGTTGCAGATTTAAGAACGATTCACTATGTGACGTCAGAGTGCAAACAAGTACAGTCCAAATTGCATGTCTCCCACTTTTCTACTTTTCTTGCACGCACTGTTTGACCAACAGAACAGAGTCGATGTCTTTAGCGTGAGTAGTACAGCTTCAAAATCTAACCTGATCGTATCACTAGCGCGGTGTGTTGACAAGTAAAAAAGTGTTAGACATTCAATTTGGATTGTATTTGTGTACACTCTGACGTGACATAGTGAATCGTTCTTCATTCTGCAACTTTCTGGTTATCTATACAGAGAACCGAATCAAGCCTTTTATGATTTTGTTATGAAAAGTATCGTTCGTAACTGCGTAAACAAAGCAGTCGTTTGAAACTCGCGCAATTTTTGCAACTCGTTTCACTCGTTGCAAAAACATTGTTCTCGTTTCAGAAACAACTGCTTGTCACGCATGTTACGAAATATACTAAATTTAAGGTCCGTTCAAAAATTTTAAATGAGGCACTCTATGACACTTTTTACATAATGTTCCATTTTTTATGTACCAAGATTAGTATTTACGCGCCAAAATACTAAGTAAGTTCGAAATTGTGGATTAATAATACTTTCAATTTTTAGTACTGCTTTAAAGGAGAATGTGTAAAAGTAAATATTTCAAAATATGTAGATCCAGAAATCGTACTTCCAGAACCGTATTTACCTGGTTATAATAAATCTTCTAATGAACAATGCAAAGAAGGTGGAGTTGTTTTTACCACTGTTAGTATTAAGAAAACATTTTCATCTAAATGGAAAATAATCTACATTATATTAGTTTATATTTTTATTTAATTTTAGAGTGGTATCATTGACTGCACGTTACACTGTTTTAATTATAACTTGTTAAGAGGATCGTCTTCACATGTAGTACTACCAGTACAAGACGGAACTACTTGCGGCATTAATGGAGTGAGAAAATTTGTGAATACTGTTAAAAAAATCTATAGCAAACATTAAATATAAAGTTCAAAATACAAATATGTGATACTATATTTTCTGAACTAAATTTTTTTAAAGTCAATATTAATATTAATTGTGAAATCTATGAGAACAATTTTATATAAAACAACAATTTATTTTTTATTTTCTCTTTTAGTCATTATTTTACTTCTTTTATTTAATTTCATAATTAACAACACCTGTTATGTCCTTCTGGGTTCGGCAAACTTAGATAGTTTTACATTTATAATTTTAATTGTTTTTTTTTATTTTTTTTATTTATATAACAGTGAACGGGCTGACAATCAATGCCCTTTCGCACAATATGTGCTAATTAATACAAAACTTAAATTAACCGATGCTTAAACTAAAAGTTATGCTGCTATCTTTAATATTTGTACACTAAACGTTGAAGTCTTGCTTTGAATACCGGGAGAGAGTTTTCAAATAAATCTAATTTATTGTACAATTTGTTAGTCTCTTTACGTATCCTATTGAAAACAGAATTCTCCCCGTACTCAGTTTTATGATTTTCTAACGCAAAAAAGTAAGAATTTCGGAAAGATTTACTTGGATCATGAAGAACAAAACTATTCGCAATAGTTGGGCAATTTACAAGTCCATTCATAATCTTATAGACAAACATAATATCATTATATAAAAATCTGGACTCCAGTGTAGGAATCTTGAAAGTACTTCTGAGATTGGTATAATCATGAGAACGAAAGTCATAATGTATGTTTTGCTGTCTCGCAACAAAACGCAAGAATGTATTCTGCACCCGTTCAAGTCTCAACCTCTGAAAGTCCCGACAAGGTGACCATATTACTGAAAGAAACTGCAAATTTGAGACTACTAATGAGTAATACATATACTTCAGAGCAGGCAAGCATTTAAAGCGCAGTGAATTCCGGATAATCATCCCAAGTACCTTTACCGCTTTTTTTATGGTTTCATCTATGTGATCATTAAAAGTTAAGGAATTATCAAGAATTAGTCCCAGATCACGAACCCTGACCACACGATCAATGTTTACATTATCAGCCTTATATTGATGAGAAACCACTATTTTACCTTTAGAAAAGTAAATAACTTTACATTTATTCAGGTTCAGGTAAAGTCGATTCTCGTTAGACCAATTCAGCAAATTGTCTAGGTCAGCCTGAACTTCCTGAAAATCAACTTGACCTGAAACACATTTGTAAAATTTTAAATCATCAGTAAACAAAATTGGAGAACAATGTTTAAATACTTGTGGTAAATCATTAACAAAAAATAAAAAAAGAAGTGGTCCAAGGTTCGATCCCTGGGGTACTCCTAAACCTGGACAAAAGATTTCAGAATAACTGGTTTCAATTCTCACAGATAGTTCTCTATTCTCCAAATAGCTTGTGATCCATGCCAATAGGTAATAAGAAAAACCAACGGTACTCAACTTGGTTACCAAAATTTCATGATCGACCCTGTCGAAGGCCTTCGAGAAGTCAGTATAAATTACGTCGACCTGATGACCTTTCTCCATTTTATTTTGTACGTAATTGGTAAATATGCTCACATTTGTAAGGACAGATTTACCTTTCATGAAACCATGCTGTTCTTGGGCTATTAGATGGGAAAACTGATTATAAAAGAAATCGTGCATTAAACTTTCAAAAATTTTTGCTACAATACTTAATAAAGTTATTGGTCTATAATTGCTCGCTTCATTTTTATTGCCTTCTTTGTAAACTGGAATTACTATTCCCTTTTTCCATTCTCGTGGAAAAACTCCACTAGATAGCGAATTATTATACAATATAGACAAAGGTTTAGCAAACGAGTAACAGCATAATTTCAAGATTATAGGAGGAATATCATCAGGTCCAGATCCCTTTGTTGTGTCCAGACTTTTTAGTTTTTTTACTACTTTTTCTTCACTTACTATATGCGACAATAAAAAAGAATCACCATTAGCCAAATTTACATGGTCCTCATTTAAGGTTTCAGCAGTATAGACGGATTTGAAGTATTTACAGAATAAGTTGGAAACATCGTTATCATTTTTCGCTGTTTCATTCCCTAGTGTGATTGTGTTAGGTATTCTAGACTCATTCTTTAAAGAACTAACCCAGTTCCAGAATTTCTTTGGATCCCTTGAAAAAAGTGATTCAGTACGCGTAATGTATTCGTTGTAGCAAACTCTAGAGAGATGCTTACATTTTAAACGCAAATCAGCGAATTTTACATAATCTGCGTGTCTGTTAGTTCTTTTGAATCTTAGATGTGCCAGTTTTTTTAAGAATATCAATCTTTTTAGTTCGTAGTTAAATCATTTGGGATAAACAGATTTACGTATTACTCTAACAGGCACAAAGAAATCAAAAGCCGCATATATGTGTTCATAAAATATATCAACCGACTCGTCAACTACTGGAGAACTTAAAATCAAATTCCAATTTACGTTATTTATAAAAGTGATTAAACCAGCTATATTAGCATTTTCAAAATCATATTTAATGTACGGCTCTGACTCGACTTTGTTTTTTATTTGTTCTCTAATAAATTTTATTTTATGTATCAAAGGTGGGTGGAAATTATCAATCGAAAGTAGCGGCTCGTCAGACAAATTCAAAGTATAATTGTATATATTAACTAATACCAAATCTAATAAAGAACCATGAAGATTAAAGTATTCATTAACTTGATTAAAGTTCAAAAAATCCAAAGCATCCGAAACCAGATTAGTTATTTGACAATGCAATCGCAGGGAACCCTTCTTAGGAATACAAGAATGAGCGCTGTCTAAGTTAATGTTCCACAATGCATAGGGCATGTTAAAATCCCCAAGTACAGAAATAATTGCTGTTGAAAAAGAAACAGAAATTTGTTCTAAGATATTGCACATATTAGAGTAATTCTCAATTGTTGAATTTGGAGGTATATAAAATGTTCCGATAATATACGTGACTGAGTTAATGTTAAATTTAACAAATATGTGTTCCACATTTACAACAGTAGTAGATATAACAGAAGCACGCAAAGATGACAAAGTAGCTATTAATACCCCTCCCCCCCGTAGGCTATTACTAGTGTTTGAGTTTCTATCTATTCGAAAAACGTCATAGTTGTGAAAACCGAGTTCTAAATCATTAATACTATTATTAAGCCAGGTTTCAGTAAAAATTACTACATCATAAAAATATAATGGAATAGATTGGGACAAACTAGCTAGCTTCGTTCTTACGCCCCTGACATTTTGATAGTAAATAGAGAGATCAGAATGACGAGAAAGAGGAGAATAACTTGCGTGCACTGTAGATTCTGTAGCGACGTCATCTAGTTCTTGCGTTTTGTGTATATCTAAGCTGGCTGTGTTGGTGAATGGTTCTGATTCATCGCTGCTTTCGTTACTACTATGGTGGGAATCTCCTTCAAATGAACAATTCTCAGGTTCTGTTCTCCCTTCTTGCGACGTTCTGACAGTTCCTTCCTCAACTTGAATATTTCTTCTTGTTGTACCCGTGTCATATCCCTTTGTAACCAAAGTGTCTTTACTTCGGCAGGAGAATTTGCCATCATTTTCGCTTTTATAAATGTTTGGTGGAGAGAATTTGCTAGAATTTCCGAGTGGCAAATAATCCTGACCGGCCTCACTTTTTGTTGTGTCTGTGAAGGATTACCAATTCTTAGTGTGTTAATGCTCTCAGTCTGAGATTGATTAATATTCAATTTACGAAAAATTTGTTCTATTGATTGCTTATCGTTTTCTGTGCTATTATTATTTTTTTCTGCGAGGCCAAATAAAATTAAGTTACTTTTACGTTTAATTCTTTCCGTAATTTCAGCGATGCATTTTTGGGACACGTTTGATTCGGAATCTAACTTATTATTTAAACTGGTCACAGTACCTTCAACGTCAGTAATTCTGCTCATCAAATCATTGATCCTTGACTCATTGTTACTGATTCTGCTGATGGAGCTGTCAAGCTTTGAGGTTAGGTCGTCCATCTTTTTAGATAAAACGGATAGCTGGGGCTGTAGAGCTGCAGCTATGTTGGAAATGTCAAGAGAAGTCAACGTTGATGCGGTTGAGGTGGAAGCCGTGTCCAAAAGTTGATCATCCGTTGCACCAGGTGATGGACTACTTGGTTTACAACATTTTGCAAATTCCCCGTTGCTGAGGATCGTTGTTGCTGATGCGCACCCTGGGTGGAATTGTGACTTACAGCCAGAGCAGGTCTTAGCCTCCCTTTTTACTGTTTTACCCGTTTTAGCTTTGTCACAATGAAAAATGTATCAAAAACGGAATTAAAATTGTTTCCAAAGTAAAAATTCTACCGCCTGTAACACCTGATCAAAGTACTTTGTTGAAAGATAGGTTAGCTGAAGAACAATGCCAAAACGAATACAATATGACGAAGGTTCGTATTTTATGCAATTATTTAGAATCTTTGAATTATCATTCCAATCATTATGTTCATATATTATAATTTTATTTTATTTAATACTGTTATTCACAATAAAAATAAAGACATGTATTTTCTGATGATTAATTGCACTTACTCATCAACAAAATTTGTTTTGATTTAGGTTGCTATAAGTGAGTGCAAAATATTCTGCATTAAACAAAAAAGATTAGGATCAAAAGTTGTCATTACGATTGCCAAATACGATTTTCCGTGCAAAAAAAATGGAGTAAGTACTATTCAAAACTAATTGTTTGAATTAATATTGCAAGTAAATTTTTTCACACTGGAGCTGCACTTATTAAAAATTTTTAATTATTTGAGGACGCACTTATTTTTGGTAATAGTGTAGTTCTCTGAAGGTTCAGATAAGCGCGATTCTTTTTATTTAATTACTTTGACCATGTTAAAATAAAGGAGCTTTAGTGTTTCTAACTCTTTTCTTGTTTTACGTTTCTCAGTTTTTCGAAAACTTGTACATTTACAGTATCCACTTTCTCACATTTTTTTCTTTTTATATTCTTATTGACAACATTTTACGCCTGAAGCTAACATTTTTTGTAACCATTTAACTAATAGAAGTTGAACAATATCCTCAGTTCAATGTAAATATAGTAAATTTAATTTAATAATTAAGGTGTACAATTTTACAATATACGAAATACTATAAAACATAAATTTATATTATTCTAGACTGATTCTTAAGAGTGATGTTATTGTATAGAAGTTCAATTCCATTTAAATACTTAATTTCAATATTCTCTTAAAAGAAACAATTTTTTTCCAAGCTGATTATTTTTCTAAATGAACCACTTGTTAACCTCTGATAAAGTTAAAAAATTAAAAATTTACCTCCCATCAAATTATCTCCACCTTTTGACTCTTTTTCTATCGTCGAATTCTCTAACCTTTCATTATTTTATGCTTTTTATGTAGTTGTCTGTGATAGTCCATCCATGTTCATAAATTTTGATTCTGAAATTAAATCTATATCACTCTGTTCTTTGAAATTTTCAGACTTGCTCTGAAGGGAAATGTTTAGTCAAAAGATCTTTTGGTACGACTTTTCGTCCAACTTCTTCCATTGACACTATTTCGGTTACTACTCCTAGTTATGTCACCCCTGCTGATAAAGTTTCTAGCAATAATATACCAACTAGCATTGCGAATGACACCAACATTTCTAGTTACATTGTTGATGAGCAAAAATGCAGTGATTTTGGAAAATACTTTATTTCAAAGGTCAGTATTAATTTATAAAATACTTCAGGAGCTATAAGAATTTTTTGCTACTGAAATGTGTAAGAGTAATTGCCTAACCTCTGATCACGATTAATCAATTATTCCTAATAAAACCGGAATATTAAGAATCACTAAAATGTTAAGACTTAAGACTAAAGATCAAGGGCGCCAGTTTACGAAAGTTTAGTTCATAAATTTCTATTATTTAACAAATTTATTTTATTTTAACTTATCACTTTAATAACTCAAGAGCATGAAAGACTGCTTCTAGAAATCAGGTTGGGTCTGAGGTTAAAAATGACATAATAAGATCAGATCGATTTACATAAATTGCCTTAAGTACGGCAAATACTATTTATTAAACTACAAAATAAAGCAATTTACATTAATTAGTTTTATATGTAAGAATAATTCTCTTTTTTTTGGCCTGAACGGCTTTTTTTTCGATGTTGTAAGAGGTGCTTATCCATTTTTTGACGATATGTACAGTTTGTTGTCAAAACGTTCTTCTAATATCTTCATAATATCCAAGATTCTCCATATTATGCTTCGGTTTTTGGCCAGGATGATTAATTTGTTTGAAAAGGTTTAACGTTAAAGTTTTCAAGCCGTTCCACAGTGGGCCAGAAAGGGGCAATTTCTGGCAAAAATTCATACCTCTAAAAGTACAAGAAATTTTTTTATTTCAATTACGCTATTTACTGTTTTTTGGGTCACTGATTACGAATCTGATATCAGATTTTTAAAATTCATAATGGCGGATCCAATATGGCGGACGACTTTTTTAATAAAATTATTAAAACTGCGTAAAACTGGTTACTCAGGGGTTTTTGGGATCACTGATTACGAATCTGACATCAGATTTTTAAAATTCAAAATGGCGGATCCAATATGGCGGAAAAAAATTCAAAAAATGAAGTTAAGGTCATGAAAATTACTATTCGGAAGTTTTGGGGTCGCTGATTACGGATCTGACATTAGATTTTTAAAATTCAGAATGGCGGATTCAATATGGCGAACAACTTTTTAAAAATCAAGCTAAGTTGCTTAGATTTATTTATTCGGGGGTTTCTGGGGTCGCTGAATATGAATCTGAAATCGGATTTTAAAAATTCAAAATGTCGGATCCAATATTGCGGACCACTTTTTAAAAATTAAGCAAATTTGCTAAAACTGTTTTTTAATTTGACAAAATTATAATAGTAGCTCGATTCTTTTTAAATTCACTACTTTTAGCATTACCCAGAAACGACTACGTGAACGTAGTAGTTTTTCATTACCATTGATCCCCAACATTGGATCCGCCATTTTGAATTTTTAAAATCCGGCTTCAAATTAATATTCAGCGACCCCAAAAACCCCCGAGTTACAAGTTTCAAACGAAATAGATTATTTTTAAAAAAAGTCGTCTGCCATATTGAATCAGCCATTTTGAATTTTTCAAATCCGACTTCATATTCGCAAACAGCGGCCCCAAAAACCCCCGAGTAACAAGTTTCAAGCGAAATAGATTATTTTAAAAAAAAAGTCGTCCAGCATATTGGATCCGCCATTTTGAATTTTTCAAATCCGTCTTCAGATTCGCAATCAGCGACCCCAAAAAGCTCCTTGTACCAAGGGGGTTATAAATAATATAAATGATCCAAAAAAATTCAAGAATGTAAAAAAAAAAAAAATCGTGTTTTTTATTATAAAACTGCCTGTAATTTGATTATTTATAAATATAATTAATTTTTTATTACAGAATCTGAAAGAGCGATTCTTGAGAAAACAAAAATGCCTATAGCCAACTTTATTTTAAAATGTTTGAATACGAATAAATGATGTCAAACTTTATTAAAAAATTTTGTACATCCCGGCGTTAATGGGTTAAGCAAACGATGCTAAAAAGAATTTATATGTTTTCAATACTATGTAAATAGTAATACTATATATAATATATATTAATATATATTAATGCTACATAAAAAGTAGACTGAAGACAACGCAACGCAAAGTATATATGTTATAATTTGTCCTTTCACGCACCGCGCTGTGCATCAGTAGTAGACGGCTCGGCGTTCTAGAACGTGCGCTTCGCTATGTAACAAGTGCTGCGCGCACACGTTTTGCTTGATTTCTCACGTAAATAAAAAAAAGCGCAAAAAGGCGCAAATTTTTCTTGTAGAATATATTTCAGAGAATAGATCCACGTAAATTAAAACTCAATATCTGGTGGAGCTTAGGGGAGCCATAATTTAAAAATATGTGCAACATTAAAAATCACGTTCACTTTTGGAAAATATAATAGTAAAAAATATATTTACGACTATTTTAAAAATTATGAACTATTATTTTAGACTTACATAACATTGTTAATTGTAGTAAAAAAATAAAACACTTTATATTATAGAGAAACAAAAATTTATTGAAAATAAAAAAAAAAAATTTAACTTAACATGCGCAAAATTTGCAAATACATCTCCTTGTCGACAACGTGTTTTTTAACTGAATGGTTTGAAACTTTAGTAAATACTAGTTTAATATGCCTTTATTAAGGACAACTAATTATGTTTTTGAAATTCCGAACAGTGTTTTTTGCCAAATTTTGGTCCTTCCTGGCCCACTGTGCGTTCAGGCCAAAAAAAAAAATATTCTCACATATAATATAAACGGCTTGAAAACTTTAAGCTTAAACCTTTCCAAAAAAATTAATTAGTTTTGACAAATTTCTCTAGTTTTGACTCGATATAATCTAAATTTTTCATCCGAAATGACTGAGCACGTTTTCCGGAAGTTCACAAGAATCAATCAGTTTTCTCAAAAAATAACAATAAAACATAAGAACCATTCGGTTTAATTAAGCGAGAAAAATTTAATCTATTAAAAATCTAGAGTTTAGAACTGAGAAAAAGCACTTAATTAACTGAGAAACTTTAAGCTTATCCCGGGATTCTAACCTAAAAACTGTAATATCTAAAACTAACTCTTTAGGGACACTTTTTTGTGTGAAAAATAGAAAGGCTTACTTCCTCCACGATAGTCGACAGAGCTCTTTCCATATTTCGGTATTTAATAATTAACGATACAATTAACTATTTAAAATATAAAATAAAACTTTAGGAGAATGCATCTTTTAATTTTACTATATGACACTCGGAACAAGAGTGAGGAAGAACCGTCAGTATTTCTTGACTTTGATTCTGCCGGCCAATGACGTAATTTTTGCTTCAGTCACGTGATAGTACCTCAGCAGAGACAAATTTCCATTGAAGAGACTAGTTGTTGAGGAGCCCCGGCAGCTGCCATTCCGTACACCGAAATAATACATTTATAACTTGGGAAGAGATGTGCAATATAACCAAAAATCCAGAACAAAGCCAACTCTCCCAGTTTTCAGAGTAAAAGTCCACCTTTGGAGCCAAATAAAAAAAATCTCCAAATCTACAGTGGCACTCAAACGACTAGGCACCCGCTGTTGATCCAGACGCTTCGACAGCTGTCTCCCACTGGCGGTTGGCGCGAAGTTTAATTTGAAATACTGACCAAGTTTTCCCCTCTTGTCCATTAAACAATTTATTTGCTCATAAAACAAAGAAGTAAATAAATGTAATTAATAAACAAATAAAAGAAATTAAATCTTTCCCAGGTATTTTGACTCCTGTTCTGAAATCAATAAGAGAGAATAAAGAAATAGGGTCTTGAGTGCAACCTTACTAAATGTTTGGAACTTAAGAACAACAAATTTAACTTGAATTGAAATATAAGTAAAAGGTTAAAGAGATTTAAAAAGCTTCTTCTATGATATATTGAAAAAAAATTAGTAACACATTAAAATATGCGAAAAAGAAATTGTTTTGACAAATATTAATTGGTTAAATGGAAATTCAATGAAAAGTTGTTTTACACGATTTAAATTGTTTAAACAAATAAACAAAGTATTTAATATTTGATTCAATCGTTACTAAAGAATCGACAGCCATTATAAACATTAATTAAAATCGAAAATATAAGAGAAGGGGATTGTTTAAAGAAATTAAAATTGTTTAAGCAATTAGTTAGTTAAGCAAACAGACAACAATTTCGCTACATATGATGAACCAAAGCGTGATTCATTTGATGGAGATATTATTTTTGCACTGTTGTTCACTGTTGTTTTTTTTTTTAGATCCTTCCTTGTAAAGTACTGTGCGGCGAAGAACCAGTTTTAGTTTTTGGATTGGATTTTAATAATGGAACATCGTGTAATGGTGATGATGTAAGAAAATTTAATTTTCAGTGACTAAATATATTTAAATTATTGCATTTAAAACATTTAAACATGGTTACTAAAATTATTTATTGCTAATATTAGGTGTTCTTAACAGAACTTTAATTTATATCATTTTTTTAATTTTAATTATTATTTTATTATTATTTAATTTAATTCACGATTAATATTTTCATTTTTAGCACTGTTTGGACGAAGAATGTAGGCAAAAGGAAAATAAAACCAAATAGTCCACTGAAGGTTTAGAAGCAGTTATTCGATTAGTTGATATAACAAGAACATCGTCTTTGTTAACAAATAGTGCATTCACTTCTAAGCTCACTACGGAGTCTGATAATGCTGCTCTGAATGTTGAAATCTCTATGTATCGTAAATAACGTTTTATTATTTATTCATTTATTTTGTGACATTTTTTATTTATATTTCGCAACATATTTAAATTATGTAAGCAAATCTTAGATATTAAGAAAAAGTATTAATGATTTTTTTAATTAGAGTTACAAAAAACTTGTTTACTAAATCTAGATAGAAAGTTTTACTATAAGGACTACATTAAAAGAATTATTTATGTCTAAACCTTGTCGCTAACGACTTTTTTACAATAAACAAACAACTAATCTAAAAACAATTTAGGTGTTCTTTTTTCTGTATATTCCTAATATTGTGTATTCGTATATACAACGAGATTTTTAGCTCAATTTGTATATTTTCTGTATTCTATATTCCTGTAATCGTTAAATAAATTTTATTCACATTTTAATTGATAAAATTTTGCAGTAAATATTTTACAACCTTTCTTTTCTACATCTTGGCTCTGTAGTTCAAAAAGAATAAAATATTTTGGAATGAAATTCTCGAAGGGGACAGAAGAGTCGGTTCCCCGAAAAAGAAAAGCTTTTCAAAAAACTGGGTTGGAAGCTCTGGTCAAAGTGACACAACCTGTAGGGAGTTCACCCGCCCCCAATCTGAAGGTGGGTACAGACTATTCGCTGCGATCAAGCGAAGAACGTCAGACGAGCCTCTGGACAATGGGAAAATGAAGACTGTTTCCAAATACTACAATGACTTCTGCCAGTGAAAGTGCCATTAAATAAATTTGAGTTTTAACATTACAGGCTCGGCTCCCATAGTCTGTACCCACCTTTAGATGTTTTTCCACCGGGTCAAAGGATAATTGGCACCAGGGTACCATATCCACTGTGTCTCCTGGAGGGCTCGGGCAGGCGGGGACCAGGCTGCGGCGCTACATAGGCGGCCTAGACCGCTGGTGGGGAGCGAATCCGATCCTTAGACGCACAGGCCTCTTGGGTGGCTACAAATAGAGGTGTCGCGCATGGAGGTTCTGAGAAACCGGGCAAAATCTCAGGGCGTTTAGCCTTATCCATGAATTGGGGCTCTTCATGGACTGACCAGTTTATTTCCCCGGTATTCGTGGGACTTTTATGGAAACCGAAAATTTTAAAGACGTAAGGAAAAGGGAGAACGCGAATTCTGCAAGGCCTGTTCTGGAGGAGGCTCAGCTAGACAGTCCTGGTACCAATCCAGCAGATTCTTTAACCGCTCGGTTGGGACACAAAAGTGAACCATCCAGCATGTTAAACGGTAACGTGCAGCACATGTTGATAAATCTCTCAGTTGATAGCTGGAAGAAAAAGCTCAGTGGTGCTGCACGAAGAAGACTGAAACGTAAAAAACTGGGGACTTTGCAAAAAGATCCCAAGTCAAGTAGAGCAAAGTCGGACAATCAACCGGGAAGTGAGGAATTCGAGGGGGACGGGTCTGCAAAACGCAGAGCGGACTTTGAGAATACTCCGACCTTTCAGAGAGCTGTAAACAGGACCAAGTGCCTTTCACTGGGATTTTTGTCCTTTGTACAAGCAGCACAGAACTCGTTAGTCTGTGCAATCATCACAGATGGTTCCCCTAAGGAGGTGTTGATGACTGTCAACCTCGACTAATTTCGGGCAACTATATGGAATGAAATTCGAAAAACCACCGGAACTTTTCCCAGATTCGGTGATGTTAAACTCTTGCGAGGTGCGTTCATTGTCGAATGACTGGATTCTGTCGACACTTGGGAATGGATGAATGTCCACGTAACGATGGTCAATCAGGCTATGAGTGGGACCGCGTTAAAGAACGTGGAACCCTCACAGCTTTAAAAAATGGTCAGGGTGGTTGCCGTGTGTGAACCGGGAAAATATCCTCCTATGACAAAAAAAGTCAAATTTAATCCTTTATTCCTGGTCATTATCCTTTCTGAAGAAGACTGGAAAAAAAAGCTTTCCACTTGGTGGGGACATGTGGTAAACGGAAGGCTCTAAGATGAATTTTGGCACGGGATCTGGTATCTAACGGAGTACTGGCTGTAATAAAGTGTCAATCTCATTAGGATACTTTGCTACAGTCTGGCAGGCTAAAGTTTGTGCAATCCTTTCTTACGCACAGATGATCCTTGAAAAAGATATATTTAGCAGAAGAATAAGCATATGTGTGGATAGTCAAGCAGCGTTAGCAGCCTTGAAAAATCCAGTTCTCGAATCTCGCCGCAAGGCGCTAAGCGATCTTGGTTCAAAGAATAAACTATCATTGGTTTGGATACCTGGTCACTCAGTCACTCAGGGATCAAAGGTAATGAAAGGGCAGATGCTCTAGCTAGAATAGGATCGGAAACACCGATAATAGGAACAGAACCAGCGTTAAGCATTGTGCCGAGCGGGATGAAAGGAGCAATACATCAATGGGATCAAAGAAAGCATGAAGCCCATTGGGCGGGGACTGAGGTTGGAAGACAAGCAAAGGACCTTTTGGGCTTAAAGCTCAATAAAAAACTTTCACAAGACCTTCTTGATCTCGGTAGGGCCAGGGTGAAAACCGTGGTTTAACTGCTTACTGGGCACGGCTATTTTAAGTACCACCAATTCAAAATTGATAGAATACCATCATCAAGATGTAGAAAATGTAGGGGAGATTATGAAACATCAACCTGCATACTATGTCAGCGCCTAGTGCCTGCTGAAGCTAGACAGTTAGCTGGGGATCAGCTTTCACTAATCTCGAGTATGTTACAAGCGTATACTTAGGTCTTTACCTAAGTGTCCACTTCTCCTCGTGAGAACCCTCTACATAGCTCGTCTTTAGATTAGATTAGATTAAAGTTGAAAGAATATCTCTGTTAAAGGGATTATTTTTAAAAGTATAGAAGTTTTAGTTAACGGTATTTCACAGACAAAGTTTTAAAAGAAGTTGAGGGTTGCCCCAAACGTTTTTTTCCTAAGTACGGTTCTTACTCGTATTTATAATTCACTTATTATTTCTGCACAAATAGTACACAAATTGGAAAAAAGCCTCGCCTTGACAAGTGTACGGCACTAAAAAAATTCACATCAAACGCGGAACGATTTCATTATTGGATGTCAATTTAGGATGAGAAGTACAAATGGGACTTTTTGACACATTTCATAAACAATGATGTGAGGGTTAGAGATGATCATGTGCAGCCATCTTAACACTGTGCCATATGTTTCAGGAAGTCAGGACCGTACTTAGGAAAAAAACGTTGGGGCAACCCCCAACGTCTTCTTAAACTTTGGCTGTGGAACACCGTTAAAAGGAAATAAATTATACCTGCTGTCACAACCGAGCTGAGATACACAAAATGTAAACAACCTTTGCATGTATGGGAACAAATTATTTTAGCTGATTAAAATCATCTTTTTTGAATGACCACGGTAACCGAGTATGTTTTTAATCAAGTGACAGTTAGCTATCAGAACCTATAAACATGGTAAGTTTTGTTACGTCTGATGTACAAAAACCCTTACAATATATCCTAGATCCCCCCTTTTTAATTAATTTTCATTAAGAATTTGATTTGGGATGAGGATTTAGAGCACTTATTGCTTTGTAGAATACTTATTTATTAAGAGTTAAGAATTTACAAATAATATGATTTTATAAATGAAGGCATACTTTTGAAAGTCGAAAAGATTAGCGTTTAAACTTGAAGCTTTGTTTGTAGAAGACAAGTGGTAAAGCAGAAGTAGACTTGAAGTAGATTAGGCGCTGTGATTGAGTAATTTGTTTTTCTCACGAAAACAGTGTGAATCATGCGGAGTGACAAACTAGACCGAATTGATAGAATTTGAACTTATTTATGAGTTGGAATACATTAATACATTAATGATCTAACATTAATACATGTCTAGAATCATGAGAAAGCTTGCATTATGACCTTAAAAATGCTTTTTTAAAAATTGTTCTACAAAGATTTTTAACGAAGAAAAAAAAAATTTTTTAACTGTGACGAAAGTTTTAGTTCTAAAAAATTATAAATTAATTTTTTTTAATAGATTGTTAGAAACAATTTATAAAAATTTGTACTTATGAAAATTGTCATGATCTTTTTAAGCTCATAACTTTTTTTTGCGAGCTCCCAATAATTTGAGGATTTGAATATATTTTCTTATTAATATAACTTACTCTCTAAATTTAAAACAGCGAAAATTCGCTGTTTAACCAGCCCACAGTATATGGGCAAATCCACAAAACGTTTGACTTTCAAGAATTTTTTTTTTTTTTTAATTTACAGACACATTGATGACACTTTGTATATGTGTTCAAGTATGTCTTAGCACTATTAATTTGTATCCGTAAGTTATTTTTATCTCACGCCGTCAATGTTTAACTCTACAATGTTAATAAATTACACAAACCTGAAAAATTTGACCTTTTTTTTTAGTTTGAATATCGGAGTGGTTTCCAATGTATTTTTGTTCTCTAAACACGATTGTGGGTCCCAAAATGATCTAACACGTCAGGATTTTGAGAAAAGTAGGGGTTACAAACAAAAAAATCGTTTTTTGGTGTTTTCAAGATCTTTTCTCTTCAATCAGTCGTGCTAGAGCCTTCCTTTAGTCTTTGCGTCTAGATTTAGATTTGACTTGTTTGCTTGACGTCTTTTTTCGAGATGAGATCGTAGTTTTAGATGTTTTTAGGGTCGTAGTTTTACATTTTTTTAGTTTTGCCTTGGAAACAATCCTGAAGTTATTGGGGCTAAACGCATAGTGAATACATGGTGTTTGTTGCAAACACTGCGTGCAAGATAAATAATTTATAAATATAACGTCTTTTTGCGTATTCGACCAAATAAGCTGATGAATTTTCATGGTGTTTGGCACTGGCTGTAAATTTTCAATGAGCAATTTATCGATTTGTGCTATGTTAGCTTCTGTTATTAAGAACATTTTTACTTTTGATTAACTGGAAACAATAGCATTAATAATGTCTTGCGCTGATACAACATCTTTACCGAAAGTGACTGCTCTACCACACAGTCCTTTGACAGTGCCTCCTGTAACATCAGCACTACTTTTTCCGTGGCCTGCTGTCGTAAAATTCCAAGATGCTTGATCCAGTTTTAAAATCTGACAATGGTGAGCGAATAAAAAAAAGTTAGTCTTATTTCTATATTGTGTCGTAGGACTATCACTTTGAAAATGAATAATTTTAACACCAGGTACATTTTCTCGAATAAGTTGGAATATCGGTTCCATGTGAGCCCAAATAGCAGAAGCATCATGACGCAAAGATTCTGATACACTACAAAACGGGATACATTCAATTTTTTTAGTCTTGTGACTGTATTAAAAAAAAAATTCCTGTGTGTAATGAAACTTGCTTTTTAGAAGCACCGAAATGCGCGCTTTGTATTTCTGAAGAACATTTGCAAGAATAATTTTCAGAAAAATCTACAACTACCAGAACTTCATTTGCATTCAAATTGTTTTTAATATTTTCAATAGATTTGTATTGATGCACTGAGAAAATAAGCCTCTAGCCAATTTCTAGGTTAAGGGACTCTGAACAAAACACACAAGATACCGGCGATCACAATCAAACTTCAAGGTTAACAGTAGCATTTAATCTGCTAATAATAAACAAAGAGCTTTGCAGGTGCTATATCAACAATCTCTCTCTGCTAAATTTAATCACAAATTGGTTATATTTAGTCAACTTATTTTCTCAGTGTGTCCAGTGTCATAGACATGTTTAAAATATGCTGCAGTTTGCGAATTAAATTCCTCAACTAACTCTTTACCGCTACATTCGACTTTTTCTTTAGTAGTTAATTTTACGTGGTAGGTTAAATCTTTCGCACCTGGTCGATCTACAGTTTTACTACACCATTGATAATAAAAGGTTGTTTAAGAATGATTATCGGGTAACGAAACATGTTTATCTTTACAACCATTACATTCTCTGTGAATACATGTCTTTGATTTTGAGTTACAAGTAACGGAACTTGTGAAAGTCTGTGAGCTTGACGTTGGCAAAATTTTTAACGAAGCTAACTTTTGTAACTTAAAATCAAAATTGGCATGTGTTTTGCACAAACAAGTATCGCGGGCTGAAATTTTTCGGTTAACAACCCAGAAAGGTTTAAGCTTGTAAAACTTTGAACGTGAAATTTTTGTGGATGTCTTTGTTACAAATTTTGAGTATAAATTATCTACTGTATCTTGTCAATATCTTTTTCGCATTATCTTACCAGACTTCGTGATTGTATCTTTCTTCCGTGGTGCCGGAGCAGAGTTCTCATCTTTTTCGAAGAATGATTGGACAGTGTTTTTCAACTTAGAATGTAAATTTGTTCTTTTGATCTTCTTTCGATTTAAGTTTATTTTCGTAGATTTCATATGCTTCCTTTGTAAATAGCAACTTACTAAACCAGAAGTTTGTTTCATAAATCTATACCTTTTTATGATTTTTCCACTCACAATTTGTGAATAAATAGATTCTTCTTTTTCAGACTCTATCTTCTCCTTATTTTGATGAAGTTGATTTTTAGTGCTTCGCAAAACAATAATCGTTGTCTGACTGCAGCTTCTCCTTTTCGAATAATTTCATTAACATTTTTCTCCATTGTAATTTTTTCCCTTTTGTACTGCTCTGGAATGTTTGACTTGCCAATATTTAATTGTTTTTCTTTGTTGAAGTATAATATTTTCCAATTTTTTTATCTTTTCGGCGTAATGCTGCTTCTCTTTTGAGTACAACCTTAGTTGCATTTTTACAACACTAATTAATAAGTTTGGATTTGGTTTGTTGCAAAGGTTTAGGATTTCTCACAGAATAAGTTTTTAAATCAACAGAATTATTAATACTAGAATTCAAATTTTGACAAACTTTTGCTTCGTTTCTTTTCTTTCGTCTCGAAATTTGGTCATATGATGGGAATGGAACTGTTTAAAGCCTATCAGAAGGACGTAAATTACCCTCAATTGATTGCTTTTCCACATGATGTTCCTCATTATTAGTTTTATCACTTAATGTTTTGTTTTTTTCCTCTTCACGTAATTTACGCTTTCGAAGAATGTCACATTCACGATTCGCGGCAGCAATTCTTCTCTTTTCCTGTAATTTTTGTAATTACTTTTGCTTTTTCGTCAGAGGTTCTACCATTAATGGCATCATCTTCTATAAAATCTAGGTAATTAAAAGAAATTTGTAAGTTCAGCGGTTCTTAGTATTGTAACAACAGTTTTTAATACATTGTCTTAAAAAGAGGGACGCATTAATAAGGTTCAAAACACATTATATCTAGCTTTTAATTGTCAGAAATTCATTAAACAAAACTTTCATGAAGTCGAATGTTTATTTTATAGAATTTGTAATCAATCAAAAGCGAATGAATTCGACTTCTTGTTAAGTAGAATTTTTATTTATATTTTTTCAAGTAAACTGAACTTTTTTATGAAGCAAAATTTTGTAATTTAGAAATAAATAATTTTTTTACCATAAAAATCTTATTTTAATTTATTTGTTTACATTTATTGTTTATCAAAAAGGTAAATTAATCGTAGAATAAATTTTGATGAAACAATATTTACTTTCTATTACGTAGAGAAAACTCACTAAAAACGCAACAATTTTTAGCTACTGAATGCACAAATAATGCATTTGTTTATAAAAATTGTTTATAAAAAAAGGAAAATTAATTAAGAAATAAATTTTGATTCATTACAAAGTTCAGTTTACTTGAGCTAAGCATAATATAAAAAAAAACATTTCTTTTAACATAGAAATCTCATTTTAGTTTATTTATTTATATTTATTGTTTATATAAAAAATAAATTAATTGTAAAATAAATTTTGATAAAGAAATACTTACTTTGCATGGTCTAGTGAAAATTAACAGAAAACGCGACAATTTTACGCTAAAAAATAGCTAAATAATATATTTGTTTATAAAGATTGTTGATAAAAAGAGTAAATTTAATTGCAATATAAATTTTTTGTTATTAAAAGTGTTAATTTGCATAGTACAAGAATAACTTAGTAAAAACAAGTTGTTTTTCTACTCATACATGTCCAAACAATGAATTTGTTTATATTGTTTGTTTATAACAATTTTTTAAAAACCAAACTCTTGTTTTCTTTTTGTACTCTCCTAAGCACTACACACATGAAGTGTAAAGCATAGGAAAAATTTTTACAACGAATGAGATCAAAAAATGTTAAAAATCACTGTTTTTTTTACACTTTGCATTAACATAAATTTTTTATAATGCTAAAATTAAAAAATCGGCTGTCACAGATCTCTGAAGAATTTACTTGTGAACATTTAAAAAAAAAGTTTGAAATCGATTAAAAATTGCTCTCAAAAAATCGACTTGAACCCTACTTTACGATTTTTCCCACTGTAATGCGTCTCCTGAAAAAGAGGGATCAGTGAAATTTCAACCGATAAAAATTTATGTTGTTTAAACATTGTCAACTTTTTTTTTTATATTTTGAGTAAATATAATTATAATATACAAGGAAAAATTAAAAAAACTTATAAGATAAAAAAAACATGTGTAATAATTAAAAATTAATAATAATAAAAAAAAATTAGTTATTCTTTTAGTTAATTCTTTTTAATAAAACTCAAAATTCATGAAAAATTAATATTTTTCAAAAGAAAAAAAATTACTAAAATGATTAAGAGTTTCTTTTTGTTTTAATAATATCTATACTTTGCTGTTACACGATTATTTGAAAATCATTTGAAAGTAACAGAAAACTTATTAAACTTAATAATTTTTAAAAGTTTTTAATCATGTTCTAATAGTTTTATAAAGGCAAGGTAAAATAATTTTATATTCTAAATAATAATTATAAAAAAATTTAACACATGCCAATAACGTTGAAAGGTAAAAATCCCTCTGTTTAAAAAGAAATTATAGTTTTTAGTGCAAGAAATAAAATTTTTATAATAGTACCTACCTTTAAATCACTTAAATTAACATTTTTCTTCATACAATGAAAACTATAACGCTGATGTAATTATACGCAAGTAACATTAACGTTAGGTTCATCGAATGTCAATAGAAAATCTTTAAATTCTCCTGAAGTTGTCTGTAGTCGTCGATTTGCATTTGTTTTACAAGCTGGATATTTCATTTTAACTGAAACGTTTTTAGAATTTTCATAGAAACGGGGTTTAAAACATAAATTTTGGAATAAAGAATAAAGAATTTTTTATTTTTATTAATATTGTTGATAAAAATTAAAAAATGTATAAAAAGTATCTTCGGGGTTAGTCGGCTCGGTTCTTCCGGAAGAACCTGGCATACTTAAACTAACAGATATATCTACTAGATTAATAAACGTAACACAGTAAATTTAGTGTTTTTGTTTATAAATAAGTCAATTACTATTCATTTTTGTTATTAAATATTAGTTAATTAAAAATTATAGTCAACTAAAATTAATAATTAATAATTAATGCAATAATAATTTTTTAAATGCAAATTTAAATTTATATTTAAAAAATTATTAATTATTATTAATATAGTCACATTTAATGTTTCTTCTTGTATTTCTTCCATGTTTACCAAAAAGTAAAATGTTTATTTTATGTAATTTAATGTTTTTAAAGTTTAAAATACGCTGTTATTCAAACAAAGAACGTTAAATAATAAATTTTTTAATTGAAATACCAAAAATATTCACCGAATTACATTTATCAACATTTTTATGTTATTTATTAACAAGAATAATTCTTCAAAACAAAAAATAATTTTTAGAACTTTAAAATTTTATGTCTCTTAATATTTAAAGTTTATAAGATTATATGATTGTTTACTTGATTGTTGTATAAGATAACTTTCTCTTTTTAATTAAATATGTTTCATTTTAAATGCTTTTATTATAAAATTTCTCTATAAGAGATATTATATAATATTATAATATAACATATTGTTTAAACTATAAATCATATCATTATACAGCCGCGCGAAGTCACCCCGGCCCGGAGTTGCTTGGCGTACTTTGCACAACTCCAAATAAACTATTCTAAAAAAAAGTTTACAAAATTTATCCCAAGTTATCTTGTTTTAAATTAAAGCTGAGATATTACAGCAAGTTTTCTGTGCAATTAGGTTTTCAGAAATGCAAAAATGACAAACTGATACAACACAAAGAGTATCAGTCTCTCTTAAATCACGATTTTTATGGGCTTTTTATGTTTTTTACCATAAGATTATACTAATCTTCCAAATTTTTGGAAGGTTTTCATAATCAATATGTGAAATTACTATAGTAACATTAGTAATAGGTTGTTCTTGTCCTTGCGGTAATGTAAAATTGGTGTTTTTTCTCGAGCTTTGCACTTTTTTGCGTTTTTAGCGACAAATATTTACTTTTGGTTAAAAGTGTATAAATCATAAAAAACGTATTTCATTGAGATCTACAAACTTTATTAAAAGTATTTTTTAATATTTTTTGTATCTACCGAGATAAATGCGAAAATCTACGATTTTTATGGGTTTTTATGGTTTTTACCATGAAAATGAATACTTTGATAATTTTCATTGTTATTTTCGTAAGCAGCAGATAAAATTACATAAGTATACCAAGTTTCGAAAATATTGAACCTTTAATTGATGATTTAAGCTTTTAAGAATTTATCTTTTGAAATTTTGAGCACATTCTTAACTTAATAAAATAGATTATTTTCAAAATCCTTTAGCGGCATACTTGGTTTTTTAATATCTGTAAGAAAATGTTTCGATTACACCATAGTTTGACCTATTTGAAGTAAAATTGCAGTTGTGCCATTGAAAAACGTATAAATTTAAATGAATTACGATTTTTATTAACATCTTCAAATTGTTCCTACAGAAATACAATTAATGGCACATTAACGAAAAAGGTCTTAAAAGTTTTATTTTTTTATTATCTATTTAGAAATTCATTGAACTTTTATTTTGATTCTACGCCGCACTAGAAATTTTCATAAGAAGATGCTCAATCATTGTTTCTTAAAAAATGGCATCACTCAATCAAATCTTCATATCTTTAGTTACATTAATGGCACACTAATGGGATAGGGAATTTTTTTTAAAAAAACATGTATATTAGTTATTTTTCTTGTAGCTAAAGTGATGTTTTATACGCCGCATAAATAAAGTCGTTAAGAATATAAACTTTTGTAAGAGTTTCAAATGAAATTAAGCGTTTTTTTTTACTTTTAAACTCGTAAAACTCATTGACAAATTAATATTTTGTTCTAATAATGTACATAAATGTTACTTTGTATATAATTCATCGAAATATAATGATACATTAAGTTTTAATTCAAAATAATACACACTTTTAAGTGTTGGATTTGAGTATCACAAAAGTTAAAAGTTTCGTGGATTTGCCCATATAGCTGTTTCAAAACAGCGTATAGACGCTGGTGAATTAGTGAATTTCGCTGTTAATCAGTGAAAAAATCGCTTTTTGATCAGCGTATAATATACGCTGTTTTGAAACACCTGTATATTTTGCGCTGTTTCAAATTTAGCGAGTACTTGCTATTAAAATTTGGCGAAGGCGCTTTGCTTCGTTTAAGAAAATAATAAAATTAATAATTATCTATTTAAAAAGATTGATTCTGGTACTTAAAGTAAACAAAACAATTTCACATTGCTCTATTTAAGTTAAATTTTAATCTTTTAGAATAGAAAATTTTTAAATTTAATATTTTCTAAATACACTAAAGCGTCGATTCAGTGGACGTCAGTCGAGTGGACTAGTTTGTTGATGAAGTGGTGATCGGTGAGAAGGGGGCGCTGAGCTCGGCGAACACGCATTTTCATAGGCGTACTAACTTCTAACTTTCGCGGGCGCGTGGTGTCCTACTACAAACGAAACCGTGTCGTGCCTACTATTTTTCAACAGTTTAATACTTAAATATTTATTTTAAATTTCCATTCTTTTATTTTCCAATTATTGTTCAAAATTTGTATGAATTTAAAGAAAATAAAAAATAAGTACTTGGGAAATATACTTTTAAAGTTTCATACGGCCCTGACTGTTTACGTGACCTTCCGCCAATAACCTCGTCGATTCAGTGGACCACAGGACATTTTAGTCCACTGAATCGACGCTTTAGTGTAAAGCAAAACGCTTTCTTAAAATTTTAATAGCAGATAAGTTATATTAATAATTAAATATATTCAAATCCTCAAATTATTGGTAGATCCCAAATTAAAGTTATAAGCTTAAAACAATCATGAAAATTTTCGCAAAAACAAAATTTTCAAATTATATTATTTTAAAATAATGTATTTTAATAAGATTTCTATTATTTTTACTATTAAAATAGCAGGATTCATATTTCCGGTAAGTTTTGATTTCTAATATATAATTATTATTTAAATATAACGTGTTTTTAAAAAGTACTAAATTTAAGGTTACGAATTCACATCGTGAACCTCCTACTTTTGATTAATAATAATTTTTGAAGAAATAAAATTTACACTATAAAACTATGGTTATTGGATTCAGAAAAGTTTAAAGATTCATATTTTCTGAAACTTCCTTTTTAAAAAAATATGACAGCGATCGACAGTCCTCAAACGAAAGTCAATGGTTTTACCCAAATACTTATTATAAAAAAGTGAATTATTTTAGGCCCATTTTGCTGATTGTGTTAATTACTTAAAGGAATTAGCTTCCCTGATTTAAATGACGGATAGAAATCGGACACAAAAACCAGATTACATTTCGGATAAGATCGTACAGAAGTCGGATTAATAACGTATAACTTTCGGATTAAAAACGTATAACTTTCGGATAAAAACGTATCATGACGGTTGAAACCGGATGAAGAACGTTTAATTGGAATTTCGATTTTCTCCAACGCATACGATTCGTACACAACCGTATAAAAAACGTTTCTAAACTAATTTAAAAAAACAATTTCAATTATGTTTGACAGATTAAGGTCGAATGGTAACGAACAGAAAACGGATAGAAACCGGATATGTATATCCGGTTCTGTCCGAAAAGTAATCCGGTTTTTGTGTCGGTTTCTATCCGACATTCTAAGCAGGGTTTATTTTTCTAGTAAACATTCTATTAATTTCTTAAGCCTGAAATAATTACACCTGTTAAAAAATTTTATTATCAACTGTTAGAAGATCTCCGTTAAGGGCATGTGATGGAGAATGACGTCACTGGTATAGGCAAAATTTGTCAGTAAACTTTCTCTTAAAATAATCAACGTTTTGACACTAAACTTTCTGGAATTACTTAAAACATCATTAAGATGGTCTCTCTGACCCAAATTTGTTAAAATTTTGCCTTAAAATTAATTTTTTTCAATTTTTCGAAAATCAGCTAATTTTTTAAAAGTTAATTTTAATGCAAAATTTAAACAAATTTGGGTCAGAGAGACCATCTTAATAATATTTTAAGTAATTCCATAAAGTTTGATGTAAAAATATTTATTATTTTAAGAGAAAGTTTACGGACAAATTTTGCCTATACCAGTGACGTCATTCTCCATCACATGCCCTTAATTAAAATTAACAGGTGAACTTATAGGAAAGATTAGAACTTACGTAAGAAGTTCACTTGATATGAATTACCACAATAAAGTAAATCATAAACCTATAGAATTTACTACAATTATTGAATTTAAATGTAAATATTATTTAAAATGGTAGTAAATACAATAAATTAATATAAACATATTTATAATATGTAAAAATAAATGAAAAAAATGTTTTAAAACATATTATTAAGAGTAGTTACAATATACTATTAATAAATAACAATATCTAATTAGTAGTTTATAGTAAACTAATTTATAAAATAACAAAAGCGACAATAAAAGTAAAAATTTAATTTTTAAAGTGTTTCAATATTACTATTGAATAAATTATCGAGATATAAATTTAATTTCAATTAATTATGATAAAATTTGCAGTTTTTTCCAAAAAATAATTCAAAATAATATGAAAAAACATAAATGTAAAAATAAAAAATTGTATTTACATAATAAAAAGGATCAATGACACCTGAGTTACAAGAAAAATTTTTTTTATCTAATATAGATAGAAATAATTTCAGTCAGCGTATTTGGCTGATCTGTGATTGCATTAAGTGGATTCCAGTTAACTTAATAACAGGTTAGTTGAAGCAATTAACAGGCTTCACTTGAACCACAAACAGGGCGATATTATATTTAAAAATTATTTCATTAAATTAAATTTTAATTAACTCAATCAGTGATTCATGATAAACTATGAATTTAAGTAGGTTTTTCCCAAAAAGCAAATTTCTACAGATTCTTACAAAATTTTAATGACATATTAAATGCATTATTTACACTTGTTTGTTTACAATTTTATTATAATTAACCGTACTGTTCTTAAGATATGAATTTATAAAAATGGGACTTTTACATGGAAACAGTAACATAACACGCAAAATGACTAGATTTTAATTAATTAAAAAAAAATGAACTACAAATTTTAAAAAAAAATTAATATATTTTAATCTATATTATAATACAACTTTTACAACAATATTTAATTAATTTATCGTATGGTTGTTATGATAATGTTATTCAAAGCTAGTAATTCTTTTTTTTTTTAAATAATCAGGAAAGAGAAATTTCAATAGCTTGAAGTTATTAACGGACAATTTTTTTTTTAACAAAATTCGTTTGTGTAATGATTTTAACTATAAAATACTATTTAGAAACTAAATTATAGGAAGAAATGAAGTTAAAAAGATATTGAATATCATGTTCCGATAGAATGAAAACCGCTTGAGTGTTTAAGCGTCCTCAAAGCAATAGCTTCAATGTATATGAATAAAATAAACCGAAATTCAATTATTATAATTTTTTTTGAACAAAATATGTCAAAATAAAAGTATAAGATCCGTCTTAAGGTAGTTCTCTTGGTTCAGTGGTTCTCAACTCAACTTTTGTCATTTTTTACTTACTTTGTGATGCTTAATGAATAGCTCCAACTTCAGGGTGTAGAGTCTCTCTTTTTTGTATTAATTTAAATAATTTAATAAAAGGTTGAAATATGGATTTCAAATTACTAGTTTTTGAAATTTTGTACCGCAAGCCACCTTTTTCAAAAAGGGATATTATTCCTTATATTGAAAAAACATTAAAAGAAGGCATTGAACGATGGTCGTGTTGTAAAAGAATATGCAGCTGTTACTTAAAATTACATAACGACAAAACAATAATTCAAAAAAATAAAAACCACAATCATGTGTCAGACAATTTACCTACATTAAATATGGATAAAAATTAAATGAAAATAAAAATTTTTTTTATTTATTTATTTTTTTTTAGAACGATTATGCAGAAAATAAACAATTTATAATTTAAAGGCTTATAAAGTATAATCAAACATTATAAAAATACTAAAAAGAAACATTGTTAATGTCGTGGAAGTATTATTATATGGGAGTGAGAGAGATAGCACTATAATTTTATCTCCTTCTCTCTCATAAAAACTATCTTTCTAGAGGGGGCAGAGGACCTCCTGCCCCAAAGTAGTTACGCCCATTAATAAACATATAAAATGTCGTGGAAGTGTACGATATATTCAGTTTGTTTTTTAAAATATTTTATACAGGCGTTTACAGTAAACATTTTTACACTGCAAGACGGTGAGACTTAAAGCTTAAAATTGTCTTTCATTAAAAAAAAAAAAATTACCAAATTTGTAAATACTTTTAGCTAAGTCTTTGATAATAAAGCAACAATGTATAAGAATATGTATTGTTGTATATTACTGTGTGCTTTCACTGCACCATTTATTGAAGCTAAGAAGGTAATACTGTCACTATAATTTTTATGTTATAAAGTATAAGTAATAAAATGATTTATTAAACATTATGAAAAATATATAAATAAATATATTGTACAAATTAATGTAAAACAATTTTTACCTTTGTATAGGTGCACAATTTAAAGATGCATGATCAAATTCAGACCTCTGAAACAAATCAAGATCATAGTGGTAAATATACTTTAAGAGTTAGATATTTATTTATTGTTGATTAGAAAAAAGACAATCTTCTTAAGTAAACAAATTTTAATTTTCAGTTATTGAAGATAAGATCATTTCAATCAGGCGTAGAAGAAGCATTAACGAATTATTAATAAAAACAGTAATTAATGGCACTGAAAGAGAAATAAATTTGCAACCCACTGAAGGATATTTTGCGGGAGCAAATACAAAAATTTATTTGGGTAAAAAACATGAATCCGTATTAGATAGGTTTCAGTTCACTTTACAGAAAGATGTAAGTAAAAGATTATTTTCCTATAAAACAGAATGAATTGACAGTCTTTATTTTATTTCATCAATATTTATAAAAGAAACCAGTAGTCACCTCAAACCTAGTAACCGTTCTTTAGTAATTGTAAAGATTTTGAAATTATAAAAAAAAAATCTTTAGTTAGGGAGCGTTCACATATGACGTAACGCTGTAAGGGCGAGGGGGAAGTCTTAATCAAACCTGAAAAAAAAGACATAGGGATGAGGGGGTCGTCCTAAACGTGACGTCACGAAAATTTTTTTTAATTTCAAAATTAATTCAAGCTGCTTACCATTTAAATTTTGTAAGCATCAAATAATTTATAGCAGTATTCTCCTATTTTTTTATATGAATTGTTTAATACTTAAAGTTTAAATTAATTGATGTAAAATGGTCTTCAATGTATTTATTGTTGGAAAAATAAGAAAATTCTGTAATCACACTGAAATAAGCTATATTAACGAAATATCAGGAATGTAAACGAAAGAGTGCCAATTTAAAATATACAGAGAAAATGTTTCGGGTGACTTTACTTTATTTATGATAGACCACGGATTAAACGTAGTCAGTTCAGGGAGAGGGGGGTCCAGCCAAAGTCTACGATTGTCTACGCAGGGGGTGGGGAGGGTTCAAGCTATGACTACGTAGTTTTATCGTATTATACTCAGTATAGCAATATTATTCTCGTTATTTTTTAATTATTTCTCTTATTTATCAATTGAACCGTCCGCGATCAAAAAGGGCTTATGAACGAGTGCGCAGGTCCCCTGGCGCAGCCGTAGACTTGCTGTACGAGAGGCCAACGAAAGTCACGCGTAAGCCCTTTTGATCGCGGTGGGTTCAATTATTTTATTCATTTTGTAATTTTTTTAAATTTTCAATTATTTTTCTTTAATTTTTTATTATTTTCTTCAATTTTCAGTTATTTTCAACTATTCTTCCGATCACTTTCTTAATTTTTTAATTTTTTTCAATTTAGTGAAATATATAAATTCTGAGTGATAAATTAATTTTATTTGTTTAATAGTTCCATATAACTGTGGGTTTTGAGAAAAAAAAAAAAATTAAATTATATTCCCCTCTTTACGTACAAAAACATAAATGTTTAAAGGAGAGAAGCTTTAAATGATCTCAAGAAGGTGAGGTGAAAAAATTTATTTACATTTTTTTCGTGTAGTCAAAAATCACCCAATTTAACAAAAAAAGAATATTGTGTTTAACTTAGTGGACAGAGCGATTACTCTATCACACAAAAAATTCCATGCTAAAAATGTATCAACTATAAATAAAATTTTGTTAAAGAATGACTATCCTCTTGATTTTATTGAAAAACATTTAAATATTCGAATGAATAAAATTAAATTTTCAACTTCTGACAACCTTGACAAAAATTACAGAGCGAATATTTATCGACAAATACCAAAAGTTTGTTTACCTTTAATGACGGCTACATCTTTGAATTGTCGAACATTTTGAAACGATACAATATTTCTGCTATTCCACTTGTTAGAAAGAATTTGGGTGTTGTCAAACTAGGCAAAGATGTTACAAAAAAATTTGACCGTACGAATGTTGTTTGTAAAATTGACTGTAAAGAATGTCCCGCGACATATGTTGGTGAAACAAAAAGAGCTCTCAAAACCCGCATTAATGAACACAGAACTAAAAAAAATAAAAACTCTGTCACTAGCTTACATCTAAATTTAGGTCATGTTTTTAAATGGGACAAAGTTAAAATATTAGATTATGAACCAAATTTAAAAAAACGAGCAATTTCTGAGACGATTCACATTAATTAAATCATTAAATTTACTTTAAATAAGAAAGAAGAAAGTTTCTCTCTCAACAAGGCTTTCTATCCTCTACTTAGACAACTAAAACTTTGAACCTTTTAATCTTCATGACTTAAACAATCCGTTTCTAAATTTTATTTTGAAAATTCATTTAGTTGGTCGAGTCCATACCAGGTGATCACACCAATTTCAGTCATATTGAGTAATATTTACGAAATTGATATTTTGGGTTCCTTTAGGAGTAAAAAAAATAAATTTTAATTATTTTTAAAAAATTCTAAATATTTTCGAAAATATTCAAATTCAAAATTTTGAGTACTATTTTTTTGTTTTATCATAACTTCTGTAATTTTGAAGCAATTGAGATCATTTTTTTTTAAATTACTCGTATTTAAATACTCTTTCAAGAAAAATAATAATAATTAAGAAATTGTTTATAATTAAATTTTTATTAAAAAAATTAAATTATTTATTTAAACAAAATCTAAAGTATATCATCGATCTTTTTCAAAAAATTCATAAACAGAGCCTATAATGTGTTTAAAAATTTAAGCCAAAGAAAAAGATGGTATGTATTATAGTTTTTGAGAAAAAAATTATTAAGTTATGCTAGCGCGGCGCGGACCGGTGTCACCGCTACTCAACGCGTAGTTCCGTAGTAACCGAAATGTATGTATATTTTTACATAATGTAAATATAGTTAGTGTATTATATGTAAATTATAAGCTTCAGAAAGTCACACTGATATTTTCATAGTACATGGACATCAAACTTTAGAATTAAAAAAATCGGAGAAAATAATTAAAGTAAAAAAAAGTAATTAAAAGATTGGTAATTTATAGAAAAATAATAAAAATAACTAAAAATTGGGAAAATTATTAAAATTTAAGAATAATAATTGAAAATTTGTTAAATCAATTGAAAAATAATTAATATAATTAAAAACTGGTAAAAATAAGTGAAAATAAGTGAATAATTAAAATAATTTAAAACTGAAGAAAGAAAAATAATGGACTGGTAAAATTATCAAAATTCGCGATGTTCAGGGGTGTTAATTTTTTTTCTTATGCAATTTTAGACCTAAAACTATGGGGTAATGTCAAAAATAGAGAAACAAATAATTTGCGGAGTTTGAGAAATTTATTCTAAGAAAAACTTAAATTTTAAAAATTAAACCTCTTTCACAATTTTCATTTTTTCCATCGACAATTTTTTTGTGGGATTTTTAAATGATTTTCTACAATCCATCGTATGGATTTTGAAAAATAAAATTTCGAAAATGACCAAAAAAATATTGTTTTTTAATTTTTATGTAATACCATAATTCTACATCTTAATTGATGTAAGAAAAAAAATGACACCTCTGAGCATCAAAAATTTTGTTGAGTTAAAATTTCACCTATCTCTCCCCTTAAAGAATGATAAAAATAGTTTGAAAATAGTTGAAAGAAATGAAAACTATAATAAATTTAAAAGATGACAAAATTTTATAAGGAGAAAAATGATTAAAAATTTGAAACATAAAGTATGAAACATAAAATTTGTCAGTACTGCGAAGTACTGACAAACTTCGCAGGTGTTGACAGATTGAATTAATGAATGAAATTTGAAGATTATTATAAATAACTATTTTTAATCAATGTTTGTAAAAAAAAATTTCAAATCAATCTTATAAGTTCACATAAAAGAAAAAATTATATGAATTTGTGTTGATATCTATAATTAAATTCAATATTTAATATTTTAAAGATTTCGAATTTGCCGCTAACATTTGTAGTTCTTAACTTGCCGCTAGGTGCGTGTATTTCTCGAAAGAGAGATCGTTGAGTATTTTCTATATAAGCAAGCAAGCTTTAATTAAAAATTCACTTATATACAGGTTTGTATCCTTTGATTTTTTATCGTTTTGCGTTTGTAGTTGAAGTGATTGAATTTGGGTCATTATTAGTACTAGTCTCACTTTTTTCTAATTTTTTGACCATTAAAGGTACACAAAAATTTCATTCTTTCGTACCCCTTGAGAATAAAATTGAAACAAAAATTTTTTCAAATTCTGTGCACAGCACAATTTGTAAAATAAAAAAATAAACATGACGATTAACTGTATTTATATTATGTAATAATATACATACATTTCGGTTACTACGGAACTACGCGTTAAGTAGCGGTGACACCGGTCTGCGCCGCGCTAGCATAACTTAATAATTTTTTTCTCAAAAACTATAATACATACCATCTTTTTCTTTGGCTTAAATTTTAAAGCACATTATAGGCTATGTTTATGAATTTTTTGAAAAAGATCGATGATATACTTTAGATTTTGTTTAAATAAATAATTTAATTTTTTTAATAAAAATTTAATTATAAACAATTTCTTAATTATTATAATTTTTCTTGAAAGAGTATTTAAATACGAGTAATTTAAAAAAAAAATGATCTCAATTGCTTCAAAATTACAGAAGTTATGATAAAACAAAAAAAATAGTACTCAAAATTTTGAATTTGAATATTTTCGAAAATATTTAGAATTTTTTAAAAATAATTAAAATTTATTTTTTTTACTCCTAAAGGAACCCAAAATATCAATTTCGTAAATATTACTCAATATGACTGAAATTGGTGTGATCACTTGGTATGGACTCGACCTTGTCTTGTCCGACTCGTGTTAGAATGTCTCCACATTGACGTGTCTTATAATTATAAGTTTTTGACGAATTTGGTAATTGTTTTTGTTTGTTTTTATTTTTGTGTATATTTATATAATCAGTGTATCTTTGTGTGTTTGATTTTATTTTATATTCAATAAATGTTTTTTAGCCTGATGATGTTGACGAAACTGTGTCAACGAAACGTAGCTAATTTTAACTACACGAAAAAAATGTAAATAATATTTTTCACCTTACCTTATTGAGATCATTTAAAGCTTCTCTCCTTTATACTCATTATGGAAAAATTTAATTATGGTTTATTAATAAATGTTTAAAGTGTAGCAGTATTTATATTGGCAGATATGACTGTTGCTATATGCAAACAATAAAAATCATTACAAATTATTCCATTGACTTGTTTTTATTGACACTTTTTATTGATATTGTAGTAAAAATCCAATTTGACAGTAATAAAAAAAACTACGTTCTACAGGGTGGGGGGGGGGTAGGATATTTGAAAAAATCTACTGTAGTCAAATTTAGGACTACGTTGTTTAAAAACGGCCCCAAAGTCACAAATACAGAACTACATTCATATTTTTAAAAAATTATTTTTATCATGGGTCAGTAGCTGACCCATGCATTTTTTTCACCACGAGGCAAAAATGGCAGCCATTTCCTTACGGTCAAACAAGTGAATGCATTTAGAGTATTTAGACCCTAACCTACAAACATTTAAAAGCACCAAGTTTGTGCCTTTGGAATAAAAAGTATCGTAAGCAACACGGGTTTAAAGTCAATCCAATTTGTTAACCCCTTGTTGCTTAATATACTATTCCACATTTCTGGTAAATTTGAGCGAAATTATCAGAAACATGAAAATAAGTTTCTAAAAACTAGCATACAATTATGCACTTGTGACTTTAATCCGAGGTTTATCAAAAATATGCTGAAAGATACATAAAACATTTTTTCTGTTTAATAAACCGATTAACAATTGTTACTTTAGAATTTTTATTATTGAAGTGAAAAAAAATTGATATAAAAATAGGAGGGGGGTCAAGAAGCGTGACGTACATTTAGGGGTAGGTGTTTTATCTTACATGACAAAACGTGACATGAGGGGGGAGGGATCAAAAAGTTGGAAAAAATGCATGACGTCATATGTGAACGCTCCCATTATGATTTAACAAAAAAAAGAGCATGATTTATCGCATCATTTTTACGTAGTGCAACTTTAGTACCTTGCTATACGTTCAAAAAAGTCCCATCGCAATCATGAAATTTTTCTACATTCCTCAAACCTTTTTAAACAATATTATTTCAAAAAAAGCTTAAATATTGTAATAACATTTCGGGATTATTTAATAAAACTGATTTCATGTTATGGGGTAGTTTTGATACTACGCATATGCCACTTTATGACAGTTTAGAATGTGGTACCAGATTCTAGACGTTTATAAATTGATATCTCAGTTACCACTTTATAACAGAAGGCGAACGTGATTATAAAGTGGTAAAGCGGAAAATAAGAAATTAAGTTATAAACAGCGTGACATTTTGTTTAAATTATGTAAAATGGAAGCAAAATTCGTAGAAATTGTTAGGTTATATAATAATATTATTTATATAAATTAGTACATTATTAAATTCTACGAAATACGGGGGGCATAAGTTTTAATATAATGACTCCCCCAGTATTTCGTAGAATTCTACGAATACAGGGGGCGAAGATCTAATATAAAAGAATCCGAAATTTTTTGTAGAATTCTAAGAAATTATTTATTATTTATTTATTATTTTAGAATTCTACGAAATACCGGAGGATTCTGTTATAAATAATCTCACACCGTAGTATTTCGTAGAATTAAACGAAGTACAGGGGGATTCTATTTCATAATAAATCTTAACTCCTGTACTTTATAGAATTCTACAAAATACTGGGTGATTCTTTAAATTAAATCTTTCTCCCCCTCCCACGTATTTCGTAGAATTTTATTTTTTAAAATGCAATTCTATTCTCGAGAACCACTTAATATTTTTTAAAGTTTCTCAGCTCAAATTAATGCTGTCATTTTAACAAAGAAAGTTATGTAAGTTTCAATTTTTTCATGTCATTTTTTTAGATCAGGCAACGAATTTAAATTATTGAAAGTTTATTATAAAAATACAGATTTTTTTTCTCTAACTTATCAACTTTGAAATTTCTAAAATTATATCTGAATAGAAAAGCAAAATTTAATAACCTTTTAAAATTGTCAAGTTTCAACTCTCTATCTTATTTTTTGACCAAGTTATCATGATTTTAAGTGAGTTGTCTTTTATCGATACACTTTTGTGACGTTTCAGATTAAATATTATAAATAAAATATTGACCAATGATTCCTAATTTAGAATGAACTCAAAGAATTTGTTTCAAGGTGTGTCGAGAGAAATCACAAACAAGATGATAATATTTATTCCTCCTCTTCGGATCCAGTTGACACGTGTGTCGTCCACTCGTGTTTTATTATTTTGGCGGAATTCGTCCCTTTCTGATCTTTTGGATTGGTTGCCGGATGGTTTGATTATATTGATTGGTAGCGAAAATTAAATACAAATACTGGGTTATATAAATATATAAATTATACTAGGTTCACTTACTCATACAATGGCTTTATGCTAAGTCCTAATTCTATCACCTCAAAATAGGCCTGGAGTGATCCTTCCTATCCTGGATGGGCGTAGCAAAGTGTTTGCAATTAAAAAAAATTGCTTAATTAGCAACTTCGTATGACGTTGTTAATTAATGGTCTCTTACTTTTCCGTTTTCAGATTTCACCAAGGAGGGAACTCTTTATACTACTAGGAATGACAATTAACAAAATTTAGTCACTTATACCGTTGGTGACCACACCCAAGTCCTATCGTGAAAAGGTTTTTGGAGAAATTGTCCTTTCTTTTTCCACCGTTCTGTTCAATTCCTTTCTTTTTCTTGTTTTCACGAGTCTGGAACACTTTATACTACTTGGAACGACAAAAAAAAATAGTTTCCGTCACTACTTTCGTTGGTGACCACACTCGATTAACAAAAATGGTTGGGAAAAGAGTTCAACAGAATCTTCGAAAAATTGTCTATAGGGTTTACGTCCACACTGCCATTAAGGGAGGGAACGCTTTATACTAGTTAGAATGGCAGAAATAAAATATAAGTCACTAAATCCTTTGGTGACCACACCCAAAATTCAAGTGACGCTGGACGGGCGAGAGCCACACACGTCATTTTAAGAATCGCGATGGATGGCAAGTGTGGAGTGGGAATGTAAAAAAAATTCAAGTTTTCGATAAGACATTTTTTCCAACATAATATAACAAAAGGTAGCAAAGTTGCTCTACGTTAAAATAAATCAAAACTCATGCACTTTTTTTTCTTTAAAAATTTATAACTAACGAACATTTTTTTTCTTAACACCCTGGTCGAAAGTACGAACGTTCGGCTTCGATTTTGAATAGAAAAGCCAAAGATTTGCTCATTGTTGGATGCACATGTGCGCCACCTAGATCTCTGATTTTGTGTTAAAATGAGACTAAAACAATTTTTTTTGTTCCTTCTGTCGATTCGAGGCCTGCTTAGCTTTATTTGTTTTTTATATATGTATTTTTGATGCCTGTCCCCGACCAGCAGCACTCGCTCCGCTCGCGCTTGCAAATGTCGGCAGGCATCAATCTTTTACCAGTCTCCGACAGAAGCGCGCAACAATTACTGATGGCCGCGCAATCAGGCTGTCAATTTTGTCAGTTGAAACGTTGTTAAATTGTTTTTAAATAAATTTGAGTGAATTTTAAAACGTGCTTTCGACCGGATGTTAAAAAAAATTGTATACGCTACACGGGCAACAGTAGACTTCCCCTCGGGCATATATTATCGCGCAATACACGAATTTGTTACTTTCTTCCCTTGTAACGTAATATAATATTTTTATAATTTCCAATTTTTCACAATCACATAGAAATGATGTAGCTACTGATTCCAAATGGTCTCAATATAGAATGACTGTTACTTAGGTACCTTTAATTTGCCTAGCAATGTCCACCTGGCAACCGTTACCTATGATCATGAAATAAAAATAACTTCAGTTTGCTTTGTAAAATAATAAAAAAATTTGATTTTAGGTTATGCAGAAAGTAAATATCACTTTTTATCAGGATAAAAAAACTCTATCCTCATTATCACACGTAATAACTAAAGATGGGTTATCAGAATTTGTAAGTTTTTCAATTTATTTATCAAATCAAATAAAAAAGTAAATTATCGCTGATATGGCTTAGATGTCAAAGCGTCTGGCTATTAAATAAGATTAGTTTACATTTACAGAATGGTGTAATTGATTCAGATAAAATACTACGTCCGTCTGGATTGACAAACTTACGCTTGCGTCGAGATCTTCTGTCAAAATTATCTATACAAGCTGATGAAACTGTTGGCAGAAGTCACCACTTAATTAAAAGAAAAGTTGGTAAGAAATTGTTACTTGTTTGTAAGAATTATAATAACTATTGGTGTTTATATCAATTTCTTATTTAACTGTCATCCTTTTTTCTTAGATAATTTTCAACCACTATTTGTTTCTGGATCAAATGCACCAAAAATGAAAGAATCAAATTTAGGAATGCCAAAGATAGTCTATCCAGAAATTTTAGTCTTTGTTGATAAAACACTTTTTGAGTGAGTTTCAATTGTTTGACGCCTTTTACCGTATAATAATGCATAGCTTTTATTACTTAACTTACTTTTCTTGTTAACTGATTTAGAATAGAATTGTAAACAATTCTAAATTAAAGAATTACTGCTTTAATAAATTGAGTAGGTAAATATGAAATCAAGCTAAATACATTATATTTAACATGTTTAGAAAATTCAACCTCGATGTAGAGAAAACAGTAGCATACGTTCTAACTTTTTGGAATGGTGTAGATTTATTATTCAGGGAGATGAAAAATCCTAAAGTGCGTTTAAACATCGCTGGAATTGTTTTATGTCAGGTATTTTTATTGTAAAATATTGTTTGTGACAAGTAATAGTGCAAGTTTTATTTTAATAATTAACACAACTTAATTCCACAGCATAATTAAATATTTTATGTTTAATTAGGATCAACCTGTTCCAGTATATCCTCTTAAGGTTGCCGACAATATTTTAGATTCTTTTAGTACATTCTTGTATAGACAAACTGAGTTTAAATTACGCACAGATTATGATATTGGCCTTTTAATCGGCGCAAATGAAAATTTAAAGTCTGGTGAAGTCGGTAGGATTTAGTTTAATGATTTTAACAGAGACTTTAATTAATTTTTACACAACTCATTAATTTTAAACTAATATTACATGATGTTTAGGTCTGGCTTTTGAAGCTAAAGCATGCTCAAATTCAGTTGAGGAAAAAATGGTTCTATCCGCAACAGTGTTTTTGGATGATGTAGGTTTTTCTGGGATTGAAACTGGTGCACACGAATTAGCTCATTTGTAAGTATACATAAAATTACATTGACACGAATAACTTTAGTTAAGGGGGCACTCGCAGTCGTAGCGCCAAAAAATAAACATTTTTCACTAATTTTTTTCTCGTAAACCATTACGTTTTTTTAAATCATCGATTTATTATCTAAAAGTACATCATTTGAACTTTAATTAATAAAAAAAGTTAAAAATATTAAGTAGTTCCAAAGTTATGTCCCGTCAAAGTGACGTCCTTCCGACAGCATGCAAGAAAAAAAATCGATTTTTTAAAAGTTACAACTGCGAGTGTCCCTTTAAACAGCAAGCGAGATAATATCTCTAATGGCATACATTTTTCAAATCGATGTTAGATTTAATTACTAAAGCTGTAGTCGTAAGCTTATATTACTCCAATATATTTTATCCTTCTTTGCCTGATGCTTATGTTTCTTGTTTTGAAATTCTGTTAGATTCGGTGCTCCGCATGACGGTGAGGCTGCTGCAATTTATTCTGGTGGACCAGGAGGAGAATCATGTCCTTTTGCAGATGGTTACCTTATGAGCTACGACAGAATCAATACTAATCAGTTCTACTTTTCTTCTTGCACTGAAAAATCAATGTCTTTCTTCTTCAGGTAGAAAATGATTAATTCTGTGTAGTTATACTTTATAATTTTTAGGTTTCCATAACGTTCAAACAGAACTCTATTAAGGCACTTTTCCTGTGTGACGGCCGAAATATTAGGCTTTTTCAGGAATTTTTCTTTCAGAGAAAATAAAATATAACTACATAACTTAGTTTACATGTTATAATTACTGTCTCAAAATATACAAACCAGGGACTGACACGAAAACCGAATTCTGTTTCTGTTTTGAATTGTTGTGACGAAACAAAAATGTACAATCAATATTGTTTTGTATTGAACCCGAAACGAAAAGGCTCTGAATTACGTTTTCGTCTCATGCACGAAACGAAAATCAACTCCGAATTTCGTTTCAGTCTCATGCCCGAAACGAAAAGACTCTGAATTTCGTTTTCGTCTCCTGCAAAAAAAGAATTGTGTTTAAAATTGTTTTTGTGAAATTTAGAGCCTTTTTTATGAGAAACGAAAACGGAATTCGGAGCGGATTTTCGTTTCGGGCATGAAACGATAACAAAATTCGAAGCCTTTTCGTTTCGGGCATGAGACGAAAACGTAATTCAGAGCCTTTTCGTTTCAGGTTCAACACAAAACAAAATTAAATTGATATTTTGTTTCAGTTTTTCAAAACCGAAACGAAACAAAAATAAAATATATTTTGTTTCGGTTTTCGTGTCAGTCCCTGATACAAACAAATTTTTTTTAATGATTTTTAAAAATATTTAATAATAATTTGCAGGGAACAAAGCTGACTCCTCCGGAAATGCACGGGCTGACGGTTGCCAGAGTAACTTTCTTCAGTATCGTCTGAAACAAAAAAATTGAACTTATTTTTACTAAGTAGGCTTGCCGCTATCGTGTGAACCTCAATAAACAAAATGGGCAAATGTTTATGTAAAATCATGACTGAGGTTTACACGATATCTACTCATATGTAGAATAATGTCTCCAAATTGCAGCCCGATCGGTTGAATAGATTCTGAGTTATCCTGGCAACCAGTTGGAAAAAATTGGTCTTGAGAAAAACTCGTGCAAAATATTGGTGACAGATTTTTCAGTAAAAATATATCATTAAATTAATCAGCAATGACTGATCCGTATAACAAGCCATTAGCTTCCTCGTACGCATCGTTTTCAAGTAGTCCGGCATCCCTTCTTTTAATTCTTTCCTCTTTTCATGTGTCATAAGCGAACTTTGAACAACAAAGCTGCTGAGGTTCGAGTAGCACTCTGTTGCGCGCGCCTGTACACTGTTTACTTCTACGCGCGGTATCTTTGTTATTTTTTCAAATATCGGTCTAAAACTTTTACACTATATTTTTAGGATATTGTACTTTTGAAATATAACAAAAAAGACTTTTTTCAAACCGTCACATAGGAAAAGTGCCTTAATATCACTATACGTATGTCCTTTTCCGACACTCCTCTAACTTTCACTTATTTTTTAAAAAAAAATAATGTGCTTCACCCATGTAAACGGACAATTTAAGATCTCTAGCTCATATCGTTGAAAAATTATGGAGGTACAGAACCCTTTGGTTTTAAAGCAAGTGTAACTAATACTTGCCCGACTTTTAGTACTTTAACAATGTAACACATAAAACTGTATTTTAGCCGGAAAGATGCCGAATGCCTTCGTAATGATCCTGCAGCCAACAGAAAGGATGAACAAATATTCAGAATTTTTCCAGGAAAATATATGTCATTGGATGATCAATGTAAATTGGAAGGTTTAACAAGAGCGCTGACTGTAAGTTATCTGGAATATAATACTCAAACCACACTGTTCTCATTTCTAATAAATATTCCTAATTCTATTTAATATTTTTTCTACTTACTATCTGTTACAGATTAATTCTAGCATCTGCTTAAGCTTAATGTGTGCTTCAGTAGACGGTCAAAAATTGGTGACTTATAAATTTAACAAACCCGCACTGGAAGGAACTCCTTGTGGGCTTGACAGTGTAAGTAATTAACTGCGAGTCCATGAGTCTTTTAAAACATTTCGGAGTAGGTCCGCATATTAAAATAAAACTTTGTATTTTTGTTTTTATTTATTTATTTATCAAGAATATACGCGTTTATAGTCCATTTTATAAAAAGTAGTAACAAAATTATAAACTGTAAATTAATAATGGGAAAAAAACTAAAAATGCTACACCTTAATTATATACCAAAAGTCTAGCACGCAATTTACAATTAAATGTCTTTACAGATATATCATTGAACACAATCTTATCATTTAACAAATTAGCCTCTTTACGTAGTCTACGTACAATGGAATTTTCCATATAGTTAGTTCTTACAACCGTCAAAGCAAATAAGAAAAGAATCCTAACAGTCTTACCGGTTCTTGCAGCTTTAATAAATCCGTTAATTCTGAACAATCAATAAGACCATTTATAATCTTAAATAAAAATAGCATATCTGCCAGTAAAAAACGTTTTAATAGTAAAGAAACTTTAAAAGTTTTGCACAGATCAAAATAATCGTGACTAAAGAGTTCCGGGAAGAGGCTTCTCGCCGCCTTCACCTAGAAACGTTCCCTAACTTTTCGTCTCTACTGCCGTCCGTCCTCCGTATCTTGCAGACTTTTATTCAGCTATTTGTCTGCCTTATCGGTTTCCGCGTGCTTTGCCATTAGTGCTGGCATCCAGAACTTGAATTTCTTCAATTTACTCTGGATGTCGGGCGCGACGTTCTTCTGAACCGTTAGACTTGCGAGCATGTGGTTCAGTTACGTCTCCATTTCTAGAAAGATAACCTTCTCTACCTCGCGCATCCTCTAAGTTCAAATCGTTATCATCCACAAGAATCCCACGAGCCTTGGAGAAAAACGGTCGATTTACACGGAGCTTCGATATGTGGACAAAGCATTAAGTCACTAGAAAGACGCCCGGTATCCTAAGACCACAGCTGGCGACAACTCGGAGCGTGTCACTGACGATGACAGCGCGTCCGCCACCCAGGCCCCCGGCATCATCAACCGTCGCCTGCACTTTACAGACGCCAAGTTGAAGAGCACGTAGGTTGGGCGACGTTCGCACCATCCCCGGCAGCATCACGGCGAATTTTTTACCCAAGTGCAATACACTACCGTCGGAAATTGTTGGTCCGATCGATTGGAGCGGATCAAAAAAATACAGTTCAAATAAGACCACGATATCTTGGTTAAAAATTAAGATAGAAACTCAACGTTTAAAAATTTGAAACGATTATTAAATTCTGCGTTAGAATACCTATTAGTTAAAATATTTTAAAAATCCAAAGTGATTATATTACTTGATGTGTTAGAAAAAAAAATTCTCAAATTTTTCAATTATCGTTCCATATGTTGAGTTCGTTGCCTGATGTAGAAAAATTGAATAAAAAAATTGAATTTTATATTGTTCTCTTCGTTGAATTGCTAGCTTTAATTTGTGCTAAGGGAACTTGAAAAATATTGAATGGTTCACGAGATATGACTAAAAACGTCCGTGCATATTTTTCTCAAAAACCTTCATTTTTAGGCAAAAACCACGTTTTTGATTGATTTTCGAGAAAAACATGCTCGGACATATTTAGTCATATCTCGTGAACCATTCAATATTTTTTAAGTTCCCTTAGCTCAAATTAAAGCTGGCAATGCAACGAAGAGAACAATATAAATTTCAATTTTTTTATTCAATTTTTCTAAATCAGGCAACGAACTGAACATATGGAACGATAATTGAAAAATCGAGAATTTTTTTTTCTAACACATCAACTAATATAATCACTTTGGAATTTTAAAAAATTTTAACTAATAGGTATTCTAAGGCAGAATTTAATAAGCTTTCCAAACTTTTAAATGTCAAGTTTCTATCTTAATTTTTAACCAAGATATCGTGGTCTTTTTTGAGCTGTATTTTTTTGATCAGCTCCAATCGATCGGACCAACGAATTTCCGACGGTAGTGTATATCCATCGGCACGGTGTCAAGGAATTAGTTAAGCAACAATCACAAAAAAAACCCTATTTCTTCAACTTTTATGATTGTTTATGCAAAACGGTACCGGTAAAAATAAGTCTGATTTTACTGAATTTTTTGCCTTCAAGAAAATTAAATAATTTTTAACCCTTGGAAAGATATGGCCACTTTAAAAAATATTAACATTTTTTTATTTTTTAAACTAATAATCGTTTTTACTTAAAACCTCGCGCTTTTGGAACATTTAAGCGCTAAAAACAAAAGTACGAAGTTTTATTTCAATCTGTGGACCTCCTTTGAAATGTTTAAAAAGACTCATGGAGTGGCCCTAAGCATTTTGAAATTTTGAAATAATTTTTTAAGTCCGTTTAAAAATTTTAAATGCGGGTCTCTATGAGGCCTTTTTACATAACGTTCCCTTTTTTATGTATGAATATTAGTACTTAAGCGACAAAATACTAAGTAAGTTCGAAATTGTGGATTAATAATACTTTCAATTTTTAGTACTGCTTTAAAGGAGAATGTGTAAAAGTAAATATTCCAAAATCTGTAGATCCAGAAATCGTACTTCCAGAACCGTATTTACCTGGTTATAATAAATCTTCTAATGAACAATGCAAAGAAGCTGGAGTTGTTTTTACCACTGTTAGTATTAAGAAAACATTTTCATCTAAATGGAAAATAATCTACATTATATTAGTTTATATTTTTATTTAATTTTAGAGTGGTATCATTGACTGCACGTTACACTGTTTTAATTATAACTTGTTAAGAGGATCGTCTTCACATGTAGTACTACCAGTACAAGACGGAACTACTTGCGGCATTAATGGAGTGAGAAAATTTGTGAATACTGTCAAAAAAAATCTATAGCAAACATTAAATATAAAGTTCAAAATACAAATATGTGATACTATATTTTCTAAACTAAATTTTTTTAAAGTCAATATTAATATTAATTGTGAAATCTATGAAAACAATTTTATATAAAACAACAATTTATTTTTTATTTTCTCTTTTAGTCATTATTTTACTTCTTTTATTAAATTTCATAATTAACAACACCTGTTATGTCCTTTTGGGTTCGGCAAACTTAGATAGTTTTACATTTATAATTTCAATTGTTTTAGCTTTGTAGCAATGAAAAATGTATCAAAAACGGAATTAAAATTGCTTCCAAAGTAAAAATTCTACCGCCTGTAACACCTGATCAAAGTACTTTGTTAAAAGAAAGGTTAGCTGAAGAACAATGCCAAAACGAATACAATATGACGAAGGTTAGCATTTTATGCAATTATTTAGAATCTTTGAATTGTTATTCCAATCATTATGTTCATTTTTATAATTCTATTTTATTTAATAATGTTATTCACAATAAAAATAAAGACATGTCTTTTCTGATGATTAAGTGCACTTATTCATCAACAAAATTTGTTTTGATTTAGGTTGCTATAAGTGAGTGCAAAATATTCTGCATTGAACCAACAAGATTGGAATCAAAAGTTGTCATTACGAATGCCGAATACGGTTTTCCGTGCAAAAAAAATGGAGTAAGTACTATTCAAAACTAATTGTTTGAATTAATATTGCAAATAAATTTTTTCACACTGGAGCTGCACTTATTAAAAATTTTTAAGTATTTGAGGACGCACTTATTTTTGGTAGTAGTGTACTTCTCTGAAGGTTCAGACAAGTGCGACTCTTCTTATTCAATTGCTTTGACCATGTTAAAATAAGTGGAGCTTTAGTGTTTCTTACTCTTTTATTGTTTTACGTTCCTCAGTTTTTCGAAAACTTGTACATTTATAGTATCAACTTTCTCACATTCTTTTCTTTTTTTATTTTTGTTGAGAACCTTTTAAGCCTGAAACTAACATTTTTTTGTAACCATTTAACTAATAGAAGTTGAACAATATCCTCAGTCCAATGTAAATAAAACAAATTTAATTTGATAATTAAGGTGTAAAATTTTACAATATACGAAATACTATAAAACATAAATTTATATTATTCTAGATTGATTCTTAAGGATGATGTTATTGTATAGAAGTTCAATTCCTTTTAAATACTTAATTTCAATATTCTCTTTAAAGAAAAAATTTTTTTCCAAGCTGATTATTTTTCTAAATAAACCAAATGCTAACCTCTGATAAAGTTATAAAATTAAAAATTTACCTCCCATTAAATTGTCTCCACCTTTTGACCCTTTTTTTATCTTCGAATCCTCTAGCCTTTTATTATTTTATGCTTTTTATGTAGTTGTCTGTGATAGTCCATCCATGTTCATAAATTTTGATTCTGAAATCAAATCTATATCACTCTGTTCTTTGAAATTTTCAGACTTGCTCTGAAGGGAAATGTTTAGTGAAAAGATCTTTTGGTACGACTCCTACTGATAAAGTTTCTAGCAATAATATACCAAGTAGCATTGCGAATGACACCAATATTTCTAGTTACATTGTTGATAAGCAAAAATGCAGTGATTTTGGAAAATACTTTATTTCAAAGGTCAGTATTAATTTATAAAATACTTCAGGAGCTATAAGAATTTTTTGCTACTGAAATGTGTAAGAGTAATTGCCTAACCTCTGATCACGATTAATCAATTATTCCTAATAAAACCGGAATATTAAGAATCACTAAAATGTTAAGACTTAAGACTAAAAATCAAGGGCGCCAGTTTACGAAAGTTTAGTTCATAAATTTCTATTATTTAACAAATTTATTTTATTTTAACTTATCACTTAATAACTCAAGAGCATGAAAGACTGTTTCCGGAAATCAGATTGGATCTGAGGTTAAAAATGATATAAAAAGATCAGATCAATTTACATAAATTGCCTTAAGCACGGCAAATACTATTTATTAAACTACAAAATAAAGCAATTTACATTAATTAGTTTTGACAAATTTCTCTAGTTTTGACTCGATATAATCTAAATTTTTCATCCGAAATGACTGAGCACGTTTTCCGGAAGTTCACAAGAATCAATCAGTTTTCTCAGAAAATAACTATAAAACATAAAAACCATTCGGTTTAATTAAGCGAGAAAAATCATGGACTTAAGAATTATATGGACGGAGCACAAGCTCTTACTTTAGATGAGGGGGTAGATTCGGTCGATCGGAAGAGGGAAGCTAGTTCCTGTGTGTATTCCTGTGTGTTCGGCCAACTAATCTCGGATCCCCCCTTACGGACGAGAGGTACGACCCCGCAAAGATGTGCTCCGTCCATATAATTCATACGTCCATGAGAAAAATTCAATCTATTAAAAATCTAACGTTTAGAACTGAGAAAAAGTACTTAATTAACTGAGAATCTTTAAGCTAATCCCGGGATTCTAACCTAAAAACTGAAATATCTAAAACTAACTCTTTAGGGACACACTTTTGTGTGAAAAAAAAGAAAGGCTTACCTCCTCCACGATAGTCGACAGAGCTATTTCCATATTTCGGTATTTAATAATTAACGATACAATTAACTATTTAAAATATAAAATAAAACTTTAGAACAATGCATCTTTTAATTTTACTATATGACACTCGGAATAAGAGTGAGAAAGAACCGTCAGCATTTCTTGACTAGGCACCCGCTGTTGATCCAGGCGCTTCGACAGCTGCCTCCCTCTGGCGGTTGGCGCGAAGTTTAATTCAAAATACTGACCAAGTTTTCCCCTCTTGTCTATTAAACAATTTATTTGCTCATAAAACAAAGAAGTAAATAAATGTAATTTATAAACATACTCGACAACTGCAAACACTAGAGTCTTGAGTGCAACCTTACTAAATGTTTGGAACTTCAGAACAACAAATTTAACTTGAATTTAAATATAAGTAAAAGGTTAAAAAGATTTAAACAGCTTCTTCTATGATATATTGAAAAAAAATTAGTAACACCTTAAAATATGCGAAAAAAAAATTGTTTTGACAAATATTAATTTGTTAAATTGGAATTTAATGAAAAGTTGTTTTACACGATTTAAATTGTTTAAACAAATAAACAAAGTATTTAATATTTAATTCAATCTTTACTAAAGAATCGGCAGCTATTATAAACATTATTTAAAATCGAAAATATAAGAGAAGGAGATTGTTTAAAGAAATTAAAATTGTTTAAGCAATTAGTTAATTAAGCAAAAAGACAACAATTTCGCTACATATGATGAACCAAAGCGTGATTCATTTGATGGAGACATTATTTTTGCACTGTTGTTCACTGTTGTTTTTTTTTAGATCCTTGTAAAGTACTGTGCGGCGAAGAACCAGGTTTAGTTTTTGGATTGAATTTTAATAATGGAACATCGTGTAATGGTGATGATGTAAGAAAATTTAATTTTCAGTGATTAAATTTATTTAAATTTTTGCATTTAAAACATTTAAACATGGTTACTAAAATTATTTATTGCTAATATAAGGTGTTCTTAACAGAACTTTAATTTATATCATTTTTTTAATTTTAATCATTATTTTATTATTATTTAATTTAATGCACGATTAATATTTTCATTTTTAGCACTGTTTGGACGAAGAATGTAGGCAAAAGGAAAATAAAACCAAATAGTCCACTGAAGGTTTAGAAGCAGTTATTCGAATAGTTGATATAACAAGAACATCATCTTTGTTTACAAATAGTGCATTCACTTCTAAGCTCACTACGGAGTCTGATAATGCTGCTCTGAATGTTGAAATCTCTATGTATCGTAAATAACGTTTTATTATTTATTTATTTATTTTGTGACATTTTTTATTTATATTTCGCAACATATTTAAATTATGTAAGCAAATCTTAGATATTAAGAAAAAAGTATTACTGATTTTTTCAATTAGAGTTACACAAAACTTGTTTACTAAATCTAGATAGAAAGTTTTACTGTAAGGACTACATTAAAAAAATTATTTATGTCTAAACCTTGTCGCTAACGAATTTTTTACAATAAACAAACAACTAATCTGAAAACAATTTAGATGTTCTTTTTTCTGTATATTCGTATATTGTGTATTCGTATATACAACGAGATTTTTAGCTCAATTTGTATATTTTCTGTATTCTATATTCCTGTAATCGTTAAATAAATTTTATTCACATTTTAATTGATAAAATTTTGCAGTAAATATTTTACAACCTTTCTTTTCTACATCTTGGCTCTGTAGTTCAAAAAGAATAAAATATTTTGGAATGAAATTCTCGAAGGGGACAGAAGAGTCGGTTCCCCGAAAAAGAAAAGCTTTTCAAAAAACTGGGTTGGAAGCTCTGGTCAAAGTGACACAACCTGTAGGGAGTTCACCCGCCCCCAATCTGAAGGTGGGTACAGACTATTCGCTGCGATCAAGCGAAGAACGTCAGACGAGCCTCTGGACAATGGGAAAATGAAGACTGTTTCCAAATACTACAATGACTTCTGCCAGTGAAAGTGCCATTAAATAAATTTGAGTTTTAACATTACAGGCTCGGCTCCCATAGTCTGTACCCACCTTTAGATGTTTTTCCACCGGGTCAAAGGATAATTGGCACCAGGGTACCATATCCACTGTGTCTCCTGGAGGGCTCGGGCAGGCGGGGACCGGGCTGCGGCGCTACATAGGCGGCCTAGACCGCTGGTGGGGAGCGAATCCGATCCTTAGACGCACAGGCCTCTTGGGTGGCTACAAATAGAGGTGTCGCGCATGGAGGTTCTGAGAAACCGGGCAAAATCTCAGGGCGTTTAGCCTTATCCATGAATTGGGGCTCTTCATGGACTGACCAGTTTATTTCCCCGGTATTTGTGGGACTTTTATGGAAACCGAAAATTTTAAAGACGTAAGGAAAAGGGAGAACGCGAATTCTGCAAGGCCTGTTCCGGAGGAGGCTCAGTTAGACAGTCCTGGTACCAATCCAGCAGAATCTTTAACCGCTCGGTTGGGACACAAAAGTGAACCATCCAGCATGTTCAACGGTAACGTGCAGCACATGTTGATAAATCTCTGAGTTGATAGCTGGAAGAAAAAGCTCAGTGGTGCTGCACGAAGAAGACTGAAACGTAAAAAACTGGGGACTTTGCAAAAAGAACCCAAGTCAAGTAGCGCAAAGTCGGACAATCAACCGGGAAGTGAGGAATTCGAGGGGGACGGGTCTGCAAAACGCAGAGCGGACTTCGAGAATACTCCGACCTTTCAGAGAGCTGTAAACAGGACCAAGTGCCTTTCACTGGGATTTTTGTCCTTTGTACAAGCAGCACAGAACTCGTTAGTCTGTGCAATCATCACAGATGGTTCCCCTAAGGAGGTGTTGATGACTGTCAACCTCGACTAATTTCGGGCAGTTATATGGAATGAAATTCGAAAAACCACCGGAACTTTTCCCAGATTCGGTGATGTTAAACTCTTGCTAGGTGCGTTCATTGTCGAATGACTGGATTCTGTCGACACTTGGGAATGGATAAATGTCCACGTAACGATGGTCAATCAGGCTATGAGTGGGACCGCGTTGAAAAATGTGGAACCCTCACAGCTTTAAAAAATGGTCAGGGTAGTTGCAGTGTGTGAACCGGGAAAACATCCTCCTATGACAAAAAAAGTCAAATTTAATCCTTTATTCCAGGTCATTATCCTTTCTGAAGAAGACTGGAAAAAAGAGCTTTCCACTTGGTGGGGACATGTGGTAAACGGAAAGCTCTAAGCTGAATTTTGGCACGGGATCTGGTATCTAGCGGAGTACTGGCTGTAATAAAGTGTCAATCTCATTAGGATACTTTGCTACAGTCTGGCAGGCTAAAGTTTGTGCAATCCTTTCTTACGCACAGATGATCCTTGAAAAAGATACATTTAGCAGAAGAATAAGCATATGTGTGGATAGTCAGGCAGCGTTAGCAGCCTTGAAAAATCCAGTTCTCGAATCTCGCCGCAAGGCGCTAAGCGATCTTGGATCAAAGAATAAACTATCATTGGTTTGGATACCTGGTCACTCAGTCACTCAGGGATCAAAGGTAATGAAAGGGCAGATGCTCTAGCTAGAATAGGATCGGAAACACCGATAATAGGAACAGAACCAGCGTTAAGCATTGTGCTGAGCGGGATGAAAGGAGCAATACATCAATGGGATCAAAGAAAGCATGAAGCCCATTGGGCGGGGACTGAGGTTGGAAGACAAGCAAAGGACCTTTTGGGCTTAAAGCTCAATAAAAAACTTTCACAAGACCTTCTTGATCTCGGTAGGGCCAGGGTGAAAACCGTGGTTTAACTGCTTACTGGGCACGGCTTTTTTAAGTACCACCAATTCAAAATTGATAGAATACCATCATCAAGATGTAGAAAATGTAGGGGAGATTATGAAACATCAACCTGCATACTATGTCAGCGCCTAGTGCCTGCTGAAGCTAGACAGTTAGCTGGGGATCAGCTTTCACCAATCTCGAGTATGTTACAAGCGTATACTTAGGTCTTTACCTAAGTGTCCACTTCTCCTCGTGAGAACCCTCTACATAGCTCGTCATTAGATTAGATTAGATTAAAGTTGAAAGAATATCTCTGTTAAAGGGATCATTTTTAAAAGTATAGAAGTTTTAGTTAACGGTATTTCACAGACAAAGTTTTAAAAGAAGTTGAGGGTTGCCATAAACGTTTTTTTCCTAAGTACGGTTCTTACTCGTATTTATAATTCACTTATTATTTCTGCACAAATAGTACACAAATTGGAAAAAAGCCTCGCCTTGACAAGTGTACGGCACTAAAAAAATTCACATCAAACGCGGAACGATTTCATTATTGGATGTCAATTTAGGATGAGAAGTACAAATGGGACTTTTTGACACATTTCATAAACAATGATGTGAGGGTTAGAGATGATCATGTGCAGCCATCTTAACACTGTGCCATATGTTTCAGGAAGTCAGGACCGTACTTAGGAAAAAAACGTTGGGGCAACCCCCAACGTCTTCTTAAACTTTGGCTGTGGAACACCGTTAAAAGGAAATAAATTATACCTGCTGTCACAACCGAGCTGAGATACACAAAATGTAAACAACCTTTGCATGTATGGGAACAAATTATTTTAGCTGATTAAAATCATCTTTTTTGAATGACCACGGTAACCGAGTATGTTTTTAATCAAGTGACAGTTAGCTATCAGAACCTATAAACATGGTAAGTTTTGTTACGTCTGATGAACAAAAACCCTTACAATATATCCTAGATCCCCCCTTTTTAATTAATTTTCATTAAGAATTTGATTTGGGATGAGGATTTAGAGCACTTATTGCTTTGTAGAAGACTTATTTATTAAGAGTTAAGAATTTACAAATAATATGATTTTATAAATGAAGGCATACTTTTGAAAGTCGAAAAGATTAGCGTTTAAACTTGAAGCTTTGTTTGTAGAAGACAAGTGGTAAAGCAGAAGTAGACTTGAAGTAGATTAGGCGCTGTGATTGAGTAATTTGTTTTTCTCACGAAAACAGTGTGAATCATGCGGAGTGACAAACTAGACCGAATTGATAGAATTTGAACTTATTTATGAGTTGGAATACATTAATACATTAATGATCTAACATTAATGCATGTCTAGAATCTTGAGAAAGCTTGCATTATGACCTTAAAAATGCTTTTTTAAAAATTGTTCTACAAAGATTTTTAACGAAGAAAAAAAAATAATTTTTTAACTGAGATGAAAGTTTTAGTTCTAAGAAATTATAAATTAATTTTTTTTAATAGATTGTTAGAAACAATTTATAAAAATTTGTACTTATGAAAATTGTCATGATCTTTTTAAGCTCATAACTTTTTTTTGCGAGCTTCCAATAATTTGAGGATTTGAATATATTTTCTTATTAATATAACTTACTCTCTAAATTTAAAACAGCGAAAATTCGCTGTTTAACCAGCCCACAGTATATGGGCAAATCCACAAAACGTTTGACTTTCAAGAATTTTTTTTTTTTTTAATTTACAGGCACATTGATGACACTTTGTATATGTGTTCAAGTATGTCTTAGCACTATTAATTTGTATCCGTAATTTATTTTTATCTCACGCCGTCAATGTTTAACTCTACAATGTTAATAAATTACACAAACCTGAAAAATTTGACCTTTTTTTTTAGTTTGAATATCGGAGTGGTTTTCAATGTATTTTTGTTCTCTAAACACGATTGTGGGTCCCAAAATGATCTAACACGTCAGGATTTTGAGAAAAGTAGGGGTTACAAACAAAAAAATCGTTTTTTGGTGTTTTCAAGATCTTTTCTCTTCAATCAGTCGTGCTAGAGCCTTCCTTCAGTCTTTGCGTCTAGATTTAGATTTGACTTGTTTGCTTGACGTCTTTTTTCGAGATGAGATCGTAGTTTTAGATGTTTTTAGGGTCGTAGTTTTACATTTTTTTAGTTTTGCCTTGGAAACAATCCTGAAGTTATTGGGGCTAAACGCATAGTGAATACATGGTGTTTGTTGCAAACACTGCGTGCAAGATAAATAATTTATAAATAAAACGTCTTTTTGCGTATTCGACCAAATAAGCTGATGAATTTTCATGGTGTTTGGCACTGGCTGTAAATTTTCAATGAGCAATTTATCGATTTGTGCTATGTTAGCTTCTGTTATTAAGAACATTTTTACTTTTGATTCACTGGAAACAATAGCATTAATAATGTCTTGCGCTGATACAACATCTTTACCGAAAGTGACTGCTCTACCACACAGTCCTTTGACAGTGCCTCCTGTAACATCAGCACTACTTTTTCCGTGGCCTGCTGTCGTAAAATTCCAAGATGCTTGATCCAGTTTTAAAATCTGACAATGGTGAGCGAATAAAAAAAAATTAGTCTTATTTCTATATTGTGTCGTAGGACTATCACTTTGAAAATGAATAATTTTAACACCAGGTACATTTTCTCGAATAAGTTGGAATATCGGTTCCATGTGAGCCCAAATAGCAGAAGCATCATGACGCAAAGATTCTGATACACTACAAAACGGGATACATTCAATTTTTTTAGTCTTTTGACTGTAGTAAAAAAAAAAGAGGCGCATGAATATTTCCTAAATCTCATTTAGCTTAAATCCCATTAAGCCTAAAATCAAAAAGCCTAAAATGCATTCAGCCAAAATTCCATTTAACCTAAATTGCATTTAACCAAAATTTCATTTAACCTAAATCGCGTTTAACCTAAATTCCTTTAAACCTAAATTTCATTTTACCTAAATCCCATTCAATCTAAATTCCATTTAACCTAAATCTCATTTAACCTAAATCTCATTTTACCGAAATTCCATTTAACCTAAATTCCATTTAACCTAAATTCCATTTAACCTAAATCCCATTTAACCTAAATCCCATTTAACCTAAATTCCGTTTAACCTAAATCTCATTTAACCTAAATTCCATTTAACCTAAATCCCATTTAACCTAAAACGCATTTAGTATAAATTCCATTTAACCTAAAATGCATTCAGCCTAAATCTCACTTCACCTAAATCCCATTTAACCTAAATCTCATTTAACCTAAATTCCACTTAACCTAAATCCCATTTAACCTAAAACGCATTTAGTCTAAATTCCATTTAACCTAAAATGCATTCAGCCTAAATCCCATTTAACCTAAATTCCGTTTAACCTAAATCTCATTTAACCTAAATTACACTTAACCTAAATCCCATTTAACCTAAAACGCATTTAGTCTAAATTCCATTTAACCTAAAATGCATTCAGCCTAAATCTCACTTCACCTAAATCCCATTTAACCTAAATCTCATTTAACATAAATTCCACTTAACCTAAATCCCATTTAACCTAAATTGCATTTAACCTAAATCCCATTTAACCTAAATTCCATTTAACCTAAAACGCATTCAGCCTAAATCTCACTTCACCTAAATCCCATTTAACCTAAATCTCATTAAACCTAAATTCCACTTAACCTAAATCCCATTTAACCTAAAACGCATTTAGTCTAAATTCCATTTAACCTAAAATGCATTCAGCCTAAATCTCACTTCACATAAATCCCATTTAACCTAAATCTCATTTAACCTAAATTCTACTTAATCTAAATCCCATTTAACCTAAAACGCATTTAGTCTAAATTCCATTTAACCTAAATTCCATTTCACCTAAAACGCATTGAGCCTAAATCTCACTTCATCTAAATCCCATTGAACCTAAAACTTTACTTGATTCAACTATATTTATTCTTAAATTAAAAAAATTTTTAGGTTCAATGGGATTTAGGTGAAGTGAGATTTAGGCTCAATGCGTTTTAGGTTAAATGGTATTTAGGTTAAATGGAATTTAGACTAAATGCGTTTTAGGTTAAATGGGATTTAGATTAAGTGGAATTTAGGTTAAATGAGATTTAGGTTAAATGGGATTTAGGTGAAGTGAGATTTAGGCTGAATGCATTTTAGGTTAAATGGAATTTAGACTAAATGCGTTTTAGGTTAAATGGGATTGAGGTTAAATGGAATTTAGGTTAAATGAAACTTAGGTTAAATGGGATTTAGGTGAAGTGAGATTTAGGCTGAATGCCTTTTAGGTTAAATGGAATATAGGTTAAATGGGATTTAGGTTAAATGGAATTTAGGTTCAATGGGATTTAGGTTAAGTGGAATTTATGTTAAATGAGATTTAGGTTAAATGGGATTTAGGTGAAGTGAGATTTAGGCTGAATGCATTTTAGGTTAAATGGAATTTAGACTAAATGCGTTTTAGGTTAAATGGGATTTAGGTTAAATGAGATTTAGGTTAAATGGGATTTAGGTGAAGTGAGATTTAGGCTGAATGTATTTTAGGTTAAATGGAATTTAGACTAAATGCGTTTTAGGTTAAATGGGATTTCGGTTAAGTGGAATTTAGGTTAAATGAGATTTAGGTTAAATGGGATTTAGGTGTAGTAAGATTTAGGCTGAATGCATTTTGGGTTAAATGGAATTTATACTAAATGTGTTTTAGGTTAAATGGGATTTAGGTTAAATGGAATTTAGGTTAAATGAGATTTAGGTTAAACGGAATTTAGGTTAAATGGGATTCAGGTTAAATGGGATTTAGGTTAAATGGAATTTAGGTTAAATGGAATTTAGGTTAAATGGAATTTCGGTAAAATGAGATTTAGATTAAATGAGATTTAGGTTAAATGGAATTTAGATTGAATGGGATTTAGGTAAAATGAAATTTAGGTTTAATGGAATTTAAGTTAAACGCGATTTAGGTTAAATGAAATTTAGGTTAAATTCAATTTAGGTTAAATGGAATTTTGGCTGAATGCATTTTAGGCTTTTTGATTTTAGGCTTAATGGGATTTATGCTAAATGAGATTTAGGGAATATTCATGCGCCTCAAAAAAAATTCCTGTGTGTAATGAAACTTGCTTTTTAGAAGCACCGAAATGCGCGCTTTGTATTTCTGAAGAACATTTGCAAGAATAATTTTCAGAAAAATCTACAACTACCAGAACTTCATTTGCATTCAAATTGTTTTTAATATTTTCAATAGATTTGTATTGATGCACTGAGAAAATAAGCCTCTAGCCAATTTCTAGGTTAAGGGACTCTGAACAAAACACACAAGATACCGGCGATCACAATCAAACTTCAAGGTTAACAGTAGCATTTAATCTGCTAATAATAAACAAAGAGCTTTGCAGGTGCTATATCAACAATCTCTCTCTGCTAAATTTAATCACAAATTGGTTATATTTAGTCAACTTATTTTCTCAGTGTGTCCAGTGTCATAGACATGTTTAAAATATGCTGCAGTTTGCGAATTAAATTCCTCAACTAACTCTTTACCGCTACATTCGACTTTTTCTTTAGTAGTTAATTTTACGTGGTAGGTTAAATCTTTCGCACCTGGTCGATCTACAGTTTTACTACACCATTGATAATAAAAGGTTGTTTAAGAATGATTATCGGGTAACGAAACATGTTTATCTTTACAACCATTACATTCTCTGTGAATACATGTCTTTGATTTTGAGTTACAAGTAACGGAACTTGTGAAAGTCTGTGAGCTTGACGTTGGCAAAATTTTTAACGAAGCTAACTTTTGTAACTTAAAATCAAAATTGGCATGTGTTTTGCACAAACAAGTATCGCGGGCTGAAATTTTTCGGTTAACAACCCAGAAAGGTTTAAGCTTGTAAAACTTTGAACGTGAAATTTTTGTGGATGTCTTTGTTACAAATTTTGAGTATAAATTATCTACTGTATCTTGTAAATATCTTTTTCGCATTATCTTACCAGACTTCGTGATTGTATCTTTCTTCCGTGGTGCCGGAGCAGAGTTCTCATCTTTTTCGAAGAATGATTGGACAGTGTTTTTCAACTTAGAATGTAAATTTGTTCTTTTGATCTTCTTTCGATTTAAGTTTATTTTCGTAGATTTCATATGCTTCCTTTGTAAATAGCAACTTACTAAACCAGAAGTTTGTTTCATAAATCTATACCTTTTTATGATTTTTCCACTAACAATTTGTGAATAAATAGATTTTTCTTTTTCAGACTCTATCTTCTCCTTATTTTGATGAAGTTGATTTTTTAGTGCTTCACAAAACAATAATCGTTGTCTGACTGCAGCTTCTCCTTTTCGAATAATTTCATTAACATTTTTCTCCATTGTAATTTTTTCCCTTTTGTACTGCTCTGGAATGTTTGACTTGCCAATATTTAATTGTTTTTTTTTGTTGAAGTATAATATTTTTCAATTTTTTAACTTTTCTGCGTAATGCTGCTTCTCTTTTGAGTACAACCTTAGGTGCATTTTTACAACACAAATTAATAAGTTTGGATTTGGTTTGTTGCAAAGGTTTAGGATTTCTCACAGAATCAGTTTTTAAATCAACAGAATTATTAATACTAGAATTCAAATTTTGACAAACTTTTGCTTCGTTTCTTTTCTTTCATCTCGAAATTTGGTCATATGATGGGAATGGAACTGTTTAAAGCCTATCAGAACGACGTAAATTACCCTCAATTGATTGCTTTTCTACATGATGTTCCTCATTATTAGTTTTATCACTTAATGTTTTGTTTTTTTCCTCTTCACGTAATTTACGCTTTCGAAGAATGTCGCATTCACGATTCGCGGCAGCAATTCTTCTCTTCTCCTGTAATTTTTGTAATTGCTTCTGCTTTTTCGTCAGAGGTTCTACCATTTTTTTTTTTTTTTTTTTTTTTTTTTTTTTAAAGCTTTATTTTTTGTCGCATCTACATCTAGGTAATTAGCGACAGGAACATTGTTACTTAGGTATTATACATAGTAGTGTGAATGTAAAAAAAAAATGATTATCTAGATGAAAATTAGTTGTTTATGGTTTGGACCGATATTTTTTTTTTTTTTTTTTTTACTGGAAGTTTATATTTCCGAGAGGAGATTTGCTTGTTTAAGGTACTTAATTGTCTTATGGATCTCGGTGGGATTTCCAAGTGATTCCTTGAGAGAGTTTGGCACTTTTAATTTGGTTCTGATTTCACTGAATTTTGCACAGTTGAGCACTAGGTGTTTTACGTCGATCAGGGTGTTACACTTTTCACAGTAGGGAGGATTTGTCTTATCGAGGATGTGTTTGTGAGTAATTTTGGTGTGCCCTATTCGGAGTCTAGTCAGCGCAGCTCGTTCTTTTCTGTTGACGTTTTTCCAGTTTGGGTGTTGAGGATTTATTTTTTTAATCGGGTGGTTTTGGTGGGGGTAGTTTTTGTTGTGGGTTTTTTTATAGTTCCGTATTTTGTCTTTTAGGTGGTTTATGGAGTCTGCTAAAGAGAGTTTGGTGTTTTCTGGTTGAATTGGGAGAGAGGTAGCAAATTTGGCAAGTGTGTCTGCTTGTTCGTTCCCATTGATATTTTTGTGGGAGGGGATCCAGATGGCTGTGATTGTTTTGTTTGCTTGTATGCACTCGGTGTAGGTCGTTTGGATTTTTTGTATTCTAGGGTCATCAGTTTTTTTTTGTATTATTGATTGTAGACTGCTAAGTGAGTCGCTGAATATTAGGGAGTTAGTTCCTTGTGATTTTTGACATATTTCGTAAGCTATTTTCAGTGCGTGTAGTTCTGCTGAGAAAACGCTGTTTTCCTTGGGTAGTCCGAAATAGTATTCTTGACTAGGCGAATAGATAGCACAACCACATCCGTTTTCTGTTTTGGATCCGTCCGTAAAAAGATGTGAGTGATTTGGATATTTTGTTGTAATAGTTTTGAATAAATTTTGACATTCTAACTCAGTGATTTCAGATTTTTTAAATTTTGTTAGTGAAAGGTCAATGGTTGGGGATTTTAGGGTCCAAGTTGGCAGTGAACCGTTTGTATGGATTGGTGGTATGTTGGCTCGAATTACAGTGAGGTAATTGTTTATGATGTGCTTTATTGGTTTTGGGAGTTTATCCACCGTCTGTATTTCAGTGTTTGGTAATTTTGGGAAGATTAAGTTGTGAGAAGGATTTTCTGGGGTTGAAGCTATTTTGGCTGCGAATTTAAGAGTCAGTTCAAGTCTTCTGTCACTGAGTGTTGGTTCGCCGGTTTCTGTACACGTACTTATTTTAGGACTGGTGTGAAAAGCCCCGCAACAAATTTTCTGGGCTGTGTTATAAATTGGATCCAGTAGAGAGAGGGTTCCTGGTTTTGCGGAGTTATAAATTATTGATCCGTATTCGATTTTCGGTCTGATGATTGCTTTGTAAGTGAGCTGAAGAATTTCTTGGTCGGCACCAAAATTTCTGTGAGCGAGAACTTTGAGGATGTTCATCCTTTTTTTACAGTCGTCCTTGAGCTTGAGGATGTGTGGCCTCCATGTTAGTTTTCGGTCAAAGGTTAGTCCGAGTAGTTTAGTTTGTTGAACGTTCTGGATTTCTTTTTGTTGAAGGTAGAGTTTAGGGATTGTATTTGGGGGCTTTTTACGGGAGAAAATAATATATTCTGATTTTGTTTCAGAAAATTTGTAGCCGTTTTCGAGTGCCCAGTTACTTAGTTTATCTAGTGTTGTTTGGAGGGTTGAAATAATTGTTTTAAGATTTTTTCCTTTGTAGAATATTGTTAGATCATCAGCGAAAATGGTCGATTTTACTGGTTTTTCAATTTCTTTAGAGACGTTATTAATTGAGACTAGGAAAAGAGTGGTGCTCATTTCTGAGCCTTGTGGTATTCCGTTTTGGAGACAAAATTTATCGGAGAGGACTCCGTTGACTCTCACTTGTATATACCTCTGATGGAGGTAGTTTTTTATGAAGGCTAATAGATTTCCTTTGATGCCAGCGTTCTGAAGGGTTTTAATAATACGATGTCGCCAGGCCATTTCGTAGGCCTTTTCAATGTCGAGACATACCGCCACTAGTTGGTGTTTGTTATGGAAGGCTTCGCTGATGTTGGTTTGAAGATTTATTAATGAGGCTAGGGTAGATCTGTTTTGTCTGAAACCGTTTTGTTGAGGGGTGAAGAAGTTGTTAGTTTCTAATGCCCATCGTAGGCGGTTATTTGCGATTTTTTCGAATAGTTTGGACATAGTACATGTCAATGATATTGGTCGGTAATTGGATGGAACGTAGGGATCTTTTCCGTTTTTATGGATTGGTACGATTATCGCATTTTGCCAAGAGGAAGGGAAAACCTGATTTGTCCAAATTGTGTTGAAGATTTTTAGTAAATATTCTTCACCGGAGGGAGGGAGGTTTTGGAAGAAGGAGTAGGGGATTCCATCCGGTCCTGGACTTTTGCCTTGTGCTTCGTGGATTGCAGAATTGAGTTCATCCATTGTGAATTTATTGTTGATAACTGGATCTAATTCAATTTCCGTTTTCATTTCGGTAATAGGCTCGGCTTCTTCAGATTGTTTATTCAGCAGGAATTGTGGATGGAGATTTTCGTTGCTTGAATTTTTTGCGAAGTTGGCTCCTAGGTAGTTGGCTATTTCTTTGGTGTTTGTAATGATTTGTCCGTTTGGGTCTTTTAGTGCGGGTATTTTATATGTTGTGTTTGCTCCCATGATTTTTCTGACTTTGTTCCAGATGGCTGTCATAGGTGTTTGGTTATTTAGTGTTGATAGGTATTTCGTCCAAGATTCCCTGCTAGATTGCAGATATGTTCGGCGAGCAGCTGCCCTGAGTTTCTTGAACTGAATTTTGTTCTCTAGGGTATTTTGTTTTTTAAATGAGTTAAAAGCTTTGTTCTTTTTTGACCTTGCTTTGTGGCAATCTTCGTTCCACCAAGCTGTGTGGGTTTTTTTTGGTTTTTGTGTTATTTTACCTATTGCTGTTTCTGCTGCACTGTCGATTAGGAATGTAAATTCATTTATTATGTCGTCAATAGGGAGGGAGTTAGGTTCGGCAAGGTTCGGAAGGTTTACAATTTGTAGGTCTATTATTTCTTGGAATTGTTGCCAGTTAGCTTTTTTAATGTTCCATTTAGGAAGCGTAACTGTTTCGTTTGAGTTTGTTGACGTTTTAATTATGATAGGGAAGTGGTCGCTATCGTGTAGTTCTGGGAGTGTTTCCCATGTAAATTTGTGAGCAATTTTTAATGGCATCATCTTCTATAAAATCTAGGTAATTAAAAGAAACTTGTAAGTTCAGCGGTTCTTAGTATTGTAACAACAGTTTTTAATACATTGTCTTACAAAAAGGGACGCATTAATAAGGTTCAAAACACATTATATCTAGCTTTTAATTGTCAGAAATTCATTAAACAAAACTTTCATGAAGTCGAATGTTTATTTTATAGAATTTGTAATCAATCAAAAGCGAATGAATTCGACTTCTTGTTAAGTAGAATTTTTATTTATATTTTTTCAAGTAAACTGAACTTTTTTATGAAGCAAAATTTTGTAATTTAGAAATAAATAATTTTTTTACCATAAAAATCTTATTTTACTTTATTTGTTTACATTTACTGTTTATCAAAAAGGTAAATTAATCGTAGAATAAAATTTGATGAAACAATATTTACTTTCCATTACGTAGAGAAAACTCACTAAAAACGCAACAATTTTTAGCTACTGAATGCACAAATAATGCATTTGTTTATAAAAATTGTTTATAAAAAAAGGAAAATTAATTAAGAAATAAATTTTGATTCATTACAAAGTTCAGTTTACTTGAGCTAAGCATAATAAAAAAAAAAACATTTCTTTTAACATAGAAATCTCATTTTAGTTTATTTATTTATATTTATTGTTTATATAAAAAATAAATTAATTGTAAAATAAATTTTGATAAAGAAATACTTACTTTGCATGGTCTAGTGAAAATTAACAGAAAACGCGACAATTTTACGCTAAAAAATAGCTAAATAATATATTTGTTTATAAAGATTGTTGATAAAAAGAGTAAATTTAATTGCAATATAAATTTTTTGTTATTAAAAGTGTTAATTTGCATAGTACAAGAATAACTTAGTAAAAACAAGTTGTTTTTCTACTCATACATGTCCAAACAATGAATTTGTTTATATTGTTTGTTTATAACAATTTTTTAAAAACCAAACTCTTGTTTTCTTTTTGTACTCTCCTGAGCACTACACACATGAAGTGTAAAGCATAGGAAACATTTTTACAACGAATAAGATCAAAAAATGTTAAAAATCACTGTTTTTTTTACACTTTGCATTAACATAAATTTTTTATAATGCTAAAATTAAAAAATCGGCTGTCACAGATCTCTGAAGAATTTACTTGTGAACATTTAAAAAAAAAGTTTGAAATCGATTAAAAATTGCTCTCAAAAAATCGACTTGAACCCTACTTTACGATTTTTCCCACTGTAATGCGTCTCCTGAAAAAGAGGGATCAGTGAAATTTCAACCGATAAAAATTTATGTTGTTTAAACATTGTCAACTTTTTTTTTTATATTTTGAGTAAATATAATTATAATATACAAGGAAAAATTAAAAAAACTTATAAGATAAAAGAAACATGTGTAATAATTAAAAATTAATAATAATAAAAAAAAATTAGTTATTCTTTTAGTTAATTCTTTTTAATAAAACTCAAAATTCATGAAAAATTAATATTTTTCAAAAGAAAAAAAATTACTAAAATGATTAAGAGTTTCTTTCTGTTTTAATAATATCTATACTTTGCTGTTACACGATTATTTGAAAATCATTTGAAAGTAACAGAAAACTTATTAAACTTAATAATTTTTAAAAGTTTTTAATTATGTTCTAATAGTTTTATAAAGGCAAGGTAAAATAATTTTATATTCTAAATAATAATTATAAAAAAATTTAACACATGCCAATAACGTTGAAAGGTAAAAATCCCTCTGTTTAAAAAGAAACTATAGTTTTTGGTGCAAGAAATAAAATTTTTATAATAGTACCTACCTTTAAATCACTTAAATTAACATTTTTCTTCATACAATGAAAACTATAACGCTGATGTAATTATACGCAAGTAACATTAACGTTAGGTTTATCGAATGTCAATAGAAAATCTTTAAATTCTCCTGAAGCTGTCTGTAGTCGTCGATTTGCATTTGTTTTACAAGCTGGATATTTCATTTTAACTGAAACGTTTTTAGAATTTTCATAGAAACGGGGTTTAAAACATAAATTTTGGAATAAAGAATAAAGAATTTTTTATTTTTATTAATATTGTTGATAAAAATTAAAAAATGTATAAAAAGTATCTTCGGGGTTAGTCGGCTCGGTTCTTCCGGAAGAACCTGGCATACTTAAACTAACAGATATATCTACTAGATTAATAAATGTAACACAGTAAATTTAGTGTTTTTGTAATAAATAAGTCAATTACTATTCATTTTTGTTATTAAATATTAGTTAATTAAAAATTATAGTCAACTAAAATTAATAATTAATAATTAATGCAATAATAATTTTTTAAATGCAAATTTAAATTTATATTTAAAAAATTATTAATTATTATTAATATAGTCACATTTAATGTTTCTTCTTGTATTTCTTCCATGTTTACCAAAAAGTAAAATGTTTATTTTATGTAATTTAATGTTTTTAAAGTTTAAAATACGCTGTTATTCAAACAAAGAACGTTAAATAATAAATTTTTTAATTGAAATACCAAAAATATTCATCGAATTACATTTATCAACATTTTTATGTTATTTATTAACAAGAATAATTCTTCAAAACAAAAAATAATTTTTAGAACTTTAAAATTTTACGTCTCTTAATATTTAAAGTTTATAAGATTATATGATTGTTTACTTGATTGTTGTATAAGATAACTTTCTCTTTTTAATTAAATATGTTTCATTTTAAATGCTTTTATTATAAAATTTCTCTATAAGAGATATTATATAATATTATAATATAACATATTGTTTAAACTATAAATCATATCATTATACAGCCGCGCGAAGTCACCCCGGCCCGGAGTTGCTTGGCGTACTTTGCACAACTCCAAATAAACTATTCTAAAAAAAAGTTTACAAAATTTATCCCAAGTTATCTTGTTTTAAATTAAAGCTGAGATATAACAGCAAGTTTTCTGTGCAATTAGGTTTTCAGAAATGCAAAAATGACAAACTGATACAACACAAAGAGTATCAGTCTCTCTTAAATCACGATTTTTATGGGCTTTTTATGTTTTTTACCATAAGATTATACTAATCTTCCAAATTTTTGGAAGGTTTTCATAATCAATATGTGAAATTACTATAGTAACATTAGTAATAGGTTGTTCTTGTCCTTGCGGTAATGTAAAATTGGTTTTTTTTCTCGAGCTTTGCACTTTTTTGCGTTTTTAGCGACAAATATTTACTTTTGGTTAAAAGTGTATAAATCATAAAAAACGTATTTCATTGAGATCTACAAACTTTATTAAAAGTATTTTTTAATATTTTTTGTATCTACCGAGATAAATGCGAAAATCTACGATTTTTATGGGTTTTTATGGTTTTTACCATGAAAATGAATACTTTGATAATTTTCATTGTTATTTTCGTAAGCAGCAGATAAAATTACATAAGTATACCAAGTTTCGAAAATATTGAACCTTTAATTGATGATTTAAGCTTTTAAGAATTTATCTTTTGAAATTTTGAGCACATTCTTAACTTAATAAAATAGATTATCTTCAAAATCCTTTAGCGGCATACTTGGTTTTTTAATATCTGTAAGAAAATGTTTCGATTACACCATAGTTTGACCTATTTGAAGTAAAATTGCAGTTGTGCCATTGAAAAACGTATAAATTTAAATGAATTACGATTTTTATTAACATCTTCAAATTGTTCCTACAGAAATACAATTAATGGCACATTAACGAAAAAGGTCTTAAAAGTTTTATTTTTTTATTATCTATTTAGAAATTCATTGAACTTTTATTTTGATTCTACGCCGCACTAGCAATTTTCATAAGAAGATGCTCAATCATTGTTTCTTAAAAAATGGCATCACTCAATCAAATCTTCATATCTTTAGTTACATTAATGGCACACTAATGGGATAGGGAATTTTTTTTAAAAAAACATGTATATTAGTTATTTTTCTTGTAGCTAAAGTGATGTTTTATACGCCGCATAAATAAAGTCGTTAAGAATATAAACTTTTGTAAGAGTTTCAAATGAAATTAAGCGTTTTTTTTTACTTTTAAACTCGTAAAACTCATTGACAAATTAATATTTTGTTCTAATAATGTACATAAATGTTACTTTGTATATAATTCATCGAAATATAATGATACATTAAGTTTTAATTCAAAATAATACACACTTTTAAGTGTTGGATTTAAGTATCACAAAAGTTAAAAGTTTCGTGGATTTGCCCATATAGCTGTTTCAAAACAGCGTATAGACGCTGGTGAATTAGTGAATTTCGCTGTTAATCAGTGAAAAAATCGCTTTTTGATCAGCGTATAATATACGCTGTTTTGAAACACCTGTATATTTTGCGCTGTTTCAAATTTAGAGAGTACTTGCTATTAAAATTTGGCGAAGGCGCTTTGCTTCGTTTAAGAAAATAATAAAATTAATAATTATCTATTTAAAAAGATTGATTCTGGTACTTGAAGTAAACAAAACAATTTCACATTGCTCTATTTAAGTTAAATTTTAATCTTTTAGAATAGAAAATTTTTAAATTTAATATTTTCTAAATACACTAAAGCGTCGATTCAGTGGACGTCAGTCGAGTGGACTAGTTTGTTGATGAAGTAGTGATCGGTGAGAAGGGGGCGCTGAGCTCGGCGAACACGCATTTTCATAGGCGTACTAACTTCTAACTTTCGCGGGCGCGTGGTGTCCTACTACAAACGAAACCGTGTCGTGCCTACTATTTTTCAACAGTTTAATACTTAAATATTTATTTTAAATTTCCATTCTTTTATTTTCCAATTATTGTTCAAAATATGTATGAATTTAAAGAAAATAAAAAATAAGTACTTGGGAAATATACTTTTAAAGTTTCATACGGCCCTGACTGTTTACGTGACCTTCCGCCAATAACCTCGTCGATTCAGTGGACCACAGGACATTTTAGTCCACTGAATCGACGCTTTAGTGTAAAGCAAAACGCTTTCTTAAAATTTTAATAGCAGATAAGTTATATTAATAATTAAATATATTCAAATCCTCAAATTATTGGTAGCTCCCAAATTAAAGTTATAAGCTTAAAACAATCATGAAAATTTTCGCAAAAACAAAATTTTCAAATTATATTATTTTAAAATAATGTATTTTAATAAGATTTCTATTATTTTTACTATTAAAGTAGCAGGATTCATATTTCCGGTAAGTTTTGATTTCTAATATATAATTATTATTTAAATATAACGTGTTTTTAAAAAGTACTAAATTTAAGGTTACGAATTCACATCGTGAATCTCCTACTTTTGATTAATAATAATTTTTGAAGAAATAAAATTTACACTATAAAACTATGGTTATTGGATTCAGAAAAGTTTAAAGATTCATATTTTCTGAAACTTCCTTTTTAAAAAAATATGACAGCGATCGACAGTCCTCAAACGAAAGTCAATGGTTTTACCCAAATACTTATTATAAAAAAGTGAATTATTTTAGGCCCATTTTGCTAATTGTGTTAATTACTTAAAGGAATTAGCTTCCCTGATTAAAATGACGGATAGAAATCGGACACAAAAACCAGATTACATTTCGGATAAGATCGTACAGAAGTCGGATTAATAACGTATAACTTTCGGATTAAAAACGTATAACTTTCGGATAAAAACGTATGATGACGGTTGAAACCGGATGAAGAACGTTTAATTGGAATTTCGATTTTCTCCAACGCATACGATTCGTACACAACCGTATAAAAAACGTTTCTAAACTAATTTAAAAAAACAATTTCAATTATGTTTGACAGATTAAGGTCGAATGGTAACGAACAGAAAACGGATAGAAACCGGATATGTATATCCGGTTCTGTCCGAAAAGTAATCCGGTTTTTGTGTCGGTTTCTATCCGACATTCTAAGCAGGGTTTATTTTTCTAGTAAACATTCTATTAATTTCTTAAGCCTGAAATAATTACACCTGTTAAAAAATTTTATTATCAACTGTTAGAAGATCTCCGTTAAGGGCATGTGATGGAGAATGACGTCACTGGTATAGGCAAAATTTGTCAGTAAACTTTCTCTTAAAATAATCAACGTTTTGACACTAAACTTTCTGGAATTACTTAAAACATCATTAAGATGGTCTCTCTGACCCAAATTTGTTAAAATTTTGCCTTAAAATTAATTTTTTTCAATTTTTCGAAAATCAGCTAATTTTTTAAAAGTTAATTTTAATGCAAAATTTAAACAAATTTGGGTCAGAGAGACCATCTTAATAATATTTTAAGTAATTCCATAAAGTTTGATGTAAAAATATTTATTATTTTAAGAGAAAGTTTACGGACAAATTTTGCCTATACCAGTGACGTCATTCTCCATCACATGCCCTTAATTAAAATTAACAGGTGAACTTATAGGAAAGATTAGAACTTACGTAAGAAGTTCACTTGATATGAATTACCACAATAAAGTAAATCATAAACCTATAGAATTTACTACAATTATTGAATTTAAATGTAAATATTATTTAAAATGGTAGTAAATACAATAAATTAATATAAACATATTTATAATATGTAAAAATAAATGAAAAAAATGTTCTAAAACATATTATTAAGAGTACTTACAATATACTATTAATAAATAACAATATCTAATTAGTAGTTTATAGTAAACTAATTTATAAAATAACAAAAGCGACAATAAAACTAAAAATTTAATTTTTAAAGTGTTTCAATATTACTATTGAATAAATTATCGAGATATAAATTTAAATTCAATTAATTATGATAAAATTTGCAGTTTTTTCCAAAAAATAATTCAAAATAATATGATAAAACATAAATGTAAAAATAAAAAATTGTATTTACATAATAAAAAGGATCAATGACACCTGAGTTACAAGAAAAATTTTTTTTATCTAATATAGATAGAAATAATTTCAGTCAGCGTATTTGGCTGATCTGTGATTGCATTAAGTTTTAGAGTGGATTCCAGTTAACTTAATAACACGTTAGTTGAAGCAATTAACAGGCTTCACTTGAACCACAAACAGGGCGATATTATATTTAAAAATTATTTCATTAAATTAAATTTTAATTAACTCAATCAGTGATTCATGATAAACTATGAATTTAAGTAGGTTTTTCCCAAAAAGCAAATTTCTACAGATTCTTACAAAATTTTAATGACATATTAAATGCATTATTTACACTTGTTTGTTTACAATTTTATTATAATTAACCGTACTGTTCTTAAGATATGAATTTATAAAAATGGGACTTTTACATGGAAACAGTAACATAACACGCAAAATGACTAGATTTTAATTAATTAAAAAAAAATGAACTACAAATTTTAAAAAAAAATTAATATATTTTAATCTATAATATAATACAACTTTTACAACAATATTTAATTAATTTATCGTATGGTTGTTATGATAATGTTATTCAAAGCTAGTAATTCTTTTTTTTTTTAAATAATCAGGAAAGAGAAATTTCAATAGCTTGAAGTTATTAACGGACAATTTTTTTTTTAACAAAATTCGTTTGTGTAATGATTTTAACTATAAAATACTATTTAGAAACTAAATTATAAGAAGAAATGAAGTTAAAAAGATATTGAATATCATGTTCCGATAGAATGAAAACCGCTTGAGTGTTTAAGCGTCCTCAAAGCAATAGCTTCAATGTATATGAATAAAATAAACCGAAATTCAATTATTATAATTTTTTTTGAACAAAATATGTCAAAATAAAAGTATAAGATCCGTCTTAAGGTAGTTCTCTTGGTTCAGTGGTTCTCAACTCAACTTTTGTCATTTTTTACTTACTTTGTGATGCTTAATGAATAGCTCCAACTTCAGGGTGTAGAGTCTCTCTTTTTTGTATTAATTTAAATAATTTAATAAAAGGTTGAAATATGGATTTCAAATTACTAGTTTTTGAAATTTTGTACCGCAAGCCACATTTTTCAAAAAGGGATATTATTCCTTATATTGAAAAAACATTAAAAGAAGGCATTGAACGATGGTCGTGTTGTAAAAGAATATGCAGCTGTTACTTAAAATTACATAACGACAAAACAATAATTCAAAAAAATAAAAACCACAATCATGTGTCAGACAATTTACCTACATTAAATATGGATAAAAATTAAATGAAAATAAAAATTTTTTTTATTTATTTATTTTTTTTTAGAACGATTATGCAGAAAATAAACAATTTATAATTTAAAGGCTTATAAAGTATAATCAAACATTATAAAAATACTAAAAAGAAACATTGTTAATGTCGTGGAAGTATTATTATATGGGAGTGAGAGAGATAGCACTATAATTTTATCTCTTTCTCTCTCATAAAAACTATCTTTCTAGAGAGGGCAGAGGACCCCCTGCCCCAAAGTAGTTACGCCCATTAATAAACATATAAAATGTCGTGGAAGTGTACGATATATTCAGTTTGTTTTTTAAAATATTTTATACAGGCGTTTACAGTAAACATTTTTACACTGCAAGACGGTGAGACTTAAAGCTTAAAATTGTCTTTCATTAAAAAAAAAAAATTACCAAATTTGTAAATACTTTTAGCTAAGGCTTTGATAATAAAGCAACAATGTATAAGAATATGTATTGTTGTATATTACTGTGTGCTTTCACTGCACCATTTATTGAAGCTAAGAAGGTAATACTGTCACTATAATTTTTATGTTATAAAGTATAAGTAATAAAATGATTTATTAAACACTAGGGGGGCTTCGCCCCCCTGCGCGCTTCGCGCGCCAACCCCCCTTCTTTTAACTTTAACCTTCTTTAATTTAAGTTTCAATTCAATTTTCACTTTTAAAATTTAAAATTGAAATTTAGATTCTCTAATTAAAATAGATATACTTATATAGTTAATTATTTGAATTAATTTTTATCTAAGGTATATTTTTATATAAAAATAAATGCTAATATATTGGAGTTATATCAAACAGTTAAAATTTGTAAATACCCTATGGAAAATTTGCCGATGCTCAACATCGCCCCAAGCTTGGGCTAATATTGGTCTAATATTGGCCAAGCTTGGGCCAAGCTCTAGTCGATTGTCATTTTCCATAGGGTAGATTTACCTTTATTTTAATTTAATAATACTTTTTATAGATTGGTTTTTAACCAAATTCTTTTAAAAAAACTTTAGGTTATTTAATTTTCATAGAATTTATTTCCAAAATGCACTGCAAGGAGGTATAATAAGCTTTAAACTTTATCACAAACCAATTTTACATCTCACCTGAACTAAAAATTTATTAGAATATTTTAAATACACTGAAACTATCTTTTGAAGTTTTTTTTTTTTACATCTTGATCCAAAAGTTAGATAGAAGCTTGACGCTTTAAAATAAGCTTCCTAAATTTTCCAACTTGAAATTTCTATCTTAAATTAGGATCAAAATGTAACAATTTAAATTTAGTTGTATTTTTTCAAAATTTTCTTCTATCGATCTGTCCGTCATTTTTTAACAGTTGTTTATTATAATTAATTAAAAATAAGTGAAGTTAATACAAATTTTAACTTTAAAATTTTACCCAATTCTTTCGGGAAAATGTCCGTTTGCATAGGCCATTCAACAGTTTCGATTCGGGATTTCGAATTCGATAGTACTGAATTCTTTCGGGAAAATGTTCATTTGGGATAGGCCATTCGGAAGTTTCGATATTTAAGATTTCGAATTTGGTAAAATGGGCATGTCCATTTTCCCGAATTCATATATATATATATATATATATATATATATATATATATGTCATATCTAAAATTCCTGAAACTGCGGCGGCGGCGGCAGCGGCGGCAGCGAAATCTTTTTATAATATAGAGAGATTATGAAAAATATATAAATAAATATATTGTACAAATTAATGTAAAACAATTTTTACCTTTGTATAGGTGCACAATTTAAAGATGCATGATCAAATTCAGACCTCTGAAACAAATCAAGATCATAGTGGTAAATATACTTTAAGAGTTAGATATTTATTTATTGTTGATTAGAAAAAAGACAATCTTCTTAAGTAAACAAATTTTAATTTTCAGTTATTGAAGATAAGATCATTTCAATCAGGCGTAGAAGAAGCATTAACGAATTATTAATAAAAACAGTAATTAATGGCACTGAAAGAGAAATAAATTTGCAACCCACTGAAGGATATTTTGCGGGAGCAAATACAAAAATTTATTTGGGTAAAAAACATGAATCCGTATTAGATAGGTTTCAGTTCACTTTACAGAAAGATGTAAGTAAAAGATTATTTTCCTATAAAACAGAATGAATTGACAGTCTTTATTTTATTTCATCAATATTTATAAAAGAAACCAGTAGTCACCTCAAACCTAGTAACCGTTCTTTAGTAATTGTAAAGATTTTGAAATTATAAAAAAAAAATCTTTAGTTAGGGAGCGTTCACATATGACGTAACGCTGTAAGGGCGAGGGGGAAGTCTTAATCAAACCTGAAAAAAAAGACATAGGGATGAGGGGGTCGTCCTAAACGTGACGTCACGAAAATTTTTTTTAATTTCAAAATTAATTCAAGCTGCTTACCATTTAAATTTTGTAAGCATCAAATAATTTATAGCAGTATTCTCCTATTTTTTTATATGAATTGTTTAATACTTAAAGTTTAAATTAATTGATGTAAAATGGTCTTCAATGTATTTATTGTTGGAAAAATAAGAAAATTCTGTAATCACACTGAAATAAGCTATATTAACGAAATATCAGGAATGTAAACGAAAGAGTGCCAATTTAAAATATACAGAGAAAATGTTTCGGGTGACTTTACTTTATTTATGATAGACCACGGATTAAACGTAGTCAGTTCAGGGAGAGGGGGGTCCAGCCAAAGTCTACGATTGTCTACGCAGGGGGTGGGGAGGGTTCAAGCTATGACTACGTAGTTTTATCGTATTATACTCAGTATAGCAATATTATTCTCGTTATTTTTTAATTATTTCTCTTATTTATCAATTGAACCGTCCGCGATCAAAAAGGGCTTATGAACGAGTGCGCAGGTCCCCTGGCGCAGCCGTAGACTTGCTGTACGAGAGGCCAACGAAAGTCACGCGTAAGCCCTTTTGATCGCGGTGGGTTCAATTATTTTATTCATTTTGTAATTTTTTTAAATTTTCAATTATTTTTCTTTAATTTTTTATTATTTTCTTCAATTTTCAGTTATTTTCAACTATTCTTCCGATCACTTTCTTAATTTTTCAATTTTTTTCAATTTAGTGAAATATATAAATTCTGAGTGATAAATTAATTTTATTTGTTTAATAGTTCCATATAACTGTGGGTTTTGAGAAAAAAAAAATAATTAAATTATATTCCCCTCTTTACGTACAAAAACATAAATGTTTAAAGGAGAGAAGCTTTAAATGATCTCAAGAAGGTGAGGTGAAAAAATTTATTTACATTTTTTCGTGTAGTCAAAAATCACCCAATTTAACAAAAAAAGAATATTGTGTTTAACTTAGTGGACAGAGCGATTACTCTATCACACAAAAAATTCCATGCTAAAAATGTATCAACTATAAATAAAATTTTGTTAAAGAATGACTATCCTCTTGATTTTATTGAAAAACATTTAAATATTCGAATGAATAAAATTAAATTTTCAACTTCTGACAACCTTGACAAAAATTACAGAGCGAATATTTATCGACAAATACCAAAAGTTTGTTTACCTTTAATGACGGCTACATCTTTGAATTGTCGAACATTTTGAAACGATACAATATTTCTGCTATTCCACTTGTTAGAAAGAATTTGGGTGTTGTCAAACTAGGCAAAGATGTTACAAAAAAATTTGACCGTACGAATGTTGTTTGTAAAATTGACTGTAAAGAATGTCCCGCGACATATGTTGGTGAAACAAAAAGAGCTCTCAAAACCCGCATTAATGAACACAGAACTAAAAAAAATAAAAACTCTGTCACTAGCTTACATCTAAATTTAGGTCATGTTTTTAAATGGGACAAAGTTAAAATATTAGATTATGAACCAAATTTAAAAAAACGAGCAATTTCTGAGACGATTCACATTAATTAAATCATTAAATTTACTTTAAATAAGAAAGAAGAAAGGTTCTCTCTCAACAAGGCTTTCTATCCTCTACTTAGACAACTAAAACTTTGAACCTTTTAACCTTCATGACTTAAACAATCCGTTTCTAAATTTTATTTTGAAAATTCATTTAGTTGTCTTGTCCGACTCGTGTTAGAATGTCTCCACATTGACGTGTCTTATAATTATAAGTTTTTGACGAATTTGGTAATTGTTTTTGTTTGTTTTTATTTTTGTGTATATTTATATAATCAGTGTATCTTTGTGTGTTTGATTTTATTTTATATTCAATAAATGTTTTTTAGCCTGATGATGTTGACGAAACTGTGTCAACGAAACGTAGCTAATTTTAACTACACGAAAAAAATGTAAATAATATTTTTCACCTTACCTTATTGAGATCATTTAAAGCTTCTCTCCTTTATACTCATTATGGAAAAATTTAATTATGGTTTATTAATAAATGTTTAAAGTGTAGCAGTATTTATATTGGCAGATATGACTGTTGCTATATGCAAACAATAAAAATCATTACAGATTATTTCATTGACTTGTTTTTATTGACACTTTTTATTGATATTGTAGTAAAAATCCAATTTGACAGTAATAAAAAAAACTACGTTCTACAGGGTGGGGGGGGGGGGGGTAGGATATTTGAAAAAATCTACTGTAGTCAAATTTAGGACTACGTTGTTTAAAAACGGCCCCAAAGTCACAAATACAGAACTACATTCATATTTTTAAAAAATTATTTTTATCATGGGTCAGTAGCTGACCCATGCATTTTTTTCACCACGAGGCAAAAATGGCAGCCATTTCCTTACGGTCAAACAAGTGAATGCATTTAGAGTATTTAGACCCTAACCTACAAACATTTAAAAGCACCAAGTTTGTGCCTTTGGAATAAAAAGTATCGTAAGCAACACGGGTTTAAAGTCAATCCAATTTGTTAACCCCTTGTTGCTTAATATACTATTCCACATTTCTGGTAAATTTGAGCGAAATTATCAGAAACATGAAAATAAGTTTCTAAAAACTAGCATACAATTATGCACTTGTGACTTTAATCCGAGGTTTATCAAAAATATGCTGAAAGATACATAAAACATTTTTTCTGTTTAATAAACCGATTGACAATTGTTACTTTAGAATTTTTATTATTGAAGTGAAAAAAAATTGATATAAAAATAGGAGGGGGGTCAAGAAGCGTGACATACATTTAGGGGTAGGTGTTTTATCTTACATGACAAAACGTGACATGAGGGGGGAGGGATCAAAAAGTTGGAAAAAATGCATGACGTCATATGTGAACGCTCCCATTATGATTTAACAAAAAAAAGAGCATGATTTATAGCATCATTTTTACGTAGTGCAACTTTAGTACCTTGCTATACGTTCAAAAAAGTCCCATCGCAATCATGAAATTTTTCTACATTCCTCAAACCTTTTTAAACAATATTATTTCAAAAAAGCTTAAATATTGTAATAACATTTCGAGATTATTTAATAAAACTGATTTCATGTTATGGGGTAGTTTTGATACTACGCATATGCCACTTTATGACAGTTTAGAATGTGGTACCAGATTCTAGACGTTTATAAATTGATATCTCAGTTACCACTTTATAACAGAAGGCGAACGTGATTATAAAGTGGTAAAGCGGAAAATAAGAAATTAAGTTATAAACAGCGTGACATTTTGTTTAAATTGTGTAAAATGGAAGCAAAATTCGTAGAAATTGTTAGGTTATATAATAATATTATTTATATAAATTAGTACATTATTAAATTCTACGAAATACGGGGGGCATAAGTTTTAATATAATGACTCCCCCAGTATTTCGTAGAATTCTACGAATACAGGGGGCGAAGATCTAATATAAAAGAATCCGCAAGTTTTTGTAGAATTCTAAGAAATTATTTATTATTTATTTATTATTTTAGAATTCTACGAAATACCGGAGGATTCTGTTATAAATAATCTCACACCCTAGTATTTCGTAGAATTCTACGAAGTACAGGGGGATTCTATTTCATAATAAATCTTAACTCCTGTACTTTATAGAATTCTACAAAATACTGGGTGATTCTTTAAATTAAATCTTTCTCCTCCTCCCACGTATTTCGTGGAATTTTATTTTTTAAAATGCAATTCTATTCTCGAGAACCACTTAATATTTTTTAAAGTTTCTCAGCTCAAATTAATGCTGTCATTTTAACAAAGAAAGTTATGTAAGTTTCAATTTTTTCATGTCATTTTTTTAGATCAGGCAACGAATTTAAATTATTGAAAGTTTATTATAAAAATACAGATTTTTTTTCTCTAACTTATCAACTTTGAAATTTCTAAAATTATATCTGAATAGAAAAGCAAAATTTAATAACCTTTTAAAATTGTCAAGTTTCAACTCTCTATCTTATTTTTTGACCAAGTTATCATGATTTTAAGTGAGTTGTCTTTTATCGATACACTTTTGTGACGTTTCAGATTAAATATTATAAATAAAATATTGCCCAATGATTCCTAATTTAGAATGAACTCAAAGAATTTGTTTCAAGGTGTGTCGAGAGAAATCACAAACAAGATGATAATATTTATTCCTCCTCTTCGGATCCAGTTGACACGTGTGTCGTCCACTCGTGTTTTATTATTTTTGCGGAATTCGTCCCTTTCTGATCTTTTGGATTGGTTGCCGGATGGTTTGATTATATTGATTGGTAGCGAAAATTAAAACACAAATACTGGGTTATATAAATATATAAATTATACTAGGTTCACTTACTCATACAATGGCTTTATGCTAAGTCCTAATTCTACCACCTCAAAATAGGCCTGGAGTGATCCTTCCTATCCTGGATGGGCGTAGCAAAGTGTTTGCAATTAAAAAAAATTGCTTAATTAGCAACTTCGTATGACGTTGTTAATTAATGGTCTCTTACTTTTCCGTTTTCAGATTTCACCAAGGAGGGAACTCTTTATACTACTAGGAATGACAATTAACAAAATTTAGTCACTTATACCGTTGGTGACCACACCCAAGTCCTATCGTGAAAAGGTTTTTGGAGAAATTGTCCTTTCTTTTTCCACCGTTCTGTTCAATTCCTTTCTTTTTCTTGTTTTCACGAGTCTGGAACACTTTATACTACTTGGAACGACAAAAAAAAATAGTTTCCGTCACTACTTTCGTTGGTGACCACACTCGATTAACAAAAATGGTTGGGAAAAGAGTTCAACAGAATCTTCGAAAAATTGTCTATAGGGTTTACGTCCACACTGCCATTAAGGGAGGGAACGCTTTATACTAGTTAGAATGGCAGAAATAAAATATAAGTCACTAAATCCTTTGGTGACCACACCCAAAATTCAAGTGACGCTGGACGGGCGAGAGCCACACACGTCATTTTAAGAATCGCGATGGATGGCAAGTGTGGAGTGGGAATGTAAAAAAAATTCAAGTTTTCGATAAGACATTTTTTCCAACATAATATAACAAAAGGTAGCAAAGTTGCTCTACGTTAAAATAAATCAAAACTCATGCACTTTTTTTTCTTTAAAAATTTATAACTAACGAACATTTTTTTTCTTAACACCCTGGTCGAAAGTACGAACGTTCGGCTTCGATTTTGAATAGAAAAGCCAAAGATTTGCTCATTGTTGGATGCACATGTGCGCCACCTAGATCTCTGATTTTGTGTTAAAATGAGACTAAAACAATTTTTTTTGTTCCTTCTGTCGATTCGAGGCCTGCTTAGCTTTATTTGTTTTTTATATATGTATTTTTGATGCCTGTCCCCGACCAGCAGCACTCGCTCCGCTCGCGCTTGCAAATGTCGGCAGGCATCAATCTTTTACCAGTCTCCGACAGAAGCGCGCAACAATTACTGATGGCCGCGCAATCAGGCTGTCAATTTTGTCAGTTGAAACGTTGTTAAATTGTTTTTAAATAAATTTGAGTGAATTTTAAAACGTGCTTTCGACCGGATGTTAAAAAAAATTGTATACGCTACACGGGCAACAGTAGACTTCCCCTCGGGCATATATTGTCGCGCAATACACGAATTTGTAACTTTCTTCCCTTGTAAAGTAATATAATATTTTTATAATTTCCAATTTTTCACAATCACATAGAAATGATGTAGCTACTGATTCCAAATGGTCTCAATATAGAATGACTGTTACTTAGGTACCTTTAATTTGCCTAGCAATGTCCACCTGGCAACCGTTACCTATGATCATGAAATAAAAATAACTTCAGTTTGCTTTGTAAAATAATAAAAAAATTTGATTTTAGGTTATGCAGAAAGTAAATATCACTTTTTATCAGGATAAAAAAACTCTATCCTCATTATCACACGTAATAACTAAAGATGGGTTATCAGAATTTGTAAGTTTTTCAATTTATTTATCAAATCAAATAAAAAAGTAAATTATCGCTGATATGGCTTAGATGTCAAAGCGTCTGGCTATTAAATAAGATTAGTTTACATTTACAGAATGGTGTAATTGATTCAGATAAAATACTACGTCCGTCTGGATTGACAAACTTACGCTTGCGTCGAGATCTTCTGTCAAAATTATCTATACAAGCTGATGAAACTGTTGGCAGAAGTCACCACTTAATTAAAAGAAAAGTTGGTAAGAAATTGTTACTTGTTTGTAAGAATTATAATAACTATTGGTGTTTATATCAATTTCTTATTTAACTGTCATCCTTTTTTCTTAGATAATTTTCAACCACTATTTGTTTCTGGATCAAATGCACCAAAAATGAAAGAATCAAATTTAGGAATGCCAAAGATAGTCTATCCAGAAATTTTAGTCTTTGTTGATAAAACACTTTTTGAGTGAGTTTCAATTGTTTGACGCCTTTTACCGTATAATAATGCATAGCTTTTATTACTTAACTTACTTTTCTTGTTAACTGATTTAGAATAGAATTGTAAACAATTCTAAATTAAAGAATTACTGCTTTAATAAATTGAGTAGGTAAATATGAAATCAAGCTAAATACATTATATTTAACATGTTTAGAAAATTCAACCTCGATGTAGAGAAAACAGTAGCATACGTTCTAACTTTTTGGAATGGTGTAGATTTATTATTCAGGGAGATGAAAAATCCTAAAGTGCGTTTAAACATCGCTGGAATTGTTTTATGTCAGGTATTTTTATTGTAAAATATTGTTTGTGACAAGTAATAGTGCAAGTTTTATTTTAATAATTAAAACAACTTAATTCCACAGCATAATTAAATATTTTATGTTTAATTAGGATCAACCTGTACCAGTATATCCTCTTAAGGTTGCCGACAATATTTTAGATTCTTTTAGTACATTCTTGTATAGACAAACTGAGTTTAAATTACGCACAGATTATGATATTGGCCTTTTAATCGGCGCAAATGAAAATTTAAAGTCTGGAGAAGTCGGTAGGATTTAGTTTAATGATTTTAACAGAGACTTTAATTAATTTTTACACAACTCATTAATTTTAAACTAATATTACATGATGTTTAGGTCTGGCTTTTGAAGCTAAAGCATGCTCAAATTCAGTTGAGGAAAAAATGGTTCTATCCGCAACAGTGTTTTTGGATGATGTAGGTTTTTCTGGGATTGAAACTGGTGCACACGAATTAGCTCATTTGTAAGTATACATAAAATTACATTGACACGAATAACTTTAGTTAAGGGGGCACTCGCAGTCGTAGCGCCAAAAAATAAACATTTTTCATTAATTTTTTTCTCGTAAACCATCACGTTTTTTTAAATCATCGATTTATTATCTAAAAGTACATCATTTGAACTTTAATTAATAAAAAAAGTTAAAAATATTAAGTAGTTCCAAAGTTATGTCCCGTCAAAGTGACGTCCTTCCGACAGCATGCAAGAAAAAAAATCGATTTTTTAAAAGTTACAACTGCAAGTGTCCCTTTAAACAGCAAGCGAGATAATATCTCTAATGGCATACATTTTTCAAATCGATATTAGATTTAATTACTAAAGCTTATATTACTCCAATATATTTTATCCTTCTTTGCCTGATGCTTATGTTTCTTGTTTTGAAATTCTGTTAGATTCGGTGCTCCGCATGACGGTGAGGCTGCTGCAATTTATTCTGGTGGACCAGGAGGAGAATCATGTCCTTTTGCAGATGGTTACCTTATGAGCTACGACAGAATCAATACTAATCAGTTCTACTTTTCTTCTTGCACTGAAAAATCAATGTCTTTCTTCTTCAGGTAGAAAATGATTAATTCTGTGTAGTTATACTTTATAATTTTTAGGTTTCCATAACGTTCAAACAGAACTCTATTAAGGCACTTTTCCTGTGTGACGGCCGAAATATTAGGCTTTTTCAGGAATTTTTCTTTCAGAGAAAATAAAATATAACTACATAACTTAGTTTACATGTTATAATTACTGTCTCAAAATATACAAACAAATTTTTTTTAATGATTTTTAAAAATATTTAATAATAATTTGCAGGGAACAAAGCTGACTCCTCCGGAAATGCACGGGCTGACGGTTGCCAGAGTAACTTTCTTCAGTATCGTCTGAAACAAAAAAATTGAACCTATTTTTACCAAGTAGGCTTGCCGCTATCGTGTGAACCTCAATAAACAAAATGGGCAAATGTTTATGTAAAATCATGACTGAGGTTTACACGATATCTACTCATATGTAGAATAATGTCTCCAAATTGCAGCCCGATCGGTTGAATAGATTCTGAGTTATCCTGGCAACCAGTTGGAAAAAATTGGTCTTGAGAAAAACTCGTGCAAAATATTGGTGACAGATTTTTCAGTAAAAATATATCATTAAATTAATCAGCAATGACTGATCCGTATAACAAGCTATTAGCTTCCTCGTACGCATCGTTTTCAAGTAGTCCGGCATCCCTTCTTTTAATTCTTTCCTCTTTTCATGTGTCATAAGCGAACTTTGAACAACAAAGCTGCTGAGGTTCGAGTAGCACTCTGTTGCGCGCGCCTGTACACTGTTTACTTCTACGCGCGGTATCTTTGTTATTTTTTCAAATATCGGTCTAAAACTTTTACACTATATTTTTAGGGTATTGTACTTTTGAAATATAACAAAAAAGACTTTTTTCAAACCGTCACATAGGAAAAGTGCCTTAATATCACTATACGTATGTCCTTTTCGGACACTCCTCTAACTTTCACTTATTTTTTAAAAAAAAATAATGTGCTTCACCCATGTAAACGGACAATTTAAGATCTCTAGCTCATATCGTTGAAAAATTATGGAGGTACAGAACCCTTTGGTTTTAAAGCAAGTGTAACTAATACTTGCCCGACTTTTAGTACTTTAACAATGTAACACATAAAACTGTATTTTAGCCGGAAAGATGCCGAATGCCTTCGTAATGATCCTGCAGCCAACAGAAAGGATGAACAAATATTCAGAATTTTTCCAGGAAAATATATGTCATTGGATGATCAATGTAAATTGGAAGGTTTAACAAGAGCGCTGACTGTAAGTTATCTGGAATATAATACTCAAACCACACTGTTCTCATTTCTAATAAATATTCCTAATTCTATTTAATATTTTTTCTACTTACTATCTGTTACAGATTAATTCTAGCATCTGCTTAAGCTTAATGTGTGCTTCAGTAGACGGTCAAAAATTGGTGACTTATAAATTTAACAAACCCGCACTTGAAGGAACTCCTTGTGGGCTTGACAGTGTAAGTAATTAACTGCGAGTCCATGAGTCTTTTAAAACATTTCGGAGTAGGTCCGCATATTAAAATAAAACTTTGTATTTTTGTTTTTATTTATTTATTTATCAAGAATATACGAGTTTATAGTCCATTTTATAAAAAGTAGTAACAAAATTATAAACTGTAAATTAATAATGGGAAAAAAAACTAAAAATGCTACACCTTAATTATATACCAAAAGTCTAGCACGCAATTTACAATTAAATGTCTTTACAGATATATCATTGAACACAATCCTATCATTTAACAAATTAGCCTCTTTACGTAGTCTACGTACAATGGAATTTTCCATATAGTTAGTTCTTACAACCGTCAAAGCAAATAAGAAAAGGTTTCCTAACAGTCTTACCGGTTCTTGCAGCTTTAATAAATCCGTTAATTCTGAACAATCAATAAGACCATTTATAATCTTAAATAAAAATAGCATATCTGCCAGTAAAAAACGTTTTAATAGTAAAGAAACTTTAAAAGTTTTGCACAGATCAAAATAATCGTGACTAAAGAGTTCCGGGAAGAGGCTTCTCGCCGCCTTCACCTAGAAACGTTCCCTAAATTTTCGTCTCTACTGCCGTCCGTCCTCCGTATCTTGCAGACTTTTATTCAGCTATTTGTCTGCCTTATCGGTTTCCGCGTGCTTTGCCATTAGTGCTGGCATCCAGAACTTGAATTTCTTCAATTTACTCTGGATGTCGGGCGCGACGTTCTTCTGAACCGTTAGACTTGCGAGCATGTGGTTCAGTTACGTCTCCATTTCTAGAAAGATAACCTTCTTTACCTCGCGCATCCTCTAAGTTCAAATCGTTATCATTCACAAGAATCCCACGAGCCTTGGAGAAAAACGGTCGATTCACACGGAGCTTCGATATGTGGACAAAGCATTAAGTCACTAGAAAGACGCCCGGTATCCTAAGGGCGCAAATACATGTCTGCGTCGAACGCTGCGTTTTTGCGTTGAATGCTGAGAGTGACAAAGATGTGACTATATTTCTCTCCTCCTCTCTCTCATTCTTCAACGCAAAAACGCAGCGTTCGACGCAGACATGTAATTGCGCCCTAAGACCACAGCTGGCGACAACTCGGAGCGTGTCACTGACGATGACAGCGCGTCCGCCACCCAGGCCCCCGGCATCATCAACCGTCGCCTGCACTTTACAGACGCCAAGTTGAAGAGCACGTAGGTTGGGCGACGTTCGCACCTAAGCATTTTGAAATTTTGAAATAATTTTTTAAGTCCGTTTAAAAATTTTAAATGCGGGTCTCTATGAGGCCTTTTTACATAACGTTCCCTTTTTTATGTATGAATATTAGTACTTAAGCGACAAAATACTAAGTAAGTTCGAAATTGTGGATTAATAATACTTTCAATTTTTAGTACTGCTTTAAAGGAGAATGTGTAAAAGTAAATATTCCAAAATCTGTAGATCCAGAAATCGTACTTCCAGAACCGTATTTACCTGGTTATAATAAATCTTCTAATGAACAATGCAAAGAAGCTGGAGTTGTTTTTACCACTGTTAGTATTAAGAAAACATTTTCATCTAAATGGAAAATAATCTACATTATATTAGTTTATATTTTTATTTAATTTTAGAGTGGTTTCATCGACTGCACGTTACACTGTTTTAATTATAACTTGTTAAGAAGATCGGCTTCACATGTAATACTACCAGTGCAAGAAGGAACTACTTGCGGCATTAATGGAGTGAGAAAATTTGTGAATACTGTTAAAAAAATATATAGCAAACATTAAATATAAAGTTCATAATACAAATATGTGATACTATATTTTCTAAACTGAATTTTTTTAAAGTCAATATTAATATTAATTGTGAAATCTATGAAAACAATTTTATATAAAACAACAACTTATTTTTTATTTTCTCTTTTAGTCATTATTTTACTTCTTTTATTAAATTTCATAATTAACAACACCTGTTATGTCCTTTTGGGTTCGGCAAACTTAGATAGTTTTACATTTATAATTTCAATTGTTTTAGCTTTGTAACAATGAAAAATGTATCAAAAACGGAATTAAAATTGCTTCCAAAGTAAAAATTCTACCGCCTGTAACACCTGATCAAAGTACTTTGTTAAAAGAAAGGTTAGCTGAAGAACAATGCCAAAACGAATACAATATGACGAAGGTTCGCATTTTATGCAATTATTTAGAATCTTTGAATTGTTATTCCAATCATTATGTTCATTTTTATAATTCTATTTTATTTAATACTGTTATTCACAATAAAAATAAAGACATGTCTTTTCTGATGATTAAGTGCACTTATTCATCAACAAAATTTGTTTTGATTTAGGTTGCTATAAGTGAGTGCAAAATATTCTGCATTGAACCAACAAGATTGGAATCAAAAGTTGTCATTACGAATGCCGAATACGGTTTTCCGTGCAAAAAAAATGGAGTAAGTACTATTCAAAACTAATTGTTTGAATTAATATTGCAAATAAATTTTTTCACACTGGAGCTGCACTTATTAAAAATTTTTAAGTATTTGAGGACGCACTTATTTTTGGTAGTAGTGTACTTCTCTGAAGGTTCAGACAAGTGCGACTCTTCTTATTCAATTGCTTTGACCATGTTAAAATAAGTGGAGCTTTAGTGTTTCTTACTCTTTTATTGTTTTACGTTCCTCAGTTTTTCGAAAACTTGTACATTTATAGTATCAACTTTCTCACATTCTTTTCTTTTTTTATTTTTGTTGAGAACCTTTTAAGCCTGAAACTAACATTTTTTTGTAACCATTTAACTAATAGAAGTTGAACAATATCCTCAGTCCAATGTAAATAAAACAAATTTAATTTGATAATTAAGGTGTAAAATTTTACAATATACGAAATACTATAAAACATAAATTTATATTATTCTAGATTGATTCTTAAGGATGATGTTATTGTATAGAAGTTCAATTCCTTTTAAATACTTAATTTCAATATTCTCTTTAAAGAAACAATTTTTTTCCAAGCTGATTATTTTTCTAAATAAACCAAATGCTAACCTCTGATAAAGTTAAAAAATTAAAAATTTACCTCCTATTAAATTGTCTCCACCTTTTGACCCTTTTTTTATCTTCGAATCCTCTAGCCTTTCATTATTTTATGCTTTTTATGTAGTTGTCTGTGATAGTCCATCCATGTTCATAAATTTTGATTCTAAAATCAAATCTATATCACTCTGTTTTTTGAAATTTTCAGACTTGCTCTGAAGGGAAATGTTTAGTCAAAAGATCTTTTGGTACGACTTCTCGTCCAACTTCTTCCATTGACAATATTTCGGTTACTACTACTAGTTATGTCGCTCCTACTGATAAAGTTTCTAGCAATAATATACCAAGTAGCATTGCGAATGACACCAACATTTCTAGTTACATTGTTGATGAGCAAAAATGCAGTGATTTTGGAAAATACTTTATTTCAAAGGTCAGTATTAATTTATAAAATACTTCAGGAGCTATAAGAATTTTTTGCTACTGAAATGTGTAAGAGTAATTGCCTAACCTCTGATCACGATTAATCAATTATTCCTAATAAAACCGGAATATTAAGAATCACTAAAATGTTAAGACTTAAGACTAAAAATCAAGGGCGCCAGTTTACGAAAGTTTAGTTCATAAATTTCTATTATTTAACAAATTTATTTTATTTTAGCTTATCACTTTACTAACTCAAGATCATGAAAGACTGTTTCCGGAAATCAGGTTGGGTCTGAGGTTAAAAATGATATAATAAGATCTGATCAATTTACATAAATTGCCTTAAGCACGGCAAATACTATTTATTAAACTACAAAATAAAGCAATTTACATTAATTAGTTTTGACTCGATATAATCTAAATTTTTCATCCGAAATGACTGAGCACGTTTTCCGGAAGTTCACAAGAATCAATCAGTTTTCTCAGAAAATAACAATAAAACATAAAAACCATTCGGTTTAATTGAGCGAGAAAAATTCAATCTATTAAAAATCTAACGTTTAGAACTGAGAAAAAGTACTTAATTAACTGAGAATCTTTAAGCTAATCCCGGGATTCTAACCTAAAAACTGAAATATCTAAAACTAACTCTTTAGGGACACACTTTTGTGAGAAAAAAAAGAAAGGCTTACCTCCTCCACGATAGTCGACAGAGCTATTTCCATATTTCGGTATTTAATAATTAACGATACAATTAACTATTTAAAATATAAAATAAAACTTTAGAACAATGCATCTTTTAATTTTACTATATGACACTCGGAATAAGAGTGAGAAAGAGCCGTCAGCATTTCTTGACTTCGATTCTGCCGGCCAATCACGTAATTTCTGCGTTAGTCACATGATCGTACGTCAGCAGAGACAAATTTCCATTGAGTTCCATTTTCAGAGTTAAAGTCCACGTTTGGAGCCAAATAATCAAAAAATCTCCAAAACTACAGTGGCTCTCAAACGACTAGGCACCCGCTGTTGATCCAGGCGCTTCGACAGCTGCCTCCCTCTCGCGGTTGGCGCGAAGTTTAATTCAAAATACTGACCAAGTTTTCCCCTCTTGTCTATTAAACAATTTATTTGCTCATAAAACAAAGAAGTAAATAAATGTAATTTATAAACATACTCGACAACTGCAAACACTAGAGTCTTGAGTGCAACCTTACTAAATGTTTGGAACTTCAGAACAACAAATTTAACTTGAATTTAAATATAAGTAAAAGGTTAAAGAGATTTAAACAGCTTCTTCTATGATATATTGAAAAAAAATTAGTAACACCTTAAAATATGCGAAAAAGAAATTGTTTTGACAAATATTAATTTTTTAAATGGGAATTTGATGAAAAGTTGTTTTACACGATTTAAATTGTTTAAACAAATAAACAAAGTATTTAATATTTAATTCAATCGTTACTAAAGAATCGGCAGCTATTATAAACATTATTTAAAATCAAAAATATAAGAGAAGGAGATTGTTTAAAGAAATTAAAATTGTTTAAGCAATTAGTTAATTAAGCAAAAAGACAACAATTTCGCTACATATGATGAACCAAAGCGTGATTCATTTGATGGAGACATTATTTTTGCACTGTTTTTCACTGTTGTTTTTTTTAGATCCTTCCTTGTAAAGTACTGTGCGGCGAAGAACCAGGTTTAGTTTTTGGATTGAATTTTAATAATGGAACATCGTGTAATGGTGATGATGTAAGAAAATTTAATTTTCAGTGACTAAATTTATTTAAATTTTTGCATTTAAAACATTTAAACATGGTTACTAAAATTATTTATTGCTAATATAAGGTGTTCTTAAAAGAACTCTAATTATTATATCATTTATTTAATTTTAATTATTATTTCATTATTATGTAATTTATATTCATGATTAATATTTTCATTTTTAGCACTGTTTGGATGGAGAATGTAGGCAAAAGGAAAATAAAACCAAATAGTCCACTAAAGGTTTAGAATCAGTTATTCGATTAGTTAATATAACAAGAACATCATCTTTGTTTACAAATAGTGCATTCACTTCTAAGCTCACTACGGAGTCTGATAATGCTGCTCTGAATGTTGAAATCTCTATGTATCGTAAATAACGTTTTATTATTTATTCATTTATTTTGTGACATTTTTTATTTATATTTCGCAACATATTTAAATTATGTAAGCAAATCTTAGATATTAAGAAAAAGTATTACTGATTTTTTCAATTAGAGTTACACAAAACTTGTTTACTAAATCTAGATATAAAATTTTACTGTAAGGACTACATTAAAAAAATTATTTATGTCTAAACCTTGTCACTAACGAATTTTGTACAATAAATAAAAAACTAATCTGAAAACAATTTAGATGTTCTTTTTTCTGTATATTCTTAATATTGTGTATACGTATATACAACGAGATTTTTAGCTCAATTTGTATTTTTTCTGTATTCTATATTTCTGTAATCGTTTAATAAATTTTATTCACATTTTGATTGATAAAATTTTCCAGTAAATATTTTACAACCTTTCTTTTCTTCATCTTGGCTCTGTAGTCAAAAAGAAGAAAATTTTTGGAATGAAATTCGTTGCTATCTTATGAAGTGATACGTCTGGCCATATAGCGACCTGAACTCCTTAACGATATAACGCAAACCTTCCGCTCAAGAAATTCCACCAGGGTTGACAAAGTTTTTGCAAATAAAAAATCTCTACTGTAGGGGCATCTCAAATGTCAACTTTTTTTGTTTATTTTAGATTGACAAAAAAATAACAGGTATCAAAAATCATTAAAACTTACATGATAAAATTAAAATTATAAATTAAAATTGAATTCACACATAATAATTACTGATATTAATCGACTTTTTGTTATATTTCTGCCAACCTATGTAATGATTAATTATTCAACCTCCGATCCCGATCAAACAATTATCCACTATAATGCCAGAATATATTTAAAAATTAATAATTGAATAAAGTCAAACGTTGAGACTTAAGACTTTTAAATCAAGGGCGCCAGTTAAGGGGTTACACCACTGTAGACGGCAAAAAAAAAGTGTTTTTTTGCGATTTTTTTTTTGTAGAAGGAACAGAAGGAGGATAATTCTTTTCAAGGATATTGTTAGACATCTTTAAAAGTTTAGAAAAAAAAATTTTTTATTTAAAAAAAATACATCATGGCGGCGTAAGAGCAACTTCTGTTAGACGGTTTTTTTAAAAATAGCTCTACTGCAAGCAGTACACAGGGTGTAAAAATTGATCTCTAACAAAATAAAAAATTTTTTCTTAATCTACATTAGAATGACTACAGAAATACGTAGGGGATTTTAAAAATATTCATTTTTGTTAAATTAGCGAGAATTCAAAGTAAAAGTCAAATTTTTGACCAAAAAAATGAGTACTTAATTGTGTCTAAAAAATCGAAATTATAAAATATCAAAAATCGGCTACGTATTCCTGTGCGGAATGTTGTTTTAAATAAATGATAAAAATTGAGAGTTAAAATAATAAAAATTGTTTGAGTTATACTGCTTGCAGATTTCCAAAAATGTGTTTTGAGAAAAACACGTTGGCGTCACACCACTGTTGACGACTAAAATTAAGCTCTTTTTTGCGAATTTTTTTTTGTAGAAGGAAAAGTAAGAAAATAATAATATTATAGGATGTATTTAGGTATGTCTTACAGTGAACAAAAAAAATATTTTTGATTGAAAAATGTTTTAAAATGGCGTCATTAGGACGTTCTACCGAAGCATGTTTTTCATGAGACGCTTCGTAGCACCACGCAAAGCTGTTGAAAAATTTAATCTGATGAAAAACAGGCACCAAACTTTTTTCCCTGTATTCTAGAGGGTTTAAAGCATCTTTTAAGCTAATAAAACAAAAATCGATTTTTTTAAAATTCTACAGTGGTGTAACCCCTTAAATAAGATTTAATATTTAAATTTTTAAAATTTAATTTATTTAAGAAATTTATTTCCACTTTCATTTATCACTTGAATAACGCAAAAGCATAAATGACTATTTCCGGGAATCAGTTTGAGGTTAAAAACGCCATTATAAAATCAGATTATTTCACATAAATTGATCCAAGTACGGCAAATTAAATTTTTTAAACAACTAAACAAAGAATTGACATTAATTAGTTTTAATAAATTTCATTAGTTTCGACTTGATACAAACTAAATTTTCCCAACCAGAAAGACCAAGCACATGTTCCTTTAGTTAACAAAGATTTACTATTTTCCTCAATAATTAACCATAAAACGTGAAATAAATCTCGATTAATCGAAAGAAAATTTTTTAATTTGGTAAACTCCAATAGTTATAACCGAGAAAGAGCACGTTTTCACACCAAAATTGAACTTTAAAATAATCCCGGGATTCCAACCTTAAAATTGGAAAATCGTGAAACTACCATTTTGCAGTCACATATTGTTTCTTTAACCAGATACTTTAAGCCAGTTTACTTTAAGATGTAAACTGTTTATAACTCCAGTAAATAATAAGAGCACCAGATACACTTTAATCCAAAATTTATTTACCAACTTGACATACACTCAAGAGCGAAGTAATCAAAAAACAAAATGTTCTTCTGATGCACTAATTAATTTAATGATAAAATAACAAAATTTGAATGAGAAATTCGTCAAGAAATTTGAGTGTGCAAGTAACGACGGCTATCGCACAACTGAACTTCCTTTTGTACAAAAAAAAGGGCCTCATCACTGTAAAAACAAGTGTCTAATTTTAAGACAATTTTGTCCTCACTTTTAAGACGTTTTAAAGTGTCTTAATTTTAAACCAATGAGAAAGCATCTTTCAAAATTATTAACCAATGAAATAGCTTGAAATAACCATAAGACGCTTTCTTAATGTCTTGTGTCTTAAAATAAGACACTTAGAAGACAGCAGTTTTTGCAGTGATAGAGGTCGACGAGACAAGACGCCTGATAAGTGCTGCCGCGATAGTCTAAAGTCGAATATAAAATTAAAAATACGTATATAATCGAACACATATCATGAGAAAAAAAGGAAAGGCTTACCTGCTCGACAATCATAGAAAGGGCCTCCGCCATGATAAAATTAATTAATTTCTCCTTAATTTGACAAAATACCAGTTTAATGGAATCCAAGTTCAAATTTTGAGATGAGAAACAAACTTTTTAATTTAGTCCTTATGATATTCAGAACAAGAGTGAGAAAGGATCATCAGCACTTATTGATTTCGATCCGTCCAGCCAATCAAGTAATTTCTGCTTCACTCATGTGATCGTACGTGGGCAGTATCAAAAACCATTGAAGAGACAAGTTGTTGAGGATCCCTAGCAGCTGCCAATTTTGTGCACCGGAATAATGATTTTTAACTTAGTAAGAGATATGCCAAAACAACCATAATCCATAACAAAATAATCTCTCCCAGTTCTTGAAGTTAGATTCCACAATTGGCGCCAAATAAACAAAAAATCCAGTTTTTTAGAACCATTGTATCACTCTGAAAACTAGGCACCCACTGTCGATCCAAGTGCACCGATAGCTGTAAGAACTTTCCTCTGAATTTTATTTAATAAAACAAACGCCCTGATGATGATCTCTAGTCCAAGAGATCGAAACGTCGGCATAACAACAAAAATGACTACCATCATCATTTAATTCAAACCATCCAACAACACCAGATCCTCTATGGCAACATCAATTTAACATCATCAAATATTCCAAAAGTAAAAGGGTCAAAAACATTTGTATTCTTCATTGTAATTTGAAGTACCCGCTGTCCCGGAATAAATTAAAATGAAGAATACAAATGTTTTTGACCCTTTTACTTTTGGAATATTTGATGATGTTAAATTGATGTTGCCATAGAGGATCTGGTGTTGTTGGATGGTTTGAATTAAATGATGATAGTAGTCATTTTTGTTGTTATGCCGACGTTTCGATCTCTTGGACTAGAGATCATCATCAGGGCGTTTGTTTTATTAAATAAAATTCAGAGGAAAGTTCTTACACAATTTGCACAATGAATTTAATTCACTGATGCAAGTGTGCAAGTCCCCTTCCTCTAACCTTGAGATAAAATATTTTTGGCTGCCATCTCAAGGATTTTTGTGGATGAAATTTAGAATCCAATTTAAAGATGATATTAAAATGAAGAATACCTAAAATAAAGAAAAAAATTTTAGATCTGAAATAGCAAGTTCTTCAATTATTTTTAACTAAAATGGTACCTTTCTGCTCCCAATTGACAACACATTTTAATTTAAAAAAGATTTAGGTAAAACTAGATTTGAATTAAGTAAGCATCTTTATACTTGTTGCACTTTACGGACGATGATCAATCTATTAAAATAAAAATAATTGTCAAGAGAAGTATTAGAATTTTAAAATATTAATCATAGTTATGCGAATAAAAACTATGTTGACTTTTTGATAAGAACACTATTTTTTTGTGAAAAAGAACGAAGTTAACGCTTATATAGATAAGAGATACTTGTCAGGTTGAAAGTGTATTTTCAGCGTCGTATAAGTGTATAGGGAGCGAGAAGAAATGGCGAAGGAAAAGGGCGACGGGGGTGAAAGGGCATTCTTGACGAAATGCCGAGACGGCCCGTTGGCCTCGAAGTCGATAGCGTATCGCTTTCATAGACCTAAAGGTTACCGAATCGTTTCGAGACTATCTTAATGGCCTGAATAGATCGTTCGATACTATGGCCGAGTCGTAAAGGCTATTGCTCTTCCCTTCTTCCCTGTTTCTCTCGCTGCTTTTCCATCGACAACCCTTCGCCACTGGGGCCGTGGAAACTGGGATTAGCGCCACTCGAATCACCTCGTTCCAGTTTTTTCACGCACCCCATTTATTCCGAGGTGGATGACACCCAATGGCCTTACGTACTTTATTTTCGATCGACTGCCATTTCTCGTAATTAATTACTACCGCTCATCGCTACCCTCTTCATCCACCAATAAACAGAGGACTTCGAAGTATTATATTTCAGTCAAGCATAGCCACCCCAATGTAGGCGGATCTGAAATCTGTCGTTCTGTATTACATTATGCGTTGTGCACTCGCATAAAATGTGGCAATCTCTTGACAGCGGATGTGAGGAAATATTACTATTATTCTTAAGCAAGTGAGATTTTTGGTTTGCTGGACATGGTTTACTGAGATTTGTTCTGATGCGCCTCCTTCTGTTGGGTGAATCACATAATATCTTGGATTTTAGCATTTTTGGTACTTCTTCCACTCACGAACAATTTAATTAATGCTGCATAAAAAAAATGTTGTGCTCCGTAAAGTTTGACAAAAACGTGTAATTGTAAAAAGTTCAGCTGAAGTACTGTAACAGTTTATAATTTAAAATAAGATATATACTAGAAATTTACGAACTTTAAATAAATGTACGCATAAAATGACAATAAATGGACAAATTTTAATTGGTTTTAGTTTATATTATATTTTTTATCAGTCAATGGAAATATTACTTAGTTATAATTATGAAACAGCGTGCTCAAGCCGCAAGAAAAGAACCAATTTTACAAATAATTAAGTTTTTCCTTCATATAAATATAAAATGTCGCGACTTTAAAATTCGCTTGTTAAGTGGTCAATAAGACCATAAAACAATCCAAAACCATCAAATTTCTAAGAGATATACAAAGACAATAATTTATAATTATGGAGAGTAAATAAAATAAAACTTTTCGTTCATTCGTCGAAACAGAAGGGGCGAAGTCGGTGAACCTGGTGGAGCTTCTGGAAGGCTGATCAGCAAAGAAGGAAACCTCTTCCTTGTTTTTCGTTTTGGATTCTTTGTGTCCAGTGAAATAAATAATTAATCCTTTTTATACTTCCCACTTCCGGGTTAGTTTTGCAGAAGTGTAGAATTAATTTTATTGAGAAGCCCACGTTTTTCTTTGCCCCTTTCGAACCTCTGCCTCATATAATCAAGCACTGGACACTCCGTCCACAATTCAAATTTGAATTGTGGACTCTAGAATTGTAATTTGAGATAATTTAAATTATAAAAATAAAATTTGGATTTCAAATACATGGATACAAATATTGCTGACTGACGTTAGCTATAGGGCTAACATAAATCAGGCATTTAAAATAGATGCAAGTGTATTTTAACTCTTCAGTACCTACTCCGGCATCTGACAAAAAAGGACCAATAATTAAATTAGAATTACATGACCACATGTACGGACTCCTAACAAACTTTTTCTGGCATTGTAGAGTCACCTCTTGAGTGATTGCAGTTCGGTTATCAACTTGGCATAACCGAATACAGTGAACAACATACACGAGGCCTGCAAAAATGATTCTGGCAGATTTTCCTCCTCTCTGACTCGTTCGCCAGTTCCATCCAGCCGAGAAGCACGCCATTGAAGAATATTATGGATTAGTTCATGAAGCTATGGGAGTCGCAAAACAGAGAAATGAATAAACGCATGCAAGAGGAACTCCATCTTCTCTTTGGTTGCACGAGATGCACTTTTTACCAGAGTCTGACTTACACTAAAAATTTTTGAACGACTGCAAGTAAATATTGGACTTTCGAAGTGATATACTGTTTGTTGAATTAGATTATCACACACCAGACTGAAATCAATTCCAGGCTATTGTTCAGCCTTAATGTAAACTTGGCGATTTGTGCATGTTATTATTTTGAGTTTACATTATTTAATTTTAATAAATATTTAAGATTTGAAAGTTTATTTTAATTCTTGTCGAATTTAAGATTTAGTTAAATTAAGGTTTATTTCTATTTTGATTTTGTATTCAATTAATTAACTTTATTAGATAATATTATTATTTAAACTTCCGGTTTTTACCTGCCAAATTGTCAGAGCGGACAATTATTTGTTTTGTACGATAAATATTAAATGTTTGCACTTTTATTTTACACGCACGAACACTGCTTGACTGAGATGTGGAGTTTTCCACATCATAATGAATCGTCGAGGAGGTGGTCCTGGTCCAGATGTGAGTCCCGTTCTCTCAAGAGTGAGAGGACCAGAAGATGATCCACTACACCTGATTTACGTTCGTCGGTCGATTGCCGCTCGATTTTAAAATGTGATTCGTAAGAGCGGCACCACGGCGCTTGTATCGCTGCTCATTGACTTGACGACGAGGCGTTCTCGCTGTCGTGGTATTCTGAACAAGAGTATTCGACCTGTTGGTCCTATTGTTTATTAAAAGTCTTAGTAACTTTAGAAAAATGTAACAAAATAAGTGCCGGAGCTCTATTCGTGGCAGCTCTATCAGGTGAGTTACATTATTAATTTTTTTTATTTTTATTTGATGGAGTCAGTTCTCCGACTATTTTATTAAAAATAGTCAGTGTTCAGTGCGCGTTGCTTTTGTAAATGTCCGTGCCCTGCGGCCGGCAATTTTGAGACCTCTTGTCACCTTTTAATGTCTTATTTTAATAAATATGTTAATGTTGTTGTGTAAAAAGAGCTTGTGCTTATCCTTACTCCCTACTCTCCGGATTATGAGTTAGTTGTGGCTTTATTATATTTTAATTAAAGATTAGAATCATTTGATTAGTTTAATTAGTCTTTTATTTTACTATTATTTTTTTTAGTTATTTTTCATTAAAATAACTTGGCGTCAGGGTTTTGTTTTCATAATGTTTATTTTGTTTTTGATTAAATATTAAAAATTAAATTAAGAAACATTAAACATCAAACATAATCTGGAAAAATGCGTCACAAGACATAACGTTGGAAGAAAATTGTATTAATAAAAATAAATTTTGTATCATATCCTATATTCGTTATTGATGTTTTCATTTATCAATGTGAAAAATTCTTCGTAGTTTTTGTATATTTTTTTTATAATTTCTATTAATAAATAATTTCTCTTAGTTTTTCATGATATATAATATCAAAATACTTTGTTACATTACTTTTCATTTCTTTTTTAACATATTCTTCCTATTAATTTCGTTTGGTAAATTACGTTATCGATCCCCAGAAAAATATAAAATCGAATAACACGAAAACACTGGGAAATACTCAAGTCATTCATATTATCTATCAAGGCTTTGAATAGAATGAAGTGAACAGTATTTTCAAGTACTTCACTAGTCTATTTAGGAAAATTATACTGCTGAGTCAAAGAAACACGAGCATTTCGTTTCTGGGTGAGAATACATGGAGTAGGAGGTTTTAGTTAAGCAACAAATACAATTTCCCTCGACCATTGTGCGTTCTGTGGTTACGAAGAGCAGACTAGATAATATTGTGAACAGATATAGTAACAGTAGCCGCAGTGCCGTGGTTGGGTCTGCGTCGTTGCCTTAATTAAGTTACACGCTGGTCGCATTGTTCCGCAAACATAAATGTCACTGAGAAAGAAGATATTCATTAGTTTCGATACTGCAACTGTCGAGCATAGTTTACCGAATTTTTATTATTTATTTCAAAACCCAAACTGTTCAATATTCTTTTTTTTTTATTCATTATTTATGGGAAATTTTATCATGAATCAATTCCTGTAGGAAAAAATATTTTGACCTCTAATGTGCACAGAATCGAAATAAAGAAAAAAGTAACTAATCGATTAGAAATATCAGGCGAAAAATAAATCTAAAAAAAGACAAACTTTTTTAATGCGGTATGTAAAAAATATGCGGTTTATTTTCAGTTATACTTTTAAGTGCATAATTTCACAGCACATAACAGCAATGAAGCACGTGCAAAGGCAAAAGAAAAATTCAAACGAATTTCGCGTACGTTTCGTGCAAAGAAATTAATACACGGGGATGTGGAATTTACTGTGCTCTCACATTTTTCATACATATCTAAGTAATGAGTCTGGCTACCACAATCTAATTATTTAATACCTATTTATTTTTTGCTACCTTTCAAGCTGCAATCATTAATTATGCATGCATGTAAACGAATACCGTGAGGTTGATTTATGCGATATTTTAAATGCTTTTATGTAAAATGTGAGTTAAACGCTTGGCATTGTTGTTCATGGCACCTTTCTCGTATTAAATCACCTACTGTGCTTTTTGCAGTCAATTTATCGTAAATTGAAGAATTCTTCTTGCTTTTAACAATTTAAATATGCTAAGCAAACTTGACTAATTTGTTTAAACAATTATAAACTTAATTACTTTTAACTAAAACACTGACAAAGAAGTCAATTTAACAAGTTTTCAAAATGCGCTAAGTAACCAGATGCGACTTTGTTTTTATTAAAGGTTTTTATGGTCGCGTCTACAACGTGGTAATTAGAGACGGGTAAAGTTAATTTTGTTGGATAATACATTGTAATATGATATATTTTGTTGGGAAGAAATCCATATAACCGTAATTTATTTGTTGTTAGAGATGCATTGATTGTATTTTTCTTTGATTTGGGAAATCATGTGGTCAATCGGTTGATGGTTTTAAATTGCTTGAAAGCTGCTTTAAGATTTATTGAAAATTACGAACTTGTACATCGGAGATTCAGTGTAGAGTTCAAAGGCCTTCCTGAGATACGCAAATTTCTGTTATGAAGCTGCTGACTGTTCTATGAAGAAAAGCAAAGTATTCTATTTTGTTCAAGTGAACTTTAAATCCGATCCGTTATCAGTTTTGGATCCATCAGTATAGAAAAAATGAGAATCATTGTAGTTGGTTAAGGTATTATTATATTATTGTAGCCATTGGCTGTGTGGGATTTCTGTTTTTGAACGTATTTTGAGACTTATGTCAAATTAAGGAAGTTTAGTGGGCCATGGAGGACTATCAGAATTGGAAATTTGATTGATATGTGATAGTAATAGAACGTGTTTGATTAGGTAATTTCTTAATATCTTACTGAAGATTTTGGGGTTTTTTTTAATTGATTAAGGATGGTTGGGTTTGTGAGAAGTAAAGATTGTAGAAAGGATGTTTAGATGATACTGATATTCATACTGCCTAGTTTATTGTAAGTTTTAGTCCTCTTTAATGGAGTGAAGGTTCGTCTATTTTCCGATGGACAGAGATAGTTAGGTTTGTATGAAAAGCAACGATACAAATTTTGAGACATTTTTTGTAAATTGGATTAACAAAATCAAGCGCATCACTTTTGCAATAGTTTTAAATGGCGGCTCCATAGTGTTACGTCAGAAGAAGAAGTCCTATCAAATCTTCCCTAAGTTCCTTGTTTTAAATCAGTTTCGGTGGGGATTTGATTTGGGTTCAGGATAAGTCAATGAGCAAGCTAGGTTTATTAAGAATATTTATTTCTTCGCTAGAGAGAAAATCTTACAGTGACAACAAGTTTTTATAATTGACTCTTACTTTGGGAAGAGAAAACAATTCGTGTGTACAATGAGTCCGTGAAAATCCTTATCTTGAGTGTGAATGCTAGAGATAGTCATTGATGTCTTGAGAGAACGATTAGGCGTAGATCTCATAGTCGGGACTAACTCAAGATGGTTGTTGACACTAGATAGCAATGTATTGCAAGTGGTGTCAAGGTTAATGGTTCAATACTTTTAAAATTTAAAGGAAGGCCTTGCAGGATTACTGAGCCTGATAGGTTTCTTTTATGTTATCACAGTTCGAGATAAAACTAAGATTTTACTGCACTAAATGGTTTCAGAATTATTTGATTACGTGAACTGATTTCCTCTTCTGATGTTTGAGTAACTAACTGAATTGACTGAATTGGAAATTGAATTTAACTTTGACTTGGTACTGTTCTGATGTTAACTTTTACTGCTTCCGAACTGATGTTAATGTTAACTTAGACTGAACGCTGATAGGTAAGAACTCCGAACTGATATTAATCAAGACTGCTGGGTAATAACTACTGAATAATAATAACTTATGTTGTGACTCTGAACTGATGTTGATTAAGACTGAGAAGTAGTATTCCGTTGTTGTGTAGCTACTGTTCCAAACTGATGTTAATGTTGACTACCACTGACAGGTAGGTTCTCTGTCTCAGATTTTATAGGTCCTAATGCAAAGCATCAACCCGTTCTTATCAATACCCTTCTCTTAATTCTCTCTCTGTATGTGAACCCTTCCTTTGGGTATCAATATTTTCTTCTGATTTTGAACTCCCCGAGTATCGACCCCTCTGGTTGTTCTGAGTTCAATTATCTGCCAGATGTGCGTATGTAGGTCACTGCCAAAGAGTGGGGATTGTTGACATTTCGGGCATCCACCAATTTGTTCTTGTACTGATTTGTAGAATGTTTACTTCTTAGGTTTGAATGATTCTTGCTTCAGGGTTACCTTTTTTATATCGTCAGACTGTGTACTCTCTTTCGAACGTAAACTCCGTGTATACAAATATCAAATGGTTTTCTATCTTGTACCATTATAAAGTTAAATATATTCAGATTTAATATAATTTACTAATGTTTTAATATATTTTACAGACATAACAATAGTCTAGTTTTTATCTTATCAATGCTTTGTAAGTTGATAGCACTGTTTTGACGTCGACTTCCCAGTCTTTGTTTGCGTGTCCAAACCAGATGTAAATATTTTGAATTTAAAAATTGTACAAAATATGAATTGCCTATTTCTACCTGGTTTACAAATATCCCTTGTATAGATAATTTTTAAAAATACTTTTTAACTATTAAAAGCTTTGCTAATTTACGAAAATAAAAATATAATTTAAAATTGGAATAAGAATTAAAATTTGTTACTCTGTAATATTAGTTGTCTGGGTCCTCAATATGTGTACAAGTATGTAATTATAAATTTAATACAGAACCTGGAATGAAAACAAACAATTTATTTTTATATCAAGGAAATGATTTACATCACAGATTTCGTTTAAAAAATGCTGAAGACGATACCTATCAGAAACAAGTGGTTTGAGTGTTTGTAAGAGCGTATAAATACCTGATTAAAAATAACGTCTACATAAAAGAAATTTACGATCAATCGTGGAATCCGCCCACGTATTATACATATTTTTTTCTTTCCTTTGATCGTAACCATCCTGGCGCGGGCCGTCTCTGTCATTCAAAAAGGTGTCAACAGCAATCGCTTTTACGAGATACTTATTAATTGTTACTGCGCTTTTACGAGGACATAAAAGTGCAGCTATGACTGTTTGAGTACGCGAAACGCTGTAGGGGAATCCCCGATGGATTATTGCCTTTGCTATATAGTTCTCGTATACGACTGCCACGTTGGAGAAAAGAAAGAGATTCACTACTGTTTGTCAAGGGAATAACATAAATCAAAATCAGTGTCTTTTTAAGTATGAAAAGTAAAACTTTACAGATTTTGTAAAGCATGTTAACTTATAACTTAAAATACTATATTTTTTTCGAAGTTTTTTTAAATAGTTATTTAACAATTGTACAACCATTTTATTAAGGTCATCAAGTTCTTCACATCTAGGTTCAAGAATTCCTCGTCCAGACATTCGCTTAAAATAAAATACCATGCATGTCTTGATAATTGTGACGGCTTCGTCAGATTTATGATATTTTTTTTTTGTTTACGAAAGTTATTATTAAAAATACTAACAGAGTTCCAATAATTTGAATGGAACAATTTTTTTTCAAAAGCTGCTATTTCTGTCAAAAAAAAATAGAAACATTTTATATAAGGGATAACGAAAAGGTAAAAAGTTTGTCTTAAAGATAGCGTTTGCCGTTTTTCAATTCATTCCAGAAAGTATATTTTTATTAGATTTGAAAATGTTTTATTTTTGAAATATCAAAAAAAAGTCAACCAAAAATTCATTAAAAATATTGTGAATTTTTTTTTCTATAAAGTAGAAATAATTCATTACGGACAAAGTTGATGATTATAACATAAAGAAACGACAGAAATTGATTAGAAAAATTTTTATTCATAAAATTAACAAGGTTTTATAAAAATCTTTAAATTACAAAAAGAAAATGAATTTCAGTTTGCGCAATTGCAGCAAATCTTTGCAACATGCTCCCTGCACATTGGTTAATATACACATTGTTAATATACACACCAGTCAACAATAGTGTCCAAAATCCTTTGAAATATTACAAAGAAGGTCCAATTTTACATAAACACTTCTACTTCATACTTTAATAAATTGTAATAAAATTTATAAATAATGTTTCTTTATTTTTGGAAACTTTTGATATTTCAAAAAAAAATTTGATATTATAACGTTCCGTGAGAACTGGGGGAAATGTACCTGAACGTAAATTTTCAACAATACCAGCTTGAAGAGCAAGCGTCAACTGGCACTGCCAAAGAAGCTACCTTCGGTTGGTACCTTAAATTTTTTTTTTCCCCTCCAGTTCGAGCCTCCTTCATCGACTCGTTTATAAATGGCGCAACATTCAAAATTCGCTTGAAGACGAAATATATAAATTAACCAAAAACTTTTTTGAAAATCAACTTAAAAAACTTGATATATTGAGAGATGTAGGTACTATGAAGTATAGTGAGGCACCTTTTAAAATAAGATACAAGCTTTTGCAGCACCTGTTGCAATAATCATTGATCTCACTAAATTAAGCTTAGTTAAGTTGTTGATTTTTGTAAATAGATTAGGTTAAGTGTAAATAGTTTTAGGTTAAGTTAAATTATTTATTATCAATACAACTACTCAGGTTTTTTCTAAAAAAATTTTACTGAAATCTCACTTTATTACTTTATTATATGCGATGTTACAATTCATGATATTAAAAATACTCAATATAACAATTTATTAGGCTAGATATCGTTAAGATAGGATACCTTAATTTATGTTAAAAACTCTTGTAAACCAAACTGCATTTTTTTTTTTTTTTTAATAACAATAAAGAGAATTTTGAATTGAAAAAAAAAAATTCGCTTGACTTACGTTAACCTAGTCCGTACCCTGAGAGTTAAATCACAAATTTAAATTAAATTGAAACTCCCAATCTTTAAGAAGTTATAATGTAAAAGAATCGCCGCAGTAACTCGCTAATGAATGATCGAATAAAGGAAATCACCATTAAAAAATTTGAAGCGGGACATAGAGGGTTGGGAGATAAAAAGTGTTTGCGATTTCGAGGGGCATTACGCGGCTGCATGAAATGACGTTGTAATGAATTAAGGGAAATCAGAAATTGCTTTAAATAGGGCCGTAAAAATAAAGTTCGTTTAAAAAGAAGGGTGGCCAAGTTGCCGGCAGGTTTGAGGGGGATCTTAGGCGGTTTGTGAGTGCTAAGACGCAGGAATGTGTAGCGCGGAAATTGCCAAGAAAGCGCGTATTAAAATAGCTGGATTTAGTGCTGAGATAAGCCAGCGTGGGGCTCGGTGCCAAGGGGGAAAAGAAAAACTCTCTTTTACTTGCGCGCCGCATTACCGTCGCCTCTCTAGGACCGTTATCCAAAGCCGAGCCACCTTCAGCCCCCGAACGATTCAATCCCTAACGCCCACATCATTTAAGTCGCCATTCACGCTTCCGTTTGCCCATTCTTTTCCTTCCTTGGCTTATTTTGCATACGCGTCGAGTCCCTCTCTAACGACAAAAGATTGCGTCACCACGAAATGCGCAAACTTTCTCCCAAACTTTACCCTCGGGGAGTTATTCACAACTTTTTTATTCTGATTGCAAATAGTTGTTTTCTTTATTTTCTTATGTCTTCTCAGAATGGAGGAATTCTTTATGAAAGTCTTCTCACGCTTCTTTGAGCTAATATGTAGATTTATATAAAATATGTGAACTCGAGAAAGAAACAAAATAGAGACTCTGAATCTTCTCCAACTATTTGCTGTAATTTTCACCCCAAGTTTGAATTTGATTCACAGTGAAGTGTCACCGTGGACAATCATGGTAATGGTAGTTATGTTATGATGGTGTTTCAACACTGGAAATTTCTCGTTTTCAGAGAATGGCGTACTATATGTGAATGACGTAAGGGGAAGTTTCATCCCTCAGCCAAATGGGGTGGCTAAGCCGCACGTAGAACCAGCCAAAGGGACAGACGCCATATAATAACTCAAATCCAACTCAATTTCCCGAGAAGAAAGTTTGCGCAGCTTCCGACGGAGCTGCATCGCCGGTTTATTAACCTTCTTTTTTATGGGCGATTACTGCAGCCCTCAGACTTGTCTGAGACCTTGGAAAATCCTTGGTTTAACCTTTTTCTTTGTCAAACGTTTTAAGTCAACATTTTTAACCAAAACGGCCATTTCAACTTCATATTTTAAATACTTTTACAAATTTCTGGAAGTTGATTACGTGACTTTTCACATTGTACATTCCACATTTCGTTTCTCTTCTTCTCACTTTTCAATCTTACATTTAACTTGTCAAAAATTTTGGTATATTATTCATTTTGTGGAAATTATAGTAATTAATTATTAACAATGAATTTAAATTGTTTTTTGGCATGATATAAAAATTGTCCTTCTGATAAATCAATTATTATTTAGGTATATTAATTAATGTCTCGATATATAGATTTTTGATTGTATATATCGATTTTCGTTTCGATATATATTCCCCAGATATTTTCCAAGCACCCTTCATGAACTTTCAGGGATTCCCAAGGAGTGAACAGGGATTTCTACAAAATTCCCAGTGATTTTCCCGAAAATATCATAGTAATTATTTAGAAATTTTCAAACAATTTCGTAGGAATTCTCAGGAATTAACAGGGATTTCACAGTAATTTCTTAGGGATTCCTAGGAATTTTCCAAAAATTCTAAGGGATTTCCAGTAATTTCCAGGAATGGCTATGGCGGATGGACGCCAAAATTTTGTTATAACTTTTTTGGCCCTGGACTACGGAAGCCTAAAAAAAAAGTAGAAAAAGAATTTAGCAAAATAATTTCTTGTTGTATAATTTTCAAAAAATTAATTGTTATAAAATTCTTTAGAGCTTTCGGATTTGCAGATTGCAAATCTGAAGTCAAATTCTGAAATTTAAAATATCGGATTATGCAATAATGTAACAGTTTGCAAACAATTTAAATAACATTTTAAAAAATGTATATAGAAATATGTGTTTTATATTTTTTTTAAAAAATAACTAGCTAAAATATTATTTATTTTTCCCATCTTCTGACCTAATCTCGTAAATCCTGCCCGGTGAAGAAATTTATGCTATTAATTCCATGATCAAATAAACATCTTTCTTTCCAATAAACCTGGATTATTACCCATTTATTCAATCCTGGCGGCATTTAGAAATAAAGTCATAAATAAATTCCTCAATTTAAATTGAACTTGTGTAAAAAAAAAGGTACATAAGTCATTATAGAGCCGGTCTATCAGAAGCTTCTGGCGATTCGAAAATTACCATTGAGTGAGAATAAAGATTGACATTAATTTCCAGCTTACAAATGTATCACGGCAGGTGGACCTTGGAGAAGCATGTGTTTATCGTCGAAAATGAAATAATCAGATAGTTTAATTTTATTACCCTCAACATAAGTTGTAAAGTAGTAGAAACAGCAGGTAAGCGGAATAAAAATGTCTAGTGGAAAATAGACTTAAATTGTGGGATATGGCCAGAAAGTGCCGTACCTCGTGCTCGTTTCTCATCTGAAATATGACTCAGTGGCTCCACCTACCGGGAGTTATGAAGACCCCAACTCAAAGTTCATCGTTGCCGCAAGTCAATTCGTCTCAGCTGCAAGAAAACGGTTGCTTTGTTCTTTTCTCTCTTTTCAATGTTCGTGGCTACTAAATAGTCCGTTTTTAGAATAGATAAAAAAAAAATAATCGAACTAATTTAATAAGTAATAAGTTTACGAATTTTACATTCATAACCTAAACTCATCGTAATAAACAGTCGAAAAAATCTTAACAACATTTTTAAATCTCCTGAAATTGATATCGAAAAAATACTTGTTCCTGTTTCAATAATAATAATTAGATAAACAAATTTCTAAGTTCAATATAGAGTAAAAATCGAATCGGGTCTAATTGCAAAACCTGTGATTGCTAAAAGGGTGAATCCGACTGGATGAAGACGAGATAGCGGTGAATTACATTTCTCAATTATTTGATAATGCCGCCGACGGGGGTCTCGTTAAAACTTAAAACGACTCTCCCTGTAATCTCTTCAATGTTTATACTTGCTCTCTAAATCTTACGAACCCTGGGGTCCACGGGACTCTCACTCCACAGCTTCCCGACAGTAACAATAGATAATGCCAACTTCCGAGAAACATTTGTACTGCATTTTACATTTTGCAAGAGACTATGTACTCTTTTCATTCTAAATATATACGTATACTATCTGAAATGCCTGAATATTAATCTTTCCTCTCTAGTGGCACCTGTAAATTTTCTAGTATCACAGACAACCTCTTATTTATGAAAATGCGAGCATTATCAAACTTCATTTCGATACTCATATCTAAATTGTAAAATTATCAGTGTATAATGAACTGCGCTAAAGAGTCGAAAGTGGAAGATTGAATCGTCACTTAGTAAATGTCCTTCTATCGAAGAATTATAATATTTGGGATAATCGGAAATTACGCTTAATATAGATTATTAGTGAGTTTGTTTATACTGCAGGATTAAACGAAATTTGCAGAAACTGAAATTTTTTAGAGATAAAATATTCAATTCAATTGTCAAATTGTATTCATTAAAGTTTAGCATAATAACATTTTTGATTCGTAGATGGAAAATAAATATTTAAATATTCGTTAATATCTAAATAACTAGATTAAGTAAAAGTTGTGAAATAAAAAAAATAGAACAATAAAACAAGTTTAATTTATATAGGATACAATTTATAGATTTTTATAATTAAAAAAAATTGCAGAAAATAATAATCAAAATATTTAATTGAAGATAATAATTAAAATTTGTGAGAGAGAATTGAAATTTCAGATAAATTACTGGAAATTGTGAAAAATTTTGAAGGAGAATAAAAATAGTTTAAAATTGGAGAAAATAATTAAATAAGAATAATACTATTAATTGGGATATTTTGAAATTTTGAAACTTAGGAGATTAATTGGATAATTATAAAAAGAATTAAAAAGTGGAATAAATAATTCAACAAAAATAAAATAATTGGTAAATTGAAACAAATGTTTGATAATAGAAAAAAAAATTGAAAACTTTTGAAATTAACTGAAAAATAAGTCAAATAATTAAAAATTAGAGAAAATATCTAATTAAAAATTTTAAAATAATTGAAAATTGAAGGAAATAATTTGAAATTAAAAACAAAATTGAACTATGTGGAAAATATTTTTAAACAAATGTAGAAGTTAAGATCCCACTGAAATTAAACAACATAATTTAAAATTGTTGCACTTAATGAAAAATAAACATATCATTATTAAAAATAAAGAATTATATTTAAAAAACTGAAGAATATAATTTGAATTTGATAAAAATATTTTTAAATTAAAAAACTATTTTTAAATTACAGAACATAATTTTAAAATGACGAAGGAAGCGGAAAAGTGTGTAATTTTAAATTCAAGAAAACCATTTTTTTAATTGAAGAATATAATTAAAACTTGAAAAATAAATTTCAAAATGATGTAAACCTCAAAGTAAAAATTGAACATTGACGAAAATAATTAAAGAACATAATTTAAAATTGACAAAAATAATTGAAATTTGTGGGAAAATTGATAAAAACCGAATAATATATTTAAAAAAGATAAAAATCATTAAAAATCGAAGAACATCATCAACAAAATTTTAAAATTTAATTAACATTTCAAGAAAATTATTAAAAATGCAATACAATGATTAAAGCAAAAAAATGCAATTTTAAAATGGAAAAATGAAAAAATGGTATATATAGATTACAATAATTGAAAATATTTAGGTATATAAAATATTGATTAAAAAATTTTTTTTTTCAATTAATTAAAAATTTAAGAATTGAAGACATTTTATGAAAGTCATTGAAAACTAAAGAAAATAATTTATAAAATTAATGAACATAATTGATAATTCATGAAAAGACTCAAAATTTTCTTTCACTTTGTTAGCATTTAAAAACAGTTGAAATTTAAACTGATATACTTGTGTTATATAAAAGTTTAAGAGAATAATGAAGATTAAAACTATTTGAAGTTTAAAATTGTTAAAACTTCACTTCTTTATTTCTTAACCTAGTAGAATAATTAGAATTAAAGGGCTAAGAGCAAAAAAAGTCGATCATATCCTATTTTTGCGACCCTCTAAGATAACAATTCCTCTAAGATAGCAATTCTGATTTCGGATTCAGATTCAACGAAAGAAATACATATAAATATATTAATATAGTGTCTCGGACAAAAAAAAAAAAATTTTTTTTATGTGGCTATGAAAAATTCTTTAATTTGTAAGTTTTTTAAACGCATAAAATTACTATTAAAAATCAGTTCAAATTAAGTAACACTGAATTAATTTTCACAAATCAGTTTAGAAATCAGACTGAAGAATTTTCCGCGCCTTTTTACAAATTCAATTTGTGACCTGATGTTAAATCGTGATATTTGGTGAAATATGAGTATAGCGAGGAGTCGAAATACCTCCGGATCAATCGAACGACGGGAAACCGACCGAATATGTCGCTTGGCAAATACAGTTTGAAATTTGTTGTGCTGAATAATTTAAATTCGTTTGCAGACTAGACATGACGGGTAAAAAAAATAATTTAAAAACAAGTTCAAAGGATTAATTTCGGGTCCGGATTACACACCGGTTGCAATAGAGTCTCTCATTGACACTCGAAAATTCGAGCCCGTAAAAAATCCCCATGACAGGTATGATCGTTTCACATCTTGGGGTTGGGGCTCGATTGCCAAATAGCCACGAGGATAAGGTCGTTAAGATCCTTGTCTCTGCTGGAGTGTATTTTGTCCTTTTGTCCGGTTGGTTCGCCGACATCAATAAATATCAGGGAAGGTGCGCTAAAACACCTAGACGATAGGCCAAACTACGTTGTCAGCTTTTCGAAACCTGTCGGATTGGATACAAAATTAAAGCTAGAAAAAAAAAGAAAAAAATATTATAGGAGGGGCTTGAAAAGTTTTGCATTCAAAATGATAGTTTGTTAAAATTATGTCTGGCTGCGATAAAGCTCGTGTAATAAAGACTTAAATCAATTTAATCTAAGAGTGTACCCTATAATGTCTAATGCCTGAATTTTAGTTTAATATGATAAATTTGATGAGAAACATTTTTCACGCATGTTTAGAACTTGTTAAATCTGTTTTAAATTGGTTTAAACCAGTTTAAAATTAGTTTTATTGAAGTTGTAACTAAAAACTGGTTATTTGGAACTTTTTTGAACTGGTTCAAAATTGTTAATAACTAGTTTAAAATTATCACTGAATATTATCCTGTTTGGAGCATTCTCCAATTTTTTGGAAAAAGTTTTAATTGTCTAATAAAATAAATTTTTGTTTAAGATGTCAAATTTTTTTCCATCAATATTTAGGATTTATTTCCGAACTTTCGGAAAAGACTCGAGTTCCAATTTTGTTTAGAAGAAGCTGATGAATTTTTCCGATCCTCGGAAAAAATTTCAAAAAAGAATTTCCTAACTTCTGAAAAAAAATTCATTCTCATAGGACAAATTTCCAATTCATTGGAAACCGTTCCAAAGATTTTTTGAAATATACTTTTCTTTAAAATGTCGAAATTTCTTCTATGATTTATTTCCGAACTTTCGGAAAAGACTCCAGTACATTCGGAATGTTTTCCAATTTTTAGAAATAAATTCCAATTTTGTTTGAAAGAGGCCGATCTTTCCGATCTTGGGAAAAAATTCCAAAGAAGAATTTCATAACTTCTGAAAACATTCCATCCTTTTTGGACAATTTTCCAAATCATTGGAAAAAATGCCAATTTACTGAAAAACAAATATTTAAACCTCAAAATTAAATATTTCAATTTATTAGAAAACATTCAAATTCGTTGGTACACATTTCAATTTATTAGAAAACATTACACTTTATTAGAAAACATTCCACTTTATTGGAAAATGTTCCAATTTATTAGCAAACATTCCAATGATCTTATGAAATACATGTTTCTGTAAAACATCGAAACTTCTTAAATGATTTATTTTTGAAATTTCGGAAAAGAGTCTAAATCGTTCGGAAAGTTATCCAATTTTTAGGAATAAATTCTAATTTTGTTTAAAAGGAAGAAAATTTTTCCGATCTTCGGAAAAAATTCAAAAAAAGAATTTCCTAGCTTCTGGAAAAATTCCATCCCTTCTTGACAATTTTTCTTCTTTATTGGAAAAAATTCCAATTTATTAAAAAATGCCAATTTTTTGAAACACATTCCAATTTATAAGAAAACATTCTAATTTATTGGAATACATTCCAATGATCTTCTGAAATTAATTTTTCTTTAAAACGTCGACATTTTTTCCATCACTTATTTCCAAAATTTCGGAAAAGACTCCAAATCGTTTGGAAAGTAATCTAATTTTTAGGAATAAATTCCAATTTTGTTTGGAAAAAGCTGATATTTCCGATCTTCAGAAATAATTCCAAAGTAGTAATTTCCAACTTCTGAAAAAATCCCATCCTTTCTTAACAGTTTTCCAATTTATTAAAAAAATTCCAATTTATGAAACATTCCAATTTAATAGAAAACATTCTAATTTATTGGAACTGAATATGAAATTAATTTTTTTTTAAAACGTCGAAATTTCATTCATGATTTATTTTCAAAATTTCGGAAAGAATCCATTATGTTTGAAAAAATTTCAAAATTTTAGGAAAAAATCTAAGCCGTTTAAAACTAGTTTTAATAGGTTTTTAATCATTTTAACACGGTTTAAAACAATTTAGAACTACTTGAAAATGTTTAAAACATCTTAAAAACTTCTAAAAAAAAAAATTCTTTAGAACTATTTAAAACTATTTGGAACCATTTAAAAGTATTGAAAACTGTTAAAAAATTTCTAAACCTGTTTCGAACTAGTTATAAAATTGTTAAAAACTCTTTGGCACTATTTTGAGCTACTTAAAATTGTTAAAAAATATTTAAAACTTTTTAAAACTTGTTCAAAAATGTTTAAAACTACTTCAAACTATTTTCGACTTTTATAAATTGCTTAAAACCTATCACAACTTACATTTTTAGCATGAAAAAGAATTTTGTCAAAACACGGTTTTTTCTATGAAAATGAGTCGACTTAGACTATTTCTGGAAAATTTAAAATCTTAAAGATCACAAAGCTTCCTCTATGAGAGAGCAAAATTGTTTAAAACAGTTTAGATCTAGTTCAAGATTGTTTAAAAGTATTCAAAACAAGTCAGAACTAGTTTTAAACTATTTATAACCAGTACAAAACTATTTATAACTGTTTGTAACTAGGTTCGAACTATTTTGAACTGTTTAGAACTGCAAAAAAATTATTTAAAATTTGTAAAAAGTAGTTTTAAACTTTCTAAAATTTTTTGCAACTTCTACTTAAAACTTTTAGAACACGTTTCAATCTAATTACAACTGATTTAAAGCTACACTGTAAGAAATTTTTTCGATAAAATTACCAGGAAACTTTCCAAATATTTGTTAGGAAATATTTTTAAGAAAACCTAGAAGAATTGGCAACTTTTTTCAGAAAAATTTCCGAATTTTGTGGCAAAGAATATTTTCTGACAGAAAATATTTTGAACAAAAAGTATTTTCATTATAGAAAGTATTTTTTACGAAAATTATTTTCGTGCAAAAAGTATTTGAAACAAAATTTTCTAAGCAATATAATTCTCTTTAAAAAACTATTACATTCTAATATATTTTATTACTCCACACCCAAAGAAATATTTTCCTATGTAAATATTGGCTTTTGGTAAAAAATGTATAAATCTAATACTACTTTTTTAACCAATTTTATAATGACTTTAAATAAATTCAAGTTAAAAGTTAAAAAACATAAATTTAAAAACAATTTAATTAAAAAAATATATTTAAAATTTTTTTTTACAATTAAAAATTTTTCGGATATTTTTTTTAAATCTAAGGTTAAAATATATATTTCACCTTTTTCAAAAACCAAAATAAAAATAGATTAGAAAAAATATATCAAAAAAGGAAACATTTGGAATTTTTCGAAAAAATGTATCTCCTGTTCATATTAATATTTTATAATCTAATAAGGCCAAGATTTTAAGTTAGGCAAATATCTAAAAATCTGCAAAGTTTGATTTTAATCGGTTAAGCCGTTTCTGAGTGTTAGTGGAACAAAATATTGAGAACATACAGACAGACATACAGACAAAAATTTTTGTTTGCATTTTTGAAATCCTTGTTGTTTAAAATGACAATATTTGACAAAAATGTTGAATTTGGAACAATGTACAGACAAGAGTCCTATTTTATTAAAATAGTTAATAACGTAATTTCACATACGTGTCGTAAACTTTTTAATTAGGCGATAGTTTATTCCTAAAAATTCTCATTTTTCCTATTTTTATTTGACCGTAACTTTATGACTGAACTTCCCATCTATGGTGAAGTCGATAATGCAGAATAGTAAAAATTTACGTTTATTAGAACTTTTTCCATAAAATTCTGTCCAATTTTGTCGAAAATTTATAATTTATTCGAAATCTTTATTTGCAGATTTTGTGGGCAGAATGAAACAGAATTCATATCTAAATTTTAGAAAGAAAATACATTTTAACCAGACACCTATGTTCTACATTACCGACTCGACCACGGATGGGAAGTTCATTCAGAAAGTTATCAACAGACAAAAGTAGACAAATGAAATTTTTCGGAGATGGAATCCATTTCAAATCTGACAGGCTGACCACCTTCAGGTCATTGATTTTATTGGCAATTAAATATATTATTTTTCAAGTAAAATAAAGAGATAACCATTTTTCCGAATTTGAAAAAAACGATTTTCAACAAAGTTATAAAGAAAGAAAAATGGATTATCTTAATTAGACAAAAAATGCAATGCAAAAGAAAAATTTTTAATTGGGATTTTTTATTTTTTCAGTAAAATTTGAAATGCTCATAACTTTGTTGAAAATCGTTTTTTTCAAATTCGGAAAAACAGTTATCTTCTTATTTTACTTGAAAAATAATATATTTAATTGACAATAAAATCCATGACCTGAAGGTGGTCAGCTGGTCAGCCTGCCTAATTTGAAATGGATTCCGTCCGGAAATTTTTTGGTATGTCAGTAAATCGTATATTTGTTAATTGTGCAGAATACTTATTATAACAACTCATACATTACAGACTAAACAAATTAAATCTAAAAATTTGCAAAAAAAAAATGTATTATTTGTGTCTTATGCTAAATTACTTCTCACTAATTGGCAATTATTTTAAAGAACTACAATAAACTAGTTTTCCAAAAAATTGCAATCCCAACAAATGCATCATTATAAAATTGGATTTAATCCAAATTGCATATTTTGTGTACCATGCGACATCTTCTGTTTTTTTTTCCCGCAGGCAATAATAACAATTAATCACAAACTTTCTCTTTTCCTGAGAAAGATTCCCATCCCTGGCTAAAATGGAGGAGCAAAAACTACCGCAGACATGTATATTTTGATTTGGCCCCCTTAATCGTAATTCGTGGCGCTATCTCCGAACCTTTCTTAAGACTTTGGAAAAGATAACTCTGCCTCGGGGAAGGCGTCATGTCCCTGCGCCTCGCAGACGAAATAAACAAGCCCGCGTAATGCCGCCGTAGGTCTCGCGGAAAGATTAAACAGTTAATAAGAATAAGAGTCCCGGGGGTTCCCCTTATTCCGCGAAGAGCCGGGTTCCTTTTGCTGGGCTGCCTTGGCTCTGGTGCGGGTGAAAGGAGGTTTCCCTGGATGGTTGGAGGGAAATGTCGGCCATCTTTCCCGCGGGCTCTTCTCGAGAACCAATCGCCTCTCTCCTTGGCGCATTAAGGCGGCAACTCCGGCTGAAGAATTGCCGCTGCCACGTTAGACACATTTTTCTTGCTTTTCCTTTATTCTCCTTCTCGGGCAGGGTCCCGGCAAATGCTTTCTCTCTCATCCCACCTCGGCACGAGAGGAAAGCTTCTTTCTCCACCATCTCTTCGCCAGCGTCGTTTCGCATCTCTTATTTTTCCTTTGTTCACCCCCCGAACCCTCAACCCTCTACTTTCGGCCTTACCTATACTATAATAGTGTTCATCCCTGTGAAGTGAGCTCCATCGAGCGGCAGGTGTCTGACCTTAATAACGCGTCACATCACCTTTATGTACATTACCGAAAAAAAAGGAAGAGTTAGAAAAATAGAAAAGAAGCTAAAAGATACTGGAGATTTAGGAGAGTGTTCTCGATTCTTCATGAGTCGAAGCTTCGCTGAGGAAGAATGTCGACTTGGCGCAACATTGTATCCGGAAAACAAAGCAGGAACGTGTCTAATCAGAAATAGAAGCAAAAACGTACCTATTACAAAAAAAGGGGACAAGACTAAGGCAAGCGGTGATAAAATAGGATAGTAAGACCTGATAATTAATTTTATGTAGGATCGATGGATAGAAGCTTATGAGACTATATTATATGCGGCAGATTTAAAAAGAATGTATAGTTCACAATTGGTAAGCATTTCTCCAAATTTGATTTGGTATGGAGGAACCCAGAAATATCTATTGGCGAATATTCCGATTGATCATAAAAGAGTCGTTAAGAGTGTTAAATAAATATCGAACTAGAGTTTTAATAGATAACAAAAATTTTCTGAAACTAAACTTTGTGATAAAGGCGGAGCGATAATAGTGGATAATAATAGATAGAGCGATAATAGTTTCATGTGTTAATAGAATACTCATTTTTATAGTGAGGAGAGAAAATTGTACAAAGCTGAGGATTGTGAATAAGAGAGGTTTGGATAGATATGCTAAGTAAAACTGATGTAAATGGTGGAAGATAAGTGTATTTGTTTATAAAGAGAGTGATGGAACGTAATGAACAAACATAATGTTACTTGAAATTTATTTGTACAAACTCCATTGTATAGACTTCAATGTCATCAAACAATTAATAAATAACTAAATCAGGTCTATGACACAAGATATTTAAAATCTTTAACATTCTGAAAATTGGAGCACGAATGCCAATTGGTACTATATGCGATCATTTGAGTTTTTAGACAGATCATTTAAAAACAATTCCTGATATCTTAGATCGACAACTGGAGCCTTAAAATCAATTTTATGTAACAGTTCCAGGAGGTAATTTTATCTTTTAATACAAATGCATCAGCAAGTCCATTCATTATTTTACAGATTTTAAAATCTTCAACAAATAGAAGGTTTTCAACAGAAATTGTTTTAGATACATCATTTATAGAGATTAGAGATAAAATTAAACCCAAAACAGAACCTTGAGGAACTCCAGAGGGTACAAAAGATTGAGCAGAGTACCCAAAAAAATGAATTTTTTTTTATTTTAAGCAATTTACTAGAAATTAAGATTCAAAACTTTTTGTAATGCCCTTGTATGAGGGTGGGCAAAACTTATTAAGGTATACCTTACACTAGAAAAAATTCCAAAATTAAATTTCCATATTCTATTGGCGGTATTATCTTGCGAACTTCAGTTATAAGAGATCTTGGTTCTTCTATTGATGAAAAACTTATATTTAAAAGTCATATAGAGTCTTTAATTGGTAAAGTTAATAGACTAATGAGTTTTTTTTATTAGAATAACAAAAAATTTTTTAATCATTGATACTGTGAAAACCTTATACAATGTTTTTATACTATCAAAACTTAAATTTGGGTCTGCTATATATCAGAAGAAACAAGTAAGTTATCTTAAGAAGTGTCAAAAAAGATTTTTAAAGTATATTGCGTTTAAAGAGGATGGTGTGTATTCGGAAAAGTGAGCGAAGTATTTATTTTTATCTTCCTGATAGTAGAAAGGACTATTTAAGATATTTTTTACTAAACAGAATGTGTGCTCACTAGAACTCGTTGTTTTTTGATTCTCGATTCAATATTCATTTCTTTATAATATCAATGAATGAATTTATTAAAGTTATTCGCGATTATATGGAGTCTACAAGAGTAGTTGTTTAAGATTTATCTTAATTTTATTTTTTTATGTTTTATCTTAATTAATATTATATTATATTTTGTACTCTTGTTATTGGTTGTAAAACTGTTAGACTTAATAAAACGAATAAAAAAAATCGTTGTCTCAATATTAATTATTCAACAATTTTTAACAGGAGCAAATTTTTCAAAAATTAATTTTTAAGCCTAAGCAAACTTGAACTAAACATTCCTTCCTTATGATATTTTTAGGAAAATTTACCAAATTTTGCGAAAAAGAATTCAGTATTTTATGAGACAGTTTACAAACAAATTTTTCCTATACAGCGTTATACTCCATCATAATCGAAATACAATTTAAAAGAGAATTTAAAATACCATTAACAAAACTTAATATTTTACGAAGTTTACTTAAATTGATGCAAAAGTGTATACTGTCTTCTTGAATTAAATTTCCAAAATAATAAATTTTTTAAAAATGGAAATTAATTTTTGTACAATAAAAATAAGGAGAAATTAACGTTTAACTGCAAATTATATTTTAAAAAATGAAAATTAACTTAAACAAAATGGAAATAAATGAGCGAAGTGAAAATTAACATTTATAAAAAAGTAATTAACAATCTTGAGAATTAAATTCAAAAAGTGAAAACTGAACTCGATCGAAAGAAGAATATCTTTTGAATCTGATGCTTTATATTTAAAAAGTGTAAAATAATTTTAGCAACCTAAAAATGATTTTTTAAACAATGGAATTTGACTCTTATAAATTTTGCAAAGTATACTTTTTATAAAGTAGCTTCTAAATTAAAACATTAGTTTTAAATAATTGCAATTTACTTTCATTAATACGGAATTAACTTTCTAAAAACAGAAAAAAAAACTTTTATAAAGTGGAAATTCACCTCTAAAGAAAATTTAACATTTATAGAAATGTGAACTAATTTAAAAAATGTGAAGAATTACTTATAAACATTGGAAATTAACTTTTTCAAAGTAAAAGTTAAATTCTCAAATGACAAGCGTAATTTGAAAAGGGAAACTAATTAAAAAACATAAAAATCATCTTCCTGAAAATTGGAAATTAACTGTTTGCAAATCGAATATAAGTTTTAAGTGAAAAGTTGATATTTAAAAATTGAAATTCGCTGGAATATTAAATTTTAAAAAGAAAAAATTTATAAAATGAGAATTAAATTTTATTAAAATTGAAATTCACTTTAAAAATTTGGAAATCACTTTTTAAAAGGAAAATAATATTTGTAAAGTGTAAATTACTTCCAAAAAATATAAATCAACTTTTTCGAAATACAAATTACTTTTTGGAAGTGAAAATTCAGTTTTAAAAATTGTGATTTTTTTTTAAAAGTAGAAAGTAAGTTATTTTTATAACAACAAAAAAAAGAAACAAACTTCTAGAAAATAGAAATTCAAAATTGAAATTTAACTTATGAATGTATAAAAAGTAGAATTATTATAAATTTTAAAAAACTTATAAAAAATGGAAATTTACTTTGAAAAACTGTAAATTAATTTCGACAGTGAAAATTACCATTTAAAAAGTATGAAAAACAAAAGTCACAGAATTTGAAAACTGTCTTCTAGAAATAAAAAAATATATATCTTCTAAAAAGTGGAAAGAAAATTTTCAGTGGAATTGAAAATTTAAATATGGAAGTTAAATTTCGTAATTTCGAAATTAACATCAGAAAAGTGGAAATTAACTTGTCAAGTAAAAGCTAACATTTAATAAAAAGGGTAAACTAAAGTTAAAAAAATAAAAATATTTTCTGAAAAATGGAAATTCTCGAGAAAATTCTTTTTAGAGAATAAAAATTATGTTTTGAGTGAATAATTGAGGTTTAAAAAATGCAAATTAAGTTTGGAAAAATGAAAATTAACTTTTAAAGTTTAGAAATTATCTTTTGAACATAGTAAAAAATAACTCTAATAAACTAAAAATTAACGTTTAAAACTAAAATGTACCATGTAAAAAATAAAAATGATCTTTTATAAATTATAAACTAACTTTCGGAATTGGAAATTTTATTTTAAAAAATGGAAAATAACTTTCAAAATAGAAGTTGATTATTAAAAATTTGAAATAAACTGTTAGAGTTAAAGTCGAGGTTAAAGTAATTGAATTTAACTTTTAAAAATTAAACTGTTTTTTAAAAACGGAAATTAACTATTTAAATCGAAATTATCTGAAGAGTGGGAATTATAATTTAAAAAATTAACTTGAAATGTGAACTGACAATTAACTTTTATAAATAAAGATTTAATTTTAAGAGAATTTTTTTTTTTTCAAATCAAAATTAAGTAATAAAGTAAACTAACTTTTAAAGCTACATTTAAAGTTTACAAAGTTTAAAGTAACTTGAAAATTAAATTTTGAAAATATTAATCTATGTTTTATACAGTGAAAATGAACTTTTAAAAACTGAAAATTAAAACTAATGGAAAGAAATTAAGTTCTTCATTAAGAATAAGTTATATCTAAGTTAAGAAGCTTGAAAATAAACTTCAGAAACATTAAAAGCAAAAATTAAATTCTTTTAATATTATTTTCGTTTTTTGAAACTTGGAAATAGCTATTTTGAAAAATGGAAATTAACTTTTTTGAAATTGATGTTTTTATTATCTAAGTGGTTTTTTTCAAAAATTGTAATTGACTATTACAACTTGGAAATCAACTTGTACAAAAGTTAAGTAGCTTGTTTGCGATAATGAAAATTAACCTTTTTTTTATAAAATGGAAGTTAACTAATAGAAAATAAATTTACTTCTAAAGTGAAAAAAATGGGAAATCGAGTTCCATAAAATAGAAATTAACCTCGTAGTGGAAATTCACTTTATATATTGAGTTATTTTTTATAACCACTAGAAATTAGTTTTTAAAAAATAAAGATGACTTTCATTACATTTTCAAGAAAAAGTCAAATTTTTGTCGTGGAAAATTTGAATTTGACTAAAATTCGAAATTCAAGCCCAGTTCCATCTGAATTATATATTGTATTATTTTTCATATAACTTGTAAATTAGCTTTTAAAAAATGAAACATAGTTTTATTATATTTCCGAGAAATAGTCAAATTTTTCTAAAAAAAATTTTTAAATTTGATAAAAATTCGAAATTTAATCGAAATTCCTACTGAATTTTTCATAAACCGATCAAGTGCGCAACATTTGTAAAAATCTAAGACAAAATATGTTGTTCCAAATTCAAATTTTTGGTCTACAAAACCAAATATTAATTTAATATTAATTAAAAAATTTAAAAAATATTAACTAAAAACAAAATATCATCTAAAGCTACTCTTAATTTCAAATGTTCATCAAAACCACCCCTTATAAAATTAACAATTCTCCTTATCCTCTTTTTGCCAATACTGCGCACTTGACAATCATTTTTTCATCTGGACTTGAATCAAGAGAAATCCAGTTAAATAAATCCAATAAGGTCAATTTATATTTTATAAATCTAAATAAATATAAAAATATATATTGAAATATAAAAAATCAAATCACTTTTCACAATCTTTTTAAAGTCATCAAAAAAAGAAAAAAAAACTACAGGACAATAGGACTCGTAACTTATTCCAGCGAGACTAATACACAAGTTTTTTTTTTTTACTTGGGTGTAAATAGAGAGGCCTCGAAACTAGGTGACAATAATTTCTATAATCCCCGATTTTTTGAGCGTATACCATTAAGGTAGAAATGGCTTCAAGGCATTATATGCACTGAATTGAAGAAGCGCCCCTAATGATGTCCCCTTTTTTCTTGGGAGGTTCAAGGCTTCTTGGAGGGTTGAATAGGCTTGGGCAAATGGCCTCATGGAGTGCCTCGAACAATGATACCGCGATGCGCCGGGTTTATTCGTTTTATGGGTTGTTTTCCTGCCGCCACGAGGTATTTCCAATTCATGAACGACCTCCGGACTCGTTGGAGGGATACTCACTTGCTTACTTATATGTAAGTGCTCCAGGATGCGAGTTATGGATATCACCGGCAACACTTTATACGTCGAGTGTATGAAGTCGTTTGAAATCGATGCTATGTGTCGACGAGCCATAAATTTGATTTTAGGATATTTGGCTACAGACTGAAAAGAGACCTGAGAAATAAATAGGGCATTGTAGAAACGCTTCATAAGTCAGTCTGAATTTCTTTTCAAAGAGTACATCGAGGGTCAGCTTGAAGGGTTGCTTGAAAAATGTTGGGAACTTTTTCTTAGTAGAGATACTTTCCGAACTGTGTATTATAACTGCTTTATATAATTTTTTTATATTAAAATTTTTACATGGTTTTATATATTTACATAGACAAATTAATGATTCGTAATTTATATATTCATAATCCTCGTGAAAAACTGAATGAAAAATTTCTTTATGAAACTTAAATCGGATCAAGGGTTGGAAAGTTATTAACGATTAAAGAAGCGCTAATCGCGGCGAGAAACGAAATGCAGTATGTGAGCCGGCATTGACAAATTTGTGATTCGTAATTTATATATTCGTAATCCTCGTGAAAAACTGAACAAAAAGTTTCTTTGTGAAAATTAAATCGGACAAAGCGTTAGAAAGTTATTAGCGATTAAATTATCTCGCCAATAGCGGCGAGAATCGAAATGCAGTACGTGAGCGGCCGGGAGTGTGTGAGGCACCAACACTCGCAACAGTAGTTCACGTACAGCTGTTGACTTCTCGCCGATTGGTGCTTCTTTGTTCGTCAATAACTTTTTACTGCCTAGTCCGATTTTATTTTCATAAAGGAACTTTCGATTCAGTTTTTTACAAACATTACAACCGTGTTAAATTTTTTAAAATTTTTTTTAGACATTTCAAAGTGATTTTATTAGTTAATGAGTTAGAAAAAAATTCTTGAATTTTTCAATTATCGTTCACGAAGTTCAGTTCCGTTGCCTGATGTAGAAAAATTGAAGAGAAATAAAAAATTCATATTATTTTCTTCGTTCAATTGCCAGCTTTAATTTGAGCCAAGGAAACTTGAAAAATTCTCAGCGGTTCACGAGATATGACTAAATATGTCCGAGCATGTTTTTCTCAAAAACCTTCATTTATATGCACAAACCATGGTTTTGATTGATTTTTGAGAAAAACATGCTCAGACATATTTAGTCATATCTCGCGAACCACTCAATATTTTTCAAGTTTCCTTGGCTCAAATTAAAGCTGGCAATTGAACGAAGAAAATAATATGAATTAAAATTTTTCTTTTTCATTTTTTCTACATCAGGCAACGAACTGAAATTTGTGAACGATAATTGAAAAATTCGAGAATTTTTTTTTCTAACTCATCAACTAATAAAATCACTGAAATTTCTAAAAGATTTAACAAATAGCTATTCTAAAATAGAATTTAATAAGCTTTCCAAATTTTTAAAAGCCAAGTTTCTATCTTCATTTTTAACCAAGATATCGTGGTTCCAATTGAGTTGGGTTTTTTCAATCTGCTCCAATCGATCGGACTAAAAATTTTCGAAGGTAGTGTATATTCTTAATCTTCGTAAAAAATGGAACATAAAGTTTCTTTGCGGAAATTTAATCAGATCAAGCGTTGGAAAGTTATTAACGAATTAAAAAGCGCCAATCACCGCGAGAAACGAAATGCAGTACGTGAGCCGCCGAGAGTGTGTAGGGCACCAACACTCGCAACGGCAGTTCACGGACAGGTGTTGACTTCTCGCTCATTGGTTTTTCTTTGTTCGCCAATAACTTTTCACTGCCTAGTCCGATTTTATTTTCATAAAGGAACTTTCGATTCAGTTTTTAACGAACATTACAACCGTGTTAAATTTTCTTTAATAAGTGTGTACAATTTTTCGTAAAACCCTGTGAATAAATCAAAAGATTAGTGGTAGTTAATCGACACTTAAAAATTCAGATTATAATTTATTGAACTGTATAATTACTTCTTAATGGAGAATTGGACGTCTCTATCGTGGGATTTGAAGAACGGATTCTACGAATAAAGGGAAAAAGAATATGTCGTCACGTTTTTAATTGGATACTGGTCAAGCATATAAAGAGTCTTGAGACGAGAATTCGTGATAGCGCAACCGGTCTCACCAGGTCGAGAATTTATTTATTCCAAAGCTTCGCAATCTATTTGATGCACGACTTTGCCTAATAAAAGTCCTCGAATAAGTTGCAAAAGTCCTTTCCAGTTGTCCACGAGGCTGTTTTTGTCTCCATAACACTTAATCACTAAGATCTCTCAGTCCCTCTGTGGTCGGCTTTTAAGGATACATAAAGCAAACTAATGTTTTTATAAATAAAATTCTCTCTCAATCCAAATACAAATATAGCCTTACATATTTCTCATTGGTTTAATTTAAATGTTATATTCAGAAGAAGAAATGCTCTTGGCCTTCTCTGAATTATAAATCACGATAAGTGTTAAGATACCTGCTTTAAAAAAACATTTCTGGAAAAAAAAAATCTTGGAAATTTTAAATTAATTTTTTCAAGTCCAAAATTGTTTTTTATTTAATTTTTCACCTGAAAATATAGTAAATTCCGCAAGAAATGAAGGAGTTTTTTTAAAAGAGCGAAAATGTTACTGCAATATTACAATTATCACTTTGTTCTTTTCTTTTGATAATAAAAATACAAATAAAATTCAGTTTTCAGATGGTGGGATTGATATTCTAGAAATAATTAGCGTTTAAAAAATTAATTTGTGTACGCATTTGGTAGCGTACAAGGTGAGTATCAATAAAAGCGTAGATTGGACTCATTAAAGGATTTTAAGAGGCAATTTCTTAAACTGATGGATATAAGGGAATTGCTACTCTATTAGCGATAATTGTAACGATCATTGGCAAGTGGGTGAGTAAATGTCAAGCCCTTTCACCGGATAAGGGTAGGTAGACGAGAAAAGCCCTCTTTGAGTTTATGGCAGCCAACTTACCCGTTTGCTTCTCGGCAGCTCGACGAAGTCGTCAAAGACTTTTACGACCGAGTAACGGGATTTAAAGTGACGATGATGCAACCTCAAGGTGCTCACTTTATCCTTCATGACCTCGTAAATGTAACTGATAACATTGTCTGATTCGTTTGACTTCGTTTACTTCTTGTTTCTCAATTTCCTTACAATTTCCAGATATAGAGTCATCATTCACACTCGAATGTAGATCAAATTTTTCATCTTTTTAGGATTCCGTACCGTTCAGAAGAAACTATTAAAATCACTATGTACACTTTTTTGCACCCCCTTTAACTTATTAACTATTTGAACTAGAGACATAAAATTTTGTTAGGTATTAGGGTGGCCAAAAAAAAACAAAAAATCAGAAATTTTATGCTCTGGCACCCCAAATTCATTTCAAATTAAAAAAAAAAATTACTCCTATTTTTTTATTTTGAAATCTGAAAATATTTATACGTGGCTCATGAAAATTCCCCCAAATTTGTTGCAAATTGGAAAAAAAAATTATCCCTATTTTTTTATTTTAAAATCGGAGAATATTTAGCTGCTCATAGACCATGAAATTTCCCATGTATTTTGCATTGAACATGCATACATTGCTGAAAAAAATTTGATTGGGTATTTTCAAAAATCCCTGTGTCCTAATTTAGATATTTATGAGTTTAATAAAACCTACAAATTTTATTAATATCCGTTGAAGCGTTCTCGAGATATCCTAGTGACAAAAAAAGCTATACACACATACATACACACAAATACACACACACACACACACACATCTGGACATTTGCTTAAAAATGAAAATGAGTCGATTTAGACTATTTTTGGAAAATTGAAAATCCTAACGATCACAAAGCTGAGAAGAAAGCCAAAACTGCATTAAAATTACCCCCCCCCCTTCCTTCCCCCTTCTGAGCGGCCAAAGTATCTAACCTAAAAAGATGTAATATGCAAGTGTAGATTGCACGAAATATACAAAGAACTTGATTGGAGGTGATTCTCATAGTGTTATCCAGGAAAAAAATTTTTTTTTTGCAAAAAAGCGTGTCTGACCCCCCACCTCCTAATGCCCACAGTTTTTGGCTTAGAGTGCTAAAATTTGGTACAGTGATGTAGTTTTGCATGAAGATTGCACGAAAAATATAAAGAATATGATTGGAGTTGATAATAATAGCGTTGCCAAGAAAATAACAAGATTTTTAGCAAAATAAAAATACATTAAAATGACTATGTACCCCCCTCCATCTAGCGGTCTGAGTATTTGACCTAGCTCGATGAAATTTGGTATACTTATGTAGTTTGACCTGTAGATTGTAGGAAAAATATAGGGAAACTTATTAAAAGCAATTAACATAACGTTGTCAAGGAAAAAAAAAATTTTTTTTAAAAAAGCGTGTTTCCCTCCCTCTAACACCAACAGTTTTTTACCTAGAATGCTTAAAATTTGGTAAAAAGATATAGTATCGCATGCATATAACACGAAAAATATGGAAAATATTGTTGGGAATATACAAGTGGAATTTATGTTCTGAAGAAGTAAAAATTATTGCAATTGGTAATTGGAAAAAATAAAATTTCTGATGAAATTGACATTTAAATATAAATTTCTATCTTACAGAATTGTAGATTTTTTCCCGTTTATACTTAGTAAGAAAATAATTTCTAATCTATTGTAAATTTCTAAGTGAATCAATTCAAAATTTAAAGAGTTTTTCACGATTAGAAATATAAAAAACGAGAAATTTTTCGTAGCCATACTCAGTATCAATTTTAACTAACTACGTTATCTGACTTTCAAAATTCAAAATGGTCAATTTTGACGGAGATTTTTGTTTAAATTGATGAGATTTCTTTATGGTTACTTGAAGATTTTTAATATTAATAAACATAAATCTAAAATTCGATTTTAAAATTTTCAAATTTAATATGGCGTATGATTTTTTAATATTAATTCTTTTTTCTTTAATCTTATCATTTGCGGATTTTGTTCAATAACAGTTTTGTTAAACGGACGAAAATTTCGTCAAGTGAAATAACATTTTTTGTATAATTAAAATTGTAATTACAAAATTACAAAATTATCTTTAATTCTAATCAATAACTATTTAAAATAATTTTCATTTATTCGAATTGTTATTTATTTTGTAATTTCTAAATAATTGAATTGTTTTTATATAAATTTTCATTATTTATTTATTATTTACCGTAACATTTACTTCTTAGAACATTAATCTGTGGTCATTTTGAGACTCCCTAAATGCCCTTGTGTATAATTTTTATTTTAACGAAATGCAATTTATTATGTTTTTTCTTAATAACCCAAATTTATTATTATTTACCGTAATTTTCATTTTACCGACTGAAATCAATAAAATTTATTTAAAAGGAATTATTGTTAATTTTCTAATGCGCACAGATCTTGTAACTCATTATTACCAACTTCTTACAAATGCAACTATTCGAGAAAATTAAATTTATAGCATATAATTTTTCGGACATTATTAAATAACCATTTGGTTAAAAACTAATTTTGTTAAATGGAATTTCTATTAAATGACAATTCGGTTAAGTGGCAACTTTGATTAGAAGCAAATAATAATTAAATGCCAATTTTATTAGAAAACAAATTTTTTAATTCATAATTCTGTAAAATGTAATTTCTTTTATATATAACAACTCTGTTAAATAATTTTTTTCTTCATAATAATTCTGTTTAATCAAAATTCTGTTAAATAAAATATTTATCAATTTGTAATTCTGTTAAATAACAATTCGATAAAATGTAAATGTTGCTAAATAAAAATGATGTTAAACGGAAATTTTGACTAATGAAATTTCGAATAATAGCAAATTTTGTTAGATAGTGTTTGGATGAAATTTAAATTTGTTTAAATAAAAAATCTGAGAAAAAATTGTTAGAAAATTGTTTGTATTATTATAATTTGCAAACTGTTAAAAAATCGTTTAATTTTAAGAAATATTTACGTGACTTGAAATTTCGATTCCTAAGAAAAAAAACAAAATTTATCTTGTTCTGGTACAATTAAGTATTTTTCATTGTACATGAAAAAAAATTCTCATTACAAAAAGTTAATTTTTTTTCAGAATAAATTACGAAACTGTCAAATATTGTACACAGAGATTTAATTTAAAATGTTCTATTTATAAAAAAAAAATGGTTCATAATTTTCTAATTGACATTTTGAGATTTCAGTATTTTTATCCAATGTCTGAATTAAAACAGTTTTCAATCATCAATTCATCAACATACCTACATGTTTGGATTTCTTTTATCATAAAATTCGGAACTTCTATAAGAAACATTTTCATTTTATTTTTCTTTTGTCTTCTCTTTTAATTTGACCAAATCCGACAAATACAATTATTGTTCAACATATATTTCTTTTTGAATTATAGTGCCATCTGACCGACGGCCGAAGAACAATTTAGTAAAACTTTCAGCGGATAAGACGAGTGAAAGGTAAGTTGTTCTTCAACAGAAACGTACCTCTTGAGAAAATTTCAAACAATGATAAAAGTCGAAAATTTATAAAAAATATTTAATTTTAATTTAATTAATTTCCTTTTATGATAAATAACGAGTTAATTTATTCTTCCAACTCAGAAATATAAGCATTAGTAAAATAAATAAAACTGTTTAATACATTTTACACTAGACTATAAATAAACCAATCAATATGTTCTTTTGTAAAATAAATATTTTTAATTTGTTTTTATATACTTCTTATGATTAAATTGCAAAAAATTGATGGATTCTTTGAAAATCCGATAAACTAACTATTTTACCATTTCTTTAATTCGCTTAGATATCTGTAGTTAAAAATTACATTTAACAACAAAGAAAATCACATTTATAACTTAATTTTCATTTCATTAACATAAGTTATTTTTTTTTTTACACCTATTTACATTATTTTCATTTATTTATTTCTTATATCATACTTTTTTTATTAACTCATATTTATTTTCCGAAACTGTATTTAATCTGAAAAATAAATATCACATTCAACCGATATTACAAAATAAAAATGTACACTAAATTGTAACTCTCACATAAATACCAACAAATGGAAACTGTTTCTCTATTCTCACAATTTACTTACAATCGGAAATAAAAATTTCCTTTAATCCTGATTAACATCAGTTTTCTGCTTTTCTCCCCTAAGGTAACAGAGAAATAAACCTACACTCACAAATAGTCAATTCTGAAAAGAATAATAAGTATAAAAACCTCGAAATCAAAATGCTCATAAAATCCACAATCTCTATTTAACAAAATGGGTGCCATTTCTTATTAAAAGGAATGATCGGACCCTAAACAATCTGTTCAAGATTAGCTCCATCTGTATATTTTCAAGTGAAACTAAACAAACTGAGAATCTGCTTTCAGGGTCAAACAGCGATCTGCCGCTCATTGGCAGTAAGTATTTCCCTAATACGTTAACAGATGGCCCACAATCCCTCCAAGGCACGTGGGCCCGCTTAAAACCGTGCAAATTTCTTTGCCGCGGATTTACGATCAAATTAAAGCTGACAATTATTGTTATTGTAGCATCATATAAGGAGGTAACAGATAATAAATTCGGCCGTAAAACGTTAAACTAGTGGTTGAGTTTTGTAGGGCTGGTTTAGTGCCGAGTCGCGTGCAACGCCGCTCGTTAAAACAGCCGTAAACCGCCAGCCATACTAGTCCACCACAGACCGCTGCTGCGCGCCAAAAGCAGAACCTGTTTTTTTTATTCTTAGCCCACTTTTAACTGCCACCGAATTTCTAGCCAAAACAATACACTTCAAACGGTATTTTAGTCTACTCGATTATTTAATTTGTATATTAGAGAACACTTGATTCTTAACCTAGAATTTCATTTTTGATTTCAATTCTGCAAATACGTTTCCCTGTTAAAAAATCGAACATCAAAAATAACATCAGAAATGATATTAGAAATGACATCCTTTCCTTTATCATTTCCGATCTATTTATCCAAAAGAAGAAACGGAAAAATGTCAATTTTGTAAATGCAATAAGTTTCGGCAATTAATAAATAAATACATAAAAATAATATTGGAAATGGTATCAGGAATGACATCAGAAATTACATCGGAAATGATATTAGAAATGATATCAGACATGATATCAGAAATGACATCAGACATGATATCAGAAATGACATCAGACATGATATCAGAAACAAGATCAGAAATGACATCAGAACTGACATCTGATTTTAGGACTATAGAAATAATATCATTTCTGATATTATTTCCGATTTCATTTCTGATATCCTTTCTAATATCAATTTTATTTTTTTATTTATTAACAATAATAATTATAGCATTTATGACATTGATGACATCTTTTAATTTCGTCTTTTAGATAAATTGATCGGAATTGAGGTAGGAAATTATGTAATTTCTGACATCAGAAATGTTATCGGAAATTATATCAGAAATTGCATCGGACATTACAACAGAAATGGCATAAAGAATAACATCAGAAATGATGTCAGAAATTACATCGGAAATGACATCTGAAATGTTATCATATATAACGTCGGAAATGACATAAGAAATGACATCCTTTCCTTTATCATTTCCGATCTATTTATCCAAAAAAAGAAACGGAAAAATGTCAATTTTGTAAATGCAATAAGTTTCGGCAATTAATAAATAAATACATAAAAATAATATTGGAAATGGTATCAGGAATGACATCAGAAATTACATCGGAAATGATATTAGAAATGATATCAGACATGATATCAGAAATGACATCAGACATGATATCAGAAACAAGATCAGAAATGACATCAGAACTGACATCTGATTTTAGGACTATAGAAATAATATCATTTCTCATATTATTTCCGATTTCATTTCTGATATCCTTTCTAATATCAATTTTATTTTTTTATTTATTAACAATAATAATTATAGCATTTATGACATTGATGACATCTTTTAATTTCGTCTTTTAGATAAATTGATTGGAATTGAGGTAGGAAATGATGTAATTTCTGACATCAGAAATGTTATCGGAAATTATATCAGAAATTGCATCGGAAATTACATCAGACATGATATCGGAAATGACATCAGAAATGACATCAGAAGTGACATCTGATTTTGGGACTATAGAAATTATATCATTTCTGATATTATTTCCGATTTAATTTCTGATATCCTTTCTAAAGACTTTTTTATTTATCTCCAATAATTATAGCAATTATGAAATTGACGACCTGTTTTAATTTCTCCTTTCAGACAAATTGATCGGAATTGAGGTAGGAAATGATGTCATTTCTGACATCAGAAATGTTATCAGAAATTATTTAAAAAATTACATCGGAAATTACATCAGAAATGACATAAAAAATAACATAAGAAATGATGTCATAAATTACATCGGAAATGACATCATTTCCTTTACATTTCCGATCAATTTATCCAAAAGAAGAAACGAAAAAATGTCAATTTTGTAAATGCAATAAGTTTCGGCAATAAATAAATAAATACATATAAATAATATTGGAAATGATATCAGAAATGACATCAGAAATGGTATTAGAAATGATATGAGACATGATATCAGAAATGACATCAGAAATGACATCTGATTTTGGGACTATAGAAATAATATCATTTCTGATATTATTTCCGAGTTCATTTCTGATATACTTTCTAAAAACTTTTTTATTTATCTCCAATAATTATAGCATTTACGAAATTGACGACATGTTTTAATTTCTTCTTTTAAATAAATTGATCGGAATTGAGGTAGGAAATGATGTCATTTTTTACATCAGAAATGTTATCAGAAATGATATAAGAAATTACATCGAAAATTATATCAGAAATGACATTAAAAATGATGTCAGAAATTACACGGAAATGACATCAGAAATAATATCATAAATTACATCGAAAATAAATGATATTAAAAATAATATCAGAAATGGCGTCAGAAATGATATTAGAAATAATATCAGAAATGGCATCAGAAATGATATTAAAAATAATATCAGAATTGGCATCAGAAATGATATTAAAAATGTCATCAGAAATTATGTCAGAAATAACATTCGAAATGATATCAGAAATGATATAATTTCTAGTCCCAAATAAGATGTCATTTCTGATGTCATTTCTGATATCCGATTTTTCAACAGGGAGGTTAAGATTTTTATATCGAAACATTTACCGCTGCTGCTTATAAGAATTTTATGCTACTGCGGCTAAAAAAATGAAATTAAAATTTTTAGTTATCATAGCTGAATACTTTTTTACATTATTGCCAATAATGCAGTCTAATGTTGCATTAATAAAATTGTAATTTTCTAGAACATTTGTTATAAAACGGAACAATTTAATTTTCAAAATTCTCCAAACTCAAGTTTTACCAAATTTTATTATCAGTTAAAGAAAACCTATTATCAGCATGTGAAATAACACTTTTGTGGATCGGAAACTAATTAATGTAAGAACTTGATTGGAGTGATAAAATCGATAAAGTGAAAAAAGTTTAAAAGTGTTAGGCAAGTTTGAGAGGCAAGGAGTGGACAATAGTTTTACCGTCCCCTTTTGCGTGACTCTAGCTCTGTCGATTACTGGCAATGGGGAAATAAAAGCCAGCAATTGTACCGTCGCAGAATGCTCAGCTATCTAGTTTAGGGGATGGCCGTAAGAGTGGATTAGGTGTTGTTTCCGAGCTCCTGGCTTGTAGAATAAATCCGCCAACAATTAATGTCTTTGTGAAAATTTTCAATTTTCTCCCTAACCGAAAATAGTAACAGAAAAAAAACATGATTTCATTACACGATTTTCGAAAATTTCTTAAAAATAACTTCTTTGTATCCAGTATAAATTTTGAATTACCTGTAAAAGAAATACAATTTTCTACAAAAAAATAAATGCGCGATGTTATCAATATAAAATTCGAAAAGAATATTTAACACCCTCCCAAAAACCGCAAATTTCATTGTAAATTGACGAGAACCTGTTACTTACGACTGCAATTAAAAAGCCCTACAATATTTATTCTCGAGGGGTTGAAGAAAGCAAGGGTCTGCTTCTTGCTTCGATTAGTGGAATATAGATTGACAACGTGAGTCGGTAAAGTTTTGCATTGAAATAAAGTCGCAAGTGAAGTTTTGTGGAAAAATAAATCTCGATTATAAGGTGATATCCGACGAGTTGTGGTACGAGAGATAAAACAAAAGTGAGATGGTTAAAGTGTCGTTTGATTTGCGTTGTGTCACTATTTCAGCCAATCATGGGAACGTAATGGCCTCCGGTGAAGGTGAAGTGCGCAGCGAGGCCACTAGATGTCAGGAGCGTAGCTGGTCGTAAATCGTGCGGGGGTTGCCGCCCATTGCAAGTCGGGAGGCGGCGCTTAGGAGTTGCGTGACGTCAGGGACTCTCCCACCTCTGGCATCCCCGCCATCCCTTAACTATAGTCAGTATAGTGAGACAGCGGCAGTTCCCCTCCGTCGGAGACTCTTCAGGACCACCATCACGGTCATCTTCATAAACGCAAGCGGCCGTTCGAAATGGTATTGAGGCTAATTTAAGCGGCGCTTAAGCGATACTGTGTTTGTTTATTGCTTGTTAAAGCGTTCTGGATTAAATATAAAACGTTGACAGGCATAGACGTCGGCTAGACAGAGTGGCGCGCTCTCTCCGAGGCACGATGAGCGCGACGGCCTTCAAAATACAGAGCGTTGTCACGTGCGCTGCTTTTAAAAAACTTATTTCAAGCCAGAATAGCTCAACTTACGAATGTGCTCGTTGTTCTCGTGCTGTTGAACTGTTATCGACTCGTTCTGGGCAAAACTCGTGGAATACTTTAGGATTTAGATTGTCGCTTGATATTGCAAAGAGTTGTATCTTGGACAATGATTTATTTCCTTGTGGGGGAAATTTTTTTTATTAATGGATGAGAGAGTGGAAAAAGGGTTCCATTGCTGCTGAAATGTTGCTTTGTAGCATTTAGGAAGAGGTAATGTTGCTTACATTGCTCTGAGATGATGATAATGTTGATCAGAAATGTTGGCAAAGTTGCTGAAAAATGTTAGCAATATTGAGTGGAGACAATATCGATGTAAAATGTTAGCAATATTGCTGCGAAAGGATAGCAAAATTGCTCCAAAATGTTAGTAATATTGCTTCAAAGCAGTGTCAACATTGCTCCGAATTTATGTTACTATTTCTCCTAAACGTAAAAAACGTTTTCCGAGGAAGGAAACAATTGCTTTAAAATGTTAGTTATATATTGCTTCGAAATCGTGGCAACATTGCTCCGATACTTTAGCAACATTTCTCCTAAATTTTGACGACAATTCTGCGGAATATTAGGAACATTGTTGTACAATGTTGGCAACATTTCTTAAAAATTTTATCAACATTGTTCCCGAGGAGGGCAAGAATTGCTCCAAAATGTAATATTGCTTTGAAACATTTTTGCTTTATCAACATTTTTTGAAGATGTTAATAATATTGCTGCGAATAGTTAGCAACATTACTTCAAAATTTCGGCAACATGGAATTTTTAAAAATTCTTCCGAAAGGTTAGCATAATTGCTGCGAAATGTTGTCAACATTACTTCTAAATTTTGGGAACATTGCATTGCTTCAAATTACTAACAACATTGATCCAATCTGTCAGCAATATTTCTTCGTAATGTTAACATTCCTCAAAACGTTGGAATCATTACTACAAAATTTTTGCAATATTTCTCTAGAATGTTGATATCATTTTTAAATGTTAATAACATTTTTTAAATACTACTAAAATTATTCTTAAATGTTAGTAACATTGTTTCGAAATTGCATTGCATTGTATAAAAATACAAACTTAAAAAAAATTCTTCAATTAAACTTTGTATACGTAACAAAAAACTGAATTCTTTTAATACCATTTAAAAATAAAAAGTCATAAAAAAGTTCATCGAAATGCGATTTCCAATCTTGGAAGCTTTGGGTAAGATCACATGCACCTATTTTACACTCTTTTTGTAAACCCCGCTAAAAATTCCGCTCGTATCCTTATCGACTAGATGCGATGGTTCAATTGCATCGTTCTCAAGAAGCGAGATTTCCTCAAGAACAGCCTTCCATTTCCGATTTTTAAAAGTTCTCCCATATCGTAAATAAAAATATATCCAAAACTATTTTCTAACTATAAATTAAAAGAGAAATAAAACTTGTATGCAATATTGCAATTAAACAGTCTTACTTACAATTAATAACTATATTAACCACATTGTAGCTAAAGATTTATCACCAGCAATTCTTGCAAGAAAAATCAAACTTTAAAAAATTTCCAGTGAAATATCCAATGAGAAAAAAAAAACTGTCCAAAGTAACGAAGGAGACCAATTTTTACAACAGTAGAGGTTTTTTGGCACCGTTTCTCTTTCCCAATAATGTGCGGTTATGGTCCATCATTATGCCTCGGTAATAATTGGTCAAGCAGCAATGACTAATAATTGCTTTTCAATGCAGGTCTAATTTCTTGGGCCACTTCCTAAGTCGTAAAGCTATAAAACTGCCCATAAAACTGAAACTTCTGCTGGACCAGATTCTGTGGAATTTTCCTAAAATTAAAATCTACCTGAAAATTGTATTTGCTAACAGCAGGTGTTATGAAACCTGCTGTTACCGATGTAGAAAATATTTGTGTATATAAATTTTAATTGTGCTCCAAGCTCGTAATGTTTTTGTTCTGTTAATGTATACATTTGGCTTACACAAATACACTACCGATTGTTGTGGGCCCACTTACAAAAATCGTATTAAAAACATGACCGTCTTAAAATGTTGATAACTCTGTCAGATATTAGCGAACTGAAATTTTTTATATACCATTTTAAAGCTTATAAAATTTGCCGTGAAATGCTTCTATTTTAAAGCATTTTCGATTCATAGAAACGGATATTTGATGTGATCAAGATAGGTGAATTTTTCGTTTTCAGTGAATTTTCATTGTCCAAGTTTGGTTAGCTGCAATTTCTAGAGAAATAATACGAAATTTTTTATATTAAGCTAAATAAAGCCTTTAGCTTTAAAGTTTAAAATAAGGCTAAGAAAACTTGATTAGTTCGATTAGTTTAAAAGTTATAAGGAAATGATGTTAACCGTGCACACAAAATTGTTACCGCATCGATTCTACCGCTTGCCCCTCAGCAGTGTAATCGTTGCGTTTTTTCGTATTATATATTTACTTATAACTTTCGAGCCAGTGAAGCTATTTAAGTTTAATTCGGCTTATTTTGAAGCTAAAAGTTCAAGGTTTTATTTAGCTTAATTTCAAACTTTTTTTATTATTTCTCCAGAAAATGTAGCTCACCAAACTTGAACAATTAAAATTCACTGAAAAGGAAAAATTCACCTGTCTTTATCACATCAAATCTCCGTTTCTAGTAATCAAAAAAGCTTCAATCTAGGACTATTTGCCGGCAAATTTTATGACCTTTCCAATGGTCTATAAAAAATTTGGTTTTGCTAACTACTAACAGAGTTATCAATATTTAAAGACGTTCATATTCTTAATACGATTTTTGTAAGTGGTCAGACAATTTTGTCCGTTAGTGTAGTTTGTAAAAACGAAATATAATTGAGGACATATCTCATCGTCATCTATTTGTATTTTAGACATATCTCGATGTATTCTTTTCCCTATATACGCATTCGTAGAAATATATTCTGAGCACAATATTCCTGGCAAATTGTGTTTATAGGAATAGTGAAACGTATTTGTCCCCGGGGAAATATAGACCTTTAGTCTGCACCAGTTGGATTGCGCCTGTGGAGATACGCTGCCACTAAAAAGATCAATACGCCATCCTCCTCGTTGTTCTCCGGAATCAAGATGGTGCGAGGCTACCTACCTCTACCTATCTGTAATCGAAAAGGATATTTCCCATAAAAAATGGATCCGTCGGATAGAAACGTCAAGATGTAAGGACCTTCTTTATTTTAACACCGACACTTCAATTTTCTAATTTATTCATATTCAAATACTGTTTAAAAGTCTCTCCACACTTCTTTTGTGTTTTCATTTACACTTATGGGCAATTCTCTGCAACCTTTAACATTTGAATTAAAATTTTTTTAACAATTTATTTGCAAACACAGGTTTGAGAAATAGAACTTTATTTTTATTGTAGTACAACCTTTATTTGGTTGTGCTCTATTTTAAAATATCTATTTTATAAAGTCCAAAAATTCCGGTTAGATATTAGACATGAAATGAAAAATGTATGAATTATTATAATAAGACACGCCTCTTTAAATTTTTTGGAGTGAGTTTTCACTCCATAAAGAGTGAAAATTGAGTTACTCCAATTAGAGTGAAAAATCCACTCTAAAAAAATATGGTCTCAGTTTTATAAGGTGAAATTTCACTCAAGTTCAAGTGGAAATTCACTCCAAAATTAGAGTAAATGTTCACTTTTTGCTTGGAGTGAATTTTCGCTCAAATTGGAGTGAAAATTTACTCTTTTGGAGTGAGATCTCACTCTTTTAAAGTGAGTTTTTCACTCTGATTGTCCTCTCTAAATTTCTTGGAGTGAGTTTTCACTCCAATCAGAGTGAAAAACTCGATTTAAAAAAGGGAGTTCTCACTCTTATAGATTGAATTTTCACTTCAATTCGAGTGGAGATTCACTCCAAGTAACTCAACTCCAAAAGTGAGTGAGGCCATTATAACTTTAAAGAACTTTTTTAAAAAAAGAAAAACTTTTGATCATTTCGTAATTATCGATATAAAACGAAGAAATACGCAACTTCTGATTTATTGCAAATATAACTTGAGTTTTAATTATATTTTTTACTTGTTAACTATTTAAAAAATTTTCTTTTTAAGAAATTGGGATAAAACATTTAAAATTTTCAAAAAGGCAGCAGAAATGCATTCTGAATGATGGAATAATGAAATTCATTGCAGCAAAATATTTTAAAAATAAAAATATTAGTTTAAGGTAAAGTTTGAATAATAATAATATTCTACATCCCTAATTAAACTACAAACAAATATTTGATAAAATTGTAACTGTATTTTTTTTAAAACTTTTTGTTGATCTGGTTTATAAGAAATTAAATTCGACTTTATTATAAAGTGTCAGTTTCTTTTTAACCAGTCTATAGACACTGGTTTTTTTTACCTCCATTTTTACATATGGACCGCCATATTGAATCCGCCATTTATAAATTTGAAAGAGTAACTTTAAATTGGTAATAACTAATCTCTAAAACTTCTATATTCCAATTGTAATTAAAATAAGTCAAAATTTGTGAATTTTTGCTCCAAAATCCTAGTATTTAAGAATAACGTTCTGATAACATAATTGAAGAGTAAATAATTTGAATAATTGAAATAGTAATAAAAATTAAAAGGCTCCTAAAAAATAACGATTTAAATAATCACGAAAGATACTACACGGAAAATAATATTTATCTAAATAAAAACTCTAAAACTTTAGCTGTAATTACAAATTTACAATTAGAAGTTTTTTTTTAAGGAGGAATATAAACAATCGTAAGAAAGTTAGTTCAACTCTATATTTTCTTTTACTTCAAATAAAAAAAACTTTCTAAATTTTAAAACCCTAGAAGGATAAACAATTTTATTTTTAACATTTTGATTAATATTTTGCTTTTAAATAAGAATTCCAGTTTTCTGTTTTATTGAAATCAGAAAAATTATAATTTTTATTCAAAAGCAACTTTAAACTGATCAAAATGTTAACCATGAAAATGGTTTATTGTTTCACAAAAATGATTTTGAAATTTAGATATAGTTTTTTTTTTATTAAAAGTATAAGAAGTTTAGAGTTGGAGAAATTTTTTTTCTCGATCCTCTTTAGGTGAAAGTATCTTTACTTCTGTAATTCAAAAAACCATGATTGAAGATTACATTTTGAAATTATAGAAAGTTCAGCTGTTCAAAAGTTTACAAAAGCTTAGGGAAAGATGGAATTTGTATGTAACAGGAATTTCGGATGATCAAAAATGGTTGTCGTGACACAATTATAACATGGGTTAACCTTGTCAGTTACGCTTTTAGAAATTGTTCTTTTACATAATACGTATACCAATCTTCCTTCTTTACATAAGATAATCTTTTCAGCCGCAGAACCTTTTTTTCTAAATTTTGAGAAAAAGTTTCTCTGAAAAAATAACAAAAACTGGACATGAATTGGATAAATTTGTTCTTTATTGTTATTTATAGGATAACGTGTTTTGAACTTATTTTTTTTATTATTCCTTATATAAATATATTACTATTATTATTATTATTATTAATTATTATTATTATTTATTATTATTATATTTATAATTATTATTATTTATTATTATTATTATTATTGTTGATATAAAAATAACTAAAAATATTTTCTATAAAATTAAACCTGCTGCTGGAGCTTTTTTTAAAAAAAGTATTAATTGCAAAAATGGCTAAAATTATATACGGAATACATTTATAGAACATTATATTTCTTAATTTAGAATTCGCTTTTATAGAAATGTTTTCAACCATTTTGTGTCGTTCTGAAAAGAAGTATTTTAGTTAACGCTCATATTAAATTGTAACCCACTGGTTCTCGTCCGATCACCAAAGTTAAGCAATTTTAAGCGTGGTTAGTACTTAGATGGGTGACCGCTTGGGAATACCACGTAGTGTTAGCTTCAATTTTTTTTTTATTAAGAATTAATTGTTTTATTTTTAGTTTATAATAATTCCACTGTTTTATCAAAAATAACTTCCGGAATCCAAATCCAGATTCCACATTTAAGATTTTTACATTCCGGATTCCAGATTCGATATCTCAGATTTGAGATTGCATATTTTACTTTCCAGATTCCACATTCCCAATACGACATCTCAGATTCCAGATTTAAAATTCTACAACCAAGGTTTCAAGTTCAGTTTTCAAGATTTCACATTCTAGTGAAAATTTTGGGAGATAATCTCCTAAAATTAAATTTCTGGTTTCTACGTCCCAGAGTGAATATTATACAACCCTTTTCGAGATTTCAATTCCACATTCGAAATTCTAAGTCTAACATCCTAGATTCTACAATGCGCAATTTTAAACGTAAAATCTAGAATTTTTTTTCTGGAACACAAAAACTAAAAAAGAGGAAAGCGAAATATTGAATCTGAAATGTGAAACTTGGAATCTGGAATGTGGAAGGCGGAATTTGGAATCCTAAATCTTGGATTTGAAATTTGGAACGTTGAATCTGGAAAACAGAATCGGCAATTTGGAATCTAGAAATGTGGAATCTGGATTATAGAAGGTTAAAATTAGAAAATGGAACCAGAAAACAAAATTTGGAATGTAGATTCTCGAATTTGAAATATGGACTCCCAATTCCGCAATGTGTAATCTAAATTGTGGAATCCGGAATCTTTCATGTGGAATCTTGAATCTGAGATTCGGAATCTAGAATATTAAATGCAGAATCTGGAATATTCAATCTCAAATGTAAAATCTAGAATGGGCAATATGAAATGTTGAATTCGGAATCTGGAATGTGGTATGCAGGATCTGGAATTTTAAATCTGAAATCTTGAATTAAGAATGTTGAATCCGGAATTCGAAATCTTAGATGTAAAATATGGAATGTTGAATCTTGAAAGTGCAATCTGCAATTTGGAATCTACAAATGTCGAATTTGGTATGTGAAATCTGGAACCTGGAATGTTGATCCCGGAATGTGGAACATGTAATGTCAAATTGGGAATATAGATATAAAGTTGTATAGAATCTAGAATTTTGAATTTAAAAAGTAGATATTCTGGAAGTGGAATCCAGAGTGTGGATTCCAAAATGTGGAATCCGGAATGTGAAATCGTGAATGTGGAATTCGGAGTATGGAATCTTGAATTTTGAGTCCTGAATGTGGAATCCGGAACGTGGAATTCAGATTGTAAAATCTGGAGTGTAGAAACTGGAATTCGGAATCTGGGAAATCCAGGATAAAGTTACGTACCTGACCCCTTTAAAATTTCAGCTACCACATCAACTATGTTAAAATTACAAGTAAAAATTCAGTTTTTCTTAAAAACTGCAGCTAAATTATTTCCTTCATGTGAACACTCATACAAACAATAATTACTTTTTCAAATATGCAAATAAAAAAATTCCTTTATTTCCCGAACTTAATTCATTAACTTTAGAAGGAAAGAATCGACAGGATAAGAATTGTATATCTTTACATTTCGTAAATAAATGGCAGTCATAAACAACCTTAAGATAATTTGCTGAAATCAAAAGGAGAAGAACAATGAAAACAAAGGAAGGCAATCATTTCTGAAGAGAATACACTGCTTTCAGTGAGCAATTTGTTTCCAATGAGCTGTCAACATTCGATTATTTCATAAATATATAATGCAGAGAGCTTCTGTGAGATTTTTTCCGTAAAATACGACTTTTATTAAATTGCACACCGTTGCGCAGATAGTGGCATTGAAATTTTCATTCACATTGAGAATTTAAATTTTTATATGCCGCGTGGATCATTCACACGGATAAGCGCCAATAGAAGAATAAGAAAGTATGGATAACTGCCATGAAAGTACTTCAGGCGAGTAAAATTGTACACAAAGGTAATAAATGGTATCAACAAGTGGATGTTTTGATGTTGTTATAGCCCCTTAGGACATAAACATAAAATATTAGCTGTATCAACGCACGCATAAAAATCTCTGAATTATTACACCTGCCGCCTTTTATGGTACGTTTAATGTCCTATTTATTTGCACGTTGCTTTACCAATCATGTAATACACGAATTTCATTCTATCATTTGAAACTACAATGTGTCCAAAAAATTAAGAAAGGTAGGAAAAACAAGTTATTAGTTCCTTTCATTACGTTAATTTACATTCGATGAATTAATTTCAATCTATTAGTAAATTCTACGGTCGCAAGTGCTAGATAAGATATTTTCAATAAGCTCAAAAAAGCCCTTAATTTCGTAAAGGTCTTTTATAATTATCATTGAAATATACCTATGATACGAATGTGAAAGTAAATTAAGAGATACAGTTTTGAATAAGAGGGACATTGGATTTTTTAAAAATTGATATAGTTTCGTATTTTGACGCACTGATTACGAAAATCATATTAAAAATTGGTACAAATTTGATTATAATGGTAAAAACTATAAAAAAAGCACATTACAATTAATTTTTTTGCAATTATCTCAATAAATATTAAAAATTTAGAAATTTGTATAACACAAAAGTTGTAGACCTACTTAAAATACACATTTTATGTTTTAAGCATTTTTTGATATCTTTAATAGTTTTCGAGAAAACCGACAGTGAAGTCGCTCGTCTAGCGCAAAGAGCGGCGGAAAGAAGACAGGAGCGACAGGGTGGGGAGACCATTTTTATTTTCCGCCCCAACTCCTCCGTTTGTTTTTAAAAATGGTATAGCTACGTATTTTGACTCGCTGATTACGAAAATCATATTGAAAATTGGAACAAATTTGATTATAATTGTGCAAATCATAAAAAAAACACATAACAATTCATTTTTTTGCAATTATCTCAATAAATATTAAAAATTACGAAATCTTTTTAACACAAAAGTTGTAGACTTACTTAAAATACACATTTTATGTTTTTTGCATTTTTTGATATCTCTAATAGTTTTCGAGAAAATCGATAGTGAAGTCGCTTGTCCAGCGCAAAGAGCGGCGAAAAGAAGACAGGAGCGACAGGGTGGGGAGACCATTTTTATTTTCCGCTCCAACTCCTCCGATTTTTTTAAAAAGGTATAGCTACGTATTTTGACGCGCTGATTACGAAAATTGAAAATTGGCACAAATTTGATTAAAATGGTGAAAACCATAAAAAAACACATAACAATTTATTTTTTTGCAATTATCTCAATAAATATTAAAAATTTCGAAATCTTTTTAACACAAAAGTTGTAGACCTCCTTAAAATACATATTTCTTGTTGTATGCATTTTTTTATACCTCCAATAGTTTTTGATAAAATCGCTAGTGAAGTTGCTCGTGCAGCGCAAAGAGCGTCGAAGAAAAGGCAAGAGCGACAGGGTGGGGGGTTAGTTTTATTTTCCGCCCCCCTCCTCCGACCTTTTTTTTAAACTTGGTGTAACTACGTATTTTGACGCTCCAATTACGAAAATCATATTGAAAATGATCGCAAATTTAATTATCAAGGTCAAAATCATAAAAAAAAACATAAAAATTCAGTTTTTCGCAATTCTTTCAAGAAACATTAAAAATTTAGAATTTTTGTTTACACAAAAGTTGTAGGCCTTCTTCAAACACATATTTTATTTTGTATGCATTTTTTGATATCTCTTATAGTTTTTTCCCTACAGGGTCGCTCTTGTGCCCTGCCTTCTTTTATTCGCGCTGCACGAGCAACTTCACTATGAATTTTCTCGAAAAGTATCAAAGATATTAAGAAAATGCATACTACATAAAATATGTATTTTAAGAAGGCCTACAATTTTGGTAAAAACAATTTTCGAAATTCTTAATATTTATTGAGATAATAGAAAAAAACTGCATTTGTATGGGATTTTTTAAGGTTTTCACAATGATAATAAAATTTGCGGCAGTTTTCAATATATTTTTCGCAATCTGAGGATCAAAATACGTAAATATATTAAGTTTCTTTGAAATCGGAAATCCGTCTTATTCCAAACTACACCCAAATTCATTTATGATTTTTACCTTACAAAGTATAAATAAAAATTAAATATCAGGAATACGACGTAATGGTAATTAAAAATTAAAAAATCAAAATTTTAATGATAATTCCTAGATCAGTACGGCTTAATTTACCTGCTGTTGCACACGATCATAATATTTACGATGTATTCGGATCCCCTCTGTAATTGCCTGAATCAGCAGTCTAATGTGAGCTTTAAATGTTTATGATACGTGCGAAGATGATCTTGCTGATTCGTATGCACTCTGCGTCTGAGAGACCTTTACATTTTGTTCGATATTGTTCCACAGCGAGCCGCTAGGAATTTAATTAAACAGTTACTCATTTTATCGACCATCTGTGATGAAACTTGGTCACTAATTGTGGATAATTGAAATTGCTCCCTGATGAAAATTTTCATCTACTCTGCGACTCCATTGAAGAAAACCTTTTTGTGTTCTTCTTTCTTTTACAGCATGCTTGGAAAAAAAGACAGAGAAAGAGATTCTCCAAAATCAAGCAATATTTTCCAAACTTGATGTTTAGAGTTTCAATTCTCTTTCTAATTTTATTTCTATATCCGTAATTTCCGTGTGAAAATAGCAACTTTTTCCAAAAATATTAATTATAATCTTCAAAAGGCTGGAAATATGGAAATAAAAAAAAAGAATATAAATATTAGCAGCCGTTTTAAATACAATAGTTTTAAACTAAAAATTCTCGTCAGAAAAAACCAATTGTAGGTTTAACTTCAACTTTTTTTTCTAACTTTAAACACACAATGTTCTTCTTTGTAGACGTAGACGAAAGAGCGGTCTTTTTTAATCTTAAAATCTGCACTTCTCTGGCGCCATTATTTCTTGAAAGGCAACACGATGTGTTTACGGATAAGCATTGCTATATTTTCCTAGTTGGAACGTGTCTCTGTAATCTGAGAGTAAGTAATTTGCTTCCCCGCATCGAACAATTATGTGGAAAGTAGCGAAGAATTTGCAGCCAGTACGCACGCACATACCTGCTGAACACAGGTGTGCAGTTTACTGCAATTATGCCAATTATTAAAGACAATCAGACGCTCCATCTCACTTGTTTTGAACAACACTCGTGTGCCAGAAACACAAGGGAAATGCTCAGCTTTTCTGTCACGTCAACCAAGAAACATGCTCTTCATTATGCTCATATAATCACGACATAGATCTGTCAACGTATATTTCTGTTATTTATAATAGTCTAAAGATCAACTTTTCAAATAATTTAAACAAGTTTTCGATTTTGGTAATTTTTCAAATTATTCATTAGTATTTTATAGTAACCCTATTATGACTCACAATGGATGCTATTAAAATGTAAATCGACAATGTGGTTGAGTCGTTTCCAAATCGTTGGAAAGGGTTGTACGAACAGAATTCACCTAAGCTATAATTTGCTTGAATAAGCCTACTGCGCTAGGCGCTAGGCAACAATTGTTAGGTGGCGGTTGCTAAGCAACAGTCACTAGGTAACTGTTGCTAGGTAACGATTTCTTGGCCGCAATTACTAAGTAACGATTACTAGGTAACGGTCACTAGGCAACTGTTCTTCAGCAACAGGAGCTAGTTAAATGTTGCTAAGCATCGATTGTGAAACAATGGTTGATGGATTATTATACTTAAATTAGATTATGATACAATGCAAACTATTGCTAGGTAAGGGTTGCTAAAAAACTGTTGTTAAGTACTGGATAGTAGGTGACTATTGACAGGTAACAGTTGTTACGAAATGGTTGTCAAGTAAAGGATACTAGGAACTGTTGCTAGGCAACGATTTCTCAGCAGCAGTTGCTAGTCAACGGTTACTAGGTAACGGTTGCTAGGTAACAGTTGCCAAGAGACGGTTGCTAAGTAATTGATGCAAGGTACTGTTGACTGGTAACAGTTATTGCACAATGGCTGTCAAGTAAGGGATACTAGGAACTGTTGCTTGGTAACGATTCTTTAGCAGCAGTTGTTAATCAACGGTAACTAGGTAACGGTTGCTAGGTAACGGTTGCCAAGAAACGGTTGCTAAGTAACTGGTACTAGGTGACTGTTGACAGATGACAGTTGATAAGCAATGATCATCAAGTAACGGATACTACAAACTGTTGCTAAGTGACGATTCCTCAACAGCAGTTGCTAATCAACGGCTGCTAGGTAACGGTTGCCCAGAAACGATTATTAAGTAACGGATACTAAGTGACCGTTGACAGGTAACAGTTGTTAAGCAATGGTCATCAAGTAACGGGTACTAGGATCTGTTGATAGGTAACGACTTCTTAGCAGCAGTTGCTAATTAACAGTAACTAAGTAACAGTGGCTAGGTAACGGTTGCTAAGTAATTGATATAAGGTGATTGTTGACAGGTAACAGTTTTTACACAATGGCTGTCAATTAACGGATACTAGAAACTGTTTCTTGGTAACGATTCTTCATCAGCTGTTGCTAATCAACGCTAACTAAGCTACGGTTGCTAAGACACTGGTACAAGGTTACCGTTGACAGGTAACAGTTGTTAAGCAATGGTCATCAAGTAACGGATACTAGGAACTGTTGATAGGTAACAATTATTCAGCAGCAGTTGCTAATTAATGGTAACTAGGTAACGGTTGCCAAGAAATGGTTGCTAAGTAACTATTTGACTGTTGACAGGTAACAGTTGTTAAGCAATGGTCATCAAGTAACGGATACTACGAACTGTTCCTAGGTAACGATTCCTCAGCAGCAGTTGTTAATCAACGGTTACTTGGTAACGGTTGCCAATCGATGGTTACTAGGTAACAATTGATTTTCATCTATTGTTAGGTTAACAACAATAACTGACTGTTGCTGAGGAATGGTGGCTAGGTAATTATATTTAGAAAACGATTTCTTGGAAACAGTAACGGTTGCTAGTTCTACTGTTGGTAGGTTATAGTTGTTATGCAACATTGGATAGGTAACTGTTGCTAACCAACCGTTGTTTATTAATTGTTGCTAAGCAACGATTGCTAGTCAATTGTTGCTAAGCACCAGTTGTTGATTAACTTCTTCTAAGCAACCCAAAAAAAATATCGTTATAATATTCTTCGAAAATCACATCTTTTCCATAATATCATCTTGTTTTACATTTTCTAATTTTCATTTGAAGGTTTTTGTGAAAATCTGTATATTGGTATAAATTTTGAATCCACACAAAACAGAGCTTGTTTTGAATTATGCAAATGTGACACCGTTTAGAAACACAAGATCTTGACCACTGGCACTTGAACTAAAAAGTAAATGTTCGGAAGATGTGGACAGTTCGGATTTCAAGAGACTTGTAAAAGCTTTTCGCCGCCGGTAAAAAGAAGATTGACGCTTGTTCGACGCGTGAAGGTATGCGGGGTGTAAACGAGGGATGAATTTTCTCCTCTTCCTGCGTTTTCGGAAAAGTGAAACTTTTATGATCGCAACCGTCCCGAGTAAAAAATTTCCAGAGAAACTCCTTTACATGTCAGTGAGAGTCCTTGAGATTCGTCAGAAAATGGCAAAATAAAGCAGCTCATAAAGTCATTTCCTGTCTTGTCGAAAAGGCAATTTCGAACGTCAGCAAACTTCCTGACAATCATCAATACTAATCTAGTTGTCAAAAACAAAAATCATAAAATAATACTTTAAAAATAAAAATATCTGTAAAGTGTCAATTTTTTTTATCGTCAAAAGAACTATATTCGTACTCTGTGTTTTATTAATTCAATTTAACAAGTAAATTCAAAAATTAGAAAAAAAAAACTTTTTACATAAAATTGTAACCATAAATCTCAGCGCGACTGTATTAAAATCTAAATTTCCTCAGAATTTTTTAATTAATGCAACGGATGATTATTACGAATCAGTATATATATTTTTTGTGAGCTGTTGATGTTCGGCTTGGTCATTTGTCAAGCTGAGGAGATGATTCATCCGGATAAAAATCATTCCTGAATACGATTTAACGTCGGGGGAAAAGGGTAGTAGGACAAAAGCCAAAAATGTGCCATTAAAAGTCATTGGCCAATTTTTCGGCGGCAAAAATGTCCGTACCGACTAGAGAATCGACCCTAATAATTTAAAGGTCCTATCTCACAATCCATCTCGGCAAAAAACGTTACAAACAACCTGCTGCATTATTCCAATTAAATCAAGAAGAAGCAAAACTAATGCTCTTCGCGGAAGAATAAAGCAAACTTCGCGTCCTTGAACCTCTGTCGATCGAATAAACCTCTCAGCAACTATTTCTTCATAAGAATTCAACTTTAATTTAATTCGAATTTCAAGAAATTGTTATTTGAAATAAAATCTAGAAGTTAAAGGAAATAAAGAAAATTGCTCAGAAAATGTAGATCTGAAATATGTATATTAATTAGGATTTTCATTTTTAACAATTTTTCAAATTTATGTTTAAAAATTTTTTTGTTTTACAGAGTTTCTTTTTAATTAACTAGTTATTTTGAGAAACTTTAATTTAAACGAATTCTAATTTAAAAGAATTTTCAATAAGCAGAATTTAGGTTATTAACGGTTGGTAAGTAACGATTGACAGATGACAATTGCTAGCTGATGGTTATAAGGTGACAATTGCCAGGTAACGATTGCTAGGTAAAGAATATTGGTTCGGTAGCAAGGTTACGGTTGCTGGGTAGCGATTGTTAGGAAACGATTATTAGGTTTGGTTGCTAGGTTTCCGTTGCTAAGTAACGGTTGCCAGGTAAAGATTACTAGGTTCGGTTTCTAGGTTACGCTTGCTGGTAACGATTACTAGGTTCGGTAGCTAGGTTACGGTTGCTAGGTAACGATTATTAGGTTTGGTTGCTAGGTTACGGTTGGTAGGTAACAGTTGCTAGGTATCCGTTGCTAAGTAACGGTTGCCAGGTAACGATTACTAGGTTCGGTTGCTAGGTAACAATTACTAGGTTTAGTAGCTAGGTTACGGTTGCTAGGTAACGATTATTAGGTTTGGTTGCTAGGTTAAAGTTGGTAGGTAATGGTTGCTAGGTATATAACGATTCTTTATCAACGCTGGCTAGGTAACGGTTGCTAGGTTTCCGTTGCTTAGTAACGGTTGCCAGGTAACGATTACTAGGTTCGGTTGCTAGGTTACGGTAGCTAGGTTTCCGTTGCTAAGTAACGGTTGTCAGGTAACGATTGCTAGGTTTGGTAGCTAGGTTACGGTTGCTAGCTAACGATTATTAGGTTTGGTTGCTAGGTTACAGTTGCTAGGTAACGATTGCTAGGTAACGATTATAAGGTTTGGTTGATAGATTACGGTTGGTAAGTAATGGTTGCTAGGTAAGTAACGATTCCTTATCAACACTAGCTTGCTAACGGTTGCTAAGTTTCCGTTGCTAAGTAACGGTTGCCTGGTAACGATTACTTAGTTCAGCTGCTAGGTTACGGATGCTAGGTAACGATTACTGGGTTCGGTAGCTAGGTTCGGTAGCTAGGTTACGGTTGCTAGGTAACGATTGTTAGGTTTAGTTACTAGGTTACGGTTGCTAGGTAAAGATTGCTAGGTAACGACTATTAGGTTTGGTTGCTAGGTTACGGTTGCTAGGTAACGATTATGAGGTTCGGTCGCTAGGTTATGGTTGCTAGGTAATGATTATTAGGTTTGGTTGCTAGGTTACGGTTGGTAGGTAATGGTTGCTGAGGAGCAGTTGCAAAGTAACGATTTCTTATCAACGCTAGGTTAGTAACGGTTGCTAGGTTTCCGTTGCTAAGTAAGTAATGGTTGCTAGGTAACCGTTGCTAATTGACAGTTGCTAGGTAATGGTTAATAAGTGGAGGTTACTAGGTAACGGTTGCTAGGTGATGTTTGCTAGGTAACGGTTGGTATTTTACTGTTGCCAGGTGAGCCAAAAATTCCGCTAAAGAAAATTCCATTAAATGAAATTCTATAAAATAAAAATTCTAACTAATAAATTTTAAAACTTGTCCAAGCGCCAATTATTTTGAATTCGATTTAACTCATTAATGAATTAGTAGATACAAATGATCGCAAAGCGAAATGGAAACTATTTAATTAACATTCATTAAAACCGTAATTACGAATGTGAATTAGTTTAAAGACTGATTCTTAATTGAAAATTATTCTTCCCACTGGAAATCTATTAATTTTACATTAAGCTTTTTTTTAAAAAAACTATATTCTTTACACTGTGTTTAATTATTGATTATCGTTTACATAATCGGAATTTATATCATGAATATGAAACAGTTAATGGAATTAACAGAAGAATAAATTAATTAAATTATGTAAAGAGTAATTAACTGAATTATTTAGAGAATCGTAATAATTAGTGTTATAATGAAATTAAAATTACTTACGAAATATTCAGTTTTCTAAAAAATCAGTCGGCTTAAGTGTGTTAACTTTATTCTAAGAATTAATCCCGGGACTTGAAGAACTATTATTATTCAATTTTGCTGCCCAGAAATTAAACAATCAGATAAATAATAATCAACTAGCAAGGCTTGGAAAAAATGACAGAGTCTAATTGCCTACGACCAGGTAGATTACTAAGCACAAAAGTTATGATTAACACTTTCCATCTGAGAACCCATCCTGATTCACAGAACGCCTTCTTAATTTTCTGTCTGAGTTCTGCTTCAGTGACATTGTTTCTCTTCGTTGAGTACGAAAGCATATTTTTTTAAGGAGTGCCCAATGCAAAAAATCACCAATATAAATTTCTAATTATCCAACTTTACCGTTTACGCACCATTTCACACGTACTCATCTTCTGTGAAAAATCATCTTTAATAATTAAAACTGCGCACTTTATATTGTCAAATTAATTTTGAACTTTTTATTATTTTTTTATTATTTTTATTTTTTTATTTTACCTAATAAAACTTTTCAAATTATGAGATTAAAAAATTCTTAACTTATTTAATTGGTATTTTCTAACTTAACTAAACTTTATAAATTAGTTTACAATTTCTAATATGCAGAATTTTAAATTTATTACATTTCTCAATTTAGCATATTCTCGAAAATGTTAATTTAGCGCTTTTTAAAAAAAGCTAAATATTTTTTAAATATATTTCAATTCGAGGTTTTTTAACTTATAAATCAAGATCTTAAATCCCAGAATGAAAAATTCTTTAGCTTCTTCAGAATTAAATTGACATTAATCTCTCTGTGTCTTCTATTTGTAAAGTAGAATGGCGATCGGCTATTTACATCGTTTTCACGTATTCGACAATTTTTTGCTATTTTTTTCTAAGTCTTGGAGAGACGTGATATTCAAGAAGATTGCAATAAAATGCAGTATTGGAGTGCAACTAACACAACGCTATTTTTTTCCCTCTTGTGTCCTTTTTTTCATCTGTAATTACAGAACAGATTTGTTAAGCGCACGTAACGTGAGAAACGAGATTCTTAAACTTCAAACAGACAGAATGTTTTTTTAAACACCATTGACTTGTAAATTTTTCGATTTGATTGTCTTTAATTGAAGAGAAAGAATTTTTAAATATTATTTTGTTATAATTCGAAATTCTTGTGAAAATTCCATATAAGAATTTCAAGAGATTTTCCAACAAATTTCTGCATGCAGAAATTTCCTCTGTTTTTTTAGCAAGGATTTCCTCTGCTAATAATGTTGACCGAAATTTAAAATTGTTAAATTTAGAATAAATTTGAATTAAAAAATAAGTTTAAATTTAAATTAAGTTAATTCTTAAAATTAAATATGTATAATAAATTTTAATTGAATAAAATTGAAAATCTGGAATTTCCGCCAGAAGTTTGTTCAAATTTGTAAATTACTGTTTTCAAAATTTTTGTATTTCTAGATGAAAAAAGAAAATCCGTATTAATTCAAGAATTGCGTAATAAATTCCTTAAAATCTTCGCAAGCGGGATTGGCGTGATTTGGCGAAATCCTGAATTGTTTAAATTATTACGAAAATTCCAGTCGAATTTTTAGATGCAATTTCTGCAAAAATTCTACAACAGAATTCAGCGAAAATTTATTTTTAAAAATTCACTGAAATCTCCACAAGAATTACGCTAAAAACTCCAAAAGCGAAATGACCAGTTACAAAATTTTGCACTTTTGCTCTGATTACGAATCTAAAATCAGATTTTGAAAATTCAAAATGTCGGATCCAAAATGGCGGACATCAAATTAAAAAATGCCGATTTTTATCAAACATGGTATTTACGGGTTTTTGGAGTCGCTAATTACGAATATTAAATCAGATTTTAAAAATTCAATATGGCAGATCCAGTATGTCGGACAAAATGTTTAAAAATTAATTAATTTTCATAAGACTTAGTGTCTAGATGTTTTCAGGGTCTCCGATTACGAATCTGAAGTCATTTTTTAAAAATTCAAAATGGCGGATCGAAAATGGCGGACATCAAATTAAAAAAATGCCGATTTTAATCAAACATTGTATTTAGGGGTTTTTGGAGTCGCTGATTATGAATATTAAACCAGATTTTAAAAATTTAAAATGGCGGATCCAATATAGTGGACATAAAATTTACAAAACTTGCAGATTTCAATATTTAATTATTGTAGGCATTTTGTAATTTTTCTTTCAAATTATAAACTATCTTCTTAAAATTTAAATTTAATTCTTTAATCTTCAATTTATTTCTTTAATTTTTAATTACTTTCTTCAATAATTCTCAATTATTTTCTTCAATTTTTCATTTAATTTCTTCAATTTTAATTGAGTTTCTACCATTTTTTCCATAATTTTCCATCAGTTTTCAATTGACAATTTTATTATTCTTCTTCAATTTTATGATTATTCATTAATTTGAAAAAGAAATTTTGTCCGAATGCCGATTATTTTCTATATTTTTCGATTTTTTTCAATTGGTAATTACTTTTTTAATAGTTAATTATTTTCGTCATAATGTAATTTTTCTTGTAATTATCAATTATTTTCTTTAAAGTTCCATTTAATTCTTTAATTTCAAAATTATTTCTTATAATTTTTAATTATTTTTTCAATTCTCAAACATTGTTTTTAATTTTCAATTATTTTAATCGATTTCCAATTAATTACTTAATTTTCAATAATTCTCGGATTTTTTCAATTATTCTTTTCACTCATAAAAATTGTTTTAAAATTCCAATTTAATTATTCAATTCTAAAAAATATTTTCTTCAATTCTCAGATATATTTTCTTTACAATTAAATTCCACTTTTCAATTTTCAATTGTTTTCTTTAATATTAAAAAATTATCGCCTATTCTATTATTTTTTTCGATTATCATTTAGTTTCTTTAAATTTAAATTCAATTGTTCAATAATTTTCTTTCATTTTTAATTCCTTTCTTTAATTTTTATTTTAACTCTTCAGTTTTTAATTTTTTCTTCTATATTTATTAATTCTCAGCTTTTTTTAATTACTTTTTTTCTATTTTTATGTATATTCTTTAAATTTAAATTTATTCTATTCTTCAATTTTGAATTGCTTTCTTTAATTTTAAATTTTTATTTCATTACTTATTTTATTTATTCTTTTTTTTTGATTTTTAATATATTTGTTAAACGTACAATTGTTTCTAACATACTATTCCTATAATTTACATAATTTTTCAATTTGCAATTATTTTCTTTAAATTTAATATTTCTTGATTAATTTTTTTAATTATTTTTTTTTTCAGTTGTCTATTAATCTAGTCAGTTTTCAAATTTTGTTTTCAATTGACAATTATTTTCGTCATTTTTAAATTATTTTCTACAATTTTTTCAATTTTCAATTATTATCTTAAAATTTTATAATTATTCTTTGATTTTTTATATTACTTTATTTGGTTGTGTATTAATGTAGCCATTTTTTGCATTTTGTTTTCAATTGTCAATTATTTTCATCATTATGTAATTTTTTTTTTCAATTATCAATTATTTTTTCAAATTTTAAATTAATTCTTAAATTTTTAATTTATTTCCTCAATTCTTTTCTATTTTCATCAATGTAAATTATTTTTTCGATTCTGAATCCAGTTGTTCAATTTGCAATTATTTCCAACAGTAGTAACATTTTTTAAGCTTTAATTATAATTAATAAGATTATAAGAATGTATAAATTTTAAATTTAAGTTATATTTTAAATATAAAGGCGAGTTTTGCAAAATTAAAAATACTGTTTTAAATGATCGAAAATTTGTGACCGGGAAAAACAAAGAATTTAATTTCATAAAAAAAGTGACCACCCTGCAAATTAATACGATTCAATTACTTTAATTTACCAAAACTTTGATTAATTTTTCTTTTATTTTTAATTTTCTTTGGAATTAAAAAAATACATTTCTAATAAATTTTAAATGTTGACTTACGCCTCATTTACAGCTGAACCTTATAAATTGGTTAAACGCATAACAACCTCGTATCGAATTATAAGTCTAATAAAAGGGAAAAAAATTGAAATAGGACAGGACTATTAGATTAGATAAAATAACATAATTTTCTAGTTGTATCTTAAATTGGACCCTAATGGGTAGTTTAGAGTCTAGAATTTAGGTGGCATGACATTGACAATCCACGGATATAAAATATTAAATTATTAATGTGGGGGGTTAGGGTTACCAACGTACTGTATACATTTATTCTTAAAAGATATATGTCTTGGCACCACCTATTCCTCTTTCCTCCCTTTCCTCCTGTCTCTAATATTGGTTTCGTCGGCGAACTATGGCAGTGAGAATATAAAGGTGCAGTGCAGAGGGAAGGGCTGCACCTTAACCTAACCTAAAAGAGACAAACGCAAAGGGGGCGAGTCTCATGGGGCCGACAACCAAAAAAATATATAACTTGGAACGTGACACGTTCTTATTGTCAATGTTGACTCAACACGAAACTTCGCGCATGTGCGAATGACAAATCTTTTCTAATGCCGGTTTTATATGCTTGAAATGATAAAAGTAAATCTAGCCGGTTTTTTTTTCAAGAGGGTGTAACCCCTCAAAACTCTACAAGGTTTCATATTCAATTTTTAAAATGGGGCTTTTAGCTTCTCAGGTCATGTACGCAGCTATTTTCTGCCTTAATGAATTCAGAGTTAAAAATTCTGAGATTAAATTGAGTAGTTTATAATACGCAATTTGAATCGCGTCGGATGTAAATCTTCTGAATTGAAGTCTAATTGTAAGATAAAACATAAAAAAAACCCGACTTGGGGCAAGTTGGTCTGTTTTCTAATATTTGATTATTTTTTATTAATACTACAAGTACGAATTAAAATCTTTTGAATCTTTTTTAAAAATCCATATATGATATATATAAACTTTGTATCTCGCTTTTTGTAAAACTTGGAAATATTAGGATAAATTATAACTGACCAACTTGCCCCTACTTTGTCTAGAAATATACATTTTGGCAAGTTTTTAAAAATTCACTACCTAAATTAATATTTTCTATAGGGAAACAGTAAATCGACTAATAACATTCAAATAAATTGCAAAGTCTCAACTTGCCCCTGGTATGTAAATGTTGATAAAAAATAAATTTTTCTTTGTTTATATATTTATTATTAATATTAGAATATTAGAAATATAAAATACATTTGAAAATAATTTAATGTCTTTCAAAATTAAACTATTAAAATAATATTGTATATAAAAATGTTTTAGAAATTTTTTCATCAAAAGCTGCAATTGTATAAATTTACATTCATATGAATGAAAAATTACAATACAATACAATACAATACAAATACAAATTACATTTTGATCAATTAGAAATTGAATAAATTTACGTTTTGATAAATTGAAAAACAAATAAATTTAAATTTCCTATAATTGCACTGTAAACAAATTTACACTAGAAAATTAAAAATAGGAGAAATTTTCATTCGCATTATTTGTAAATTTGTTTAATTCATATTTAGATTGAATAAAAATTAGCTGAATTTATATTTGGATAAATTTAAATTTGAATAAATTGAAAATTTGTTAAATTAGAATTTGTATAAATTTAAAATCAGTTAAATTGGAGATTAAATAAATTTACATTTTGATTAGTTAAAACATTACGATTTTTAATTTGAATTAAGTTAAAATTAAATTATTATTAATTTAAATAAGTTTAAAATAATATGAATTGGAATTTGAATAAATGTACAATTAAATCAATTGAAATTTAAATAAATTTATAATTTATAATGTTATAAGTTTAAAACCATTTTTGTATATTCTTAATGGGTTTCTTGACCCGTATGTATTTTCAAATAAATAAATAAATAAAATTTTTGCATTAATTGAAAATTTACGCATCTATGAACAATTTTACATTTAAATAAATTTAAAAGAATTGTAAATCTATATTTTCATCAAAATTGGAAATTAAATATTTTTAAATTCAATTAAATTCCATTTTGAGAAAATTTATACAAGGAATCAAAAAGTTGGATAATTTAAAATTTGGATTACTTTCAAATTGGTTTAATTTATTCTCAGATCGATTGGAAATTTAGTTAATTTATATTTGAATAAATTTAAGTTTAAATGTAATTTTAATTTAATTTTTAAACATTTAATGTAAATGTAATAATTTACGTTGTTTTCATTAGTAAAAATTTGCAAAATTTTAATTTAGATAAATTGAAACTTGAAAAAATTTACTTTATAATCAATGGAAAATAAGATAAATTTACTTTTCGGAAAATGTGAAATTAAATAAATTTACATTTTAATTGATTAGAAATTCAATAATTTGAAATTTTGTTTAATTACATTTTGGAAAAATTACATATACTATAAAAGTTGGATTAATTATTTAATTTACACTTGTATCATTTGGTATTGTTAACATTTATATTTATATCAATTGGAAATAAAGTGGATTTACACTTAAAAAACTTTTTGATACAAACAATTGAAATAATTTCAAAAAATTTGCATTTTTATATTTTGAATTGTAAATTTACATTTGAAAATTGAAAAAGCTTAATTCGGCTACATTAACGTTTTAATCAATTGTAAATTGGGCACATACTTGTTTAATTAAAATTTACATAATTTTAAGTTTGAAATAAAAAATAGCATAAAATTTCAGGAGAAAATTATAAATTGCAAAATTTACTTCTGGAACTTAAAAATGAAAAAAATTTACATGTCTATCATTTGAAAATTGAAATTGAATATCTTGATATTTACATCATTCGGAATTGGGTAAATTACTAAATTTAAATCTTGTTAAAAATTTACATTTCGAAGCTTACAATTGAATCAGTTTATATTCGATTTCAAAATTCTGTATTTCATATTTAAACATTAGGAAATTTAATAAATTTACATATTTATTTATTAATAATTAAAAATTAAATAAGTTCTCATTTGGATCAATTGAAAAACTTGATTTTACTTTTAAAAAAAATTGCTAATCTGTTTCCAAGAAACCTATTGTTAATTTTTGACTCTTTGGTCACTGACAACTTGAATTTAAAAATAAAATATAAATAACATCCAAGAGTAAAATAAAGTCTGACAAGTGAAAAACAAGGTCCTGTTTCCTTGAAATTAAATACCCTTAAAAATGAGTTTTTTAAACTCGTGAAATAAATTTTCCGTCTCGTGCTGCTTTTAACACTCAATTTTCTAGGTTCTTAAGGACATTCGGAGAGCAAAACACACCGTAAAATAGACTCGAATCCATAAATTTAGCTTCTTTTAAAGGTCAGCAAACTCACTTCCGGAAATGCTAGACTTTTCACCAGTCGACACGCATGTCACATATGTTAGAAAAAAATCTCGAAAAACATGCCACAAGTGGTTCGGCATCCAATTGATGAGAATTTTCCCTTGAAGCTGCACTTACAAGTACCGAATGTCATTAAACAGGAGAAAAAAGATCGTAAACGTTAGTGAAAAGTTATCTCGTGGGTGAAAAAAAAAAACAGAAACCTCTTTCCAGTTACGACAGAGTGCATACCGCCACGTTTACTACTGGCACGTTCATAAATATATACAGAGAAGCATGCAGTAGACAGATGAGTATGAACATACCTCAGAGGCAAAGAGAAAAGATTGATCTGCCCTGGAGGATCCGTAACCTGAGCACGGAGAGCTGGCTGATGATAACGGGAACGATAACATAACGAGTCTGTCTGAAAATGAAGATTTTTTACAGAAAGGGGGCTCAAATTAAGAACATTCCCACATAATGCACGTTTAAAGGAGAAAAAAACTTTCTGAAGGAGTTACAGTGCAACAGATTCTGATAAAAAGCTCTGATAGAGATTGGTAGGATTTAAAGGTTATTTGGATTTGTTAATAAATAATTCACAATTGAAAACAAAATTCGAAAAATGGCTAGATTAATCCACAACAACAAAAAATAATTGAAAAACTCAAAGAATTACACTAGTTTACAGCCGAAATGTACATTTAATGCCACTATTTTTTTTATGTACTATGGTTCTCTAAACTTAAAAATGACATTAAGAAATTTTTCTATGGATAGGTTCCCGAAATATGAATTTTTAAAATTTTTTTACGTTTTTTTCGGAGGTGACTTCACGTTTTAGGCCGTATCTCGTGTTACAGACGTCCGATTAAGTTTTTCTAGGTGTCAAATTAAAGGTAATCAAATTCCAAACAATCGCTTTTATCATTATTTTTCAATCGGTTAAATATTTTAAGTGATATAGTCCAAAAAAAAAATAGAAAATTTGAGTTTTTGGCCCAAAATCTGAAAAACAAATTCATTCTAAAGCCATGCAAAAATAGAAAACGTCAAATTATGTCCAGTTTTAAATTTTTTACATATATGGCTCACTTTTAGGAAGAAAAAAATGTATGGATGAAAAAAATCTATGGGTAATTATGGAAGTTATAAGCCAGGGTACTGAAATTCTCGTTTTACGCCATTTCGGTATTTTACCTCCTTTTATAGTAATTATGTTGATTAATTTAATGAATACAATATCTAATTAGAAAATGGACTTTTTTCACAGATTTCAAATAATTTTCAGTGCTTTACTAATTCAAATTTGACTGAAAAATTTTTTGGAGTTTTTGACAAAAATTTCTGAAGAGGCATAAATTAATTAAAATCTGCTTTTTTGACAAATTGAATCAGATGCGCAGAGATTCAATTTTTGGTGAATTTTGTTCGTTAATAGATGAAAAAGTTTCAAATTAGATATAGAAATATAAAAAATAAATGATATTTGAATGAAAATTTTTTTGGAGTTTTTGACAAAAATTTCTGAAGAGGCATAAATTGATTAAAATCTGATTTTTGGACAAGTTGAATCAGATGCGCAGAGGTTCAATTTTTGTTGAATTTTGTTCGTTAACAGATGAAAAAGTTTCAAATTAGATATAGAAATATAAAAAATAAATGATATTTGAATGAAGATTTTTTTGGAGTTTTTGACAAAAATTTCTGAAGAGGCATAAATTGATTAAAATCTGCTTTTTTGACAAGTTTAAACAGATTTGCTGAATTTTGTTCGTTAATAGATGAAAAAGTTTCAAATTAGATATAGAAATATAAAAAATAAATGATATTTGAATGAAAATTTTTTTGGAGTTTTTGACAAAAATTTCTGAAGAGGCATAAATTGATTAAAATCTGACTTTTGGACAAGTTGAATCAGATGCGCAGAGGTTCAATTTTTGTTGAATTTTGTTCGTTAACAGATGAAAAAGTTTTAAATTAGATATAGAAATATAAAAAATAAATGATATTTGAATGAAAATTTTTTTGGAGTTTTTGACAAAAATTTCTGAAGAGGCATAAATTGATTAAAATCTGCTTTTTTGACAAGTTTAAACAGATTTGTTGAATTTTGTTCGTTAATAGATGAAAAAGTTTGAAAATAGATATAGAAATATGAAATTAATTTTTTTTTTTAAAAAAATATGTCCGCAGCAGCCCTCAGACGAAAGTCAATGGTTTTTCTCCTTACAAATAAAAAAAAGGATCAATTTTCTTTGATTTCCCATTAAAGAAAAATATTCTTAACTACTTTGTGTAATATAATACAATTTATGCTTTTCAGAAATTTTTGTCAAAAACTCCAAAAAATTTTTCAGTCAAATTGGAATTAGTAAAGCACTGAAAATTATTTGAAATCTGTGAAAAAAGTCCATTTTCTAATTAGATATTGTATTCATTAAATTAATCAGCATAATTACTATAAAAGGAGGTAAAAAACCGAAATGGCGTAAAACGAGAATTTCAGTATCCTGGCTTATAACTTCAATAATTACCCATAGATTTTTTTCATCCATACATTTTTTTCTTCCTAAAAGTGAGCATATATGTAAAAAATTTAAAACTGGACATAATTTGACGTTTTCTATTTTTGCATGGCGGTAGAATGAATTTGTTTTTCAGATTTTGGGCCAAAAACTCAAATTTTCTATTTTTTTTGGACTATATCACTTAAAATATTTAACCGATTGAAAAATAATGTTAAAAGCGATTGTTTGGAATTTGATTACCTTTAATTTGACACCTAGAAAAACTTAATCGGACGTCTGTAACACGAGATACGGCCTAAAACGTGAAGTCACCTCCGAAAAAAACGTAAAAAAATTTAAAAAATTCATATTTCGGGAAAAAAATAGTGACATTGAATGTACATAAAATTTTTTTCTTTTTTTTTGTAAACTAGTGTTATTATAAAACTTTAAGAGACTAATTGCAAAATTGAAAAAATTGTAGGAAATAATTTCAAATTGCAAAAACTAGTAAATAATTAAAAGAAATAATTGAAAAATGAGAATAATTAAAAAATTAAGGAAAATATCTACAAAACGACTAGATTAATAGACTACTGAAAAAAATTGATGAAATATAGCAAAAATATAAAAATAAAAAATAAAAATAAAAATAAAAAATAAAATTTTAAGTAGGACACTAATTGGAACATTTACCTTATTTAATTTAAAAAATAATTAAAAATTGAAAAATTAAGAAAATTATAGAAATAATTGTTAAGAATAATTGCTAATTAAACAACTGGATTAAAAAAAATTGAATCGAACAAAATAATTGAAATTGAGGAAAAATTGAAATTCAAGAATGAAAATGAAATTTTTAAAACATAATTAAGAACTGAAGAGAATAATTGAACAATTGTTCTTAAAATTAAAAACGCATATTGATATTCGAAAAAATAATTGAAAATTGAAAAATGTGATTGAAATTTGAAGAAAATAATCAAAAATTGGAGAAATAAATTGTAATTTGAAATAATGGTTTTAAATTAAAAAAGTCAAGTTTTTTGGAATATTGAATAAACTTAATTGAAAATTGTAGAATGGAAGTGACTTTAGAAAATAATTCATAATTTAAAGAAAATTACAAAATGACGAGAATAATTTAATATTAAAGAAAATAATTGAGAAATGCACAAAATAATTGACAATTGAAAAAGAATTACAAAAACTGTCGAGAATAATCTACAACAGAACAAAATAAGTAAAAAAGTTAAAGAACAATTTAAAATTTAAGGAGAATAATTGTAAATTGAAAACGGTTGAAAATTATAGAAAACATTGTAGACTTATTTACACACTAATTTATATCACTTTCTTGAAATATTTAATTACTCTTTCTTACAATTTTTTCTTTTTCAAACAATTTTTTTTATGGTTATGTTTTATATTGCTTTTCTGTATTTTTAGAGAATCACGTAGGTAACTTTCATTTCTTTTTAAAAATTTTTCTTTTTTTATGCGTTTGATAATTAATACTTTTTTATTTTTTAGATTTGTTTTTAATTTTATTCTTTTTACAAAAATTACTTCAGTTAATTTTATACAGTTTTATTTTACTAATATTCAGAAAAATTTATTTACTTTTCTAGTGATTAATTTTATGTATTATTATAATTTGGAAGTTGTAAAATATAATTTTTTTCAATTTTACGATTTTTAAAATATTTATTTGGTTTCTTGTCATTTGTCATAACTTATTAATTTTTATAATTTTCAAAAACTTTTCTTCTTTTATTTAATTTTTCTTTAATTTGATCTTATAATAAATTTTCTCATTTGATCAGAATTTCTTTATTTCTTAGAAATTTTGGTTTTTTTCTTAAAATTGTTTAATTTTTTTTTACTAATTCGTCGTTTAAAAAAATGTATTGCTTTTTTGCTTGATTTTAAAAACAAGTTTTGAAAGTATTTTTTTATCTTTAGTAATATTTTTCCGTTTTTTTTTTTACTGATTATCTTATTTATTTTCTTAATTTAAAACAACATGTCCGCAAATATTTGTATCTTTTGAAAATAATTTTTTCCTCTCTTTTGTAATTTCACTTTTTTGTTTTAAAAACTTTTACTGTTTATTGCGTAGTATTTTGATTTTAAAAAAGCAATTTAATCATTGGTTTTTAAAACTTTTTTATTTTTGAAGAATTTATTTATTTTTTGCAGGTATTTCAATTAGTACATTCTTTACATCTTTTTGCTTTAATTTGCCTATTTCAATGTAAATTATCCGTAACTTTCTTATATGCTCATTCATAATACTGGTTTTAATAAAATTTTGTAATTTTTGTAATTTATGACAAATTTCATTTTTTTATATTTTGTTAAGATTCTTTGAAAATTCATTGTTTAAATAATTATTTGCTAGACACTCTGATAAGATAAAAATGCAGAAACTTTTGTTTTTTTTTAGGGGGCCCTGAAATCTTTTTGTGCTTCAGGCCCGTGACAGCCTTGATTCGGCCCTGAGTCAACGGTATCGTGATTATTATATTAATAGATTTTTAAAATTATTCTCGGATGAATGGAAATATCCGTTTGGATATTTCGGCAACACTCGGTAACTTTTGAAACCCTTCGGAAGTTTCCGGCTACACGTTAAAGAGCTTTTAAATCCATTCGGAACCTTTCGGCATATTTCGGAATCTTTCGGGTACGAACGGAAGCATTCGGTTCCACTGATTATTCTGACTTCCGATTCGGATTTAGTGGAGAAAAATACGTAGGAAGGCTAAGCATATTGTCCCAGACAAAAATTTTATATTTTTTCGAATTTTTGAGCAATTTTGTGAAAGTATTTACAAAAATTTAGCCAATTTCGTTAATCTGGCTTCGGATTCGGATTCAGCGGAGAAATATACGTATAAAGACACTAGCTATATTGTCCCGGACAAAAATTTTAGCCAATCTAATTATTCTGATTTCAAAACCGGAATTATCGGAGAAAAATACGTAGGATGACAAGAAGATATTGTCCCGGACAAAAAAAAAATTGTTTTAGGTTTTTTCGGGTTTTTGAGTTTATTTTTGGATTATCTAAAAAAATGTATCCAAACAAGTTATTCTAATTTCGGATTCAGATTTACCGGAGAAAAATACGTAAGAAGACACTAGCATATTGTCCCGAAAAAAAAAACCTTTTTTTGTGTTTTTCGGGTTTTTGAGCAATTTTTTGATATTATTTCAAAAATTTTAGCCAATCTGATTGTTCTGATTTCAAAACCGGAATCATGGGACAAAAATACGTAGGAAGACACCAGCATATTGTCCCGGACAAAAAAAAATTGTTTTAGGTTTTTTTCGTGTTTTTGAGCATTTTTTTGAGATTATCTAAAAAATTTTAGCTAATTTACTTATTCTTATTTCTGATTCGATTTCAGCGGAAAAAATACCTAAGAAGATAGTGCATATTATCCCTTACAAAAAAAAAATTTTTTTATTATTTTTTTCGGGTTTTTGAGCAATTTTTTGACGTCATCTAAAAAATGTCAGCCAATCTGGTTATTCTGTCTTCCGATTCGGATTTAGCGAAGAAAAATACAGTCATGAAAATACAAACATATAGAGTGTACAATAAAATAAACCGTTTATTCAATCTTGAAAGACGAGTATTGATCATAAAAAAATCAATAAAGATCGGTGAAAGAAGTGGTCATCCTTTTGGTATAGTTCTTAGACCCAATAGTAGTAAATTGACAAATAATATAGTTTTTCTACTTTTATTGACGCTCCATTATATTTTCCATAGAATGCACTTCAACGCGGTAGGGTATCGGTACTTTGTAAAATACGTATGAATGCTATGTAAAGTTATGCACCACGATAACGATAGCCGTGTACATAATGGCACGTGCACTTTAGTGTTGCTACTATGCCTTTCATGAAGTATATATACAGAAAATAGAAAAAGGAAAAAATTGCACTTTTTTCAGAAAAGAAAGCGACAAACTTCTATATTGACTTTTTTGTATTGTTGTTTACCAAAGGAAGAAATAACTCGACCCTTTTAAAGTAATCCAGTTTTTAGTAAAGCTCGACCAAATCGCAGTTACAACAAAAAGTGTGACTGAAAGCACTTTCAGGCGTTTCTTTAAATAGTTTTATAACTGAGTCAAATCTAACATCAAATAAATATTTAAATACATGTAAATCCAAAAATTTTCAATAATTTTGAAAAACGATTTTAGAATTTTCTTGTGCATGTGTATTTCTTTACACTTTCTCCAAGTTTCATCAAATTCGAAGAATAGGGGCCAATTTTGATATTTTGGCACAATTTCATCATCTAGAAATTGATTTACAACACGAAAATAAATTACAATGTAAAAGGTCGAGTCCATACCAAGTGATCACACCAATTTCAGTCATATTGAGTAATATTTACCGAGATATTTACGAAATTGATATTTTGGGTTCCTTTAGGAGTAAAAAAAATAAATTTTAATTATTTTTAAAAAATTCAAAATATTTTCGAAAATATTCAAATTCGAAATTTTATGTACTATTTTTTTTGTGTTATTATAACTTCTGTAATTTTGAAGCAATTGAGATCATTTTTTTTTAAATTACTCGTATTTAAATACTCTTTCAAGAAAAATTATAATAATTAAGAAATTGTTTATAATTAAATTTTTATTAAAAAAATTAAATTATTTATTTAAACAAAATCTAAAGTATATCATCGATCTTTTTCAAAAAATTCATAAACATAGCCTATAATGTGCTTAAAAATTTAAGCCAAAGAAAAAGATGGTATGTATTATAGTTTTTGAGAAAAAAATTATTAAGTTATGCTAGCGCGGCGCGGACCGGTGTCACCGCTACTCAACGCGTAGTTCCGTAGTAACCGAAATGTATGTATATTTTTACATAATGTAAATATAGTTAGTGTATTATATTTAAATTATAAGCTTCAGAAAGTCACACTGATCTTTTCATAGTACATGGACATCAAACTCTAGAATTAAAAAAATCGGAGAAAATAATTAAAGTAAAAAAAAGTAATTAAAAAATTGGTAATTTATAGAAAAATAATAAAAATAACTAAAAATTGGGAAAATTATTAAAATTTAAGAATAATAATTGAAAATTTGTTAAATCAATTGAAAAATAATTAATATAATTAAAAACTGGTAAAAATAAGTGAAAATAAGTGAATAATTAAAATAATTTAAAACTGAAGAAAGAAAAATAATGGACTGGTAAAATTATCAAAATTCGCGATGTTCAGGGGTGTTAATTTTTTTTCTTATGCAATTTTAGACCTAAAATTATGGGGTAATGTCAAAAATAGAGAAACAAATAATTTGCGGAGTTTGAGAAATTTATTCTAAGAAAAACTTAAATTTTAAAAATTAAACCTCTTTCACAATTTTCATTTTTTCCATCGACAATTTTTTTGTGGGATTTTTAAATGATTTTCTACAATCCATCGTATGGATTTTGAAAAATAAAATTTCGAAAATGACCAAAAAAATATTGTTTTTTAATTTTTATGTAATACCATAATTCTACATCTTAATTGATGTAAGAAAAAAAATGACACCTCTGAGCATCAAAAATTTTGTTGAGTTAAAATTTCACCTATCTCTCCCCTTAAAGAATGATAAAAATAGTTTGAAAATAGTTGAAAGAAATGAAAACTATAATAAATTTAAAAGATGACAAAATTTTATAAGGAGAAAAATGATTAAAAATTTGAAACATAAAGTATAAAACATAAAATTTGTCAGTACTGCGAAGTACTGACAAACTTCGCAGGTGTTGACAGATTGAATTAAGGAATGAAATTTGAAGATTATTATAAATAACTATTTTTAATCAATGTTTGTAAAAAAAAATTTCAAATTAATCTTATAAGTTCACATAATAGAAAAAATTATATGAATTTGTGTTGATATCTATAATTAAATTCAATATTTAATATTTTAAAGATTTCGAATTTGCCGCTAACATTTGTAGTTCTTAACTTGCCGCTAGGTGCGTGTATTTCTCGAAAGAGAGATCGTTGAGTATTTTTTATATAAGCAAGCAAGCTTTAATTAAAAATTCACTTATATACAGGTTTGTATCCTTTGATTTTTTATCGTTTTGCGTTTGTAGTTGAAGTGATTGAATTTGGGTCATTATTAGTACTAGTCTCACTTTTTTCTAATTTTTTGACCATTAAAGGTACACAAAAATTTCATTCCTTCGTACCCCTTGAGAATAAAATTGAAACAAAAATTTTTTCAAATTCTGTGCACAGCACAATTTGTAAAATAAAAAAATAAACATGACGATTAACTGTATTTATATTATGTAATAATATACATACATTTCGGTTACTACGGAACTACGCGTTGAGTAGCGGTGACACCGGTCTGCGCCGCGCTAGCATAACTTAATAATTTTTTTCTCAAAAACTATAATACATACCATCTTTTTCTTTGGCTTAAATTTTTAAGCACATTATAGGCTATGTTTATGAATTTTTTGAAAAAGATCGATGATATACTTTAGATTTTGTTTAAATAAATATATTAATTTTTTTAATAAAAATTTAATTATAAACAATTTCTTAATTATTATAATTTTTCTTGAAAGAGTATTTAAATACGAGTAATTTAAAAAAAAAATGATCTCAATTGCTTCAAAATTACAGAAGTTATAATAACACAAAAAAAATAGTACATAAAATTTTGAATTTGAATATTTTCGAAAATATTTTGAATTTTTTAAAAATAATTAAAATTTATTTTTTTTACTCCTAAAGGAACCCAAAATATCAATTTCGTAAATATTACTCAATATGACTGAAATTGGTGTGATCACTTGGTATGGACTCGACCAAAAATAAAAAGAATTGTCGTTATTGTTGGAAATTAATCGTGAGTTTAAAAAGCATTTAAACCGAGGTTGAAGCATGTCAAAAGTGACATGAAAAGGGTAATAAAAAGATTAAAACTTTTGAAAGAGAAAAATAATGGAAGGCTATAAAATCTGCGAGCTGAATTGATAGAGAATCAATCAAAGTTGAAAACAATGCTATACTGAGGCAAAAGAATCAAAAAAGACAGTAAAATTAAAAAGTAATTTTGAGTACGTTATGGTTCAATCGAAGCTTGAAATGTTCGTAGAAATCGTTTATTGCGGTACAATATACATGACATTACGACCCTATATGTATTCTAACAAGCAATTTCACATGGTTTACAATCTGTTTACGTTAAAGTTATTGCCAACTGTTACACAAATGTAACATTCTAGAAAGCATATAACTCTAAATCGTTATGAATTTCCTATTATCAAAGACATTAAAATTTCCGTCAAAAACCGGATTTTTTATTATTTTGTTAATTTTTAGATTTAATGTTTCTTGTACGAAATATTTGCTTATTCAGGATACAATTTAATTTAGAGCAAATTTTTAAAATACAATTTTTCATTGCAGTTGCTTTAAATTGAAATAAATTGTTTTTGGTGGTGCAATTGAAAGTTTGATAAGTTCTTGTCGAGTTTTTACTTCTTTTGCAGAGAAAGTAAATTTTTGAAAAAAATTATTGTAAAATTACATAAAATTACATCTATGTGAAAATCTAAGAAAGAAACAAGACAATTTTTTACGAAAAAATGAGGTTTGAAAATTACAGGGTTTTTAAAATGGATTAAAGGATAACAAAAAATTGAAACGTTAAAAAATAATGAACGATAAAAAATGTAGAAAACGTTTAAATTCAAACAAATTGTAATTGTATCAATCAAATTAAAAAGTGGGAAAATTGCAAAGATGTATCTAGAATTTTATAAATAAAACATTAATATTGGGATAAAGCTACTACAAAAATAGGAAAAATATGTATAAAAAGTATAAAGTATAAAAATGTGAAAAAGATGAGTCAACTGTTGAAAAATATATAAAAAAGTCAAAAAAATATAAAAAGTTATAAAAAAATGCTATAAAAGTTAAATAAATTATTTTAAAAAAGAGAACAGAAAAAATTTTTTTTAACAATTTTAAAAGTTTTGCAATATTGGAAAGTTTGTAAAAGAAAAAAAAATAAAAAATCGATGAAAAAGTGAGGAAATTGAAGGAAAAGGTAAAAAGTCCAGAAAATAAGAAACACGTGAAAGCATTTAATGAAAAATTAAAATTAAAAAAAGTTGACAAAATCTTTAAAAACATCTGACAAATTGTAAAAGAAATTATGCAGAAAGTATTGAAAATCTTTTTTTGTGTATTGCGAAACTAGAAAAGTCTAGGATTAAAAAATGCGAAAAATCAAAAATTATATTACTAAAATATCAAAAGGTAATCGAAATTCGTACAATATAAATTAGTTAATTCTTTGAAAACAAAAAGAAAGTTTAATAAAGTATTAAAGAAAAAAATGAATTTATAATAAAACTATGTTAATAATAAATAAATTACACTAGTTTACAGCCAAAATGTACAATTAATGCCACTATTTTTTTTATGTACTATGGTTCTCTAAACTTAAAAATGACATTAAGAAATTTTTCTATGGATAGGTTCCCGAAATATGAACTTTTTAAATTTTTTTACGTTCTTTTCGGAGGTGACTTTACGTTTTAATATATGTTTTAATTTATGCCTCTTCAGAAATTTTTGTCAAAAACTCCAAAAAATTTTTCAGTCAAATATCATTTATTTTTCATATTTCGATAGATAATTTCAAACTTTTTCATCTATTAACGAACAAAATTTAACAAAAATTGAACCACTGCGCATCTGATTCAACTTGTCAAAAAAGCAAATTTTAATCAACTTATTGCTCTTCAGAAATTTTTGTCAAAAACTCCAAAACATTTTTCAGTCAAATATCATTTATTTTTCATATTTCTATATCTTATTTCAAACTTTTTCATCTATTAACGAACAAAATTCAACAAAAATTGAACCTCTGCGCATCTGATTCAACTTGTCCAAAAATCAGATTTTAATCAATTTATGCCTCGTCAGAAATTTTTGTCAAAAACTCCAAAAAAATTTTCATTCAAATATCATTTATTTTTTATATTTCTATATCTAATTTGAAACTTTTTCATTTATTAACGAACAAAATTCACCAAAAATTGAATCTCCGCGCATCTGAGTCAACTTGTCAAAAAAGCAGATTTTAATCAATTTATGCCTCTCCAGAAATTTTTGTCAAAAACTCCAAAAAAATTTTCAGTCAAATATCATTTATTTTTCATATTTCTAAATCTAATTTCAAACTTTTTTATCTATTAACGAACAAAATTCAACAAAAATTGAACCACTGCGCATCTGATTCAACTTGTCAAAAAAGCAGATTTTAATCAATTTAAGCCTCTTCATAAATTTTTGTCAAAAACTCCAAATAATTTTTCAGTCAAATATCATTTATTTTTCACATTTCTATATGTAATTTCAAACTTTTTCATCTATTAACGAACAAAATTCAACAAAAATTGAACCTCTGCGCATCTGATTCAACTTGTCAAAAAAGCAGATTTTAATCAATTTATGCCTCTCCAGAAATTTTTGTCAAAAACTCCAAAAAAATTTTCAGACAAATATTTTTTATTTTCTATATTTCTAAATCTAATTTCAAACTTTTTTATCTATTAACGAACAAAATTCAACAAAAATTGAACCACTGCGCATCTGATTCAACTTGTCAAAAAAGCAGATTTTAATCAATTTAAGCCTCTTCAGAAATTTTTGTCAAAAACTCCAAATAATTTTTCAGTCAAATATCATTTATTTTTCACATTTCTATATGTAATTTCAAACTTTTTCATCTATTAACGAACAAAATTCAACAAAAATTGAACCTCTGCGCATCTGATTCAACTTGTCAAAAAAGCAGATTTTAATCAATTTATGCCTCTCCAGAAATTTTTGTCAAAAACTCCAAAAAATTTTTCAGTCAAATTTGAATTAGTAAAGCACTGAAAATTATTTGAAATCTGTGAAAAAAGTCCATTTTCTAATTAGATATTGTATTCATTAAATTAATCAACATAATCACTATAAAAGGAGGTAAAATACCGAAATGGCGTAAAAAGAGAATTTCTGTACCCTGGCTTATAACTTCAATAACTACCCATAGATTTTTTTCATCCATACATTTTTTTCTTCCTAAAAGTGAGCATATATGTAAAAAATATAAAACTGGACATAATTTGACGTTTTCTATTTTTGCATGGCGGTAGAATGAATTTGTTTTTCAGATTTTGGGCCAAAAACTCAAATTTTCTATTTTTTTTTTGGACTATATCACTTAAAATATTTAACCGACGGAAAAGTAATGTTAAAAGCGATTGTTTGGAATTTGATTACCTTTAATTTGACACTTAGAAAAACTCAATCGGACTTCTGTGACTCGAGATGCGGCCTAAAACGTGAAGTCACCTCCGAAAAAAACGTAAAAAAATTTTAAAAATTCATATTTCGAAAACCTATCCATAGAAAAATTTCTTAATGTCATTTTTAAGTAACGAGAAGCTTAGTACATAAGAAAAAAATAGTGACATTGAATGTACATAAAATTTTTTTTTTTTTTTTAAACTAGTGTTATTAGAAAAACAAATTAAATATTTTTTTTATTAAGTTAATTCAGATAGCAAAAGATAAATTGAAAAAAATTGAATAAAAATTACCGCATTTTCATTTACCTTAAGTTTTGCGTTATATCGAAAACTCTTGTACACAAAATTTGTTTCGATTGTACATATATTAGAAAAAAACCAATGGAAAAAAATTTGTTTCAATTTTGAAAATTCTTAATTTTGGATATTTTTGGTCCAACATGTCTGGATGAAGAACTCGATCTGTATTTTTTGTCACTTAAAAAGTATACCAATAAAGTTAGACTTGATACATTAATTTTTACTCAAGTTATCCGATTCCGAAATTTGGTCTACAGACAGACAGACAGACAGACAGACAGACAGACAGACAGACAGACAGACAGACAGACAAATTTGAATCAATAAATTAATGTTTGTAATTTTTAAAAATTTTAATTTAAATAAATAACGTTGTTTAAGACTTTCTTTCACCCAAATTGTTTAGATCGTATAATGAAGTTCAATTTTTAAAAATTTTAAAAATCCAAGATTGAAATTGAAATTTTCAGTGCTTATCTACAAATTTTCGGCACTTTTTACAAATTACCGGATTTTTTTGAAAATTCATGGATCATTTTAGAATTATTATTATGTAATCTATTATTATTTATTTATTTATTCGTTTATCTACTATAATATTTTGAACACTTGTTCCCAGTTTTTGAAACTATTAAAGAATAAAAGCTAAGATATTTCAATGAAGTTTACGAGACTTTCATCAGTAACTCTCAAGATCATAAATTTGAAAAACGCATACCTGCAGACATACTTAATGTTTAAACTATAATTTCACCAGATATTGAAGCTCCTTAACACTGTTCTTCATTTCAACATAATTTTGATTTGGCAAGAAACTCTTCAACTGAATCTTCAGGTTAACATCTGCTTTTGATCGCAACATGAAAGGGTTTTTTTCTGTATACTGATACGTTTATTGTTTATATCCAGGAACTTACGTTCGTTGCAAAATAAACAACCTAATTTTCGTAGTTAACGATATAAACCATTCAAAGTTCAGAAAAGCATTTTCCTTGAAACTATTACAAGAAAATAAATTATCAAAAATGGATGAAACCTTCAACTACGGTGATTATTAAATTAAAACGAATTGAAATTAAGAAATTAACCTTTCAATATTAATAAAATATCAATAAATTTATAAGAATTTAATACTCTAAAATGGAGATTCTTCTATCTTAACATAATTTAGTGTTTAAATTTAATGTTTCATATGTATAAAGAAATAATTTCTTTCATTTAGAAGCAACTTCAAAAGTTCTCTATTTCAATTTTAAAGTTAGTCTCCACACAGTCTTAATAAAAGCATTTTCCTAACAAGCTTTGAAATTTACTTTTTCAAAATAAAATCCACGTAAAAGTATTTGATGGTTTATTCTGAAGTGAAAAAATATTGAAAAATGAAATTGTGTCTAGAGATTCGGAATGCGACATGTAGGGTGTAAACCTAGAAAACCGTTGGACATACACATAACCGGATATGGTTATTTCCAACCATATCGTTGAATTGTTCCATTTCAATGTTCCACCCTCCGAAGCGTAAAAGTAGCGAAATAGCAAAAACGAAACTTCACGTATAAGAGTTAGGAATTCCACAAAGTGTATGACATTTACTCAATAGTCCGACTCACTTTATCACATCCGTGGAATTTTTTCAAAATGTTTATTTCTCCCTCTAATTATTATACATTTTTGTACCCTGTTATGAATTACTATTACATATATTATCATTCTCAATTTTAATAATCATATTCTTACTATTGCTATTGATACAAATAACCTATAAAATCATCACTAATTACATATTTGTAAAATTATATACATTTTCTCGGCTTTTTTATTGTTATTATTTATATCTTCACGCATTATTGTGTTCTTCTGCTTTCATCTTTAAAAGAATTTTTTCTCATAAAAATTTCCTTTTAGAAGCTTAAGGAAATGTGTTGGTTTATGACGTCACTGCTGTAGGCAAAATTTGTCTGGAAACTTTTTTCAAAATAATAAATTTTGACACCAAACTTTGTAGCATTACTTTAAAAAATCTGAAAAATCATAAGAAATGTCTGCCTGACCAAAATTTAATTGCACCATGCACTACAATTAATGGATTAAAATTTCCAAAAATCAGAGAATTCAAAAAGAAAAATTAACTTTAAATTTTAAAAATTTTAAGACAAAAATCATACAAATTTGTGTCAGGTGAACCTTTTTGATAATTTTGTAAGTAAATCTATAAATATTGGTATTAAAATATTTAAGACTTTAAAAAAAATTTTACTGGCAAATTTTGCCTATACGAGTGACGTCATTCTCTAACACATTAACTTAAAGTTATTTTCAGCCTAAAATGAAGTAGCTTATTTTATCACAAAAAAACAAAAATATCACTTGAAAAATAAGAAAAAGAATCATTTTGTAACTCCAAAATTAAGTCTTCATACGCACACTTTTTTATCTTAAAAAAAACTGAGTTATTTTAACTTATAAAATAAATTGACTTTTCTATAACCTTAAGAATAGCTCATGTTTTCAGTTTAAAAATTACGTTATATTTTTTGGATCCAAAAACTTTAAATTTATTACAACCCCTCCCTCCAGTCTACGAAAAAATAACTTTTTAACCCCAAGAAAGTTAAGTTTGTAAGCCTAAATATTTTTTACCATAAACAAGTGCTTTTTACCCTCTAAAAAATTAATCATTTTTACTCTCAACTTCTCTGAAAAATTAAATAATTTATTATATCCTAATAACTGGATTTTGTTTAGGCCATAACTTATTTAATCGAAAAAAATTATTTTTTGGAAGTGAAAACCAAGTTTATTCTTTATGCTTTAAATAAAAGTATTTTTTTAAAATCCAAACGTAGTTTTAGCAAACTTTCTTTTTACCCCCAAAAGATGATTTTTTTGACCAGAAAATGTTACCTTTTTTTTTCGATAAAAAAATAATCTGCTTTTCAACAAAAAAAGGAATAATTTTTCATCCCAAAACACTTGAGCTTTTTTTAATAATTTACTGTTTATAAGTTTTATTTCTAGGATTTGTCTAGTTCTGGTGTAAACAAGAGTGTGACCAAACAACAATTTTTTAAAGGAGGTTTATCCAAAAATCGATTTTCTACAGATATTTATAAAATTTTAATGACATATTATATGCATTATTTTACATGTACAGTTGCAATTTTATTGAAATTTACCGTTCTGTTTTTAAGATATAAATTTATAAAGTTGGGACTTTTACATGGAAACATTAACAAAACTCGCAAAATAACTATATTTTAATTAATTAAAAAAAACCGGTTTTACAAATTTGAAAAAAAAATTCATATTTTTTTAACTATATTATAATACAACTTTTACAACAATATTTAATTAATTTACCGTGCGGTTGCAAAAAAAGGTTTAGGTTAAGGTTCGTAATTCTTCTCTTTTTTGAAATAACTAAGAAGGAGAAGTTTTAAAGCTTGAATTTTTCAACGGAAAAATTTTTTTCTAACAAAATTCGTTTAAGTAATGATTTCAACTATAAAATACTATTTAGAAACCAAATTATAAAACAGTCTTATAAAAATATAAAATTTTTTAAATAGTTTTGAACTAATCAGTTTTGAATTAGTTGCAAACAGATTTAAACTAGTTCTAACAAGTTTAAAGAAATTTCTAAACAGTTCTGTACAAATTTTAAATAATTCAAAATAGTTGTGAGTGGTTCTGAACAGTTCAAAAAGTTTTAAGTAGATCTAAACTGTTCTAAAAAGTTTTAAGCTGTTTACAAACAGTTTCAAACTTGTTGTAACAAGTTTTAAGAAAGTTCTAAACAGTTTTATATAAATTGTGAATAGTTTTAAATAATGTTGTGAAATTCTCAACTGTTCGAAACGATTTTAAATAAGATTGAAACAGTTTTAAATAAGTTTTAAAAAGATTAAAATAGTTCTAAACAGTTATAAACAGTTTTTAATAAGTTTGAAACAATTTTTAATCAGTTTGAACCAATTTTAAGTAGTTTTAAACAGTTCTAAGTGGTTTTAAACTAGTAATAGTAATCTTAAATAAAAAATTTTAAGCAATTTCGTACAAGTTCAAAATAGCTTTGAGTAGTTCTGAACAGCTTTAAATAAGTTTACAATATTTTTAGTAGTTACGTACTGCTCTAAGCGGATTAAAACTAGTTTCCAGAAGGTTTTTAAGTAATAACAAACAGTTTTAAAGAAATTTAAAATGATTTTGTAATAAATTTACCCTTAAGTTGTTTTAAAACAATTTTTAGCAGTTTTAACCTATTCTAGACAGTTTTAATGATAGAACGTCCAACGTCCTTCCGGCAGGACAAAAAAGCCTTCCGCGAGTACGCACGAAATCGCGTTATAAAATTAACATGGATTCAGATAAACAAAAAGTAGTATATATGGTTGGAAAGGTAAAGAATCAAGCTTTCAGCGCATGTAAACATGGAACTTGTAAATTCAAACCCCGAAGCTTGGTAGCTAAAAGAAGTTAAATTTTCCAAAAATTCACCATATATTCATTTTTATACTTATCTGCTTCATATTGATTTTATAGAGCGATTTCCGAGGGACTCGCGCCTGAGCCATTTACCACCGGCCGCCATTACGTTAGTTATAACAATATTTACAAAAGTAATAATAAACTCAATTCCTTTGATGATAAAGATAATGAATTATGATGATAATGATGATAATGATGATGATGATGATGATTGTATGAAATTAATATATTTTTTGACAAAAATTAATTGTCCTTCCGGAAGGACGTTTACTGTGTGAAAGCGCGTCCTACCGGCAGTACGCAGCCTTGGACGTTCTATCATTAAACGAGTTCCAAACATATTTAAATACACTGAGAGAAATGGATATTCAAACTTACTATCCTGGATATTAAAAAATAATTATTTTAATATCTGGATATTAAGTTTTAATATTTAAATACTATGTTTTATTATATGGATGTTAAATTTGAATATCCATTAACTCCATTTTTCTCAGTGTAGTTATAAACAGTTCTAAACGGTCTTGAACTAATAATAACAGTTCTATAATCCAATTCTACCAAATATTTAAAATTTTTGTTTTCAAATTATAAGCAGTCTATAAACTAGTTCTAACTATAGTCAGAAACAGTTTAAAACTAGTTTTAAGGAGTTTTAAGAAAACTTTATTAACTTTTACACAGTTTTAAGTAGTTCAGAAAGATTCAAAATATTTTTAAGTATGTAGTTACAAATAGTTCAAAATCGCTTTTAACGAGTTATAAATTGTTTTTAACCTGTTTTTAAAAGTTTTACGAAACTTCTACTCACTTTTAAGGTTTTCGTGGCCCAGGACCGAAACCCTTTGTACTAGACTTTGGCGTCCGTCCATCCGTCCGTCGCACAGTGGAAAAAACTGCATCTGGACAAGTTGATTTTCAGCCCACAATTATTATCCGATTTAGAACTTTTTTTTTTTAGTTAAAGGTAATACAATTTTGCACAGAACGCACGTTTTTGATTTTCTGAAAAAGATTATTAACAATTGTTTATTCAATGTTAAAGTAAAAAATATTTTTAAAAATGACTTTAAGCGAATACCATTGCTTAATGAAGATACTTACTGTACCAATAATAATTAAAATTATTAAAGTAAAATTTCAAGAATGATTTTATGCAATAACAATATTGTTTAAAGTTTTTTAAAATTTTTTATAAACAAATAAGTGAACAAAAATTGTTTTATGTAAATTATTTAATTTTATCTATTAAGTTTAACATTATTTATTGTATTTGTTATCTACAAGTAATTATCAATAGTATTTAGTACTATAAATAATTAATTTATTATATTTTAAATAATTGCTATAAACAATTTATAAAAAAATTTATATTTCGCAGTTTCTTATTATGTGATGGATGATCTCATTTGCTAAATACTATTTTATATAATGTTAGCGTAAAATACTTTTCCAAGTTCATTTTTTATTTAAACAATGTTTTAACAAAGCTTAATTAACAAATACATAGTCTCGATGATTTCTTTTGTTTGAGATTCGTTCTTTTTAAATATTTTTTCAAATATCCAATGTGTATTTAATTTTTAGTCAAAATTGATAAATCTTATAACTTAAAATTGTTATTAACAATTTTATAAATAAACAATTTTCATGTACAAAAACTTTAATATTATTTGTGTCTCTTTTTTTCTTCAATAAGCGTTTTTACTATAATAAAATACAATTGTCAGTTAGTATAATTTTCATTAAAAATAATAAAAGTTTTAAGCATTTATTTAAATAATCCTTAATTAACAACTAAACAGTCTCGTTCTTTCTCTAACTTTGATCTCAGATATATTGAAAGAAAATGCCATATATCGGTATAATTATATTAACAGAACTATAAGTTTCTAAAACAAAAAAGGACAAAAAACTGTTATTTGTTACATTAGGTTTAAAATAAATAATTATTAAAATTTATATTTATTTGTTTATTATTAAAAATAATTGTTATAAAGTATTAAATAATAAAATGTAACAAATGACAATTTCCTCTTTTCTTTTAGTAAATAAAATTAAAATAAGAAACATTCTTCTGGAACGTATAGTAATCATTCGTTTTTAATATCAATAAAAACAAATAAAATTATTGCCAAATTAAAATTTTAACCCATAATTTGAAAAATATTTTTCATTTGAGATAAATTGTTAAAAACACGGGGATTAATCAACAACAAACAACGAGATTGTTTATAATTAAGGCTTATACAAACAAATGCTTAAAACTATTATTAAATAATAAAAATTATAAAACGTAAAATTAAGACTATGTATTTGTTAATTTATCTTTTTTTAAACAATGTTTAACAAACATTAATTAATTTATTATGTTTAAAATAAACATAGAGGTTATGTATTTGTAAATTAGGCATTGTTTAAACATCAAACAAAAGAAAACATCGAGACTGTGTATTTGTTAACTAAGCTTTGTTAAAACATTGTTTAAATAAAGAAAGAACTTGGAAAAGTATTTTACGCTAACATTATATAAAATAGTATTTAGGCAAACGAGATCATCCATCACATTATAAGAAACTGCAAAAAATAAATTTTTTTTATTAATTGTTTATAGCAATTATTTAAAGTATAATAAATTAATTATTTATAGTACTAAATAGTATTCATAATTGCTTGTAGATAACAAATACAATAAATAATGTTAAACTTAATAGCTAAAATTCAATAATTTACATAAAACAATTTTTGTTCACTTATTTGTTTATAAAAAATTTAAAAAAAATTTAATCAATATTGTTATTGCATAAAATCATTCTTGGAATGTTACTTTAATAATATTAATTATTATTGGTACAGTTAGTACCTTCAATAAGCAATGATATTCGCTTAAAGTCAAATTTATTAATTTTTTTTACTTTAACATTTAATAAACAATTGTTAATAATCTTTTTCAGAAAATCAAAAACGTGCGTTCTGTGCAAAATTGTATTACCTTTAACTAAAAAAAAAAGTTCTAAATCGGAGAATAATTGTGGGCTGAAAATCAACTTGTCCAGATGCAGTTTTTTTTCCTCTGTGGGTCGTTCGAAGCTAATATCAGACTATCTGCGGTCGTGTTCAAGAGAGAGGGAAATAGAGAAAGACAGAGACATATGTAGGGTATAGTCCAGTCAAATTGTCGTTCAAAAAGTCTCAATAAAACAATAATTCCGATATGGCCAATTTTTTTTGGATTCGATAGGGGGATGTTTGCTGAGCTTAAATCCAAGTTTGTGACCTCTGGGGGAGGTAACTTTGTCCGCCATCTTGAAAAAAGGGGTGAAAATTTGTTTTCAAAATAATCCAAAATCTATGCCAGTCACGAAAAAAAACTAAGAATACAAATTCATAGTAAATAAAATTGCCTATCACTTTTGTTCAGAATATTTTTTTCCAAGACTTCTATTTTTCGCTAAATATTGCAAAAATTAAAAAAATAAGAGTTTAAAAAATTAAATTTTGCATTTTTCTCGACTATCGTTCAATTTGTTGTAAAAAAACTTATTATAAAAGATGAAGATAACTTAAAATTGAACAACTTTCGATTTAACTTTTTTTAAATAAAATTAATAGTTAAGGCTGGAGAGCTGTTTTCTGAGCTTAAATCCAAGATTGTGGCCTCGAGGGGTGCTAACTGTTCCGACATATTAAAGAAAGGGGCGAAATTTTTTTCTAATAATAACTGATAATCTATCGCATTTATGAAAGAAATTAAAGAATGTAAATTGATTTTAAGACCAAAATTTTTATATAAATAATTGTCTCGCTTTTTCTACGTGCGTACCAACAGCAATGCTAACAAATAACTCTCTTTTTTATTCCAGAAATAAAAAGTCGAATAAAAAACAATTATTTCTATAATATCTTACCGATTTTATTCTACTAACATTAAATATTAAATATAACTTTTAAATAAATTAGTTTTCTAAAGCAACGCATTAAGACAAAAATTCTAAAAAAAAATATTTGATCAGTCGAAAAACATTGCAATTGTATTTGCGTTTGTGGGTATAGTATTTCCACAGTTAGCACAGCTCTCCAGTCTATGTTATTAAAAATTTTTTTTTATTTAAAGTTGTTTATTCTAAGGTTAAGTTCATTTTAATAAAATGATTCTTTACAACAAATTGAACAATAGTCGATAAAAATAAAAAATTTAACTTTTGAAACTCTTATTTTTTCACTTTTTGCAATAATTAGCGAAAAATAAAAGTCTTAGAAAAAAATGTTTTGAACAAAAGTGATAGGCAATTTTATTTACTATGAATTCGTATTCTTACTTTTTTTTCGTTAATGGCATAGATTTTGTATTACTATGAAAACAAATTTTCACCCCTTTCTTCAAGATGGCGGACAAAGTTACCTCCCCCAGAGGTCACAAACTTGGATTTAAACTCAGTAAACATCCCCCTATCGAATAAAAAAATAAAATTGTGATCTAAAATAATGCATTCCGTTCAAAAATGAGATTGAAAGATTCACTTGGTAAGACGGTTATGCATTGCAATTTAGGCATTTGCTCTCTTTGCTACGCTCTCCAGCCTTAACTATTAATTTTATTTAAAAAAAGTTAAATCGAAAGTTGTTCAATTTTAAGTTATCTTCATCTTTTATAATAAGTTTTTTTACAAGAAATTGAACAATAGTCGATAAAAATGCAAAATTTAATTTTTTAAACTCTTATTTTTCCACTTTTTGCAATATTTAGCGAGAAATAAAAGTCTTGGAAAAAAATGTTCAGAACAAAAGTGATAGGCAATTCTATTTACTATAAATTTGTATTCTTAGTTTTTTTTCGTTAATGGCATAGATTTTGGATTATTTTGAAAACAAATTTTTACCCCTTTTTTCAAGATGGCGGACAAAGTTACCTCCCCCAGAGGTCACAAACTTGGATTTAAGCTCAGCAAACATCCCCCTATCGAATCCAAAAAAAATTGGCCATATCGGAATTATTGTTTTGTTGAATGTGTAATTTGACTGGACTAGTATGGTAGGGTCGGGTAGGGTCGTACCGGGTAACGTCGGGTAAGGTCAGGTAGGGTAGGGTCAGGTAAAATCCGGTTAAGATCGGATAGGACAATTTTGGGTCGGGTAGGGCCTACTAAAGTCGGGGATCTCCGGGAAAGGTTAAATAAGATAAGGTCGGGTAGGATCAGTCATGTCAGATAGGGTTGGGAAAGGTCGAGTCGGATAAAATCAAGTAGCTCTTGTTAAGGTTGGATAGAGTAGGGTAGGGCGGGGTAATTTCGGGTATGGTAAAGACGAATAAGATGATGTCGGGTAGGATCAGTTAAGGTTGGGTAAGCTAAGGTCACGTAGGATCAATCGGGTCAGATAGGGTTTGGCAAGGTCGAGTAGGGTAAAATCAGGTAGCTCCGGGTAAGGTTGGATAGAGTAGGATACGGCCGGGCAATTTCGGGTATAGTAAGGTCGAGTAAGATATTGTTAGGTAGGATCAGATAGGGCTGAGCAAAATTGGGTAGGCTAGTGTCGGATAAGATCGGGTCGAGTAAAATCTGGTAGCTTTGGTTAAGATTGGATAGAGTAGGGTAAGGCCCGATCATTGCGGGTATGGTAAGGACGAGTAAGATGATGTCGGGTAGGTTCAGATAGGGTTGTGTAAGGTAAGGTCGAGTAGAATCAATCGGGTCAGATAGGGTTGGGCAAGGTCGAGTAGGGTAAAATCAGGTAGCTCCTGTTAAGGTTGAATAGAGTAGGGTAGGGCCGGGTAATTTCGGGTTTGGTAAGGTCGAGTAGATAATGTCGGGTAGAATCAGATAGGGTTGGGTAAGGTAAGGTCGGGTATGGTAAGGATGGATAAGGTCAGGTCAGGTAAAATCGGGTAGCACCGGGTAATGATATGGTATGGTCGAGTAACATTATGTCAGGTAGGATCAGATAGAGTTGGGTAAGGTAAGGTCGGGTAGGGTAAGGTCGGATAAGGTCAGGTCAGGTAAAATCTGGTAGCTTTGGTTAAGATTAGATAGAGTAGGGTAGGACCGGGTAATTGCGGGTATAGTAAGGTCGAGTAAGATAATGTTGGGTAGGATCAGATACGGTTGTGTAAGGTAAGTCGAGTAGGATCAATCAGGTCAGATAGGCTTGGGCAAGGTCGAGTAGGGTAAAATCAGGTAGCTCCGGGTAAGGTTGGATAGAGTAGGGTAGGGCCGGGTAATTTCGGGAATAGTAAGGTCGAGTAAGATAATGTCGGGTAGGATAAGGTAGGGTTGGGTAAAGTCGGGTAAGATCGAGTAGAGTAGAGTCGGGTAAGGTCAGTTAATTTTAAGTTAGGTAGGATCAGATAGATTCGGGTATGGACAGATGATATATCGAGTCAATATTAGAAAAATCAAACAGATTTTAGACTATAGAAGCGCCTGCTTTTCGTACTGATTTTTAAGGTAGTTCTCCGGCTTCAGGGCCGCACAAATATTATAAAAAAAATAGATAAAAACAAATAAATTAAATCTGAAAACGTAATTTAAAGCAATATGTTAGTCTCGTGATACTTCACATGTGCTTCAAACGAAAGAATGTTGGCAATTTGCGACCGTTGGATTTCCTTTCGCTCGTAAATTCAATGGAAAATCACATTGGTTTTGAATTTCAGATTAGTATAATTAAAAAATGAGCATTGAGACCCCTTCTAAAAATTTTTTTATATTATTTCTTTTATTTATCCCTATAACCTACTAGTTTTTGAGAAATATTTATAGAAAAGTTTTCCAGATATTAATAAAAGTGTGTCATTTTTATACGTTCAGCATATGATTCCCATGTAAATGTTGAATCTTTGAAGCTAAATATCTCAATTTTTAGCATTGCAAGAGGCCCTGAGGTTTTTACCATACATAAAGCATACAAAAAGGAACATTTATCCAAAGTTTCAGAAAATTCTAAAGAAAATCGATTTGCCGGAGAACTACCTTAAGTGATATTGAGTAATTTTGAACAATTCTAAGTAGTTTTAAGTAGTTCTAAACAGTTTTAAATAAGTTTGTAACAGTTCTAATTATTTCTAAATAGTTCTAAAAACAGTTTTGAAGCAGTTGGGAACTTTCTTGCAATGAATTTTAAAAAGAATTGTATATCTTTAAACTATCCAATCTTAAACTTTATAAAAAAACATAATCAGTATATTTCTAAGTTATCCTAAACCTTCACATAATGTGATGGTTCAGTTTGAAACAAAATTAAATATAATTATAAATAAATTTATAAAATTTGAATTCCCTTTTTTAAAACTTCGATTCCTAACAATTTTCCTAAACACTAAAATACTTGATAAAAATTTGTACACACTTTTCTTTAAGATTCTTTTCTTTTTGTATGAAGAGGAAGGATAAAAATAGCCACACATTTAATTTACTATACGATTTTATTTCGTCTGCGTATAATAGTTATAGCTTACGAGTATAATTCTACATCAAGTTTCGAAAATGGATACATTTACATTCATTGTCACTGGATTACTTCCTCGTCATAACTCCGCACGTCTCGCCATCATCGTCGTGGTAATACTAATTTTAATAGTTCAGTTAAAACATGAGACTCCATTACTTCATTATACTTTATTACTTATCGTGGTAGGTATGGTATTGTAGGACAGCTACGATCTCTTATTTCTCTAGTGTTACATAAATAGGTATTCCATGGGTAAAATTTGCGAGATCCACGAATCTTAGCTCACGGGCAATTACGATAATATTTAAGGTTATGTTAATATTTACATCGAGATTTATCAATTAATATCCACGACTCGTCCATATTTTAATAAGGGTAGGTACAGCGAGACAACACGTAAGAGAAAATCTCCTGATTAAAAACTTACGCTCATTGCAACCAGTTTCTTTATTCTAAAATGTGACAAATCGGAGATCCAAGAAATTCGCTCGGCCTTCATCACTCCACTTCACTTCTCTTATAATCTCTTAAAAAACTTTTATTATATTTATTTACGTATTTTTCAGCTTGTCACTTGATTCACATTGAGAAAAAAGAGGATAATCGGCGCATTCATTCTTCAAAAACAAAAACTCTACTTTTTTCTCAACTGCAATCAATTATTATATTTTGCCCAGCGAAATTTCTTGTACATTGTTGGACATAGATAATTAAGACATTGTAAAAAAAAAAACATTTTTATTTTTATCTCCATAAGGTGCGTCAAGAACAATTGCTGACAGATGTAACATTTAATTACTAATATCACCACGTTTCGCTCGTAATCAATTATTCTTCACAATTCTTTTAATTTTTCAAAATTTCCTTCTCAAAAATTACTATTTCCTGTTTATTTACTTTTCATTGTTTCTAATTAAAATTATTTTTCAACTCACTTGGCCTCGTTTCATTACGAGCAAAACGCGGAGACTTGAAAGGTTGAGCTACTTTCGTCACCGAAAGTATGTCCCTTAAATCTTTACAAAACAAAAGTGAAACATAATAAGCAGCGCAGTCGCTAACAAACAAAAAAAAAAGCGAAGCATAACAGTCGAGGAAAAATGCGGCCTAAATTAGTAAAATCAGCTGCCTGTCGAAATAACACATAACTCGATCGTAGACCAAAAATAATTGACTAGTCTACCCAAGTACTTGTTCCAAATGCACCACAACATACCGGAACCTTTTTTTTTTAAACGCCGGAGAAAATACGCGAAATATTATTATTTTACAAACAGTCAACACAACCAAATTATTACAAATCCCCGGCGTGAAATTCAAGTCTATACAAACACTTTACTGGGAAACTTTCTTAATCTGAAATAAATATAAACTTGAACTTGTGCATAATAAAAGAAAAACCACGTAATTAGACACTTTAGTATCAAAATACTGTGTAGGAGTTCCCCCACTCCTCCGCGCCAATACGTTCTCGCGTGAGGAGTGGGGAGTCGAAAATTTACCGTAACTCCAGTACACCGGCAAGTTTCGAAAAGTGTCAAAAACGCTCTATTTTTTCTCAAACATTAATTTTCTTTCTTTCTTTAAAATAATGCTTTCCCGTGGCTTTCAATCACTGGTTTACCCTCACAGAGAAATTGTCAAGTATACACTTCTAATTAACGTTCTGTTTTTGAAACGGACGTTGAATAATTGTCGCACTTTTTGCTAGTCTTATAGTTTGTCAGTACCTTTTCTCTTTCATTCGCATTAACAAAAACAATTACGCAAAAATACAAAGTAAAATAAACAGTTCATAAATAAACAATGATCTATAGGTAAAGAAAATATAACAAACAATTTCAACTTGATCCTGCGTTTCGCGAGACGGATTGGAATAATAGCGCTAATTTTTTTACGATCTTGCGCTTGGGGAGATTCTTTTTTAGTTTGTGGATTTCGCTTATCGTTAATATGCGTCCATTTTTTTTTTTTTTTAATTTTTGCTTACAGGCTACGATTTCAGACACACGACCAATCACACCCTCGGTAATTCGCGATTATCATCATCCCTTGAGCCGTACTCTAATTGTCTTATCTAGTTTCATACTAATCTTCTTAATTCGGATAAGAGAAGTCCTCACGCCTCCAGTCTCAAATCCTACCATTTTCAACCTTATGGTCGCGAGTTTGGCAAGTTGGGCAAAATTGTACTTCTCAATGCTTTCACTTCAATGAACATTTCATTTATATCTGCTTTAGAAAATACTAAAATAGGGAAATAATTTTCATTATTTTGCCAATTGGTTCAATAATAATCGAATCTACTTTAAAAATTTCAGCCAGGTTTTTCAAAATTTCTTTAAAAAATAAATTTATGTGGCTTTTTCAAGGTTATTGGCACTTGTGTGTTTGAATAGGAAAAATTTTGGGATTTAGAGTTAGATTTACGGACTTTTTATTAATAAACATAGGTTTTAAAATTTTTCTTATTCTCAAATTCGTTTTCTTTGTTCTTTAAAACATAAAAATTCGTGTTTCTAATCAAATAAAAATACGTTTACTAGTTTCGTCATTTTTACTGTTACCATCAAGTCACGCGCGTCACCGACTGACGCGATTTACCGGAAAAGAGGTAAAAAGTCATCTGGTCACATTTAAAACATTTCTTTTGTCAATAAAATTTATAAACTCTTTTAAAAAAACTATTTTTATTCTCATATTCATGTTTTTCGGCATTTTAAACCCAAAAATACTGTTTTGACAATCAGGGCAATGTCCAATGACCAGGGGCGGATCAAGGCTGTCACGGGCCAGAAGCACAAAAAGATTCCAGGGCCCCTCTAAAAAAAAAACTTTCTGCATTTTTATCTTATCAGAGTGTCTAGCGAATAATCATTTAAACAATAAATTTTCAAAGAATCTTAACAAAATGTAAAAAAATGAAATTTGACATAAATTACAAAATATACAAAATTTTATTAAAACCAGTATTATGAATAAACAGATAAGAAAGTTAAGGATAAATTACATTGAAATTGGAAAATTAAAGCAAAAAGATGTAAAAAATGTAGTAATTGAAAAATCTGCAAAAAATAAATAAATTCTTTAAAAATAAAAAAGTTTAAAAAATCAATGAAAGTACAAGAAAGAAAATTAAGAAATATGGTAATAATGCGTTATGAAATATCAAACAGTTTAAGACAGATTGATTAAATTGATTTTTTAAAATCAAAATACTACGCAATAAACAGTAAAAGTTTTTAAAACAAAAAAGTAATATTACGAAAGAGAGGAAAATGATTTTCAAAAAGTTAAAATATTTGCGAACAGTTTTTTTAAATTAAAAAAATAAATAAGATAATCAGTTAAAAACAGAAAAATGTTGCTAAAAATAAAAAAATACTTTCAAAACTTGTTTTGAAAATCAAGCAAAAAGCAATAATTTTTTTTAAATGAAGAATTAAGTAAGAAAAATTACACAATTGTAAAAAATAAACCAATATTTCTAAGAAATAGAGAAATTCTGATCTAATGAAAAAATTTATTGTAAGATCAAATTAACGAAAAATTAAATAAAAAAAGAAAAGTCTTTAAAAATTATAAAAATTAATAAGTTATAACAAATGACAAAAAACCAAATAAATTTTTTAAAAATCATAAAATTGAAAAAAATTATATTCTACAACTTCCAAATTATAATAATAAATAAAATTAATCACCGGAAAAGTAAATAAAATTTTCTAAATATTAGTAAAATAAAACTATATAAAATTAACTGAAGTAATTTTTGTAAAAAGAATAAAATTAAAGAAAAATCTAAAAAATAAAAAAGTATTTTTAGGTAAACGCATAAAAAAAGAAAAAATTTTAAAAAGAAATGAAAGTTATCTAAGTGATTTTCTAAAAATATAGAAAAGCAATATAAAACATAACCAAAAAAAAAATTGTTTGAAAAAGGAAAAATTGTAAGAAAGAATAATTAAATATTTTAAGAAAGTGATATAAATTAGTGTGTAAATATGTCTAAAATGTTTTCTATAATTTTCAACTGTTTTCAATTTACAATTATTCTCCTTAAATTTTATAATTTAACTTTTTTAATTATTTTGTTCTGTTGTAAATTATTCTCGACAATTTTCGAAATTCTTTTTCAATTGTTAATTATTTTGCGCATTTCTCTATTATTTTCTTTAATATTAAATTCTTCTCGTCAGTTTGTAATTTTCTTTAAATTATGAATTATTTTCTAAAGTCAATTTCATTCTACAATTTTTAATTAAGTTTATTCAATATTCCCAAAAACTTGACTTTTTTCAATTATAAACCATTATTTCAAATTACAATTTATTTCTTCAATTTTTGATTATTTTCTTCAAATTTCAATCACATTTTTCAATTTTCAATTATTTTTCCGAATATCAATATGCTTTTCTAATTTTAAGTACAATTATTGTTCAATTATTTTTTCGAATATTAATATGTTTTTCTAATTTTCAGTACAATCATTCAATTATTCTCTTTAGTTCTTAATTATGTTTTAAAAATTTCATTTCCATTCTACAATTTTAAATTTTTTTTCTCAATTTCAAATATTTTGTTCGATTCAATTTTTTCCAATCCAGTTGTTTAATTAGCAATTATTTTTATAATTTTCTTAATTTTTTAATTTTCAATTATTTTTTAAATTAAATATTTATAGTTTGATTTTTTAAATTATTTTTTCCAGTTGTGTATTAATCTAACCATTTTTCTTGTTAATTTTCAATTGTTTTTGTTCGTTTATCAATTATTTTCTTTAATTTTTAGGTATTTCTTACAATATTAAAAATTCTTATTTAATCTCTTAAAGTTTTAGAATTATTTTTCAGCGTTTTCAATTATTTTTTTCAGTTGTGCATTATTCTAGTCATTTTTTGATTTTTTTACAATTGTCAATTATTTTCTTTAATCTTTTAAAATCCTTGCCTTTTGCCAATTATTTTTCACCATTATCAATAAGATTCGTTAATTTCAAATATTTATTTTCTTCAATTCTTAATTTTTTCTTCAAATTTCAATTCCATTTTTCAGTTTTTAATTGTTGTTTTCTCTATTCAATAACTTTTGGCTTTTTTCAAATACTTTTTTTAATTTTTAATTATATTCTTTAAATTTAAATTTAAAATTTCAATTGTTTTATTCAATTTTAATTATTTTTGTCGAATTTCAATCCATTCGTTTGATGCGCAATTATTTCCAACAATTATTCCTATAATTTTCTTCATTTTTCAATATTTAATTATTTTCTTTAAATTTAAAGTTTTTGCTGTATTTCATCAATTTTTTTTCAGTAGTCTATTAATCTAGTCATTTTGTAGATATTTTCTTTAATTTTCAATTATTCTCATTTTTCAATTAATTCTTTTAATTATTAACTATTTTTCGCAATTTGAAATTATTTCCTACAATTTTTTCAATTTGCAATTAGTCTCTTAAAGTTTTATAATGATTCTTTGAGTTTTTCAATTATTTTGTTGTTGTTGTGGATTAATCTAGACATTTTTTGAATTTTGTTTTCAATTGTGAATTTTTTCACGTTTTGTCATTTTTTCCATTATTATCAATTTTTTTTTAATTTCAGTTTAATTTTTAAATTATGAATTTATTTCTTCTTTTTATTATTTTCTCCAAATTTTTATTATTTTCTAAAGTTTTCAATTATTTTCTTCAATTTCAATTTCTTTTGTTTTGATTTTCAATCCAGTTGTTCAATTTGCAATTGGTTTCGGCAATTATTCCTACAATTTTCTTAATTTTTCAATTTTTTAGTTTATATTGAATGTATATTGTTTAATTTTTTAGATTATTTTTAACAATTGTGTATTTTTCTAGCCATTTTTCGAATTTTGTTTTTAATTGTCAATTATTTTCGTCATTTTTCATAAATATTCTTTTCCATTTTGTAATTATTCACGTAATTTTCATTATTTGCATTTCCAAAAATTTATAGTTTTAAATGACGAACAGCAATGTAAAGTTTTATTAATGTTGTTGTTAATTAATATTTTACTTTATACATGTAATAATTGAAACTTTGATTAATTGAAACTTGATCAGTTTTAAAAAATTAAAGTTTGAGTTAATGGACGTTTGGGATTTATATAAATAATAATAACTTCGAATTAATAATGTTAAATAGAGTTTTTGACTTTCTTTCTATCAAAATTTTTTTAGATTAGATTCTGATCATTTTAAATTCAATTTTTCATATTATTATTAAAGAATACAAGATTGAAATTTAAGTTTTTAGGATTTATCTATCTTCCCAGAGTTTCTTAAAAATTTGAGGATCATTTTCAAAATTCACTGATCATTTTAAAAATGCTCGTGAATTTGAAAGTTTTTTTCTCGATACATTAAATTCTGGCACCGGGCCTTTTTGGGTTCCGGGCCCTGAAGCACGTGCTTCAAAATAGATCCGCCCCTGCCAATGACCATTTACGGACAAAGTGCTAAAAAGTAATTTCGTCCCATTTTGATCGTTTATTTTTATAGTAAAACCTTTAGACTTTCTTAAAAACTGTTATTATTCTCATATTCATGTTCTTTGACCTCTAGATCCCAAAAAAACTGTTTCAGAAAAAAGTCCATTTTACCGGCAAAGTGGTAAAAAGTCATTTCGTCTCATTTTAATCATCTCTTTTAAAATTTAAGTTTAAATTGCAATATTCAATTTTGCCAATCAAAACAAACAATTGAGTTATAAAAAATTTGTTCATTGAGGCAGCATCGTATCTTACTGTAAAATCCGGTAAGTTTGGACTTTAGCGCGAGAAGGTTTATGAATATATGTATAATAAATGGAATGGGATTGGGAAAAGGGACGAGGTTTGGGGAATGATCAAAGATTTACGGAGAATGGGAAAAGTTATGAAGGCTAAATATGATATGAATACGCGTCGCTATTTCGTAATAAGGTGGATAATCATAAAGAGCCGAAGATTGGAGACGAGCTGACAGGAAGCTTGAGTGTGGACGGCGCCCGCGCAAAAATTCCTTTCCATCTTTTGTTTCTTTAAAACGATTATTCTTTTTCTTATTATTTTTTCTTTTTTTGAAAAATTTACCATCTGGCAACGAGAAAAGTATAAAAGGTTGGACGATGAAGCACTGGCGACCATGAACAATAAAAAAAAAGAAAGTAATGCTTCACTGTGGTCAACGAAATCGCTCTCCTTTTATTCTTTAATCTCTCTTCACAGAGGGCACTGCTAATTGACAGTCTGCGTCAATTTTATTTTCTCATTACATTCTTTCACAAAGGGAAAACAAATTACAATACTAATTAAAGTAACATCCTCCCATGATGAGAATGTGGGGAGGAATCGTTAAAAAAAAAAATATGACGAATGGAGAATTAAATAAATATTTACAAAAGGGAAATTTGAAAATGTGCAATTAACTAAATTTGAAGCAATCTTCAATAGATTTACTTATTTTGAAAATTCAGTAACCAATTCTCAAATTATTAATTGACTAAATTTCAAAAGCTGTATCATTGATCAAAATAAAATAGATAATAATTTGGAATTTATTCTAAATATTTGACAAAACAATGAAATAACATACCAATGATAAAGATTACGTACTAGCGGTATAATAAATAGATGAAATTTTAATTTTCAGTTCGTGTAAAAGATTCTTTTACTCCCGCAGGACGTCCTATGGCTTCTTTTCCGTTCGCCTCCTTAATTATAGGATAAGTATTCTAAGTAAGTGTCAACTGTACAAAAATCGCTTGTTTAGACGAAATTTTATGTAACTAGGGACGTATCGGCGCCGCCACTGCATCATTCTACTCACTACGCCTCATTAACGACATAACATCAAACGTAACTATAGCGATAATAGATCATAATACACTTATCATAAAGCTTTCTACAAATTGATGCACCGCTTTTGTTTGTCCTCGGAACCTCTTAAAAATCACCTAACACACGTTTTTTTTTTTTTTTTTAATTTTGCCGTATACTTGTGCCGGGCGTAATCACACTCTTTGACGTATTGCAAAATTCAATTATCCTTCAAACACAGGAAACAAACATACGCAAAAAACAATATTGAAAACACGCGGCGCAAAACCGATATAATTTTATGTTTATTTTACAACTATTTTTAAGGGGATGTTTGTCTTGAAATGATCACGTGTTGATTAATAGGGGAAATCAGCCATGAGTGAACCACCTTTCTAATTTCGATGAAACCAAAGAGGAAATTTCATTTCAGGCTTATTATTGGTATATGGCATTTTTGCAAATGATCTACTCATGAGTACAGATTTTTTTTTGTTTTTTTAAAAAATCGTCACCATGGAAAATTGGTGGAAACAGTTTTCGATGATGATAAACTGGCTGCTTTATGGCTATTGACAATAATTATGCAAATATGAGTCTTAAAATTGTAAATAAAAATGTAAATTTAGATAAAAAAAATTAATGTAGTAAAAAAAAAGGTGGTCAATTCAAAGAAAGGTTCCCGTATTAAATTAGTGGGAATATTAATTAATAATATTAATAATAATAATCAATTATCAAATATTGATTATTTTTCTAAAGAAGGTTAGAAAATGCAATAAAAATAAATTTAAACAAATTTCTCATGTTTTTTAATTGGGAAAATAGTAAATTTTAGTTTTTGGTGAAATTCGAATGTGAAAATTTAAGGTTGTATTTATTCACTTAATTTATTTTATTTATTGTTCAATAATGTTTTTTTTTTTTGTAATGACATAACATTTTAAAAGTATTGTAAGTAGTTTTTGAAATAAAAACAAGTTTTATTGTTTAAGAAGAAATAATCATTATTAACAATGTATAACCTTTTGTAAAAATTGTTTTTTGAGAAAATTATTAATTAATTATTACCGTTAATAATTTATAACTTAATAAATAAATCTTTGTTACGTTAACTTAGTACTATTTTTAAATAACTAATTTTCAGTTAGAAAAAGGAATCAATTGTTAGAAAATATATATATTTAAAACAACTAATTTTTAGTTCCAGTAGAGAAGCAAAAGTTAGAATAATAAACAGTTAGTTAAATTAAACAATTATCTTTTTATGAATCCAAATTTTAGTTAAAATAATTAATAATTAGTAAACAATGACTAATAATTAGTAAACAATTACTAGATATTAGTAAACAATTACTAAGAATTTGTAAACAATTACTAATAATTAGTAAACAAATACTAATCATTAGTAAACAAATACTCATCTTTAGTAAACAATTATTAATCATTAGTAAACAATTACTAATAATTAATTTCAATTACTAATAATTAGTAAACAAGCAGTAATTATTAGTTAAAAATAACCAATTATTTGTTAAAAATTACCAATTATTAGTTGAAAATAACTAAAAAGTAGTCAAATTTGAGTAATTTTACTACCAAATTATCCACCAAATATTGCCTACCAAAATTTTACGAAAACTTTGAGAATAACCTAAAAATGGATTTAACTAATAATAAATTCTTTTTTTGCTAAAAATTAGTAGAAATATAATTTTCTGAATTTGTGACTGACTTTTTTGTATTAAATTAGTGTTTCTTTTTTTTACTATAATTTAGATTCAAAGAGTAATTAACTAATTATTAGCTAAATTTATTAATTAGGAGTTCTAGTAACAAATAAATGATTAAATTAACTAACATTTACTTTAAAAAATGACAAATATTAAAAAATATTTGACTCAGTGAAATCGATAATATCTTTTCAATAAATATTAAAAAACTAACAAATGAATAAAAACCTAACAATTACTTAAAATAACGAACTGTTTGTTTACAAAACTAACTATTAGTTAAATTAACTAAGAAATAATTAAAACAACAAATTCATAATTAGAGTCACTGATAATTGGAAAAAGTAACTATTGGTAAAATTAACTAATTAGTATTTCTAGTAAAAAAAAATAGTTAAAGTAACTATTTATCAGTTGAAATAAACAAATAGTAATTTTAATAATTCAATTTAATAATTTTAATTTCTACAAATTATTAGTTTAAATTTGACTAATTAGTAGTTTCAGTAACAAATTAATAATTTCAGTATCAAAATAATTATTAAAATAATTAGCGAATTTTTTTCCGCTACCAAAAAGATAAAAAAGAAATTTTATTGAAAAAAATATTTTTATTAAAAAAAAAAATCTAAAACTAAGATTATTATTTTTTTAGTTATTTTTGATCCGAATCGTACACTTTTGAAATTTTCAACTAAATCTTCGGTGTCAAATTAATCAGATTGTATTTCTTTATAAATATTTTAAAATGAATGTTTAAAAAAGGATTATATTTACTAAATGCAGTTTTTAGAATGCCAATTGTGAAGTCATTAATAATAATCATTATTTCTTCAAAAAGGAGGTAAATGTTAAAAAAATGTTACATCTTTAAATGTTATTTATAACAAAAGCCAAAATATGAAAGTATATATATAGAGAAAAATTTCATTTATTGTACATATTTTTTAAGTTGAAAAAATTAATTCTGTGTATAATAAGTAAAAATAAATTAGCTTAGTAAATTTAAATATCCAAAACAAATTCTTAAAGAACTGATAAAAATTAAAAATGTATTTATAAAAAATCTTAAAAAGTAATGAAAAAATTTAATTATCGGGAAATGAAATTATTTTCGAATGTAATTAATGAAAAGTGGAAGTATCGAATTATTTGAAAATATAATTAGATATTTGAATTTTTTATTATTAAAATTTACAATTAATAAAATTTTCATAATTTGAACTAAATTATTAGAAATTTCAACTACTAAAGTTTACAATTATTAAAATTGTAAAACATTAAAATTGTTGGCTTTTTAAATTTTTGATTATTAAACTGAAATTGGTAAAATTTTCAATTATTTAAAGCTTCAATTATTTAAGTTTACAATTTAAAATTGTAAAATTACTTTTGACTATTAAATTGAAATTCGTCAAAAATTTTAATTATTAAAAGCTTCAATTATTAAAGTTTACAATTATTAAAATTGTAAAATATTAAATAACTTTAAACGACTTTTAAAATTTTCGACTATTAAATTGAAATTGGTAAAAATTTTAATTATTTAAAGCTTCAATAACTCAAGTTTACAATTATTATTATTGTCCACTACTAAAATTTTAGTTGTTAAAATTAGCAATCATTAATCTAGTAAAGTATTACAATTTTGATTATTAAAATTTTCGACTATTAAAATAAAACTATTAAAATTTTTTACTTATTTAATTTTGCAATTATTGAAGCTTTAAGAGCAATGTAGATTTTACCCTATTAAAATTTTACATTATTAAAATTTCAGTTGTTAAAATTTTAAATTATTTAAAGTTTCAATTATTAAAATTTGCAATTGCATTAAAACTGTCAATAATAAAAATTGTCAATTAGCAAAATTTTCAATTACTAAAATATGCAATTAAACTTTTAAAAAATTGTAATTAAGATTTGAAAAATGTAATAAAGTCTGCCAATTCTAAAAAAAAAAGTTATTTAAAAATCGCGTAATATTCAAGACCAACATCCCTTTAAAAACTAACACGCCCTTTTTTATAAAAACATTATGTCTCTCGTTCGATCTTCGATTCTGCGAGGTTTGATCTTATCCACGCTCTATAATCCCTCCTTTAAAAAAAAAAAAAAACTCTAAATACTATTACGATTAGGGTATTTCTCGCTATATGGGTTATACGTGAGAATATCGTGTGGACTCGCATACGCGTCTTAATTACATACGGATACTGTTTAGAATAATATTTTAATTAGATAATAATTAATGGTAAAGTATTCATTTCCTTCACGTTTACCTATACATAGATACTCTATATTTATATATCTATATATATATATATATATATTTATATATGTATATTGGGATTTCACCTTGGGTTCGGACGTCTATTAGAGCTGCTCGTCGTCGTCTTTTTATTAATTAATATTTTCTTTATTAATTTGTTACGTACATCTTTATACGTATTCTATTTTTCGTTCCTTGCTTCCGGAGCACGATAACGCGGACTCTCTTCATATACAGTTATATGCTTATCAATTTCAATTATACATATACGGGAGTAATTTTATTTTTTTTTTATTTTTTAAGGTCGCATTTCACGCCGTTCTTTATCCCAAAAATTATCTTTTCTTTATTCTATCTTTATTTATTGGAATTTGTCTTTAATTTTCTAGAAAGGTAAGATTTTTAAAAAAAGTGTTTAAAGAATATTTTTTTTTTGCTTTTTGTTTATTTGTTTATTTTAATGAGACGAAATTTTAGATAATGTTTGGGATATAAGCATGGCAGTGGGATAAGTAATGTTTCATAGCTAGATTTTTTTTTGTTTCTTTAAATTACATTTTGCGATGATTTTTGCTTCTTTTGTCTTTTTTTATAAGTATTCTAGTTAAGCAATACCAACAACAGGCTCTACTCTACGAAAAGGTCTACCCTGACACCAAATTACGTATTTAATGTACTATGAGTGAGTTACTCGTCCGGTATTATAGAATTATTACTCATTTTCATGTTTCCTGGTCGTTAAGTCCCAAGACAAATTGCTTGAATTTGGATTTTTCATCATTTAAAATAACCTCTCCGCTTCTCAATCTTAGTTTGAAATACAAGAAAGTGTCCTCATTTTTAAATTAACTTTTTTAATAATTATTATTCTGACTTTAATCAATTCCCGTCAAATAGCTTGGAAGATTTGAGAAATTTTCTGCAATTGAATTTCAAGAATATTTCATTGATAATTTTCAAAAATATTCCAATAGTAATTTTCGGAATATATTTCACGGATAAATGAAAAATATCAGGGAATATTTTCCAAAGTAACTTTCTGGAATATTTGTCTAGTAAAATTTTGGAATATTTTACAGATGAATTCCAAAAATTAGGAAATATTTCACAATTAACTTTCGGGAATATTTTACAAGTAACTTTCATAAACAATTCACAAGTAACTTTCTGGAATATTCGATAAGTAACTTTTAGGAATATTACATAAATTATAAAAACCAGAGAATATTTTACAAGTGAATTTAATAAATAATTTACAAGTAAACTTGAGAAATATTTGATAAATAAGTTTTAGGGATATTTTACGACAAAAGTATAAAAGTCAAGAAATTTTTGTAAAGTAACATTCTGGAATATTCGACAAGTAACTTTTAGGAATATTCCATAAATTATAAAAACCAGGGAATATTTTATAAGTGACTTAAATAAATAATTTACAAGTAAACTTGAGAAATATTCGATAAATAAGTTTTAGGAATATTTAATGACAAAATTATAAAAATAAAGACATTTTTGTAAAGTAACATTCTGGACTATTTGTCAAGTAACTTTCGGGAAAATTCCACGAATTAATTCTAAAAGTTAAGGAATATGGTTTGAGTACTTTTCTGAAATATTTGACAAGTAACTTTTTGGGATATTCCACGGATAAATTTTAAAAATCAGAAATAATCCACAAGTAACTTTCAGGAATATTTTACAAGTAACTTTAAGAAATTTTCCACAAATAACTTAAAGGCACATTTCACAAGTAATTTTTTGGAATGTTTAACAAGTAACTTGGAAATATAATCCACAAAAAATTCTAGAAATATTTGAATATTCCACAAACAACTTGATTGAATATTTATATTTGACAAGTAACTTCCATAAATATTTTTCAATAACTTTTAAGAATAACCCACAAGTTACTTTCAGGAAGATCCTGTGAAAGTATGAAAATTAAGTAATATTCCACAAGTAACATTAAGGAGTATTTTACAATTAAACTCTATAATTCAAGATTTACTTTCCAGGAATATTCCTGATAAATTTTTCAGAAATATTTCTCAGGTAACTTATAGCAATATTCTACAAATAATTTAAAGAAATATTCAATAAGTCGTTTTTAGAATGTTTAACTAGTAACTTTGAAATATAATCAACAAATAAATTCTAGAAATCATGGAATATTCCAAAAATAACTTATAAGAATATTTTAAGAATTACCCACAAGTAACCTTTTGTAATATTCCGCAAGTAACTTTCCTGCTAAATTTTTTAGGAATATTTCTCAAGTAACTTATAGCAAAAATTGGAAAATAATTTACAAAAATATCCCATAAGTAATTTTTTGGAATGTTTAACAAGTAACTTTCAAATATATTCCATAAATAAATTCTAGAAATCATGGAATATTCCACAAGTAACTTTCTGGAATATTTTATAAGTAACTTACCAGAATATTTCCCTGTTAACTTTCCGGAATATTATTATTATTATTCCGGAATATCTCAATTTCAGAAATTTTCTACCAGAAATTTTCAGCAGTATTTTACATGTAAAATAACGAGAATATTTCATCACTTATTTTCAGAAATATTCCAAAAGTAACTTCTAGGAATACTCTACGGAAAAGTTCAAAGAATCAGGAAGTATTGCAGCTATAATTTGGTAATATCCCTGAAAATTTTTTATGAATATTCCATTACGAAATTTCAGAAATATTCCACAAGTAACTTTTAAGAATATTCCACAGCTTAAATTTTAGCAACAGAACAAACATTTAAATATATTTCATAATTGAAAGCGAATGTTTTGAAATTCGATTTAAAAAACAATTCCAGAAAATGAAAAAATGCCAATTTGTAATAATATTTCTTATTTTTCAAAAAATTGAAAAGAGGTTAGGTGATTTTAAACTCATTTATAATTTAAATTATTTTAAATTCTGTACATACTTCTCGATGTTTTTTGTTTGGCTAGGGCTTGTGAAAAAATGTTCAATAGAAGAAATATACAAATATTTTGGAAAAAGTTTGAAATTTCGAAAAATGTCTAGTTTCTTCTTAGATTTCCTGCTGATGCCTATTCGATTTTTAAAAAATATTTAATACTATAGGTAAAAAAATTAATAAAAAAAAATTAAGCACATCATATTTTCTTTGAAATTAATTGCATAATTGAAGAAAAAAGTGTTCATAATTTTAAAATTGATAAACAAAAACGAATATTGAAAAAAAAATAATAAAAATTCTCAAAATTATAAAACATTTTTCCAAAAGCAGTTGCGTTCAATTAATATTTAATTCAAAATATCAAATTTCAAATTAAGTAAACAAGATTTTATTTTTACAAATCCAACCGAAAACATTAACACGAAAATTTTCCAAGCACAATCAAATTTTATTTAAAAATAATTCGATTGGAAGAAAATAATTAGCAGTATTTTGCATTTAAGAAATACGTTAATTAGTTTTTAAAATCAACGCCTAACTAGCGTTTAACGATTTAAAAAATAGCTCTAACTTTTAACTAAAATAGTGAAAAAATGCTTTCAACTTTTTTGAAACATAAATTGATTTTCAATTTTTGAAAAGTTAACACAATCAACAACAAAAACTTCACAGGGAGTCAAAACCGGGATAACAAGTCAAAGTTAATTTAAAAGTCTATTAAACTACAACTTGAACACAATAGATTTTTTGATAACGCTACTGAAAAAAAATACGCACACTCGATTCGAAGGGAAATTCGAATTTTGGAAAATTTCGATCAATTTACTTTTGATAATTTTCACACTAACTATTTGCTCCAATATTTTTGGTTTATTCGTACTTTTCGAATTAGTCAATACGAATCGTTTTAAAATTCCTTAAAATTCTCAACAATCAAAAAAATAGAAAAACAGTTTCTCTGAGTCTTAAAAATAATCACCGGTTTTTCGAGCCAACGAATTTCTTTTATTTTTGAAATTTTTCATGTTGCACACAAAAAAAGATTTAAAATTCATTTGCTCGGTTAATAATCAGTCAGATTCAACTCAATTTACTAGAAATATTTTTCTGCAATTTAAAATCTTTTCTCAAATGGAGAAAACGTTTTGGAAAACATTTTTCACTCTATTGACGGAGACAGTTATGAATTCAGAATCCTTGTGAAAAACTAAATCAAAAGTTCCTGAGGGAAAATTGAATGGGATGTGTCGTTAGGAAGTTATTAGCAAGTAAAGGAGGACCAATCAGGAGCGAGAGATAGAAGGAAATAAGTACGTGAGACTCCGCTGTGGGCGTGTCTATAGATGCGCGCGCCTCACGTACTAGTTTCTATCCGTTCTTCGCTCCTCATTGGTCCTTCTCTACTCGCTAATAACTTTTTAATGCCTGGTCCGATTTCATTCTCCCTCAGGAACTTTCGATTCAGTTTTTAACAAGGATCACGAATATCCCCTTATGAATTTGAACAGATTACAAATACACCGGACACTAAACTAAAGTTGAATTTGACCAATAGCGCAACTAGTTTAACTAATCGCTTCAAAGAAACAGTTTTCCTTCCCCTCGAATCGGCAATTTTCACTTCTACCTAATCAATAATCAAATTCAATTATAAATAAACCAGACAAGAAATCGTCTTAGCACCGGTACAAAAAACTGAACAATCTCCGGGTCGTAAAGAATGCTCGAGTCCATCAGACGTTACCCTAACATAAATCGTATCATAATCCGAGTTCCGCAAGGTCTTCGAAAAAAAAGTCCACAACTCTTTGAAACCTCGACCAATCACCACTTGCGAGAAAGCGTCATCCGACTCTTAACATAAGAATTGTCACAGATGACTCATTGCTGCCACGATGAGTGATTTCACTTGGTTAAAGTAAACGTCATCAAATCCTGATCTGTCTCTCTGAGGATTGTCGAGTAGATTGGAGAGGAGGAGTTGCCACCAGGCGATGATCATCAGGATTTCGAGAATCGTTCAACCAACGAGAGGCTTTTTTCTTCCTACAATCAATCCAGTGATTTCTCTTTAGCCTGAATCCAATTTTGCAAAAGTAAATCCTGGAATTGAATATTGTTGCACTTAGCCAGTCCAGTGTTTCTGGTACTGAAGTCTTGAGAGGTTCCCTTGGTCCGCGAAGAAATTGCGGAAGGACCTTGAGGGTGATTGGAGTGGGTAAGTGGGAGGTGGGGGGGGGGGGGGGTAATTCCGCTTAGTCTGTTCTTTCGGGAACAGGAAAAACGATGCAGTCTTCTTCTCTTCGACAACTTGTTGCCACGAAGTCGTTGACATCGTCCTAGACAAAAGATCGCGATCTTACGAGATCACGATTGCTCGTTGTCGCTTCCGTCTTACAAAAAATACATTCTAGGATCAGTCGAGCGAGACTACAGCCAACAATTATTGGGCGCTGGAGACTCGCCAGGTATAAGTACGTAGTCGAGTGTGTGTGTGCTTTTGCGATTATTACTATCTCCTAGACAAGAGAGAGTGAGCTGAGCAGAGTTCCCTATGCGGGAACTTTGCTGACAGCCTTGAGGAGATCGCTCTGCGTCTTGTCGAGACCACCGACGTGGTGCTGCTGATGCTGGAGGGCATTTTGTTGCTCCTGCTGCATTTTAGCTTGTTTCTCTGCCTGCTGCTTTTTCATCATGTCCTGCTCTTCCCGTTCCCGTCGTGCCTGCTCATTTATCTCCTTGACCGCCCTCAGCTCCTTCTTCAGCTTCATCCGCCGATTCTGGAACCAGATTTTTATTTGCCGCTCGGTTAGACAGAGGGCGTGCGCGATCTCTATTCGTCGCCTTCTCGTCAGGTAGTGGTTGAAGTGGAACTCCTTCTCCAGCTCGAGCGTCTGGAATCGTGTGTAGGTTTGCCGACCTCTACGCCTCGGACAGCCATTGGGACCTGAAACATATGGCGGTTCGCTTGTTAGTTTCGCTCCTTTTTGCCTCTTTTATTGCAATAATGCATGCAGCCCTTTGAGTCTCGACTTTCAAAGGGGTCGCGTTTCTTATGTCTCGGCAAATAATAATATACAAATTAAAATTTTAATACAGTGTTTCAGTTTTGAGTATACATGTAGCCGCTACATTTTTTCTAATTAATTTTACATTTTAAGAGGGGGAACAGCACTCTTGGAGGCAGAATAAAGAGACTTGATTTTGATGATTTATTTTGGGGAATTGAAGGAATGAATAGAATTTCTTTTTAGCTTTGTTGAAAAATAGAAAATTAGAAATGATATCAGAATTTATATCAGAAGTGAGATCGGAAATGATATCAGAAATAACATCTGAAATGACATCTGATTTTGGGGCTAGAAATTATATCATTTCTGATGTAATTTCTCATATCATTTGTGATGTCCTTTATGATATTATTTCTTATGTCTTTTGCGATAACATTTTTATGTATTTATTGCCTAAACTTATTGCATTTACGAAATTGACATTTTCCTGTTTCTTCTTTTGGATAAATTAATCGGAAATGATATAGAAAAGGATGTCATTTCTGATGTCATTTTTGACATCATTTCTGATATAATTTCCTATAGTATTTCCGATGTAATTTCTTATATAATTTCTGATATCATTTCTAAAGAAACTAAAACATGTCGTCATTTTGGTAAATGTAATAATTATGGGAAATAAATAAATAAATAAAAGTAATATCAGCAATGACATCAGAAATTATATCAGAAAAGACATCATTTCTAGTCTTAAAATCAGATGTCATTTCTGATGTCATTTCTGATAGTATTTCCTGCATCTTTTCCGATTTAATTTCTTATATCATTTCTGTTATCATTTCTGATGTCATTTCTGATGTCACTTCTGTTATCATTTCAGATGTAATTTTTGATATCATTTCTGATTTTCTTTCTGATGTCATAGATGACATCATTTTCTATGTGAATACCGATCAATTTATATCTAAAAGAGGAAACTGAAAATGTCAACATCGTAAATATAATCATTATTGGCAATAAATAAATAAATAAATAAAAGTGATGTCGGAAATGACATCAGAAATTATATCAGAAGACATCATTTCTAGTCTCAAAATCAGATGTCATTTCTGATATTATTTCCTGTATCTTTTCCGATGAAATTTTTGATATCATTTCTATTATCATTTCTGATGTCATTTCTGATGTCACTTCTGTTATCATTTCAGATGTAATTTCTGATATCATTTCTGATATTCTTTCTGATGTCATAGATGACATCATTTTCTATGTGAATACCGAACAATTTATATCTAAAAGAGGAAACTGAAAAATGTCAACATCATAAATATAACCATTATTGCCAATAAATAAATAAGTAATTTATTTAATAATTTCTGATGTCAGAAATGACATCAGAAAGTATATCAGAAAACACATCATTTCTAGTCTCAAAATCAGATGTCATTTCTGATGTCATTTCTGACGTCATTTCTGATATTATTTCCTATATCATTCCCAATGTAATTACTTATATAATTTCTGATATCATTTCTGACGTCATTTCCGATATTATTTCCGATGTAATTTCTGACATCATTTCTGATGTCAAAAAAGACATCATTTTCTATGTGAATTCCAATCAATTTATATCTAAAAGAAGAAACTAAAACATGTCGTCAATTTCCTAAATGTAATAATTATTGACAATAAATAAATAAATAAAAGTGATATCAGACATGACATCAGAAATAATATCATAAAGAACATTATTTCCAGTCTCAAAATCAGATATCAATTCTGATAACATTTTTGATATAATTTTTTTCAGCAGGGAGGGGCCATCTACGTAAGACGTTTGGAGGGGGGAGGCAGTGACGTAACTGTTAAGGGGTAAAAAGGGGCAGTGCCTCGGGGCCCTTAGTTAACCCTAATAGAATTTTTTTTTAAAAATTCCAAAAACCTTACTAATTGTAGTAATTTAAAATTGACTAAATTAAACAACGCTCGCTGGCGCAATTAATTTAAAATTGCAATAAATAATTAAAGTTTGTGAAAATAATTGAAAAAATTACATACTATATTTAAAATAAAAAAAATAAAGGTTAAAGAAAATTTTAGAGAAATACTTAAAACTTGTAGAAGTTTATTAAAAAAAAGAAGAAAATAATTAAAAATTATAGAAAATAAATGGAATAAAAAATAAGCATAATTTAAAATTGAAGAGAATAATTTTTAATTAAGAAGAAATAATTAAAAACTTTTTGGAAATTATAAAAAAGAACGAAAGTAATTAAAAATTGAAGAAAATAATATAAATAAATGAAAATTGAATGAAATAATTAAAATGTCAGATAAAGAGTTTAGAATTTTTGAAATTATAAAACAAATGAAAAAAATTGAAAATTGAAGGAAATAAATTTTGGAAAATAATTGAAAGATGATTATAAATTTGAAATTTGACGAAAATAATTGAAATTTGAGAAAAATACATGAAGATCTTAGAAACCAATTGAAAAAAAATGAGAATAACTAAAAATTGAACAGAATTGAAAAAAGCTAAAATTAATTAAAATTTACGATAATTAATAAAAAAATTTGGAAATTATGAAACAATAATTAAAAATTAAAGTAAATAATTGAGATTTTAGAAAAATACTTAAAAATCTTAAAAATTTTTTTTTTTGAAAATGATAATAACAATTAACAATTGGGAAAAATAATTACAAAATGATAGAATTAATTCAAAATTGAGAAAAATAATTGAAATATGCTGAAAATAATATAAAAATTTAAATATGAAAAATCGAAAACAATAAATAAAATTTTGAGGGAAATAATTGACAAAATCATAGAACATATGTTTAGAAAAAGAAAATAATTACTAAATTACTTTAAAAAATTTTAATTAAAAAGAATAATTACAAAATTGCATAAACAATCGAAAATTGATGAAAATAATTATAATTTCAGATATATAATCGAAATTTTTAAAGATTGTGCCAAAATAATGAAAATAATTGAAAATTTGAACAAATTAAATTGTTTTAAACGAAAATCGTTTAAAGCATGGAAAAATGATGACAATAATCTAAATTTGAGAAAATAACTGAATATTTAGCAAATTAATTGAAAATAATAAAAAGAAATAAAAGTTGAACAAAATAATTGAAAATTGAGATATTTATTTGAAAGTTTGAGAAATTAATTTAAAAATTATTAAAGTAATTAAAATAATTAAAAATGAAAAATAGTAATTGCTACATGCCAAAAATAATGGTAAATTACAAAAATTAATTTAAATTTGCAATGAATAATATAAAATTTAGGAATATATAATTAAGATGATTTAATGTCAACAGGGAAAAATAATTAAAATTGAAAAAGTGATTGAAGAAAGTAAACAAAAAAACTAAACTTTTAATCAATGCAAGTTCACATGAACCGAAATTTGAAGAAATTAAAACTTCTGTCACTAATTGAAATAGTTATATTTCTATTAATCATTTGGTAGGAAATAACTAATTATATTTTTAGTAAAATTCATTTGTAGGTTGTATCAAAATAACTAATATATTTGAATATTAATATTAACATTTTTATTTAATATTTTTTACTTATTCAATTATAATCAAATTTTAACAATTTTTTTGTTATTCTTGTTATGAATAATTTGTCACATTTGTCTAATAATAATTAGTAATTTTTTACTAATTGATGAAACAAAAAATCAGCCACTATTGTACTAATAATTATAGTTATTTTAACTAATTCAAATTTAGAGAGTATGAATGCCTTTTTTTCTGAACGAAATGGTAGTTACAAAATAGAACAATCTATAAAATGTTTTCCAGTAATTTATTCAGTCTAAGTGTTAAAACGCTAATAGAACACTAAAGAAGATTATTATAAATCAATTTAAAATGTATGAATAAAGTATTTGAAATTATTTTTCATGATTTTTGTATTATTTATCTTGAGTTTTACTACAAAATGTATGGGATATTTAAAATCGCCTATTTTGATATTTTAAGTAATGTGGTGAAAAAACGGACATTTTCCTCACTATTCACGAAATAACTTTTTTTTCTAATGGCGAAAATTGTCATTTTCCTCACTACTAACCTTTTTTTTTCATTCAATAACAGTAGCCTTTTTAAGATTAAAAAAATAGTGATGTTTCAATAACCTATATTTTTAACAAATTTTATTATTTATAAATCAACAAGAACTATTTATAGTAAAAAATAAAAAACAAGTTTTCAAGCAATAAAAAATAGAATTAAAATTTTAAGAAAAAAGTATAAACCGAAATTCTTGTATAAACAAATCCACAAACATAAAAGTATTTAAAGAAACGATTTTCTATGGCTAACTTCATTAAATTTTTATTGTAAAAATTTTGTTTAAGTAAACTATTTTTTTAAATTGCTATAAAAATAAAAATAAATCTATAAATATGAAAAATTGCTCACAAATTGAAATTGCATAAAATCACACAAAAATATAGCATATGAATGAACTATATACAAATGAATATGTATTACAATTTGTAAATGAAATGGAATTGAAATCAGTACGATTATTTTTACTAATAATGAGAAACAATAATTTCTTTATGAATTATATATGTATATCATAATTTGTAAACATATTAGCAATGCAGACATTTTAGAGTAGATGAAGTCATAAAAACTTATATACATGTAGATAAAAAATAGACAGTGATTAATGAAAAAATAAACTGATTTTTGCAAATTGGAGTTTTCTGTGATATTTTTCCACAAAAAAAAAGTAAAGTATATATTTTAATAAAAATCGTGATTTAAAATTATACAGTGCGCGTCTTGGGAGTGAGATTCACGTGAAAATTGAAAAATTATACGTACTATATGCATATTGACTCTCCCAAGCAAGATCATAATTCTGCTTTGACAACGGCTCAGAACGGCATATGTCCAGGGAATTTAGATTGGACATGCGGCCTTCTGAAAGTTGAACAAAACAAGAATAAAATAATTTTTTTCTCAACTTTATTAATCTATTTGATTAATTAATCAATAAATTAATTTAAATTTTCATTAATTATTCAACACTCAATTAATTTAAAATTAGTTCAATTTCTTTAATTTTATTTATCATTAAATCTTATTTTCATTAATTATTCAAATTTTCTACTAAACAATAAACACCTGAGAATCCGAATTTAATGTTGTAATTATGACCGATTAAATTATATTATTTTCAAATATTCACCTATAATTTTTTGCGAATCATTCATCTCAGAAAGGAGAGAAAAAAAAAAGAATTAAAATTTATGAACCTAAAAGAAATTGGCCTTGACTGAAAAACGTCTCCCATCGCAAATGAGTGATTGTCCCCTTGACAAACATTCTTTTCGTGCTGTCACAAATCTTAACTCTCTCTTTTCTTGCTTTCCCTTCCACGAAACAATGATTTCGGATGGTCAGTTTATATTGCAGGGGTTGAGTCCCAGCGAGAAAAAAGGGCATAAAAAAGAAAAAAAAAAAGATTTTCTGAAAACGTCAAAGAAAAAAGTCACCGGTGCACCCAAGACCCGAGGAAACCCTTTCTAAAAACCCCAGGCCTGACCTGACTTTCTCTCAGTCTTGACGAGTAGAGGTTGTAAACACGGGGTTTGCTTATTATGAACTTTTTTATGGTGTTTGGGTATTTAAAGCTGTAAAAATCATACCATGGAAAAGTTATGTGTCCAGGTAGTCAACTTTTTTCCTTTAAAAGGCACGAAATTTACTTTTTTACGTTGTCGATTTAGAAAGAGAAATACTACGCTATACCTATTTCTTTCGACAGTAAATAATTTTGCTACATTTTTAATCATAGTTTTACCTTTAGATTATTATTTTAATTTATGCAAATATATATTGTTTAAGTTTAGGTAATGAAATAATAACAATAGCTATAGGAACATGTTTATCAATAGGAATAATTACAATATTAATTTTTAATAATAATAATATTAATTTTAATAATGGTAACAATAATAATAGTAATAGTAAAATTAACATTAATATTGAAATAATAATATTTTTTGCCCATAGAAATAATAATGGTAAGGATAAAACCAAGAAGAACAAGAAGAACATAAACGTGAAGAAGAAGAAGAAAATATCATGAACCTGAAGAACATCATGAACAATAACATAAAAAAGTAGGGAAACAAAAATACAAAAACCAAGAAAAGAAGAAAGAATCAAGAACAGAAACAAGAGAAACTTGAATAAGGAGAACAAGATAAACAATAAGAAAAAGAACAACATTAAGAACAAAGAAAATGAGAATAAGAACAAGAAGAACAAGAAAAAAAAGAAAAAGAAGATTTATTAAAACTGTAAAAAACAATACAAACCATAGAAAAAAAACGAAAGAACATTAGGAACAAAATTAAGAACTCAAAGTCAGGAACAAAAAAAAAACAATAATAAAAACAAGAAGGACAAGAACAACAACTAAAATCAGAACAAGATTAAATGGAACAAAAAGAACATGAACAAAATGAAGAATAAGAAAAAAACAAGAAAAAATATATCAAGAAAAAAAAGATAGAATAACAAAATCAAGAAAAAGATGATCAAGATGAACAGATAGAAGAAAAAGAAATAAAACATCAAGGACAAGAAAATCAAGTGGAGCAGAAAAAATATATGAATAATACAAAAAATAAGAACAAAAATACAAAAACAAGAGGAACGAGAATAAAAACATGAGATCAAGCTCGGGATCAAGAACAAGAAAAGCAAGTTCAAAAATAATAAAATCAGCATCAAGAAGAAAAACTGCAAAAAGAAGAAGTTCAAGGATAACAAGAAAAAGAAAGAGAAAAACAAGAAATACAAGATCAAAAACAAAAAATGCGAAGAAAGGAATAATGATCAAGAACAAAAAAAAAACAAAGAGTTAAAAATAAAGAACAAAAAGATTAAAATAAACAATAACAATCCAAATAATAAGAACAAAAAAAACAAGAATAAAAATTTGGACACAAAACCAAGAAAAGAAGAAAAATAAACAGTTGAAAAAAAAAAATAGAAATTTAAAAACGAAAAAAGTAAGATTAACAGAATAAGATTTAAGAACAATAAGAGCAAATCAATTAAGAGAAAAAAAGAAGAAACAAGAAGAACAATAATAGAAGAATAAGAGAAACAAGATTCAGAAGAAAAAGAATAAAAAGAATAAAAGCAAAAGGAAACAGATCAGGAAAAAAGAAGAAGAACAAGAAAACAAGCGAAAGAAGACAAAAAATAAAAAATTGTAAAGAGAACAAAAGGAACAACAGGAACAAAATCAAGAAGATCAAGAACAAGAAAGTAAAAGAATTAAAGAAAAAAGTAAAAGAAGATCAAGAACAAGAGAAAAACAAGAGAAAATAGATCAAGAACAAAAAGGAGTAGAAAGAACAAAATCAAGAGCAAGAAGATCAAGATGAACAGATAGAAAAATAAGGACAAATTAAACTATAAGAACGAAATAAAAAAGAACAAGAAGAACAAGAAGAACAAGATTACGAAAAAAGAAAGAAGAAAATAAGATCAAGAAGTGTAAGAAGAAAAACAGAAGGATTGAATTAAGAAGAACAAGAGCATGAGAAATAAATTAATAATGAGGTGAATAATAAGAAGAAAAATGAGAAAATCAAGAGGAGCTGAAAAAAGAATGTAAACAACACAAGCAACAAGAACAAAAAAACAAGAGGGACGATAATAAGAAAATGAGACCAAGAACAAGAAACGTAAGTTCAAGAATAATAAAACCAGCATCAAGAAGAAGAAAAAGAGAAAGAAGAAGAAGAAATCATAAAGAAGAATAAGCTCTAGGATAACAAGAAAAATAAACATAACCTAAACAAGAAATACCAAATCAAGATCAAGAAAAACTTGAACAAAAGGAGAAAGATTAAGAAAAAAACAAAAAGTACAAAATTAAGAACGAAAAGATCAAGATGAAAAATAACAGTTCAAATAATAAGAACGAGAAAAGAAGAACAAGAGGAACAAGAAAAAGAAGAAAAAATCGAGAATAAAAAGGAAACAAGATGAAGAAAAAGGAGTACAAAATTAGGAACAAGAAAAGTAAGATCAACAGAATAATATTTAAGAACAATAAGAGCGAAACAATAAGAACAAAAGAAACAAGATCAAGAACCAGAAAAATAAAGACAAAAGGAAACAGAACAAGAACAAAAAGAACAGGAACAAACAAAAACAAGAAGAACAAAAGGAACAATAATAAAAAAAGAACACAATCAAGAAGAAAAAGGAAGAAAAAACAAGAGGAAAAAGAACAGGAAAAAGAAGAAGAACAAAAAGTACAAGAACAATAAAAACAAGCAAAAGAAGATCTATAATAAGAAGAAAAGAAACAAGAAGAACAGTAAGAAGAATAGGTATATTAAAAAAAGATGATCAAAATTCAACGAATTCAAATATAAGTAGGTGAAAAGAAATGAAACAAAAGAATGAACAACAATCTAAAATTCTAAACAATAAGAACACAAACGAAAAAGAACAAGACTGTAGGAACAAAGTAGAAAATGTGAAAGAAGAATAACAAATAGGTTATATAAAATAAAAATAAATAAAAATAAAGAAGATTAAATAGCAAGACCATAAGAGCAATAAGAACAACAAAATAAACAAAAATATTTTATTATTATTCTTATTATTTGTCCAAATTTATTATAATGTTCTTATTATTCACCTCATTATTAAAATAATAATATTGAAATAATAATTGTAATTAAATTAGGGAATTAATAAAATTTTACCATTGTGCAATTGTAAAAAATTCTTCAAATCAATCAAATCGATTTATTTTGAAGCAAGGATAATCTTACAAAGATTTGCGTCAAAATATTCAATTTTTTTTTTTAGAGACTGTTAACGGACACGTTTTGTCTATACTAGCGACGTCATACTCCATCACATGACCTTAAGAACAAAAAACAGAACAAGTACAAGAATTGAGATCAAAGATTTTGATCAAAAATCAAGATCAGATCAAAAATAAGAAAAACTCCTTATTAAGAGTGGGGTGATGCAGAAATATGGAACAAGATCAAGTAGAAGATACAATAGTAGCAATAAGATAAAAATATTATGAATAATTTACTCTTGATGAATTAAAAACAAGAACAATTTAAATGTTGATAAATTTAAGTCAAATCGATATTGTCAGTGACGGTAAATTATAAAATATGATAAATAGCCCACCAATATTGAAAAATACGTGCTTAATTTTTATAAATGAATTGCGAATAATGATACAATTAATTAAGACAAAAATTTGTTAGACAATGAAAATTTACTATTGATTTGTACCTGTCTTGTATAAGCTTAAAATGACATCTTATTTTCCAGTATCTAAGATGAGCTGCAGAAAGCACCCTCGACACAAGTAAAATGATAAACATCTTACGACTGAGATCTTTGAAGATGGAACAAGCAATTATACGAACATTCGAAGAGGAGTATGCTTGCAATTTAAAAAACAAAAATTCTAATGGAATTTCCTGCAGACACAGAGATAGTCGAGCCATGCCAGGCGTCAGTTTGGCGGCGTCGTGACGAGAATACTAGCTTCCTGGCTTCATTTCTTACACTACTATATCCTTTATTCGTCCAAATTTTTTAGTCTCTTTCGTGATTTTAATTTCGTAAAAAATTGTCAGAAACCAAACATTTTATAATATTAAAAAAAATATTTCTTCTGATTTTTATTTTGAGAAAAATTTCATTAACCCATTAACGTTGCTTAGGGAAATGTAGATACCAAAAAAGTCAATACGGGAGAAAGAGCCGTGGATCAAATGATGATTTTTGCCATTAAAAATTGTTAAACAAATAGAAAAAAACTGGAAATTATTAAAAATAAATAATGCCATTTGGTTCAACGCGAAAAATTACTAAAGGAACAAATATTTCTAACTTGTTCACGTTATTTGTTATAAATAAAATTATGATTTTTGACATTAAAAAGTGTTTAACAAGTAATTTGTTTAAACAAATTGTTCTAAACAAATAGAGAAAAATTAAAATTTATTGAAAACCAATGTCGCCAATTGGTTGGTGAGAAAAATTACTAAAGAAACATGTAACGTTTCAAAGTTTTTCACCATATGTGTTATAAATAATTATTAAACAATAACAATGATCATCTCATCTCATGGTTTGTTTAAAAATTGTTTAAAACAAATCGAGGGAAAAATTTTGAAATGTCACACAAGTTCCTTTAGTATTTTTTTTTATACAATCGAATAGCGCTATTTATTTTTTATAATTTTTAGTTCTTATGCATTTGTTTGTAACAATTTGTTTAAACAATTTTTTTAAAAACATTAATGTCAAAAACTATCATTTGGACCACGGTTTTGTTTCCATAATGATTTTTTTGTATCCTCATTTTCCTAAGCATAGGCTGAGATGGGATAATACAGAATAAATTTACAATTACAATTCACTCAAATTTATTTATAATTAAATTATCTTCAGAATAAAAAATCAAGTATTTTTTTCTCTGATTCTTGTAAAGGAATCCAATTACAATTTGCGCTTCCGAAAAATTAGCTTTCTGGCAATCGTTCGATATTGTCATTTCAGGTCGAATCCAGATAAGGTGCCGGGGTAATATTGCAACCGCATTAACAGCGTATCGCTTCTGATTGAGAAAAAAATTCAACGGAATGCGGAGAATGTTGAAATTGAATTCAACAATGACCAGCTCCAGAAAGTTTGATCTTGAGAAGTTGATTTTTTTTTACTAGAATATATTTTTGCGCACCACAGCATTAACTTTCTTAAAAACAGTAATCTAAGAAATTTAAAAAGAAGTACCTATAAAAATTCCTTTCTTTATCCTTTTTTTTAATACACTGTATACACGGAAAGAAGTGAGTTAGCTGTTGTAGATAAAAAATCAAACTAAAAACATTTAGTCATCATAGCCAAATATTAGCAGCACTGTAAAAAATTTCGGCGATTATTTCTAATTTTTAAAACTTTTTGTAATAATTTTCCAATTTTTTAAATCTATTTTTCATCATTTCCCATTAAATATTCTCAGTTTAAAAAAGAAACTGCTTAAAAAATAGACAGTTGAAATTTGTACATAAATAAAAAAAAAATCGAATCTAAATAAAAAAATCATTATTTTAACAGACCTGGTTGGAAACTATGAAAAAGTTCCCGAATCTTTAAAAATATTTTTTTACGCTTATACATATACAGTTTTACTGGGTTGTATATTGTTCACTAAAAAAAAAAAAAGAGAAAACAGAAAGATTCCAACAATTTTCATCATTACTGCACTCGAGGTTCAAAAATAGAATGCAACTCATTTACGTAACATCCCCAGAATTTAATATACAAAGTAATTATCACATTCTCATCTCTAATAAGAAGGTATTAAATTTCCGCTAAGTTTTTTATTATTTTCATTATCAACTCTGCCGAGCCGTGCAATTACTTCACGAAGAATTTAATTCAACTGGAATTATGAAGGTTCCACAATTCAATTTTTTTTTACTACTTTAAATTATTTTTAATTCTAATCCTTTCAAATTATCTAATACGATTTTTCCAAATTGGAACCACACTTTTCTTGGAAAATCAGAGAACGTCACAAAATGATTTGGTTTTTTTTAAGGCAAAAAATAAATAAATTTCCAAATTTTTATCATTATATGAAATGATCAAATTTGCGTGTCAGAATATTCCTCAATTATGAGGATGATAAAAAGATAATAAAAAGGGCAAACTACCTTTAAAAGTCAATTCTAAAAAAAATAATCGAAAATAATTTTGAAAAAATAAATGAATTTCCAGAAAAAAATTTTTATCGTGTTTTAAGAAGATGAAATTTACTTGGGAAGACATTCCACAATAATTCGGGATTATTAAAAAGGGTAAACTACCCTTAAATGATTTTAAGGGTTTTTAATGTCAACCCTAAGAAAAGTAATCGAAAATAATTTTGAAAAAACAAATCAATATCCAGAAAATTTGTTTTTTAAAGTTCTAAGACAATGAAATTGAATTGGAAGGACACCCACAAAAGGGTAAACTACCCTTAAAAGGCGACCCTTAAAAAATAATCGAAAATAATGTTGGAAAAATAAATTACTTGCAAAAAAATTTTTTATCAAGTTTTAAGACAATGAAATTTACGTGGGAGGATACCCCACAATACTTCTAAGATAATAAAATGGAAAAACTGCCTGTACATGTCAATCCTAAAAAAAAAATAGAGAATAATAATGTTAAAAAAATGAATAAATTTCAAAAAAAATTTTTTATTAAGTTCTAAAATAATGGAACTTACGTGGGAGGACATTCGACAATACTTTTAAGGTAATAAAATGAAAAACTACCCTTATAAGTCAACCCTAACAAAAAAAATCGATAATAATTTTTAAAAATAAATCAATTTCAAGTAAGAAATATTGGTCAAGTTATAAATCAAAGAAAGTTTTATGGAAGAATATACCTTAATTATATAAGATGATAAAAAAGGTGAACTACCCTTAAAAGTCAACCCTAAGAAAAAAAATCGAAAATAGTTTTGAAAAAATAAATCAATTTTCAGAAAAAAATATTGGTTAAGTTCTAAACCGAAAGAAGTTACGTAGCAGAATATCCCTCAATTATAAAAGATGATAAAAAGGGTAAACTACCCTTAGAAGTCAATTCTGTGAAAAAAAAAAATCAAAAATAATTTCAACTCCTTACAACTATTATTTGCCTTACATTTGATAAATTGATTTCAATCTTTAACTAAAATTATTGACTTGTACTGGAGAATTTGGATAAATTCAAAATGCCAAATAAATTTCGTAACGTTCTCTTAAGAAAATTCTATTGTTTATACAGTAAAAAATACAGTGCTTTCTACATAGGGGTATAAATTTTAATATTATAAGGTTTTTAACTTGAAATTTTTTTTTCGCAGAATTGTTAAAAATAGGGCTAATTTACCGGGATATTTTGTCACTCGCCAACAGAACTGAGAACACACTCTAGCATAACAATATCGTCCATTGGGATAACGAATTTCAGGATTAGCTGGAGAGGATGGGGTCGGGAATTATTTACGTCAGTGGAGTGTTTGTGATCGGGGTATAGGGCCAGGGTGTCAGACTCTGACGACAAAACGTAGCAGGATACTTGCAGTCGAGCAGGGTTTTGCTGGTTGACTCGCCCCTGTGTGATATGCCGTCAGCAGGATGAAATGGTTTCCCCTCTGGTTGCCAAGGTAACCTATGGCCCACCCTTCTCGCTTTGGCAAACACCCCACACATCCAATGCACTCTATACTCGACCCAGCACACGCTACTTCAGCCACTTTCACGGTCTCACACACACACACATCCCTCCTCAAAAAGCAGATTTTGGTTCTTTAAGTTCTTTTATGCTCACAAACACATCCAAATACATAATAGATGTATCTATATGTGTACCTGTGTACGTTCATATACACACATAAGCATTTATATTCGTGTACAGGTGCGTACACAGAAGAAACAAATACAAAAATTTGATGCAGGTAAAGTTTTACGACCGTTTATGCTTCTCTCAAGTATGCCGTTTAATGATAACAACACACGCAGGTCAAAAAATCGAGTGTCGTTTGTTGGGTGTTGAAAACTTAATAGAACACGGTCTGAAGATAGATTGATTTGTTTCGAACATTTTACAATTTTTAGTATTTAGATAGAATGAAATAAAAAAGTTTTATTTAAAGTAAGCACCATGATGAAAAAATTCCGTAAAGCTGGCTTTTATTTCTTTTACAAGTGCGCGATAGTTTAATATGATCATCATATATGCGCAAAAGTTAAATAAAATAGTTCAATATATAATTGTTTGTCATATTGATCTAGTGCGCATGTGTATTTGTAATATTAATCTCGTGCGCAGGCGTATTTGTCAAATTTATGTAGTGCGCATGTGTATTTGTCATATTGATCTCGTGCGCAGGTGTATTTGTCATATTGATCTAGTGCGCAAGTGTATTTGTCATATTGATCTAGTGCGCATGTTTATTTGTAATATTGATCTCGTGCGCAGGCGTATTTGTCATATTGATGTAGTACGCATGTGTATTTGTAATATTGATCTCGTGCGCAGGCGTATTTATCATATTGATCTAGTGCGCATGTGTATTTGCAATATTGATCTCGTGCGCAGGCGTATTTGTCAAATTTATCTAGTGCGTATGTGTATTTGTCATATTGATCTCGTGCGCAGGTGTATTTGTCATATTGATCTAGTGCGCATGTTTATTTGTAATATTGATCTCGTGCGCAGGCGTATTTGTCATATTGATCTAGTACGCATGTGTATTTGTAATATTGATCTCGTGCGCAGGCGTATTTATCATATTGATCTAGTGCGCATGTGTATTTGCAATATTGATCTCGTGCGCAGGCGTATTTGTCAAATTTATCTAGTGCGTATGTGTATTTGTCATATTGATCTCGTGCGCAGGTGTATTTGTCATATTGATCTAGTGCGCAGGCGTATTTGTCATACTGATCTAGTGCGCATGTGTATTTGTTATATTGATCTAGTGCGCAGACGTATTTGTCATATTGATCTAGTGCGCATGCGTATTTGTCATATTAATCTAGTGCGCATGCGTATTTGTCATATTAATCTAGTGCGCATGCGTATTTGTAATATTGACCTAGTGCGCATGCGTCACTATCAAAACACGTTATTACCCGAAAAAATTGGTGAATTCACTGGGACATTTTCCTATGAACAAAGGTTATCAACTAACAGGAAAGGTAAAGACTATTTTTTCTTAACGACGAAAATTTGGTCCTAATATTTTCACAAGATTTCATGCTATTTTAGTGCAAGAGCAAAAGGGAGTTAAAAATGCAAAATATGAGCAGTAAAGAATGTTAATTAATAGATGTAAAGTAACCTTTGCAGAATAAAAAAACCCATATTGCCCAAACACGTTTTGCCCTAGGATCGAAGGATGAAATTTAATTTTTAATATATTGCAATAAAAATTGACCTGACAAAAATTTTATATAATACTTTTTTGTAGATAATAATAATATCTATAACTTTTATTTAAAACATTTTTACGTAAACTACCCGCCAAAATTGTGAGACCACTTACAAAAATGGGATTAAAAACATGAGAGTCTTAAAAACACTGAACGGTTGTTGATAACTCTGTCAGATATTAGCAAAATGAAATTTTTTATATACCATCGGAAAGTTTATAAAATTTGCCGTGAAATGGTACTATTTTAAAGCTTTTTCGATTAATAGAAACAGAGATTTAATGTGATACGGTCAGGTGAATTTTTCGATTTTTGTAGATTTTTATTGTTCATGTTTCGTGGGCTGAATTTTCTAGAAAAATAATTAGAAAAAATTGAAATTAAGCTGAATTAAACCTTGAACTATAAGCTTTAAAATAAGCTAAAGAAAATTAAAATACCTTGACTGGTTCAGAAGTTATAAGTAAAAAGAACAGAACGCAACGATACATGGTAAACAGACGGAGAGGGGAGTAAACAACGGAATTGTGCGTTCTGTTCTTTTTACACATTTGCTTATAACTTTTGAACCAATCAAGATATTTTAATTTTCTTTGGCTTATTTTAAAGCTAATAGTTAGAGGTTTAATTTAGCCGAATTTAAAATTTTTCTAATTATTTTTCTAGAAAATGCAGCCCACCAAAATTGAATAATAAAAATTCACTTATCCTAATCACATTGAATCTCTGTTTCTATTGACCAAAAAAACTTCAAAATAGGACCATTTAATGGCAAATTTTACAAGCTTTCGAATGGTCTGTGAAGAATTTCAATTCGCTAATATCTGACAGAGTTATCAACAATTTAAGACTGTCATGTTTTTAATCCCATTTTTGTAAGTGGTAAAGAAAACTAAACCCCATACGAGAGTCGTAAAATGACAACGAAATAATGATACATAATTTTTGTTCAGTGAAAAATAAAAGCTTCCTGCAGTTTAGACGAAACGTTGACAAAGCAGCGCGATCTGAAAAAGCAGCATATGCCGAGAATTATACGATCCGTGTCGAAATCGTGAGTTCAGCAGAGTCGGCTCAATTCAAGTTTGTAAACGGGAGACTTCCGGAGTATCCTCGCGCCTCCCAAAGTGGAACCTGGAGAAGGGCAAGCTGACTCTGACATTAACTGTTTTGAAGGGATTTATTGCTCCTCCGGATATATATCGGGGGAGCAACGAGACAGAGAGGGTGAAGAGGACCCGCAGGATTCAAGTTGGGTTCCCTTTGGCAAAAGAGGCTCACAGCTCGGCAAACTTCCCCAATATCGCCTAGCCACAACCATCCTCTCTCCCCTCTTGGATCCCCTTGGTCCGCGTGCGAGAACCGAAAGCAGATATTAAACTTAATATACGGCCGCAATTAGACGCAGACTTCCATCCCTTCAACATTACACGATACTACATACTATGAGAGTTCTGTAGTTTGTGGTTCAATTTATTTTCAAGAAGCTATACCTTTTCTTCACCCACAAATAGTCTCGGCAAATATTTCTTTCTTGGATATCCACATATATATTATAATTGTTGTTTTTTTCTTCAGAAAATAAAAATTGTCAAACATTAAGATTTTTCATTTCTGATCATATCCTGTATGTTTTTAGGACGTTAATGATGCATGAAAAAAATATAGCCACCTTGAAATAGTAAAATTAAGGGAGTCAAAATAAAGGTATCATTTTAATTGTGTATTTTAAAACTTGTAAACATACAAATTACAGTAAAATCAAAATAATTTACTGGCCTGCACAATGAGAATATTTAGTCAAGAAACTCGTATCTAATCAAATGTTCAATTTAATTACAAAATGACACAAAAATGATACTTTTTCCATCATCAACAATTCAATTTCATTAAGTTTTCTTAATTAAAATTCTAATCTCTTTTAAATAAATCTCGGAAGATAAGATTTGAAAAGACGTTTGTCTCCTCTGTTAATGTTTTCCTGTATATTCGAGAAAGATAAGTACTACACATTTCATAATTTTGCTTATCGCATTTTATAAGCCAACTAATGAAAAAAGAACAAAATACAATTTCTGGCCATTAAATTCGAAGAAATGGAAATTTTTACAAATGATCTAAATTTTAGTTTGAAATAAATTCCATAAAAAACTCTCCTATTTTTCCTATGAAACCTTTATTTTTTGCCTGATTAATTTTGAATTCCGCAGAGAACCTCCTCAAGGATAAACCTAAAACTTTATCGTAGGAAGTTTCCAAACTGCAACAATTCCCTCGACAAATTTTTGACAGAAAGTTTAAAAAACGCATGTTAGCAAAAATCAACAACTTTCTTTAGCTATCGTTAAAAATCTTTATTGTTTAAGCGTACCCGTGTATTAAACAATTGTTATTCAATAAATACAATAAAAGCATCAATCAATCGTTTGCAATTAAAAATTAAATAAATCAACGTTCTACCCCAGCTATTAAAATCTTTTTGAAAAGTCAAATCATACTCATACATGATTAATGTCGTGATTCGCATAAACAGGAAATCTAATAATTCTCTATTATGATGAAATAAAATTCCACGATGATGATACGGGCAACGTTTTTTGATTTTGGGTCATAAATCAAAGTGAAAAAGCGACTGGGGCGCGCCTCCGAACAGTGGACTTGAATGGTTGGAGCGGAGGCGACACTTATACGGCAAGTGGACCGGACAGTGATTCGCTTAAAGTTGAACAGGATGACCGGCAGATTATATGGACATACACAGCGATGACTATAGGTCTAGGCGATCGTAAATCTCAAAAAGCGATTAAATGTCAACTGCGCGCTGCGAGCGTTCATTCCGAATTCGGCTCCTCGGTCAGAGGAGATGCGCCCGAAAACAATAACGCGATTTTAACGGCCATTTAAAGCCGTTCAGGCCATTTACACTGACGTTTTATTGCGGTCGAGTAAACTTATCCCCCCACCATCTCGCCCTCGACGATATACTGACGATCTGACACCTCTTTGATAACGCGGGTCAGTCAATCTTCCTCTGAGAAGTGTCAATCATAATATATATTTTATTATTCGATCGAAAACATGCAACCACTCGTGATTTATGGCCCAGACGTTTATGGACCGAGTCAGAATAATTTGTACGGTCTGTTCGACAAACTGCAGTTTTCAAGTTAATAAATGCGTTCAGACTGATTGTGAGTCATTTCGTTATGAATTTAATGCAATGAGGTTTTCTTTTTCCTTTAAAATTGATAACTTTTTTTTAAGTTTGTATATAGAGTTTTCGGAAGAAAGAGAAAGTCTGGTAAAGATATGAGGAAAGTTAGCAAAAAGTATGAGAAAAGTCTGGATAAAGTTAACAGAAAGTAAGGGTGTGATGAAAAACTGAGGGACAATTTTTCATAAATTGTTTAAAAAATTTATAAAATAATAATAAAATAATATGTAGATAAATTTATCACTCGGTTGAAAAATATTATATAGAAAAGAAGGTCATTCTTTACGAGTCAAATAAAAAGCATAATTTTTTATTTGGCGCCCGAACAGGGACTTTTGTCCTTGTATTTGTCTTTTGTCTTGTGAAAATACTGGGAATTTCTTAGAAAATCGTGGAAACTCTTGGAAAATTTCTGGGAAATCTCTGGGCATTTCTGGGAATCCTTGGCAAACTCCTATAAATTCCTTGGAAATTCCTAGGAACCCTTGGGAAATCCCTGGGAACTCCAGAGAAACTCCTGGGAATCCCTTGGAAATTCATAGGAACTCTTGGGAAATCCCTAGGCATTTTTGGGGGGATTCCTGGAAAACTCGAAAGAAACCCTTCGAAATTCCTAAGGATCTTAAGAAATTCTTAGGCATTCCTGGGAATCCATTAAAAATTCCTAGGAACTTTTGGGAAATTCTTGGGAAATTCCTGGGCATCCTTGGAAAACGCCTAGGGATCGCTTGGAAATTACTGTCAACTCTTAGGAAATTCCTGGGAAATCATTGAGGATTCTTGGGAAATTCTTAGGAAATCATTGGGGATTCTTGGGAAACTCCTGGGAATCCATTTGAAATTCCTAGAAACTCTAGGGAAATTCGTGGGAAGTCGCTGGTCATTCCTATAAATTCCTAGGACTTCCTTGAAAATTTCTCGAAAATCTTTGGTCATTTTTTGCCAATTCCTAGAAAATTCATGAAAAATCCCTGGGAATTCCTCAGATTCCCTCGGGAATTCGTGTAATATCTTTAGAAATTCCTAAGAAACCTGGGCATTCCTGAAAATCTATTTGAAATTCCTGGGAAATCTTGTGTAATTCATGGTAAATTACTGGAAATTCCCGGAAAACTCCTATGAATCCCTTGGAAAATCAATGGGAACTTTTGGGAAATTCCTATAAAATGCTTGTGTATTCCTGGAAATTCATTGGCAATTCCTAAGAATTTGAGAAAAATTTGAGAGAAATCCCTGGCCATTCCTATAAATTCCTAGGAGTCCCTGGAAATCCATAATAAATTTCTGGGAACTTTAGGAAAATTCGTGGAAAATCACTGGGCATTCTGAGGAATCTATTGGAAATTCCTGGGTACTCTTGGAAAATGTAGGGAAAATTCTTGGGGATTCCTGTGAAATTCATGGGAATCCCTTGGAAATTGATATGAAATCCCTGGGCATTTCTGGGAAACTCCTGGAAATCTATTGGAATTTCCCGGGAACTGTAGGGAAATTTGTGGGATATCTCTGGGAATTCCTGGAAAAATCCTGGTAATCCTTTGGATATTCCTTAGAAATCCCTGGACTTTCCTGGGACACTCGTGGAATCTATCAGAAATTCCAGGTAGTTCTAGGAAAATTTGTGGGAAATCCCTGGGGATTCCTGGAAAACTCCTGGGAATCCCTTGTTAATTTGTGGGAAATCCCTGGGCATTCCTGGGAATCTGTTGGAAATTCCTGAGAACTCTTGGAAAATTCATGGAAAACTTCTAGGAATTCCTGGGAAAATCTTATTAATTCTCTGGGAATTACTAGGAACTTTTGGAAAATTTCTGTGAAATGCTTGTGCATCCCTAGGAATCGATTGGCAATCAGAAAAATTTGTGGGAAATTCTTCTGAAATCTTTGGTCATTTTTTAACAATTCCTTAGAAATTCATGAAAAATCCATGGGCATTCCTGGGAATTCCTTCAAGATTCTTGGGATATCTTTATAAATTCCTAGAAAATCCCTGGCAATCCATTAGTAATTCCTGGAAACTTTCGGGAAATTTATGAGAAATACCAGGGCAATGCTGGGTATTTATTGGAAATTCCTGGCAACTCTTGGGGAATTTAAGAAAAATCCCTGGGCACTTCTGGGAAACTCCGGGAAATCTATTGGAATTTCCTGGGAACTCTACGGAAACTCGTGGGAAATCCATGGGATATCCCTTGGATATTTCTTGGAAATCCCTGGACAATCCTAAGACACTTGTAAGGATCCATTGGAAATTTCTGGAAACTCTAGGAAAATTCGTGGAAAATCCCTAGACATTCCTGTAAAACTCCTAAGAGTCCGTTGTTAATTTGTGGGAAATCCCTGGGCATTTCAGGGATTTTCCTGGGAATCTATTGGGAATTCCTGAAAAGTCTCAAGAAACTTTTGGGAAATCCCTGGAAATTTCTATAAATTACTGGAAATCCCTTGGTTTTTCCTTTGTCATTTTTTGACAATAACTAGGAAATTCATGGAAATCCATGGGAATTTCTGGGAATCCCTGGAAAATTCAAGAAATATCTTATTAAAATTCTAGTAATTCCTTAGAAATCTATTAGAAATTTCTGGGAACTTTAGGAAATTCGTGGAAAACCCCTAGGCATTACTGGAAAACTCCTGGGAATCCCTTGTTAATTTGAGGAAAATCCCTGTGATACTCCTGGAAATCTATTGAGAATTCCTGAAAACTCTCGGGAAATTCTTGGGAACTCCTTAGTAATTTCTATAAATTCTTGGGAATCTCTTGGATATTTCTTGGAAATCTTTGGAAATATTTGGTAATTTTCTGCCACTTGCTAGGAAATTCCTGGAAAATCCTAGGGTATTTCTCAGAATCTATTGGGAATTCTTGGGAAATTCGTGGATAATCCCTGGACTTTCCTGGAAAATTTCTTGGGATTCGTGGAAAACTCCTGGGAATTCTTTGGAAATCGATATAAAATCCCTGAGCATTTCTGGGAAACTCCTGAAAATCTATTGAAATTTTCTGGGAAATCTAGGAAAACTCGTGGGAAATCTATGGGAATTCCTGAAAGACTCTTGGGAATTCCTTGGATATTCCTTGGAAATCCCTGGAAATTCCTGGAACACTCGTAGGAATCTATTGGAAGTTCCTGGGAACTTTAGGAAACTTCGTGGGAAATCCCTGGGCATTCGTAGGATAGTTCCGGGAATCTATTTAAAATTCCCTGGAACTCTTGGGAAATTATTGGGAATTTCTTGGTCATTTGTTTAAATTCCTAGGAATCCCTTGGAAATTCCTGTGAAATCTTTGGTCATTCTCGTCTATTGCTAGGAAATTTATGGAAAATCCCTGGGAATTTCTGGGAATCCTTTGGAATTCGAGGGATATTTTATTAAAATTCTAGTAATTCCCTGGAAATCTTTTAGAAACTCCTGGGAACTTTAGGGAAATTCGTGGGAAATCTCTGGGAATTCCAGGGAAATTCTTGGGAACACTAGGAAATTCTTGAAAAATCTTTAAGGATTCCTAGATGTTTTCTATGAATGAGAATGAGGAATGAAAGCATAAATTTCGGTTAGACTTAAGCTCAAACTAATGTATATTTTAACCTAATATTTACTTCAAACATTACTGAATATGGTTAATAAAATTCTAAAGTTTCATTGCTTTCAATAAATTTACTCGGATAGAACGGAAATCTATATCGGAGTTGCACATTTGTCAGATAATGTTACTTCAACATTATCCATAATCAACGTACCGAAAAAATCACATGTCGCATTTCCATGAAAATATAATGGCGGACAATTAGAGAGGCGTCGGAGCATGTACTACTTAAAATCGCAAATTAACTCCGTTCGTTGAATGTGATGATAATTAGCTACTAACAGCACCGTTTGGAAATAATAATGACTCATATTTGCATTAAAATATGTGACCCCTCGCATTGAATAAAATAGTAGTTGTTTGCTGCTGATCCGGTTTATCTAGTTTTACAGTATACTTGTTATTGCAAAAAATAAGTATTGAATGCATATTTTTTATTATTTTGTAGTTCGTATTTTTAAAAGTTTTTAAATTTTCTTAAAATAAATTTATAACCCGTGAATAATAATTATTTTTCTTTTTTAAAATCTTCAATTATTACAATATATATTTTTTTTATTATTACCACAAACTCCACCTAAATCGCATTAAAAAAATTTATACTTCTTAAACAATTTTATCTTGAAAGTGTCACGTTTAAAATAACTGGCAATTCTTTTAGAATGTTTCACATAAAAGACTGAATTCCTTGTTTGATAAGTTGTCCATGAGTTGGTTATTTATTATTTAAATATTCAATCGAGTGTCAAAGAAGCCTTCAATTTTTCATAAATTTCATAACAAGCCTTGAAAATTTACCAAACTCGTCAAAACTGCAATTATTACAATTTATTCACGTCCTCGAAATAAATTGATTCCAATAATAATAAATATCAATCGAAATATCTCATCAATTAATATCAAGTAATCCTCACAATTACTCGCTCAGCGTCACGTGACTGAAAAGGCCAGCGGGTATTGGCAGTTGAGGTCACGTGGTAGCAAACATGGCGGATGACTAAGAGAACAGCTGATCGCGCGTATTTAACACAAAAACGACCTTTCTCACATAAAATCACGTGTTTCAAGTAATTTTCTCAGGTATTTAAATCCGAAACATAAAATAAAGTTACTCGTATCCAGTTTTTGTTCATAACAACTGTTTAATTTTATTTTATATTCGAAAAAAGACCCAAATAGAAATTTTTCAAGTTTAATCTTCTTTTGGTAGTTGGAAATAATTTTTTGATTGAAAGTAACAAATCAGAAAGTGGAAGAGCCGCCTCGATTCGTGCCGGACAAGGAACATTGATTGATTGTAGGAAGGGGAAATGAAAATGGCGCGGATTAGACACCATAAATCGAGACGAGTCGGAGGAACAGAACGCTTGGGAATGGAAAGGAGTTATCGTAGCCATTCTTTTTTCTCTTCCCTGCTCTGTTCAGCCTCCCCATTTGCACTGGCTCGCTCTCTTCTATTCCCCCTGTATATCTCTTCCTCTGCTAGCAGCAGTGACCCGAGACGACGATCAAGTGGGCCGTGGGTCGTGGCTGTGCCGTATCTTCTCTCCCCCATGGCAACTGTCTGCGTTTTTCACCGGCTCGAGATTTTATTCGCTTGCAGAGCCGCGAAATTAAGCCGTTTTGAGATATTTATGAATGGATCGGTGCACGCTACGACGAACAAAGACGAGAGCTTCCTCACTCGTATTTTCAGGCAAACTACATTTTTCAATATGTAACTGTCACATTGATCAATTTAAAATTGTAAAATTTATTAATACTAGGAACAAGAGGGGGGAAATGTAAAAAAAATACAAAAAAATTATATTGATAATGTGTCTGTCATAAAGAGCAAATTATAATTATTAATGAACTGTGAACAATAATTTACAATGGGAAAAATAATTTTCCTTGGCGCAAAAAATGCATATTATTTTCGAAAAGGAATTATCGCTCTAATCAGCATCCATCATGTACCAATTATTAACACAGGACATTAATTTCTTGTCCTACACAAGTGGTATGCGCGAGATTTTATTTTTATCGTCAAAAGGTCACCAACTGGGTTATAGAAACTTGTTTCACTTAATACCAGTCAGGTCAAATGATATACATGATGATATATTTCTTAACTTGGTATAATCAATTATAACTGTCTAGGAAATATTATTTTACAGTTTTTATCTCTTCGTAAAAATTTTCTAATTTATTTCTTGAGATCAGTATCAATTTTGGAAATAGGATAAAATAGATTCCTTTTGATAAGGGAGGGGGATAAAGTATCCTGTCTTGTATGCTTTTTAATCATTTGCAGTCTATTTAAAAAGATAATTTATGATTTAATTAACAAAGTGTCTAAAACCTGTTATGAAGCATTAATGAGTAAGTTTTCTGTCTTTTAGGAAAGATTTTATTTCATTAAGACGTTTCTCACACTCGATAGTTTATATCACAGAGAATAGCGTAAATATAATCCGTCCGATAAATCATGGAATACTGTACATGCAATAAAAAGGCAAACGATTAAAAATTATCGTGGCAAAGTAAAGTGTCCTGAGTGTAAGCTAGAAACCGCATTAATCTCACCGCCCCCGTCCTGCCTTATAACCGTGTTATTGTAAAGTAACACCTATGTGAGAAGCGTGGGTGTTAAGGAACTTAAGAACTTGAATTGGAGAAAGGTTTATGCACTATACATATGCACAAGTTGTGTGTCCACCCTTGGCAGAAAATTATTCACTTCGACACTAACTTAAAGTTTAAAAAGAAAAATCCATTCTTGAATAATTAAATTAGGAATATATTAACTTTTTTTGTTGAAAATTTGAATAGTAAATAGGTTTAAATGACATCAATAGAGAGTTTTGACTTAAATATGGATCAGCTGATCCCTCAGCGGACGCCATGTTTTATTACCACGTGACACGTGCGACGAATAAGCGATTATCTTTGGACTTTATTTTCTTTTACTAACGAATCATAATCTCTGTTTTTTAACGAGTTAAAAATTTTTTTGACACACTATTAAAAAAATAGAAAAAAAAATTTAATTAAAATAGAAGAAAAAAAATTATTTTCTTCAACGCTAACTTAAAGATTAAAAAGGAAAATGCATTCTGCAATAATTAAATTAGGAATATATTATCTTGCTTTGTTGAAAAATTAAATAGTAAATAGGTTTAAATAATCGCAATAAAGAGTTTTCGACTTAAATATGGATCAGCTGATCCCAGCAGCGGACGTCATGTTTTATTACCACGTGACGCGTGCGACGAATGGGCGTTGCTCTTTTGCCTTTATCTTTTTTAACGAATCATAACATTTGTTTCTTACCGAGTTAAAAAATCTTGGGCATACATTTCTATAAATGTGAAGACATTTTTAATTTATTACTAACCCTGCAAATATCTTTTTCAGAAAAAAGCCTACGTGAGAATTACTTTTTAAGTACAAAAATTAGTTTTACGGTTATTATTAATTGGCATCTTACTTTTTATACCGAGTGGTGTGATTGATGATTTTATCTATCCTTGATAAATTAAAACTAATTAAATTATTATCAAAGTAATAAGCCTAATAATTATTATATTTGTATTCTTATAGTAATGAAACAACAGAAAAAATTGATCTTAATTTTCTTCCTTCCGATGCCTTATAATAGCCTCTTTCATTAAAAATAGTTTCATCACAGTTAAAACTAATAGTCGGAAATAAGTTACAATTGTGTCAATTGATTATTTCCTGATTCAATCAACGAAGGACAATTACGTTGAAAACTAAGTTCTTCGTTGGTTTTTCCTGAAAGAGCTATTTTTAGGGTTCTTAATACATTTTAAATTGACCCACATCTAGAGAAATGTTAGTCCAATTTTTTTCTAACGTGTATTCATTGAAAACAAAAGTTATGATTCGTTGGTAAAAAAAATTAAAGACGAGGGATAAGCGCCTATTCGTCGCACGCGTCACGTGGTAATAAAACATGGCGTCTGGTCCTAAAAACAGCTGATCCATATTTAAGAAAAAAATCTATTTTGATCATTCTAATCTATTTACTATTTACATTTTTATGAATAATAAAAACTCTAACGCGTTTTAATTGTTTAGATGACTCTCTTTTTTAAAATCTAATTTTTTTTTAAATGCACATCTAACAGTTGATAATTAGCAAAATGTTAATTAAAGTTCCATCTGGTAAATTCTTTTTATAATTAGCTTTTTCATCATAATATTATTCACAGTTAGTCCTAATTTATAAGCGATCGGCAAAATTACCAATCACATCACTTACTGAAAAAAATGCAAAAATTAAAAAAAGCAATAATTATTCGTTCGAAAAGTAACTTCTTTGTTGGTTTTTTCTAAAAAATCTATTTTCAGGATTTTTAATGTATTTTAAACCTCACATTTAGAAAAATGCTTGTTTTTTTTTTTTTCAGGGTTGTTAGTATATTTTAAACCTCATATTTAGAGAAATGTTTGTCCAATTTTTGTGCTAACATGCATCAACTGAAAAAAAAAATTATGATTTGTTGGTAAAGAAAGCTGAAGCCATATCGCGAACGCCTATTCGTCGCACGCGTCACGTGGTTCTAAAACATGGCGCCCGCGTCTAAGATCAGGTGATCCATATTTAAGCCAAAATCTCTATTTCGATCATTCTAATCTATTTACTATTTACTTTTTGATTAATAGTAAACACTTTAACGCATTTAAATTGTTTAGAAGACTCTCCCTTTTTTTAATGTATTTTTTTTTTAAATTCACGTCTAACAGTTGATAATAAGAAAAATGTTAATTAAAGTTGCATCTGGTAAATTATTTTTATAATTTGCTTTTTCATTATAATAATATTCACGGTTAGTCCTAATTTATAAGCGATTTGCAAAATACCAATAACACGACTTGGTGTTAAAAAAATGCAGCAATTAATATAAGTAATAATCATTCTTTCAAAAAATAACTTCTTCGTATGTTTTTTCTGAAAAATCTATTTTCAGGGTTTTTAATATATTTTAAATCTCACATTTAGAGAAATGTTCGTCCAATTTTTGTGCTAAGTTGTATCAACTGGAAAAAAAGTCATGATTCGTTGGTAAAGATGGCTGAAGTCAAAGCGCGACTGCCTATTCGTCGCACGCGTCACGTGGTTCTAAAACATGGCGCCCGCTTCTAAGATCAGCTGATCCATATTTAAGCCAAAAACTCTCAATTCCGCTACTTAAAACTCTCTTTAAAGTTACCTCTAACAGTTAATAGTAACCAAAAAACTGTTTTAGGTATCTTAACTTTGAAGTTGACCGCGAAATTAACTCCCAGGTGTTTCCCAAAGCAAATTAAATAAAAATTTCCACAACAGTGAAAACTTTTGCAAACCAAGCCCAAAATAATTTTCAATATAAATTCCCAAATTTTAACTAAAAGAACCCACCCTTTTTTGCTTATGATATTGCCAACACACGGACCAACTTACACTGGACAAGTGCGTGTAATAAAGGATTCGGACAAGGATGGATGGCAGAGAGGGTCTTTCCCCATTGTGTTACCATTGTCTAACGGCGTCCATAAGGGTGCCTCCATTATCCTGTCGTATGGACGCTGTACGCGTCCATGTGCATGTTTGACCATCACAAATGCTTATAAATATATATATTAAAGCACCCACACATTGAGAGTCAGCTCACGTACGAAAATCAGACACATATATGGAAATAGGACTCATACATAGGAATTCGACTCATGCATATTTTACGAGAAGAGGGTGGGGGGCCTATCCACGTGGTTCTCTGGTATTCGTATGTACATGTCCAGCAACCACCGACCATTCTTCGCAATAAGCTCTAATCTCCCGCGAAATTGTAGAGTCGAGGCAGAATTTATATCGCGGCGGAACACACACGAGATATCGGTACGACACGAAAGCCATTTTAGTTCCAACCACCATCACCCCTCCCCCTCCCTCCACCTCCCTCTCCCCACCACTGACACTAGCCGGCAACGTCTTAAAGTATCGTCTCGGGATAAACAGTAAAAATCATCAGAGGAAAGGTTCGCTATCGTAAATTTCACCTTCTTCGGAAACCACCGAGCCGGATCTTCTCCTTCATTATTCACCCGGCGAGAAACTTGTTTGATTTTCGCTTATCGTATCTCACGATTCTGTATTGCTTTATTCATTCTCAAAGCGGAGGATGAGTTTATTTATTTACTTTTTATTAATATTAGAAAGGAGAAATTTATTGGAATTGTTAATCAATGTATACAAGCTAAATCGGACGGAATTTTAATTAAAAGACCTGAATTAAATTAAAGTGGGGGTAGTATCCTTTTTTAGAATAGGAAAGTCAAATTTTGTAGAAATCTAAAAACCATAATTTACATTTTGATTAATTGAAATGATAGTAGCAATTTTCATAAATTTGAAATTACAAAAGTTTAATTGTGACCTATTAAATTAAAATAACAAATATTCCCCCGCCCGAGTGTTATCAATGCGGACAGAAAAGAAGACATAAAATCGTAAATGTGGTAATAAGAGTTATGCAACGATTCTAAGATCATACGAAGCTACAAAAAAATCTCAGTGTTCCTTCAACGATCTGTTTCCATTTTACGGCCACTTGGAATCGTCCCATATAATATGCGAATGGCCACTTCCCTTGAATAATATTGCCACTGCGAATGAATGGGTCAATATATTTTCTGCCTGGGAACTCCAAGGTGAGATTCACAAGTATCAAATTACATTGAATACAAAACAGTTGTTCTTCCAACCTTTCCATTATTATTCCTCTCTGTTCGTTTTTTTTTAATCAGATGAGAAAGTAATCTGGAACTTCAAAAAAAAAAACTCTTGTAATTTAAATTGTATAATTTAATCTACATGTTCATTGTCAACATACAAAAATTATCCAGATACAAAATGGCGCCCAACATGGGGCTAAAATCATTTATTGCCCGTAACAAAATTCCCAGACGAATATATTAATTCTACTTGCGAAAAAGTTTGATTTTTAATCGTTTTTTAATCAGATGAGAAAGATACAAATTCTGGCAAAAATGGCGCCCAACATGGGGACAAAAATGGCGCCCAACACGGGGACGAAATTTCCAGACGAACATATTAATTCTACTTGCGAACACTAAGCCAATAAGAAGACACATTTAATTGAATAAGAAGCAGATTAATAAATAAAGCATCAAGCCGGCTGTTTTGTAATACAGGAGAAGAAGCTGGGGTGTGATTTTATTTATATAAGGAAGACTGGAAATTACCAAATGGAAAATAAAGCAGGGAAGCGACCTAAGATAGGAAATAAAATGTAATCACGCCGAGAAGGCAATTTCGTCGGATTAAATTTTAATTCTAAATTAGGGGATGACATATTGAAACGATGTTGGCAAACATAGTCCTGGCTAGAGGGCGTTTTCAGAACCTTGCTCAACTCGGTCCGCCACCCCATTCTCGTCCACCCCCTCAATGAACCCCCGCCCCTAAACCCGTAATTCCATAGAACCCCTAGGCTCTAATTACGAGCCTGGACTACCGTTCCTCCACCCCCAAAACCCATATTTCTACTACCCTCAGCATCGTTACATGCAAATGCCGCCGTGTCTCTTTTTGCCAATAAAAGTCTTCCTCTCGCGATGCAAGGCACAATATTCCACGCTCGTTGGGACACGCCACTTTTTCGAATTTTCCACGCCATTGCTTTAAAATAGTGTCCACTTTTCTTTCCTAAGTTTAAAACACTTTTTCCTTCCTCATAGAGGTAGCTCTTTGTGATTGTTAAAATTTTACATTTTCGAAAAAGTCCATAAATTACGTCACACTTTTTTTTATTTTTATACCCCTCCCCCCAGCCGCTTGTCAAAAACTTGTAACATTTTTGTCAACCCCCCTTAAAAATTACGTCACATTTTCTTGACCCCCCACCCCCTTGTCACAAATGGTCACATATTTGTCGAACTCCCCTCTTAAATTACGTCACGTTTTCTTGATCCCCCCCCCGCTCAATTTAAAAATCATGTTGAAAAATTATTATTGAAATTTTTTTATTCTACACTTTAAAGTATTAAAAATGTTGTATTTTAAACTCTTAAAAATGACACCTTTTTAAAAAAAACAAAAACAGCTTGGTGAAAAGAGGTCTCAATTTTTTATATATATGACAAAATAGAAATGATAGGGAATCTTTAAATCAAGAGTAAAATTTTCTAAATCAATAATCTTCTTGAAGTTCCAATTATTTACAATAATTTTAAACTTTTTAAATTATTTAAAAATTATTTTCATTATATTTCAATTTTTCCACAAAATTTAAAATCCACTTTCCATAATTTATAATTATATCCTTCTTAAATTATTTTTTTACTATTATATCATTTTTCTCAATAATAAATTAGAATCCTTAGTTTATTTATTAAAATTATTCTTGTTTATTTTCAGTTTCTTTTCTCAGATTTCAATTATTTTCATAAATTGAAAAATAATTTCTATAAATTACAATTATATTCTTCCACACATTTGCTTAAGGTGATAAAAAATTAATAACTAATAATACTTTTCGATTACTTTTTTCTGATTTTAATAAATTCCTGTTTTTTCAATTATAATTATCATTTGTCAATTAACTGCCTCAATTTTAAATTATTTTAAAAATAGTTTCATGAATTGTTCATTATTTTTTTAATTTTTAAATTATTTTTCCAATTTTGCAATTGTTTTTATCCTTTTCTTAAAATTATTTTTTCCAATTTCAAATTAGTTTCAATATTTTTCAAATAATATCATAAACTTCCAATTATTTATGTCAAATTTCAATTATTTTCCTTAATTTTCACTTTTTAAAAGCATTTTTCAATTATTTTAATACATTTTGAAATTTGTTAATAATTTATTTATTAAAATCATCAGTTGGTAATTATTTTTATTATTTTTCAATTTTTTCACCAATTTTAAATTGTTTAAAAATTTATATTTTATTTAATTTCTTAAACTTTTAATTATATGTGTCAAATCTCAATTATTTACTTCAATTTTCAATTTTAAACATAATTTTTCAATTAATTTCTCCAATTTTTAATTGTTTTAGTATCTTTTTATTCACTTCGTGGATTGTTAATTATTTTTATCATTTTTCAAATATTAGTCTTAATTTTTAATTTTTTTTTATTATTTAAATTTTTTTTCAATTTTATGAATTGTTCATTATGTTTATCATTTTTTAATTGTTATCTCCAATTCCCAATTGATTTAATCATTTTTCAATTAATTGCCTCATTTTTAAATTTTGTAACTACTTTCTTCAATTTTTAATTGTTTTTATCATTTTTAAATCAATTTCTCCTCCGATTTCATAACATCTATTTTTATTATTTTTCAATTATTGTCATATACTTCCAACAATTTATTTCGAATTACAATTAGTTTCTTTAATTTTCATTTTTTAAAATTATTTTTCAATTATTTGCCTTCATTTTTAATTTTTTTAATAAGTTTTTTATTAATTTCATTAATTCTTAATTATTTTTATCATTTTTTAATTTTCTTCTCCAATTTATAATTTTTTAATTTCAATTATTTTTAACAGATTTCAATTACTTTCACCAATTTTTCCATTATTTTAATTTTAAACTTCATAGGTGTAACACGTTTTATCGTGCTTCTGATTGGCTAGCAGATTTTCGACAGTTTTTTGCCAACAATAGCATGCCAGTTGAGATGCTTATTTTTAGCATTTTTCAGTTCATTTTAAATTTTAGTTTATTATATAACTGGATTGTACGAAACAGTCAAAAATGAATGAAGTTTTATCAATAAATTAAGAAGTGATAGTGATTTTAGTAAAATTCTAAGAGTTTATGTAGCGTCTTTAATAAAATAAAGTTTTGTTAACAATGTGCTTAATTGCTGACAGATGAGGTAATGATAATTTTCTTTTCATTTTATAGCAATTTTTTAACTTATTCAACTGTTTTTAGTTCAATAATTAAAATAATAAGTAATTATTAATTAATAATAATCATCTAGCTCAGTTTCTAACACAAGTCGATTTATTGTTGAACTAGAAAACATAAGCTGTTTTTAAAAATAAAATTTGGTAAATTTTGGGTTAATTTAATAATTAATTAAAATTAAAAAAGTATTGAAATAGTGAGGATGAGAGAAGTTTAAAGCATGGGTACTAATGTAAAATATTGAGGGTTTAAACAAACTTAATAGAAGAGAGTCGTCTACGTTGGATCGTTGTCTAGGTAGGGACATCGCGTTCATTTTGTGCGCCGCGCCATCTATCTTCAGAACCAATTACTGCTCAACTTTCTTCTGTTTTAGGCTTTCGTGACCAAGAGCCAAATTTTTAGAACGAGACTTTGTTGTCCGTCCGTCCATCCGTCCGTCATTCTTAGCCATTAGCAGTGTATTTCAGTTATCGTTCTATTTAAACAGTTTTAAACTAAATATAAATAAACTTTAGCTTCTTCAAACGGTACAGAACTAATTTCAAACATTTTTAAACTCTTCCAAAAATATTGCAACAAATTCTAATCAGATTGACACTAGCTCTTTTAATCTAGTTTTAATAGACTTAAACTAGTTATAAGCAGTTTTAAACAAGTTCTAAATAGTTTGAAACAAATTTAAAAATTTTTGAACTGGTCCTAAGCAGTTTCAAACTAGCTTTAAACAGTCTCAAACAAGTTCTAAATATATTTTATCTGGTCTTGAAAAGTTAAAGGTTTAAGACCAGTTTTAAACAGTTTCAAACAAGTTCTTAACTGTTTTAAGTAGTTGCAAATATTTTTAAACAGTTTCAAACCAGTTCTAAAGATTTTTGAACAAATTTCAAGCAGTTTTCATTAGTTTCAAATCAGTTCCAAATACTTTAAACCAATTCCAAACAGATTTGAACAAGTTTTGAACAGTTTTAAATAACTTTAGGAAATTGGTTCTAAACAGTTATCAAGATTTAAAAAATTTGAAACAAGATCTAAACTGTTTCAAATAATTGTAAACAATTTTAAACAGTTTCGAACAAGTTCTAAAGAGTTTTTAACAAGATTCGTGCAATTTTAATTAATTTTAAACATTTTTAAACAAGTTTTAAACAGTTTTAATTAGTATTAAGCAGTCTAGAACTATTCCTAAATAGTTTTAGACTAGTTCTGAACAGTTCTAATCAAGTTCTTAACTATTTTAAGTAGTTTTAAAAAGTTTTCAACTTGTCCAAAACAGTTACAGCTTTAGGTTAAACTTTAAACGGTTACAAACAAGTTTTAAATAGTTTCAAACTAATTCTAAACACGTTCTAACTAGTTTTAAACAGTTCTAAACAAGTTCTTAACAGTTTTAAGTGGTTCTAAAAATTCTCTAACTGGTCGTAAACAGTCTGTACTTTAAGTTTTACATTAAACTGATTCAAACAAGTTCTAAACCAGTTTATATAGTTCTAAACAGTTTTTAACAGTTTTGAACAAGTTCTAAAAATTGTTTAACAAATTTCAAACAGTTTTAAATGATTCTAATCAGTTTAAAACTTGTTTTTAACAGGTTTGGACTAGTTTTAAATAATGTAACAAGTTCTAAACAGTATTAATTAGGTCTATAAAGTTTGGAACTAATCCGAAACAGTCCAAGACTAGTTGTAACAAGTTCTAAACAAGCTCTAACCTGTTTTAAATAGTTGTAAACAGTTTTCACATGAATTATTTAATTTTTTTTTATCGTAAACGATAATTATAAAAAAAAATTTCAAGATAATTTTCAGTGACCTGCAATTTGCATGATTCGAATGCTTGTTTAAACCACAAAATACGTGCGGGAAGACAATAGTCTCGTGAAGGGACTCAAAGTCGCATTTTGTGTTATTTCAAAAGAAAGAAATGAGGGTATTTATAAGATATAAAGAAGGATAAGGCGGTATAAGAAAAACAGGAAAAAGCTATGTGGTGAGAAATACTCGAAGCCACATAATGTTTAATCAGAGCACGTTGCGGCTTTACGATATTAGCCAGTCTTTCCCCTCGTGCACGCTCCATCGCCCCTTTCATGTGTCTTCATCCCAAGATGCTTCCTCTTTAGATACTTTTCGCATTATCCCAGATGCCAAGCCATGGGACATCCGGAATACCTCGATATTTCTAACCCCTAAAAAAACTGTCGAAAAACACGTTTTCTCTGTCCTTAACACGATTCACGAGATGTCAATAAAGGAAACGATCCTCCCATATGTTTTGTGAGACTATTTTCCCAAAATGTCATCAAAATTCTCAATCGCACCCGGAAACAGAATTTTTTTACCTTATTTTATATTTCATTTCAATTTTGAGTTGTTTAAATTTTATTTTGTAAAATTTTCTTTCCACTCGAATTAGTGAAAAACAACTAATGAATTGAAGAAAAGTCGTCCATAAACTCAATTAGTAAAAAGTTTTACTAAGAATTAGTGAAAAATAACTAATTTGTAGTACAAAAAAAAGTTAGTAGTATAATCCTAAAATTTTTCCAAAAATTGTTAAATTTTTTTTTTTTTTGGTACACTACGCTAGAGTATTACTACGTATTTTTTTCTTTGCATCCAAATCCGCAGTCAGAATACAAAATTGAATAAAATTTTGTAAGATAATATCAAAAAACCGATAAAAAACATGAAAGAACAAAAAAAAATTTTTTTTCGGGACTCTACACTAATGAATTTTTACGTATTTTTCTCTGCTTAATTCAAATCAGAAATCAAATTGATCAGAATAGATAACATTTTTTACATAATCTCAAAAAAGCGACTTTTTCATGTTTTTAAGCTCTTTTCCAAGATTATCTGAAAAATTTTAGCCGATCTGGTTATTTTGACTTTGGATTCAGATTCAGCATAGTAAAATACGTAGAAATACACTACCATGATGTCCAAGCCAAAAAAATCATTTTTTTGAGATTTTTTGGGGTTTTAAGCAGTTTTTTGAGATTATCTAAAAAAATTAAGCTAATCTAATTATTTTGAGTTTCGATTCAGATTCAGCAGAGTAAAATACGTAGAAACACACTAGCATATTGTCCAGGCCAAAAAAAAATTCTGTTTTTGAGAATTTTTCGGGTTTTTGAGCAGTTTTTGAGATTATTTTAGAAAATTTAGCCAATCTAGTTATTTTGACTTTGGTTTCGGATTTATCAGAGTAAACTACGTATAGATACACTAGCATATTGTCCCAGGCAAAAAAATGCTATTTTTTGAATTTTTTCGTGTTTTTGAGCAGTTTTTTGAGATTATTTCAAAAAATTAGGCTAATCTGGTTATTTTGAGTTTAACTTCGGATTCAGCAGAAGAAAATACGTATAAATACACTAGCATATTGTCCCAGGCAAAAAAATCATGTTTTTGAAATTTATTCGGGTTTTTGAGCGGTTTTTTGAGATTATCTTAAAAAATTAAGCTAATCTGGTTGAATTTGGATTCAGATTCGGCAAAATAAAATACGTAGAAATGCACTAGCATATTGTCCAGGCCAAAAAAAATTCTTTTTTTGAGAATTTTTCGGGGTTTTGAGCAGTTTTTGAGATTATTTTAGAAAATTTAGCCAATCTAGTTATTTTGACTTTGGTTTTAGATTTATAAGAAGAAAATACGTAGAAATACACTAGCATATTGTCCCGGCAAAAAAAAATCCTTTTTTTTTAATTTTTTCGGGTTTTTGAGCAGTTTTTTGAGATTATCTAAAAAAATTAAGCTAATCTAATTATTTTGAGTTTCGATTCAGATTCAGCAGAGTAAAATACGTAGAAACACATTAGCATATTGTCCAGGCCAAAAAAAAATTCTGGTTTTGAGAATTTTCGGGATTTTGAGTAGTTTTCGAGATTATGTAAGAAAATTTAGCCAATCTAGTTGTTTTGACTTTAGTTTCGGATTTATCAGAGGAAAATACGTAGAAATACACTACCATATTGTTCCGGCCAAAAAATCCTATTTTTGGAATTTTTTCGGGTTTTTGAACAGTTTTTTGAGATGATCTAAAAAAAATTAAGCTAATCTAATTATTTTGAATTTGGAATTGGGTTCAGTGGATAAATATACATAGGGGTACACTTGCATATTGTCCCGGCCAAAAAATCCTTTTTTGGGTTTTTTTCGGGTTTTTGAGAAGTTTTTTGAAAATATCTAAAAGTATTTAGCCAAGCTGGTTGTTTTAACTTTGGATTCGGATTCAGCGGAGAAAAATAAGTAAGTAAGCAAGTATTGTCCAGGACAAAAAATTCCTTTTTTGATGTTTTCAGGTTTTTAAGCAATTTTTTGAGATTATATCCAAAAAATTAGCCTTCTAGTTGTTTTGACTTTGGAATTAAATTCAGCAAGGAAAATACCTTGAAATATATAAGCATATTGTCCCGATCAAAATAATCTTTTTTTTTTATTTTTTTCATGTTTTTGAGCAGTTTTTTGAGATTATTTAAAAAAAAAAGTTACCCAATCTGATAATTTTGACTTTGGAATCGAATTCAGCGAAGAAAAAACCTAGAATCACACTAGGGCAATGTCCCGGAGAAAAAGAAAAAAAAAATTTTTTTGTGGGCCTGTGTAATGAATTCCATATAAGAAACGCAAAATGGATTATTTTTTTTAATGGAGGATAAACTTGAAAAAATAAATTCTAGTGGTATATTTACAAGTAGGATATTTTTGAACGATTTTGTTATCACGACACAACAACTTGAGTGACCCAGTTCAATTAGACTGTCTTCATGAGCGTTTATAATAATTCTAGTCTACAACTGGCAGTGAAGGACCTTTTATAGTCAACTTAATTATGGCTGATCGTCCGTATTGCTTATATTGAGTTCAAGGCTTATTAATATAGGAATAATTGAGAATTTCTCCATTGTTGGAGTAAAATTACACCCATTGTGTAAAATCTTTGAAAAATCAAATATGTCGGTTGGAAAAAAATTTTATTTAACATAAATTGAGATAAAGGTGTAAGGTAGATGTAATAAAAACAGAACCGTTGTATATAAATTTTAAAAAACTGATGATAAAAAATAAGAAATAAATTGAGTAAAAAATGCTTGAAAAATAAATGAAACAATAAATAAAATAGTAATAATAGATAATAAATAAGAAACGTATTAAAAAAATAAAAATAGAAAATAAAATAATATTGCAAAAGATAGGAAATATTAAATAAAGAATTATTTACAATTTTTATTTAGTTTTTAAAACTGCAGTAAATAAAATTCAATGGACTTGGAAAATATAATATTATAATTTTAAAAATTTTAATTATAACCGTTGTAAAAATTCGATTTTTTTGGGTCGCATATATTATGTCAAAAAACTGTTATTTATTAATAAATAAATAATTTTTAAAGTTTATTGCTATTAATGAACTTTAATTTTTCACATTTTGAAATTTTTTAATATAAAAATTATTACATATAAGTTGATAATAATAATAATAATTAGACCTATAATTAAAAGTAGGTAAATTTCTATAGTTGTTCTTTTTTCAAATTCTGCACAAAATACAAAGAGCTTTAAAAGAGCATTGTAGAATTGAAATTTAAATATTCCTCGGCGTCGAACGGCAATCTGATAAGATAAATTTTCCAAGCCGTTGATTCGAGGTGTATTACATTGTTTCCGAGCGCGTACAGTAGAGTGCCCCGGACAAAAATCGTTGAATTCTTATTAGACGCCCGATCAATAACAAATCTAAACCCAAATAATTAAAATCTCTGTTTTTAAAAATTGTTTATTTTAGAAAAAATAATTTGAATTAAATAAAATTTATTTAAACAGAATTACGTTTATTTGAACGAAATAAACTTTATTAACAATAACAACATTTTTTGAAATTTTCGAATTATTATTATTATTTTAAATTAATTAAGTAATTTTTAATTTGTAGTTAGATCCTAATGTAATTTTATCAGTTAGATCCCTAGGTAAGTTTACAAAATAAACTTTATTAATTAGCATATAAAATTTATTTGAAACTTTCGGAATCTTATTATTATTATTTTAGGTTAATTAATTAGGTTTTAATTTGTACTTAGATCCCAAGTCGAGTTTACCAGCAGTTAGATCCGAAGGTAGATTTACAAAAAATAATTTAATTAATACCACATAAAACTAATTCGAAACTTTTGGATAATTCTTTTTATTTTAGATTAATTAATTAGGTTTTAATTTGTACTTAGATCCCAAGTCAAGTTTACCAGCAGTTAGATCCCAAGGTAAGTTTACAAAATAAACTTTATTAATACCACATAAAAATTATTTGCAACTTTCGGAATGTTATTATATTTTTAATTAAATTTATAACCATAGTTAGATCACAAAGCAAGTTTAACCGCGGTTAGATCCCAAGATAAATTCAGAAAAAAAAGAAACTTAACTAATACCATATCAAATTTATATGAAACTTTCTGATAATCATTTTTATTTTAGATTAATTAATCAAATTTTTGTATGCAGTTAGATCCCAAAACATTGCGCAGTTAGATCTCAAGCTAGATTTACAAAAAAAAAAACTTCATAAATATCATATAAAATCCATTTGAAACTTTCACATAATTATTTTTATTTCACATTAATTATGCAAGTTTTTATACGCAGTTAGATCCCAAGATAAATTTACCAGTAGTTAGATCCCAAGATCAGTTTAAAATTTTGAAGCACTTTCTCATACTCATCAACCAGAGCCTTCAAGTTCATGGAATAGCGGAAGAGTGGGGGGGTGCTGGAAAGATCTAAACTGACGTTACCCCCCACTCCGCAAGTAGTTAGAACTCTAATGGGCAATAGTTGAAGAGTGGGGAGTGTTTCAACGATCTAAACTGACCGAGGGACGGAATTTTAGACCCGCAGCTAAATTTTTACTTTAAAATTGTGTAATTCACACAGTTTGAGGGTTTTTCAGTTGCGGAAATTTAATTTTTTGATCATAGCTCATGCATAATTAATAATTTTGAGTCTGTATTAGAATTTTGTGCCTGGAAAGTGTACAATAAGAGCAATAGAAAAATGAAGAAGTCCCTCGGGAGTATCTGACGAGTTGGTCGTTGGCAAGACTGCACCACGCGGACAAAGGGGTTCCTGGGGCGCATGCGCCCCTCCGATTGGCGCAGGGTAACGATCCCACCCCCATTTTAACTCGTCCCATCCCAGTATGGACGACCTAGCCACTACTCTCTCTTTATCTTATTCTCTCTCGCTCTTTTGCTCTCACTCTCTTTCTCTGTCGTTCTTCCTCTCTCTTTTTCACTCTCTCTCTCTCTCTCTCTCTCTCTCTCTCTCTCTCTCTCTCTCTTTCATACTCCAGAACGCGATATCGGCTCACGCACGAATTCCTGCAGTTCTATACTACCTAGGATAATGCTCGTCGTTCTATGTACTCCATAGAATGTGTGGAGTATAAAATACCTATGTATGTGCGCAAGTAAATGTCAGCGTATTGGCATGTATGTATGAGAATTGGCCATATCAGTCTGTGTAGTGAATACTCACACCACTACACTCTCACAGGCTGCGGGACAGTACAAAAGCTGGAAATGGAGCCCTTTAGTTTTTATCGAGGGATAAAGTCGTGATAAGCTACGCCAGGGATGTAGAGCTCAATTCTTAAAGCGCAATTTCTAAAAATTTTGTGACAACTATTTAGAATATTAGAAACATTAGAAACTTTTTTCTATAATTTTATGTGTTTTAAAGAACTGCTGTAAAGAATATTTTTTTAAGAATTACGTTTCAACACTCGGTACTTTTTACAGGAGATATAAGATGTTTCCTTTCAAGGAAAAAATTACAGTGTACGCAATTTTTTATGTTCTTGAAACAATTCAACTTTTTATTTATAATGATTTTAGTATCTGCTTTAAAAGTAAAAAAAAAAAAAATTATTTTCGATTCGAATTTCAATTTTTATGATTTGAACCTAACTTGTTAGAAGTTTGTGGATATGGAAAATAATAAAAAAAATAATAAGTAAAAACATTTTATGAAATTCTTTCCAGTGTTTGAAAATAATTGTGAACTAAAATGTTAATTTAGGGAAATTTTATAAAGAATTATTTTTTTTAATGTTTATACTGAAAGGTATCATTGTTTAAATTTAAAAACCCTAATTATAATTATCATAATTTTTTTTATTTAATATTTCATCATATAAACATAATTTAACAGAGTTACCTTTTTTTTAATGAACTAATCATAATAAATTAAATTTTTAAAAAATTCTAATTTATGATTCCGTGGTTGTCTCAGTTTCAGTCTACTTCAAACTTTTGATTTTAAAGCATTTTGGTAGAAATAAGTTTACGTAAATCTAACTGAAGATGTTATAATTATATAAAAGACATTCAAATAAAGATAAAAAAATCAATTAATGTTAAAAATTGTTAATTAATAAAATTAATTTATAAAAACGTAGACGGAAACTAGTAAAACCACGGCATTTTTAACAAACAAATAGGTTGGCAATTTGCCATTAAATGGACTATAGAAATTCTAAAAATTTAAATCTATTCAGTATTTAAATAAAAGTTCTTACGAGTAAGAACTTGAATATGTACAAAATATGATAATAAAAAAATAAAAATTAGGATATATAAAAATTAGAATGAATAATTAAAAATAAAGAGTAATTTTATTAAACGAAAATAAAGTTTTTCTGAAAATTTTAAGAAAGTAAAGTTAGGAAATATGAGAATTTTATTTTTAAAGAGAAATGACAAATGGGTAATTTGACAAAAAGATAAAATAAAAATTCTAAAATTAATTTATTAATATTTTTGTTTCTTATAAAAAGAAAATTATCTAAAAGGAAATTTCGATCTTTACGAAAAATTCATGTTTGTTAGAAATTTAATCTTTTTTACAATTTATATTGAAATATTATGTAATATTTCTTTTCTTGAAAAAAGATTTTTCCGAGATTTTAGCAAAATTTGTGTTTTATATTAAAATGAAAAATTCTTGAGAAACCACATTTTTTAAAGAATTCTTTGCACAAAATTTTAAATGTAAGTATTTGTGAAAAATTTTTAAAAATTGTCAAATATTTTTTAATAAAATAAATATAATTATTTATTGATTATTTTACTGAACATTACAAACTAAAATACATTTTCCCACAAACAAATTTTGTTTTTAAACTTTTTTTTTGAGATTATCTAAAAAATTTTAGTCAATTTGGTTATTCTGATTTCCTATTCGGATTCAGCGGAAAATACGTAAGAATACATAAGCGTAGTGTCCTGAAAAAAAAAGAAAAATATTTTTTTTGCTTTTGATTTGTGTTTATAAAATTTTTTTTAGATTTTCTCAAAAATTTTAGCTAATTTGGTTGTTCTGACTTCGTATTTCGATTCAGAGCACAAAAATAAGTAGAAATACACTAGCATAATGTCCCGGACAAAAAAAAATCATTTTTGTGGATTTTGAGCAATTTGTTGAAATTATCTCAAAATATTTAGCCAATCTGGTTATTCTCACTACTATTAAGATTTAGTGAAAAAATACGTCAGATTGCACTAACATATTGTCCGGGACAATAAATTTTTTTTTATTCAGCGAAGAATAATACGTATGAATACACTAGCACGCTTGTCCTGGACAAAAAAATTTTTTTTGTGTTTTTTCGGGTTTTTGAGCAATTTTTTGAGATTATTTAAAAAAATGTAGCCAATCTGGTTATTCTAACTTTGTATTCAAATTCAGCGGAGAAAAATACGTAGAAATACATAAGCGTAGTGTCCCGGAAAAAAAAATTTTTTTTGTTAAGATTTGCGTTTTTAAATTTTTTTTGAGTTTATCTCAAAAACTTTAGCCAATCTGGTTATTTTGACTTCGGATGCGGATACAGCGAGAAAAAAGTTAAAATGTATTTACAATTTTTTTTAATGTTAAAAAAAAATTGTTTTGGTCACAACTTTTTTTTGCAAATATTGACAATTTATAAGTAATCTCTGAAAAAATTAATAAAATCCAATAATTATTGTCAGAGTTATGACGATTTGAAAATTTAAAAATAAATTTCAAAAAAAATGTAAATCCAAAAATTTTGAAAATCAATTTTAGAATTTTCTTGTGCATGTATTTCTCTACACTTTCTCCAAGTTTTATCAAATTCAAAGAATTAGGGAACAAGTTAATATTTTAGGTATGATTTGACCCAAATAGAAAATTCGAATACTAAACTTGAATCCAATTCATTTGATCACCTAACGAGAACACGTACAATAAAGTTATTACAAAACACGTCTCAATCCCTTTAACAAAGATTCATAAATCATTGTCCATAAACAGATTCCGAGCTCCAATCCATAATAATTTCAAGTTGTAAAAGAAATAAAAATTTCTCGATAAATATAAAAGAAGCGCCCGAAACTGTGCTCTTAATTGGGCAAGTTCCATTTGGGAAATTGCTGAGATCGCTTAACGAACGTTAGCGCCATTGTCGAAGTGAGTTTCAGCAAGAAAAGTGACTCGGGGAGGAAAAGCGAAAGAGCAAAAGTCATGGAATAGCTCCGTCATGTCATTCGGTATTGGCTATCTCAGGCTTATAAGATTACTTGGCAGATCCCTCGGGAAGCGGGAGTCACCCCAGAATAGACGAACCCCAACTGTGCACACTCGCGATCCGCCCCTGCCTCTATCTCGGTATAGCTAAAAGTCTATATCGCGCGCCGTCAAACCTGCCCGAATTGCTCGTCGTCGTGTTATGCAAACGGCCACATTTGTTACGATAGTGCTCGCCAGGGGGTCGTTCTCCACTACCGCGGCATGTCATAGAAACACAGCCATCGAGCAACACAGTCATAGACAAGCAAACTGATCTTTGACTTTCTAGACGCAGCTTCAGCTCCTTCTTTAGGTGACGACACCAACAACTCGCACTTGATGCGATTTTGAACGACTTACCGTCATAAATGTGTACTTAAGAGCTCTGAGATGGTTTGACATTGTCATTTTTAGAGGAGTTGGGGTTTCATTTTGACGTTGGGGTGTTATCTGATGGGGTTAGATCTTCGATGTAAAATAGATTTTGTGAAAAAAGGCTTTGGAAGGGAAGACTAGCAATTTTTTGTGTATTTTTTACAAGTAGACCACTTACAAAAATGGGATTAAAAACATGAGAGTCTTAAAATGTTGATAACTTTGTCACATATTAACGAATCGGATTTTTTCATAGACCATTGAAAAGCTTATGAAATTTGCTGTGAAATGGTCCTATTTTAAAGCTTTTTCGGTAAATAGAAACGGAGATTCGATGTCATAAAGACAGGTGAATTTTTCGATTTTTGTTGTTCAAGTTTGATGGGCTGCATTTTCTAGAAAAGTAATTGGAAAAATTTGACATTAAGCTTACTTAAACCTTGAACTATTAGCTTTAAAATAAGCCGAAGAAAATTAAAATATCTTGACTGGTTCAAAAGTTATTAGCAAATGTATGATACGAAAGAGCGCAACGATTCTAGTAGAGACAGACGGAGTGGGGATGAAACAAAGGAATTGTTGCGTTTGGTTCTTTATACACATTTACTTATAACTTTTGATCCTATCAAGATATTTTAATTTTCTTTGGCTTATTTTAAAGCTAATAGTTCCAGGTTTAAGTAAGCTTTATGTCAAATTTTTCCAATTACTTTTCTAGAAAATGCAGCTCACCAAACTTGAACAACAAAAATTCACAAAAATCGAAAAATTTACCTGTCTTTACGACATCGAATCTCCGTTTCTATTAATCGGAAAAGCTTCAAAATAGGACCATTTCACGGCAAATTTCATAAGCTTTCCAATGATCTAAGAAAAAATCCAATTTGCTAATATCTAACAAAGTTATCAGCATTTTAAGATGGTCATGTCTTTAGTCCTATTTTTCTAAGTAGTCCCACAGTGTTTACCGGTAGTGTATGTTTACACTAGATATTTTAAAATTCACGGGACTTTTCTGTTACGACTGTAATAGAATTTTATAAATGGCGATATACACTATCGTCGGAAATTCTCAGACCAACAAACCGAAGTGGATCGAAAAAAGGCAACTCCATAAACTTCACGATAACTTTGTCAAAAAATTAGATAGAGAGTTGAATCTTAAATTTGGAAAGATTATTAAATTCAGCTTTAGAAAAACTATTAATAAAATTTTTTACAAATTTTAAAGTGTTTTTCTTAATAACCAACCGAAGTGGATTTCCGAAAATACCTATGAAATTTTGTAGTTAATTTTTATGGAAAATTTCGTAAAATTCCCGAAGTATTAATTTTTTGTGACAATTTCGTAGAGCTTTCGTTTAATTTTTACAGAAACAGGATTTCAGACAAAAAATCTATGAAATTCGCATAAAATGAAAAATAATATAAATGAATAAAAAAAAATTGTTTAATTAAAAACAAGTGACAATGAATGACGTCAGTGATCATATAACCACAAAATTACCTCAGCAATTTTTCTCTCAAACTACCATTCTTTTATATGTGTGATTCAAACAAAAAAATTTATCAGTTCAGTTGTACTGTTTGTTCTATATCGATTCTTTTAAATCTTGAGTATCAATTTAATCATCACGACTTTAATTCCTCTTGTGATTAAGTTCCCATAATATTTTTAATTCGCAACCTGTTGAGGAAGTTAAATCTTCGATGACAGAATATCGAGAATCTCTTTGATGTCGCCGTAGACAACACTTCAAACCGAAGTTATCTCTCAATGAATCGTCAGCGTCGTACGTGATAAAAAATAATCATCGTTTGTTTAAAACACTTGCATGAAATTAAATCGCTTTCAAACACTGCTCAGTGTTAATAACACTCAATGCCGACGTGCACAAATTAGATACTTTTCAATCTCAAATATAATAATGGTAACGAAAAAAAAAAAAAAAAAAATACAAAAAACCCGAAACTTTTTCTTTTGAAATCTTGTTATAATCTGTAATTTTCATTCAATTTGGACAAATAATTGCTTATTTTTCTCGTTGAAATATTCTCTACAATTTTATTTGTTGAGTTTTGTAAAATAATATTTTGTTTAAAAGTTATTATACAAATAAAATTTGAATATTTTTATTTGGCGTGAAATACGAATTTCTAGTTTGAGGTTATGGAAATAACTTTTTTAAGGAAAATTAAAAGAATTCGTAAAACTGTAAATGAAAACTTTTGCAATGATTATCAATTATAAACCTACAAAAATTGTAGACAATTTTTTATTTTAACTTCAAATTGAAACCGAATAATAAATCCTCTAAATAAGAAAGAGTTTGAAATGAATTTATCAATTTTTATTTGAGTCCCTTTTAAATAAAAGTCACGTTTTTAATCTGGGTATGTAAATTCAAATTGAGGAAAGACTTATAAAAAATGTGCAACTAATCGGTAATGGTGCGAAATACAAACTGACCGGCGACAGCCCCGCCCTGGACGCAGTCATTCGTAGTCAATAGCCATTGGTGAACGACTCAAGTAAGTCGTTGAATTACCATAATCGCGGCATGACGACACATTTTAAAACCTGTAAAATTACGTCGAGACTCGATATGGTCATTTTTATTCAAACCCACTGTACCACCTAGTATGCATTACGCTCTTTTTCTCAACATTATACTTTCCTATTAAATTTCTCGTAAAAAAAAGAACTGTAGCATGAAATTTTGATTCATTTTAAACTTTACAGAATCTTTTTCTCAATGTCAGATTTAGTCAATAGAAATAAATGAAACTAATTTAATTTAATTAGAATTCAATAATGGAAAAAATTTAGAATTGGGAAGAATAATTAAGAAATTGTAGAAATACTCTATAATTTAAAAAAATAATTGAAATTTGAGAACTATACTTAAAAATCTTGGAAATTTATTGAAAAAATAAGAATAATTAAAATTCGGCAAAATAATTGAATAATGATGCAAATAATCAAAAATTGAAGACAATAATTTAAATTTCGGGCAAATAATTGAAAAAATTACAGAATATATACGTGAAATAAAAGACAATAATTGCAAAATGATTTCGAGTATTTTAAAATGAAGAGAATGATAATAATTTAGTCAATAGAAATAAATGAAACTAATTTCATTCAATTAGAATTAAACCAAATTATACAATGCGTTCTAGCGCGCAATTAGTCTCTACGAATTGTACAATCAGCAATAATAAATATTTTAAATACAATACTTGAAGGTAGATAAAACAAGATTTATTTATATAGGACAAAATTTATAAAAATTTAGCATTAAACATAATGAAAGAAAATATTAGAAATTTATAGAAATAATTGGAAATTGTGCAAATTGATTAAAACATAATGGAAATAATTAGGAATTGGGGAGAATAATTAAGAAATCATAGAAATACTTTAAAATTAAAAGAAGTAGTTGAAATTTAAGAAATATACTTAAAAATCTTAGAAATTTTTTAAAAAAAATGAAAATAATTCAAATTCGGCAAAATAATTGAAAAATAATAAAAATAAACAAAAGTTGAAGAAAATAATTTTAATTTCGGACAAATAGTTGAGAAAATTACAAAATATATACTTGAAATAAAAGACAATAATTGCAAAATGATTTCAAAAATTTTAAATTGAAGAGAATAATAATAATTTAGTCAATTGAAATAAATGAAACTAATTTCATTTAATTAGAATTATATCTAAATTATACAATTTAGAATTGTGCGAATTGTGTAATCAACAATAATAAATGTTTTTAATACAAAGTGGAAATGAATTTTGAAAATAATCGAAATAATATAAAAATTAGTTAATATCATTGAAAAATGTTAAAAAAAAAATTAAATAAAGTAAATTGAAATTTGAGAAAAAATTGCAAATTTTGAAAACTAATAAAAAAATAATTAAAAACAATTAAAAATTGGGAAAGAAATTGAAAATTAAAGATAATAATTAAAACTGAAAAAATTACGTAATATATTTAAAAAAATAAATAAATAATTCAAAAATTATTTTAAAAATCGAAAATTCGAGACAATAATTTAAATTTGATAATATAATTGAAAATTTAGAAAATTGATTGGAAAATTATTAACATAATTTGAAAATAAAGAAAATAAATGCAAAATGACGAAAGTAAATGAAAATTGGAAAAAAATCATTATTGAAAATTGAAATAAATAACTGATAAATGAAGAAATTAATTGAAAAAGAATGAAAATAATTTAAAATTGGAAAAAATAATTGCAAAATGATACAAATAAATTAAAATGAAAAAATTTAAAGTATAGAAAATTAATTAAAAATTGGAAAAATAATTGAAAATTTAGGAAGTGAATTGAGTAAGAATTTACTGTAATTTGAAGAAAATAATTGCAAAATGATAGCAGTAATTGAAAATTGGCAAAAATAATTAAAATTCCAGAGAATTAATTGAAAGTTAAATAAAAAAATTATTTTTATGAAAAAAAAAATAATTAAATAAAATCTAATATCTTTATTAAAACAATTGAAAATTACAGCTAACAATTAAAAAAATAAATCGAAATCAAAGCAATTATACAGGTTTTTTAATATTAAAAATATTTTTGAAAATGATTATAGAAAACGATAAAAATATTGAAAACAATATTTGAATTTACTTTCATTTCGATATTAAAGATATTGATCGTAATTTAAAGGAAATAATTATATTTTAAAAACGATTATATTTTGTAAAAAGTAATTGAAAAATAATGAAATAAATTGAAAATAAATACAATAATTAAGGAATAGTGAAATTGATTTAATGTTGAAGAATATAATTAAAACTGAAAGCGTAATTGGAAAAATTGAAGAAATAATTGACATTTGCGGAAAATTTTAGGAAGTGAATTGAGTAAGAATTTACTGTAATTTGAAGGAAATAATTGCAAAATGAAAGCAGTAATTGAAAATTGGCAAAAATAATTAAAATTCGAGAGAATTAATTGAAAGTTAAATAAAAAAATTATTTTTATGAAAAAAAAAATAATTAAATAAAATCTAATATCTTTATTAAAACAATTGAAAATTACAGCTAACAATTAAAAAAATAAATCGAAATCAAAGCAATTATACAGGTTTTTTAATATTAAAAATATTTTTGAAAATGATTATAGAAAACGATAAAAATATTGAAAACAATAATTGAATTTACTTTCATTTCGATATTAAAGATATTGATCGTAATTTAAAGGAAATAATTATATTTTAAAAAATGATTATATTTTGTAAAAAGTAATTGAAAAATAATGAAATAAATTGAAAATAAATACAATAATTAAGGAATAGTGAAATTGATTTAATGTTGAAGAATATAATTAAAACTGAAAGCGTAATTGGAAAAATTGAAGAAATAATTGACATTTGCGGAAAATTTTAGGAAGTGAATTGAGTAAGAATTTACTGTAATTTGAAGGAAATAATTGCAAAATGATAGCAGTAATTGAAAATTGGCAAAAATAATTAAAATTCGAGAGAATTAATTGAAAGTTAAATAAAAAAATTATTTTTATGAAAAAAAAAATAATTAAATAAAATCTAATATCTTTATTAAAACAATTGAAAATTACAGCTAACAATTAAAAAAATAAATCGAAATCAAAGCAATTATACAGGTTTTTTAATATTAAAAATATTTTTGAAAATGATTATAGAAAACGATAAAAATATTGAAAACAATAATTGAATTTACTTTCATTTCGATATTAAAGATATTGATCGTAATTTAAAGGAAATAATTATATTTTAAAAAATGATTATATTTTGTAAAAAGCAATTGAAAAATAATGAAATAAATTAAAAATAAATACAATAATTAAGGAATAGTGAAATTGATTTAATGTTGAAGAATATAATTAAAACTGAAAGCGTAATTGGAAAAATTGAAGAAATAATTGACATTTGCTGAAAATGAATTTAAAATTTAGGGAAAAATTTGAGAAATAATTTTAAAAATTAAAAATTGAAGCAAATTTTTGAAAAATAATGAAATTAATTGAATTTTCAATCAATGCAAGTTCAAATTAATTGCAGTTTGACGAAATTAAAAAATTGTAATAAATACAAATCTCAATAAAATTTTCAATAGGTGAAATATGTTTTAAAATTTAAAACAAAAAGCATCTAGTGACAAACTTCAAGTGTAGATAGAATAAATAAATGAATTAAAAAAACTTGTTAATAATTATATATAATTGAGATTTGAATTCATTGAAAATACAGGAAAATCAATTGAAATTGATTAAAATCTTAATTAATTGTAATTGAAATTAGTAAATACTAGGTTTGGATCCTCGTCAGAGTTGGATTTTTGAATATTATAAAAATTAAAAAATGTGGGCACTTAATAAAAAAATTCACAATTAAATTTTTAAGAATATTTACATTACAAATATTACTAAACAACTTGAAGATAATAAAAATATAAATATAAATATAAATAAAAATATTACGCTTACATTTAAAAAAAATACATAAAGCTATTTAAAACTCGAAGCGCCCTAGAAATATCGTCATAAAATGCAAACTATGTGTCATAAAAGTTAAATAGCTTTTAACTATTTTTTCAAGAATGTAGAGTGTGAAATTATTAGCTCATAAAGATAAATAATTACAAAGCAAATTTGAGAGGTGTTTTTTTGACACATTCTCGGTAAATCATTTCGGACAAAGTTGCTTGTTAAATATATCAAAATTTGTTTTGTTATTTCTAAAAAAATTAACGAAATCGATTATAATTAAGATGAGTTGATCTAAACTAAATCAGAAAATTAGAGAAAAGATCAAGTGATTAATTAATTAATATTTGAAATTACACAACAAGAAAAATAAACCTAAAACTGTTTAGGTAAGTCTTAATCTGTTAAAATTGGTTTAAAAATTTTAGAAATGTTCAAAATTCTTTGGAATTGGTCAAAAGTATATGGCACTAGTTTGCAACTGTTTAGAATTAGTTTTAAACTATTTATAATCAAATTAAAGTTTTTTAAACAGATTCAAAACCAAAAAGAAGTAGCGTATGATTATGGACAGACAGACAGACAGACAGATGGGCGGACGGACAAACGGACAGACAAACGGACAGACAGAAGGACGGACAAACAGACGAGCAGACATCAAAATATTATTATAAAAGTTTTGCCTTTTACAAGAGCGGAAAAAATATTGAATTTTATGGTTTTTGGGGTTTTTAAATAGGTAGAAAAAAGGTGCTTAAAAATTTTATTGGGTATTTTCAAAAATCCCTGTGTCCAAATTTAAATATTTATGCGCCTAATAAGTCATCCAAATTTTATTGAAATCCGTTGAAGCGTTCACAAGATATCCCTCGAGATATCCTGATGAGAAAAAAATTTATACACACACACATACATCTGGACATTTACTTAAAAATATTTAACGCTTTTTAGATCGAAATAAGTCAATTTATACTATTTTTATAAAATCGAAAAGCTTAACAATCACAAAGTTTCTTCTATGAGAAAGCAAAATATAAAAAAATTAATAGATATGAGACTGTGAAATTTTAAAAAATACAAAAAAAGATGAATAGATATAAACCTGTGATGCCTGTATTATTCCCATTTTTTCGTTTCACCATTTTTCTCTCTTTTTGCGCACGACAGTTTTTTTATTTTTTCTCCTGTTTTTTTTTTCTTCCTTTTTGAAATCCGTTGAAATTGAAGCAGAGCCATGATTTTGTCCGTGAACAACAAAAAAGTGGCTTATTTGAAAATTCGTATGCAGAGTGCGCAGATCAACATAGGGATGGTATGCATATCGTTCGTCAGCGGATACCATCCAGTGTCGGAGATCGTTTTGCCTTTCGTGAACTGAATAAAAAAAACAGATAGACGGGTGGTCGTGTCATGTCTAGTCACCAAGAGAACTGTTGTAGACTCGAGAGGTAGAAAAGTTCCATGAACATTCTCAAGTCACAACCCGCTCGTTGTTCACACTTTTTCTTTCCTTTCCGAGAGCTCACCCTTGCTAAGCGTTTGGTCATTTTCCGCTTTTCAAATTAGTTTCCTTTTTTTTTTTTTTCACTCAACTTTCTCCGTACCTTTCGCGCACAATGTGAAACGCCAAACGGAACCTGGACCTGCTGTAAAAAACAGTCTACCTGATCCTTTCAAGAAACAATTTTTAATACAAAAAGATTTTTACCTCAGTTTTGATTTTCGATAACTTTTCCTTTCGTTCGGAATTCCGAAAATGCGCACAACTTTTTGAGACATTCACGAAAAAAAATGAAAAAAAAATTAAATGATAATTTTTCTCATAGCTAAATATTTATTAATGTTTACGGAAATGTTGATACCAAAAAAGCCTATATGGAAAAGGGGAAAAAAGGGGAAAAATTGTTAAACAAATTGTTATAAACAAATAGAAAAAAAGTAAAAATAAATAGTGCCATTCGTTGTAGGTGAAAAATTACTAAAGGACCATGTAAGGCAATTATCAATTTTTCACTCTGTTTGTTATTAGTAAAATCAGTAAACAATAACAATGACCTTGAACTTTTCTCAGTCTGCGGATACAAAAAAAATCAATATGGGAAAGAGCATCGTGGTCCAAATGATGATTTTTGACATTAAAAATTGTTTTTAAAAAAATTTGTTTAAACAAATTGTTACAAACAAATGCATAAAAACTAAAAATTAGAAAAAATAAATAACGCCATTCGATTGTAGGAAAAAAAAATTACTAAACAAACATGTGTGATATTTCAAAATTTTTCACTCGAATCGTTATAAATAATTAATAAACAAAATATGGGGTGAGATGATCATTGTTATTGTTTAATAATTGTTTATGACACAAATGGTAAAAAAATTTGAAACGTTATATATGTTCCTTTAGTAATTTTTCCGACACAGTCGAGTGGCGTCATTGGTTTTAAAATTTAAAAAATTTTTTTCTATTTGTTTAGAACAATTTGTTTAAACAAATTATTGGTTAAACAATTTTTAATGTCAAAAATCACCATTTGAACCACGATCCTTTTTTCCATATTGATTTTTTTGGTATCCGCATTTACCTAAATGAGATCGGTTCAAGGTCATTGTTATTGTTTCTTACTTTTATTCATAAACAAATAGAGTGAAAAACTTACATATGTCTTACATATTCCTTTAGTGATTTTTTACGTACAATCGAATGGCATTGTGTATTTTTAATAATTTCGAGTTTTTTTTCTATTTGTTTATAACAATTTGTTTAAACAAATTATTTGTTAAACAATTTTTAATGTCGAAAATTATCATTTGATCCACGATCCTCTTTGCCGTATTGGATTTTTGGTCTTCTCATTTCCCTCTGATCAACTTCATCTTTCGTACACTTTTTCTAGGTGCAAAAATACAGGTCAAGTTTGTTAGCCAGCTATTTCCGTCAAAAAATATAAAAAATAGACCATTTTCAAAACTCAAAAAAATTCCAGTATTTTAAATTTTTCAAAATTTTTTTTTCTTATTTTTTCTTAAAATACAAGTAAGAACAAACAAATTTTTCCTACAAATGTTTTCGGTATAACGCGAAGCTAAAAAGATATAAATTTTTTTATATGGGATTTTTTCCATATAGGTGAATTTTTCAGTGCCATTTAACTTGAAACAAAAATTAACCGGAAAAGTGTAATGTCAATGAATTAATGAAGATGCAGGTGTGAAGATAAATATTGAATGAAATTTGAAGAAGAGAAAATCGCAATAAGTGCTGAAAATTGCATGATCTTGTATCGAATAAATATCATCTCTAATTTTACAAAGAGAACTTTTCTCCAAAAGTATCGCAGAAGTTGGCGTCTGTTCTCGAGGAAACCTAATTTAATAATGAAAGAGCTCGGAAGAGAAAAATTCCCTCGTTTTCACGCCAAAAAGAACGTCGAGGGCAATCTTTAGCGAATACAGAGAGGCTGCTGTGTAGCATTATGGCAGTGTATATTGCACTTGGGTTTAAATTATACATCGCTTCGTGTACCAACATTTGCCCCCCCGTTTATACATTTCTAAAAGTAAGGGATTTCAAAATAAAAGATTGTAAACGAATTTTCCACATTTTTGTGTACTTTACCTATTTTGCAGGTTAGACAATATAAGAATGTAAATGTAAATTTTACTGTTACTTTATTTGACCCAGTGGTTAATTTTAGGGAGGTTGAAAAAAAAATGTTGTGAATTGTCCGAAGAAAGAGGAAATAGTTTACAAATTTTCACACCTTTTTTTTCGGAGGGGTAATTAACATAAAATTTTTCGCTTTAATCAGAAATAATAGAAAGGAGGAAAACACAATTTCGCGTGAAGTGGAACGAAGTAAAGTTGAAGGCTAGAGACATAAAGTGACACAAACGTGAATTGTCAACATGAGGATAGGATTTGACTGGTATGTATGACGGGTTTGGCACGCGACAAAGCGGGGTATGAGTCTGCAGCCGTATGACCATAAAATAAGCGTTTGGGGTAGTGGAGGCGGAGGCAACCTGGCAACACATAAACACTTATATAACGGCAATTAAACTGCTTTTAAGGGCCGTAAAACTGCAGTTTCAATAATCTCGGTGACAACACGATGCTGACCTGGCCGTTGCCTTATGGCCTCCTTCGCATGGATTCTTTTCAGAGACCTTGACTTCAGTTATACGACTATCATCCTGACATTTTTAGATGGATTCCTATTGGTTTCGATCTCTTTTGTACGTTTTGATAAAGAAAATAATCTTTTTACCACTTGTGACCAGTCATGACGGTTCTTTTGTAATTTACGGAAAATTACAGTAGCAAGAATGTAAAACTTGCAAATAGGTTCAAAAAATGATACTTTGCACAATTTGAGCTATTTTTACGGGAATGGTCAACTTGCACACAAAAATACTATTTTGACGAAAAAAACACTTTTCTAAAAACGTGTATTTTTTTTACTGAAACATGAAACTTTTTTCTGGTTTTTAAAATCCTTTTAGGTATTAAAGAGACCTTTCAAACGAGCTATTAAAGTTAAAAAAATCTATATCCAATCAAAAGTTATGACCAAACAACAAAACTGTGGTCCACTGCACACAGTGACCCAACAATTATACTTCGATAACTAATAATGATGTTAAAAAAAATTGTGTTATCCCAAAAACCAAATTATTTTTCCAGGACAAAGCTAGATAATTAGTGCGAATGTTTAGAATAATAAAAATTGTCAGGGATACGAATTTCATTACATTGGTGCAGCTAATGAATTATTTTTAAAATCTTAAAAATAAACTCTTTTGTGTGAGTCACTTTGAATTAATTTAGCACAGGAGTAAAAACATCCAGAGAAACTCCGTGCAAAATATTTATAGAGGAAGGAACGCAATAATGTTCTGATGATAATAATATCAAGTGTGTGAAACAGATGATCTTTCGAGGGTTTTACGACACTAGAACATGAGCTAAAGTGACGCTCTCATGGCACTAAAACAAAAGACTCTCAACTTTAGCTTCATCATGATTTATAGCAAAACAATAACGGAATTTACGATTTCAATAATCGCCGGGCTTTGACCGGATAACATAATTTAAGACTTTTTATGAATAATATATAATCACATCAAAAAAAGCTGATGGTGAAATTATTAAATTTTACGATTTTAAGAAAGATATAATGTGCGTTTGTTATATTAGCAGTCATTCTACGTTGATGAAAAAAATCTGTTGTTTTTCAGGAGAATGGGATTTTTTCGAAATTTTTACACTCAAATGGGGAGAAGCTCTTGCCACTAGAAATCTTAATGTTTTTAATAATAGTTTATTAACATGGTGAAAACCATAAAAAATAACCTTAAATGGCTGTTTCTGCCTTAAACTCATAAAAATACGCAAAATTAAAAAAATTAGTTTCTACAAAAAGTGTAGGTCTCGATAAAATATATCTTTTGTGTAGTATTCATTTTTTACGTATCTTAATTAGTTTTCGAGAAAAAGGCAAAAATTGCAAACCATCGTGAAAATGGCCGACAACAACACGGAAGATTCAGAAAATGATTTTTAAAAACTTTTCGTATTTCATAATATAAATGCAAAAAGATATAAATTGTGAGCGATTTAAGCAAGCAAGGCGTCCAAAAGAACATATTACGGAAAATATTGATTTTGCATAATTATCGGCAAATCCTACAATGGTTTAGAGTTTTTTTTGCATTTGTCTTGAAAACTAAGTGCCACACGCTAAACTCCATTGGACATAAAAGATGTATTTTAACAAGAGCTACAACTTTAGTCTAGTACATTTTTTAAAAATATTGCGTATTTCATAAGTTAAACACAAAAAGATGTGGACGTTTTAAGATAGAAAGGCGCACAAAATAAATTATTCCGAAAAATATCCATTCTGTATAATCATCGGCCAACATTATAATGGTTTAGAGGTTTTTTGTATTTATCTCGAAAACTAATTGCTTTACACAAAAATCCACAGAATATAAAAGATGCATTTTAACAAGAGCTACAACTTTGGTCTAGTCCATTGTTTTAAAATATTGCGTATTTCGTAAGTTAAACTCAAAAATATATAAATTGTGAACGATTTAAGCAAGTAAGGCGTCCAAAAGAACTTATTACGGAAAATATTGATTCTACGTAATCATCGGCCAACCTTATAATGATTTAGAGTTTTTTTGCATTTATCTCGAAAACTATTTGCTTTACACAAAAATCCATATAACATAAAAAATGTATTTTAACAAGAGCTACAACTTTGGTCCAGTCCATTTTTTTAAAATATTGCGTATTTCGTAAGTTAAACGCAAAAAAATATAAATTGTGAACGATGTAAGCAAGTAAGGCGTCCAAACGAATTTATTACGGAAAATATTGATTCTGCGTAATCATCGGCCAACCTTATAATAGTTTAGAGTTTTTTTGCATTTGTCTCGAAAACTAATTGCTATGCACAAAAATCTATAGAACACAAAATATGTATTTTAACAAGAGCTACAAATTTGTTCTGTTACATTTTTAAAAATATTGTATATTTCGTATGTTAAACGCAAAAAGATATAATTTGAGGACGATTTAAGCATGGAGGGCACCCAAAATAAATTAATCCGTAAAATATCCATTCTGCGTAATCATGGGCCAACCTTATAATGATTTAGAGTTTTTGTGCATTTATCTCGGAAACCAATCATCTTACGCAAAAATCCATAAAACATAAAAGATGTATTTTAACAAGAGCTACAACTTTGGTCTAGTACATTTTTTTAAAATATTGCATATTCCACAAGTTATACGCAAAAATCCATAAATTGTGGCCGTTTTTCATAAATTTCCTCATGATAATCAAACTTGGGCCAATTTTAATTGCAATATTCATAACCAACGTATCAAACTACATAAGTACAGCAAGTTTAAAAAGAATCAAGTGTGGGTGCTTTTCGGAACTGCGCTTAACTTGAAAAATTGTCATCCGATATCGCACCGTAATACACATTTATCCAACTATTCAGTAAAATATCACCAAGATCACAAAAAGAAAGCCCATTTCGAGCGTAATTTTGATCCGAGCTTAGCTTAACGAGTTTTGTCGACCTTTAACAAAGAGCGAGAGGAATTTTTTCCTCCGTAATTCCATCCACCCTTAAGGGCGCATAGTAGAGGGCGTACAGCGACAGAGGGAAAAGGTGCAGGTAGGGTAGGTTAGAATCATGGATCTGGATAGTACCGACGCTGCAGGACGCGGCAGCCATCATCGAATGCTAATGAGGGGTTGGCGGCTTTCGGGGCGGAGAATTCAGACTGTCGAATCCTCCGTTGCTGTCGGCCTGATTATAAATTATACATTATCTCCTTCTAACCCACGTACTCCTCGGCATTCAGCGTCATGTCCTGGGCTCTTTTCGCTCCGATCGTACATCTTCCGAATTCTCATCTCCACCCTTTGGATTTCGTCCCCCGCACAACCTGCGGCTAAGGAATTCAGTGTGACACTGCGACTGCATTGCAGCCACGTACAGACGATGGATTAGAGTCGCGAACTCATAGAAAGAGCGATGCACGGCTTCACACAAGAAAAGAAACGACCGATCCTCGGGACAATGATCCATTAAGGACTGATGAATACTCGTCGAAAGTCAAGACGTGCTGCGATTGCGAACAAAGGAGTTGGAGCTCAAAACGCCTCGGGGAAAAGGTCGTTGCGGACGTTTCGTGAAGGTGGGGGTGGAAGGGCAAAAAAGAAGGTCCCGCCTCGTTCTGCACAAGACACTAATGGCGAATAACGAATAGCAAAGGACCAATGCAGATCATGATAAAATGGAGAATGCCATTATGTAAATATCCATAGCCTAAACTTCCAGGACGTAGTCTGCTGCGAAAATCTGCGTTTGACGTTTAGGTATTCTAAAAAATAGATTGCTAATTGGATTTTTATAAAATGTGTTTTATACAAATTTCTAAAATTCCCGGTATTTGTGAAACCATTTAAACAAATAGGATTAAAAACATGACCGTCTTAAAATGTTGATAACTCTGTCAAATATTTGCCAAATGATTTTTTTCATATACCATTGGAAAGCTTATAAAATTTGCCGTGAAATGGTTCTATTTTAAAGCTTTTTCGATTAACAGCAACAGAGATTCAATGTGATAAACACAGGTGAATTTTTCGATTTTTGTGAATTTTCGTTGTTCAAGTTTGGTGAGCTGCAATTTGTAGAAAATTAATTGGAAAAATTTGACATTAAGCTTACTTAAACTTGGAACTATTAACTTTAAAATAAGCCAAAGAAAATTAAAATATCTTGATAGGATCAAAAGTTATAAGTAAATGTGTATAAAGAACAGAACGCAACATTTCCTTTGTTTCATCCCCACTCCGTCTGTCTCCACTAAAATCGTTGCGTTCTTTCGTATCATACATTTACATATAACTTTTGAACCAGTCAAGATATTAACATTTTTTTGGCTTATTTTAAAGCTAATAGTTCCAGGTTTAAGTCAGCACAATTTCAAAATTTTCCAATTTCTTTTCTAGAAACTGCAGTTCATTAAACTTGAACAACAAAAATTCACAAAAATCGAAAAAGTCACTTCTCTTTATGACATTGAATCTCCGTATCTATTAATCGAAAAAGCTTCAAAATAGAACCATTTTACGACAAATTTTGTAAGCTTTCCAATGATTTATGAAAAATTTAATTTCACTAATACCTGATAGAGTTATCAACATTTTAAGACACTCATGTTTTTAATCCCATTTTTGTAAGTGGTCCCACAATTTTAGCCGGTAGTGTAATTTTAAAACATTTTCTAGTCATTAAATTTAAAAAAAAAATTGAATACGATGGCTAATGTCAGAAGGTGAAAGTTCATTGTCTGATTTGAACTTGGTCCGATAGCAAGAAGTCTGGTTTTTTCTAAACACTGTTCAGAACTCTCGAAACTGTCAAGAGTTGATCGGTCGATACAATTTTCCAGACTACTGGTGTATTTGAGAAAGTATTAAAAAATTCGATGAGTACAAAAGCAGAAAGAACATTGAAATCTTTAATTTAAGAATAAATAATTAATGAACGATTTTAATTAAGTGAGGTAAATTAGCACTTTTTCCGTAAGGCTTCACGTCATGAAAAAGAATTTCCCAAAAGACATGACTAAATTAAAAACACTCTAATTTCACAAAACTTATGAAATTGGAATAATTCATGGAAACTAGTTTTCACAGTGTTGAAAATGTCAGAGTAGATAAGATCAACGTAAGGTGGTATAATTAAAAAAAAATGTATTGTCATTATAATTATTAAGTTAATTAAAACTAGTTATCAGTGGGTGGAAGATTCGGAGCGTATAGGACTAGTTGCTAGCAATTAGAAATGGCTATTTGCGTATCTGGAGGATGGCTCCTTGGGGCAGACACTTTGCAAGATGAGCAAACGAGCGGAATTTGTTAGCAAGAGGGACGGAGAAAATGATTACGAGGTGGCGATGGGGAGAGCATCGAGAGCTCATAAAATCATTATAGCCCAACCTTTATGCGTTTATGGACCACACCCGATACTTGTAAAGCGGGACCGGCATTCAGGAACCGCCGAACTTGGGGACTGGCTTCCTTAACGATATAGACTCCAATATTCCCAGATCCTTGATACTGGGACTCCATTATCTTGATTTTGTCCCGATATGAATCTTTTTCACCCACCTTCCTCACATCAAAACTTTTACTCTGTTTGCAATTTTAAAATAGTCACTTTTTACTTTTTACTATTCACAATTATACATTATTGTTATTATTATTTTCTTTTCATAATCCTTGCAAAAAACTGAATCAAAAGTTCCTGAGCGAAAATCAAATTGGACAAGGCATTTAAAAGTTATTAACGAATTTAGAAACACCAACCGGTGAGTGGCAAGCAGTTGTACGTGAACTGCCGTTGCGAGTGTTGGCGCTCACTCACTCACAATGGTCGCTCACGTACAACAGTTCACTTCTCGTAGTGATTGGTGCATCATTATTTGTTAATAACTTTTCAATGTCTTGTTGGATTTAATTTTCGCTTAAGAACTTTTAATTCAGTTTTTTGCAAGGAATACGAATGTATAAATATATTGTATAAATTTTATTTAAATAAATAATAGAAATATGTTGCCAGGAAGAACACAATTTTAATAATCTGCTCATTCTGTTTTTCTGGAAGTCTGTTAACAAGTGAGCAGTTTCCTAAACACAGATAATTTTGAAGAAGGAGCAGGAATTCGAAGGATATTTTCCAAATGAAGAAAGGAAAAGTGGTTGAGTTTTCTGAATTTCGTAAAGTGGTTATGTAAAGAGAAGGAGCAGTAATTCGAAGGATATTTTCCAAATGAAGATAGGAAAAGTGGTCGTGTTTTCTGAATTTCGTAAAGAGAGATAGGTAAAGATTTGGTAATGTATACATCGGCTGCTGTTAAGAAATTATTTAATTCTAATGGATTAAATAAAAGTGACCAGTTTTCTAAGCACAGGTAATTTTGAAGAAAGAGCAGGAATTCTAAGGATATTTTCCAAAATTCCAAAAGGAAAAGTGTTTTTGTTTTCTGAATTTCGTAAAGTGGTTATATAAAGAGAAGGAGCAGTAATTCGAAGGATATTTTCCAAATGAAGATAGGAAAAGTAATCGTGTTTTCTGAATTTCGTAAAGAAAGATAGGTAAAGATGTGGTAATGTATACATCGGCTGCTGTTGAGAAGACATTTAATTCTGATGAATTAAATAGAAGTAAGTAGTTTTTTAAGCACAGGTAATGTTGAAGAAGGAGCAGGAAATCTAAGGATATTTTCTAAAATTCCAAAAGGAAAAGTGTTTGAGTTTTCTGAATTTCGTAAAGTAGTCATATAAAGAGACTTCCAGTTAGAAGCAGCATAAATATTATTTCAATTATTAAAATATTTATATAACAGAATATGTGTGACTTGGAAATCAGTCATTTACATCCCATTTAAAAAAAACAATACAAATACGTAAAATTTAAATTTTAAAAATCATTTTCATTTGACAGTTAAGAAGTAAAATTTATTGTCGGAAATGCGGGTTGATGGAATGACAGCATGTGAGTGGGAGAAACACTAGAGATAAGAACAATTGCGAAGCTGATAATTACATCGATTATAGCCTCATTGTGAGTTTGCAAGTGTCTAACAAGTGATAGATGTAAAATATCCCTCCATTTCCTTCAACAATGATAGGCTGGATAGAATCATTTGTCTCGCATGTCGGAACGCAATAAGCATATACGAGGACACAGAAAGTGAGTCCTATAAAATGCACTTCTGGCCAATGAACCATGTACCCTTGAAATTCCCCTATAGACAATCACTCCCGAATTCTCAAACCGCCGCCCACGTCTGAGGAAGCACACAACCCACTATAAATTGTCTGTCAGCAATTTTTTTTTCATCATTGTTACCATATTTTTTTCCCTCTTCAAGAAACCAAAACTCGTCCTGGCGTTTTTAAATAATTATTGAATAAATTTCTAAATCAGTCTCTGATTCAAAAATCTTTTATCATATTTCTTGTCTCTGGGCATTTTCAACAAAAACACATCAGATTTTAATTATTATAAAAACAATAAATAGACAAATCTTGTAAAAAGCGAAGAATTTTCATTCAAAGGAAAAAAAAGAAAAGAGAAAAAGTGACTGGCGCCGACAAGCGGAAGAGAAATTCTCATTAGTCTCGAGAAGTCGATAAATTTTCGTCTGAGTTTATGATCGAATAATTCATCTCTCTCAGTACGCCACCCAGTTTACACCGTAATTATGGGCAATTACTAAATGCATTTATCTACATTGCAAAATGGAATTCCCGCTCGATACAAGAGTATAAATAAAAAAAAATTAAAAAAAAAAAAACTTAAGAAAGAGTCAGAGATATAAATTAATTCTCCATTTCGTTTCTTAATTCAATTGTAATCATTGCGATATTTTTGCGACGAAAATTTTAATTGAATTGAAATTGTTTGCAGAAAACTTTTAAAGGACGATAAATCACGCGACAAAAAATAATCAGTTTCGCGAGGGAGATGCACACAATCTGCAATAAATTACCAGTGGACGTTGGCGACACAGATAAAGTTTATTTTCGTCGCAAACTAATGGCCTTCCTTTAATTATTAATTTACAGACTGAGAATAAACATATTCCAAGAGAGGGTTATATTCGACACATGCTAAAAGTCTTGATAATGCGAATCATTAATTTTCCCCACCGTGATAATTTACTTGATATAAATTATTATTTCAGACTATTTCATAGAACTTGGAGAAATTCGAATAAAGAGGGGTTATGCCTGTTTTAAAAATGAGTATGTTAAATTACCCACATCTCAGAAAAAAAATTATACAAGTGAAAATATAATATAGGAAAATTTTATGCGTTTACATTTATTAATATGTAAAAAAAAAATTCTTGATGTTAGAATATTTTTGCGTGAAATATTTCGGATTAGAGAATTTTTTTGTAAAACATGTGGAAAAGGGGATGTAAACTTTTTAAAAAAGGGAAATTAAAAAAGGGAGAAAACTAGGAAATTATTATTATTATTATTAACAGATTTTAATATGTTAAAAAAATATAGAAAAGAGATAATTTTGAAAAATTTAAGAAGGTTTTAAGGGTCAACTACTCCCCCCCCCCCCCTAAACCTTACTTAAATTAAAGAAATAGTTTTTTGATATTCATATTTTGAATTTACAAAATACAAAATAAATAAAAAGAAATTATTGAAAAAATAAACAAAATTAAGAAAAACCGACAAAATATACGAAAATTAAAATACAACATTGAAAAATCAAAAAACTATTAAAATATATGAGAAATTTAAGAAAAGAAATTTGGAAACAGGCGCGTACGTAGGGGGGGTAATAGTAGTAGCCCCCCCCCTGACAAAGAAGTCGGCAAAGAATTTTTGAAATAACAATTTTTTTAGATCTTCTTCCGAATTTAAAAAAAACCCTAGAATAAGGGGTAGGGTGATAATAGGGGTCGACCCCCCCCCCCCGCCCGACAAAGGAGTTTATAGTTTAGAAATTAAATTTTTGCCAACAATTTTTTTAAAAACTTCTTCCGAAATTAAAAAAAAACCCTTTAACCCCCCTAAAAACCACTAAATCCCCCCTAAAACAATTTTTTAAATTTTAAATAAATTAAATTTTACGAAAATTATATTTTCCATTTTTTTTTTCATCAACAAACATTAGAACTTGTATGAAAGAGTAAGTAAATGTACAAAAAAATAAAAAATGTGTAACAAAATTTGAAAAAAAATTTAAAAAAATAAAAGAATCGTGAAAAGTTAAAAATTAAAGAAAAATTATATTTTACTTCCACTTCTTTAGAGGGGAGGGGCTTAAACATAAATCCATGAAATGAACTAAAATAGTTTATTTTATAATGAGAAAATTTTAGAAAACCAGATAAAAACTAATAAGAAAAAGAAAGAAATTAAAATAGAATTTAAAGATTGAGAAAAAAATGTTAAAAATTAAAAATATTAAGAAACTATGAAAAAGTTAAATAAATTAAATAATAATAATTGAATTTATAATTATGAAATGAATTAAATTCTTTGAAAGAGAAGAAATTTAACTTTATGAGAGTGATCCATTTTTAAATAAATAAATAATAAATTTAGTAATAAACAATTTTATAAAATCAAAAAAACTAAACGAAACACTAAGAAAAATCTAAGAAAAAATGCTGAATAATTTTTTGCTGAAAAAAAATATAAAATAAGAAAAAAATAATTAATTTTGAGAAAGAGATAAATTGCGAAGAATTGTTAAATTAGAAAATTTAGTAAAAGGTCATAGAAAAATTACAAAAAAACTAAAAATTGAGAAAATAAAAAAGTCTGAAAAATTTACAAAAAATAAATTTAAATAAATAAAACCAATCAAGATAATTAAATTTATTATTTCACGGTAGAAGTAAATTATTATTAAATAAATAAATTAATATACAATTAATAAAAATTTGGATGAATTGGGATTTTCAATTTTGAATAAATTAAAATTTTGGATTTATTGACATTAGGGGTTTCAGAGATTATAATAAGTTGTAGTTATTAAAATTGATTATAGTTTTAAAATGAGGAATTAAATTTTACAATTGAAGTAAATATTATTATTTCATAAACAGAATACAAAAAAGTTAAATTTTACGTTTCTAGATTTGATTAGTGGATGCTTTCTTTTTCTTAAAAAAATGTTATCCAAAGAATAACATTATTAATTATTTTATATTTAATAACTATATTTTCATATTTTCATCCAACTTCATATAAATAAAGAATTATAAATTCTAATAAATAAACACACTATGAAAAAAAAACTTTTTTCATGATTTTAAAATTAGCTCAAAACAAATAATTATTATCAATGAACTCTTTGAAATTTGAAAGGAAATTTAAAATATTTTTTTGTACTATAAATTCTGTATTTATTCGTCTGTGCGGCAAAATGATTAATCGCTCAAGTGAAATGAGAGTCGTAAAAGTTATTATAGTGTCGGTTATAGAGGGGCAATGATCCTAAATAAGATTGTGGACATTTTGCAAGTGAGTCGATCTTGGGTGATAGTTTTGTGGATTGAATCTCGAGAACCGAGAGTTGCACAAAAATATGCCTGCCACATGTGCACAAACTACAAAACACTTCACTTCTTTATTCAGAGTTTCCTCCCACGTCGTAGCCATCATTCCTGATTTGCAAATCGTCCCAAATATTTCTCAACAATCACATTCTGTCTAAATCTCAGATAAATTCTTCTAAAATAACATCATAACAAACAAAAAATATTGATTTAAATTAAAAAAATACTATTTTTATTTTTTATTTATCATTTATTATTTAAAATAACAAATGATTAAAATGATGAAAATAATTATATAAAAACATTTAAAAATTGTTCGAAAAAAATTTGAATATTGTCTGCATTGCTAATAAAATTTTTGTGTGTAATATTATATGTTAAAAATTGACAAAATACTCACCACAGACGACTCTGTCGAAAGGACTCATCCAATCTGAAAAAAAACCAAAAGAAAAATGATCATTTTTTGGTGAATTATGGTAGAAAATGGAATAATTTAGAAAATGTTTGATTGAAATAGAACTGACAAATGGGGGATTGTTATTGGTACATAAATTCGTTTTTATGATTAGCAAGCACAATATTCAATAATGAAATGATCGGTTGCAATAAAACGTGAGAAATGACGATCACATAAAATAAGAAGTATCATGCTAATATCAACAAAAAAAAGAAGGAAAACATCAATGGTATACTTTTCGACAAGATGCAATTTATTGATAAATAAATATCTCGAGCAATTGAAATTAATGCAAATTGAAGCATTGACTAAAAAAAATTTTTAAATGAAAACTTTTTTTGTAATTTTAGTATTGATATTTATCAATAAATCCAATTTCTACTGAACCCTTGATTGTTGTGATTTTTTTGCATATGTAACAATTGAAATTTTCATATCTTTATATTATTATTGAAAAATGTTTTTTCAATATTTGCATTTATTCTGATTCATGAATAATAAAAAAGGGGAAAAGTGCGTTTAATAAATGACGATTGTAAAAAAGTTTTACGATGTGGTAGACAAAAGCTGAAAAATTCTAGGCTCTTCAATAGATAAAGAATGTGCACTTTTCATGGAAATATGCTGTTGTTTCTGTTTTTAGATTTCAGGTCAACATTGATTTTGGAATTTTAAAAAAGTTTGTGGAAAAATTGCTATTCTCTTTACATTTATTATTACCACGAGTAGTATTTTGTTTCTTTATTATTTACGTTAGGAACGTATATTCTTAAATAAAAACATTTCTCTTCATAGTTTATTAAAAAGATTTTATTATTTTTATTTTTAAGATTTTTTTATTTTACATACTCAATAAAAAAATGTAAGTAAAAAAATACCAGGGAAAAATTCTAGTAGGCTAAATATTCGGCAGAATTTTCATGAAATTATTGTTAGATTAAACAACAATTAATCAAGAACGGCACAAATTATAAACAATAAATTAACAAAAACTTTAACAATTGTTACACATTATAAGCTTGTTTATGAGCTTGATAATAGCAATAAATCGTTACAATATAAATAATGATAAGAATAAATAAAAAATACCAATAAGTAATGAAAACAGCAATAAGTCATTAAAATAACAATGAGTCATTAAAACAGTAAGTAATGAAAATATCCACGTAAAACGAATCGATTAAAATTCAAAATAGAAATTCTACTGGAATTAATAGAAGAATTTTACTAAGAATTCCGATAATTCTATAAAAAAAACTAAATGAATTTCCATTTAAGTGTTTCGAAAAGAATTCTTTTAAATATCCAGCAAAAATTTTATAAGATTCGGCAGAAATTCCGATAGAGTTTCTAAATTATTTCTCCAGTTAAATTTCTGGGAAAATTCAAGCGAAAATTCCATATTAAAATTGCAATAGAATTTCCTTAAGAATTCTGCAAGATTTTCCGGAAAAAAAACATTTTCAAAAGAATTTCTGAATTTTAAATTCATCAACTCCACCGAAGTTTCTAAATTAATTTTTTTGAAAATATCTTATGAAATTTGAGTGGAAATTCCATTTTAGAATTGCACTCAAAATTCATCATATGTTCCGAAAAATGTTTGCTTGAATTTCTCCAGAATTTCCAAAGAATTTCAACTAAATTTCAAACGAATTCAATAATTTGAAATTTATTAATTTCAGTTGCGGAAATTCCACTGGAGTTCTTAATTAATTTTTGTGAAAACTTCTCGTAAAATTTAAGTCGAAATTTTATTTCAAAATGGCTTTTAGATTTCTACTAAATTTCAAAAGAATTCCAGAATTTTTAATTCATCAATTCTACCGAAGTTTCAAAATTAATTTTTTTGAAAATATCTTGTGAAATTTAAGTGGAAATTCCATTTTACAATTGAATTAAATTTTTAGCAATATTTTCAGAAAAATTTCTGCTAGAATTTCACAGGTATTTCAAAAGAATTTCTTCTAGACTTTTGTAGACTATTTAAAGAATTTTAAATTTATAAATTCTACTTGCGGACATTCCCTTGAAGTTTCTAAATTTATTTTTCTGAAAAATTTTTGTGAAATTTAGAAAGAAATTCTATTTCAGAATTTTACTTGAATTTCACCAAGATTTTCAGAAGAATTTCTTTTAGACTTGAAACGAATTCTAGAATTTTAAATTCATCAATTTTACTTGCGGAAATTCTACTGGAGCTACAAAATTAATTTTTGTGAAATTTTTTTGTAAAATCTAAGTGTAAATAACATTTTAGAATTGCACTCAAATTTCAGCATATTTTCCAGAATAATTTCTGCTAGAATTACACAAAAATTCCCAAAGAATTTTAATTAAATTTCAGAAGAATTCTAGAATTTTAAATTAATGCATTCCACTTCCGGATATTCCATCGGAATTTCTAAATTAATGTTTGTGAATACTTTTTGTGAAATTTAAGTCAAAATACAATTCAAGAATTGCATTCAAATTCCAACAAGATTTAAAAAAAAAAAATTTTCTAGAATTCTACAAAAAGTTCGAAAGATTTTCAACTAAATTTCAAAAGAATAACAGAATTTTTAGAAGAATTTCTGCCAGAATTTCACAAGAATTTCAAAAAAATTTCTGCCAGAATTTCTTCTTCCTGTTCCAGCATTTAAAATTGATTAATTCCACTTGCGGAAATTCCACTGAAGCAACTAAATTAATTTTTGTGAAAACTTGTAAAATTTAAGTGGAAATACCATTTCAGAATGGCACTCAAATTTTAGCAAATTTTCAAAAATAATTTCTGCTAGAATTACAGAAGAATTCCCAAAGAATTATATTTCAGCAGAATTCTAGAATTTTAAATTCATGAATTCCACTTACGGATATTCCATCGGAATTTCTACATACATTTTTGTGAATACTTATTGTGAAATTTAAGTCAAAATTCAATTCCAGAATTGCATTCAAATTTCAGCAAGATTTTTAGAAAAATGCCTGCTAAAATTTCACGAGAATATCCAAAGAATTTCAATTAAATTTCAAAAGAATTCCAGAATTTTAAATCCATGAATTCCACTCGCGAACAATTCATTGAAGTTTCTAAATTAATTTTTAGGAAAACTTCTTGATAAATTCAAGTGCAAATTCCATTTCACAATTACCTTCAAATTTCAACAAAATATTCAGAAGAATTTCTGCTAGAATTCCAGAAAAATTTCAAAAGAACTTCAAAAGAATTTCTTTGAAACTTGAAACAAATTCCAGAATTTTAAATTTAACAATTACACTTGCGTAAATTCCACTAGAGTTTCGAAATTAATTTTTAGTTAAATTCTTGTAAAATTCTAGCGAAAATTCCACATAAGAAATGCAATAGAATTTCTGGAAAAATTCAGCAAGTTTTCCAGAAATTTTTTGCTAGAATTTAAATTTTTTAATTAATAATTCTTTATGAAACTGTTTTGTTGAAACATGTGAAAACTCCAGATGGAAATTGGACCAGAATTTACACAAAATTTTGGCAAGAATTGCAGAATTCTTCTAGCAGCAATTCCCCGCTGGAAATTTGTAAAAACTTTTGCCCAATTTTTGAAATTCTAGCGGAAATTTCACAGTCGTATTCAAACCGCTTAAATGCAAAAGGAATTTTAGAAACAAAACCCTTTTTGTGTCCAAAAAATGCAAAATATAATACAAAATTTGGCAAAGGAATTAAAAATTTACCAAACTTGATAAATTAAGATCTTCGGATGTTAATCAACGAGCGGATTAAATTTTTATATTCTTCCCCTTTTTTTTCAATAAAACAGGATGTCAACAGCATCAACTGTATAAGCAAATGAATAGGCATATGCAGGTCTTGTAAAGACAGTGGAAAAAATAGCAATGGACGTAACCTAAGTAACAGGTTAATATGCAATTCGAATGGCATAACTTGGCGATAGCAAATACACTACCAAGAATTATTTGCATACCAGACCCGCCGCTAAAATTCTGACTTCCATAATTACTACCTTCATAATTAAATACGAAGATTATATCTTTTTATCAAGGTAGCAGGACCAAATATTAAATCTTCGTTCTGAATTACTCCTTTGACCGAATTCAGTTTTCTCTTTTCGATGGAATAATTAATGCCTCCATTATAATGTCAACCGCTCTGATCCAAAATTTATCTATTTTAAAATCAATTTAATCAATAATAGCTCAAATTAGACCGAATTTTACAAATTAAAGACAAAATTATTATTCATTTCAAATCAGACACACTGGGCAAGGTCGGAACTAAAAATAAATTTTTTGTCCAAAACTTTATTCAAAGAATTTTAGACTACACGTATTTTTGTTTAGCTAAAAAAAATTTTAATTTCTAAAATTGTAACTCTCGTTGTTATGCGCGATTTTTGTAGAAGAGGAAAAAATTATATTTTAGTCCTTTAAAGTAAAATTTTAATTTTCTCAAAAAATAATAGATATCATAAAAGAATTCCCTAAATAAATTCCCTAAATTGGAAAAAGTTTCTCTAGTTTGTTTTAGTAAAACGGCCGCCATTTTGTAATTTTAGAACATATCTAAAATATTTCAATGGGTTTTTAAAGAGGACTTGAAACTTTTTTAGGACGTAAAAATATATCCCAATTTCTTAAAAAGCTATTACACTTATAAGGTTTTCTTTTCTTAAATTCGAAATAAACGAGAGTTTAGACTCCAAAAATTAAAATGACGCTGAAGTGCGCAACGTTCCTAAGAAACGAACAAAAAGAATAAATTTAAAAAAATATATTTTTAAAACTTTTCCGGTCATATAAACTCATAAAATTGTTTCTAGATCTATTATATAGCTAATTTGATAAATAATTAATAATATGTAAACATTAAATTTTAAGTATAATATACAAATTTTTGTTCGTTTTTCAGAAGCGTTGCGCACTTCAGCATTATAAATTAAAATCTTTATAACTTTATAAAAAAAAAAACATTTTAGCTAAACAAAAAAATATTTCTGGTTTAAAATTCTTTAAAGAACAACATTTTGGATAAAAAATTGATTTTCAGTTCCAACCCTGATTTGAAATGAATTTGGTCAAAATTTTTTTTTAGTATTATAATTGTGGTAAATAAGTAACAGTTTTATGGTAATTTTTATTACTATTGTTATATCGTCATATGTTAAGATTTATTATTCTTATGGATTTATGATTATTGTTATCAGTATTTATGTGTTATAATTTACTATGTCTATTGTTATTGCTGCTTTTATTTACCTTTCATGTTGTTATAGTATTCCTATTATTATTCCTACTACTGCTATTATTATTATCATTATTATTATTATTTTTTTTAATTATTCTTATTATTATTATCACTATTAATATGATTATTATTACTATAGGTAGAATTATCATAATTATAATATTATATATAATATAAAAACACAGTTTTTATAATCATTAAAACAATTTAATTGACAAAATTATAATTCAATGATTTATTTTATAGTACACACTAAAATAGAAATATCTTTCGAAACTGAGGTCTACATTTATATCAAGCGTCGAATGCAGTAGCGACGGTAAAGTTTCGACTTCTTAAATCGTCTCAAAATTTAAATAAAATTTACAAAAAAACATGCGGAATGATTTATTATTATAAAAGGCAATGTAGTAATAAAAATGCAGAAGTAAAGGTAAAAAATGGTTGATGGGGAATTTGATGGGATTTCATGGTCCGACGGATGCCGTCGGTTAGTTATTAAGATGCAAGACATGCTTGTTTGAGCCGCCACAAAAAATGGAGATTACAACATTAATATTTAACTATTTCATGCAGACAAATTTGCATTGAACTAAACAATACATAGGCATCTTCATGTTAATAAAGGAGAACAAATTGAGTAATAAAGTTTTTAGTCCCACTTTTAGCCAAACACAAATCATCTTTACAGAATTCATTCGCATTAACTCAAGTGGTGTAATTTAATCTTGAGTTGAATAATATTTTACTTTTCAGTTGAAGAAATTTCGGTAAAATATTTTGTCGGCAGTATTTTTAGCCTAGCCTTGTATTAGCGTTTAACAACTCTCAAAGAATCTTTGTATGTTTTGAAGAGTTTCCAAATATTCTGCAAACCATGACAATAACTAATCATTTTGTGTTATTGCCAGGTTTAAAATTAATTTACTAATACTTTGGGTAAAGTATTTGAAATCATGGTAATAGTAATAAAAAAAAAAAATAATTATAATAATAATTGCAATTTTTGCAATATGATTCAAAGTAAAATTTAAGTTTGATGTGAAATATTCAATTAAATATTCCAGGCGTAATAATAATAATTTAAAATCCAATTATCTTTCGCAAACAATAATTTTTATGAAAGAAATGTTTAGAGTTTTTAAGATAATGATTCCAGTATTTTTTAGATAATTGTTTTTCGGATCGAAAGGATAATTGTTTTCTGAGATCAAATATAATAATTGTTTTTTTGTTTTAAAGATGAAAGCTAAAAACATTTTACAGTCTTAGATAGTAAGTCCAAGATGGGATGTTTTACTGCCGTTAGAGAACTCAAACTCAAGAGTTTCGTTGGAAACATAAAAACATTCTGGAATAGTTGTTGCTTTGACTGGAAGCCTTGCAAATGCGTCATGACGTCTGCTACAATCATTTCAGCATTTGTTTAACCAAACAAATTAATTTAATAATTATGATAATGAGAATATAATAAAAAAAAGCGATAATAATAAGGTGATAATAAAAACAAAGAAATAAAAAATCTAAAGTGGAAAATTAATAATAACTGTTAAATACACACTTGAGTAATAAGTATTATTTATATAAACAAATTATTAATTGTTGATTATTAATTAATAATTGTTTTTTGCTAGGTTTATTGTTTAACAGTTATTGTAGCATTAACTAATAATGTCAGCAAGGTGTCAATTATGCAAAGTGACAATATTATAATACAAATAGTATAAAGCATGTAATTAGTTTCCATGGCATAAATATCACATATAAATAAGATTATTGTTTTTTACGGTAATTTTTGTTAAGATAATTAATATTGAAACATTAAAATTTTTTAATCATTACTTTGAAACTCAGCACTACAATTTGTTAAATATATAATTCAATTTTATCTTACAATGACCATGATTAACATAATTTAGCAATAAATGACATTTTAGTCAATGAGACATTTATTCAACTTCAAGTTTCCTAATCCGATTCATGATTGAGACTACAAGTATAAAAACGAAATTAAAACTAATTTCAAGATTAACGAAGTATTACTTTGTTGTAAGAAGAAGAAGCTTCTATCATTTGAAACTACGGCGAAACTTCCATTTAAATATTAAGGGCAATAAGAATTATTTTAATTGAGAAAGAATTTTTAAATATCAATAGATTCAAAGCTTTTTTGAACTTCAAAACTGTGGTTGCTGCATTTCCAAAAATTATAAGATTCTTAGCTGATACATTTTAAGAAATAGAACACTTTTGTTATCATTTTTATCGCAATGAAAAAGTAGTGTATTTTTATTTGTATCTTTACGGCGGATGCAAAAATATCTGTTTATTTGACAGGATGAAATTTCTGGAATAATTAGAATTTCTGCTATTTTATTCTAACATGCACAAAACATGGAATATTTTGAGGAAACAGAAAAATAAGTATCAAAATCACAGTAATTTCGAAGGTATGATAAAATTCTGCAGTTAAAATTTGAACTCCACAAAAGATGAAAGAATTGGATCTTTTTACAACAATAGGCATTAGACAAGTTCAATCACAAGTTCCCAATTTCATCTGAGATGATTAATGGGACAAAATCATCTAAATTTAATTTTTATGTAAGTTCATTATATTTTATCTAAAAGTGGGTTGCCAACAGTATTATAAAACGTTGTTTTGTTTTTTCAAAAACAGGTGTCTTATTTTAAGAATTTAAAGCATTTATGTTGTCAGTTTTAAGACATTTTTGGGTGTCTTAATTTGAACCAATGAATACAGAAAAAATTAATGTTTGTCCGGTAATAGTCTGTTAAACGTTAATATTCTTTTAGACATAATCATAAAAAAATAGAAGGTAATGTTTTTCTATCAAAAATTTAGTTTTTCCTGTGTTGTGAATGTAGTAATTGCACCAAATGCGGATTCTAAAATGGTACAAAACACATGTTACATGTACTATTTTAAAAATCCAACATTAATTATCATCAGAACATCATTTAGCGAAATAAATTAACATCTTTAATCTCGTGTTATTGTTGTTTTTGAAGGAGATTATAAGAATCAATATACACAACCGGCCAAAATTGTGGGACCAATTACAAAAATGGGATTAAAAACATTACCATCTTAAAATGTTGATAACTCAAGATATTAGCGAAATATAAATTTTTCATATACCATTGGAAAGCTTATAAAATTTGCCGTAAAATGGTCCTATTTTGAAGTATTTTCGATTAACAGAAACGAAGATTCAATGTGATAAACACAGGTGAATTTTTCGATTTTTGTGAATTTTCATTGTTCAAGTTTGGTGAGCTGCATTTTCTAGAAAAGTAATGGGACAATTTTTAAATTAAGATGCATTAATTCTTGAACTATTAGTTTTAAAAAAAGCCAAAGAAAACTTAAATATCTTGACTGGTTCAAAAGTTATAAGTAGATGTATGATACGAAAAAACGCAACATTTGAATGCTTAATACATTGCAGTTAGTCGGAGAGTGGTGGAAACAAAGGAGCTGTAGCGTTTACTTATAACTTTTAAAACAATTAAGATATTTTAATTTTCTTTAGCTTATTTTAAAGTTAATAGTTCCAGGTTTAATGCATCTTAATTTAAAAATTGTCCCATTACTTTTCTAAAAAATGCAGCTCACCAAACTTGAACAACAAAAATTCACAAAAATCGAAAAATTCACCTGTGTTTATCACATTGAATCTTCGTTTCTGTTAATCAAAAATGCTTCAAAATAGGATCATTTTACGGCAAATTTTATAAGCTTTCCAATGGTTTATGAAAAATTTCATTGCGCTAATATTTGACAGAATTATTAACATTTTAAGATGGTAAGTGGTCCCATAATTTTGACCAGTAGTGTATGTTGAAACTTATAAGTACACATTGTAAACATTGAATGCAAATATGCATTTATTTTGCAGTAGTTACGGATTTTAAAATAGTGCAAAATACATGTTTCAGGTGATATGTTAAAATCCCCAACATTAATTATCATCAGAGCATCATTTATCGGAAGTTACTAAAATCTGTAACCTCAAACAAAATGTTGCTGTTGTTTCTGAAGAAGATTATAAATTTTAACATGCTTTTGAACATTATAAGTAAACATGTATACATTTTGATGTTTACCTCGAAATACTTATGGCTTTTTTTGCAAAGTACTCGTTTTACGGAATGTTGGCAACTCGCTAAGATAACCCTAACATTACTCTAATGTTATGCAGCATAAAAGTAAAAATTCCACATTCTGTTGAATAGAAAATTGTTATCTTTAATCAAAACAAAACGGGGGATGCTGGTCATCTGCGCAACGCTTGTAAAAACGTTTAGAAAATGAACATTTTACACCAAATCAACACAGAATGCATCGATATTATCTAAAACGACTTATGACTTTTAGAGTAAATCAAAACCACCCCTTATAACAAAATTTTTGTTTCGTTTTTTTTTTACACGGTGCGCACTTGACCATCATAACTGGGTGCCTAAAAAGACTTTTGATATTTAGAGTTAATCAAAACGACCCCTTATAACAAAATTTTTTTTCGTATTTTTTTGACACGGTGCGCACTTGACCATCATAACAGAACGATGGTCAAGTGCGCAACAAAAACAAAGGTTTGAAAAATGGCCGTGAATATTCGTGCAGAAAATTCAAATTCCGTCTTTGGCAGCGTAATACCCTTTGTTTTGGCTTTGAGAAAACATAATAAAATTGTTTGATGAAATACCGGGGGGTTGTGGTGCCACATACAGTAGTTTTTTACCATAAGATACCCGGCTAACATTAATTTTCATAAGAGGAAAGACTTTGGCAATTTTCAGAACGAAAATTGAGGTTTGGCTATTCGTATAGATTTTCTGTACGAATAGCCATACCACATAGAGTGCCACTGTATTTGGCACCACAACCCCCCGGTATTTTGTCAAACAATGTTATTGTTATTTCACAGCCAAAACAAAAGGTATTACGCTGCCAAAGACGGCATTTGAATTATCTGTACGAATAGACACTTTGGTTGAAAAATATTGAAAAATGTTTGTTAATGGAGAATAAACAAACACTGCATGCAACAATGACTAGGTTGTAATGAATTGCAGGCCATGCGGAATTGAAAATTGAAGATGGCCAAAGAGATTGGAGACTCACCGGTAATTGACATCCAGGGATAACGAGGTATCTCGGGAATTCCTGGTTGTCCGGCGGAGGGTTGTTGACAGGAGGCCAGAGGATCGACAACGGCAGAAGCGGCGGCCGCCTGATGATAGAATTGGGCAGCGGCGGCCATGGAGGCCGAGGCTGCGGACACTGCTGAGGACGCGGATGCCGAGGACACAAGACTGCCTGGGGTGGCTCCGTTCTGATGATGGTGTCCGAGGGTGTAATTCACCATGGGGTCACTAGCCGAGGGCGCGACATTTCCCGTGAGACTGGCAGTGTACCTGCAGGATTTGTCGCCGGTGGTGGCGGCGTCAACAGCCGCTGCAGCGGCAAGTGCAGCAGTGGATGCTGCAGAGGAGCCGAAACCTGGGACCATTCCGGAAGTGGCCCCAAAGGCAGCGGCCGCAACCGCCTGTTGTTGTTGATGATGATGATGGGCCGCAGCCGCTGACACGTAGGGGTACATGCTGGAGGTGGCGCGCGCCGCCGGTGAGGTGGAGGCTGAACTTCCTGAGTGCTGGGGACTGGAGCCCGTCGGACTCGGGGAATTGTGCTGAGCGTAATTGACAGCCGCAGCTGCGACAGCCGCCGCGGATAAACTGGACTCTAAACTGGAGACTGGACTGGAGGAGCAGGCCTGAACTGAGCTGGGATTTGCACTGGAGAACAACGGCTGATGATGAAATTGTTGATGGTACTTAGGGAGCATACTATCGATTATGAATTTCGAACTCATATCGCCGGCGAAGCGCGCGTCCGTCCGTGGACAGTCAACACCCGCACTGGACACTGCTGTCCACCAACACCATATTGGTCCCGCACATCATGCACCTTGTCGACGATCGGGATGAACACCTTCCGCACGGACCACGAGGCGATTCCGCGCTCTACGCACTTCCTCCTCCCTTCCCTCTCAAGACCTCCTCCTCCTCCTCCTGCCCCTCTTCCACTGACTTTTATCGGTGCTTTACCCTCACTTTTATTGCCACTTACGCAACTCGCACACCACACCACGGATCAGTTGGTACTCCACGTTGATCCCTGCAAAAGGATCCCCGTCTTAAATTATTCTCAGTCAGTGGTGGACAATCAAAATATATACTGACAGCTGATCCGCTGCCCCAGAAAAGTCGGGCTGCCCACGAGACCAGGAGGAGCGTGGCCTGTCAGGTGTTAGAAGCCGTTTCTTGCGTACTTCTCGGATAGTCGACGAATCCTTTATGGGCCATGCATGAGGGTACTATAGCCCCCTATCCCGAACGCCGCGTACTACACACCACAGCCAGCTAAATGTAACCCCTTACAATAATGGCGCCGCTTGTCTCTCGCCTCCCTCTCTTCAATCCGACACAGCTGGTAAACACAGTCGGCCAATCGTGGCCCGGTCTTACTCACCGGCAGCCAATCCCCTGCACGCTAGGCGCGCCAAGATGAATGGGTCTCCGCTCTTTTGCTTTCCCTCTTTCTCTACTTCAACTTCTCACTCCACTCCCGTCTCGCTCGTCCAACTCTCTCTATCTATCTATCTCTCTCTCCCTCTACTTCTCTCTCACTCCATCAACACTCCATCTTTCTCCCTCTATCTCTTATCTCTCTCCTCCTATCGACTCCTGCCTTTCTCAACTTACAACCTCTCTCTTATTATTTCTATCTCTTTTCTGTTTATACTCCGTCTCTGTTATTATTTCCTTCTCTTTTCTTTCTCTTCTGTCCTTTTATTAATTCCTTCTCTCTTATTTTCGTTCTGTCTCTATACCCCGTCCTTTTATTAATTCTTTCTCTCTTCTTTTCGTTCTGTCTTCATACTCTGTCCTCTTATTACTTTTTTTCTCTCTTCTTCTCGTTCTGTCTATCCTTTTATTATCCCTCTCTCTCTCTCTTTCTTTTCCTTCTGTCCTTTATTACTTCTTCCTCTCTCCTTTTTCTTCTAACTTTATACACTGTCTCTTTTATTATCTCTCCCTCTTTATTCTTTTTCAACACACTCTATTATCTGTCTTTTTAATATTTCTTTCCCTCTTCATTGTTTTTTGATTTCATGTTGTCTTGCTTTTATCATTCAGTCCTGTCTGTTTTCCTCTGATCTTAAACTAAATCTAAATCAGTGAAAATTCGACCACCAATTACAATTTTTTACTAGTTTTCAGTAAGTTGTCACTAAAACTTTTGCAAAAATAGTATTAAAATAATTGCTAATACTAAAAGAAAACTACTATGCAGACAAGATGAATTTATTCACTACAAATTAGTTCAAATTTACTAATTCAATTGATAAAACAGATTAACAAAATTTCTTCACGATATTTACTTTTCTTTGCAAGAAATAATATTACTGCAAAATGTAGAGTAATTTAATTTTTGCTACAAAGTTATTAGATTCTGAACGCATCAATTTTCCTTAAAATCTCTCTTAAAGTTGCAAGTTAACGTATAAAGTTATTTTTATTTTTATATTGCTTTTCGCTTAATTTTTATTTCTAATTTCGTTTTATCTTCTTTCTTCAATTTTTCATTCTATTTACGGTTTTGTTTCTTGTATTTTCTTTTGTATATTTTTTTTCATTTTATTGTATTTTTATTGTTTTTTTCAAAAATCCTATTAACATTTTTACGTATTTTTCTTTTTATTTTGGTTTTATGATTTTTTTTCTTTGTATCTTCTTTTTAACCATTTTTCTAATTTCGTTATTTTTAAATCATTTTATCTTTTTTTAAATTTAATAGTTTTTAGTTTTTCTTTTTTAAATCGTTTTAATTATCGTCTTTGGCGTTTTTCACCAATTTTTTCATCGTCTCCTTCTTAATCATTTAATTTTTTATTTTATTTACAGTTTTCTTCATTTTGCTAGCTTAAATTTCCTTACAATTTTTTTTCTATACTTTGTTCCTTCTTTCTAGATTATATCTTCAATTAAAAATTTTTTCCAATAAAAGTAAAAAAAGATAAAAATATTTTTTTATTTTTGTTCTGTAATGTTTCTTGCTTACAAAATGTTTTTTGACTCTTATTTAGGTATATTTTACTGCTTTATTTTTAATTTGTTTATTCTTTATTTTATTTTTTTCGTCTTTCGTCGTGTCTTTTTAAATCGTTTACTTTTTTCCAAATTTGATTAATCTTCCTCCTATCATTTTTTCGAGATCATAATTTTTAAACACTTTTTTCTATTTTCGTTGTTTCTTCTTTCTTGATTAGATCTTTCATTAAAGTTTTTCTTTCTGTTCCTGTTCTGTCCTGTCTGTTGCTTACAAATTAATTCTTTTTTTGACTCTTTAAGTGTACTTTAATTACCACTTTTTTAATCGTTTTATCTTTTTCTTTAACTTCTCCTTATATTTCACTTAAATCTTGGTTGTAATTTCTGTTTTTACTTTTCTTTCTATTCATCTTCAATGTTTTCTTCCTGCAAAATTTAAAAATATTATTTTTTATTTTTAATTCATCTACTTTTGCCAATTTATATCTTTTTTTTTAAATCTTCTTAATCACCATTTTCTTTTCTCTTTTAAAGTTTATTAATATTTTCGTTGTAACTCTACTTTCTATTTTTTTCTATCATTTCTCACTTGTATATTCTTTTTTGATTTCTTTCCATTTCTTTCTTTATTAACTCTTCTTTGCATATTTTCATTCTACAGTTTAAAAATTCTATTTTTTTTTAATTTTTCTTTTCTGGGTTTTTACATTCTAATCTCAAATTAGAAAATATTAAATTTGTAAGATTTTGAATTTTTCGTAATTTCCACATTTCTCGACGTTTTGAGACCTGATTTGAAAAATTTCGGTTTAACGAAAGTGTTTGTTTGTCTGTTTGTCTGTCTGTAGGCAAAATTTCGGGATTACATAACTTGGGTAAAAATTTATGTATCAACTTCTTCTTTGGTATACTTTTTAAGTAACCCAAAAGGCAGATCAACTTCGTTATCGAGCCATTTTGGAACAAAATTGTCAAAAATAGAAATTTTTTAAAAATCTAAAAATTTCTAATTTTTTTCTTGCTTATATCTTCTTTTCAAATTGACTTTCTCTTTTCATTGTTTCTTTTTTCAAGTTTTTTTATCATCTTTTTTACTTTGTTCTGTCTTTTTGCTTCCCCTTTTTATTTCTCGTTCTACTGTTATTCGTCAATATTTTTTCTTACTTTTAATTTTCTGTTCTTAAACTTTTTTTCTATTTTCGCTTTAATACAATTTGTATATTATTCTTACTTTTGCAATATTGCTTTCGATCATTTTTTTTCTTCTTAGATTTCTCTTTATTTTATGTTTACATTTTTTTTCACCTTCTCATGTCTTCTTTTGATTGATAATATCTCGCCTTATTAACACATCTCTTTAATGTATTCATTTATTTTTCTTTTTCTTCACTTCTGCATCTTTCAATTTTTTAATTATCCCTTTTTTTTATGCTTCTACTTTCATTTTCTTTAATTATCTCTTTGATCCTTTCTATTTAACTTTTCTATCAATCTTGTCTCGGTTTTTCTCTCTAAATTTTTTAGAGTGTATTATCCCTCCACGAAGTGTAAAAATTGAGCAAATCCACCCACAGTGAAAATCCCACTCTAAAAAAGTAAGTTCTCAATCTTAATGAGTAAACTTATACTCCAATTCAAATGGAAATTCACTCCAAGCAAGAAGTGAACTTTCACTCTAAGTTTGGAGTGAATTTCCATTCGAACAGGAGTCGGATCTCCATCCTTTAGACTGTGTTTTTCACTCTGATTGGAGTAGCTCAATTTTCACTCCAATTCGAGCTAAAATTCACTCCAAAATTAGAATAAAAGTTACCTTTTTGCTTGGAGTGAATTTCCACTCAAATTGGAGAGAAAATTCACTTTATAAGTATGAGATTTTGCTCCACAGAGTAAAAACTCGTCAGAGTGTTTTTCACTCTTAATGGAGTGATTTAATTTTCACTCCAGATCGAGTAGAAATTCACTCCAAAATTAGAGTGAAAGTTCACTTTTTGTTTAGAGTGAATTTTCACTTTCAATTAGAGTAAATTTTAACTCTAATTGGAGTCAAAATTCACCCCTTAAGAGTGATATATCACTGTTTTAGAGTGAGTTTTAAACTCTGATTGCAGTGGCTCAATTTTTCGTCCAGTTCGAGTGGAAATTAACTCCAAAATTAGAGTGAAAATTAACTTGATGCTTGTGGTAAATTTCTACTTGAATCGGAATGAAAATTCACTCTATAAGTGTGAGATCTTACTCCTTTAAAGTGGGGTTTTCACTCTGATTGGAGTGGTTCTATTTTCTCTCCAGTTCGAGTGGAAATTCACTCCAAAATTTGAGTAAAAGTTCACTTCCTGCCTGGAGTTAATTTCCACTCGAATTAGAATAAATTTTAACTCTAATTGGAGTGAAAATTCACCCCTTAATAGTGAGATATGGCTCTCTTAGAGGGGGGTTTTCATTCTGATTGCAGTGGCTGAATTTTTACTCCAGTTCAAGTCGAAATTAACTCCAAAATTGGAGTGGAAGTTAACTTGTTGCTTACAGTGAATTTCCACTCGAATTGGAGTGAAAATTCACTTCTTAAAAGTGAGATATGAAGCTCTTAGAGGGGGTTTTCACTCTGATTGCAGTGACTCAAATTTCACCCCAGTTCAAGTGGAAATTCACTCCAAAACTAGAGTAAAAGTTAAATCTTTGCTTGGAGTGAATTTTCACTCGAATTAGAGTTAATTTCAACTCTAATTGGAGTGAAAATTCACTCCTTAAGAGTGAGATATCACTCTTTTTGAGTGGGTTTTTCACTCTGATTGAAGTGGTTCAATTTTCACTCTTCGTGGAGTGAAAACTTCTCAAGAAATTTAGAGAGCAGGGTGTAACTTGCACTTGCCTGATTATTTTTAATTTTCCCTCTATTTTTCCTTCTTTTCTTTCTTTTAACATCACCTTCTCTTATTTTTTCTTCACTTTTACCTCGTCTCTTCTTATTTTCTTTTTATCTTTTCGTTCAATTTACCATTTCTTCTACCTTAATTCCGACTAAATCTTCCGTCTCACTTAATGTTACTCCTCCGTCAGTGTTGCTTCTCACTTTGGCAAATTTCTCTCTCTCTCTCTCTCTCTCTCTCTTAGACATTTTCTACACCCTTACTTCTGTCAGTATACTCGTGCTCACCGCTATACGCTTATCCCCAGCATTTTACCAATGCCCAATTTCCGTAACATATCATCCCCGAATTTCATACTTCATACCCACCGGAGCTTCACCTAAACATTACAATCATTTACCCAAGCGTGGCTTTTTTTTTCCCCGCCGACAAAAATTATCAATTTCACAACATACACACACACATTGACAAAATTGACTCATGTTTCGGATTTTAATCCGGAAAGAAGTTATCATGAACTTTACCAACCCATAATCGGATGTCGTAAATCATCCCGTTTTTTATATAGCACGCAATAAAATTAATCAGAACAACTCTTACGACATAAAGACACTTGAGAAGTGCTTTATTGTGAAACCGGCTTTTGATTCCGATTTGGGATTTTTGAGATCTAGCCGCGAGCCAAACTGGAAAAAGTCGTAAATGCTTTTTATGGCCTATGTTTGTACGATATAAAAGTCAGCAGCAAACTTATTATCATCATTTCGTTAATTCTAGCACCGAAATGATTCACGTCTTGTCGCCGTGATTAATGTCCACTCTGATTTCTCATTGGAATCAGAGAATTTTTCCACGAGAATATTTGCAAAGCGACTAATTCACGAGAAGTTTCAGTTTCAATGGCGAGTTTACGACTGAAACTTTCCGACGGAAGATCTCGGGCTCGTAAAAAAGAACCTTCTCTCGTATGTTCTAGGTCCCACTGTGACGAGCTGTGCCTACTCTTTTCTCCTTTCTCCTCTCTTTCTCACTTTTCCGAATTCTTTCCCCTTCGACTCTTGCAGTTTCGCTCTTCTCACATTGCAATGTTGCCATTTCATATGAAGGCGCTCAATTGCACGTGTATTCCACAAACCGACTTCGTTCTCCCTCTTTACACTCTTTCTGTATTTTTCAGCTCATCATAAACTATGGAATAACGAAAGGTTCTTTTAATTTAAAATTTAATGATAAAGATGTAAAGGAATGAAAAATGAAATGTGTCTTAAATGAATTTCCATTTGTTAATTAATTTACTGGCTTTTTTTAAAAATTTATTTCTATCTTTCTGATGAATTTTCGATCAATCTTGGGAGGAATATATTTATTTGAGGTAGAATGTGTAGTTGCATTATTACTTCCACATTTGGAATTTTTGTTTGGACATTTTAGGTCAGAAGTTACAAACTTTAGTCGCTTTTATAAATGGTCCCCTTCATATTCGTGCTCCTTGGAATTTATTAAATTGCTCGTACTTTCAGACCCTTTGTATTCTTTGAAATTTTGAATTCTTCATGTCGCTCAACCTCGTGTCCAACAACTGCTTGAAAATACGTCTAATAGAATTTTGAAGATGAGATATTTGTAACTGTAAATCTAGAAGTAATACTAGAATATTATATATTACTTTTTTTTTAATATTCATGTAATATTTTGTAGATAAAATTAATCATTTTTGTAGGTATTAAGAATTATTGATTTTATACAATATCAATATTAAGCTCGTTTTCTACTGAAACTAAATGAATAAATTGTGAAATGTTTCCACAGGAAATTCAGATCGAAGCTGCGTAAAAATTCCTGCGAATCTCTGCAAAAATCTGAATACGAATTTCCCAAAAGTTTCCATTAAAATTGTAGTGAAATTGATACAAATTACACGAATTTTTGTGAGAATTTTTCTATTTGAATTATACTGAAATTTTCTCAAGAATTTCACAAAAGATTTTTTTAGAAAATTTTAAAGAATTATTATGGTAATTATTTCGGAATTAACTACACAGAATTTTCACTGAAATTTGTCAAAAAAATTGCTGTAAAAATTGTGCTAAAATTCTGCAATAAATTATCATGAAAATTCTTCTAAAATTTTTACAAGAATTTCGGCAGAAATTTCGGGAAAAATTGCGACAAAAATTTTAGCATGAACTTCGCCATTGATTTCAAGCAAGATTTTCTAAAGAAATTACACATAAAATTTTTTAAAAATTCTACAAGATCTCTACAAAAATTGAAAAACAAAATTTTTTGAAATGTTTAAAAAATTATCAGTAAGTATTTCGGCAAAAATTTCATGAATAATTTCGGTAATGAATCTTCAAGCGTATTCATAATTCAGAAAAATTTAACTGAAATTTTTACAAAACTTAAGACAATTATTCTGAAATAATTTCTATAGAAATTCGTCTCCAAATTCATAAAAAAAATTCGGCAGAACTATTTAAGAAATTACTCAGAAAGATTTCACAGTAAAATCACTGGAATTTGTACGAAGATTGCTGCGACAATTTGGCGAAAAATATCATAAAATTGCCTGTAAAATTTTTACATGAATTTCGGCTAGAATTTTGTCAAGAATTTCGGATGGAATTTTGGCAAGAATTGCAGTAAGATTATCACAATTGTTTCCATAGAAATTTCATTGGAATTTGTACAAAAATTGCGACAAGTTTTGATGAAATTTTCGGCAACATTTCGGATAGAATTTTGGAAAGAATTTCGCCACAAATTTTGACAAGTGTCTCACGAGAATTTTTGTAAAAATTTCACTTTCCTTGTTACAAAAATTTCAGCAAGCATTCTGGAAAAAATTAACAGAATTTCCTTAAATGTTTGAACAAGAAATTCGGCAATCATTTCGGATAGAATTTCGGCAAGTATTTTAGTAAAGATTTCTGTCGACAAGATTCTTAAAAAATTTCCATAGAAATTTAATTGGAACTTGTACAAAAATTGCGGCAAGTTTGATGAAAAATTCCCATAGAAATTCCTAACAAATTTTAACAAAAACTTCGGCAATATGTTGGATAGAATTTTGGATAGAATTTCGGCATATATTTTAACAAAGATTTTAGTCGACAAGATTACTAAAAAATTCCATAAAAATTTAATTGGAAATTGTACTAAAATTGCGGCAAGTTTGATGAAAAATTTCAATAGAAATTCCTAAAAAATTTTATTTTATTATCTTTTATTTTTTATTTGGGCAATATTTCGGATAGAATTTCGGCATGTATTTTAGCAAAGATTCCAGTCGACAAGATTCCTAAAAAAAATTCCATAGAAATTTAATTGGAATTTGAACAAAAATTGCGGCAAGTTTTACAAAAAATTCCAATTTGATATTCCTGAAAAATTTTAACAAAACTTTCAGCAATATTTCGGATAGAATTTTGAAAAAATTTCGCCACGAATTTTGACAAAAGTCTCACAAGAATTTTCGTAAAAATTTCACTTTCCTTGTTACAAAATTTTTAGCAAGCATTCTAGAAAAAAATTAACAGAATTTCCTTAAATGTTTGTACAAGAAATTCGGCCATCATTTCGGATTGAATTTCGGCAAGTATTTTAGTAAAAATTTCTGTCGACAAGATTCTTAAAAAATTACCATAGAAATTTGATTGGAATTTGTACAAAAATTGTGGCAAGTTTGATGAAAAATTCCAATTGAAATTCCTTTGAAAATTTTAACAAAAACTTCTGCCATATTTCGGATAAAGTTTTGTATAGAATTTCGGCATATATTTTAACAAAAATTTGAGTCGACAAAATTCCTAAAAGAATGCCATAGAGATTTATTTGGAATTTATACAAAAATTGCGGCAAGTTTTACGAAAAATTTCAATAGATATTCCTGAAAAATTTAACAAAAAATTTCGACAATATTTTGGTTAGAATTACGGCAAGAATTTTGCCATAAATTCAACACGACATTTTTAGTCTCTATAGAAATCCTACTCAACATTTTGCAAAAATTTCGGAAAAGTTTTCATAGAAATTCTGCGATTTTTTTTAGAAAATTATAAAAAAGTTTGTCAAACTTTTCCATAGGAAATCTCATATATTTTTACAAAAATAAGATAGAATTGTTCGCACAACTTTTCCATTATATTTTGTAAAAATTTTAGTTTTCTTTTTGCAGAAATACTTGCGGAATTCTTACCAAAATTATATCCAAACTTCTTGACGAAATTTTTCCGGAAATACTTGACGAAATTTTCCAACATTTTTCTGAGACAGTTATGTTGAAATTTTTGTAAAATTCTTACCGAAATATTTGTAAAAGTTCCAGTAGGAATTGCTACGAAACCTCTTATAAAATTCTCACCGCTCAGAAATTCCATTAAAATTCCAAAAAATATTTTGGCAACATTTCGGCAGGAATTTTAGGCTTTCATAAAATTTATAAAAACAGAAATTTAAATTGGAGAAATTTTATAATTCCGGGATTCTTGCCGAAATCGTAGACGAATTTTCAGGAATTTCCTTCGTAAATTCAATTTGAATTCTTACAAGAATTTCTGCCAGAATTACTAAAAAATATCTATAAAATTTTATCAATATAAGTTTCTGGCATCGTAAATTTTCTGCAAACTCTTGCGGAATTCATGCCGAAACTGTACCCAAAATTTCGTACACAAATTCTAATGGAATTGCAGCAAGAATTTCGGCAAGATCTCCACGAAAATTTCTATAAAATTTCTACAAACGAAATACCTATTTCCAACAATTTCCCTAAATCTTCTGATAAATTCCTGACAAAACATTCTTCCAAAAATTACATTAAAAATTTCGTACGAAATTTCGGTTGAATCGTTTCACGTGATAATAATTATATTGCAGCCATTCTTTTTCAAGAAAAAATAAAAGAAGGCTGCTCAGTGTCAATGACACATAAACTCGTTGAAAGAAGTTGAAAACGATCTCTTTTCTGACAATTTAACCGAGAGAAAGTACCAAATAAAATTCAAAGATCAAGAAAACAGAGTCGTCCGGGAGAACGTTTTGGTAAGAAATTAGTTCTACGAGATTGTAACAGTCGGGAAATAGAAGCTATTTAATAAATCCATTTCTTTTCAATTGCGCAATGACTATTTTCTGCAGATTCATTCGAGTGGTGCGCCATTAAGCGAATGCCTTTTTAACGTTCAGTTACAGGCGAATAAATATTAGAAACGAGAAATCATGGGAATGTAGTTTCCTGTTCAATTGGCTTCCGTCAATTTTTTTTCTTTTCAATTCGCCATTAAATTATTTACAGTCTTTGCAATTACCAAGATCTATAAATGAATCATTAACATTTCAGGAACATATCGGATGATTTGATCATGTGATGCATCGAGGTTCAACAAGATGCGATAAGATACGTCGAAAGAAATGTGAGAACGTGGTAATTATCGCTATACCAATCATATTGCATTTCTTCAACAAATCTTAAGCTAGTTACGATCTAATTCATACAACCATTTACATTCATTGACAAAATTTTTCCCGATACACAATTTATTTTCTGGTTTTCTTGATGTTTCCAATCAAATTAAATGGAAAATTTATTAAATGAAAACGATACATTCAAAGTGGAATGTAACTGATTTAATTTCATTATTGATTATTATTTATTTGAAATTTCCTAAAATTTCTACTGAAATTACACAAAATTCCTGCTGGACTTTTTTAATATCCGGAAAATTTTAAAGTTTTATGAAATTTCCAAAAAATGTTACCGAATTCTCAGAGCTAAAATTTTTGTTGCGTAAATTAAAAAAAAAAAAAAATTTCGCGAATTCCACCAAAACTCCAGCCAAAACCTCAACTGGAATTTCTAATTCCCAGAAAGGATACGAAAATTCCACTGAACTTCCAATAAAAACTTTACAGAAAGTTTTGAAAGAATTTATAAACGAATTTTCTGGAAGAATTTCGGCTACGATTTCGGCAAGAATTCCATAATAATATCAATAAAATTTTTGTAAGCAAAACTACTAATTTCCAAATTACAGAATTGCAAAAATTCCTAGCAAATTTCCGCACGAAAGTTCTTAAAAGTTTCGGCAAATTTCCTCAAAAGTATCCATAAAATTTACGAAAAATAATTCCTTGGCAGAAACTACACGAAAAATTTTTTTGGATTCCTGACGAAATTCATTCCGAAATTTTCAAAAAAATTCTAATGAAATTCCTATACGAAATTACTGGGAAGATTTTGACAAGAATTTTTCAAAGAAAATTAAAAATATGAATGGAATTCTGGTTAACAAAATCCGACTCCATTATAAAATTTCTTTAAAAAATTCGCGAAGAATTTCACAAAAGTTTCGCATTAAAATTCCATTAAAAAAGTCAATACGAAATTTTGTCAAGAATTTTTGGAAGGTTTTGTATGAAATTTCTCATAAGCAAAATTTCGACTACCAAAATTTTGGAATTACTAAAATTTCAGTTAAATTTCGTTCTGGAATAAAATTTACGAGAATAAAATTTTCTTTTTTAACAAATTTATTAATTTTTTGCGGAATTCTTGACGAAATTTTTGCCGAGATTCTTGATAAACGCTAATGGAATTTTTGTATTAAATATTTGAAAAACTTGGACAAAAATTTGTCGGTTAATTTTAATAGAATTTTTGGAAAAGTTTCGTCAAAAATTCGTCAACAATATTTCTAAATTTTTCTAACCAAAACTTTTTTTTTCAACAAAAATTCCACAAGAGTTTGCATTAAAATTGCATTAAATATTTTGACACGAAATTTCCAACAATTTTGAAAGCTTTGGTATAAAATTTCTTTTAACAAAATTCTGGAATTTCGGGAAAATTTTTATAATCTTGCACAACAGTGACCATAAAATTGCCAAAAATAGAAAATTCTATTCCAGAAACTTCACAGAAACTGGATTCTTGACAATGTAGGACATTTTTCCAAAAAAATTAATATAATTTCTATACGAAACATCTGGAAAAATTTCGGCCGAAATTTTACGGAGATTTTTTAGTTACTTGCTAAAATTCTTTCAGAAATTTTAACAATATTTACGGAAAAATATCGTCAAAACTTCGACAGTAATATCCATGAATATTTTTCCAACCGAAATTGCCGATTTAGAAAATCTGAAACTGCACCAATTCCAGTGCTATATGAAATTCCAAAAAGAATTTCAGAAAAAATTTACAGAAAAATTCCCAAGAAATGTTTACAAAAATTTCGGCGAGTTTACAGTAAAAGTTTCAACAGAAATTTGAAATTTTTACAAAAATTTCGGCAAGCGTTTCGGATCTACTTTTGGCAAAATTACGAATTAAATTTCGGTAAGAATTTCGGAATTATTAAAATTCCCGTCAAATTTCGTTCTATAATAAAATTTACGAAAACAGAAAATTTGGCTTCAAAAATTACCTAAAATTTTTGTAGAATTCTTAACAAAATTTTCGCTAAAATTCTTGAAAAATTTAAATAAAATTTTTGCTGGATTCGTGACAAAATTTCTATACGAAATTCATCCAAAAATGTAATTTCTGTAAAATTTCGGCTAAAATTCCTCAAGAGTACGCATAAGATTTTCATTGACATAAATCTTTGCCGAAATTTTAAGTATATTTCTGAAAAAATATCTTTAAAATTTCGTGAATAATATCCTCAAAATTTTTCCAATATTAATTGCCGAATCTAAAAATCTGAAATTGCACTAATTTATGTGAAATTTCTATATGAAATTCCTGGAAAAATTTCGGCAAGAATTTCCACAGAAAGTTGCTGGAAATTTTTACCAAATTTTCTGCAAATATTCCACAAAAGTTTCAGTCAAAATTTGATATTTTTATAAAAATTTCGGCAAGAGTTTCGGATAAACTTTCGGCAAAAATACGAATTAAATTTCGATGAGAATTTCTCAATTGTTTTGGTAGTTTCAGTGTTTACTTTACGATACAACACGCTCTCTAAATCTAAATTAGTGAATAATCGTCAAATTATTCAAATTAGTAAAAATTTTTACTAACAAACATTTTTGCGAATTTTGACCGAAATTCTTTCGATTAATTTTAATAGAATTTTTTTGATAAGTTTCGACAAGAATTTATCAATGCCTAACTAAAACTACCGAATCCAAAGAAGGATTGCACCAATCCCAGAAAAATTCCTACATGAAATTCTTGGAAGATTTTCAACAAAAATTCCTCAAGAGTTTGCCTTCAAATTACATAAAAGATTTAAACACGAAATTTGTCAAGAATTTTGGAAGCTTTAGTATAAAATTTCTTTTACCAAAATTCTAGTGAAATTTCGTTTTGGATACTCGTTGGGTTGTTGTTTCGCTGGATTCTTGACAAAATTCTATGAAATTCTTACGAAAATTCTAATGTAATGTTTATACGAAACTTATAAAAAAATTTCGGCTAAAATTCTTCAAGAATACGCACAAGATTTTCAATAACATAAAACGTTGCCGAAATTTTACGGAGGTTGTGCGAGTTTTTATCCAAAATTCTTGCCGAAATTATTTAAAAACTCTACCGATATTTCTAGAAAAATATTTTCAAAACTTCGTCAATAATATCCATAAAATTTTTCCAAGTAAAATTGCCGATTCCGAAAATCTGAAATTGCACCAATTCCAGTGAAATTTCTATTCGAATTTCCTGGAAGAATTTCGGCACGAAATTCCACAGCAATTCCCTAGAAATTGTTGCACAAATTTCAGCAAATATTTCTCAAAATTTACAAAACAAATTTGAAATTTTTATAAAAATTTCGTGAAGCGTTTCGGATTAAATTTCACGAGAAATAAGAATTGAATTTCGGTAAGAATTTCACAAGTGTTTCGGTAGTTTCGGTGATTATTTCACGAAATAAAAAATTCTTTTAAAATACAAAATTTTCCAATTACGGCGTGATTGTTCAATTATTTTGTAATTTAGCGTTAAAATCACAATATAATTCAAAATTACATCCAATTAATGACTAAAAAAATGTTTCTCGCTTTTTGCATAATTAGATAATTAAGCGGTGTGCTTGAGTCTTTTTTTTTTAATTGTGATAATAAATCCAAGTACTCACCGCTTTGGACGTTCTCGTTTCCTGAAACAAATGACAAATTATTCAGATTACTTGTGGGCACACGATGAAGGCATTGTGCTTGGTAATTTTCCCCATTGTAAAGTGTTTTGTAAAGCGGCTAGAGATATGGAAAACAGGGAATTATGCGGACTCTAGGACAGTAATCGGTTCGGTTACTTTCGACATTTGCATCCTAAACAAACCATTTGAACCGGCGGTTTTCGTTTTATGAGACTGCTAACATTTTCAGCGTAGTGCCGATTTCACACCCTCCGAGAGACATTTGTTTCTTATCTACATGAAACGACGTCTCTATGAAGCCACAGGCGAGGTCCCTTCTTTTTTTTTTTATAAAGAAATACCTGCTGCTTTCGACGAGGGATAACTTTAAATCTAATCTTTCACGATACATTTCCGAAAGCCATGGACTTTTTACCTTTCAACAACGACGACGCCTTTCTTTTTTTAAAAAAACGCCCTTCTTCTCAGTTTTTTTCTCATTTCTAGACAATCATGTCTGTCGTGTAATTCAGAAAAATTCGATTAATTTTCACGGTTGTCGATCATGGAAATTTTGCTTTTTTGTTTTATGGAGAACAACTGGTATTCGGAAGAATGACCTGGAGGAAAAATACTTAATTTGATGGAAAAAAGAATTTTTGTAGGGAAGGTAAGTAATTTATAGTTTTGGTAATAGTGGATAAAAATTGGGTTGAAAGTTTAATTAAAGCTAGCAAAATAAAACGTACGCATGCGCGAGATTAGTTTTCTGTACATTTTAGATATTATAAAATACAAAAATAAATATAACAAATCGATAAATAATATTTATCTTATACGAAGAAATAAATATTAAATAATATTTAAAAATCAATTAATATAAATAAAATAAATATTTATTTAGGACAAAATTTATAATACTTTAGAATTAAAAAGAATTAAAGAAAATAATTGCAAATTTTGAAAATTAATTTAAAAAAAACAATGAAATCAATTAAAAATTGGGGAAAGTAATTTAAACAATTATAGAAATGTTTTAAACATAAAGAGAATAATTTAAATTTGAGAAAAATACTTGAGAATCTTAAAAGTAAATTCAAAAAAATTTAATAATGAAAAATTAGAGAAAATAATTGAAAATTGAGACAAATAAATCAAAATTTAAAAAAAAGAATTAAAATTTGAAAAAATAATGTAAAAAATTAAATAAAATATATTATAAATAAAGGAAAGTTAAACAAAATTTCATAAAAATACTTCAAACTTTTACAAGTTAATTGCAAAAAAAAAGAAAATAATTAAAAATTAGAGAAAATAAATTATGAAAGGTAAGCATAATTTAAAATTGAACAAAACAAGTTTTAATCAAAAAAAAAAAATAAGAGAAACTTTTTGTAATTATGAAAAAAAAAATGAGAAAAAATTTAAAAGTTAGATAAATAGTAAAAAAAAATTTTAATTATAAAACAAATGTAAAGAATTGAAAATTGAAGGAAATAAATTTTGGAAAATAATTGAAAAATGTTTTTAAATTTTAAAACTTGACGAAAATAATTAAAATATGATACAAACAATGATAAGTTGTAAAAAAATAAATGACATTTAAATAAGATAATTGAAAAAATTACATAATTTTTTTTAAATAAAGAAAAAATAATTGAAATTTGAGAAAAATACATGAAGATCTTGAAAGTCTAAAAAAAAAGAAAATTACTAAAAAATGGAGAAAAGAATTGAAGAAAGCTAAAAGTAATTGAAATTTACGATAATTAATAAGAAAATTTTGGAAATTATGAAAACAAATGAAAATAATTAAAAATTGAAGAAAATAATAGAAATTTGAGAAAAATGCTTGAAAATTTTAGAAATTAATTTTATAAAATGAGAAAAACTTAAAATTGGAGAAAAGTCTGGAAAAAGCTAAAAGTAATTGAAATTTATGATAATAAATAAAAAAAAATTGAAATTTTGATTACAAAAAATAATTGAAAATTAATAATAATACTTAAAAAAAATTTATTTTAAAATAATAATAATTAAAAATTGAAGAAATATTTGAATTTTCAGAAAAATACTTAAAAATCTTAGATAATAATTTTAGAAAATGAGAATAATAATTAACAATCAAGAAAAATAATTAAAAAAATATATTAAACTTAGAAATTTAAAAAATAATTTTTAGAGATTTTCAAATTTTGATTAATAAGAGTTGAAGTGAATTTATGGTTTTTCTTTGTGGTAATCGAAGTGAATTTAAATAATTTAAGCAGGTTTTTGGGAACACTAATTTCAAATTTGTAGCAAAAAAAAAATAATAATTTCAAATTTTCCAGTTTTGTTGAACTCAAATTTTTAGAATTTTGTAATTTTTTATAAAGACAAGTAAAAGTGAATTTTTCGAATTTGGTGTCGAGAAAATTTTCCAAATATTTCATGCAAAATGGTGGACACAAATTCTTTAATTTTTCTATGTTTTATTAAATGCTATAATAAAGAAAAAATCAAAATATCTGCTTCAAAGTGGCGGTCTCAAATCTTTTGACTTTTTGTATTTTTTATTATCCGAAGTGGAACTCAATTTCGAAATTAAAATCAAATTTAAAGTAAAAACAAAAAAATTTTGGAAATTTTCGTTCATAACGTCGAACTAAAAATATTAAAATTTTTTAAACCTTTAATTAATTAAAGTGAAATACAGTTTAAAGATTTTTTTTGGGGGGGGGAGGTGTTAATTTTGAATTTGGTATCAAAAACTAAATTTTCGACATTTTTGATCCAAAATGGCGGAATCATAGTTTTTTTTATTTTAGAGCCATTGATTATTTGAAGTGAAACCTAGTTTAAAAGGCTTTTTTTGGGGGGGGGGGGTCGAGTAAATTACGAATTTGGTATCAAAAAAGTAATTTTCGGATTCTTAGAATAAAAAATGCGGACTCAAAATATTTAAAAATTCTGTATTATTGATTTCTTAAAGTTTTTATTAATTGAAGAAAAACTCAATTCAAGGGTGTTTTTGGGTTCGCAAATTTCAAATTTGGTGCTAAAAACCTATATTTTCGAAATTTCCGATTTAAAATGTCTCAGACTCAAAAGTTTTGTATTTTTGATTAATCGCAGTGAAATGCAGTTGAACGGGTTTTTTAGGGTTGGTAATTTGGAAATTAATGCCAAAAATAAATTTATAAATTTTTTAATTCAAAATGTCAGACTACAATTTTTTTATGTTTTCAAGTTTTTATTAATCGAAGTGGTTCTCAATTTAAAGGGCTTCTGGAAACACTAATTTTAAATTTGTAGCCCAAAAACAACTATAATTTCAAAAATATCAATTTAAAATGTCCAACTCGAATTCTTAGAATTTTTTAATTTTTTATTATAGCTTTTCTTATTGTCGTTAAATTCGAATTTGGTGTCGAAGATTTTTCAATATATCTCAATCAAAATAGTGGACACAAAATTTTTAATTTTTCTATTTTAAACTCAAAATATTTGAATTTTTAAACCTTTGATTAATTTAAGTAAAATATAGTTTAAGGGGTTTTTAGTAGGGGGGGGGGGGGGGTGATTTAAATTTTGAATTTGTCATCAAAGAATAATTTTCGAAAGTTTTGAACCAAAATTGTGGACTCAAAAAAATTGTAATTTCACATTTTTGATTCTGTATAACTCAATTTAAGGAGTTTTTAGGGTCGCTTATTATAAATTTGTCATAGAAAACAAATTTTCAAAACTTTCGATTTAAAATTTTCAATTTTTTAAAATCTTTATTAATTGAACAAAAAAAAATCGATTCAAGGGTGTTTTTAGGTTCACGAATTTCAAATTTAGTGCTAAAAAATATATATAATTTCGAAATTGCCCATTCAAAATGACGTACTCAGAAGTTTAGAATTTTTTACAAATCGAATTAAAATGCAGTTAAAAAAGTTTTAATTAGGGTTGCTAAATTCGAATTTAATGTCAAAATTAAATTTATAAAATTTCTAATTCAAAATGTTGGACTCGAAATTTTTAAATTTTTGATTAATGGAATTAAAATACAGTAAAACGGGTTTTTTTGGGATTGCTAGTTTCGAATATAGTGTGAAAAATAAATTATCAAAATATTTTTATTTAATAAAACCTTAAAAAAGGTTGTCTTCGCTATTTTGAAATGTAAAATTTGAAAATTTATGTTAGAAATAATTCAAACAAAAATGCTGTATTTTGATGAAAAAGATCTGTCTACGTGAGAATGGGTTGTGGTTGAAAAATGTTTATACTTTTGATTGGAAAATAGTTTAAATTTTTTTTAAATTTGATGGATAACTGATAAATTTTGATGGATAGTTAATTAATTTTGAAAAGAAGAGTTGTTGGCATGACTTTGATGTAGATCGGCTTTCAGAAAGTGTACTATATTTGATAAGAGGAACGGTCGAAGTGTTTATATCGAGAGCTTTTATTAGCCACCCATGATGAGTTGCAGTGCAAATTGCAATTTATACGTGACTGGAAATCGATAGATTTGCTGAGGAGTATTTTATTCATCACACGATGATCAGTTTCATGATCCATCACTTTGAATTGCCTACCGCAGACAAAATTTGCATCGAGGAATACAATTGTTCCTAGAAAGGTGTCTTAGAAGAATTAGAACATTTTACATAAAAAAAACATTGTGTTATATTATCATCTTCTGCGTCGAAATAGCAAAAAAGAAAAATAGTAAAATTACCGTTTTTTTGTGATATTAAAAATAAAAGTGTAACATTAATAAAATTAAATTTATCTTTAAGCAATTACTTAAAAAAAAGTACTTTGATTGAAATTATCATTTTTTAATTGTGTTGAACCTATTGACATAACATACTTAAAAATCCTTCCAGAAACTTTTCTCAATTCAGTACAGAATAAAAAGGTAAAAAGCTGTTATAAAAGAATAACGAAAAATAAAAACAGCCATAAAATAAAATTTGGGAAAGCCTCGGTAAAAATCTGTCACAAGAATAATTAAAAAATAAAAATCTTTAGTAAAAAAAGAATTCAATAAAGCAATTATTGATAACATGAATTTACGTTTCTAACTGCTCTAAAAGTATTTATGAATTTAAATGAACAAGTATGAAAAGTTGAGCTATTTTTGACTTTTAACCATTTTATGGTAGGTCTGTGGGTCAAAGCTTATTAGGGTCAGTATTTTTATGGGTTTATTCTCAGTTTTTTAGAACTTAACAATTTAGTGGTCCGATACTATCGAGGGGACAGTTGACAAAGTTTTCCTATTGCAAGCAGGTAGCAGAAAATTTTTTTTCAACCGAATCTTTTACAGAGTATCTAAATGGTTCCTTTATGAGCAATTTGGGTTTATTCCCAGTGCAAAACGACATTTATTTTTTAAAATTATTTTCAATTTTACTTCGTAAAAAAAACTCTTTTCCATGAATGTTTATAATTTTAGTATAAACGGAAAAAATATTTATAAACAATGAATTTTTAGCATCTACCTCTACTGAAGATTGCATCTGATTATTAATAATGAATCAATAACCAATTCATGTGCAATATAATATATTGTAGTGATTTATATTGAATTGATAAACAATTTATAGGAAATTATCAAAAAACATTTAAATCAGATTGATAACCAATAAAGATCAAAATAACCAATTTTTATAATCAGGTTATAATTGACAAAATTCTGAAGCAAAAAATGAAATTTTTTATATTTCTGATAATTTTGATGAGAACAGGTTTGAAATAGAAACATAAATACTCGTTAAAATCAGAATATTGTTGAAACATTGTAGCTCTTGAAAACATTCGGATCTGACTCCTCATAATATGCCAACTTTAAGAACCCATTAAGCGTCTTGCTGATTGCAACTGCGATTTTCGCTTATGAGCGGCAATTCTGCGAATACTCTTTAACTGCCAAAAAACAGCCTGAATCAACTTATATTCGCCTTATGAGGAAAAACAGTAGCTACTTTCGTCAACTCAATAAAATGTTATATTGCTTCAAGTAGTTCCTTGCTTTGACAATGACTCTTTAAATTCTCATGTCAATCATTATCAAAAACAGTGGCGTAGACTTAAATGTACCTTCTTCAATTTCAAATAATCAAAATATCACTATAATTTTAAAAAAGCACTATCAGAAACAACCTCGGTGAAACTTTAAAAGTAGAGTCATAATTTATTAAATGGCCCATTATTTCACGAATTTTGACGAAAGATAAAAGTCAATACATTTTTTTGCAGTATTAACTACTACAAATTAGATTCTAAAAAGGTTATTGAAAATTTTAAAAATTTAAAAAGTTATAAACAAATATAATTTTATGTACATGATTTTTGAAAAATTAATAGTTCAAATTAAAAACGAACGTCAATACCTGGAGTTTACTGACAATTATTTGAACTTTCAAATGCCATAAGTTATGTACAAAAAAATTTTTTTAATGAAAATTTGTTTATTAAAAATAAACAAATTAAATTATTTTGCTGTTCCAAATCGCAAAATAAAGTTTTTCTTTGAGATTATGAAACTTGATACAAATGCAAAATGTAAGAAAATAGAGATTTTAAATTTCTGTTGTTTTCTTTTATAGTAATTTTTTTCATATATTTAATGTGTTTTGTGTATGTGTGATATTCAGTAGTTTAAAAAAATAATAAATTGATTACCGAAAAATTGGAAATAAGTAATATAAACAAAATCACTATTTAGACGTTCGTAAGTATACAAAAACAACTTTTTTCACGAAATTGTTCAACTATTACGCAAATTAAAATTTTGATTTCATAAAAAAGACTATTGCAATTGCTTTTCTCTTTTTCAATAAATAAAATATATAAACAAATGCATTATTTGCTGATTTGTAAGCTAAAAATTAATGTTTTCTTTCTTTCTTTCTTTCTTTCTAAAACAATCCAAGTAAAATATCTTTCTAAAAAATTTAATTTATAATGAATTTATCATTTTTTTATAAGATTTAAATAATATAGATAAACAAATAGACCAACATATAACTTTTGTAAAAAATCCATCGCATTATACTTAGAATACGCAACTTGATCATTGTTATGAAGAAAAATATTATTTTGCAATAATTTTACATATTTTCAATAATTTTGTTTATTTACAAAAAATTTGTTTTTCATTAATATTAATCATTTGAAAGCTAATTTCAGCACATTTGAAACACATTTCTTTCAATTTTTGTCCGATAATTTTTAACAAAAATATGGTATTTTTTTTAAATAGCCATTCTCTTCTATTTTGGATAACTTATAAAAAAATTAGTTAAAAAATAAATCAGAACAATGCTTAAACAATTTTAATTTACTTAAATAATTTTTTCATATTTTCTGTTTTAATTAAATATCTTGAAAACTTACAAGTTTTTAAATAACGAAGGGAAAAGCAATTTAATTGATTTAATTTAATGGATTGTTTAAACAATTAAAATTGTTTAAAATCAACTTTTCATTAAATCCAGCTAGAATCATGTGGTTTTTCGTCATTTTCATTGAAGAAGTATAAAGAAGTTATTTATTTATGATAAGTAATATATATTCAATTGTTTAAACAATTTTAATTTGTATTAACAACAAATTATTTAAACAATTTATTTTTTTATATTTTCGAATTTAAATAATTTTTTTAATAGCTGTCGATTCTTTAGTAACAATTAACAGCAATTTTTTTCATTAAATATTTTGTTTATTTGTTTAAACAATTTAAATTGCTTAAAACAACTTTTCATTAAATTCTCCTAAAAACATTTCGTTTTTTACTTTCCTTATTAAAAAAATATCACGAATTTGTCTGTCTGTATTTTTGAAGACTTTTTAATTGTTTAAACTATTTATATTTGTATTAACAATTTTTCCTCGATACTTTAGGGATTTACTATTTTTTTTTTTTTTTTTAATAACTCATAGAGTTGTTGATTAATGATTCTATGCAATATGCTATGACATTTTGAGTATAATATATTAATTTATTTAACAATTAAATATTAATATTTAATCCAAATAACACTAATGTATGATATAAATTTTTTTCTAAATTTATATGCTTTTTATTAAAGGAAATAACTTTATGTGTAAGTATAAGGTAAAAAAGATTAAAAAAGCTTCCTCAATAAGTACATTAAAAAAGATTAATTAACCTCTGAACCTCTTCTATGAGTTATTAAGAAAACAATAAGTAAATCCCTAAAATATAGGAAAAATAAATTGTTTAAACAATTAAAAACTCTTGAAAATTCCAGATGGAAAAATTCGTGATATTTCTTTAATGAAGAAAGTAAAAATCGAAATGCTTCTAGGAGAATTAAATGAAAAGATTTTTTGAATAAAATTTTGTTTAAACAATTAAATATATATTGCGAATTATAAATAAATAACTTCTTTATAATTCTTCAATGAAAATGACAAAAAACCACATGAATCTAGCTGGATTTAATGAAAAGTTGATTTTAAACAATTTTAATTGTTTAAACAATTCATTGGAATAAATCAATTGAATTAAATCAATTAACTTGTTTTTTCCTTCGTTATTTTATAAGTTTTAGGTATTTAAAATATTTAAATAAAAAAAAATATGAAAAAAGAAATAACATTTTAGACCTATTTATTTATAAATAGGGAAGTGGTCCCCAAGTTGGACACCCTTTCGATTTATTGCTGTAAAATCCAAACCAAATAAAATTATTAAAATGTTTTATACCGGATGAAAGTACAATTTATAAGGTAATATTATTATTGATATTATTATTATATAATATATTATATTAATATGTAAAAGTGTCCCCAAGATGGACACCTTCTTAAAAGTCTCTGAAAATTGTAGTAAATAAAAAATGAACGTCGTGTAACAATTCTTAAACTAATTTTTAATCATTTAACGGAATTTATCAAGAAATAACATTTCCGCTTGGACTATACTGAATTTACGTTCAGGGGTGGGAAAATAGAGGATGAAAGCGGACCCCCTTTACATTGTCAGATTAAAAAAAAAAAATTGGGTTAATTTACATACTGAATTTTTTTTTAATTCACTATTATTTTTGTAATTTACCATTATTTTTGTAATTTTGCAATTCTTATTTTCCATTTTTAATCATTTTCATTACTTCTGAATTATTATCCTGAACTATCAAATATATAACTGATTTTTCAATCATTTTGATCAATATTCATTCCTTTTTATTATTTTGTAATAATTTTCTCCATCTTTTAATATTTTTATTATTTTATAATTAATTTCCTAAATTTTCAGTAATTGTCTCAAATTTAAATTATTGTCATCAATTTTCCATAATATAACGATTTTTCAATTATTTTCTTTTGCTTAAAAATGCATATTGCAATTTTTTTATTATTTTCTTCAATTTATAATTATTTTCATTATATTGGCATTATTTTAAAAATTTAAATTATTTATCAGAAATGTCAATTATTTTCATCAATTTTCGTTACTTCTGAGATTTTTTAATTATTCTCTTTAATTAAACATTTTTAAGTAATTTTGTAAGTTTTTTTTCTTTTAAACATATATTATACATAATTTTTTCAATTATTTCTCTCAAATTTTATTTACTTTTTTTAATTTTTCATATTTAAATTATTTGCATCATATTTCAATTTTATTCTTAATCTTAAATATTTTCAGCATGTATTTCAATTATTTTTTTCAATTTTAAATTAATTTTATTATTATTTAATTATTTTCCTTAATTTTTAAGTATGTTTTTAAAATTTCAATTATTTTCTTCAATTTTAAATTATTTTAATTATTTTTTATATTATTTTCTGCAATTTTCAATTACTTTCGTTCTTTTTCATAATTTCCAAAAAGTTCTCTTCAATTTTAAATTATGTTTGTCTTTTTTAATTATTTTCTCTAATTTTTAATTATTTTCTTTTATTTCAAGAAACTTTTAAAATTGTTAAGTATTTTTCTGAAATTTTCTTTAACTTTCCTTTATTATTTAAAATACTTTATGTAATTTTTTCAATACTTCTTTTCTCAAATCTTAATTATTTTTTTCATTTTGAATTTATTTATCTCAATTTTCAATTATTTTTTTCAATATTCAATTATTTTCTCTAATTTTTCATTATTCAATTTTTTGCAATTTTTTTTTAAGATTTTCAATTATTTTTCTAAAATTTAAATTATTTTCTTTATGTTTAAAATATTTCTATAATTGTTTAAATTACTTTCCCCAATTTTTAATTGATTTAATTTTTTTTTTTCAATTAATGTGCAAAATTTTTAATTATTTTGTCTAATCTCAATTATTTTTTGTAATTCTTTTTAATACTAAAATATTATAAATTTTGTTCTAATTAAATATTTATTTTATTTATATAAATTGATTTTTAACCCTCGACTGATAGACTGGGTCTGACAGACCCGGTTTTTAGAGCCTCTTTTTTCACTATTTTCAATCTACAGTCCGCTGTAAGGGAGAGCGTAAAAGGTCTACCGGGTCTGTCAGACCCAGTCTAGAAGTTAAGGGTTAAATATTATATTTAAAATATTTATAATTGTCGCTTTGCCGGTAAGGTCGAAATCTTCTTTTCAAAAATCTGCAAAAATCAATCTCGTGCAGTATAATCTAGTTTTTAAATAAAATTTACAATATTCCCTAATAAATTCCTGAAGAAAAAAATATGCGACAAATTTTTAAGTTCATTTTACAGTAAAATACGTGAGTTAGTGTGCGTGAGTGTGTACACAGATATTTCTGAATAAGAGAGGGGAATAACAATAACGATTACAATTAGGGTTGCCACCTTCTTGAATTCCAAATATAGTATAATTTAACTTTTAAGGCAGAAAAATAAAGTACGCAGGAAAAAAATAAAGTACACATCAACTCACTTATTTTTTTCATACATATATATTTTTATAGTTTGAACTAAGTTTCTCAAGCTTTAAATTTTCGATAACATTAACGAAGTGTTCATAGTTCAAAGAAGTTTCTAAGTCTAAGTCATTAGGCGAAAATAACCAATTTGGATCGTTAAAATCAAACCATTTTCCTAAATAAGATAAGGCTTAGTCAGTAAAATGAGTAAAATCTTCAATAGTTTTTTTGTGGATTTTTGATGACTTTACAAAAAGTGCTTTTAGTTTCTTTATTCCTGTTTCATAACCAAAAAATAAATCAGGGTTGCTACGTTTTAAAAATTTCAAAATTCCATGACTTTTCCAGGCTTTTCAGACCATTTTTCTTAAAATTTCATAACCAAATATAAAATAACTAGCAATTTTAACGAACGCCTAAGGGCGCGAGAAACTTTGCACTGTTGTTGATCATTTTAAAACTGTAAATTTTTGCAAATGCAAATAATGAAGATTACGAGAATAATTACAAAATTGAAGAAAATATCTGAAAAATGACGAAAATAATGAACATTTGAAAAAAATTGGAAAAATTAAAGAATAATTATAAAATTTTAAAAGAATGACTGAAAATTGAAAAAAATGCAAGAAATAATTGAAAAATTCCGGAAAATAATTAATAATTGAAAATAATAATTAAAGAATGACGAGAATAATTGAAAAATTGAAGGAAATATCTCAAAAATGACGAAAATATTTGACAATTGAAAACAAAATTGGAAAAATGACTAGATTAATAGACAACTGGAAAAAATAATTGAAAAAATTAAACAAGAAATATTAAATTTAAAGAAAATAATTGCAAATTGAAAAATTAAGAAAATTATAGGAATAATTATAATTAAATGTACATTGAACAACTAGATTGAAAATCGAAATAAATAATAAAAATTGTAGAATGGAATTGAAATTTGAAAAATAAAATTAAATATTGATACAAGTAATTGAAAAAAGCCGAGATTTATTGAATGGATTTAGAATAAAATAATAGATAACTGAAGAATGTAATTTAAAATTGAAAAAAATGAGAATTAAAGAAATAAATTGAAGATTAAAGAATTAAATAAAACTTTTAAAAAAATAATTAACAATTGACGAAAAATTCGAAAACTGGCAAAAATAATCGACTACAGAGCGAAAAAATTGAAAAAACTTAAAAAATATCTAAATATAAAATTTAAGAAAAATAATTGTATATTGAAAAAATTGTAGAAAATAATGGAAAATTAAGGGAAAAAATGAATAATTAAAAGAAATAATTGAAAAATTATGAGAATAAATGAAAAGTGGAAGAAAATATCTGAAAAATGACGAGAATAATGAACAAATGAAAAAAAAATTGAAAAATGACTAGATTAATAGACAACAAAACAAAATAATTGAAAAGATTGTAGGAAATAATTAGAAATTGTAGAAAATAATTATTAATTGAAAATAATTGAAAAATTAAACAAGAAATATTAAATTTAAAGAAAATAATTACAAATTGAAAAATTAAGAAAATTATAGAAATAATTGTTGGAAATATTCGCACATTTAACAACTCCATTGAAAATCAAAAAAAATAATTAAAAATTGAAGAAAGTAATTAAAAATTGAATAATGGAATGGAAATTTAATAAATATAATTAAAAATTGAAAAAAGTAATTGAAAAATAGCGAGAATTATTGAATAAAGAAGAAAATAATTGAAATTTGAAAAAAATTGATTTTTAATAAGTGAACAATTGAATTTAAAATTAAAGAAACTTATTGATAGCAAAAAAAAAAAATTTTAAAAAGGCGAAAATGTTTTTAATATTTTAGAAAATAATTGAAAATTGACAAATGAAATTCAAATTTGAAGAAAATAATTGATAATTGAAGAAAATAATTAAAAATTGAAGGAATAAATGGAAAATTAACGAATTAATGGAAATTTTAAGAAAATAAACAAAAAATTACAAATTGACGAAAATAAATAAAATATTGAAGAAAATAATTTAGAAATTAGAAAAATAATTTATAATTAAAAATAAAATTCGAAAACTAGCGAGAATATTCGACAAGAGGAAATAATTGAAAAGTTAATGATTAATTATGAAATTAAAAAGAGTACATAAGAATTCACAAAATTGTAGGAAATAATTGAAAATTGAAGAAAATAATTAATCCCGTGAAAAAATTTTGACTCGGCCCCGACTAGGGCCTGACAAGAATTCCCTATCTAGAGTTTTCACGCTTTCCCTACCGGGGCCCCATGAGGTCCCTACGAGGCCTCTTAGGGCCCTGGTTGGAAACAGTAATTGAAAAATAATGAGCATGATGGCAAAATTGGAAAAAATATCTAAAAAAATAACGTAAATATTTGATAATTGAAAAAAAAATAGCTAAATTAATATATAATTGGTAAAACTAATTAAAAAAAATGAACATTAAATATTAAATTAAAACTAAATAATTGAAAATTAAAGAATTGAGGATATTATACGAATAATTGGTGAAAGTAATTGCAAATCGAATGAAATAATTAAACTATTGAATATAAATTTCAGGAAACATTGATAATCGAAAGAAATAATTGACAAAAGGCGAAAATTGTTTAATATTAAAGAAAGTAATTAAAAATTGAAAAATGGAATTGAAATTTGAAGAATATAATTTAGTTGTAGAATTGAAGAATTGAATTGAAATTTTAAAACAATTTTTTATGTTTGAACAAAATACATAAAAATTGAAGAAAATAATGAAAAATGAAGAAATAAATTGAGTTTTTAAGATAATAATTGATAATTGAAGGAGAAATTACAAAATGACGAAAATAATTAAATGTTAAGAAAAATACTTGACAGTTGAAAAAAAATCGATAAATGGCGAGAAGAATCGACAATAGAACAAGATTATTGAAAAAATTAAAGAATAATTATAAAATTGTAGAGAAAATTAAATTGTCAATTGAAAACTAAAGAAAATTATAGAAAAAATCGTAGGAAATGTATGAAAATTGAAGAAAATAATAATTGAAGAATTGTATTGAAATTTGACAATATAATTGATAATTGAAAAAAGACGAGAATTAATGAATATTGAACAAAATAATTGAAAATTGAAGAAAATAGTTAAAAATTGACAAAATGTATTGAAAATTGACAAATGTAATTGAAATTTAAAGAAAATAATTGATAATTAAAATAAAAATTACAAAATGACGATAATAATGATACATTAAAGAAAACAATTTAGAAATTAGGAAAATAATTGACAATTGACAAAAAAATACCAACAAATGCTTAAAAAAAGAGAAGTTAATTAAATTAATTTAAAAAAAAAAACATTTTATAAAATTCATGACTTTTCCAGGCTTTCCAGGTTTCCAGTGAAGAAGATTTAAAATCTTCTTCACTGAGAAAACAGTATTCTTTTTTTAAGAATTATTCTTGGCGCCTATTTAAGAATAAAATATTCTCAGAATAAAAAAATACTTCTCAGATTGAGAATATTCTCTTAAATTAAGAATATTTTTAAATTAAGAATATTCTCTTAGATTAAGAATATTTTCTTACAAGTTTTAAGAATATTTTATTCTTAAATGGGAGCAGGAAAATTCCTAAAGGAAGAATATCGTTTTTTAGTGTTTTCTTTGTTTCAAAGCATTTTAGGAATATTCATTTTATTATAAACATCCATTATTGTTATGTAAAGTTGCCCTCTAAACATTTTATTGATGGTCGAGTCCATACCAAGTGATCACACCAATTTCAGTCATATTGAGTAATATTTACGAAATTGATATTTTGGGTTCCTTTAGGAGTAAAAAAAATAAATTTTAATTATTTTTTAAAAATTCAAAATATTTTCGAAAATATTCAAATTCGAAATTTTATGTACTATTTTTTTTGTGTTATCATAACTTCTGTAATTTTGAAGCAATTGAGATCATTTTTTTTTAAATTACTCGTATTTAAATACTCTTTCAAGAAAAATTATAATAATTAAGAAATTGTTTATAATTAAATTTTTATTAAAAAAATTAAATTATTTATTTAAACAAAATCTAAAGTATATCATCGATCTTTTTCAAAAAATTCATAAACATAGCCTATAATGTGCTTAAAAATTTAAGCCAAAGAAAAAGATGGTATGTATTATAGTTTTTGAGAAAAAAATTATTAAGTTATGCTAGCGCGGCGCAGACCGGTGTCACCGCTACTCAACGCGTAGTTCCGTAGTAACCGAAATGTATGTATATTATTACATAATATAAATACAGTTAATCGTCATGTTTATTTTTTTATTTTACAAATTGTGCTGTGCACAGAATTTGAAAAAATTTTTGTTTCAATTTTATTCTCAAGGGGTACGAAGGAATGAAATTTTTGTGTACCTTTAATGGTCAAAAAATTAGAAAAAAGTGAGACTAGTACTAATAATGACCCAAATTCAATCACTTCAACTACAAACGCAAAACGATAAAAAATCAAAGGATACAAACCTGTATATAAGTGAATTTTTAATTAAAGCTTGCTTGCTTATATAAAAAATACTCAACGATCTCTCTTTCGAGAAATACACGCACCTAGCGGCAAGTTAAGAACTACAAATGTTAGCGGCAAATTCGAAATCTTTAAAATATTAAATATTAAATTTAATTATAGATATCAACACAAAATTCATATAATTTTTTCTATTATGTGAACTTATAAGATTAATTTGAAATTTTTTTTTACAAACATTGATTAAAAATAGTTATTTATAATAATCTTCAAATTTCATTCATTAATTCAATCTGTCAACACCTGCGAAGTTTGTCAGTACTTCGCAGTACTGACAAATTTTATGTTTTATACTTTATGTTTCAAATTTTTAATCATTTTTCTCCTTATAAAATTTTGTCATCTTTTAAATTTATTATAGTTTTCATTTCTTTCAACTATTTTCAAACTATTTTTATCATTCTTTAAGGGGAGAGATAGGTGAAATTTTAACTCAACAAAATTTTTGATGCTCAGAGGTGTCATTTTTTTTCTTACATCAATTAAGATGTAGAATTATGGTATTACATAAAAATTAAAAAACAATATTTTTTTGGTCATTTTCGAAATTTTATTTTTCAAAATCCATACGATGGATTGTAGAAAATCATTTAAAAATCCCACAAAAAAATTGTCGATGGAAAAAATGAAAATTGTGAAAGAGGTTTAATTTTTAAAATTTAAGTTTTTCTTAGAATAAATTTCTCAAACTCCGCAAATTATTTGTTTCTCTATTTTTGACATTACCCCATAATTTTAGGTCTAAAATTGCATAAGAAAAAAAATTAACACCCCTGAACATCGCGAATTTTGATAATTTTACCAGTCCATTATTTTTCTTTCTTCAGTTTTAAATTATTTTAATTATTCACTTATTTTCACTTATTTTTACCAGTTTTTAATTATATTAATTATTTTTCAATTGATTTAACAAATTTTCAATTATTATTCTTAAATTTTAATAATTTTCCCAATTTTTAGTTATTTTTATTATTTTTCTATAAATTACCAATTTTTTAATTACTTTTTTTTACTTTAATTATTTTCTCCGATTTTTTTAATTCTAAAGTTTGATGTCCATGTACTAAGAAAAGATCAGTGTGACTTTCTGAAGCTTATAATTTAAATATAATACACTAACTATATTTACATTATGTAAAAATATACATACATTTCGGTTACTACGGAACTACGCGTTGAGTAGCGGTGACACCGGTCCGCGCCGCGCTAGCATAACTTAATAATTTTTTTCTCAAAAACTATAATACATACCATCTTTTTCTTTGGCTTAAATTTTTAAGCACATTATAGGCTATGTTTATGAATTTTTTGAAAAAGAACGATGATATACTTTAGATTTTGTTTAAATAAATAATTTAATTTTTTTAATAAAAATTTAATTATAAACAATTTCTTAATTATTATAATTTTTCTTGAAAGAGTATTTAAATACGAGTAATTTAAAAAAAAATGATCTCAATTGCTTCAAAATTACAGAAGTTATGATAACACAAAAAAAAATAGTACATAAAATTTCGAATTTGAATATTTTCGAAAATATTTTGAATTTTTTAAAAATAATTAAAATTTATTTTTTTTAATCCTAAAGGAACCCAAAATATCAATTTCGTAAATATTACTCAATATGACTGAAATTGGTGTGATCACTTGGTATGGACTCGACCTGATTTATTAATTGCATTGAAAAATACAATTTTTGACAAGGTTAAAGAAATGTTTTTCACATTTGAAATATAGTACTTTCAGCGTACTATATAACAGTCATATAATATAAAGTACGTTTACTCAAAATATAGTACAATACTATATTAAATAGTACGGGTGGCAACCCTAATTACAATTGAAGAAAGATGACGGGGTGTAAATAGCGACTGAGCTAACAAAGCGGGAGTCAGATCGAGAGATGTTTCGAGGGATAAGAAGCAAGGAGGTGATTCCAGGGACCAGGTTCGTGCTGCTGGCGAGATGTTTCGAGCCATTTTCAAATTGCGAGAATACCTGAGCTGGCAGGATCAAGCCGAGGAAAATCGGCACGCTGCTGGCCAACCAAACGGTGCGTTAGCTGAAAAGAGAAATGGGCGGTGGTCGCTCTTGGATTGCGAGATTATTCGATTATCGCCAGAGACGCCCCGAACATCCAGAAGAGACACCTAGAGTGCCATCTACTGCCAGCAACAGACAACTACTATCCCTTCGGCAAAAATACGATGTCTTTGTTTCACATCAGCAAACAAGAAATTTCATATTGATGGGCTTTATCTCCCTTGTGTGTAACCACTCGGATGCACGTTTATCGAGATGTTTTCTTCCAGCAGTTTCCTCCGGGAAGATCTTCCTTTTCAAAACAAGCATATTCTCTTATCAATTCCAATCGGTTCACTCTTTTCGTTCAATTCGTATTGACGCTTCATTTTTCCTCCAAATTCACTTGAATCAATTTTTCACCTGAATCTTTAAAAAAAAATCCAAATTCTTTTATTGGACTCGTTTGGAAATAATTGGAAACTAAATTTTATTGTTTGGAAATTGTTAATTTAGAAGATATTGCAATTTCTGAAAATATTAATTAGCTGCGCACAAGTTTCTGCGCAAGTAGTCGTGGCGCGAAAATTCAAAGTGTATTTTTTTGAATAATGATGGAGAATGTGGTTAAGCACTTATTTAGAATACAGCGTTTGATTTTATTGCTTTTACTAATATAATCTTGCTGAAATCTTTTACATTTTAAGGCAAAGTGGGTTAAAATTGTTAGATTATAGAATAATATTATTATAAATTGAGGGGCTGGATGCAATAAAGGGATATAGAGGACTTTCGAAGTCCCCCGTTTCTGCCGGAGACTCGCTGTACGCGGGGCCAACGAAAGTCGCGCGTATCCCCTTATTGCATCCAGCCCCTCAATTAGTGCGTTAATAAATTCTACAAAATACAGGGGTATCTTTGGTTTTATAATAATATTAATTCTACGATCTACCGGGAGGTATATCTACAAATATATTATTATTGAAAAAGTTAGATTATCGAATAATATTTATATAAATTAGTGCGTTGATAAATTCTATAAACTACAGGGGTGTTAACTTTCGTTTTGTAATAATATAAATTCTACAATCTACCAGGGGGTTATATTGATTTTAAGAAGTAAATAAATATAATAATATAAACTCTACGAAATACCGGGGTTAAGAATTAATCTAAAAGAATCCCACAATGCTTCCTAGAATTTATGTTATTATAAAATCAAAGTCAATTTGTGGAAATGATTGTAAAGTGTATTATATTGTTTGGAAATTGTTAATTTAGAAGATATTGCAATTTCTGAAAACTTTAATTAGCTGCGCACAAGCTTCCGCGCAAGTAGTCTTGGCGCGAAAATTCAAAGTATATTTTTTTAAATAATAACGGAAAATGTGGTTTAGTATTTGTTTACAATACAGCGTTCAATTGTTTAAATTATTATAAATTAGTGCTGAATACTTTTAAATTTTAAGGCAAAGTAGGTTATAATTGTTAGATCATAGAATAATATTAATATAAATTAGTGCGTTGATAAATTCTACAAAATACAGGGGGATTAACTTTGGTTTTATAATAATATAAATTCTATGATCTACGAGGTGGTTATCGTTGATTTTTAAAAGTGAATAAATATAATTATATAAACTCTACGAAATACCAGGGGCCAAGAATTAATCTAAAAGAATCCCCCGGTACTTTGTAGAATTTATCAATGCACTAATTTATATTAATATTAATCCAAACAACAAAATTTAGTTTCCAATTATTTCCAAACGATTTCCAAACGTTTATACTGGGGGGTTATCTATAAATACATTATTATTGAAATTGTTAGATTATAGAATAATATTTATATAAATTAGAGCGTTGATAAATTCAATAAAATACAGGGGTGTTATTTTTGGTTTTGTAATAATATAAATTCTACGATCTACCAGGGGGTTATAATTGATTTTAAGAAGTAAATAATTATAATAATATAAACTCTACGAAATACCGGGGGGTAAGAATTAATCTAAGAATCCCTCGGTAATTCCAAGAATTTATGTTATTATAAAATCAAAGCCAATGTGAAATGAAAAGAAATGATTGAAAAGTATATTATATTGTTTGGATATTGTTTATATAGAAGATATTACAATTTCTAAAAAAAATTCAAAGTATCTTTTTTGAGTAAAAATGGAAAATGTGGTTTAGCATTTATTTACAATACAGCGTTCAATTGCTTATATAATTATAAATTAGTGCTGAATTCTTTTACATTTGAAGGCATAATTATTAGATTATAGAATAATATTAATATAAATTAGTGCGTTGATTAATTCTACAAAATACAGGGGGTTATAATTGGTCTTGTAATAATATAAATTCTACGGTCTACCGGGGGGTTATCTTTGATTTTAAGAAGTAAATAAATACAATAATAGAAAAGAAGATTTCGACCTTACCGGTAAAGCGACATCTATTACTCGATGCCTATTACGCTCTTGGTTCGAGCTTTTGGTGGTAAATTTAAATTTAAATTCGATTGGTTTTTCGAATTCAAATTATACTTTAAAATTTTGTTCTGAAAAAATAAGTCGTGGAAGAGGACTCGGTTGCAAAAAAAAAAAAAAAAAAAAACTCTACGAATTACCGGGGGGTAAGAATTAATTTAAAAGAATCCGCCGGTTCATCCTAGAATTTCTATTATTATAAAATCTATGTCAACCCCCCTGTATTTTGTAGAATTTATCAATGCACTAATTTATATTAATATTAATTCAAACAATAAAATTTAGTTTCCAATTATTTCCAAAAGTTTCCAATAAAAAAATTTGGATTTTTTAAAGGTTGCAGTGCTAATTTCACGGAGCCCAATCTTTTACGGCTAGATTAAACAATGAAAACAAAATTTTGCGTGTTTCAGATTGTGACATAACCTCAAAATCAAAAGGTGTGTTTAGAACACGGAATCAGATGAGTTAACTGATGCAGCTAAAAAATGTAGCTGAAAATAGTTTTTCATTGTAGCTGAATATTAGCTAAGATTGCTAGAGTATTTGTTAAGAAGTTTCTATTCATTAACATAACCTCAAATTAAACTAGGTGAAAATTATGTCCATTTTATGGACATTTCGCTTCCAGGTAAGAAAAAAATTTGCTTCCTCATAGAGAAAGCAATAAATTAATAATATAAGAGTTAATTGGAAATGTAACTTGATGAAAGAAGGTGCTCAAAAAAAATTGATTGGGTATTTTCAAAAACCCCTGTGTCCAAATTTAAATATTTATGAGCTTAATAAGTCATCCAAATTTTATTGAAATCTGTTAAAGCGTTTTCGAGATATCCTGGAAACAAAAACGCTATACACACATACGCCCACACACACACACACACACACACACATATACACACACACACATACATCTGGACATTTTCTTAAAAATGAAAATTTACGCTTCTTACATGAAAATGAGTTCATTTAGACTATTTTTGGAAAATCAAAAATCTTGACGATCACAAAGTTTCCTCTATGAAAAAGCAAAAATGGTTTTTCCCACCAAATGAAAATATTATTAAAATTAATTTCACTAAATTTTGAAAGTGGTCGTACACAATTTACGTAAGTCATTTTTTAGTATTTTATTACCCCCCTTCCCCACCCTATTGTAAGACACAGTAAGATTTTCCTTTACCCCACCCCCTCCAACCCTGAAATCTTATTAAGATTCATTTCTTCTTAATTTTGGTGAAAAAAATGTTTTAAAATTTTTGTTAAATAAAATATTTACAGTATTTTTAAATTTAGATAATATAGATTTCAGATTTATACTAACTTTTATTACAGTCTGAAATTTCAACATTTCATAAATTGCCTTGCCATTGTTTAGAGATGTCAAATTTTTTTGTATCAACATTTTGGATTTAAAATTATTCTACAGTGATAAAATAAAAAAAAAAACTTTTTCGGGCGGATATTAGAATTTTTAATTTTTGTTTTATATCAAAATTTTTTTAAATCCTTGCGTAACTTTGCGCAAAATTGTAAAAAAAAAAGACAGTAAAGAAATTGGCGATAGAAAATTTAATAGTAAAAATTGCAGAAGGATTTTTAAAAATTTTCATTTTTTCGAAAATAAAAATTATAAATATGTCCAAATTTTCATTTTTTTGACATTTTAAAATAATTTTATATGCCCAAATTAAGTTGAAAAAATTGGCACCTCTAAGTGTTATAAATTTTGATGGGTTAAAATTTCACCAGTGTCTTCCCTTAAAAACATAAACTGAAAGACTTTAGTAAATAATTTTTACTATCAGATTTGTAATCTGGGATAATCGAGCAAAACAACAAAATTTTTTCCCAGCCAAGATAGTAAATTTTCAATTATCAGTTAAATGCCTTTTCAAATTTTGTTCAAAAAAATTATTTTCGTATAATTAAAAAAATATTACTTAAGATTTTACAGGAACCCCCCTCCTCCCTAGGTAAAATGCCGTAAGATTTCATTAAACCCTCCCCCACCCCCTTAAGGTTCTAAAGACCCAGTTGTACATTTTTCAGAAAAAATTAGGTTTAGCTAAAATTTGTTGTTAATATACATATAGGTACATAATTGAAGGTAATATTTGATCGCTTTCCATTGTTAATAATAAGACAAAGATTCATTGATCCATGGGAGCCAAATTGTGTAGGTAAAAAAAAACACTAGCACATTGAATAAAAAGACAAAGTCTTTATTAACGACGTTTCGTCAACATTTCGTTGACCTCTTCAGGCTAAAACACAATATATATACATAATTACATATTACATATACATAATTATTACTTATAATTATAAATTATAAATTATAAATAATAATTATTATTTAACATTTTATGCCTTTTCTTTAAATCTAGTCAAAATCTGTGATTTTGGGTTTTGTCATTTAACAAAATTTAACAAATAAAATTGCAGAAAATATTTTAACTAGGAAAATGAACTATTATTTGTCAAAAATTGATTAATGCTACAGATTTTAACTAGATTGAAAAAAAAAAACAAAATGTAAAATAATTATTTTTATTTGACAAGAAATTGTAGCTCAACCTTTTTTTCTTTAAATGTACAACTAGTGTTAAAAACTACGACTTTCTAGTTTAAGGTTATGTAAATGTAGAGAAACTTTTTAAGACAGCTGAAAGGTCCGAATAGGTCAACCCTCAGATTTTGTTCAAACTTTATATATTTATGTATTTTGATGCGCTGATTACAAAAAGGAAGAAAATTGGCGACTACTTCATCTTCATGGTAAAAGCCATAAATAACCTGTTTTTAAGTTTTTTTTAGTTTTACTCAGTAAATATTAAAAATTTCGAAAAATGTTTTAAACGAAAACTGTAGACTACATAAAAATACACATTTTGAGTTCTTTACATTTTTTTGGTATCTTCAATAGTTTTCAAAGTAATCGATAATGAGTATATTTAAGCACGAAACGAAATTCGGCCTTTTTGATAGTCTTTTGAAGTTTTTTTTGCATTTTTGTGGAAAAATATTTATTTTTGTAAAAAATTGCATGGTACATAAAGTTTGTATCTCAATGAGATCTTCAACTAATGTCTAAAACATTTTTTTAATTTTTGCGATTTTTACCAGTAAAACGCAAAAAACCATAGATTTTTTTAGTTGAACTTTTTCCTTTTTCTCAGTCTTAGCAAATGGCTGTATTTGCGATTATTTAGCTGAGATAACTAAATAATTCCAGCTAAACTTTTTCAGTTTCAGCAGCAAGTTCACAATTTTTCCGTGAAGCAAAAAAAAACGTATATTAAAAAAGAAAATTGGAAAATTGTTAAATTTAAAGAGAAAGGCGAAAAATATTAATTAATCAGTATTTGGTAAGACATTCCTGTCGAAAATAATTGTATCTGAAAATTAAAAAAGTGGGTCTTTTAAAATAATTTGAAACTTCATTTTTATTTTGACTTTTTGTTGATAAAAACTACTTTTTGTTTTGAGGTTATTTCAAGGAGTGAAACATTCTTAAAGGGAATTTTTTAGGTTGGTTACCAGCATTTTCTCCCAAATTCAGTTGTCCGGATATTTTTTTAATTGGATTTTATTTAACCGAATGACCATTTAGAAGAAATCTAAGTTATAAGAAAATTTGTTTATTAGTGATCTCATTTCTCAGAAATGTCATTTAGTAGAAATCTCAATTGCTATAATTTCATTTTATCAGAAATTTCATTTAAATTCGAGGTTTTAATATACAGAAAGTTATGATGCCAGAAATTTTGTTTAGCAGAAATCTTATTTGCCACAAATTACTATTACCAGAAATCTCATTTAACTAAAATTCAATTTACAAAAAATTTAATTAAACCAAAAGTGTTGTTGTCAGAAATTTTGTTTCCCAAAAATATCATATTGCAAAAATTCTTATTAATCAGAAATATTAGAAATATTAAGGTTTCTGTCAAATAAAAATTATGAAAAATGAAATGATTGTTTTATGGAATTTTGGATTCGTGATATTTCTGATAGATGTAATAAGAATAAATAATATTTCTGATAGATGTAATAAGAATAAATAATATTTCTGATAAAAGAAATTTTAGAAAATTAGATTTTTGATGAATGAAATTTTTGACATACATGTCAGATTTTTGTTAAATGACATCTCTAACAAATGATACTTCTGATAAACCAAATTTTATATAAATCGGATTCCGAATAAATAAAATTTCGTATAATAAATATTACTAGATTTTTGATAAATGAAGATTTACATTTAATAATTCCGTTAAAAGACATTTATGACAAATGAGAATTCCAATAAACGGAATTTCGTATAAATTGGATTTCGGGTAAATAAAATTTCGTATAATTAGATTTCTCATAATTGGAAATTTCTGTAAATAAAATTTCTGGTAAATAAAATTTTTGACAAAAGAGATGTCTTTTGAAATTTCAGGTGAATGATATTTCTGAAAAATGCAATTACGAATAAATAAAATTTCTGATAAATAAAATTTTGCTAAATTAGATTTTTAAGAAATGAATTTTCTAACATTTAACATTTCTGTTAATCGAAATTTCTAACAAGCGAGATTTCTAAATAATGCAATTTTGGGTAAATGCTAATCCTGATAAATTATATTATTGATAATTGAAATATCTAATAAATATTAATTTTGGTACATGACGTTCTTGAGAAACGAAATTTCTGACAAATGCAATTTTGGTCAAATGAGATTTTAGATAAATTAAATTTCGGATTTATGTGATTTCTGATAATTATTATTTGTGATAATTGGAATTTCCAATAAATAAGATTTCTGCTAAATAAAATTCCTTGTAACATAAATTTCTGTATTTTCTAACTTCGAATAAATAACATTTCTGATAAATGATATTTCTGATAATGAAGATTTTTGGTAATTGACATTTCTGACAAATGAAATTTCTAAAAATTCTTATTAGATAATAATAATATTAGATAAATTCGTATTGACAAATGATCATTCTGAAAAATAAAATTCGGTGAAGTAAAATTCTATGAAATATGTATTCTACCTTGACGAATTTGTTATTTTCTGTGAAAAATAAATATTTCAAACTCCATACATAATTTAATAGAAACTATTTATTTTTTATTTTTAAAGAAATGAAATTTCTATCTTTCTGATAAGTTGAATAAAATCCCAGCAGAATTTTTTATTTATATCCCAGAATTTTCAGAAGGTATTTTTCATGGAATATTTCTATCTAGATTTTTTCATGTAAAATATATTATTAAAAAAAATCAGAACCTATTTGATCGCGAATCAAAAACCTTAACTTTTATCCCCAACTGAAAAAATTAAATTTGGAAACAAATTTTCCTTTCTTTAACGATTGTTTGTTCTATTTCAGTGCATTAAAATAATTTCCTCTTTGAAATGTCCCAAAATCATGGAAAAAGTGAAACACGACTCTAAACAAACTTGAATTCTCAATCAGCATTTTATTATTTTTCTTTATCCGCTTCTCATATACTTTGACGATGTCCTATTTTTCGTTTCTAAAAACATCTGAAAAGGCAATTTGTTTTAAAAAGAAACATTCTAAGAATATTTTAAGTGTTTGGCAATAAATCAAAAAGTAGATCGACTTCTTGACTGATTTTTTACATGTCTGGGCAAAAGGAACTACTGTGATAAGTTTGTGGCTCTCGGAGGGTAAATATTCAAGATCGTAAAATCACACCCGTGCTGAAAGAAATTTCATCTTTTTCGTTGCGTTCATCTGCGTATTGGTCCTCTAAATAATGCGGTAAATGGAACAAAGATTCTTGATTTTACGACCAGGCCTCGAGTCATAAATCAACTAAAAAACAAGTTACAGACTAACATTTCAATTTTCGGTATTGACATCACTATCGTTTGCAATAAAACTGTAAAAAAAAAGTGGGAAAAAGTACAACGCGACATTTATGGCCGAGTCTATTGCTTTTTAAAGGCCTGCAAATTTCAGCGTTTATTTATTTATTTCCTGACAATGTATTTTTTTAGAATATTTTTTATATGCGAGATTACTAGAAATTATTTATTATTATTATTATTTATTGCACACCTAAAGATGGTAATATAAAATAACCGAAAACTATTTATTCAACCCTTAAAACCCAACCTTGATTGATATTTTTATCCCTTATCACTTTTACTAATTTTCATGACCTTTTAGGTTATTTTACAAATTCCATATGGCAAAATTACAGACAAAAATAAATTTCTTAATAAGAATCTGAATAAATGAATTTATATATTTATATATCAAATTTATATATTAAAATTTACAAGTTTCTTTCTTTCATTAATTTATTAATTCATTCTGTCCACACCTGAAATTAGTTAATAAATGTTTCTTTCTTTTCAATTTTAAATCATTCACCACTAACGTAAAATTTTGTAAAGTTTATAAATTACAACAATTTTAATTTCTTCTAACTTCAATTAATTTGAAATTTCATTGATTAAAATTTTAATCAATCCACGCTTTGAGAAGAGTAAATTTGAAATTATTTAAAACTTTCTTCAATTCTTAACAATTCTTTTCTATTATGATTTCAATTATTTGCTCCAGTTTTCAAATAATTTTACCATGTTTTAAAAATTCTCTTCAATTTCTAATTATTTTCATTATTTTTCAATTTTTCCCCTAAATTTTAAATTCAATTTCCGCAAGTTTCAATTATTTTCTTTAATTTTTTCAAATAAAACTTTTTCTGTTTTAATTATTCCTTCAATATGAAATTATTTTAATTATTTATTGATTAATTTTCAATTTCTTTCGTCATTTTTCAATTATTCTTACAAAATATGATTTTTGTTCCTAAAATTGTAATTTTTGTCTTCAAATTACAATTAATTTCTTCAATATCGAATTATTAATATCAATTTGTTATGCCAATTAAATAGTGGAAGGACATAACTCATCAAATTTAATTTAATTATCAGTTTCAGTATTTTCTCTTTTTCAATAACCATTTTCCAAATATTTTTCAATATTAAAAAACTTGTTTCATGCTTTATTAAATTCTATTACAAAAACTAAATTATTAAATTTTTATTTATTGTTTTTAATTTTTAGTTGTATTTTTTCAAGTTTATAAATGATATTCATCGATTTTCAAATCACTTTCTTTTATATCAAATAAATTCTATAATTTTCTTAGTTTTTTTCTTAAATTTCTATAATTATCTTTAATTTCCAATTAATTTTATTATTTTTAAAATTTTTTAAATTTTCAAGTAGTCTTGATTATCTCAAATATATAATGTAATTTTTTCAATTACTTTTTACAAATTTTTATTATTTCCTTCAATTTTCCATTATTTACATCATTTTTTAATTACTTTCTGTCATTTTCAATCATTTTTCAATCGTTTTCAATTACTTAAAAATAATTATCTAATTTTTTTATTATTTTTATTGCTTTGCAAATATTTTTATTGTTTTTAATTTTTAGTTGTATTTTTTCAAGTTTATAAATGATATTCATCGATTTTCAAATCACTTTCTTTTATATCAAATAAATTCTATAATTTTCTTAGTTTTTTTCTTAAATTTCTATAATTATCTTTAATTTCCAATTATTTTTATTATTTTTAAAATTTTTTAAATTTTCAAGTAGTCTTGATTATCTCAAATATATAATGTAATTTTTTCAATTACTTTTTACAAATTTTTATTATTTCCTTCCATTATTTACATCATTTTTTAATTACTTTCTGTCATTTTCAATCATTTTTCAATCGTTTTCAATTACTTAAAAATAATTATCTAATTTTTTTATTATTTTTATTGCTTTGCAAATATTTTCTGAAATTCTAATAACTTTCTTTAATTTTCAATTATTTATTATTGTTATCATTTTGCAAACAATTTCTTTAATTTTTAATTATTTTTACTATTCCTCTATTAAATTCCTAATTTTTCAATTATATATCTAATTTTTTAATCATTTGTTCAACTTTATTTTCTTTTATCATTTTTTAATTATTTTCTTCATCTTTTAATTAGATACCTATATTAATTAATTTTTAATTAAAATAATTTCTTAAATTTTCATTTATCACCTCAAATCTAAGTTCGTCAATTTTTAATTTTTTTTTTAATTTGCAATGGTTTTCACAAATTTTATATTATTATGATTATTTGTTGATTAATTCCAAAAAATTCAATTATTTATCTCAAATTTCCATTATTTTCTTCAAGTTTCGTTTATTTCTATAATGTTATAAATATTTTCCTCAATTTAAAATTATTGAAATCATTTTTTAATTAGGTACTTTCTTTTACTTCACATATATTCTGTACTTTTTCAATGAATTTTCTATAATTTCCATAATTATCTTTAATTTTCAACTATTTTTAAATTAATTTTCTAAAGTTTTTATTATTTATTTCAAATTCCACTTATTTATTCAATTTTAAATTATTTTTATCACTCTGCAATTATTTTCTTTTATTACAAATATACTTTGTAATTTTTTCAATTATTTTTCGCAAATTAAAATTATTTTCTTCCATTTTTAATTATTTTTATTACTTTGTAAATGTTTCCTCAAATTTTGTATTACTTTCATTATTTTCGAAGTAATTTCCTAGATTTTAAAATATTTGTCTCAAATTTTAATAATTTTTTTTAATCTTCAACTATTATTGTATTATCATTTTGCAATCAATTTCTTCAATTTTTAATTATTTTTATTATTCCTCAACTAAATTCTTAAATTTTCAATTATTTATGTCGTTTTTCAATTATTTTTTTTATATTTTACTTTCCTTTATCTTTTTGCAATTATTTTCTTTACCTTTTTATTAGATATAGTTATTATTTTTCAATTAAATATTTCAAAATATTTTTCTCAAATATTAATAATTTTCTTCAATGTTGAATTATTATTGTTATCGTGTTGCAATCAATTTCTTCAATTTTCATTTTCTTTTATCTTTTTGCAATTATTGTCTCCACCTTTTAATTAAAATGTAGTAATTATTTTTTAATTAATTTTCATTTATTATATCAAATTTAAATTATTGTATCCACTTTTCAATGTTTTAATCATTCGTTAATTATTTTTCTCAAATTTCAATTAAGTTCGTCAACTTTTTATTATTATTTTTTTAATTTGCAATGATTTTCAGTAATTTTATCTTCATTTATTTATTTGTTGATTAATTCCGAAAATTTCATTTATTTTTTACAAATTTTCATTATTTTTTTCAATTTTCGATTATTTCTTTAATGTTTTAATTATTTTCCTCAATTTAAAATTAATAAAATCATTTTGTAATTCGAAACTTTCTTTTACTTCATATATATTATTTATTTTCTTTAATTATTTTTTTAAAATTCCAATAATTATCTTCAATTTTCTATTTTTTTTTTCATTTTTTTTGTACTTTTGTTTAACTAAAGTATATTCTGTATTTTTTAAAATTATTATTTAAAATTTTTTATTATTTTCTTCAATTTTTAATTATTTCTGTCGTTGTTTAATTATTTTTTGCTATTTTTATTGATTTTTTTATTATGTATCTCAAATTCGAGTTTTTATCAAATTTAAAATTATTTTTATCATTCCACAATTATTTTCTTTTATTACAAATAAAAGTTGTAACTTATTAAATTATTTTTCACGAATTAAAATTTTTTTCTTTAATTTTTAATTTTTTTTATTATTATGCAAATATTGTTTCCAATTTTTTTTATAATTTGCACTATTTTTCATACTATTATTTACTATTATTTATATTATTTTTCAATTACTTTTTGTCATTTTCAATAATTTTTTAATAAATTTTCTAATTGTTCTATTATTTATTTTAAATTCCAGTTATTTTTTTCATTTTAAAATTATTTTTATCATTCTGCAATTATTTTATTTTATTGCAAATATTAGTTGTAACTTTTTCAATTATTTTTCACGAATTAAAATTATTCTCTTCCATTTTAAATTATTTTTATTACTTTGTAAATGTTTTCTCAAATGTTTTATTATTTTCATTATTGTTCAATTAATTCCCTAAATTTTAAATAAATTTATAAATAAATATAAATTTTAAAATTTACCGTTCCTCAAATAAATTCCTAATTTTTCAATTATTTATCTCATTTTTCAATTCTTTTTTTCATATTTCATTTTCTTTTATCTTTTGCAATTATTTTCTCCACCTTTTAATTATAGATATAGTAATTATTTTTCAATTAATTTCCTAAATTTTCATTTATTATCTAAAATCTAAGTTTATTGTCACTTTTTAAAGTTTGAATCTTTCTTCCATTAGTTTTCTCAATTTTCAATTACGTTTGTCAATTTTAAATTATATTTTTTAATTTGCAATGATTTTTACAAATTTTATATTACTTTCATTATTTGTTCATTAATTCCAAAATTTTATAAATTTTGTCCTATACAAATTAATTTTGTTCTATTTATCATTTAGTATTGTATTTATTGCTCCAAATTAAATAAAATTATCAACTTTTGCGTTTAAATAATTACGACAATTAAGAAACTCTTAATTTTTTTATTCCCCCCCCCCCCCCCCCCGGGTCAACATTAGTCAGCCATATTGAATATCAAAAACATTTTCCCCAATTTTGAAAAGACTATTATTAAATATAATAATAAATTTAAATATTAAAACTATATATATTTTTTAAATTTTATTTTTATATTTTATTTTTAAGATAATTCTAGTTTTAATTCAATCAATTATATTCAATTTTGTTTAATCGTTTTTTGCGAGATTTATTATCAGCTGAAATAGAGAAACAATGTTGCAACAACAAAAAAATAGAAAATTAAAAGTTCGAATCTTAGCGATCGGTGGAATTATCGATAAAAAAAAGTTATTTCTGAGAGTGGGGAAATGTCAGGTTAGGCTATATCGGAGGAATTCTGTCGTTGAATGTCGACGAGGCACAGATAAGGGTTGATCTTATGACGTTTGGATTCACCATATCCTCCGGCAGGATCTTGCGAAGCTTGCGACTTCAAACTATAGTAACTTTCAGTCTCAGAACTGCATATAAAACCAAGGAACAATTTAGGAAATTGCTGAGATACCATTTTTTGATGTTCTAACTTCCTATAAAATAAAAACTGACAATTATGTTGTTAAACTTTCCGACAAGTGCTTCACTCAATTTTCATTTACTTATTCTCTAATTTAATTTACAAACTCAACCAATCTTTGAAAATAATTTACTGAAACGATTATTTTTCAATGAAATTTATTTACACAGATACTTGCAAGTTATTTACCAAAAACAATTGGTTTTTATAATTAATTAAAAAGCAAATGTTAAGTCCATTTATTAAAATTTTAATTTCCAAACTTTCATAAAAATTAATTTCTGTGATTTTTCAATCCTTTCTTTCGAATATTTATTTACTTATTTATTTTATTAATCACTTTTGATTAGGTTTTAATTTTCTATAATGAATTATTAGGAGTAAAAAGTGTTTAAAACTGTAATTAATTTTTTCAAAATTATTTGGAACTCTTCGGAATAATTAAGACTAACCAAAACAAAGAACATAATAAAAAAATTATTGAACTAAAATTAAAGACGATATATATTTAAATTCACAAAAATCTAAATATAATTTACAAACTTGCAAAATACCCGAATTTTAAATTACCAGTATGTATTTAAAATTTTGAACAATATTTATTTCAAACAGTCACAAAATACTTCAGTAAAGATTAAAATCTATAGAAAAGAGTAAAACAAGAAAAAGTATGGAAAAATGATTAATTTTAAGAAAATTTTAAATTGCATTCTGGACCAATTTGATTTATATCCTTGAACGCACACAGAAAGAAGAGTTAAAATGCAATTCTCACAAATTATTTTTAAATAAAAAACTGATTCACAAATTTACCGAATTTGTGCACTCGATGTATTACAAATATCGGTAAATTTTTTTAATAAAAAATAAATTAATATAATAATATAATAGAAATATAATAATAATATTATATTTATAATATAATAAAAATTAAACAAAACGAAACTAGACTGACGTGTTATAAACGACATCAAAAGAAGATTCTTCATTTCTGTAAAACTTATCTAAATTTTTAATCTAGATTCCAGGAGTTTTTAAAAAGCATATGTACAAAAATGGTGCTTGAAATCAGACATTTTTTAGCAATAAATTGCATTTCACTCTGGGACGTCTTTGTGTCTCGTGGGGCGGACTATACTATTGCTATCACGCCCCGCATCCCTAAATCGTTCAGACCCAACTTGACAAAGACCGTGTGGTAAGTTTAAAAAAAAAAATGCATAGTTCGTTGGTAGATATTTCCTAACATTTTCTTTGTCCCTCTGAAAGCCGGTCATGTCATTCATTCTTTTCGATTCGTTTCAGAGGAAGCAACAGTACCAAATGAATGGCAGACACTGCCTACTTTTAATTTACACACTCTTCAGATCGAAGAATAAAATTACCGACACGAGATTTCGCTAACCCAGCTGATGTCAAAGGTAATTTGTTATTGTTCGGGACTGCCTTTGCTGGACTAAGATCAACCGACGAAAAAAGATTTCAATTCAATATTTATTAAATAAAATTTTTTTTGACAATTTCTACATGATTTTCGAGAAAAAAATTGGATTCAAAATAGTACGGTCTTAAAATGTTGATAACTCTGTCAAATATTAGCGAAATTAAATTTTTTATATACCATTTGAAAGCTTATAAAATTTGCCGTGAAATGGTTCTAAGATAAAGCTTTTTCAATTAATAGAAACGGAGATTTATTGTGATAAAGACAGGTGAATTTTTCGTTTCTTGGGAATTTTTATTGTTCAAGTTCGGTGAGCTGCATTTTCTAGAAAAGTAATTGGAGAAATTTGAAACTAAGCTGACTTGAACCTGGAACTATTAGCTTTAAAATAAGCTAAAGAAAATTAAAATATATTGAGTGGTTCAAAAGTTATAAGTAAATGTGTAAGAAGAACAGAACGCACAATTCCTTTGTTTTCTCCCCACTTCGTCTATATGCAATGTATTGAGCAGCCAAAAGTGGAGCGAGCACTACATACTGAAAATTAAAATTAAGAAAAAAAGTAAAACAATAAAATGTAGGGAAAAAGAGAAAAATTATTAATTTTAAAAAAATGTAAAATTGCATTCAGGGCTAATTTGATTCATATCCTAGAGTGCACAAAGAGAAAAGTTAAAATTTTACTCATACAAGCTATTTGTAAATAAATTTTAACTCTGAAAAATTTACTGAATTCGTGCCATTGATTTATTACAAATGTCAGTAAAACTTTGTAATTAAAAGAATAAAATAATTTTTAAAAATAATAATAATGTAATGAAAAGTGAAATAAATAAAACTTTTACATGTTATACGATACCAAGTCTCAAATGATCGAAAAAGACAAATATAAATCCATTATTGAAGTGAGTGGTTCCAGACCTAATTGAAAATTACATTAAGAAATTACAATAATATAAGAATGATATTAGTCATTCATTGCGTGATACTCTATTCATGTGTTTCTTCATCTGATCCAAGCATATAGCTCTACGTAACCTTTCTCACAAGTGAGTTGAGCTACTGAACATATAAGTATAGCCTCTAGCTACTTTTTCAGTAAACCTTTAGCCATCATTGGGAACATAAGGATCCAATATTGATTTTCTCCATATTTTTCAGGTACCTAAGTCATCAGTTAACTTTTCCAGGATCATCTATTGACTGTTTATTTCTTTTTCATTCAAAATCTCTGGTTCCTTCCTTGATTTTTAGATCCTCCAAGAAGAATAACAAAACTTATCTTTTCTTCAATTTTTGTCTTATCTTCGCAATCCTTTTCCGTTGTACCGGAAATTTTAAACTTTGAGATACTCCAAATGCTAACGACCAGGATATGGGTACCGATTGTAATTGAAAAAGCAGGAACAATTGCTTTTAGTTATGTAATCAATTATATTTTATTCCGACAATGAACAATGTTAATGAATAGTACTAAACACAAACATTAAAAATGCTTCACATTATTTTGACTCTTCGCAATATTTTCTGAGGGTATCCCAATGACTCAACATCATAAACAGAAAGACACATTAGCTTGTCAACAACAAGAACCCAACGATCATAAAATAAGATACAGATAATAATTTAATGAGCCTCTTCCTCCTAGCAGGTATCAAACACTATCATACGACTTAGCTTAGGCGCATTTAAAACTATCCCTATTTATAGTTTGACAGCTGAATTAGGCGAATTGCTATTGTTCATAAGAAGAGAGCTACTTTGTCTAAATTACGCATGCTCTGCTAAATCAAATCCATCTAATCCTCCCGTTACAATAACAAGCAATAATTCTCAACAAAATCAATGCAAAAATGAATTCTACAACTCATTATCACTGAACAGCAGAATTAAGAATTATCTCTTCAACCTAAACATCACACTTCCTGAGATCAACACGAGAAAATATTACCCAAAGTCCCACTGGGAAGAAATCTCGAATTCCATTAACTTCAGCATGAGTAACCATCACAAAAATTCCACAACTTCTGAAACCTACAGAAAATCATTTATTGGCCTACAAAATTTATATTCTGGACACATAGCTTGTTACACGAACGGATCAGTTTTAGACAAAAAAAAGTGCTTGTGGAATCTCTTCTGAATATGACAGCAAATATGCAATTCGCCTTCCAGACCAATTCAGTATTTTTTCATGTGAAGCATACTGAATTTTACAAAATAAATACTCAAAAAACGTTACAATTAATCAGAGACACAACATTTGGACCTCAAAAATATATCATTTTTTCTGACTCTCAATCATGTTTAAAAGCAATTAGAGATAAGTTTTCCAAAACAGCTTTCATACAAGACATACAAACTTTTGTTTCGTATCTCCAAACAAAAGATGTAGAAATAGAACTTTGATGGATCCCAGCCCATCACAGAATTATGGGGAATGAACAAGTTGACCTCGACGCAAAAATGCTACCAAATCGCTAAATATAAATTATTTTTCTATACAGTTAAAAGAAATAAAACAATGGATTAGATTAAACGAAAAACATTTGAAAAATGGAACCAAGAATGGATGCAACTAAACACAAAACTCCACCTAGTCAAAACAATATTTACGAAAAAACCCCAACGTCCAAAGACAGAAAATCTGAATTCTGCTAGATTGTCCTAAATATGACACGGAGAGAGCAACATACCTAAAGGACAATATAAAATCTTTATTGAACTCTTCCAACGGAGTTAACAATATTTTAAAATTCTTCGAAGGCATATCCTTATTAAATAATATATAATAATCAAAATGTAGATAATACCAATGTACTGCAATTGTAAGACTGTAGTTAGTGATGCCATTCAAGACAATAATTTATTTATCTTGGTTTAAGAGGCCCAGTAACTTTCTTGGGTTGATCTTAGTGTTCAAGAGCAAAATCTTGGTTTTGTATTGGCTTGATTTAGGATTGGAAAATCGAGCCTTGGATTGATCTTGGCTTGCAATTTCAAGATTTCCACACCACAGTAGAAGCAGTAAATTTTTTATGATAGCGCTATTGTCTTAAACAACCTGGACCAGCCCCACCATCCAGAGTATCATCTTTTATATCATTCTTGCACTATTTTGCTGAATATGTTATGTACCAAGTGCGTCTGCTCCAAGATTTAAGATTGTTGTTAATCTCAACTTTGGTAAACTTTCTGTGCCAAATTGAAGAACCTACTTGGCGATCATGACTTTCACACGACAAAGAGAATAACTTTAAAGCTTCTGTTTAACCTTTAGGATGTTGCATCGTCCCGTATGTGGCGTTGTTGGTCAACTAAAACGCTACTATTAATCATCATCATCATCAGTTTCAATTTTGCGCATTCAATTTCTTTGGTAGCTCATTTTGATTTCACACTCATACCTTTTAGATTCATATCGGAATTTTCTGTAGGGTTCACAGAGCATCTTTTACAAGACATCTTTGTTCCTCATCCAACACTCCTACACTTTTTTAACAATCCCCCAAAATGCTAGTCACACTTCTTATTACGACAAATACCACAGCTAATGCAAAAATTAGACTTAAATCTGAAGATCAAGAGTCTTGGTTCTTTTAAATGGATGTAATAATTCTTTATTTCCAGATGCTGGTAACTATTACCTTCTTTATCGTAAAAAATTGTCGACTCCATTTAATATAATCCAGCAGAAAACAAGGAGTCGTCTTCCTGAAAAGCATAAGAAACGAAACTTATAAGGAAAATTAAAATAATTGGAAATTAAATTTCAAAATAATATAAACTAAATAATAATAATAATAAATAATAATAATAAAGGTGATTGAGTTATTGAGGTAAATCAGAGCTTAAATACAATTTATAAACCTCATTTTCAATTATTATCAAGGATTCACCATATTGGATCCGGCATTTAAAAATTTTAAAATCTGACTTCAGATTCGTAATCATCGACACCAAAAACCCTTAGATACCAAATTTCATGAAAATCAAATAATTTTTTTTTAAATCGCCCTCCATATTGGATCCACCATTTTGAATTTCTAAAATCTGATTTAGATTCGTAATCAGCGAAAAAAAACCTATAAGTTAAAACTTTGCTTTACAATTTAAATACCAGATAAAAGTGTCGAAAATATCCGAAAATAAAAATGGGATTTATCTTCAAAACTTGACATAACCGCACGGCCGAAGTCCATATGGCAACTTTTCTTTTTATGTATTTTACTCGAAAACTATTGACTTTTGGTAAAAAATGCACAATACATGAAATTTGTATTTTCATGAAATCTATAACTTTTGCCTAAAGCATTTTTTGAAAATTTAAATATTTTACGAGAAAACACAACAAAAAACGATAAGTTCGATGTCTGTCCCTGAATTTTCACTATAGTAATAAAATTCGGCCGTCTTCATGGTCTTTTGAAGGTTTTTGAATTTTTGTCGAAAAATATACATTTTTATGAAAAATTGTATAAAATATAAAATTTGTATCACATTAAGACCTTCAATTTTTGTCTAAAACGTTTTTTATAATTTTGCCGTTTTTAAGAGTTGAACGCAAAAAACCATACATTCTTTTAGTTTTTTATCATAAAATTCGAGTAGTCGACAATATTCTCTGATTTTTTGTAATCAGTGCATTAAAATACGCAAGTGTATGTAGTTTTGTCCAATTCTACGGTCTGACCTATTCGGAACTTTATTCAACAATTTTTTATGGAACAGTCATGCGCACCTATTAAATCCCATAATAAAATAATAAAATAATATAAAATGTAAAATAATAAAATAAACATAAATTAATAATAAAAAATATATTATTATTATTAAAGAAAAATAGTTCCTAGGGCTGAAAAGACCTCTAAGGATCTGAATACATAATAATATATATACTGTAAGTATACAAAAAACAATAGTAATACCGTCAAAAAAGAGAAGAAATTTAAAATAAAATAAACTAAAAATTAAAAAATATAACAAAAACTATAGTGATTTTATCACTATTGGACGCCTGGTGCTATAAAATTACAATCTTTAGCGAATTAGTTACAAAAATACTAATAAAAGTTCTCAGTAGCAACATGATATTAAATTCGTTAAATCAATCTTACGTATACATAAATATAATATGAGTATTGATTCATTCTTATACAGTAGATATTAAAACTCGAATAAACTAAAAAAGTATGTGAATAACAATATGTCACCAATAAGTCACGCTAGCGGACAAAATTGTTGGACCACTTACAAAAATGTAATTAAAAACATGACCGTCCTAAAATGTTTATAACTTTGTCAAATATTAGCGAATTGAAGTTTTTAATAGACCATTGCAAAGCTTATTAAATTTGCTGATAAATAGTCGTATTTTAAAGCTTTTTCAATTAATAGAAACGGAGATATGATATGATAAAGACAGGTGAATTTTTCATTTTTATGAAATTCCATTGTTTAAGTTTGGTGGGCTACATTTTCTAAAAAAGTAATTAGAAAAAATTTAAATTAAGCTAACTTCAACCTGGAACTATAAGCTATAAAATGAGCCAAAGAAAATTAAAATATCTTGACAGGATCAAAAGTTATAAGTAAATGTGTAAAAATAACAAAACGCAACAATTCCACTGTTTCCTCCCCACTCCGTCTGTCTCCACTAGAATCGTTGCGTCTTGTTCTTTATATACATTTACTTATAACTTTTGAACCAGTTAAGATATTTTTATTATCTTTGGCTTATTTTAAAGCTAATAGTTCCAGGTTTAAGTTAGCACAATTTCAAAATTTTCCAATTTCTTTTCTAGAAACTGCAATTCACCAAACTTGAATAACAAAAATTCACAAAAATCGAAAAAGCTTTAAAATAGGACCATTTCACGGCAAATTTTATAAGCTTTCCAATGGTCTATACAAAATTTTAATTCGCTAATATCTGACAGAGTAATCAACATTTTAAAACGGTCAAGTTTTTAATCCCTTTTTTGTAAGTAGTCCCACAATTTAGGCCGGCAGTGTATATCAAAAAATTGTTATCTTGTTTAAACAAAAACTCAAAAAATAATTTTTTAAACATCAATTGCTTCAAAGAACTTCTAATTCTACTTGATAATTTATTCCATAGTCTTGAACCTCTAACAATAAAAGATTTTTGCATTTTGCAAGTGCGCTGCAATATAATTTTTAGAATAGATTCTCTATTTCGGATATATAGGGGAAAAATTAAAGGATAATTATTTATATTATAATAATTGTCAAGGGAGTTGGTTGTGAGACGTTAAGAGTTATTGACCAAGGTCATAAAAAAAGGAAGTGACACTTTAAGTGACGCTAGGACATGGGCAGTTGTCGCTTCCGCCTTGTAGTGTGTCACCGATCGCAAAACACGTGATGCCTAGTGACGCGCTATGAGGTTTCGCCTGACTGACAGACCTGCGAATGCCGAGCCACTTAACGACATCAGCTGAGCGGACTTGTGACTCAATGCGTTTTACTACTGATGCTTCACGGCGGTTTATTGCGCTATCAAAACATAAAATGCCGACGAGAGTGTGCACGCGTGGATACACCCCCACTTTATTTTACTATCGTTAGATATGCCCCTCGACTTCGTACTCTTTGAATTTTTTTTTTATCAGACAAACTCACCCTTTCATCTTCGTTTCTAATTCACTGGAAGTCCTGCAATTTAATATCCAAAGTTTCATCCCTCAAAATTCGTTCGAATTCCCTCGGTCAACTATTTCTTGAACTGGATTTTTATCCACCCTGACTTTGGCGCCCCCTAATGTCAAAACCAACTCGAAAAAAAAACAAACTAAAAACTATGTTTAATAGTTTTTAATTTTTCCGCAGCATGAACACTTTGCTGCGGTAAAATTTGATTCATTGATTACCATTGAAATGCTATTCAATGGTTAAAACCATTTCAATTAACATTACCGACAAAATAAATATAAATTAAAAAATTAAATTAATAAAAACTGAGAAATAAATAAATAGTAAAAAGAAAATTCAAAAATAAAAAGGTTTTGCGGCGCTTGAGAGATAAGCCACGAGGAGTTGAATGGATCGATTTTAAAGGGAACATAACTGAAAAATGATTCAATTAAGAAAAATGATGAATTTGAATAAAATAAATAATAAATTTGTTATAATAAAAATATGATATTTTAGTAAAAATTATAAATAGAAAGAATTATAAGGTTAATTTAAGTTAATTTAACAGTAAATAATAAGATTTTCGTTAAAATTATTAGAAAATTAGTTAAAATTAGCAAATAAGTTGTTTTTAATGAATTAAAAAAACATAAAAACTAAAAAAATAACTAATTTAAAAAGATTTGTAAAAATCTATCAATAAATAATCAATGTTAATTTGTTTATTTAATTGTTAATTAAGATAAGAAATATTGTTTAAATTTTTGTAAACCTATAGTCAAATGATGGAAATTAAAATATAGAAATTAAATTAGAAATTTAATTAATTAAATATTTTTTGAGAAATTACCAAACGGCCGTTACAGAATGTTCTAGAAAGTTCAAGAAGCTTTTCAAATTGTTTATCTTCTGGTGGTTATTATGGAGAAAAAAGTATTTATTGGATCAAGAAAGTGTGCCAAATAAATTAGAGCAAATAGAAATAATAGAAACAATTTGCGCCAAAATATCCAAGGCGCAAGAGATAATAATTTGACTTTCATCATATCTGGGGTCAAAAGTATATAAACAGCCGATTTTACAATATGGCTTTTTGTGGGCTACATTTTCTAGGAAAGTGATTGCAAAAATTTGAAAATAAGCTAAATTAAACCTGGAACTATTAGCTTTAAAATAAGCCAAAGAAAATTAAAATATCTTAACTGGGTCAAAAGTTATAAGTAAACGTGTATAATAAAAGAAGCAACAGTTCCTTCGTTTTCTCCCCTCTCCGGCTATTTACAATGTATGAAGCAGCCAGAAGTGGAGCGAGCACTAGAATCGTTGCGTTATGTTTTTTATACACATTTACTTATAACTTTTGAACCAGTCAAGGTACTTCAATTTTCTTTGGCTTATTTTAAAGCTAATATTTCAAAGTTTAAATTAGCAGAATTTCAAATTTTTTCAATTACTTTTCTAGAAAATGCAGCCCACCAAACTTGAACAATCAAAATTCACGAAGATCGAAAAATTCACCTGTCTTTATCACATTAAATCTCCGTTTCTATTAATCGAAAAAGCTTCAAAATAGGACCATTTCACGCCAAATTTTATAAGCTTTCCAATGGTTTATGAGAAATTTAAATTCGATAATATCTGACAGAGTTATCAACATTTTAAAACGGTCATGTTTTTAATCCAATTTTTGTGAGTGGTCCCAAAATTTTGGCCGGTTGTGTATATATAAACATAAAAAAGCTTAGGTCATAGGTTTACCCCAAAATTTAGGGATTATAGGCAGGATAAATTAAAAAATGGAGAAATTATCAAATTTAAAAAAAAAAGTAGAAATTAATTTTTGAATAATTTTGGTTTTAGATTCTTAAAAATTTGAAATTAATTTGGAATAATTTTGCTGGCAAAATTCGCTAGTTTTATTTCTCGAGAAGTAAGTCTGAGATAAAATAAATAATTGTTGTGATGTCGAAAAGATAAGACATTTAAATTATATTCTTTTATTTTTGAAAATTTTAAGTAAGAAATAATTCTGATTTCTTAATTTTGATTATAACTAAATTTTATTTAAAAAAAATCTTAATTTAATAATTGATTAAAATTATCATTTTATTTATTTAATTTTCTAATGTTTGTTGTTCAGGTGATTGAAGAATCTGTGATGAAGCTTGAAATAAAAAAAATAATTTCATTAATAAATCAAATCTAAGATTTCAAATAAAATCAATTATTTGAACAATAAAAGTAATAAAAAGAATTATGGAATTTTAAATAGAATTTAAATTGAGAAATCGGAATATAAAATATTATTTTCTATTTAAGTATAGATCACCGATTCACCAGTTTTGGAAATAATAAAAAGGCAGAACGATATAAATTATTCATTTAATTTTTTAATGTTTATTGTTCAGATGGTTTGAGGAATCCATGATGAAGTCTGACATGAAATTATAATTTTATTAATAAAATCAAATCTGAGATTTGAATTAAAACCAAATTATTTAATCACTGTTATAGGCTAAATTTGTCCATAACTTTTTTTTTAACATATTGTATATTTTCCCACGAAACTTGGTACGATTTCCTAAAATGTCATTAGAAAGGTCTCTCTCGCCCAATTTTGTTTAAATTTTCGAAAAACAGCAAATTTTTTAAAAATTAATTTTAAGCAAAAATTTAAAGAAATGCGGATTAGAGAGACTGTCCTTTTTATATTTTAAATCATTCTACCAAGTTTCGTAACAAAGTATTCAAGAATAATTTTAAGGAAAAGTAACAGGAAAATTTTTCCTATACCACTGATGTCATAATTTATCATATGTCCTCAAAGGGTTGAAATTGTTAGACTTATCTAAATCAAAATCTTCAAGAATTTAATCAAACTAGATATTTTTTCAAGTTTTAACTAAATTTCGGAAAAATTATTAAACTTTTTTATAAAATGTCAATCAGAAGACACAAAATTCTGCACTTTTTTACAATTCAGTAGTTTTTATGAAAAAAATTTTGTATACTATATGTGTTCCATTTATTTCATTCAAAAAAGCAGTAGCAAACCTTAAAAATATTTTTCGCTTTTTTTAAACGTTTGTTGGATTTTATGAAAGTTTTTCGCACTCAACAATTTTTTTTAAATATATTTCAAAAATCTTCAGCCATTAATACCTGGGTCAAAATTTTAAGTGCTAGATATAAAAAATTAATGAAATTGAGAATATTTTGGCAAAAAATGTAAAAAATCTTTTCATTTAAATTTTAAAATTTTACTTAATGTTGAAGATAAAATTTCCTTAGGAAAAATTCTTTTGCGTTTTTTTTGCATTTTTCAAAATTTCTTGAGGAAATATCCTAATTTTTATTAATTTTCCTTAGTCAGCACTTAAAATTTTGGACCAGGCATTAATAAGTTATTCATAAAATAAAAAGTTTTTTAAAATTTTCAGAAATAAAGTTTTGTAATTAGTAATTACTATTAGCATTTCCAATCATTTTTTAAAAAATTAATTTGTTCTGATCTTTCTTATAAACTTCACAGGTTGATAAAAATTAAAAAATATTTACCTCCCTTAATTTTTTTTATAACTCAGTATCTTTTTGCCGAAAATTGCATTAAACATTATTTTAAAAACTGTAAGAATTTTTTTTGTAAAGTTCATAGTTTTCAATATTTTTTATTTGGATCAGAAATTCCAAAAAGCGAAAATCTTGAAATTTAAATTATAACAATTATCCATTAAAAAATAATAATAATAAAAATGATTCAATAAAATCAAATGTAAAATATGAAATATTTTTTGAAATTTCGTAAAACCAAAAATTGAAACTATTGCCTATTTTACACAGAACAATTTTCTCAATTCATCTGATTTAAAATCATTTCTGAAGAGCTTAAAGTCCAATTTCCCGTTAACTTTGGCTAGGATCAATGTTTCTGCGTCGGTTAAAAACAGAAACGAGAATTAGAAAAAGGTAATTAGGAAAATTTGAAATGTGCAAAATTTGCACAATATTCGTGTTCCCCGCAAGAGCAGTTTGCATTAAATTTTCGAAATATCGGGGCAGTTAGAGATTAAATGCAATATTATAAGCGCCTTTTGGAACCAGAGTTTTCTGGTCCGGAGAGTTTCCAGTTGAAAAGCTGCAAAAGGGCGTATTGCTGCTATTCAACGATAAGCAAAAAGAACGCTCAATGTGCTGGTTCGCTGCTTGCCGAAAGGTGGGGGTGGCACGGGACGAAGGATGGAGGGAAGCCGAGAATTTCCGCGGAAATCAATAATCCCTCCAGCAACTCCGGTTCCTCTTCGCTTTCCATATTGGGTATAACACGCACATCACGTTTTAAAAATGTTTTAATTGCTTTTAAAAATACCCTCCACTTCTAAAAATAACTGCAATTAAATTCTAAAAATTCCTTCTTCCTTTTACAGTTGTTTTTTGTTGTTGTTGTTTTTTTTTTTTTTTTAATAATACAGCTAAAGTTAAAATTGGTCAGTGAAAATGTAAAATTTACATTTTATTTAATAAAATAAAAGTGGAAATTTTTAGTAATCAAATAAAACGGCAACTTTGGGTAATGGAATAAAATAGAAATTTTAATAATAAAGTGAAGTAGGAAAATAAAACAAAACTGAAATATAAAAAATGTATTGAAGTTAAAATGGAGAATAATGGGTTTTTTTTACATTAATGAAAAAAAATTCGCAATTAAGATAATTTAGAAAAAAAGTTGGACAAATTTTTTATATTTGAAATTTTTGGTAAAACGGTGGTTTTGAATAGGGGATTTCAAATGCGCCTTAATACAAAATCAAGATAAATAGTTTTGAATTATTAACAATCGCTAATTAAAAAAACTGGAAATTAATTAATTGTCAAATTTGAACTAATTAATCTAGAGTAAAAAATTCAAATAAATAAGGTAGGTAAAAATTCAAAATAAGAAATTTTACATAAAAGGACAAACAAAAGCAAAAAATTAAAATAATCCATATTGATAAAAAATTCTCTATAAAATCAAAATGAATAATCGAAATAGAGAATTTGAAGTAATTAATCCAATTGTAAAATTCTAAACAAATAATCTAGGGCTAAATTCCAAATAAATAATGTGAAGAAAAAATTCAAATAAAAAAATTCTGAACAAGAAGACAAATAAAGAAGAAATAATTAATATAAATTAAAAAAGCCTTTCAAAATGCTAAAAAAATTTTGAAATAATTTATCTGATTTTAAAAATATAATTAAATAATCTAGATAAATATTTTAAATATGGAATTGTATACAAAGAGGCTAAATAAACAATACAGATAAAAATTTATTTAAAAAATGTAATAAAATGGTAATTTAAATAAAAGATTCGAAATAATGATTTAAAATGTAAAATTCTAAATAAATAAACTAGAGAAACAATTTCAAATAAATAACATTCCAAATACGAATTTCTATAAACGAAAAGGCAAACAAATAAATAAAAAAACCCAATCAATATAGATAGAAATTTTTTTGAAAAATCTAAATAAGAAGTTATTCAAATTCAATAATATCTTGATAAAACATACATAATTAAAAAACGCTAAATAGAAATTAAAAACAAAAATTTTAAATAAATAATCCGGAAAAAAAATTCTAAGAAACTTCTGTACATAAATTTTTTTTTTTTTTTTAAATCATCTAGATAAATAAACAAATTTGGAATGCATGATTTAAGGGCATGTGATGGAGTATGACGTCACTTGTATAGGCAAAATTTGTCCGTAACTTGTCTCTTAAAATATTGAATATTTTTTCATGAAACTTGGTAGAATTACTCAAAATGTCATTAGAAAGGTCTCTCAGACCCGAGTTTGTTTGAATTTTGGCTCAAAATTGATTTTTAAAAAATACTGCATTTTTTCGAAAAGTTCCCAAAATTAATTTTGGGCCAAAATTCAAACAAACTTGGGTCTAAGAGACCTTCCTAATGTCATTTTAAGTAATTCTACCAAGTTTCATGACAAAATATTTAATATTTTAAGAGAAAAGTTAGGGACAAATTTTGCCTATACCAGTACGTCATAATCCATCACATGCCATTAAAAGAGAATAATTAAAATTAATAGTGAAGGTAAAAGTTTTAAAAAAAATTATCTCGAAAATTATCTTAATAAACTTTTATCTGAATTAGTGAAAATTGGGATAATAATTCAATTAAAGAAATAATCTAAACAAAAAAAATTATAAATAATTAACCTGAATAGAGACCCTGAAATAATTAGTAGTTCAAATAAAAAATTATTTTTTAGTCACATCCTCTAGATCACGTTTTTTTCTCCTTACTTTCTGAATCTGAATAAATGATTTTTTACTATCGTATTAGAGAAAAATCGATTACTATAACATATTAAAAATAAGTAATTTTCTACTAATGAATTAGAGAAAAATCGATTACTATTACATATATTAAAAATAAGTAATTTTCTGCTAATGAATTAGAGAAAAATCGGTTACTATTGAATAGTGAAAAATTGCACTAATACTTAGTAGAAAATTACTAATTCAAAAGTCGAATAGCTACTAATTAAAATTATGAAAAATTTACTTTTTTAATTAATAGAAATATTTGATTTTCAAATTAGTAGTTTTTATACAAAATACTAGCTAAATTTTTTATTACTTAGTAGTAACTGATATCTCTCTAATTCTCTAATTAAAAAAATTACTAATTTAGATTTAGAGAGTACAATTAAATATTTTTAATAGAAAATTATTATAAATACGTCTATAAATTTGAATTAGAGAAATATGTATTACTAAATTTAAATTAGAGACTATTTCTACTAATTTTTATTAACATTGCACTAATTTATTTAGTAGTTTAACCCTTTTGACTAAAGTTTCAGTAGAAAATTACTATAAATTAGTAAAAAGTTCAATAATTGAATTAGTAGCTCACTTTTCAGTGATTCCGATTTAAATAGATACTAATTTCAGTGTCGATGTGTTTTTTATTTGTCAAAGTTTTACGAGAATTTTGTTGCTTTTTACCACAACATGAATATTCTCTCTAAAGTTTAATTAGTGATTTTCTACTAATGAATTACAGAAAAATAAGATACTGTAATATAGTAAAAAATGTTACTACTTTTTAGTAATAAAATAGAATTTTCATTAGTTTTGGAAAACTAATAATTATTTTTAAAAATACATTAATTTAAAAGAGAACTATTTATTAATTGAAAAAATAAACTTTCACCATTTCAGGTAATAGATAGTTTACTTTTTAACAAGTAATTTTCTACTAATAATTAGTAGGAATCTACTAAAAATTATTAAAATTTTTTACTTTTTAATAGCAGCTTATTTTTCTCTAATTCATCACTAAAAAATCATTAATTTAGATTTAGAGAGTTATAGATCTACAAAACAAGTCTACAAAGAATAAAATTAAAGAAAAACATATTTTAAAATTATTACATATTATTCACTATTAAATATTATACAATATTGTTTTTATCATTAATATTAATATTTTTATTGTTTGTATAAATAGAAAATTTGAAATATAAAAGATAAAATTGATAACAAGAGAATTTAAAATTCACGAATGTAAATGAAATTTAAGATAACGTAATCCTAACACAAAATTTAAAATGACAATTTTTTAGAACGAAAATTCAGAGAATATGCAAATTTTCCAATTTTATTTTCTACAAATAGTAAAAAAAAATTGTTTTTTACAAACAGTATAACTTAATATCGAATTTATTCAAAATTCATAAATTCGTCATATGCATGTGATTTTTTTTTTACTTTTATCGAAAAAATTGCTTTGGATTTAAATACATTAATTTTTAATAAAGAAAAAATTATTATTATTTAAAAACTGTTGCGCTTTACAACTTAAAAAAAGCCCCCCTTTACGCCGAAGAATTTAACCCGTTTAACCCCAATTAGGGTTAAATTTAAAAATTTTAAATAAAAATAAATTAAATTAATTAAAGGGAGGCACCACCCCTTTTTTTGACCCGCTTAAATTTTTATGACCTTAGTGAGTTATATTTTTTTTTTATCTTTTGGGTCCTAAAATCATACAGATTGATCAAAAATAAAATATCTTAATTTTTATTAAGTTTAGAATTTTTATTTTTTGAAAAAATTAAAATTTTTTAGATTCCATGCGATAGATTTGAAAGAATTATTAAAAAAGCGAATAAAAAAATTGGCATTGAAAAATAATGAAAATTGTAAAAGAAGTTGAATATTTAAGGAGAGACCCATTAAATATCAACACATTTTTCAAATTAAGAAAAAATTATTTGACCCTTTTAGAATTTTTCGAAATTTTGTATTTCTTTGAAAATTAAAATATTGGTAAATCGAGAGATTCAAAATAATCATTAAAAAAAAGCGTGTAAAAAAATTGGACTTCAAAAATACTAAAAAATTGAAAGAAAAGTTCAATTTTCAAAAATCTTAATTTTTCAAGACTTTAAATTCTGTACTGGCTAAAAGTTCATATTATATATTTCTGACATCCTTGTATATTTTTCGGACCCAATTAATGCAAGAAAAAAATGTAACTTACTAAGGCTATGAAAATTTAAGGGGCTCATAAAAAGGGGTGGTGCCTCCCCTGAATTATTTATTATCTAATAATAATAATAGTAATATTATATTAATTATATATTAATAAGAATATTAATAATCATAATTTTTACTTTATTAAAAATTAATACACAAATGAAAGGAATGCTTTCCATAAAAGTACAAAATAAACTAATGCGTTTGACAAATTGATGAATTTTGAATAAATTGGATATGAAGTAACTGTTTCTAAAAATAATAATATTACTAATAATAAATTTACATTTATAGTTAATAAATATTTAATAATTATTAAATAAATTAATAATTATTTATATTTAATAAATTTATTATTACAAATAAATTTTATTATTATTAGTACACAATAAATAAGAAAAAATTGATTTTAAATGAGATTTGTTTTGAAAGGATGATTAAAGAATTTTTTTTGTGATGGATGAAGTGATGGCGAGGAACAGTAGAAAAGAGTTGAGTTGAGGAAAGAATTGACAAATAGACGAAGTCAGTTATGTGGAACAGTGGCGGCATCTGGGCAAGGGTGAGTTAACTTGAAAACTCTGGAGATTGGCGAACCCCCCTGCAGCACCGACAGGGTACAATGAGGGACGATTGGCAAACTCTGCCCTGCCCCTACCCCTCTGCATCCAGGAAACCTAGAAGATACCGTCAGAGGTAGAAACTTCCCTAAAGTAACGCCAGAGTGAACCTTGCGAAAATAGGTTTTTCCTCCATCTCACACGAAGCATGATTCTAAATTATATTCTCCTCAAAATGTCGTTATTATGCGTCAAAAATCTACAAAACAGTTTCAATACTGAATCTAATTGAGCAGGTTCTTATTCAAAAGTTGATAAATCCATTTTCCAAAAAGGAAGACATAATCACAAATTTAACATTTTAAAAAAATTACAAATCGATCTGTTGCACTGCACAGTGGGAAAAAATCAAAAAGTACACGGAAAAAAATTTATTATAAATTTTATAAGAGTGTTTTACAATTTAGGGAAAAAGGATCAAAAAGAGAAAATTTCATATTGATGATTCTAAACTTTAAAGAAATTATGATACAGACTATATCAAAGTTTACAATTACTTAGCAATGATTCGAATGATTTTTCTAAAGCTTAAAATTCCTTGCAGGAAAATTTCGCTTTCAGGCACTTTTTCCCTGAACTATAAAGCATTTTAATAAAATTTATAATTAATGTTCTTAGCGTGTAGGGTTCAAATTCATATCTCGGATACCATTTTCAACCGATTTCAAATTTTATTTTTAAATGTTTACAAATAAATTTGTCGACGATCTGTGAGCGCAGATTTTAAATTTTTTTTACTATAATCAACACTGTGTAACAGTGAAAAATTATTTTGAATCGGAAGTTGTTTTCATGAAAAACTAGAAAAAAATGGTATATATTAAATTTCCGCCCCATCCCCAAAATTTCATTTTAGAGCTAAAAATCTGTTTTTCTGCAGTTTTTGTATAAAATATACTGTCACTTCGTCATTTTTGATCCGATTTCAAAATTTTTTATTTTATTTTAAAGCTGGAAATGAAGGCTTTCTGTATCTAATAGGGGATTTGTGTTATAAATTAAATTTGCTGTGAAAAAAAAGTAAAAAATTTCTAAATTGGCAATTTTTTTTATTTTTTTAACTTTGGCAATGATTTACGATCCCAATTTATTTAAAATGTTTTTTTTTTGTGCAAAGATATTTAAAGTGTGTTTAATTCTACGTCGAATAAGCTTTTCTGAATTAAATTGGTAAAAAACTGGCTGAGCTATTGCATTTTTTGTCTTTATAATCATATCTTTCCGGAAAATCAATTTTCAAAAATGTTGGTACCCTTATCAACTTTCAATAATTTACTGAATTTTACTAAAATAAATATAAAAAAGTTGTTATAAAATGACAAGTACCGCTTGTTACAATTAAAGAAAGTATAAAAAAAAGAAAGTACTGATTATTGCTTAAATAATATACTGTAACAGGAAAGACGAAAAATGCAATAACTGAGTCAATTTATCATCAATGTAATTTAAAAAAGCTAATTTGACGCAAAATTAAATACACTTTTAATAACTTTGTACAGAAAAAAACATTCTAAATAAAATGGGACCGGAAATCATTGACAAAGTTGAAAAAATCAAAATATTGCCAATTTTTAAACTTTTTTACCGCAAATTTAATTTAAAACACAAATCCTCTATTAGGTATAAAAAGCCTTATTTTTCAGCTTTAAAATAAAATAAAAAAATTTAGAATCGGACCATAAGCGACAAAGTAACAGCATATTTTTTACAAATTAAAGTATTTAATTAACAAAAGTTATTTATCAACAATTGTGTTTTTTTTATAAACAATTTATGTAAACAAATGCACTATTTGGTCATTTATGAGCTAAAACTTTTTGCACTTTCTGGTAGTTTTGACTAGAACATAAAAAGTGAACATTCATTCTATAACATTTGATTTTACTGTTTTATATTTTTTTATAAACAATCAACATAAACAAATTAAACTAAAATATCCCTTTTTTATAAACAATCTATCTAAACAAATGCTCTGTTTTGACATTTATAAGCTTAACTTCAAATTTTTTCAGTCAGAATTTTGTTTATAAATTTACGTTATTTTATAAACAATTGTTATAAACAAATAAAGTAAATTGATAGTTTTTGGTAAAAAAAAGTCTTATCGTATATATTATGCTTATATTTTGGAAAACTAAACTTTTTTGTGAAGAAAATTGTTTTTGAAATAATGTCGTCTTTTTTTTTATTAAACAATTACTACAAACAAATGTAGTCTACTAAAGATTATATCTAGAAAAAGTTATCTATTAAAATGTCATTTTACTTTCTTTGATTACAAAAATTGTTTTTAAAAGAACCAAAATCAATTGCAAACGAAATTCTTACTGAAAGAATTTGTATGTTCTACTTTGTATAATCTTGTCAAAATTACCAGAAAATGCAAAAACCTTATAAATTATTATTAAATAAATTTATAAGTTTATAAATGTCCAGATACAGTATTTGTTTGAACAAATTGTTTATAAAAATGGATAGTTGTTGCAAAACAAATTTTTCTTAATAATAAACCTTTGTTTGCCAAAGCTAAGCATAATATTTACAAAACGCGACTTTTTTGTCAGAAAAATGATATTTTAGTTTTTTTGTGTATATAGATTGTTTATAAAAAAAGTAAATCTATTGGAAAATTAAATTTTATAGAAAGTACGTTGACTTTGTATGTTCTAGTCAAAATTACCAGAAAACGCAAAAAGTTTTTGCATTATAATGACCAAATAGTGTATTTGTTTATAAAAAATGGAGAAATTTATGGATAAATAATTTTTTTTTAAAATAAAATACATTAATTTGCATAATAAAGGAACAATTAAGTGAAAAAGGGACTTTTACTACTCATAAGTATTAAAATACTGAATTTGTTTATATTATTTGTTTATAACAATATTTTTAAAAAACAAACTGTTGTTTTCTCTTTCTGCTCTCCAGGACACTACGCACATGAAGTTTTAAGCATGGGAAATTTTTTTTCATTGAATGAGATAAATAATTCTCAAAAATCGCAATTTCTTTCACACTTTACGTTTTTTAAATTGTTTGTAGTAAAAAAAAATTAAAAATCGTCTCTCACAGATCTCCGATAAATTTATTTGCCAACATATTAAAAAAAAAAATTGAAATCGTTTAAGCGGGGTTAGACAAATATATCATAAGTTGTGACAAAGAGGAGGGGAGGAGGTGGAAAAAAGGAAAATTGTTGACAAACATTAATTTTGGAAAAATTTATGAAAAAAAGCAAATTTTTAAAAAATTAATTTTGAGACAAAATTGAAACAAATTTGGATCAAGAAGACCTTTCTAATGGTATTTTAAGTAATTCTACCAAGTTCCGTGACAAAATATTTAATATCTAAAGAGAAAAATTATGGACAAGTTTTGCATTCAGCAATGACGTCATAAACCATCACATGCCCTTAAAAGACAACTTACATAAAACTTAATTACTACAATTAATAGTAGTTTAATGTCAAAATAATTTCTGATAATTATGAATAGATTTATTTGAAAATATACTAAAAATTGGAAACTGGACGACTCATTACGAAATAGTTTTCATTTTACGATAAACAGATAATAATCTTTATGTAGTGACTATAGTGCATTTTCATTGGATTTATAGGCGAGTGCTTTACGCCTCTGTCAAAAACCGTAAATGCCTGTGTCCATAAATAAGTGGCAAGTTGTGTTCATGTATTTTGAACACATGTAGAACCATCTGAAGAATCCTTAGACTCCCAAGTGTTCGTAAAATAAAGAAAATAGCTCTTTCTATCGTAGAGGAGTGTGTTAATGGTAATCTCACTACACACACTTAAATCTAACTTGTTGTTGAATTTAAGGTGCGGCAGTTAACGTTCTTTAACGAGGCAGCCCTCTTTCACAACCGAGCAAAAAGTCAGTTTTAAGGGTTGTTTCAAATTTTAATGGAAAACTCACCGAAGCTTATATGAGACATTTTACGTGCAATGTTCCAAGTTCAAAATTCATCTCCTACAAAAAAAATAAAACTTGGGGATTTTATTGTTCTATCTGGTGCTAATATAACACAAAAAAAAATTTTGACTTTTTTAAAAAATTGGAGGGGTTAGAAGGGGGTCAATATTATCAAATTTGCTTAAAATCTTCTATATCAATTATTTCTGTCTTTACAAGTAATGAAAAAAAATTCGTCGAATACGTTTCTAAAAGATTTCTTAAAGCTTTTTTCACTGTTCAATTTTTTTAAATTTAAAAAATTTAACTCTAATATTTTAAAAAGTTGACTTCATTATTTTAAAATTAATATTTAATTTGCTATTTTCACAAAAATCGTCCAGTTTAATTTTAAAATAGAATATTGCAAACGAAAGCTGAGGTTTTTTCTTAAAGAAATTTCCAGAATAACCTTTATTTTTTGTTTTTGGCGTCTAATATTTTAAGGACAAAAAAGGTCATTCTGAAAATTTCTTTAGGAAAAAACCTCAGATTTCGTTTGCAATACTTTATTTTAAAATTAAACGGACCGATTTTGGTGAAAACAGCAAATTAAATATTAATTATAAAATATTAGAGTTAAATTTTTGAAATATTAAAAATTTGAATTCATCAGTAAAAAGAGCATTAAGAAATGTTTAAGAAACATATTCGAAAAAATTTGGTTTATTGCATGTAAAGATAGGAAAAATTGAAAAAGAAAATTTTAAAGCAAATTTGATAAAATTGACCCCCCTCTAACTCCTCTAATTTTTAAAAAAAAAGTCAAATTTCTTTTGGGTTATATTAGCTCTAGATAGGTGAATAAGTCGCCCAAATTTTAATTTTTTTGAGGGAGATGAATTTTAAACCTCGTTTTAAACTTGGGATATTAAACATAAAATCCCTGCATTCAACCTGACATTTTTATTCGAAATTTTTTTTGCTCGGAATAATTTTTCCTACTAATATATAAAAAATAACGAAACACGTATTTTTGTATTTTCTTATTAAGTAAAAATTACAGAATTTATAGAGTTTTTAAATTTAACGTTTTCAGAAACATTCGACACGCTTTTTTCTCCGTTATTTTTAAAAAATTGGAAATAATGCTCTACATAGAATTTGTTCAGTTTTTCCTGAATTTCTTAGACATGTAGTAAAAATTAATATATTTGCAACAAAGATATATAAAAAATTAAGTTTAAGCCTAAAGAATTATATTTTTTAAAACAGAAGTAATGAATTTTTGATTTTTTTTAATCATTAAATTTACTGATTAATAAATAAATTTTTCTCGTAAATCTAATAATGGTATTCTTTAAAATTTGAATGATATTTACATTTGTTTAGTTGACTTCAACATTTTCAAAAATTTAACCTTCAGTCACAAAACAAAAGAAACTCAATACAAAGAAAATTGTAAGTTGAAGTTGCTACATTTCTAAAAAATCGAAACTTAATGACTTCGGTTTTGAGAAAAGTCACTTCTTAGGCTTAAAATGTTTTTTTTTAATGTATTTTTGTTGTAATTACATTATTTTTTACTGCTTGTCTAAAATGTTTAAGAAAAACTGAACAAATCTTATCCAGGGAATTATTTCCAATTTTCTAATAATAACGGAGAAAAAATGCTCTGTTTCTGAAAACGTTAAATTTCATCAATTTATAAATTCTGTAATTTTCACTCAACAAGAAAATAAAAAATACGTATTTTCTTATTTTTCATATAGGATCAGAAAAGAATTATTTCAAGCAAAAAAAATTTGGAATGAAAATGTCAGGTGGCCCATTTTGTAAATTTTCGCATCAAGTTTAGAGAAATGAACCAATTTTATGCATCAATTGATTAAAATATGATTAAAAATATTTATAATTATGATTAATATTGTGAGTAATAATTTATAATTATTATATTAATAATAACGTGACAATAAAAGAATGAAAAAATACAGAAAAACATTACCTCAAAATAATGATTAATAAAATAATTAAAATAATGCTAATCAGGTTGATTTATGAAAAAATCGAGGAAAAAATGGTAGTCTTGAGACTCGAGAGAATATTAAAATGCATTTTAAATTTTCTACAATAATGACTGTTTTTTGTTGACTTGTTCGCAAGAAAAAGTGACATTTTACAAAGAAAAAAAAATATGATGATTTATGTTTCTTTACAATGTACGAAATTAATTTTTTACTTAGAAGGAGAAAAAACGTGCTCATTTTATAGTTGCTCGCCATTCTAAAAATTGAGAAGGAGGAAAAGGCATCTTCCACATAAAAGAAAGGTGAGCTTCGCTCGTGACATCTTTTGCTAAATAGCTACAACTTGCACCTATTTCTTCTCAGTCAACAAAACAGGATAGAATCGTTGAGAATTATAAATAAATTTAACTTTCATTTGTATAAATTTTGTCTTATTATGGCAATCTATTTCAAGCAAAAAAAATAATATTAAGTAATAATAAAAAAAAATTTAACAAAAGTGAAAAAAAATTATTAAAACAGTTTTAAACTTTCAAGTGACTTCTGGTATAAAACTTTTGTGTGATTTGCTCAATTTAAAGAATTTCTTGAATAAAAGTTTCGAGAACTAGTGTCATTTTTTCTTTTTGTTAGATACTTTTAAAAGTAAAATTGAATATTTTTATAGTGGTAATGAAGAAAACAAAATACCTATAACAAGATAAAAATATTTTATAAAAAAGTAAAAAAATTGTAATAATAACTGAACCATAAAAATTGAATATTAATTACTACTGATACAATCATTAATTAATCAATTAATTAATTAATAATCTTTAATTTAATTTTATCGACGTTGTTACTGTAATTAATATACATTGTTAACATCAAGGAATTATCTTGTTATTGTGATTTGTTATTTTTTCATGCTATTTTTGTAAATTTATTTATTTAATTTTGTAATTTTATTTACAGGCTTTACTAAACAATTAAATATATCTTAAATATAATATTTCAATATTAATTAAACATTATTTAATGAAAATCGAATCAGTAAAAAAAAATCCACTTTTTTTAAGGATAATGGAATTTAACAACTTTTGCTTTTGCCAACACTGAAAAAAAGGTTTGTTTGGCTGAACAAAAATTTTGTTGGCTCAACCAAATTCTTTTGTTGATATACACTCAACAAAATTATTTTGTTGTGCCAACAAAATTCTTTTGTTAATTATTTAGGGTAATTTCAACAAAAAAATTTGGTAGTCCCAACAAAACTTTTTAGAGCTTAACAAATATTTTGATGGCTATTATAATAAAGAAAAAAAAGTTAAACACAGATTGTGCAAATGGAAATTCCAATGTTGTTTTGATTTGTTAAATAAATGAATGTTTTTAATTAAAAAATATTTAATATTTTTTGTATCTTACTGTGAAATAATGTGTAGTTATAATAATACACGTAAATATTTCTAGGCATGAAATTTATTTAAAAAAATGTGTTTATTTTTAATTTTTAAAACAATAATTGAAAGTAGTTTCATACTATTAAAAATGGAATTATTCCTTAATTATTTCTTATGTTAAATAAAGTATTTTCCACAAAAAAAAAAACAGAATATAAAGTAGATAGTTTTATAGGTTAGGTTTAGATTCTTGAAAACAACATATTGTGCTTAAACGTTTATTAACCTGCCACGTAAGAATCGAAATATAAATTTACTCTTTTAAAAAACCATAATATTTATTCACTTATATGACTAATTATCGACTTATGTATCATTCAGCAATACATTCTGTCAATTTTGTCACTAAACATAAAATCATAAATAAGTCCCTTTTTATTATCTTTATAAAGTATATTTTATAGTTATATTTTTTTAATTTCAAAAGTTAACTTTGTAGACATTTGATTTAGTTATCACCCATTATATAATATTCTTTTTTTTTTTTTTAAAAAAACAAAAAATTCCAATTTATATCGATGTCTTTATGAAAACCAGACGAGAACATGCGTCAAACAGGATCGTATAGAATGCGCATGCGCCATCACATATTTGGTAATGCCAACAAAAGATTTTAATAAACTCAAACAAAATTTTTATTAAATACTACAACATTATTTTATAATTTAAACTGTTTTTTGGTAATTCTAACTCTGAAATTTGACAAAGCCAACAAAAAATCATTAACAAAACTATTTTGTTATGATTACATTGCTATTTTTTCAGTGAAGGAGAATTAATTTTTTTAGTGGTAAATAAAGTCAAATTTCAAAAGGTGAATAAAAAATAAATCATTTTTTTGTTGGTAAAAAAATCAACTTGTTTCAGGGGTGGGAGGGGGGATTAACATTTTTTTGGGGTAAAAAATAAACTGTTTTTATAGCTAATAAAAGTTAGTAAATTTTCTCTTTTGCTAAAGACAATTAATTTTTTTTGGGGGGTAAATAAAGTCAATTTTTAGAGGGTAATTTAATTAATTACATTTTTGGGGGATAGGGGGGGGGGGAGTTTTCAAAATTAACATTTTTTTAAGGTAAAATATCAAATGTTTTAAAAGGGCTAATGAGAGTTAACATTTTTTTTTCTTTTGCTAAAGACAATTAATTTTTTTAGAAGTAAATAAAGTAAATTTTTAAAGTGTGAAAAAAATGAATCTTTTTTTGTTGGATAAAAAACCATTTTATTTCAGAAGTGAATAAAAAATTCTTTGTTATAAAAAATTTCCTTTTCTTTTTTTTTTTTGATATAAAAAATCTACTTTTTGGGGGGAGGGTTTAAAAAGTCAACATTCTTTTGAGGTTAAGTAAAATTTAGGGTAAAATACTACTTTTTTTGAAATGTAAAAATTTTTACTTTCTTTAGAAATGATAAAAACCAATTTTTCAAAATGGGGGTAAAAAATCATCCTTTATTGTTAAAATAAATTTTAACTTTTTTCAGGCGTGGAAAAATCAAATTTTTAGTGTTAAGAAAATCCAAGAGAAAAATGTTCTTATACACAACATAAAATTATAAAAAATGTTTTTGTTGCAGCTATTATTGAAATTATATTATTACCATTAAAACTATTATTATTATAATTATAATAATTATTATTATTTCGATTTTATACATAGTCGTCCTTTAATCTTTAAAATTACTTTCTTATTTCATTTCATTCATTCATTTATCATTATTAATTTAATTCTTAAGCTCGTTCTTAAGCTATCAATACTTTTTCAATCATACTTTCTCTAATTTCAGAAGCAATAATTATTTACCGAACATTAAGCCAAGTCAAATAAGTTTAATAATAACTGTAAATTTAATTATCTCTTTTTTCTATGTAATTACCAATTTGCTTTTTAATAAAATTTCCATTAGCCGTAAATTATAAATATGGAATAATAGCTTATATGATGACATAACGATATATGTAACAACTTGTTAGACTGTTAAAATTATATAATGAATAATGAAACGCAATATTGAAGCCACAATGATGTCACAAGTAACTGTCAACTTGAGTGACAAAAACGATTATTGCGACCAATATTTTACAAATGAATATTAAAAAAAAAAAAAATCTAAAAACATAAATCTTAATGTTTTGTTGTCTTCAACATTATAATATCCATTTCTCACTGATTTTAATTTCAAAATCTGTAATGTTAAATTTAATTTATTTGGAATTCTATAGTGAATTTCGATGGAATCATCTTAAGCGTATTTATTGACTTAAAATTATTAGTAATATAACATGAATCAATATAATTAAAATTATTAATTAAAGGCTTAAAACAGAGAATAAAAATGAATAAAAATTTTAAATAACGAAAAAGTAAATAAAGGATCGCTGGAACAAAAAATCTTATAAAATGTACAAAACTAGAAATAGATTTGAAATGAAAAAAAAAGTGCATAAGCTAAATTAACTGCGGAGTTTTAAACTGGCTAGCAAATGGCAAGGAATATCGTCATAAATAAAGAGAAAGACAACAAGAATGAGCAGAGGACTTTTATAATACGGAACATCCATGATAATCTTCCTTGCTGATTTTTTTTACATTAATTCGATAATTTCACAGGTAATTAAGAAATAAAATAATTGAAAAGTCCCGGCAATTATACGCTCACGGCGACAATTTCATAAATTGTTTCAACGGATATTTTTTATTTGAAACCTTGTAGAATGTAGAAAATCCAAAATAGCTTTAAAATCTTCCTTTATCTTATTTACATAACTTGGATGTGATTTGAAATAAAATACAGAAATTACACAAAAATTTAAAATCAAATTAATTTGTTACAAGTTTTATAAACTTCATTAAAATAACTTTATTAAATAAAATTTGCTTTTAGACGAATTTCCATTACTTGAATTTGTTTCAAATCTCGTTTTATTCCATTATAAAATACAACATTATATCTTTTTATAATTTGTACTGTATATGTAAAATCTCTGTATTAAATTTGATCACAAACAAATAAATACATATTTCTCAATATATCCAATTTTGTTAATCACCAAAGATGAAATTTCAAATAGAATTTTTTATATTTATTCATTTTCTTTTGAAAATCAGGCATTTTTGAAAAGTATTTCGGAGACGAGTCACCTGTCATTTTTCCGGTAGTTTCTTGTGGTATCCACATGAGATGTTTTTTTAACTGAGCGCGTGAACAGCGTGCCTAATTTTTCTCTTTCTGTGAAGGCCCTTTCGCAATCTGGCGCATAACTTACGTTCACCATTCTTAAACCAAGGTTCCCAGGGTGACAGAGGATAAAAAGTTAAAGGCGCGGGAAGGGTTGGTGGTGGTTGGCCTTGGTCGATGGCCATTTACGCGGTCTCTACTCGCCGCTCTGAGTTTTGTAAACCGCACGAATCTCAAGGAATGCACAACTCTTGGAGGTCAGTTAATAACTCTTCACTCCTCATTGTGTTTTTCATGACAACGAATAAGTTGCATTTTCCACAAAGAAAAACACATTTTTAAACTGAAAAAACGTTCTTTCCTCCGAATTTCAAATCTCACTTCGAAAATACATAATTAGAACTGAAATTTTATTTCAAATTTTTCGAAATTGTAAATTTAATCCGTATTAATTTCATTATTTTCTGTTTTATTTTAGAAATTAATGCATAAAAAGGTTATTTATGGTAAAAGTGGTCAAATGTATTAAATAATATTTTTTGCAACAATAACTTTTACATTTAGTTTCAACGGGTAATATTTTATAGAACTATGTTCCCTAGTTCGCATGTATTTTTCGCTAGAATACTAATGCCTGTGTATTTGTCTATTAGAAAATTAGGGGGTCCGTAATTGTTCACTACAATACTAATGCGCATGTGTTTGTCCGTTAAAACACTAGTGGGCATGTATCTGTTTATTAGATCACTAGTGGGCATGTATTTGTCCGTTACAATACTAATGCGCATGTATTTGTCTATTAGAACTCTCGTGCGCATGTCTCTGTTGATTAAAATACTAGTGCGCATGTATTTGTTCGCTACAATATTCATGCGCATCTATTTGTCTATTAGAACCCTAGTGCCTGTACATTAGATCACTAGTGCGCATGTATTTGTTTATTAGAATTCTAGTGCGCACGTATTTATTCGCTACAATACTAAAGCGCATGTATTTGTCTACTATAACCCTAGTGCACATGTCTCTGTTGATTAAATTACTAGTGCGCAAGTATTTGTTCGCTATAATAGTAACGCGCATGTATTCGTCTATTAAAACACTATTGCGCATGTCTCTGATGATTAAATCACTAATGCGCATGTATTTGTTCGCTACAATATTAATGCGCATGTATTTGTCCATTAGAACCCTAGTGCGCATGTGTCAGTACATTATATCACTAGTGCGCATGTATTTGTTCACTACAATACCAATGCCCATGTATTTGTCTATTAGAACACTAGTGCGCATGTATTTGTCTATTAAATCACTAGTGCGCATGCATCTGTCTATAAGAACACTAGTGCGCATGTATTTGTCTATAAGAACACTAGTGCGCATGAATTTATTCGCTACAATACTAATTCGATGCATTAGAACACTCTTGCGCATGAATTTGTTTGGAACAATACTAATGCGCTCTATCAGTACCCTAGTGCGCATGGGTCTATCGATTATGTCACTAGTACGCATATATTTATTCGCTACAATAGTAATGCGCATATATTTGTCTATTAGTACTCTATTAAGCAAGTATTTGTTCGCTATAATAGTAACGGGCATGTATTTGTCTATTAAAACACTAGTGCGCATGCGTCTGTCCATTAAATCACTAGTGCGCATGTATTTGTATATAAGAACACTAGTGCGCAGGCGTCTGTGCATTATATCACTGATGCGCATGTATTTGTTCGCTACAATACCAATGCGTAAGGATTTGTGTAATTGCCCTCTGTAAAATAAATTTCGGTGCGAAAAGTAGATTATGTCCTCACAGACTTTACGTACAATTTTTCATAGGTACTGGTAAACAAATCATGCGCACTAGTGTTGTAGCGCACACGTACATGCGCATTAGTGTTGCAGCGCAAAAATACATGCGCCTCCAGTGTTGTAGCGCACAACTGCATGCGCACTAGTGTTATAGCGCACAACTAAATGCGCACTAGTGTTATAGCGCACAACTATACGTGCACTAGTGTTGTAGCGCACAACTACATGCGCACTGGTGTTCTAGTGCACAAATACATGCGCAGTAATGTCCTAATGATCAAATACATGCGCACTAGTGTTTTAGTACACAAATACATGCGCATTAGTGTTGTAGCGCACAACAACATGCGCATTAGTGTTGCAGCGCAAAAATACATGCGCCTTCATTGTTGTAGCGCACAACTGCATGCGCACTAGTGTTATAGCGCACAACTAGATGCGCACTAGTGTTATAGCGCACAACTATACGTGCACTAGTGTTGTAGCGCACAACTTCATGCGCACTGGTGTTCTAGTGTACAAATACATGCGCAGCAGTATCCTAATGCTCGAATACATGCGCACTAGTTTTCTAGTGCACAAATACATGCGCAGTAATGTCCTAATGATCAAATACATGCGCACTAGTGTTTTAGTACACAAATACATACGCAGTAGTATCCTCATGCTTTAATACAAGCGCACTAGTGTTCTAGTGCACAAATACATGCGCACTAGTGCCCTAATGATCAAATACATGCGCACTAGTGTTCTAGTGCACAAATACATGCGCACTAGTGTTGTAACGCACAACTACATGCGCACTAGTACTGTAGCGCACAACAACATGCGCGATAGTTTTCTACTATGCAAATACACGCGCACTAGTTAGCTGTTGCTTGTAAGTGTAAATGTTTTTGTTACAAAAAAAATATATATATAAATATCTATTAATATTCTCACTATATTATATCTGTAAGTGTCAGTTTTGAATTAGAATTAGATAAATTTCTTGATCCCTGAATAATTTGGCCTTTGTTCATCTGCTTTTCAGTTACACTGGATGTCTTTTATTTGAGGAACTTGGAATCAATTTCAAATCAAATGCAAACTGTGCATCCGCCATTATTCTTACGTGACGGGCATTCGCAATCGGGTCTGAAATTCTGCACGTTTCTTGCAAGATGTAAGCTGGCCACGAGATAAACTTATGAAGAGGAATATGCGGAGGACGAGATTATCCGAGTCCAAGTAAACGATCGTGCTTTTGCTATTCGTAATTCGATGCGTGGATAAATACCTTCTTAGTATTAGTATTATTTATGCCACGATCGATGGACACTTCGTGGGAAAGTTTATGCAATGAATTTCACATTTGCCACCAAGTCACGTACCTTATTTCGCAAAATAGTGAATTCTCGATGCAATTTCGTTTCTTATCAGGCATTCGATAAGGATTGACAAACTAGACAGAAACTACTCAAAATTTATGCTCGTAGAAATATCCGGTACTCGATTTATAAATAAGACGATTTTAGAGAGATGGACTGAAAATATTACAAGAGCCGGATAATAAAAATGTTTCGCAAATTTGTAGAAAAAGTTTGGAAAATTTAATCAAGAAACAACAAACGATAATAAAGTTCACTAAATTCCAAAAATAAAACAAAATAATGTTTTTTTTCGCCTTTTAAACCCATGTTCTGTACCATTTGCAAGTACGTGTTGTAATTTAAAAAAATATACACGAGATGAAAACAAAAATCGAATATGGCGAATTTGGAAAGAGTTTATTCGTGTACTGGTACAGAATCGGAAGGGTGCGTTGCACTGTAAACAAGGAATCTGCTCTCGTACTCATATCGAGTCGTTTCCATTCGACGTCACATCCGCCACTTCGAGCATGTGTCACTTATACGATCTCTGTTCCCTGTCAGAGAATCAAGTCCAATCTGTGTGTATAGGGAGCTGTATGTTTGTATGGAGTAACACATAAGCCGGCGTCACCATCATCACTGCTTTTACGACACAAGGCCGTGCATTATACGGCAATCGCGAGCAATCATCCACCGACCGCCATCGTAAATCTACAGGGGTTCTCAACCTTATCGATCCTTCGTCACGCTCCGCAACTCCCAAAGGTCCGACCTATCCAGCTTCGTATCGTTAAACTTGAAGTTTGCCAGGCCTTCTGCCTTCTGTTTTATCTGTATTCGGGGAATTTGACGCGTAAACCGCAACTTTTCAGACTACATAGACTCAACTTCTAAGAACCATTAGATTCTCTTGTTATCGAATGAGTTTTCACATCACTTTACAGTTCTCTATCTCTGAAACACGTTCTTCCTATTTTTTTCCCTTACTTTGTAGTTAAACTTCATCTTGTTTAAAAATAACTTATAGTTCTAATTTTGATTGTATACATTTTCCAATTTTCAAATAAAAAAATTGTCGAGAAAATTTTGTAGCTGGGAAAACTTCCTAGGGTGAAATTTTTCCTTTATATATGAGGAAGTTTTTGCCAAAGTTTGAAATTAATCGGATAAATGTTACACTGTGAAAACAAGTATCATATTTTAAGACTTAAATTTATAAAGAGTCTTATAGTTATTTCTTCTTTTATTCGTTACTTTGAAATCGTATTTAATACATAGATTTAAAATATATAATAACAAAGTTGTCCTTTTGATAATATGCGACTTTAAACTTTCAGATTATAAAATTGTCGAGGGAATTTTCAGACTGTGAAAACTTCTTGGGGCAAAATTTTTCCTTTATCATTAAGGAAGTTTTTACCAAAGTTTGGAATTAATCGGCTGAATATTAATTTTCGAAAACATGTTCTACATACGCAGTAATAGTTTAAATGTACTAAATAGTATTCATATCAGCGTCAAAATAGATCATCTTTTAATTGACATATTTTACTGAACCGAAAATGATTGCAAAAGGCGATAAAATATCCATAATATTTTCCGTTCTTTAAAATGAACCCCGAATCGAAATGTAACTACGTTTTTCTGTCAAAGTATTACCGGGAAATTTTTTCAGGAAAAGTCGAGGTAAAAGTACTTTCTTAAAGGAGAAAATTGTGTCCCCAAGTTATTTTATGTCAGAAACGCAATCTTCAATCTTTGAGTATATATGTACCTAATGTGGTTTTGTCCAACGAAAACCTATTTCTAAAAAAGGGTAAGTGCTACAAAATATTCCCTCTTACCACTAAAAAAAAAAAAAAAGATATTTCCCAATTCATTAAAACAAAAACTGTATAAAAAAAATTCTTCTCTAAGTTAGCTCTTAAACTTTATAAAACATTTTCCAACATTTACAAGAGAATGAAATAAAATGATAAAATTATGAATTGCTCCACTATTACTAAACTACTACACATAATCCATAAAATAATAAATATGAAATGACTCTATTCGCCTTTTATGTGAAATTATTAGTGATTCGTTTGACACTCGGACTAAATGTATATTTTTATTAATTTACGTGATCGACTAATTTTACCCGGACCTGCGATCCATTATCATTAACACATATTTGAAATCATAATGTTCAATCTAGAGTAAATATCCACATTGGTTACACAAATAGAACCTCCATTAGTCAAAATTACCATTCAATTTGCATATTCCTGGAATACTGCTGAGAAACGCAATTTACCTCGCCACTAAATAGGCATTGGCTTTTGCAGTTTTAGATTCTACTGCATAGCTCACTTCCGCACTATTTCCAAACCAAAAGATCGAGCGACTTTTTTTTCAACCAGACGGGTTCATTGACTATGATTAGTCATTGCGACACGACTTGCTTCGAAAATAGCCGACAAACAGATATCTAAAGCGTTATCGCAACACTTACATGAATTTTTAATGCGCAATTCTACCTTAGATTATTAAATGGAAAATTATAAATGATCATTGAGTGGAGTAATTACAAGCTAAAAAGGCCGTGATATACATTTTTTCAATAGTGAATTTAATCATGAGAAAATGTGTTGTAGAGCTGTTTTTATATGTTACTTGATTTTTAGAAAATTGTACGGTATTGGCGATAGAAACTGGATGTAATGTGGATGGAAATACTGTTTCGTATTTCTTAAATAAAATAATGATAATAATACGTTTTTCCTTTCTCTAACTTGTTTGATAGACAATTTTTTTTTAAAGAAATAATAATAATAATCTGCTTATTCTATTTTACATTGCACATTACATGTCAATATTTCAGTAAAATTACGCGTCAAAGTTGCAATAACATTTAAGAAACTGATTACATTACAACATTACATTACAACATTACATGGTAACATTGCAGCAACAGTGTATAGCAACTTTAGTGCAACATTATAAGCAATGTAAAGCAATATTAGTGCTCGACAAAATTATATACTAACATTGTCCGGCAACATCACATGTCAACATTGAATGGCAACATTTAAGCAACATATTGCAACTGCATTATATGACAACATTGCAGTAACATTATGTGGAATTGAACTACACGTCGACATTGTAGCAACATTTGATTAACATTGCACGACAAAATTATATGGAAACATCGCACGGCTATATTATGTAGTAACATTGCACGACAAAATTATATATAGTAACATTGTCCGGCAACATCACATGTCAACATTAAATGGCAACATTTAGGCAACATATTGCAACTGCATTATATGACAACATTGCAGTAACATTATGTGGAATTGAACTACACGTCGACATTGTAGCAACATTTGATTAACATTGCACGACAAAATTATATGGAAACATCGCACGGCTATATTATGTAGTAACATTGCACGACAAAATTATATATAGTAACATTGTCCGGCAACATCACATGTCAACATTAAATGGCAACATTTAAGCAACATATTGCAACTACATTAAATGACAACATTGCAGTAACATTATGTGGAATTAAAGTACAAGTCGACATTGTAACAACATTTCATTAACATTGCTTGACGAAATTATATGGAAACATTGCACGACTATATGTAGTATTATATAGTCTACATCTATATGTAGTATTATGTAGTAACATTGTATGACAACATTACATAGTAACATTGTACGAAAATATTGTATAGTAACATTGCACGACAACATTACATAGTAACATAATCCGGTAACATCACATGTCAACATTAAATGTCAATATTTATGCAACATATTGCAACTACATTATATCACAACATAGCAGTAACATTATGTGGAATTTAAGTATATTGTAGCAACATTTTATCAATATTGCACGACGAAATTATATGGTAACATCGCACGGCTATAATATGTAGTAAGATATTGCACGACAACATTATATAGTAATATTGTGAGGTGACATCAAGTAGTAACATTGTGCGGCAACATCATATGTCACATTAAATGTCAACGTTTAAGCAACATTGCAACAACATTATATGGCTACACAGAAGTAACATTGCAAGGCAACGTAACATATCAACATTACATGTCTACATTACATGTTTCAACATTGCAGCAGCATTATATGGAAACATTGAAGTAACATTATGTGGAATTGCAGTATATTTCAACGTTGTATAGCAACATTTCATGAACATTGTACAACATTACATAGTAACATTGCACAGAAATATTGCATGTCAACATTATGTGGCAACGTTTCAGCAACACTGAAGTACACAATATATTATGGCAATTTTGCAACAACATTATGTGGAATTGGAGCACATTTGTGAAGGTTGTAGCAACATTTCATTAACATTGACAGACATTATTACATGCGTAACATTGCACAACAATACTACATGGTAATATTGCAGCAATATTATTATATGGCTGCATTGCAGCAAACATATCAATGTTGTAGCCACATTACAGTAACATTACATTGCAACATTTCAGCAACATTGCAGTAACATTACACTTCATTATTGACAACTTCGCCTTGAAATGTTGTTGCAATGTCGTCTCAATACATATAATGTGCTTTTTGAGTAACATGTCCTCCAGTGGGAATTCTTAAGGAGTGTTCAAAATGACGAAAAGAAATGAGATTATTCTTTTCTTTTACTTATTTAAAAAACACTTAAAGACACAATTACATTAAAAAAGATAACCTAAAAATAGAAATTAAGTAAGTTATTATTATTATTATTTGTTTTTTATTATTGCTACTTATATTATTATTAGCATTTGGATTTTTTCTACGAAGATAATTTGAGGAGATATCGTTTATGTCAAATGGCCGCACATGAAGCGAATATTTTGGTCGAAACGTCAAGTTCACGTTTGGGGACATCGGTTCCATCTCTAATCTCCGGGAGAGCAGTAAGCTCTGAGAAATATACTTATGGAGTAATACCCTCACGTATGTTGAAGCTTTTAATCGATGTTACGATTACGTGACCAAGACCCAGAACTTCTCTGATTCCATTCAAGAGAAATAAGGAAAATTAATTGGATCTAATAACTATAAAAGTACTCTGAATAAAAGTTTTCAATTTAACGATTGAAAAATTATTTCATTATTTTTTTTTCAATTTTCTAAACTTTTCTGATTGGAGTAAATAATTTTCTTATTTTTTCCGTAATCTAATGATTGAGCTATTTCTACGATTGTTAAAAAAAATGTACTAGAATTAGGAATATTAAAAAATTATCATATTATATTTATTATCATTAGGCATAATTTTAATTTGTATGATACTTACTCGCATAGTGATGATGTCTTCTGGAGGAAAAAGGTTCTGAAAAATAAAAATTAGCTTAAATTAATATTCAGGTTAAAAAAATTTATAATCAATCATCGTTTAATATAAAATTATTTTCGGTTAATTCGTTAAATGGAGATCGAACAATTTAAATCATTTTAAATTCAGGAGGTATGGGAAACATGTTAACAACAAAGTGTAATTTTTTATTTTTAATAACGATTCCTTTTTAAAAGAAACTTTATTAAAATCTGTTACACCGTTTCCAAGTTATAACGTTTATTAAAAAGTGTGTCATACACTTACAGGCACACACTCACACACACACATACACACCCACATTAGGGTGGTCCAAAAATGTAGAGTAAAAAAAATTTTTTGAAATGTTTTGATGCTACCCCCCAAAAAGTTTCCAAATCGAAAAAAAATTACCCCTATTTTTTTATTTTGAAATCGGACAAAATTTAGGGGTGGCCCAAACCCCTTGAAATTTCCCATTGATTTTACATGGGAAAAACGCACTTTTTCGTAAATTCGCTACCAAATCCTCAAAAATCACTCAAAATAGCAATACAGCGAATCACATCTTGAAATGTTCTCAAACAACAAGATTCCGTAATTTATGTAATAATTTATTAATATTAACTATTTTTTATAGGGTTATAAACAACCCCCATAAATGCAAAAAAGTGCCAATTTTTTTTAAATTACAAATTAATAGTTTCTTAAGGATTTTTCAACAAAATTGTTATATATTGTCAATTTACGAATGTTTATAAATATTTTTATGTATTTTTCATTTGTTTAAACAATTTATTATTGTTAATTTACAGTTTTTATTCAAATAAACCTAGCGAGTTTTAGTTTTTTTTTACTTTACTATTTTTTACATTTACAATTAAAAAAAGTATTTAGTAAAGTTAACCACAACAACAATTTGCAATTGTTTAAACAAATTATTGTTAATAATAATTAACTTTTGACAAATGCACCTAGAAAGACACAACTTTTTCCTAATTTTACAAATTAATGGGCTCTGGTTAGAATAAGAAAAATTATTGACTCTAAATTATTATTTTAAATTTTTTTTAAACAATTTATTATTGTTAATTTACAGCTATTATTCAAATAAACCTAGCAAGATGTTGGTTTTTTTGCAACAACAATTGCAAATTGTTGTTACATAAAAATATTTATAAACATTCGTAAATTGACAATATATAACAATTTTGTTGAAAAATCCTTAAGAAACTATTAATTTGTAATTTAAAAAAAATTGTCATTTTTTTGCATTTATGGGGGTTGCTTATAACCCTATAAAAAATAGTTAATATTAATAAATTATTAAATAAATTATGGAATCTTGTTGTTTGAGGACTTTTCAAGATGTGATTCGCTGTATTGCTATTTTGAGTGATTTTTGAGGATTTGGTAGCGAATTTACGAAAAAGTGCGTTTTTCCCATGTAAAATCAATGGGAAATTTCAAGGGGTTTGCGCCACCCCTAAATATTGTCCGATTTCAAAATAAAAAAATAGGGGTAATTTTTTTTCGATTTGGAAACTTTTTGGGAGGTAGCAGCAGAACATTTCAGACTTTTGTCTTTATGGACCACCCTAACCCACATGTTTTTTCGAAAAATATTCATTTTTATAAAGAAAAGTGTGGAAAAAAAATTGTATTTTGATTAGGATCGCACGTATTATCCAAATCATATTTACAATATTTTGTTTTTTTTTTACCAGTTAAATGCAAAAAACATCAATTTTATTAATTTTTAAAGAATTTTACTATAAGATAACCAAATTTGCACCAATTTCTACCACAATATTCGTAATCAATGCTTCAAAATACGTAAGTATACGTTTTTTCCAAAAACTCGGAAATTCCTCTTATGTATAAGTAAATTCGAAAAAAGTGATAAAATTCGGAAAACGGTGCATCTCTGATTGTTTTAAAATTTTGCATACCTACATATTTTAATGCATTTATTGCGAATGTGATAGTAAATATTTGAGACTAGGTTACCTCAATAGAAAATTTTTCGAAAAACCCCCTAAAACGTGGTCTTTTGCATTTTTTTCAAAGAATAAGGGAGATACGAAAAACTGTGTTAAACAAAAGTTATAGGTCTAATTAATATAGACAATTTATATTTTATAATCTTTTTTGATATTTCTGTTAGTTTCTGTGAAAGTCAAGATTATAGTTAGTTGAGTCAAATAAGGCCGCAAAAAGTTCTCAAAGTGTCCCCTCCCCCCACCTAACCGATTTTAATGAAACTTGGTATACTAACGTCTTTTGATGTGCTGATTATAAAAGTTATAGTGAAAATAGACGCAAATCTGATTAAACTATTTAAGTTATAAAATTGAGTGTTTTGTCTTTATCACAAAAATACCGCGAGGCAGCTATCTACTGACAGCGCATTAAAAACAGGTACATTTTTTTTTAAATGTTGTTTTGGGGTTCGGCTGCCACCAAAAGTGGTTTCATACCATAAAATATGAAAGCAATTAACAGCAGAACGCAGAAACTTCAAAACATGATTCTAAAGAATTGATGCCGCACGGCTAAGTCGTTTTAAACAACTTTAATATCAAATTTCTTGAAATCTAACACAGATACAAAAAAATTTTCAGAACCTAAATAGAGTGTATTAATCAGACCTATAACTTTTGTCTTAAAACATTTTTCCACCTCCTATATTTTTCACTAAAAATTGAAAAAACCAAAATTTTACGTTGTTTTTATCGTTTTTCCCATACGGAAAGAAATATGATAGAATTAAATCAGTTGATAGTTCGATAGATTTTTAGTATCAATAGACAAATAGAATTTTATTATCTAATGTGACTAATATTAATATGAAAACATGAAAATATTCTAAAGAGCTTGAGATAGAAAGAAACCAACAGCCATTTATAAAATTCCCATCTATTTGATATTAAAAATGCTCGTAGGCCTTATTACAATTCCATCACACGCCAGCTAATATTATTCTATCGGACACCACTAATTTTCAGGCGAAGTTTGTACAACACAAGCTAAGCTTTATATACATGTATGAACACACACACGCAAGCAATACATAGGCTGACGGATCAGCCAGCAGGCCTTCAGTCAATGCATTGCTTGTGTGTGTGTGTTTATACATGTATATAAAGCTTAGTTTGTGTTGTACAAACTTCGCCTGAAAATTAGTGGTGTCCGATAGAATAATATTAGCTGGCGTGTGATGGAATTGTAATAAGGCCTACGAGCATTTTTAATATCAAATAGATGGAAATTTTATAAATGGCTGTTGGTTTCTTTCTATCTCAAGCTCTTTAGAATATTTTCATGTTTTCATATTAATATTAGTCACATTAGATAATAAAATTCTATTTGTCTATTGATACTAAAAATCTATCGAACTATCAACTGATTTAATTCTACCAGATTTCTTTCCGTGCATAAAGTTGCCCTTTTCGACAATATTCACTATCGTATTCGTTATCAGCGCACCAAAATACATAAGTACACAAAGTTTAAAAAAAATCCAAGATGTACCATTTTTTAATTTGCACCGAAGCTCACTCCATGAGAGAGCAAACACGAAATGTTGCCATAAAATCAATATATATCAAGATTTGAATATCTCTCGTCGCTGATTTTAATGAGAAGTAAATAGGAAAATGTTCTTTATAATAAAAGTGTCTCGTTCCAGGTAAAAATTTGCAGCAATGACCGACATTTGAGCGATAAATGGCACAATATCGGTAAGTTGGCAAGCACCCAAATGTGTGTTGTAGATACGCCACTGACAAGAGAATGGATAAAGTCAGTGTTGGGCTGGGGGTTGGTGGCCAAGGGAGAGAAGAAAAGGGTGGAAGGAGAGGAGTGCAGTTCGGAAAAGGACGCAAAAACGTAATGTATGATAATGCTGGAAGGGTGGCTCCCGCAACTCTCACTGCCGTAGAACAGGAAGATAGGGGTTTGGTATAGCTCGCCAGGGGTTGGGCGTGGTGCTCCCCCGCACACCCCCTCTGCTCGCCCTCTCCTTTGGTCAATACTTCGGGCCTGCTTGCATTACAGCGTCGCGACGCCGGAATTCGCCGCCATAGTTGCTCTCCACTCGCTTCACCAACAATTCTTCATCCCTTTCGCTCACCGCACTGTAAAAGGTCAGCTCCTCATTTATTTATTTATCTCCTTTACAAACTTCCCTATCAAATTTATTTCATTCTTATTTCCTCAGTTGATAAAATCAACTACTTGACTTTAATTTTGTTTAAGTCGAAGTTCTAGTATTAATAATAATTATTCCCTCCTATACCGTTCGATGACATTCTGCTCACAAAAAAACCAAGCATTTTTGGAAAATAGAGAAAATTGAAAATACCCGTATCTGGCCGTTTTGCTGGTTGAATTCGCTTAATTATTTTTATTATTTCGACCTCTATTTTGAATTTTGAAAATTTGACTTTAGAATCGTAATCAGCGATTTCGGGAATCTCCATATACGATGTTTGGTAAAAAACGAAAAACTTATTAGTTTTGATGTCCGCCATTTTGGTGCTGCCATTTTGAATTTTAAAAATCTAGCTTTAGAATCGTAATCAGCGACCTCGAAAATCCCCATATACGAAGTTTGGTAAAAAATAAAAAACTTCTTAGTTTTTATGTCAGCCATATTGGTTCCGCCATTTTGAATTTTGAAAATCTGACTTTAGAGTAGTAATCAGCGACCTCGAAAATCCCCATATACCAAGTTCGGTAAAAAACAAAAAAATCGTAATCAGCGACCCCAAAAATCCCCATATACCAAGTTCGGTTAAGAACCAAAAACTTTTTAGTTTTAATGTCCGCCATATTGCTTCCGCCATTTTGAATTTTGAAAATTTAACTTTAGAATCGTAATCATCGACTTCGAAAATCCCTATATATACCAAGTACGGTAAGAAACAAAATATTTCTTAGTTTTGATGTCCGCCATATGGGTTCCGCCATTTTAAATTTTGAAAATCTGACTTTAGAGTAGTAATCAGCGACCTCGAAAATCCCCATATACCAAGTTCGGTAAAAAACAAAAAAATCGTAATCAGCGACCCCAAAAATCCCCATATATACTAAGTTCGGTAAAGAACCAAAAACTTTTTAGTTTTGATGTCCGCCATATTGCCTCCGCCGTTTTGAATTTTGAAAATTTAACTTTAGAATCGTAATCATCGACTTTGAAAATCTCCATATACCAAGTACGGTAAGAAACAAAATATTTCTTAGTTTTGATGTCCGACATATGGATTCCGCCATTTTGAATTTTGAAAATCTGACTTTAAAATCGTAATCAGTGACACCTAAAATCCTCATATACCAAGTTTGGTAAAAAAAAAAAAGTTCTTAGTTTTTATGTCAGCCATATTGGTTCCGCCATTTTGAATTTTAAAAATCTAACTTTAGAATCGTAATCAGCGACCTCGAAAATCCCCATATACCAAGTTCGGTAAAAAACAAAAAAATCGTAATCAGCGACCCCAAAAATCCCCATATACCAAGTTCGGTTAAGAACCAAAAACTTTTTAGTTTTAATGTCCGCCATATTGCTTCCGCCATTTTGAATTTTGAAAATTTAACTTTAGAATCGTAATCATCGACTTTGAAAATCCCTATATATACCAAGTACGGTAAGAAACAAAATATTTCTTAGTTTTGATGTCCGCCATATGGGTTCCGCCATTTTAAATTTTGAAAATCTGACTTTAGAGTAGTAATCAGCGTCCTCGAAAATCCCCATATACCAAGTTCGGTAAAAAACAAAAAAATCGTAATCAGCGACCCCAAAAATCCCCATATATACTAAGTTCGGTAAAGAACCAAAAACTTTTTAGTTTTGATGTCCGCCATATTGCCTCCGCCGTTTTGAATTTTGAAAATTTAACTTTAGAATCGTAATCATCGACTTTGAAAATCTCCATATACCAAGTACGGTAAGAAACAAAATATTTCTTAGTTTTGATGTCCGACATATGGATTCCGCCATTTTGAATTTTGAAAATCTGACTTTAAAATCGTAATCAGTGACACCTAAAATCCTCATATACCAAGTTTGGTAAAAAAAAAAAAGTTCTTAGTTTTTATGTCAGCCATATTGGTTCCGCCATTTTGAATTTTAAAAATCTAACTTTAGAATCGTAATCAGCGACCTCGAAAATCCCCATATACCAAGTTCGGTAAAAAACAAAAAAATCGTAATCAGCGACCCCAAAAATCCCCATATACCAAGTTCGGTTAAGAACCAAAAACTTTTTAGTTTTAATGTCCGCCATATTGCTTCCGCCATTTTGAATTTTGAAAATTTAACTTTAGAATCGTAATCATCGACTTTGAAAATCCCTATATATACCAAGTACGGTAAGAAACAAAATATTTCTTAGTTTTGATGTCCGCCATATGGGTTCCGCCATTTTAAATTTTGAAAATCTGACTTTAGAGTAGTAATCAGCGACCTCGAAAATCCCCATATACCAAGTTCGGTAAAAAACAAAAAAATCGTAATCAGCGACCCCAAAAATCCCCATATATACTAAGTTCGGTAAAGAACCAAAAACTTTTTAGTTTTGATGTCCGCCATATTGCCTCCGCCGTTTTGAATTTTGAAAATTTAACTTTAGAATCGTAATCATCGACTTTGAAAATCTCCATATACCAAGTACGGTAAGAAACAAAATATTTCTTAGTTTTGATGTCCGACATATGGATTCCGCCATTTTGAATTTTGAAAATCTGACTTTAGAATCGTAATCAGTGACACCTAAAATCCTCATATACCAAGTTTGGTAAAAAACAAAAAATTTCTTAGTTTTGATGTCCGCCATACTGCTTCCGCCATTTTGAATGTTGAAAATCTGACTTTAGAATCGTAATCAGCGACCTCGAAAATCCTCATATATAGTAAGTTTGTAAAAAACAAAATCTTCTTAGTTTTTATGTTTACCATATTGCGTCTGTCATTTTATATTTTTAAATCTGACTTTGGAATCGTAATCAGCGACCCCGAAAATTTTCTTAGGGGTCATCCATAAAAAATGTTCCTCCAATTTTCGGGGTTTCTACCCCCCCCCCCCTTCCCCTATGTTACAATTGACTGCAAATCACAACCACCTCCCTTAAATGGAATTTAAAAAAATTATTTATACCCCCCTAAAAATTCTTATACATTAATTAAAACAAATTATTTTTATTTATCATATACATTTATCATTAGTAGTAATTAACACAATTATAAAAATATATTTTACCCCTTATTTTACAATAATATTCGAATGACTTTTTAAAGTATATATTATAATATATTAATTTTCAGAAAATATATTTTTTTTTAATTTATTTTTCTAATGCTGACTTTTCACGCTAAAATCTCAAAGATAAAAAAAAATTAGAATAAGAACATAGAAATACGAACTTTTAAATTTAAACTACCCTCCTCCCCCTTGTTATAAATGGTTGCATTTTTTTACTTCCCCCCCCCCCCCCCCCCCCCACCCCCTAACAGTGGAACGTTCTTTACGGATGACCCCATATACCAAGTTCGGTAAAAACTAAAAACTTTTTCGTTCTGATGTCCGCCATATTGTTTTCGCCATATTGGTTTCACCATTTGAATTTTGAAAATCTGACTTCAGATTCAATTACGTAATTCACTAGAATTTCCATCAAAATTCCATTTGGAAATCCCACACCAAAAATTGAAATATTATTTTCATCTGAAAGTATTTTAAAAATGACATTTAAAAATCCCAATAAAAATTACAATGGGTTAATTTTACAGGAATTTTAATCAAAATTTCACATAGAATTATTATTTGGGACTAAAATTGCCCACAACCAATTTTTCTTTTTTTTTTTAAATCCCCGAAACAAAAAATAGGATTAAATGATTATTTATCAAAATTTCAAGATGGTGACTTGTTATTCGAGGGTTTTTGAGTTCGTTGATTACGAATCTGATGTCCAAATTTTAAAATTCAATATGTCGGATCCAGAATGTAGGACAAATTTTCAAAATGTAATTGAATTTAATTGAAACTTGTTACTCGGCGGTTTTTGAGGTCGCTAATTACGAATCTGATGTCAAAATTTAAAAATTCAAAATGTCCGATTCAATATGGCGGACGATATTTTGAAAATTGATCGGATTTATACGAAACTTGTTAATGAGAAGTTTTTAAGGTCGCTTATTAAAAATCTTATATCAAAATTAAAAAATTTAATCTGGCCGATCCAATATGAAGGAGATGTATTGAAATCGATAAAATTTGTTTGAAACTTGTAACTCGGGGAATTTTGAGGTCGCTGATCACGAAGCTGATGTCATAATTAAAAAATTTCAATACAAAAGTTCAATAAAAAAAACGCAAATTAATGCAGAAATAAGATTTGGCCTCTATTTCGGATCCGCCAATCTACTTTTTAAATTTTTTATATTAGATTCGTAATCAGCACCCTCAAAACCCCCCGAGTAACAATCTTTATACAAATCCGATCAATTTTAAAATTTTAGCCGCCATTTTGAATCCGCCATCTTGAATTTTGGAAGAATGATCATTTAGTCATATTTTTTTATTTAGGGAATCTAAAAAACATAAGAAAAATTTTGTTCTGAGCAATTTTGTTTCCAAATAATAAAAGTAATAATCACTTAAACCCAGAAAATCAAAAAGTTAGGTTACATATTCAGCTATGGTAGACGCCATTTCGAAAATTTAAAAAAGTACAACACGACATTCGATTCCTTATAAAAAATGCTAAATTTTGAGGCTCGTTTTGAGGTATATATAAAATTGATTAAAACTACGAGTGAACTCAGCCATTTTCCTTTTCGTATGGAATTACCCATGTTATGTGTGTGCGTATGTATAGGTGTGTGTGAGTCACGGTTTTTTGTCATCAGGATATCTCTCAAACGGTTTGAAGGATTTAAACAAAGTTTTGTAAATCTATTACACTCATTAATATCTAAATTTTGACACATGGATTTTTCAAAATACCAATTCGAATTTTAATACTTTTGTTTTTATTAAAAGTCAGGTTTTCAAAAAAAAAAATCCTCATTGAACGTGCAAATTATCCCTGTTTATAATTTGTATTAGTTTCAAATATCAACAAATAATTTGACAAGAAATACTAAAAATTATTTAGAGATTTGCATAAAAGGAAGTAACTATAGATATTGATGGAGTTCTTGATGTGCATACAACTATTTATCGTTTGTATGCGCTGCAACGACTCTGTCAGAAGGGAGCTATCGAAAGAATATTTCAGCTCGTGAATACGATATTTTGCGAAAAATACAATCTCATCCATATGCAAATGTGGTGCTTTGGGATAAACTTCGCTCTGCTATAGGCTAACGTTTTTTAGTTTACTTGTACACGACTGGCCTCCCCTTTCCGTTCTCGTATTTGGTAAGTGTCGCTTCTTGCAATGTCTTTTGTATAAACACAAAGGTCTCGGACCAAACACTTGCAATATTTTTGGATTACTTCTCCTCAAAATGTCAAAAAAAAAAAAAACCTTCTATAAAAAGTGTGTTACCAATCTCTCACAATCAAACGCAAAATTTGCTGAAACTTTTTTTGTTGTAATTTAATTTAATTATAAATTATTATAAATAATAATTAAATATTGTTATATTTAATTATATATTAAATATATTATATTAATTAAATAGTTTTATATTTAATTATTTGAATTTAATTATATCAAAGATGATAATTAAATTACTATAAAGCTTTAGCTGAAGAAAATGAAAAAATGAAAATTAGTCTCGTTGAATGATAATTAAGTATTACAAGCATAACAGAAAACTATTGTTAATTCTAGAATACAAAACTATTTCTTTTTTGTACAAAAATCGATTTCCCTTTATGTGAGCGCAGCTGAACACTCGGCGCCATATTCTTGACCTTCCACATATGGCGCTCGCTCAGATTTTTAGCCACACAAAGATTCAGTTTCGATAAAATTATTACTGGATTTTACTTACAGTGAATTATATACTAACTTCATTATTAACAATTTATATATTATTATCACTAATTTATTACAAATTATTATTGGCATTATTAATGTTTTTATTATTATTGTTTATTATTATAACCATTATTGTTATTATTTTATTAAATTGTAATTGACTAGAGTAAATATCCGAATTTATTATTGAAACCGTAAGTTCAATCATAAAGAATTGGCAAATTATTAAAATATTCTCATTACATTCATAAACTTTTAATTATTTTTTAAATCTATATTTTGTTAAAATTGTTCTGTAATTAATTACTCAATTCAAAAAAAAAAAAAAAAAAAACTATCGGTAATAGAGGTGAAATTGATAACTGGGACATTACCGGTCAATGAGACAATTCCCGTAATTTAATCATCACCACAATTTGGACATTACCGATAATTACAACATTTGACGTTAATCGTAAAGTACAAATAAGAAAACAAATAAAAAGTAATATTTTTATTGTTATTATTCATTTTTTAATCCTTCTTCACCACAATTAATTTTTACAGATTAATATAATTCACAAGCACTATGTGCGTGATTAAGTATCTGCAACTGTTCAAAGAAAGAAAATTCCCAGCACTATGAGCTTGATCAAAAGGATATAGTGAATGTTGTTTTCATGTGAATCAGAATAAGGACTTTGCCATTTGGAAGCGATCAAAGCCGGCGGAGAACTCACGCGTGTCAGATTGTCTATGCGGATTACAGTCGAAAGTGAGGTGCGCGCTGCGCTGATGCTCCAAGTAGAAGAGAAGGCAAAGCAGAAGGAGTCAAGTTGTTTATTTGATGGCGCCATAAAAGGCCTCTTTATGTTTATCTCCCATTTAAAACGCTCGCATAAAACCGGAGACTACACACACAAACCATCAAATGGACATAAATCACCACGCGAAACGGACCGCGCCTCGCGTCTCCAACGATTTTGCTTGAAAATTTCGCGAACGAGGAATTCCCTCCGGAGCGCACTAGCACTTAATCCAAATTTTCTTCAGAGTCCAGTAAACCAGTTTTTATGCGTTCTTGTTCCTAATACACGGAGCTGTTGAAATGGTTTTTTTTTAGATTTAAGTTTAGTTTCTTAGGTTTTGGATACCGGATACATTTTCCTCGTTTCACAAAGTAGCATTTGTAATACCTGTTTCCACATTCTCGATACACATCAAAAATTTTAATGTCGCAGTCCTATATATCTTAAATGTTCATATCTATAATACCACATCCTGGCATCTATATACTGCAGGGCCTTTCAACCTCGCGAAAATGTGCAAATCGGTGCAAATAGTGGTGGCTAAACAGCTTGTGCGGGGAAGGAGGGTGAATAGGTTGAAAGACCCTGATATACTGTATAATTGTATATTATAAATCGTATTCCATAATCGAAATACCCCAATTCGAACTTAAGATATTGGGTGTCTTATTCCGGATCCCATACCGTACCATACATACCATACCATACAATATCATACTGTACCATACCATATCATACCATACCATACATACCATGTCATACCGTACCATACCATATCATACCGTACCATACCATACCATATCATACCGTACCATACCATACATACCATATCATACCGTACCAAACCATATCATACCATACCATATCATACCGTACCATACCATACCATACCATATGCAGATTCCATATTCCGAATTCCACAGCTCCATTCCATATCCCAAATTCCATATCCACCATGTCATATCCTTGCATCCATATCCCAATGGTCATATACAGCATTTTTTATCACAGATTTAAAATTCCTGAACATTACATTCTCAATTATACACTTGCCAAAATGTAACTAACGTAATCCTACATCCTGAATTCCATATCCTGGATTTTATATCCTAGATTCCACGCTTCAAACACCATACCTCAGATTCCGTATCCCAAATTACTTATCCCTGCATCCTTATCATGGTATCTACCCCGGCTTCCACATTCTGGATACAATATCCTGGATTCCAAAAATCCGATTCCATATTCCGAATTCTGTGTCCCAAACCTAAGACCCCGGTTTCGATATTCCGGCTTCCACAACTCAAATTCCATATCCCGAATCCCACAACCCCGATTGTTGGTTTTAAATCCCAGATTTTAAATGCTGGATTTAATTTTCGCGATTACAGATCGAAATGATGCAATACTAACTCCCGAATTCCATATTCCAGATACAATATCCCACATTCCAGAACCCCATTCCATATCCGATATGCCATATCCTTTCATCCACATCCCGAACACCATACACGAAACCATAACCAGTATTCCGTAACAAAGATATAAAATCCCAGATTTTACTTTTACAATTACACTAACCAAAATGTAAATGGCTCAATCCTGTTTCCTGAATTTCACCACTTGGATGTCATACCTAATCCCGGATATAATAACCCGCATTCAACAGCCAAGATTCCATATCTCCTAACATCCCGGATCTCTTATTTCGGATTCTATACCCCAGATTCTATATCCCGAATCCCACAACCCCATTCCATATCCCGGATTTCATATACACCATGCCACATCTTTGCATCCATAGTCCAAATTCCGAATTCTAGACTTCATATCCTAGATTCCCTACTTCGAATTCCACACCTCGGATTTCATAACCCAAATTACTTATCTCCGCATCCATATTCTGGATACAATATCCCGCTTTAAACAACCCAGATCCCACATCCCAAACCTGATTCCCTGGATCCTGGTTCTTTCGTTCCAGATTCTACATCGATTACATCCCACATTCTCTATGTCGAATCCCACATCCCCATTTCATATCTCGGATTCCAGATCCATCAAACCACATTCTTTCATTCTTTTCCCGAAGGCCATACATACCATACCACATCCTTGCATCCAGGTCCCACAGTCCCGGATATAATAACCCGCATTCCACAACCAAGATTCCATATCCCAAATCTAATATCCTGGATCTCTTATTCTGGATTCCATACCCCAGATTCCATATTCCTAATCCCACAACCTCATTTCATATTCCGGTTTTCATATTCACCATGCCACATCTTTGTATCCGTAGCCCAATTCCGCATTCTGCACTTCTTATCCTAGATTCCCTACTTTGAATTCCACACCTCGGATTTCATATCCCGAGTTACTTATCTCTTCATCCATATTCTAGATACAATATTCCGCATTAAACAACCCAGATTCCACCTCTTGAACCTGACTCCTTGGATCCTGGTTCCCTCATTGCAGTTTCCACATCGACCATATCCCATATTCTTTATGTTTAATCCCACATCCCTATTCCATATCCCGGATTCCATATCCACCATACCACATCCTTTCATTCTCATCCCGAAGGCCATATCCAGAATTTCGTACCAAAGACCTATCCTATGATCCTGATTCCCTTATTCCAGATGCCACAATCCTCTTTCCTTATCCCAGATTTCATAACGCCGATTCTATATATCATTTACATCACGGCATCTACATCCCAGATTCCATATTCTGAATACACCATCCGGTATATTAAAAATTCAGAATTTTACCTTCCCGATTAAATATACAAATATCTAAATGATGCAATCCTATATTCTTAATTCAACAACTCGAATTCTAAATATTCAAATACTTTAGGAAAAGCTAAAGTTCTCGGTTTCCTCATTCCGGATTCCACAACCCAGATTCCAAATCCAGAATTCCACTACCCCGACTTTATATCCCGAATTCCATGACCCAAACCTAAAATCCCGGTTTCCTTATTTCGGATTCTAAAACTCAAATTTCATATCCCGGTTTCCATAACCCCTATTAAGTATCCCAAATTTCATAGATCCATAATGCCTTATACCTGCATCCATATCCCGAAAGCCATATCCAACATTTTACATCTCAGATTTAAAATTCCGGATTAAATTAAAAATTTTAAACCCAGGATGTAAAATCCGGGATGTTAAATCCGGATTATGGAATTTGGTACATGAAAATAAGGATATTTAATCCGGGATATGTAATCTTAGGTGTAAAATGAGCAATAAGGTATACTGGATTTGGAATCTGGGATATGAATTCCTGGGTGTCAAAAGCGGAAAGTTGAATTCGGAGTGTAAAACCCATGAAGTTAATTTCCATGTGCGTAATTTGGGATTGTTGAATCCGCGATGAGGAATTCAGGGTATAAAATCCGCGATGTAAATTCTTGGGTATATAATTTAAGAACATAAAATCGAGAATGTAGAATCCGGGATATGGAATCTAGGTTGTGGAATTCGGGATGTGAAAATTAGGATATTTAATTCGGGATACATAATCTGCAATATAAAATTCGGAAAAATGGCGTTATAAACAAATCAACGCTATTCTGTTAAATATAAACCTAACTAAATTTTTATTTTTGTGTAATGAACCCAGATCTATATAGAATCAATACGTTTTTAAAAAAATTTGCTAGCTGGCCCTGAACATGTTTGTTTTTTAAATTGTTTATAAATAATCATCAATTTTTCATTAAAAAATAAATGTACGTGATTGGAATTATTTTTATCTTAAAGTTTATACTTTTACACAGAAGTCATAAAAATTTTATTAATTTTCAATAATATGAAAAAATATATCAATTTGCAAATAAAATGATACAAAAACTTTCATTTGTTTATAACTTTTGACACTATTTAAATTAAAAAAGAAAACTATTTATATTCAAACTATCTCTGATATAATAATATAGGAATATGACATTAATTTCAAATTTGCAAATCAGGGGGCTACTTCAGAAATTTTTACCCATATAAGAATCCGGGAAGGTGAATTACAAAATACAGAATATTGTCTGGTAAATCTGAAATATAAAAACCTTGTGTAAATTTTTAGATTTAAAAAAGAAGCAACCGAAATACTTCATTAAAATTTGTATTTCTTAAAAATTCTAAGGGGTCATTTCAAGTGGTAATTACGAGGGTAATTATTATTAAACTCCTATAAAATATTATTCTACATAATGAACAGCTGTTTGACGGACTTCAAGTCCTAATGTTACATAATTTTAGTTCTTCTTCTTTTTTAGTCTCTTTCCGTACTTGTCACTCTTTTGTTTTGGAAGATAAGAACGATCAACTTGACAAAAACGGAATCTTTGAAGTCTCAAAATTAAAATACTTTTCCATAAATTTTGAAACCTGAAAACAATATTGACAGACGATGCCTGCATATCATGGTTTATTTTCGAGAAATATTTCTTTTAAAGATTTGAAAAGATTTCCTGGAAAATTTTCGGAAGAAAAGAAATCTTCGTAAAGCAGAGAGTATTCCACTGGTTGAGAAAAATTATGTGTTTTAGTTATTTTTTACTAAAACCCCAGTAAATAATTAAAATCTACCAATTGAAAGAAAATTAATTCTATTTTAAAAAATTGTATTAAAAAATTCATCAACAAGTTTTCAAATTTGAATTATTAATCGATTTTTCAATCATTTAGATCACATAAATTTTTAGAATAAATAAAAAACTTTACAGAACCCTTTTTTCCTCCAAAAGGACACTTTCTGAAAATCCAGGTAAAGGATTATTTGGAACAGACCATAAAGGAGACAATCCTTGCATATATTTTTTTTTCTTTTTTTTTTTGCTTAAGGTAATATTGGGACGAATTTTTACCATGTGTTGAGAAATACAAATCCGGCCAGATCTTCAAACTGTTTTTAAAGGAGGCAACCCTTGTAATTTTTTTCAAGGCAATATCACATCGGGACGAAATTTGCCATATGTTGAGAAATATTGTGGGAAAATAGTGGGTGAGAGTTGCTATTTAAAAATACACCAGAGTCACTTCTAAATTTCTTGTAACTTGTTTCCTTTGGGAGTTCATACTTTAAGTTTAATTTATTCATTGAGCAAACATCCTTCTGTTGTCTCAATCTTTTTGCAGAACTGCACTTTTGAATTTCTGACTGATACTCTGAGGATGTTTTTAAATAGCCGATTAGCGTTTATTCGACTCTTAGTTTTCTTGGAAGTGAGTCTTGATTTGCATCAAGTGACTGACCCAGTTCTAAAAAAATTATTGTTGATGAAAAACTGAACAGGTTTATTCACCTGTTCTTTAATAGATTTAGAAGGAAAATGTTTTCATTCCACTTTAATTTACAGTTATGCACAAAACCCTCTTTCACTTTATTTGATTCTCGAGTTATTTTGTCTAATTATAAATTAATTTTTATTTATTAATAATTTATTTCACGTGTACCAATAATAATATAATAATAAAATTTTAAACTTACATTTAAAAAAAAATGCATAATGAATATTAATACGAGTTTATTTTTAAAAATATTAAATAATTAAAATTGTTTGTTTACTATTCATTAAAAATCTTTATTTACTAAAATAAAGCACCAAAAAAATGCTAAAAAGAGGGTAAATAACCTTAGAGGTATAAATTTCGTCAAACTAGAGGCTACTCCTTATAAAAGAAAATTTGTAAAATTGCTTTATGAGGTGTTTACAACTAAAAACGTAGTTAAAGTTATATTGATGTTTTATAACCGAAGATCGTTAAAAAGCATGATAACAGGTAGTAGGATATTTACTCATCGCTTAAACCCTAACTAAAAAGGCACTAGGTAATTCGAGAATTGACATTACCCAGGTAAAAAAGTTAAAAAAAGATGCCTTTTTAAGTTGAGATTCAGTAAGGTTGTAAAGGTGTAAAAATGTAAGCGGCCATCAAACGACCTTGTCAAGTTAATCCTTCTTTGACTCTCGTCACATTTCCTACCTTTTTACTATTATTGACCAAAGTTCTTTAAAATTGAAAAATAAAATTTTCCGCTAAACGAAAATAAAAACTATAAAAAACCAAATGAAAACCTTTCTTTACTCAAAATCGAAATATTTTTTCAGGAAGATTAAAATTTTCCAGTTGGGGAGAATACATTTTTTAGTCGAAATAATAAATAAAATGAATTTTTATTGTATTCTCTGCATTTTAGAATACTGTGTGAAAATGATTCTTGTACCCAATTTCAATAATATTGAAAGAACAGGTTTGAACTTTTTGAAAACGGCTAAACTTGATTTATTAAATTATTTTACAGAAATTTGAACTATTTTTAAAACTACTTTAATAAAATATCGGATTACATTTTTTTTTAATTTAACTCTTATATTCATTTTTATAAGGGACCGTACAAAAAATACGTAATGCTTTTATGGAACTATTTTGACCACCCCTCCACTCTCCCCCCTGCATAATGGGATTGTATATACAAAAGTTCATTTTTTCGGACCCCCCCCCCCCCCCTATAAGTGTTACGTATTTTTTTAAGGGCCCCTAAGGTAGTTGATAAATTTTAATATTTTTTAGTTAAAAAGTAAATATTTTATTCCCCCCCCCCCCCTCTACTTCCAATCAAAAACAAAAAATACAGCTTTTTTCCATTTAAACAAATTTTCTAAAAACTTTCTTTTTTGATCTAAAAAAAGTCAAGTATCTTTCTGTTGGAAAAGTCACATTTTCTTGGGTAAAAAAAAATTATGTTTTTGTTAAAAAAATTAACTCTTATTTGGAATTAAGAAGATATTTTATATAAAAAAATTACATTTTTTTTTAATTTGACTCTTACATTCATTTTCATAAGAGGCCGTTCAAAAAATACGTAATGCTTTTATGGAACTATTTTGACCCCCCCCCTCTCCCCTGCATAATGGGATTGTACATACAAAAGTTCATTTTTTCGGACCCCCCCCACCCTATAAGTGTTATGTATTTTTTGAAGGGCCCCTAGGGTAGTTGATAAATTTTAATATTTTTTAGTTAAAAAGTAAACATTTTTATCCCCCCCCCCCTACTTTAAATCAAAAACAAAAAATTCAGCTTTTTTTTCGATTTAAACAAATTTTCTAAAAACTTTATTTTTTGTTTAAAAAATTAATTCTTATTTGGGAGTAAAAAGATATTTTATATAAACTTTTGTAAGAAAAACAAGGAACTTTTAAGGGGCTGAAAGAATTTACTTTTTTTCTGGATATAAAAAATATACTTTTTTAAGGTAAAAAAATCACATGAACTTTTTTGAGATTGGGGAGGGGAAGGGAGTAAAACAAAACAACATTTTTTATAGTAAAAATATTAACTTCTTTTTTTGGGGGGAGGGTACGAGAAATCAAAATTTACTGAAGGAAAAATTCAGCCTTCTTGAGGTTAAAAAAAAATTAATATTTTTTTAGTTATTTACTGGAGAAAGAAATCAGTCTTCTTGAGGTTTAAAAAAATTAATATTTTTTTAGAAAAAAATAAGTAATATTTTGTAAAAGAGAGGGGGAAAAGCGTTTTTTTTTAGGGGGGGGATAAAAATAATTTTTTATTTTAAGTAAAAAATATTGCTGTTTTTGACGTTAAAAATTAATTAACTTTTTCTTGTTAAAAATATAGTTTTTAAAATGTAGTTAATATTTTTTTTTGAATGAAGTGGGGGAATAAGTGATAAAAAATTACGTCACATATATATGGGTAGATTTTTTTTTTTAGGTACTACTCTCATAATAGCAAACATTTTTTCATGAAATTTTGATAAATTATTTTTAAATATTATCAAGAAGGTCTATTTGGTCTATTTTTGTTTGAATTTTGCCACAAAATAAATTTTGTAAAACAAATTTTCGAAATTTGCAAAATTAATTTTAGGTTAAAATTTTAATAAAACTGCACCAGACAGACCTTCCGGGAGATATTTTAAATAATTTTACAAAGTTTCATAAAAAAATACTTAGTATTTTAGAAGTAAGAATGCGGAAATTGAGGAATTAATTGAGGAAAAAGAGTCAACTTTCTGGGGCGCAGATTCAATTTCCTTATGTCAAGAAAGACATTTTTTGGAGTGTATTAACTGAACATTATTATTTGAGAGAAGAAGGGGGAAAATAAATTCTCATAAGAAATAACAATTTTGTTTATCAGCAGAAAACGCAAACTAGTTTTGAGTTAAAAAATGACCTTTTTTGGTTTTAAAACACATTTTATGACAAACTTTTTAGAGTAATACTGAGAGGGGATAAGAAAAATAATTTTTTAATGGAGAAAAAATATTTTAGAGCGACTTTAAAAAATCAGTTTTTTTAAATTTATGCGCTTTTGAACTTTTTGTAATTTCCACATTTCTCGACGTTTTATAACCTCCTGATTTCGAAAAAAATGGGTTTTACGCAAGTTTCCGTCTAGTCTGTCTGTCTGTCTGTCCATCTGTAGAAAATCTTTGGTTCACGATAACTTTAGTAAAAATTTACTTATCGACTTCATCTTTGGAACGCTTTTCAAGTTGCTGAAACTAAAGACTAAGTTCGTTGGCTGGACATTTTGCACCAAAATTCGCAAAAATATAAAACTTTAATAATTCGAGAAATGTTGAAATATTTCAATAAATTTTTTTCTGTAATTTTTTTCGATAACTCGAAAATGGTTTAAAAAATTTTAACAAAAATTTAGTATAGTTATTTTTACCACGAAAATCTAAAATCAGACACAAGGATTCTTCAAAATACCCCAAAAAATGTATAATCAAACTTTTGCTTTTTAAAAACTTCTCGTTCTTCTAAAATTAAATATTTATCCCATAAATTCTTTTTCTAACTTGGAGACAAAATGTTCCTGAAACAAACTTAGGTAATAATTTTCCGCCTGTTTCAATTTGAGGTTATGACAAGACATCACAATCCCCCCTCTTCCAATTTTCTAAAATTAATTCAAAATCTTAGAAACTAATTTTCCCGTAAAAGTCAAAGGAATTTACTTCTGCATAATCAATTTCTGAACAACCTACAATAACTCATCGAAAATGCAAATGTGATTATCACTGGGAGTCTAAGGGCAGCATTTACAAAGTTGGCAACGACTCGTATAACCACTAGCCAGTAACCACATAATCTGAAGAACGCAAGGTCACCAACCGTGTCGACGTCCTCGAAAAAAAGGGTTGTTTAGTCGTTTTTTTTTTTTTTTTTTTTTTTTTTTTTTTTTAATGAGAAACCTCAAGGTCGTATCCCGGTCAGGAGTTAGGGACAACCCTTCTCACTTCCGGGAATACCTCGGCGAGACATTGAAAAGTACGGCCTTCCGTTGTAGGGTTAACTGCCTGGCATGCTCGCGTACAGAATAATACGACATTTTTTCAGGTAGTGAAAAAACGATGCAGTAACTTTTTATGAGGGTGCAGGAAACGCGCCATAACTAGCATTCGAGTGCCTCTTCGCCTCGAGACCTTGACTCATCGTAAAGGGGTAATCAGCCCTCCTTGGTACAGACCTTGACTGTAATGTCTCTCCCAATCTCTCTTTTCTCTTTCTTTATCTACCTATCTCTTTTTGTCCTGCCTCAGGCAATCTTGTCATTCTACAGTCGAAGTTTGTCTACGAAGCACGTAATCCTTCAACTTCTCGTGAAAATCCACAGTTTCTATCCATAACCGCGATCTTCTCGGTTCTGTCGAAAAAGTGTCGTGAAAAAGTTCAAGGAATGTGATACAATTTAGTGAATCTTGAAGAAACAAGTTTAACGAAAGTTTAATGCCAATTTACTCATAACTTTTATACCCAAGCTAGAGTTTTTTATTACAAAAATGTGTTATAAAAATAAAGAAATGGTTAAGCAGGTGATTATTTGGGTTTTGGTACAAAATGTCGAAAGTGAATGTGGCTCCATCTGGAAACCTGTCGAAAGTGATAATATGAGTCAGAACAATCCGAATCTGAAATATGAGGAAATGTCTGGTTATGTATTTCCAGAAAACCAAACGCGTAATTTTTTTGTCGAACAAGTGATGTGAAAAAATATAAGGAACATGATACAATTTAATGCATCTTGAACAAAAAGAGTAGCCTATCGTTTTATATCAAAATGTACCTAAAGTGTATACCAGTACAACAGTGATTTAGAATAACATTGTTATTCTATTTTTAAAACTCTTTAAATTGAAGAAAGTACGCAGTTTAATATTCATTGTGCTGTTTGTTGATCATAGTTTGTTTTGATAAAAAATCTCCAAAGTGATAGTGGCTCCATCTGCAAAGATGTCGAAAATCATAACATGAGTGACAACAATCCGAACCTGAAATCTTACTATCTGGTTATCTATTCCCAGATAACCAAATGCGTAATTTTTCTATCGAAAAAGTGTCGTGAAAAACTGTAAAGAACATGATACAACTCAAGGGATCTTGAAAAAAGAGTAGCCTAACATTTTATACCGAAATATACAATTTATATCAGTACAACAGTGATTTAGAATAACATTGTTATAAAATTGAAGAAAGGAATCAGTTCAATTTTGCCTGTCCTGTTTGTTAATTACAATTAGTTTTGATAAAAATTCTCCAAAGTACAAGTGCCTCCATCTGCAAATCCGTCAAAAGTGATAACATAAGGTGAAAATAATCCGAATTTGAAATCTTACACTTTTATCATCTACCCATCTATCTTTTTATCTATTCCCAGATAACAAAACTCGTAATGCTTTTGTCGAAAATGTATCATGAAAAAGTTTTGAGAAAACGTGGTCCAACTTAAAACATCTTGAAGGAAATGTATCCTAACATTTAAAACAAAAATATACCTAACAATTGTACCAAAAGAACGATGTTTTTGAAGAACATTGTTATGAAAGTAAAATACAACTAATCAGTAGGGAGTGTTAGAAATAATTTTTTTTCTCAAGTCTCTTCCTCAAAAACCTTTTACTTAATGATAAAATAATTATCCAATTTTTGCAGATTAATAACAAATGTTTTAATCTTGGTTCAGGGCTATTGAAGTATCTTTATAATTATCAACCAAGCCAAAAATGGGTAAAATGTCATATAATTCGCTTACAGATTTTTCTACCCGGGTTTTTGAAGTCGATGAACACGAATCTGTTGATATTAAAAATCAAAATAGCGGATTCAATATGGCGGACATTTTGTAAAAAATCGATGGGTTTGGCGGGGAACTTATAAAACAAGTCGAAGATTATAGTTCATTTTATGACCACTTTACTACCACATCAGCATAAAAAAATTGAAAATTTCAGTTCTTTTTAAAATTTGAAAATTGCGATTTATTCTTTTAGATTTGGGCAAAATAATTATACAATTTATAACGAATTTATAAAAAAAATTCCAAACCGATTCAAAATCAATCTGGATGAAGATAAGAGATACTTTTAAGGCCCTGATCAGAATATAAAATATTTTTTAAAGATCTGAAAAAATTTGACAATTACACAGCCTCACAAAAAAAATATTTTTATCCAGGATACTTTTAGGGTATTCCCAAGTATTTTTCTTAGCTGAATCCGAATCCTAAGTAAGAAAAACCAGATTGTCTGAAATTTTTTAGATAATCTAAAAAATCTCCTCAAAAACTCCAAAAAAAATCCAAAAAAGTTTTTTTCTGTCCGTGACAATATGCTAGTGTATTCCTGCATATTTTTCTCCGCTCAATTCAAATCCGAAGTTAGAATTTTCAGATTTCTTCAACTTTTTAAGATAATATAAAAAAACTTATCAAAAACTCGAAAAAATCGCTTTTTTGATATTATCTAAAAAATGTTAGCTAATCTTATCATTTTGACTTTGGATTCGGATTCATCGGAGAAAAATACGGAAGACTAACTAGAGTAGTGTCTCGGTAAAAAAAGAAAAAATTTTTTTTGGTTATGATTTGTTTTTTTTAAATTTTGTTTGAGATTATCTCAAAAATGAGAACCAATATAACAATTCTAACTTTGGATTGGGATACACTGAAAAAACGGTATTTTTACGTTCAGAATTATTCTTGGCGCGTATTTAAGAATAAACTCGAGAATAAAATATTCTTATATTAAGGGTACAATATTCTTAATATAAGACATATATTTTTAAGATATAAGAAGCACATTCTTATGGACATAAGAAAATACTTTCAATTTAAAATTATGCTTCTTAATTTAATAATGTGGTGGAATCCATTTCAATTCATGCAGGTCGATTAACTTCAAGTTGTAGATTTAATTTCTGCTAAAATATGTTGTTCTGTGTGAACAATTAAGGGACAAGTATTTTTTGATTTTCGATAAACAACAATCTCAAACTACAAAAAAACAAATAATTATTTTAGAAAATTCTCCTGGCTGCCAGTATGTTTTAGCACGCTTGAACCTTATTTATTTTTGAAAAATCATCTATAACTTTCTTAATTTTAGAGCTTTTTAAAAATTTCGAGCGGCGTTTTAAAGAAGAAAAAACCATCTAAAAGTTCCAAGAAACAAAATTTGATTATATTAACTAGGAAAAAAATTACAAGTGGAACAACATTTTTTTCTCTGTTATTCTGAGCTTTATCATTCAAAATGCAACTGCTTGTAACTGTGTTAAAAATAACTTTTATCGAAAATAAAAAAAAATTCTTTTTCACATATAAAATAACATATTTTAGTGTCAGTTACATCTACAACTTGAAGTTTGTCGGCCTTCATGATTTGAAATGGATTTAATCTTATTTTAAGAATATATTTCTTATTTTGAGAATATTATATCCTTAATATAAAAATATATTATTATAACTTGAAATTATCACTCAGCAGTTTCTTTTAATAAGAAATAAGAAGAAATCAATCACTCTGAGTCAAAATCTTTGTCATTTTATTTAAAATATAACGTTTCAACTTTCAACAGTTACACTGCCCTTATCAGAAACTAAAATATTATTAAATTACAAATTCAAAAAATAATTATATAAATAAATAAACACAATACAATACAAAAAATTAATATATAGTTAAAAAAAGAGAAAAAAAAGAGTTAAAAAAATCCTGTTATAGGTTAAAAACACAATACATCGAAAATTAAAATTAAATGTGAAAACTGTTAAAATACATGTTGTTTAAAAGTAGGTGCTTAAATTTAAACTAAACGTAAGAACGAATAGCAAACTGTGAATTCACAAATATAAGTTTGTAATCAAAGGATAGTCATATCAGTCAATAATATAAAAAAGTACTTAGTTTCCATATTTTATTTGCTTATTGATAAAATTTATATTATTGACTGAGATGACTATCCTTTGATTTCAAACTTATGTTTGTGAATTCAGGGTTAGTTATTCGTTCTAACCTTTACTTTAAATTTAAGCATCGACTTTTACACAACATATATTTTAACAGTTTTGACATTTAATTTGAATTTTCCATGTACTAAGTTTTTAACCTATAACAGGATTTTTAACTCATTTTATCGGTAACTATTTATTAATTTTTCCTATTGTATTGTGTTTATTTATTTATATGGGATATTCTATTTCAAACCGTTCCACTAGCAAAAGACTATCGCGTGAAAAGGATTTTTTAAATCGGTTTAATTTGATTAAAACTAAATTAAAAATAAAACTTAGTAAAAAAATAGAAATTTTAAACATTATTTTAGTGTAAGTCACATCGAATTCCAAGAGAGGGTGTTCTGAGATATTAATGTTTGAAATTTTTAAACCTAAAATTTTACATGAAATTGAAATTTTTTTAAAAAAAGTTTAGTATCATTTTAAAGCTTGATAAATTCTCTTTCAAATTCGCCTATTACATTTTATTTTATTCAGTTTTAATCAAATTAAACCGATTTAAAAAATCCTTTTCACGCGATAGTCTTTTGCTATAGTGGAACGGTTTGAAATAGAATAGAGCCCATATTTGTTTTTAATTTATAATATAATATTTGAGTTTCTGATGAAGGCAGTGTAACTGTTGAAACGTTATGTTTTAAATAAAATGACAAAGATTTTGACTCGGAGTGATTGATTTCTTCTTATTTCTTATTATAAAAACATATTATTCTTAAATAGACGCCAAGAATAATTTTTAAGGTAAGAATACTATTTTTTCAGTGTACAATATTAATAATAGGTTAATACTTCCCAAAAGTATCGACACCATAACAGGTACAAAATACTAGTACACTATCTATTATCACGTGGCTGATACACTAAATATTATCTGAGTTAATTTATCTGAAAACAAGGTTTGGTAAAGATCAAAGTACCAAAGCATGAAAATGCTTCTTGAAAGCGGAGAGAAAATGAGTTTCGTGCCAAAGGAATGAAAACAAAATGAAATTTCTGGTCAGTTGGTGCATTGAGGTATGTAGTAAAAATGATGAAACAGCGACTCGAATACAAGTTGCGACGGCGGACGTTTGGAGCTTTAGAGCAGCGGCATATTCCAAGTTTCTGAGCAGTAATAAAGCGCGTAGAGCGCAGCTTTGAACGGCGTAAAGAAACGTGAGTGCAAATACTGTAACCACAATGGCGAGACGAGGTACTGAAGGCAATAGAACGCAATGCCAAATGCCAATTATTGTCAGAAACATACTCCCCAACGGGCACTTATTTTTCCTCCATCGTCGGAAGCCTTCATTCACCACAAAATGTAAATATACATTTCACACTTAACAGCGTTCCGAAAAACTTCATTAGTCATTCAAATAGCATTTCGCCTCTATAGAATCATTGTAGAAAGTGATTTAGTACAAATTTGGCTAATTCGGATTATTTCTTGATAATTTTTATGTACATTTTCTTTAAATTTGGTTCTCAATTTGAATTATCATTTGTTTTATTGTGTTATTCGGTATAAAGGTTGAATCTTCTTAAGAAAATAATTGATAATTAAAAGAAAAATTGTAAAACGAGGAAAATAATTATATGGGTGATTCTTCTGAAATGGGCCTGTTTTTGTTTGAAAAAGTAAAAAATGAAATTTTTAAATTTTCTGAATTATATTTTGTTATATAAGTTCCAAAGAGATTAAAAAAGAAAAACATAAGTTGCGCAAAATTAATTTGCAAATCTACGGCCTACAAAAGCATTTTATTGTCACATACCTTTGAGGTTAAAAAAGACTAACTCCGAGTCAAGTCTTAAATTTTTTATTTTAATTTTCTAGATTTATAAATTATAAATCTTATACAATTTTATTTTTCCCGAAGTTGAGTATCAAAAATCTTCTTTTCATTATTTTATAAACAAATATCACATTTTACTAAAGGTTAGATTTTTCAAAACAATTTTAATCCTAAATCAAAAACAAAACAAGATCGTCTTATAAATTTAAAAAAGGCTTCGGAGATGAAAAATTTCGTAAAAGAAAAATGCACATTTTTTAATTTTTAAAAATATAAATTAAGACATGAAATAATATTTTCGGGTTACATTTTCTTTCATTTTGAAGTAGCTTCCATATAATATTTCAAACGTTTAAAAATATGCTTTTATTAACGAGAAAAGGAGGCTTCGGAGATGAATCTGAATTTTTACTCGCACTGATAATACAACTTTAATTAATAATTTAAACAACATTTTCAATATTATATGGAACAAATATAAGTGAAAAATAAACGTTAGATTCTGACCTTTAATTTCTTATATAATAATACTAAATTAACATTTTTTAAATAAGGTTAAAATAGAATCGTAAAATGCTTAGTACTTTTAACCAAAACTAAAAGACAAAATACAAAAAGTTTTTTTAATAAGAAAAACTTGTATTAGAATTTTTACAACAACATATAAAGATACATAAATTTACACAGATTAATAATAATTTTTTTAAAAATTGCAAATTGAAGGGAATATCAATAAAAAACTATTGTAAATGTTGAAACTCATGATGGAGACACGTGAAGTGATCCCTTTCAGGAGAATCACCCATATATTAAATAATATAATTAACAATTGAAAAAAAAGTTTCAAAAAATGGTGAGAATAATCGGCATTTGAACAAAAAAAATTTTAAATTAATGAGTAACCATAAAATTGAAGTAGAATAATATTCATATATTTAATTTTTTATTATAATTTATTTATTTACTCATATATTTAATATTTTCAATTGTCAATTGAAAACTGATGAAAATTATGGAAAAAAAATTGTAGAAAATAAGTGAAAATTAAAGAAATTAATTGGTAATTGTAGAATTGTATTGGAATTTTAAGAAAATAATTGATAATTGAGAAAACGCTAGAATTACAAATTGAAGAATATAAATGAGAATTGAAGAAAATAATTAAAAATTAAAGAAATAAATTGAAATTTTAAGAAAATAATTAATAATTGAAAGAAACATTACAAAATAAATAAACTTATTAAATATTAAAGAAAATTATTAAAAAATGAGAAAAATAATATAGACAAAAAAAAACTCGAATATCGCTAAACTTTAATTTTAAAAAATGTCACTTTTCAGACTAAACTCCAGCGCGTATCAAAAGAATTCTGTAAACGTTAATTTTTTTCTAAAATCAATAACTTTCATAATTTTTATTTAATTTCAAAATTAAATAAAAAAACTTCAATCAGGGAAAAATTTGGATAAAATTAAGAAATTTAGGGTATTTTAAAAAGAACTGTGATAAAACCTCAAAAACATGAAAAAACACAATGAATTCAAACTAAATGGCCAAAGAGTATAAAAATTTAATTTTTAATCAATTTATGATTGAAATATCAACTAAAAAAATTTTTTAAATTATTTTATGAACGAAAAAAGTAATGCTCCCCACCCCCCTAAAAAAAAAGAATATTACACTAATTTTAGACAAAAAATAACACAAAAATTAATTGTTCAAATAATTTAATTATTTTTTAAAGGAAAACGAAGTTTTATCAATTAATATTCTAAATGATTTGCAAAATTATTTTTATATAACTTTCTGCGAGAAATGCAATGGTCACAAAATAGAACACATCAAATATTCTTTTGATAATTTATTAATTTTTATTTTCTGTGAAAAATTAAATATTTCAAAACCTAACCGATATTTTTAAGATGGTCCTTTTTTTGTCGTGAAAAAATTGGTGACGGGAAATATTGAAAATTATCAATTTTTTCACGAATAAAAATTCTTACACTGATTTCATAATATTTCCTATATTTTCCGTAATTTCTTAATTGTTTTTAATTTTTACTAGATTTTCTGTTTTGTTATTAGAATTTTTGTAGCTTTCACAATCTACCGTAAACAATTTCTACTTTCCATTTAGTAAAAAATAACGTATTATTATTATTATATTAAAAAATAACCTTAAGAACATGTGATTGTGAATGACGTCAGTGACCAATAGGCAAAAGCTGTCAGCGATTTTTCTCTCAAACTGCGGAATATTTTCATAAGAAACTTTGTAGAATTACTTAATTCAAAAAAAAAAAAAAAAATTGCCAAAAAAAAAATGAAAACACCTACCCCCTTTTAAAATATCATCTCATACATTCCACTGTCATAGGGGCTCCCCAACCCCCCGGTATTTTGTACAATGGGGCACCTCAAGCCCCCGGTATTCTGTACAATGGGGTCACCCCAACCCCCTGATATATTGTACAATGGGGTACCCCAACCCCGTTATTTTGTACAATGAGGCACTCTAATCCCCCGGTATTTTGTACAATGGGTACCCCAACCCCACGCGATTTTGTACAATAGGGTAACCTAACCCCCCGGGAATTTGTACAATGGGTCACCCCAACCCCCCCCCGTATTTTGTACAATGGGTTACCCCGACTCCGTTATTTTGTACAATGAGGCACCCCAAGCCCCCGATATTCTGTACAATGGGTCACCCAACCCCTCGGTACTCTGTACAATGGGGCACCTCAAGCCCCCGGTATTCTGTACAATGGGTCACTCCAACCCCCCGGGATTTTGTACAATGGGGCACCCCAACCCTCCGGTATTTTGTAGAACGCGTTACCCCAACCCCCCGGTATGTGGAACTATGGGGTACCCCGACCCCGTTATTTTGTACAATGAGGCACCTCAAACCCCCGGGTTTCAGTACAATGGGTCACTCCAACCCCCCGGTATTCCGTACAATGGGTCACCCCAACCCCCCGGGATTTTGTACAATGGGGTAACTAAACCCCCCGGTATTCCGTACAATGGGTCACCTCAACTCCTTGAGATTTTGTACAATGGGGCACCCAAACCCCCCGGTATTTTGTACAATGGGTCACCCCAAACCCCCGGTATTTTTTACAATGAGGCACCCCAACCCACCTTATGGCGTAAAATGTTATGTTGGCATACTGTAAGTATTGATCGTTGTTATGGTCATTTCTAGTTTTTTGCAATTTTCCCGTAAACGCTTTATTTCTATGAAAAAATGTATAAAACAAAAGTTATGTATTTCAACGAGATATACCAATTTTGTTTAAACTATTTTTTGAAATTTGTCTTCAATTTTAAGTTAAATACAAAAACATCAATTTTATAGGGTTGTTTATGGTTTTTCATTCCAATTTTTTTGAAATTAGAACATTTTAAAAAATTAATCACGAAGCAAAATCAAAGTAAATTAAAGCCAGACAAACCTTCCAGATGATATTTTAGGTAATTCTACAAAGTTTCATTAAAAAATATTCAGTAGTTTAAGAGAAAAACCAATGAGAAAATCCGATTTTAGGTCACGTGACCACTATGACGTCATTAACCATCAGATGCTCTTAAAACAAAGCAAATTCGCTTTGACTTTCTTGAAAGTGAGTTCATTGCAGACTAAAGTGTTGAACAGTCAAACCACAAAGTCAAAGTGCGAGCATAAAATTTTAGAGTGGCTCGCAACAATATTGACGGAGAAAAAAAAAGGCGTAAGAGCCGATTGGGCACAGATTCCAAAGGACAGTACTTAAGGTTTAGGGCCCTTAATGTCATTGGCGCAAAGTTAAAGTCGTAAAACGAGATATATGGGCACGTTGCATAATTTACATTTTCATAGCTGTGCTACCTGAGGCTGGTTAAAGGTACTAATGGAGCATGCTTGATATTCGCGAAAGAATGAAAGAGTCGCGATAACGACAAGCATATAACAGTCGCCAGTTAAATGCTCGTTGAGCAACAATTTCACGAGTGTTGCGTGTTATATTATGGATAGTGTTCTCAACAGTGTGTACATTTGTGGTCTTCAATCCGGCAGTAAATCCATGCCCTAAATAAAATCACAAGGGGTCAAAATACCCCTTCAGTTCCTTTTGATGTCTGGACATAACATTTATGTAACTTCACCTTAAACTCAATGTGGCAAATTATAGTAAACGAGCTTTTAATATACTACTGCTCGGCGTCAACTCTGTTTGCTTATTATTTTTACTCCTTCCTCCAATTTGCTTTAAAAATATTCTTAATCGTGTTTGTAAACTCACTTTCTACCGTTAAAGGCCATTCTGTAATTACATGTAAATTGTATACTCTCTTCAAACAAACAGTTGTTATTTTGTTATGCATTTATGCATATGTACCTTTTTTTGTTTACTTTTTGTAATTTTATCAATTATTTTGGAGTATTTTGATTTTTAAAATGACAGGTAGTCAGTAAAGAAGATGTTAAGAGTATATTCTGGAAAATAATTGAATAATGGAAAAAAACAGATTGGTTTGGTTAAAAAAGTTTAATGGATAATGGCAGCATTCAGCTTTTGGTTATGTTCTAAGAAAAATTTTGTTAATAAAAAGAAATAGAGTTTTGTTTTCCCCAGTCCCAACTAAAGCTTCTTTGAATCAATCATAATTCTCCTGTCTCAAAAAAGTTGCATTAGAAAATAATATTTAGAAATTGTTGTCATTTTGTTATTGTCTCAACCAAAACTGTAATGGATTGAAAAAAGTTTTGTTGTCTGAATTAAAATTTTTTGTCTCAACTTAAGTTTTGTTGTCACAACTTAAATTTGGTTGTATGAATTAAAGTTTTTCGTCTTAGTTTAAGTTTTGCCGCCACAACTCCAGTCTTATTTTCTCAATTAAAGTTTTGTTTCTTTACTTAAAACTTGTTACCCAACTTCAATTTCGTTTTCTCAATCTCAGATTTTTTTCTTATCATAAGTTTTATTGTTGTAACTTTTATTTTGCTATACGAACTTAAATTTTGTTGTTTCAATTAAAGTATTTTGTCCCAACTTAAGTTTTGCTTCCCCAAATTCAATTTGGTCTTTTCAATTCAAGTTTTTTTTCTTAAGTTTATTGTTGTCCGAACTTCAATTTGGTATTTTTAATAAAAGCTTGTTCTAACTTAAGTTCTGTTGTCCGAGCTTAAATTTTGTTATTTAAATTAAAGTTTTTTGGCTCAACTTAAACTTTATTGTTAGAATTAAAGTTGTTTTTTGGCACAAATGAAATGTTTTTTTAATTAAAGTTTCTTGTCTCAACTTAAGTTTCGTTGTTGAAACTTAAATTTTATTGTCAGAATAAAATTTTTTTGTCTCAACTTAAGTTTTGCTATCCCAACTTCACTTTGGTCTTTTCAATTAAAGTTTTTTCTTCATTTAAATTTTGTTGTCCTTATCTATATTTTGTTGACCGAACTTGAATTTTGTTGTTTAAATTAAAGTTTTTTGTCACAACTTAAATTTTGTTGTCAGAATACAATTTTTTTGCCACAACTTAAATTTTGCTATCCTAACATCACTTTAGTCTGTTCAATTAAAGTTTTTTTCTTAATTTAAATTTTGTTGTTCGAACTTAAATTTTGATGTTAGGATTAAACTTTTTTGTCACAAATAAAATCTTGTTTTCCCTATGAAAGTTTCTTGTCTCAACTTAAGTTTTGTTGTCACAACTTAAATTTTGTTGTCAGAATACAATTTTTTTGTCACAACTTAAGTTTTGCTATCCCAACTTCACTTTGGTCTTTTCAATTAAAGTTTTTTCTTCATTTAAATTTTGTTGTCCTTATCTATATTTTGTTGACCGAACTTGAATTTTGTTGTTTAAATTAAAGTTTTTTGTCACAACTTAAATTTTGTTGTCAAAATACAATTTTTTTGCCACAACTTAAATTTTGCTATCCTAACATCACTTTAGTCTGTTCAATTAAAGTTTTTTTCTTAATTTAAATTTTGTTGTTCAAACTTAAATTTTGATGTTAGGATTAAACTTTTTTGTCACAAATAAAATCTTGTTTTCCCTATGAAAGTTTCTTGTCTCAACTTAAGTTTTGTTGTCACAACTTAAATTTTGTTGTCAGAATACAATTTTTTTGTCACAACTTAAGTTTTGCTATCTCAACATCATTGGTATTTTAAATTAAAGTTTTTTTCTTAATTTAAATTTTGTTGTCCTTATTATTTATATTTTGTTGTCCGAACTTAAATTTTTTGACTAAACTTAAGTTATTCTGTTGTCAGAATTAAAAGTTTTTTGTCTCATCTTAAGGTTAGATCTTTTTAATAAAAGCTTCTTCTAACTTAAATTTTGTCGTCATAACTTTCACTTTGTTGTTCAAACTTAAATTTTCTTGTTAAATTAAAGTTTCTTTTCTCAACTTAAAAGTTTTGTTGTCACAGCTTAAATTTTGTTGTCAGAATTAGAGATTTTTGTCCCATCTTAAGTTTTGCTGTTCCAATTCTAGTTTTGTTTTCTCAAATAAGTTTTTAATAATTTTTTTTCCTTACCTCAAGTTTTATTGTTGCAATTTCAATTTGATTTTTTTAATAAAGCTTCTCTTACAAATTAAGTTTTGTTGCCCTAGCCTATATTTTGTTGTCCGAATTTAAATATTGGTGTTTCAAATAACGTTTCTTATTTCATATTATTTTTTGTTGTCCGAACTTAAATGTTATTATTTTAATTATAGCTTTTTTTGTCTTAAATAAAGTTTTGCTGTCCCAACTTAAATTTGATCTTTCCAATTAAGATTTTTTCCTTAACCTCAAATTTGATGTCCCCACTTCATTTTGGTATTTTTAATAAAAGTTTTTTAACTTAATTTTGTTGTCCTAACTTACATTTTGTTGACCGAACTTAAATTTTGTTGTTCGAACTTAAATTTTGGTGTCTCAATTAAAGCTTTTGTCTCAATTTATATTTTGTTGTTAGAACTTAAATTTTGTTGTTTCAATTAAACACAAGTTTTGCTGTTCAAACTTCAATTTTGGACCCTTCAATTATTTTTTTTTCTTAACTTCAGTTCTATATTTCGTTTTTCCAATTAAAGCTTTTTTTAACTCAAGCTTTGTTGTTCTTAATTATATTTTGTTGCCCACAGTTACATTTTGTTGTTTTAATTAAAATTTTTTGGCTCAACTTAAGTTCTGTGGTCACAACTTAAATTTTGTTGTCAGAATAAAACTTCTTTGTCTCAACTTAAGTTTTGCTATATTCACTTTGGTCTTTCAATTAAAGTTTTTTTCTTAATTTAAATTTTGTTGTCCTTATTTATATTTTGTTGTCCGAACTTACATTTTGTTGTTTCAATTAAAGTTTTTTAACCCAACTAAAGATTTGTTGAGACAACTTAAATTTTTTTATCAGAGTAGAATTAAAGTTTTTTGTTTCAACCGAATTTCTTTAAAATTTATTTTTACACTAATTTTCTTATCTCAATCAAATTTTTGTTCTATAAAACAATGTTTTATTGTCTTAATTTAATTTTCTTTGTCGCAGCGTTTGTTACCTTAACTCAGACTATATTGAATCAGCTCAAGTATTAAACAACATTTTTATGTGTCGAAAAACAAATTTGTTGCTATCAAAAAAGTTTTGTTGCATTAAATATATTTTCTTTCCTCAAGTCAAGTTCTGTTGTCGTACTTAAACTTTTGTAACTCAACTTAAAATTTGTAGTCTCAATTCAACTTATGTTCCCCTAATTTAATTTTGTTGTCTTAATTTAGTTGTTCTTGACTCAATTTAGACTTTTTTATTTTAACTTGAATTGAATTTAACAAACTCATTTAATTATTGTCGTCTCAACTTAAGTTTTGTTGTCTCAACCCCATTTTCGTCTTCTCAGCTTTATTTCTGTTGTCTCAACATAAAGTTTGAATTATCAACTCAAAATTAGTTGTCTCAACTTAAGTTTTGTTGCCTATCTTTCTTGCGTCTCAACCTCGGTCTCAACCCTAATATCGTAGTCCCAATTCTTCTGTTGTTGTCTCAATCATTTTTTTGTTTTCTTAACTTAATTTTTGTTGCCTCAAGGTAAAGTTTAAACTCGTATTACTCAACATTTGTTGTCTCAATTTATATTTCGTTATCTTATTTTAATTTTTGTAGTCTCAAATGAAGCTTTCTGTTTGAATTTTAGTTTCAGTCTAAATTTTCTTGTCTCAATTATTTTTTGTCGTCTTTACTTAGACTTTGTTGTCTCAACTCTTCTCTTGCTTTTTAAAGTTATTTTTTTTGTCTTAACTTAATTTTGTTATCTTACTTCAATTTCTGTTGTTTCAAATTAAGCTTTTTGTTTTAATTGTAGTTCTGGTCTAAACTTTCTTGTCTCAATTATTTTTTGTCGTCTTTGCGTAGGTTTTGTTGTCTCAACTCTTATTTTGCTTTCTAAACTTAATTTTTTTGTCTCAACATAAAGTTTGATATCATAACTTAAAAATTTGTTGTCTCAACCTAAATTTTGTTGTCTTACTTTAATTTTTGTTCACTCTCAACTTAAGTATTGTTATATCTATACTTTTGTTAATTAAACAGAAATTTTTTGGAACAACGGAAACCTTTTTTTTAAACAATATAAAATAAACTTCTCTTCTCTCAAACAAAGTTTTTCTTGCATAGTCAATCAAACTATTTTGCTTTAATAAAAGTTTTATAACGTTAAACAATGTTTTATTCTCTCAACTGAAATTTTGTTTTCTCAACTCAATTTTTGTTGTCTCAGCTCAAATTCCATTAAACCAACTAAAATTTTTTGGTCTCAGTAAAAATTTTGTTGTCTCGACCAAAATTTTCTCATCCCTAGGTTTTTCCTCTCAACTGATATTTGGTGTACTTTATTTTATCAAACAAACTTTCTCATATCTAATTACCCAAAATTTTACCCAAATTTTCAAAAACACATATTCTCGCAATTCTTTCGCCTAATAATATACCAAACATCAAAACTACTATTTCCCCCAAATTTCACAAGACTTTTTTTCTCCGTCTCTGCTTTCATTTCATCACAACTTATTTTCTCAAGGGGAGATTCATTCCAGTGAAATTCGAATCCCGCGACCGACGGCATCTTTCCAGCGCGTCGGGGAACAATAAAATGCCACCCAAACTTAATTTTACAATTCTAAAATTAGTTTATCCCTCGATACTTCTCCCCCTTAAAGACAAGAATAGAAAAACCATGTTTTTCCGTATACAAAATTATTTCCCGAAGCCTTTTAATGAACACGTAGCATGCGGACAAATTCATAAAATCCAAAATCTGTTGTTCATATTTTTTACCTCCCACGATAGGAAATGACACTACATTCTCTCGGCTGCGATTTCTTCCAAGTTCAACGAGCAAAAAATGACGATGAAATGTTGGCACGAGAAACATCTGCATATTCTGCATCGCTAGCTTTGCAAATTCAAACCACGGCAATTAAATTTCTCCGATCGAGCGTATAAATTACAGTTTATTTTTCAAGAAGATTTTCTTTCGTTAATTAGCCGATATACAAATATCGGTTTTATTGGAAATGTAAAAATCATCTGTTAAATGATCACGAATACTCCGTTTCTAATATGCCTCGAACTTTTATTAAACGAATAAAGAAGATATATCGGGAGAGAAATTTTAATTTGATTTCGTATAAATGTATAACGGTTTGTATTTAATTTTGTAAACTTGTTGGCTATATATTAAGATTAATTATATATATATTAGATTCACTATATTCACAGGATTGACCATATAAACAATTTCAACAATATAAACACAACTTTGACGAATGTCTAACTTGTGCATTTTTAAAACGTAAAAACACTAAGTTTTTCTAGAATTGCAAGAAAAAAAAACAGTTTTATGGATTTAGGTAGTCATAAAATTGACCATAAAACGAAACGTTCAGTGTAATTTTCAAAGCAGAAAGTGTTGGACATTTATTCTCAAGTGGGTTTTGTAACTAAATTCTCAGAAGAAATTTTCGTTTCTGTAAAAGCTCGTCTAGTTGATTTTTGTTAAGCTCACTTTTAAAAATCGTTATCATTCTCAAACACAATTTCACCAATAGTTACAATATTTTCATTTATTTATTTTTTATTTTTTAAAACAAGTTTAAGAGAGAAAAAATTTGTTAATAGGCATATTAGAGTGATAATTATTATAGTTTTTATTTCCATAACATTATTATTATTATTATTAATATTATTTCCCAGTTATAAAAGTAGCAACGAGAAAAATGTTTTATCAACAGATATTTACGGCAGTAAAAATAATTCTTATACCTGAATATTAACGCGACTTTGAGTGTAGAAAGAAATGGAAATTTTGCAGCAAACGGTATTATAAAAAGACAGTTATCATAAAATTACCGAGTATCTACAAATGCAGACAACTCTTTCTCCTATATTGCCATAAAAATACTGATTTCAATAAACAGAATGCGCACTTTCGAATTGCAATTTTATCAGTGTTAAAAAACTACAAAGCTACTCTCGTATATTCAAATAATTATTTCCTCTTTGCCAGAATTTAATTCCAAGTTTATAGAGGACAGATTTTAGAATAAAGAATTTTATCCTTTCTCAGATGTCTTCATAAACTCGAGATAAAAAGTGAAAAATTGAATAAAAATTTATATATAAAAAAAAGTAAAGAAAAAAAGAAAGAAAACATAAGTCCCGAAAAATGTGAATTTTATTCATAAATTAAATTTCATTGAGAATCATATTTATCAGTTTTTTTTTAAAGTAAAAAGTGGCTTTTTTCGATACAAGATAAAATGTTATTTTTAGTGTAGAGATGTTTTGGCTCAAAGTTGAAATTGGATGACTTTCCTTAATCTTAGAAGTCATGTATATTGCCGAGACAATAGTATGTGTCTAGAAGACATGTGGAAACTGTGGAGGGCGAGGACAATATTCATTTAGACAAGTCTCACCAAATGGCGGGTCTAACGTGTACCACGCCATAAGAGTTACCCTAGTCTGGCAATCGTCACTTGTTGGACGCCATACTCTTGGCAACGGCTTCCCAAAAGGGCGGCGGCTCGTTCTCTAACGTTCACACACAACTTCGACCATTTTATTATACACGAGTAGACTCCCAAACACTCTATCCCACATCCAGGTGAGCTGCGCTGATACTTCTTTCAAATAATTTAATCTCATTTTTTTTCTCTTATATAGTGCATCGAACATGTAAAATTTTAAATAAAATAGAAAAATTAGGTTATGGGCATTTTACGCAAAGGCTAATTTTATCACTCTCTAAATGTGAATTAGTTGTCAATGATAACTAAATTGAAAGCAAACGATTAGACACTAATTTAAATATTTATCTTTTTACTAATAATTTAGCAAAAAATAACTAATTATTTGTTAAGGAAGGTGGTGAAAGTAAAATAACCTCAAACTAAGAAATGGTTTTTAATGTAAACAAAAATATAACCAAATTTAATTTTATACAATTTTGAAAGATATAGTTGTACAATTGTCAGAGAAAAATAGAATTAGCCTAAATTTGTTGTCAAAAATTAATTATTTAACATTCTGTGTTTTTTTCTTTTAGCTCAGAGAAAAATCGCATTTTTTATCAAATTTTGTTAAACAATAGCTTATTTTGCTCTTTGAAACATTTTCTACAATCGTAATCATTTTAATATTATTCAAAGTTTGTTGTTAACAAAATATAAACAATACAAATTTCATTTATTTAATAATTTTTTAACAACAAACTTTTAATAATATTAAAATGAATACAATTGTAGACAAAAAAAAAATTGTAGACCATCCTGAATTAATTTTTAGGTTATTTCAAAATAGCGAATTTTTGGGCAAAATTCTATTTACCAATTAGCCAAATTTTAACTATTTTTTAGTTATTATTTTTTTTTACTAATAATTAGTTATTTTTAACGTATATATAATTTTTATTATTTATATATTATTATATATTTTATGAGATTTAAAGATTTAGAGAGCAAGGAACGTGGAATCTTTATTTTTCATAAAATAGGTAACAAGCTAAAAATTATAGAAGTATATTTCGAGAAACACCTAGCTTCCACTTCGGCTTCCACGAAAGCAAAAAATGTGTTTTTTCCTCGGTTTTTTCAGAGAGGGATCAATAGATTAAAGCAATTCAAAATAAAATAATTTCAATTTCGTTGAAAATAAAAAATGACCGTATACAGAAATTCTTTTTATAAAATTAAAATTTTATGAATTAAAGAGAGAAATACAATTTTAAATGTCATAAATACATAATTTTTGAGTTATTACATGAATTTTAAATTTATAATGAATAATATACTTTATGTAGGTCAATCGATTCGTTTTGAGACGAGGACAATAGTCTCTTTTGTTTATAAAGTTGGATTTTCTGTATAACAAAACATTTAGTAAAAAATATGTTTTCAGATGAAAAAGCTACTTAAAAAAATGTTATTGAGTATTTTCAAAAATCCTTGTGTCTAAATTTAGATATTTATTTAAGCCAACCAAATTTTATTGAAATCTGTTAATACGTTCTTAAGATATCCTGGAGACAAAAATAGTTATACACCTACACATATATATACACACACACATACATCTGGATATTTGCTTAAAAATGAAAATTTACGCATTTTAGATGAAAATAAGTCGATTGAATCTATTTCTGGACCTATTTTTCTTGTATGTGTGTGCCAGTGTGAATGCTAATGTGTGTGTGTGTGTGTGTGTATGTGTGTGTGTGTGTGTGTGTGTGTGTGTGTGTGTGTGTGTGTGTGTGTACGTAGTAACTTTTTTTGTCACCAGGATATCTCGAGAACGTTTTAACAAATGTCAACAAAACTTGGTTGGCATATTAAACTCAAAAATATCTAAATTTGGACACAGGGATTTTCGAAAATACCTAATCAAATTTTCCCAATCATCTTTTTCATCTAAAAATATCGGTTTTCGAAAAAAAAATTTCTTGGTTTGTATTTATATGAAAATTAGGAACAATTGCATTTAATATAGACAAAACTAAAGTACTTTAAAATGTTATATCGTATCAATTATCAATTTACCAAAAAAATTAGATTACTTTTTTTAGGCAGTTCAAAGTTGATTATTATTATAAATATTACTAATTGTAAGTACTTTATTAGACAAAAAGTGTTTATTTACTGTATTTAAAACATCATTTTAATGAAACTTTTAAAATCAATAAATATACAAATTATTAATAGGAAGGAAATAATTCGTTCATTTAGTAAAATTTAGTTTTTAAGTAAAAATTTCATCAATCAATTTATTTGAAAAATTTAAAGAAAATATTTGAAACTTGCGGAAATTAAATTTATAATTTAGGGGAAAAATTAAAAAATAATGAAAATAATTAGAATTAAAAATTTTTTTTTGAATAATGATAAAAATAGATGAAAATTGTAGCAAATAATTGAAATCATAATAGAAAAGAATTGTTAAAAATTGAAGAAATTTTTAAATATTTTAAAATTTATTATTCTCAAAGCGAGGATTAATTAAAATTTTAATCAATTAATTGAAGTTCGAAGAATTATAATTGTACATGTACACCTATAATGTACTCTTATTATCTCAGATATATTCTGTAATTCTTTCAATTCTTTTTTACAAATTTTTATTATTTCCGTCAATTAACAATTATTTCTATCAATTATTTTTTGATTAAATTTATTTTTCAATTAATTTTTTTCTTTTTAAATTATTTTTCGATTTTTTTATTATTTATCTCAAATTCTAGTTATTATTTCAATTTACAATTATTTTTATCATTCTGCAATTATTTTCTTTTATTATAACTATATGTTGTAATTTTTTCAATTATTTTTAACAAACTAAAATTATTATCTTCATTTTTTTATTATTTTTAAAACTTTGCAAATATTTTCTTGAATTTTTTATTACTTTCATTATTCTTCAATTAATTTTCTAGATTCTAAAATATTTTTCTTAATTTTTAATAATTTTCTTCAATTTTCAATTATTATTGTTATCATTTTGCAATCAATTTCTTCAAATTTTAGTTATTCTCAAATTTCATTCCTCAATTAAATTCCTAAATTTTCAATTATTTTTCTCAATTTGTATTTTCTATTATCTTTTAGCAATTACTTTCTCCACCTTTTAATTAGATTTATTAATTATTTTTCAATTAACTTCCTAAATTTTCACTTATTATCTCAAAATTTAAGTTATTGCATCCACTTTTTAATGTTTTAATTATTCCTTAATTTTTTTTCTCCAAATTTGAATTACTTCGTCAATTTTCAATTTTTTTTTCATTTGTATTTTTTTAACAATTTTTATATTATTTTGAATCTTTGTTAATTAATTCCGAAAATTTCAATAATACATACAGCTGAAATTTTCATTATTTTCTTTAATAAATTTTCAATTATTTCTATAATATTATAATTATTTTCCTGAATTTAAAACTCTTGAAATCATTTTGTAAAACTTTTACTTTACAAATATTCTGTATTTTTTAGGATTATTTTTTAATGATTGCAATTAATATCTATTAATTTCAACTATTTTTATCATTTTTCAAAAAGTTTCTTCAATTGTTCTCATTATTTTTCGATTTTCCCCTAATTTTTAAATTTAATTAATTATTTTTTAATTATTTTCTTTAACATTTGCAAATAAAATTGTTTCAGTTTAGATTATTTCCTTCAATATCAAATTAGTTTCGTTATTTAATAATTAACTTTTAATTTCTTTGGGCATTTTTCAATTATTTTTACAAAATATTAGTTTTGTTTTTTGTATTTTTCAAGTATTTTAATTAAGTTCTTAGATTTTCAATCACTTTCTTTTACATCAAATAAGTTTTGTAATTTTCTCAATTTTTGTTCTTAAATTTCCATACTTAACTTTAGTTTCCAATTATTTATATCCTTTTAAGTAGTCTTGTTTATCTCAAATATATATTCTGTAATTTTTACAACTATTTTTTTACAAATTTTTATTAAATTCTTCAATTTTAAATTATTTGTATCATTTTTAAATTGGTTTTTGTCATTTTCAATTATTTTCTAATAAATTCTCTAACTTTTTTTTATTATTTATCTCTAACCTCAGTTACCTATTTTTTCAAATCATGTTTATTTGTATTATTCTACAATAATTTTTTTGTTTATTACCACAATTTGTCGCAAAGCTTCTGTATACATCTTTTGTAAAAGGGTTTATTTACCCGTATACTTTATAAATAAAAAATAAAATAAATAAAATAAAACTATATGTTGTAATTTTTTAAATTATTTTTAACAAACTAAAATTATTGTCTTCAATTTTTCATTATTTTTATTACTTTGCAAATATTTTCTTGGAGTTTCTATTACTTTTATTCTTCAATTAATTTCCCAGATTTTAAAATATATTTTTCTCAAATTTTAATAATTTTCTGCTATTTTCAATTATTATTATTGTTATCATTTTGCAATCAATTTCTTCAATTTTTAGTTATTCTCAAATTTCATTTCTCAATTAAATTCTTAAATTTTCAATTATTTATATCATTTTTCAATTAGTTTTTAATTTTTATTTTCTTTTATCTCAAATTTCATTTCTCAATTAAATTCTTAAATTTTCAATTATTTATATCATTTTTCAATTAGTTTTTAATTTTTATTTTCTTTTATCTTTTTGCAATTATTTCAGCCACCTTTTAATTAGATATATTAATTTTTTTCAATTTATAACCTAAATTTGTATTTATTAAGTCAAATCTAAGTTATTGTATACACTTTTCAATGTTTTAATCATTTTTCAGTTATTTTCCTTAAATTTCAATTGAGATCGTCAATTTTCAATTTTTTTTTTTTTTTAATTTGTAATGATTTTCACAAATTTTATATTATTTTGATTATTTGTTTATTAATTCCGAAAATTTACTCGAAATGAAATAATTTGTCAGCTTTTGCGTTACAATAATTACGATAATGAAAAAACTCTTTAATTTAATATTGTTGTATTTCTCTTCTCCCTCCCACCTTCCGTCGGTCAATATTAAGTGCGCAGATGGCAAAAATTTACAAGTCTTCACCCCTGATTAAACATATTTTTTAACTTCTATTTTTCTAAAGAATATAGGGGGGGGGGGGGGGGCCAAAATATTTATCTCGCACCGAGCGCAAAAAACCTAAGTTACGGCTCTGTTCCCACACTCCTTACAACAAGTCTCAATAAAACGTAATTTAGCAAAAATTACACGGAAGAACTTTTGGTTTTAATAGTTAATATTATAATATGTATTTTTACAAAATTTCGATTGTAAATCAGGATATAACTGTAAAATGGTATTTTATACTACAGGACTAGAAGAATATACTTTTTTAAAAGTTAATATTTATATATTTTGAAATTAAAATTTACTATTTAAAACTGGAAAGATTGATTTTTTTAAAAGGAAAATGAAACTAGGAAAAAGTATAATCTAAAAAAAATAATTAAAATTATTTAATTTTTATTAAATAATAATTTTTATAAAAATATTTACAAAAATAGGTTAAAAATATTACTATATTCAATAGGAAGCAACAATAAAATAAGTTCATCTTGAACATCTTACTATTAAAAAGATTATATTTCAAAATAATGCTTTGTTGAAATTCCATTAACTATTGGAAAATTGTCGGCCATGACAGTTTAACCGTTGTGCGCGTCTTGTCACTGTTGATTTGCTTATTCGGATTATATAATTTCTCTCTTAAAAGAAACGATTAAATTATTAACGTTGTCGTAAAGTGGGTGAAAAATAACACAATAAATAATTTCTACGTGATAGTTTTATTCAATACAAACCGGTTATATCATGTAAAAACTTTTAAGTGAAGTTTGAATTTGGCGGATGTCAAACTTCAACTATTGTTCACAGATGGAAACTTGTGACTTTTGTGGATTTTTCTTAAAAGTGGTAATGTATTATGTCGATTAGTATATAAGAAAACTTTTCCCTTCAAACATTATATGTATTGTGCGATTCGTTAAGCATATATATGTGCGTGCGTATTATCGTTAGTGTTTAGGTTATGTTAGGATTTCGTTTGTGACGGTGATTGTGTTTATATGTATATAAAAGTGTTAAAATATATGGAATGTCAATTACCACAGGTAACCTATCATAATATAATAATCATGAAGATCGGTTTATTTGCCTTTTTATAAGAATTACTTATTAATCTCGATTTTACTAATTCCAAAACTCAATAGCAATTTTCCCAACAAAATGTCGATTCAAGTTTCTTTTAACATTTCCTATCGAAAATAGTAAATATTAAATAGAAATAGTAAATTCTGAAAATATAACGATATATCCTGGTTTCCTATCGAAATTTTGTAAAAATAAATACTATAATATTAAGTATTAAAATCGAAAGTCTTTCCGTATAAAATTCAACTCTAAAAAAACCCCCCCGGTATTTTTAAGGTTGATACAGCTCTTAAAGTTCAGGGTCCTGGTAATCCACAATTTGACTTATAATATCATGTTCCAAGTGCTAAAGATCCACAAAGAATCTTTGTTGTACTAAATACTCAAAAACGTTTACAGGCACTTTCTCGGTGTTTAGCATAAAAATACTACTTTCCTGGGTAGTATACACAGAGTGATTACTGACGCCGCAGGTATTTACAAGTTTTACAACTATGGTAGCTTTTCTTCCTTGTTGCTATATACCAATATTTAATGATTTCCTAGACTGAACAGAAATCATTAACATTTTAATACCGGTAGGCAGGGCTCAATAGATTAGAGTGAGGATCTCTATTCGTAGTTATACAAACACTTATTACTCATTATTATGGGTCATTACGACCCATTGCTGTTTGTTATTATTACCCTCAGGCTCAAATCCCTCTCAAGATCCGTTAATTCACCAAGAATAGTGACTTTTCCAGAGGCTCTTTCTGTTTATTGAGAAATTTTCCGCTTTATTGTTAGGTTATTATCTTTCTTATTTGTCCGATTCTCTTTTATTGTGAAATGCTAATGGGTCAGAAGCGAGAAAATCCAATAAAGCCAGAGAGTCATTAGGATGTTTAATACAAGGATCAGCAGGGTGGTAATGACTGTTTGCAGGTAGCTGTCGAGGTATTTGCAGATTACCGGCAGTCAATGGCTGAATCCTAATAGTCATGTCAGGGTTGAAATAAACGCACTCTGTTCAGCTATAGGTCGACCGCACGGTTCGCAAAGTGCGTGGGTGACGCGACATATTCTCGTAAATAACACGCCAATAATTAGTGCAATCCCAAAGGGTGTGTTCGACCCCGAGGCGTGGTTGCGCCCCACGAATCATGTCCTAGCCGACCTGCAAATTCCGAATAGAGAATCCAAGTCATAGGGTAGAATGTAGATTACGAACATCCCTTCGATTCCATCTTGGTATTAATATCCCTTTATTTCGAGCATCCTTGAAATTCTCCAATATACTCATTGCAGCAATTTAAAGACCTTATTAATATTAATATTATATTAATAAGGTCTTTGGTATCGACGATTCCAGTTGACTTATGAAAAATGAACTGTTTGATAATAATCTTCAGAATACCTCATCAACATACAGATTTAAAGACCTACTAAGTACCCCTAGTTATTTGAACAATGGCGCAAATTTGATTCTCATCAAATTCTTACATTTTTAAAAAAATATCAATAGTTTACGAGAAAAATGCAAAAAACTGTTAACTACCATAAAAACAGCCTATATTTACATTAATACAATATACAGGGATGATTGGTGTGTCATTGTTAGTTTCACTACAAACCAATATCTTTGAAACTTAGTATAACCACGTATTTTGAAGAGCTGATTACGAAAATTATAATGGAAATTAGCGCAAGTTTGATTATCATGGTAAAAACCATAAAAAATATCATCAAATCATGATTTTTTACGGTTAAATCTTAACATTTGGAAAAATATTTTTAACAAAAATCGTGAGTCTATAATTGAAATGAGGCGTACGAATATTCCCTAAAACTTATTTAGCCTAAATCCCATTTACCATAAAACTATTTAACCTAAAATGCATTTAGCCTAAACAGCATTTAGGCTAAACTGCATTCAACCTAAATCCCACTAAACCTAAATTTTATTTAAACTAATCCCATTTAACCTAAAATGTATTTGTTCTAAATCTCATTTAACCTAAAATCCATTTATTCTAAAATGCATTCAGCCTAAATTCCATTTAATCTAAATCTTAATAAATCTAAAATTCATTTAGCCTAAAACCCACTTAACCTAAATATCATTTAATCCAAATCCTACTTATCCTAAAATGCATTCAGCCTAAAATCAATTTAACCTAAATTCCATTTAACCTAAATCCGATTTAACCTCAAATGTATTTAAGATAAATCTCATATAACCTAAAATGCATTTAATCTAAAATGCATTTAGCCTAACTTTCATTTAACCTAAAATCTCTGTCAATCTAAATTCCATTTAACCTAAGAACCATTTAACCTAAAATTCGTTCAGCCTAAATTCTATTTAACATAAATTTCATTTAACCTAACATGCAATCAGCCCAAGATTTCAGCCTAATTTTAGGCTGAATGCATTTTAGGTTAAATGGAATTTAGGCTAAATGCATTATAGGTAAAATGTGATTTAGGTTAAACGATATTTAGGTTAAATAAAATTTAGGCTGAATGCATTTTAGGTGAAATGGGATTTAGGTTAAATGGAATTTAGGATGAATGCATTTTAGGTTAAATTAGATTTAGCTTAAATGGAATTTAGGCAGAATGCATTTTAGATTAAATGCATTTTAGGTTACATGAGATTTAGGTTAAATACATTTTAGATTCAATGGGATTTAGGTTAAATAGAATTTAGGTTTAGTGGGATTTAGGTTAAATGCAGTTTAGGCGAAATGTTTGTTATGCTAAATGCATTTTAGGTTAAATGAGATTTAGGTTAAATGAAATTTAGGCTGAATGCATTTTAGATTAAATGCATTTTAGGTTACATGAGATTTAGGTTAAATACATTTTAGATTAAATGGGATTTAGGTCAAATAGAATTTAGGTTTAGTGGGATTTAGGTTAAATGCAGTTTAGGCTAAATGTTTTTTAGGCTGAATGCATTTTAGGTTAAATGAGATTTAGGTTAAAAGAAATTTAGGCTAATGCATTTTAGATTAAATGTATTTTAGGTTAAATGAGATTTAGGTTAAATACATTTTAGGTTAAATGGGATTTAGGTTAAATAAAATTTAGACGCCATTGTTAGTTTCACTCTAAATGTTTGAAACTTAGTATCCCCACGTATTTTGATGCGCTGATTACGAAAATTATAATGAAAATTAGCGCAATTTTGAATGGCATGGTAAAAACCATAAAAAAACACAATAAAAACCATAATGCTTTCTGCATTTATCTCTTATAATGTTAAAAATATCAAAAATTGTTTTATACGAAAGTTGTAGTCCTCGTTAAATTACATATTTTATCTTAGAATCATTTTTTACTACAACGGATTAGTTCACGAGAAAAATGCAAAAAACCAGATATCACCGAAAAATTTGTGCCAATTTTCATTATCATTTTCGTAATCAGCGCATCAAAGTACGTTGGGATACTAAGTTTAAAAAATAACGGTGTCCCCGGTATTTGGAAATATATTCCTAGCATTTTTTGTTTACGAAATCGTTATAAACAAATAAATTCATTAGGTATAAAATAAATAAATTTTTGTAATAAATAATTTTTAATTTTCTTTAAAAATAATAATTAGGGATATTCAATAAATACATAACGCTTATAAAAGGGTGGTGGGGAGGGGGGGGGTAAAAAATGAACTTTTTTATGTACCATCTCATTACGAATGGGGGAGGGGGGGGGGGGGTCAAAATAGATCCGAAAAAGCGTTGCGTATATTTTTAACGGTCCCTTATTTGTTTATAATGTTTTTGTTGAAACTTCTTACGGAACTTTCAAAGAACTTTTTAATAATAACGTAGGAAAACACGGTTTTGGAGCCGAGCAATGAAATTGTAGAAATAAACGCCATTTTTATTTTTTGATATTTTCGACAATTTTAACTGTAAATTAAGATTTATTATATTGTAAGGCAAAGTCTTGAGTCAATCGGGGAGTTGTGGGATAACTCATTACGAATCTGAAGTCAGATTTTAAAAATCCAAAATGGCGGATCCAATATGGCGGACGCCTTTTTGAAAAAATTATTTCATTTTCATAACATTTCTGGGTTTTTGGGGTCGCTAAAATTACGAATCTGAAGTCAGGATTAAAAAATTAAAAATGGCGCATCCAATATGGTAGACAATTATTTTAAAAATTATAATTTTCATGCAATTTAGTATATTTTGCTTTTTGAAGTTCCTGATTACGAATCTAATGTTAGATTTAAGTAATTGAAAATTCAGTTTATTTACAAAAAATTGTCCGCCATGTTAGATTTTGACCGCCATTTTTAATTTTTCAAATCTAACTTCAGATTCGTAATCAGCGATCACAAAAACCCCGAGTCAACAAAAATGAATTCAAAAGACTTTGCCTTCTGTTAGAAAGAGTTAATTGAAGCATTAAAAAAAAAATTCTAGATTCGTGCGGGTAAAATGTTTTACGAGGAAGTGTTTTTTCTGCAATTGTGTTGCTTTTTCTCTAAATTGATAAATCATTTCTTGGTAACACGTTTTATCGCCTCTTTGAGAAATTCAGTACAGGCACGTTCGCGCCTATCTGAATTATGTTGATCAATTTATTTATGTTAAAAGAATACAGTTTTCTGCAAACCGCCGATTGATACGAATATTATGACTCTCGTTACGAATGGAGAAATGCGACGCTCAATATTTTGCGCACTTTACGACATGCGGGATTTGAGAAAACACGCGCGAATAGCGCTTCACTCAAGCATTAAGTTAATTCGCAATTGCAGTGATATTCCTCCGGAATGTGACTCTTAGAGGAAGCACGTCTTTTTTACACTAAAAGCTTCTCAGCTAAATTCATATTCATGCGCCGTACTCATATTCCATTCATCACCGCAGAGATATTAGCCTCCCATTTTTCACTATACTTTATATTTCTGTTCGTTGACATAATTCACAACTGTTTTTACAGTTTCTTTTTTTAGAATAACGGTTCGTGGGAAATTTCTTTCCTTTTTTTTTAGTTTTCAATTAAATCGTGCGATATTATTACCTGTAAACTAAAGTAGAACTAAAAAATTAATTAGGTATGATATTACTTATTGGTCTAAGAATTTATTGTTAAAATCAAATCTGAATGATATTTTAAACTTTTTGAAAATTTTAAATTAGCTAAAAACTTTTTACATAACAATAGCTTACAGAAGCTGATAAAAGTAATAAAACACTCATTTCAAATAAAATAAATTATAACAATAAAATTCTTGATTTATTGGGCGATACTAATGTTTAGGAAAAATTTAAAAAAATCTAACAAATAATTATTATTATTAATGATAAAACAAATGATCTATTCAAAAAATGGAAAGATACAAAATTAAATAACAAACAGGCTTATAATAATTTATGTTGTAACAATAATTTTGCACCTAAAGTTTATGGACTTCCTAAATTGCATAAGCTTAATATAGCTCTTTACCAATTGTTGCCGATATCAATATTTACCAAAAACAATCTCTTGCTAATTTAGTTATGGAACATAAAGAAAGAAAAGTTATAAATACGAATTGGTATCTTAAACCAATTTGATCTGACAGATATTTAAATTTTCATTCACATCACCCAATTAATTGCAGAATTTTAAAGGTTGTGATTCGGTTTATATATAATATATGAAAGTGGTAAATTACTTCTTAAAAGAATTAAAGAACATTTTAGTTCTATTCAATATAAAAAAGAGAACACAGCACTAGCTAAACATGCATAAGATTATTTTTACCATTTTGATTTTAGTACTATTACTATTTTAGAACAAGAAGAAAATCCATATAAAAAAGTAATTTTAGAAATGATTAATTTAAAAAAACATAAATTTTCTATAAATTCGTACACGAGTTCGCACAATATTTAAGTACTATATATTCAGGTTTGATCTCGTACAATTAAGCTAAATAGGAACAGTGATGATGTAATAATATTAAATTTTGCATATTACTATGATACACGCAAAGAAAATTAATTATGCATTGTATTAAAATGCTTTATAATTTAGGGAAAAAGAACTAGAAAGCAAAATTTTCATGCAAGGAATTTTAAGCTTTAGAAAAACCCTCGGAAAAACCATTCGAATCATTGCAAAATAAAGAAGATTGGTGTGGCAGATTGATAATTTTTAAATATCTTGAATTCAGTCAAATTTGTATTTTTATTTAGAAAAATGTTAATGAAGGTTACATTTTTTATTATGGTGTGATATCAATAATGTTAATATCAATAATTAATTTTTATTTTTCTTAAAGTATTTTGAATTGATTGTTCTAAACATTTAACTTTTAATTTTGAAACAATTGTTAAAGTAAATTTAATTTTAAAGATTTTTTCAATTCAAAGAATATATATTGACAATGTCTTATAAAAGCTGAAAATTATGTTAATTTCATAAAAATTTTATTTTCGTATTATAAAAAAAATTTGTTTCCTCATATAAAAAAAGCAATAAATTCATTTAAAATTAAAATAAATAATCTATTTTAGTTATTTTTCTTTCAATTATTAACTAACTTTTTTAGATTTCAATTTTATTCTTTAATCTTCGATTTATTTCTTAAACTTTTAATTTTTTTCTTCAATTTTCAATTGCATTTTTCTTTTTTAATTATTTTATTCAAAATTCCATAATTCTCGCATTTTCTCAATTATCAAATATTTTCTTGAAATTGAAATATAATTCTTCAATTTCCAATTGATTTATTTAATTTTCATTTATTTTCTACAATTTTTTTTTATAATTTTCAACAGTTTTCAATGTACAATTATTCTCTTTAAATTTTTTAATTATTCTTTAATTATTTTAAAATTATTTTGATTATTCTCGCCACTTTTCGAATTTTTCTTTTAATTTTCAATTAGTTTCCTTATCACTCAATTATTTTCTTTAATATTTAATTATTTAAGTAATTTTTCTTTCAATTATCAACTATTTTTTTTAGTTTTCAATTTAATTCTTTAATCTTTAATCTTTAATTTATTTCTTAAACTTTCAATTATTTTCTTCAATCTTCAATTGATTTCTTTAAAATTCATATATTTTCTACAATTTTTTCCACAATTTTCATCCGTTTTCAGTTGACAATAATTCTCTTTAAATTTTATAATTATTCTTTAATTTTTTAAAATTATTTTGTTCCATTGTCGATTATTCACGCCAGTTTTCGAATTTTTCTTTCAATCCTCAATTATTTTTTTCTATACATTTTCCTTATTCCTTAATTATTTTCTTTAATATTTAATTATTTTATTCATTTTATAATTTTTCTTTCAATTATCAATTATTTTCTCAAAATTTCAATTTGATTCTTTAATCTTTAATTTATTTTTTTTTAATTTTTAATCTTTTTTCTATTCTTAGTTATTTTTTTCAGTTTTAAAATACACTTTTCAATTTTCAATTATTTTCTTTAATATTAAAAAATTATTGCCTTTGAACTGTGATTTTTTTCTATTACCATTAACATTCTTTAATTTTAATAACAATTATTTAATATATTATCTTTAATTTTTAATTGCATTCTTCAATTTTTATTTCTATTCTTAAGTTTTCAATTATTTTTTTCTATATTCATTAATTCTCGACTTTTTTCAATTACTTTTTTTCAATTTTTAAGTATATTCTTTAAATTTAAATTTAATTCTTCAATTTAAAATTTTTTTAATCATTTTTCAATGATCTTTTTCAATTTTTAATCCAGTTGTTAAATGTGCAATTATTTCCAACAATTGTTTCTATTGTTTCCTTAATTTTTTAATTTGCAATTATTTTCTTTAAATTTAATATTTCTTGTTTAATTTTTACAATTATTTTTTTTTCAGTTGTCTATTAATCTAGTCATTTTTGGAATTTTGTTCTCAATAGACAATTATTTTCGTCACTTTTCACATATTTCCTTTAATTTTTCAATTATTCTCGTCATTTTTCGACTATTTCCTCCAATTATTAAATATTTTCCGCAATCTTTAATTATTTACTACAATTTTAAATTTACAGTTTTAATTGGCTAACAACAATGCAAAGTTTAATTTATAATTAATTTTCTTTCCGTGTAAATATATTTGTATTTGCAAATTATAATTACACATATATATATATATATATATATGTGTGTGTGTGAATATGTAAATATATTGTATATAAGTGTATATTTGTCTGTTGTTATGAGATTAAATAAAATTATTTTAATTCTAAATTTCATTTTAAATTTCAAACTTTAAATTAAATTATTTTAATTCCAATTTTAATTTTTAATTTCAACCTATAATTTACATTAATTTCCTACTTTCTTTTTAACTTATTAAATTCCTACTTTACCTATTATATCTGAACTTTTTTTAATTAATTTTACAATACTAACCTAACCTAAAGTATGTGAACACCAAATGTGTTACACATTTCTTCCAATAAAATAATAATGGAGAACCATTTTATTAATTAAAAACAAACTTAACGTCCACATACAAATGCTTAAAGATTCAGAGAGACAAAGTACAGACTGTTAGTGCGAGAGAGAAAGTAGTGATGGCTGGTATTGCGAGAGAAATAAAATTATACAGAATACATCGTCCTTCAATTGTTTATAATAATAAAAATAATTTTTTGTTCAATAAGTCAAGTGGGGGGATACTTTGACAATCTATACTACTTTTAATTTTTCCTATTGGCCGATTCAATTTTTTAAATTCAATAACTACCAGAACGACTCGCGTTGGGATTAACTCTCAACTGGTAGACTGGGTCTGACAGACCCGATTTTTTAAAGTCTCTTTTTCACTATTTTCAATCTACAGTCCGCTGTAAGAGAGCGAAAAAGGTTTACCGGGTCTGTCAGACCCAGTCTAGCAATTAAGGGTTAAGAAACCTACAAAAAAAACATATCTCATATTGTGTTCGATTTTTAGCAAAACTTATTTTAATTAGCCTTCAATGAGGCATTTGGAACATTAAGAGACATATCTTCAAGGGGTCTAGTAACCATATTATTGTCTAGATTTTCCCAATCTGGACCCAACATAACTTAGACAAATATAGGAAAATTTCTCCACGGGTATTCAAGTAGACTTTTAAACTTGACTTTCTTTTTTCGAATCACATGCAACAAATACACTTGATGGGCATTAATTTAGTTAACACATTTTATGGACAATATTCATGCTTATGAAGTCCAGTGGTCAACTGAACAACTGTGAAAACCAGTTTGCTCACGAGAGTACAAATCCGAAGACAAAGGGTTTTCTGGAACGTGGTATTTGAGACGTTATCTTGTTTGGAGGCTCGAGATTTAAATAACTTAGTTACGAGGATATTCGCGAGGGGATGAGAGGAACAAAGTTGTGTTAAGTACATGAGTAATCATCGTAATGTCGAGCTAGCTTTGGTATCTTATCTCAGAAAGGGTCTTTGTTTCCTGAGATTTCTCATAAAACTGGCACTCGATGGGGAACCAAAATGATATCTAGATAAGGTGCCATCCGCAGGGTCGACTCGAGAATGCGTAAATTATTTTTTCGCTCCAGTGAGTCGCAAATTATTCGGCGTAAAAGTCGCATTTTTAAAGTGTAATGTGAGAAAGTAATTAGGAGATAATGTATCTGATTTTACTTCTCTAGGGATTGCCGATTGTAAACTACACACTTAATTCAAGCACTCTGCTTCAATTTATAGGGTTCTATGAAAACCAGGAAACTTGAAAAAACAAGTCGTTTCAACTTTAAAAAGTCACTTTTACAATCTAACTATTTTAATCGCGAGAAATAGGAAAATGTTGTTTAAATTAATAGTAATAGTTTTATTATTGTTAAGTTTTATTATATTAAATTTTATTATACGAATCTGTCATTTTTTATTCTTAACATTTCAAATCAAATTCGTCTTAAGAGAACCCGAATTCCTCAATAATTTTTTTGTAAATTAGACAGCCGTATTTTATCCGCCATTTTGGATTTTTAAAATTTGACTTCTGGTATGTAGTAAGAGACCCAAAAAACAACACAATACCTTTCATCAATTTTTTGTTGTTGTGTTACCTAAGGTATGGTCCGCAGAATGTTTTTATCATTGTTAACATTATAACGAATTCAACATTATAACAAATTCATATTTGCGCACTTGAACCATCCACGTAGAAATAAATAAACCTAAAAAATGAATCTTTACAAAAAAGTTTTTTCAGTTTTGTTTTAATTTAAAGATAAGTATAAATCCACATAAAGAAAGTAGTTTCATCAAAGATTGTTTTTTTTATCTCAACTGGCATCAGTTTCAATTAACATTCCCGTTTTCACAGTTGAGAAGGAAGTGAAAACAATTATTTTCGCTCATTTCATCAACACAAAAGTCATTTTGTAATTTAATTTGCCTATTAATTTTTATACCTCGGATTTGTAAGAGCTATTCAAAATCCTTTGTTTCTAACCGCGAAATGAAATTAACGATCAGAATAAAAACTATTTGCGGAAATGTTTTAAACTTAGCTCCATACAACCAAATTTTTAAAAATTTTCCTGATCCAGATTTGGATATCCATTTCAAGTATCCCATGTATTTTTGTACCCAGAGTTTTTTATTCGTATCAAAAAACCCAAATCTCATTAATACAACTTCTCAAATCAATTTAAATGCATTTATATATCTCCTCCCTTCTTTAAATTAAAAAAAAAATCCACTCTCTAAAAATGTTTCTTTGTACGAGCCTGACATGGGTTTCCAACTTCATAGGAATTTCGCACCTATTAACATATTAAAACGGAAGAAAAAAAAACTCCCTTCGGCTTGAGAAAGAAGTCCTCCGTGGAGTCTTTGCTTAAACCCCGTAAGTTATCGAACTAACGACCTGGAGTCTTCGCCCTGTCTGAGAAGCTAGCAACGGTCTGTGCTCAGAACAGCGAGAAATCGCGAAACGCATATACAGGGTTTGTGAAAACGACGTCAAAAGCAAAGAAAGGCAGAAAGGGATGAGAGACTTGAAGGCGGATCCATGGGTGGTGAAGGGCAACGGGATGCCAATGCCGCTGCCGCAGATATAGATAGAGTGAAAGAGAGAAATCGTCAAGGAAGAAAGGGAGGAGGCAAAAGTTTCGCTCGTAAAGCGAATGGAGGCAAAAAAGGAAAATTACATTAAGAAACTCGAGCGTCGGGCTCGGTAGTGCTCCCTGGTGCTAATATCGTGCACCAACATCCTACTACCAGTTTGAAAAGGTGGGACGAATGGGTGGCTGCAGAGGGAAAGCGTCAAGATCCTTGCAAAAGACCAGTGAGATTAAACAAAGGAAAGACTCTTCTTGAAGTGAGGGTGGCTCTCATTGTGCCATCCTTTGGCGCAAGAAGGGGTTCGATTCACTGGGATCTTTGTCTGAAGGAGCGTTTTTTAGATGTCCACAAATTGAGACAATTGAAATAAGTTGAATTTTTTTGGGCATGAACGAATTTCTGGGGAAATTGATATGTTAAATAATCGTCTCTTATACGACAAGCACTTAAATTTAATTTAATTTACACGATCAAGTATGCTCCGTATGGGTGGGCACCGCACGTTAAATTTTTAAAATTATTTAATAATTATTTGCAGGGAACAAAGCTGACTCCTCCGGAAATGCACGGGCTGATGGTTGCCAGGGTAACTTTCTTCAGTATCGACAAAAAAAAATAATTGTTTAAAAAAAATAGAAAAATGTTTATCTAAAATCATGACCGAGGTTCACACGATAGCCACTCATATGTAGAATAATGCCTCTAAATTGCAGCCCGATCGGTTAAATAGATTCTGAGTAATCCTGGCAACCAGTTGGAAAAAAGTGGTTTTGAGAAAAACGCGTGCAAAATTTTGGTGACAGATTTTTCAGTAACAATATGTACTTACACTAATCAGAAATGCCTGGTCCGTATAATAAGCCATCAGCTTCCTCGTACGCATTGTTTTCAGTTAATCTGGCTTCCCTTTTTCTAATTGTCAGAAGCGAACTTCTCGGCTTTTAAAAAACAAAGAGTCTAAGTTTCTAGTAGCACTCGACGATAAGTGAAAATTTTACGATGATCCATTCTTTTTGTATTGTTTTACATTTTTAATTTTTACGTTATTTGATATTTGTTGGCTTATTAATAACCATTACACCACTTATGCTATCAGAAAATGTAAGATGATGAAAAAAAATAATTTTGCTTCGTCCCTGGATGCTGTGAAATCGTGTATCAACAGAGTGTGCGCAATGTACCTCAAATAGCCAATGAAAGACCATCAGTGACCGAGATTATCACTGAATGGTGACTTAAACAGCTTAACCGATGAAATAATCCATTACCATTTGAATTCGAATACGTTTCAGTGATTTAAATTTGAAGAGTGAATAAAGTTGACTACTTAGATTGCTCTAAGAGTCTAATAAGCCTGAACGTTTTAGCTTGGCTGGTCCGAAACAGTCCCTCTACATCTGCTTCATAAAGGCAGTATAGTTTATTTGGTTCTCGTTTAATCTTGTTTTATGTTGTTATCAGGGTTTGTTGATTCTTGAATGGGTTTCGTAATGCGGGTAATGAGCTTGTCAGGTTGGCTATTCTCATAATGAGGTACCGGGGTTCACCAGGTGGTTCGCAATCTGAGCGTTTGCTGAGGACTCAACCCTACTGCTACCCATCATTCCGACACCTCAAACTTATAAACCGGTGCTCGAATATAACGACCAGTACCGTAATCTTTGCCACCATCACGAAAATGGAAATCGGTTCAAGTTTCAACCATCTTTTTTCCTGTAGATGACATTCTTTGTTTGTAACCACTCTCTTCTAAAAACAATTACATTTCTGTTATCAACTTGATTTTAATTCGTTTAGTAGAATGATAGTGTCTCATTGTTTTAGGTGTAATTAACAAGCCTATTAATCTAATCACCAGAGTTAATTTGAATATGATTTAAGTCATATCATGGAAACGTAAAAGAGTGATGATGAAACCATAATGTCATTTTAATTATCAATTTAAATAGATTTCGGAAAGTGATTTTCTTACCCTCTTATGCCTTTTCCTAAAAGGGTCTGCTGTCCGGCAGGTAAGCTTGTGAAGCCAATCTTGCCTTTCTTTTGTTTATGAAATTTCTCCGATATTTAATGGACTTTCCGACTCTATTTACAATAATGATGACAATTTTAGAACAAAACAATCGTTAGGAGCTTTCCATTATCTGCTCAATACAAATAATTCAAATTAGTTGGGATTTTTCCGTTTATCACGATACCACTGATCTCATCGTTGGACATTTCATACCGATTACTAAATCTGTTTTAAATAAAAATTGCCTCTCGGCAGGATAGATTACAGGTATTAAAATATTATTTCCGACTCTATTTACAATGATGATGACAAATTCAGAACAAAATAATCGAAATTCAATTAGATCTTATTTAACATAAATATTGACAAAACTTATTAAGGCTACGAATAACTCAATTAACACTAAAGATAATAAACACAAACAACAAAACAGAACACTTTTATTCAAATTTCTAAAACCTCTGAAGCGATACGCTTTGTTTCAAATTAGGATGAATGAGAAATAAACCCCTAAGTGATGCTACCGGTTCGTCGACAAAGTATATCTTTTAAAGTAGTATCAATTTTCCGGGTTTCCTAGGTGATCGATTTGATTGTCGGGTCGAAGAAATTCGGATATTAAATTAATCAGTCGATCTTCGTACCTTGGCAATCAAGTTGATCAACGGCTACGCTCTCACGTGCCGGCCGAGGACATGGAAAGGTAAGACTGTGATCTTTCTTTCTGTTTGTTGTTTTTATTTTTATTAATAATCGCGACGTTAAAAGTAATCAATGTTTCGTGTTTTGATTTTTTAAAGTGAGGCCGTTATTTTCGCCTGAATCTCAATTTGATTAGAATGGATTTAAATGAATCTTGAAGAAAAGGTATTGAATCAGCCATGAAGGATAGCATCACTCGGGGCTCCCCACTTCGAGAGGATGTTTAATATGTTCAAAATACCAGAATCTGTAATATCTTCGAAGAATCATCTTATCAACACCTCATGTGAATTATAGATGAGTAATTTTAATTCATTCCTATTTAATGTCATTTGTATAAAGGAATCTAAAAGAGTAAGGGTTGAATTGAGAGCGTGAATTATAGAAGATGATACGTTGATCGATTTTGACTTAAATATTTTATTTAATTGTATGATTTCATTTTTATTATGTCTTTTTACTTATTGTTTGCGTTATGTGTATGTAATTTTACATTGATAATGAATAATGCCTGCGCAGGATTCATTAACAAAAATTATTGATTATAATTACGGATTTGATAGATTTGTTTCAACTTGGACGGAAAATATTTAAATAAATTATTACTCTTGATATCTATATTTATTTGTTAATTTACTTTTCTTGTTGTTATTTATCGCTGTTGTAAAATATTCTTATTAATTCTTCTATAAATAATTATTCCCCTATAAAATCGTAAAACAATATTCCCTTTTTCTTTCTTTAAGAATATTTAAATTCCTTAAAGAAGCGCGTTTGCCTGAAAAGATAAGAGACTATTGATTCCGAATGGAATAAAGGTGCCTCACACAAAAAGCAGCAGCATCCTTAGACGATCGCAAGTCTGGGCAGACAGAAGTTTTGACGCTAGGATAATCCTGATTAAACCCGGATATAAAGGAACATCCTGGTTTAAAGGGGAAATTAGCGCGATGAGATGAGCGTGAAGGGAGTATAATAAGCGGGAAACTGCGCGTATCCGGGCCAGACTCAAGATTAAACAAAGGAAGAAGAAAGTCTGGAAGAGTTCGGGAAGGGTTGGCTTTGGATATAGAGGGTGGAGATGGTGATTCTTGCCTCGTCTTGTGTAGTTTCATCTATACATACACGAGAAGAAGGAGGGTAGACTGCATACAAAGTGGACGCGAAATGAAGCCCGTTTTGCCCGTGGGGCTGCTGTTCAGACCTCAGACACACAATTTTTCCTTTTTTACCTCGCATATAAGGAGCGATGCCCTACACGAGGTGGCGGGCAGGGTTAAGAAACGCGCAGGGTGCTTCCAATGGCCAACTTTCAACTTTTGCCATCGACCAGAGGATGGAAAGTGGAAAATCCTCTACTGTAATCCGTGAACTTTAACCCCTTGAGTTCCAAGTTCTTTTCAAAGTTTCGAATCCCTTTTCTGCTTTCGTTACATCTTGCATCGCTTCTCGCACAGAAGGTAAATCTTCGACATTCCAGCACCCTCGTGATGGAAATTGACGACAAAAAATGCGAGCGGTGCTTTTTTCTTCACAGCTGTGACGAGCTGATGGTTCATTTTTTTGAAAGAATAATATGAGCCTTTCTGTATTTACTCAACACACTTGGTCTTGTGAGCACTCTTAATCAATAATGTGACGACAACTCTTGGGAATGTCCCAAAGGCTCAATATGGTTACAGGGTCTAGCAATGCTTCTGTATAACCATGTCGTTATAATTCACTTTGACATTGATGCGTCTTTGTCCCCCACTTGATGATCGTGTATTACGCACGACAAACAAGACCTAATCTTGCTTTACTACATTTCTTATGCCCAGGTTCATGTGCGACATAGAATGCCTCTTAAGCAGTAATGTAAATTCATGAAAATTTAGCATGCATTGAATATTTGAAATTTTAGCATTGGGAGTTTCTTTGTCAGGGGTATTTTTACGCTTTTTTAAGCGAAGCTGTTTGTGGATCCTGGGACGATTTGTTTTATATTTATTTAGATAGCTTAATGTGTATATATTAACTTTAAACTTAAATGTTATTAAAACAAATAAACAATATAAAATAAAAACTCTCGCCTTAAGTTATTATAATGAGAAATTAGTAAACAAAAAATAACAAAACAATAGACTAATCAAACTAATCAAGTTACTCTATTTATTAAACAAAATTTTAACCAACAAACCACGACTAACCAGTTTTCCGGAGAGTGGAGGATGAGGAGCAGCAGAAACTAAAATTTAAATTTTACACTATAAAAGAGAATAGTTTAAAAATAATCAAAAGATTACTAGAAAATGGTCGGCCGCATGAAACGGCTATTTACAGAAGACGCGCACTGAACACTGACTCTAAATTTAATGTTTATTTGGAGATTGAATCCATCAAAAATAAAATAAAACTAATTATTGGAGCTCACCTGGGAGCACTGAACACTGACTCTAAATTTAATGTTTATTTGGAGATCGACTCCATCAAAAATAAAACAAAATTATTTATTGCAGCTCACCTAGGATGGCTTACGCCCACTAATGGAGGCCCGTCAGTAATGTTGATTACATGTTTATAAAGTTCTAACACTTTTTATAAATAATACACGACCAGACGATCGAACACACCAGTTCAGAATACGACAGCGAGGAAGCGTCGCGTCGTCGTCAAGTCAATGTGCGGCGATACATGCACCCGCGGATGAATAAATCGATCGGCAATCGACCGAGGACGTAAATCAGGTATAGTGGCGGTGGCGCTGACGTCAAGAGCTAAAACAAGATGGCTAATACCAGTGTTTTGACAGTTTATAAACACGACTAATATCGTTATTATCTTCTGGTCCTGGCACTTTTGAGAGAACGGGACTCATATCCTCAACGAATCGTTATGTTGTGAAAAACTCCATATCAGAGTCAAGAGTAGTGTTCGTACATGAGAAAAACAAAGTGCGAACATTTAATGTTTATCGCACAAAACAACTTTTGTCCGGTCTGACAAGTTGGCAGGTAAAAACCAGAAGTTAATATAATAATATTATCACAACAATTTAATTAATTAAATACAAAATCAAAATACAAGTGAATCTTAATATAACTAAATCTTAAATTCGATAAGAATCAAAATAAACTTTTAAAGCTTAAATATTTAATAAAATTAAATAATGTAAACTCAAAATAATAACAGGCACAAATCGCCAAGTTTACATTAAGGCTGAACAATAGCCTGGAATTAATTCCAGACTGTTAAAAATGGGGTAAGAAATTTTACGAGCCTATGTAAAAGAATGAATGGTGAATAGCGGAATCCGGAAGAACGTCCGGCAGCACGCGTAAACACTGCTGATAGTCAAAACCTGTATTGATTCACTGTTGTCAATTAAATATTTTATTAACTTAAAATTTTTTTTAAATTTGATTAACCTTGCAGATCGAAGACCAATTCTACTCGAATTGAATTTATTTCCTCCTCATTTTTCCTCAATAAGTAAATCACCCTAATTCATTCGATCACACATTCCCTATTGTCTTAAAAATTACGTTGGCCGAATACGTATCGGGAATAGATCGTGTGGCGACGATCTGTATGTATGCCAGTAAGGAACGAATCGAAGACTTGAGCAGAGAGGAGGTAAAGCGATCGTAAAAATTCCTATCGCGAAAGCGATAAGAGGGATACTCTTAGCGATCGAACTGCTCGGGCACAAAATTGAATTGGTAAAAATCCGTGAACCTTTTGTGAAGGGCGCATCCGCCAGATACTCGGTATAAGCGAATGTGTCAAGAGAAGAATATCTCGCTTGAAGAATGATCCTCTTAAAGAATAAAAACCATTCCCCTGCAGTCACATATGTGTATACATATATATATATATATATATATATATATATATATATACGGTACATAGTTAATTCAAGAGTCGAGAGAATTTCCACATCATATAGGCCTCAAGTGTTTTGATAATCTTGTTCATAAACAGAGGATAGTTCAGGTTTGAGAAAGAAGCTAATAATACACTCTTGATTAAATAAACCCTAGACTCATCATTATTTTGATATTTCTCAAAAGACTTGCCACCTGGGAATTGACATGGACAAAAATTCGGGCCTTTATTGCTGCTACGTTTCTGACAATAAATTAGCGAGATGAAAGCACCGGTCAAATTTTTCGGTTAACCGGAGCACCAGATGTCCAGCGTAATTCTCCGTTATCTATGCGGAGACTCTCATTTTGCTCGACAAAGGGTTGCAATGGACGCCGTAATGGCGCATTCGCTGGAGACCTTTTTGGTGCGTGACGATCGTGAACTCGTTTCGCGCTTCCCTGAGCCCACCAGTCAGGTATTCCCAGTGCCGTTTTTAGATTTAACCTAACAAAATATGCAAATTGACGGCGGACGGCGCAGTATTACCCGGTAGATTCCTGGAGGAGTGAGGACGTCGAGGGGCGAAGAATGACGCTCAGAGAAGAGCAACGTAATCCTCGCCTACGGGAGATTGCGGGAGGCCAAAATGAACAAAAAAAGGACACCGGGATATTGAGCTTATCTGTATGCGTGCATCCTGCTTCAGGACTCCATGTACCAGCGGCTGTCGCGCCATCTAGGAAATCCATTGGCGTACTCACTATTATTTTCCCCATCGACCAACCTTGTTTATCGAAAAATTTGTTTAAGGCAGTTCTCTCAAAACATTTGTTTCTCTAAAAATATCCTTTTTTAAAAAATATTGATTGCAGTACTAAATTTTAAAGAATAGTAATTTTAAATCCACGTTTCGGGGTTTTATTCATTTATTTAAATGAATCGACAAGAGATTAAGTTTCTATTGGGAATGGCTAAACTCCGATACTCTATCTGGTGGTATGAGTTTGAACTAAAAGAAGGAGGTAGAAAAAGTAAACAAACACGTAAAAATTCTGTACCTGTCAAGAATCATAACCTACAAATATTGTTATTCTTTTAAAAAAGGAGAATTAATGGTATGAAACATGCTAATTGATAAACAGATGGGATTGTTTTAAAGATTACAAGTTTTTGATGCAAAATTTTTAAATATTTAAACAACTTTTTTCAACGTGTATACAATACACAAAATATGTTATTTCCGCCATTTGGAACTTTTTTACGCTCAAGAACATTTAATCCCAAGAGTGTTAATTGAACAAATTAACAAATTTTATAGAAACTGAGTCGTATTTCATTATTTTTATAATGTATTTTTAATAATTTCTTACGTTTACGTGCATTAGTTAATGAAGTTACGTACTTCTGTCAGACATTTTTGTTTTTTGATGTCACGAGCGTCAATCCCTATACTCTGAAGTTGGGACTTTACATTGAGCAACACAAAGTAAGGGACTGTACATAAATAACGTAAGTCGTTTTTAGACCTTTTTTACCCCCTCTCCGCTTCGTAAGATATCGTAAAATTTCGGACCCCCCCCCCCCTCCCTACAGAAAATATTATGTAAGATAAATAATATAATAATCTTGAAAAACAATTTCCCATTCTTTATTCATGCATTTTAAATGGATTTATAATAATCTTCTTTGGTGTCCTATTAGACCAAATTTGACTAAATAAATAACTGAAAAACATTTTATAGATTTGTCTGTTTTGTAACTACCATTTCATACAGGAAAGTCCATTCATACTCTCTAAATCTGAATTAGTTAAATATAACTAATTATTAGTAAAATAATATTCCGGCAAGTAGGGGAGAATTAGGTACATTATGATTTTTAAAATTAAATAATACCATTGAATTCGCATGAAATTAGTTACTCGGGGGTTTTTGGGGTCTCTGATTACAAATCTGCAACCAGTTTTAAAGAATTCAAAATGACGGATCTAATATGGCAGACAATTAAAAAAAAAGTCCGCCATATTGGATCCGCCATTTTGAATTTTTAAGAACTGCAGATTCGCAATCATCGACCCCAGAAACCCCCTAATAGCTAGTTTCAAGTAAGTTTATTGAATTTAATAATTTTTGCCATTTTAGTGTCATTCCCGCAGTCTAAAGATTAATAAAAAAATAACTAAAAGTAGTTTACATTTGATTATAATAGAATTAGTAAACAGAATTTTACTAAAATATTAGTTATTTTGACATAACCTAAAATAGTTATTTGTAACTAATTTAGATTTAGAAAGTATTACATAAGATTTAGATAAACCCCTCCCCTCTGCCGTAAGAAGATTTTTCAGCCCTCCTCCCGCCCCCCTAAACGTCTTACGTAATTTATGGATAGCGCTAAAGTAAAAAAATACAAATTTTAAGTTGAGAACCACTGATCCAAGAGAACTAGCTTAATGTAAATTAATAAAATAGACAATTTCGGTGATTTGTGAATTTTTTCTCGACATCAATCGACACAAACATTTGAATCCAATGATACTTTAAAAGTATAATACATAATAAAGAAGAAAAACTTATATGAAAGTAATTAAATAACTGTTTTTTATTAAAAAGCAGTGATAGAAAATTACATTTTAAAACACTTATAAACATAATATAAATTTTTTTATTATTATGTATATTAATATTAGTGTTAATATAAAAACTCTGACTAATTATTTCCATATTACAATTTTTAAAAACTAAAAAGATTTTTACGTAAATAAATTTTCGTGACAAATGTATTACTAACGTAACGATTGAAAATGAAATAATATTATTTTTAACGATTGATCTAATCTAAATAAAATGTGAGATTTTATTATTATAAATATAATAATATAAATAATGTAATTAATGAATTAAAATATTATGTTATAAATATTTTTTAAGTAAAATAAGATTTAAATTATATTTTAATTATTTAATTAAATTAATAAAAAGTTTATTGAAATAATTTTAAATTTATAATAAGATTGGTAAATTTGGTTTTTAATATTATTTTAAAATTTAATCAATTTTAGTTTAATATTTTAAATTAAACAAATTAGGTAATAAATACAACTTTTAATTTAATATTGTTTTTTGTTTCAACCCCAATTATTATGGTTGATTCTAATTCAATTTTATATTTTTGAATTAGTATTGACGTAAATATAATGTCTTTTATTCCTTTTATTATGTTTAATAATAATAATAAATTTAATGATACGTTTAAAAAATATTTTTTAATTCAGAGAATTAGGTCTTCCATAATATTATAGGAAATTTATCGAAAATGCGTCCAATAATCCATTATTATTTATAATTTATTATTATTATTATTCTTATTATTTATTATTATTTTTATTATAATTAGTACCCTTATTATCATTTTTAATATACAAATAACTAAAAAATATTTATAATAAAATTAAACTTCTTGCATGGGTTTTTTTTAAAGTATGGATTGAATATAGTATGGATTGAAAAAATTGATAAAACATATTCCTTAATTTAGAATTATTCCTACTTAATAATTCCTTTTAATAGAAATGTTTTCAACCATTTTGTGTCGTTCTGAAAATAAGAATTTCAGTTAACGCTCATATTAAATTGTAACACACTGGTTCTCGTCCGATCACCAAAGTTAAGCAATTTTAAGCGTGGTTAGTACTTAGATGGGTGACCGCTTGGGAATACCATGTAGTGTTAGCTTCCGTTTTTTTTTATTTCTGAAATAATTGTTGTATTTTTATTTTACTACGACTCCATTGTTTTATCAAAAATCACTTTTATAATTTTCTTTTCATTTATTTATTTCTATTACTTTTATTTTTATTGTTATCTTTATAGTTATTATTATTATTGTAATATTTGTAATGTAATAATACGTAAAAAATAAAATAAAATTTTGTAAACAATTTTTTTAAATAAATATAAACTTAATTTTAAAAAATTATATTTAATCAACAACATTTTATCTGATTTAAACAACCATCTCTCCATTTACTTGAAAAATAATAATAATAATAAAATTATTTCGATCTGACACAAATGTATTTTTATATTCAACTTTAATAATTTCTTTTTATATTGAGAGACGAAATGTATTAAAAACATTTATTACTTTTCATTAATTTATTATTTTCGTTCATTTACAATAAGTTGATTATAATAGATTTGTATTATAATGATTTGGTAATTTACCAAATCGGTAACAATAAATTTTTCATTCAGTAAGTAAAAGAACGTTCATTGGGTGATTAACATTATGAGGGTACTAAACATGGCGGACGATACAAGAAACAGCTGATCCGACAATTGACTAAATAATCGACATTTGTGAGACTATGTTACATTCTAATCACAATAAATCATCAAATTTTCAACAACTTGAATCTACTTCCTATAAAACTATTCTTTTATTAATACGCAACTTATAAAAACTAAAAAAAAAATTAGAAATACAAAAAATTCCTTTGTATAAAGTTTCGATAAATCTAAAACAGTCAACTAAATAGAAAAAAGGTGTTTTTCAAATATAACACATTTTTTCGATTATAATTGCAATGTAGTTAACAGTTTTAACAGGGAAAAAAAACTCTAAGTTAATTTTGTACAGAGTTTGTATTTTTATCCTGTTCATATGCAGGCAACAGTAGCATTATGGAGTATGTTTTGCGAGTCGTTTGTGCCCGTGCTCAAAAAAGTGTACGAAGCGTAATATTTTTCGTGAAGACGTTGTACAATATCTTAACTACAGAATAAACGAAGCCGCGAGAAATCGTTATTACCGAGGAAAGTATCTCTACAGCAAATTTTTACTCTAAGTGACGTCCACAGATCGGCGGAACCTCAGAAACTGGACATTAAAGTACCTAATAATTGTGCACTGGTCGAGGGCATGATGGCGGAACGAGGCGGAGCTCACTTGGCATATTTTACTCTGCGCGCGTAGGTTGCGGGTGCGAGCGAGGGCGATCAGGTCCCAAGAGAGAAAGGCGGATGAGAGAGAATTGAGAGCCTCTTGGAGATGGCCGCTGATCGTCTGGAAAAGGAACTCCACGTTCCGATTCTCGCAGTTTCCTATTCCGGACTTAATTAAAACCAAATTCTCCTTTAATTGGTGCCGCGCTCCTCGATCTCTCCTTCTACAAATGGGAGTTGGCCGTTCCTTATTACCATTTTTCATAAATTCTTCGTGTATCGATTGCAATTACTGGCTAATAATATTTTTAAATTAATTTTCCCTTTAAAAAAAACCGCTACCAATTTCATGACAATTAGTTGTTTAGGCTTTTTAATTGAGAGCTGGAACTTTGATTATATTTACTAAGCTACTTCCTTAAATGAAAAATTGATGTGCTATTAAGCGCATAGCTTTAATCTTTTACACATTTTTTTCGCTGCCTACCAGAAACATCAAAATTGACGACTAGACCATTTTCACAAAATAAACCGTAAAGATTTGGGTTTTTTTTATTTACCTTTTTAAATATGAAAAATATGAAAAAATGCTTTAAACGAAAGTTGTTGATCTACTTAAAATACGGATTTTATGTTGTATTCATTTTTTACCAAAACTGATTCGTTTACGAGGAAAATGAAAAAACTCGAATCCATCCGGCCAACTGATGCAGAATGCAATTTTTTTGCGTTTTTCTCGTAAACTAGACAAATTTGGTAAAAAATGAATAAAACATAAAATATGTATCATAATAAGGCCAACAACTTTTGTTTAAAGCATTTTTTGATAATTTCTACATTTAAAGAGATAAATACAAAAACCAAAATTGATTCATGCCGTAAGGATCATCCGGCCAAGTGACACAGCATGCAATTTTTTGCGTTTTTCTAGTAAACTAGTCGAATTTGGTAAAAAATGAATAAAACCTTAAATATGTATCTTAATAAGGACAACAACTTTTGTTTAAAGCATTTTTTGATAATTTCTATATTTAAAGAGATAAATACAAAAGCTAAAATTGATCTGTAAGGGTTATCCGGCCAACTGACACAGCACGCAATTTTTTTGCGTTTTTATCGTAAACTAGTCGAATTTGGTAAAAAATGAATAAAACCTAAAATATGTATCATGATAAGGCCAACAACTTTTGTTTAAAGAATTTTTTGATAATTTCTATATTCAAAGAGATAAATACAAAAACCAAAATCGATTGATAATAAAACTTAAATATGGATCTTAATAAGGCTAACACCTTTTGTTTAAAGCATTTTTAGATACTTTCTATATTTAAAGAGATATATACAAAAACCAAAATTGATTCATACTGTAAGCGCCATCCGGCCAACTGACACAGCATGCAATTTTTTCGTGTTTTTCTCGTAAACTGGTCAAGATTAATAAAAAGTTAATAAAACCTATAATATGTATCTTAATAAGGCTAACAACTTTTGTTTAAAGCATTTTTACATACTTTCTATATTTAAAGAAATAAATACAAAAACCAAAATTGATTCATGCTGTAAGGATCATCCGGCCAACTGTCACAGCATGCAATTTTTTTGCGTTTTTCTCATAAACTAATCGAATTTGGTAAAAAATTAATAAAACCTAAAATATGTATTTTAATAAGGACAACAACTTTTGTTTAAAGCATTTTTTGATAATTTCTATATTTAAAGAGACAAATACAAAAATCCAAAAATGATTGGTGCTACAAAGGTTTTACTATCGAAATAATCCAGCCGCAAATTTTCCCTATGATTTTCGTAATCAGCGCATCAAAATACAGTTTATAAACATTAAAATTATGGACAGTTCGTAAAGAAAAGTGAAAATGAGAAGAAAGAAAGTGCTATAATACAGTATAGACAAACAATCGACATTGTCAAGAAACTAAACATTTGTGTGCGCTTTATGAAAATAATTTATTCTACGGCAACTCTGCTGCTATTTTTTACGAGTACCACCCAAATGTTAATTTATTCTCTCCAGGATCTGGTACAATTTACGACAAGCCATAACAGCCCCAAATAAGATTTTAGATTACCATTTTAGCATTTTCCAATAGGGAGCCACCTGACTCGAAAAATCTTACGGATCCTGCCTATTCTCACGGGAAGAGCGGATATTTTTTTAAAGGGTTCCGCTCCCTCCCATTGGAGATGGTTTATCTATGCAACTGCACGTCATTGGACACGAGCTTCCGAGAAAATCTTTTCTATCTTTAAATCAATGGAGACTGAAGAAGCAGTTCTTGGACCTAAAAGTGACATGGAAGTTGAACGGCGCGAAATGCAAATAAGGGTATAGGACAAGGACAAATAAAACCAGAAGAGAAATGGCCCTTTAGTCCCATATTAGACAGTGTAACATGGCACGAGCTTAGAGATACACACTATGGTTATAGCTTTTTCGTATTTTTATTCTAACACATTTTGACATCCAAACCAATCTCTCCTTCCATCCATGCCCTATCCCCTTATATAGAGTACACGTTTCTCTTCACACGCTCTTCCACTTATAACCCCCGTGCCACCCCCGATAAACTCGGGGGTCGACTATAGAGGCAAGGGATGTCTAGTATACCCTGGACTGCACTCGGTTTCATAGGATGGTCCCGGGAAATGGTCCATCCCCCGACACCTATACCTTCGTCTTTATTTCCGCTGACCGTATGCTGCCTTCTACTTCCTCCTCCCTTTTCCTCTCAAATGTCGCTCCAGACAATGCGGATAGTAATTCCCCTTCGATGACTAAAACAAAGCCTCATGCTGTAGATATGTACGAATTTTGTGAAATTTTTCTCAGCCGTATGTACACAAAAGGGTTGTGAAAGGGTGAAACTTAATGAAAAACGGGGAAATTCTCTCACTGGGCTTAATTGAAGAACGTCAGTTTTGGAGTATTGCTTGTAGAAGGGTTAGGTCGCTATGGATGAAAAAGTCGGGGATGAGTATTTTTAGATGGGGAAAAAAATTGTTCACGAAGCGCACTAGGAACAGCGGTTGCAGGATATGTTTTGTGTAACAGGAACTCATTTTATGAACACCAGTAGTCCATTTTTTGGATGGCTGCTATCTAATAGGTTTTAGTTTAGTTTATTTTAGTTTATTAACATCTTTATACACGTTATACTTTTTATTACATCCCAACCCCCCGGTATTTCTTCCAAAAATTTTTTTCTACTTTTATGGCATCCCAACCCCCGGTATTTCTTCCAAAAATTATTCCCTACTTTTCTGACACCCCAACCCCCCGGTATTTCTTCCAAAAATTATTTTCTACTTTTATGGCACACCAACCCCCCGGTATTTCTTCCAAAAATTATGTTATACTTTTTATGGTACCCCAACCCCCTGTATTGGTTTTTTAACTTCTAGCGTGAATATTAAACCTCCCATTTTTCTCCTAACGCTTAAAGTCTCCAAACTTATGTTATTTAGAATAGCATTCAAATAATCATGTTCTTTTCGAATTTTCAGTTTATAAGCAATTGGACTGTTGGTTAATTTTGACACATAATTTAAAATATTTCTTGAGAAAATGAAGGATGTCAATGTTAAAAAATAATTGTGACATGATTAAAATTTCTTTTTAATGACTGAAAGTTATGAAGCTATGAAATTCTTTTTGTCAAATTTAAAACTGAGCAATTTATTAGTGATATTTAAGATTATAAAATTTAAAAACTAATCATTCGTATTTGTAATTATAAAGGTTTCAAATGTATGAAACAAATTTTATTATTATTTTGAAAGTTACAAGATTTTAACACGGAATATTCTATTTTAATATCCTGTGTTAAAATCTTGTAACTTTATTATTACTTTATTTATTTTAAAAATTCAAGAAATAATTAAGAACAATTGGAGTTAAAATAGATGAGCCTAATGTTGTCCACAAAATTACATGTTTTTGTGAAAAATGTTATGTAGGTCAAACCAGCAGACCGCTCAGAATCAGAATTAAAAAACATAACGATAATTTTGGTTATAATGAAAATTACCACAACGTTATCAGCAGACATCGAGAAATAATAATCCTAATAAAATTCTTTGGGAGAATTTAAAAATTTTGTACAGTGTACCTAATGATTACAAAAAACTATTTGCTAAAATGGTCCATATTAAAAAAGAAGGAGATAACTGTATGAATGTAAAAAATGATCTGGGAAATTTCAATGCATCATACAATGCAATTATTTAATTTCTAGAATGTAGGACATTAATTAGGATTAATTAATGTAATTTATAATTAATAAATTAGGACATTAATTGAAAAATAATTAAAAAATCTATAATTAAAAAGTGAAAAAATAATTGCAAAAATATAAAAGAAAATGAAAATTGAAAAAAATAATTGAAAAATGAGATAAATAATAGAAAATTTAAACATTTAGTTGACGAATAGTACAAATAATTAAAAATTGAAGAAATTGATTGCAAAATGATAATAATGTAACTGAAAATTAAAGAAAATGATTAAAATTCGAGAAAAATATTTTAAAATTTAGGAAATTAAAAATTAAAGAAAATAATTTTAGTTTGTGAAAAATAATTGAAAAAATTACAACATACATTCATAATAAAAGAAAATATTTGGAGAATGATCAAAAACGAAAAATTTAATAAATTTAAAAATAACTGAAATTTGAAATAAACAATAAAAAAATAAAAAATAAATTATAAAAATAACAAAAAGTAATTGAAAAATGATGTATGTACGTATAAATGTATTGTGTGTGTGTGTGTGTGTGTGTGTTAATGTGTAGTTCATTTTTTGCCGCCGATACCTCGAAAACGATTCAATGGATATTAATAGATTTTGGAAAGCTTATTATTTTCGAAAATACCCGATCAAATTTTTTATTACCTTTTTTCATCCAAAAAGACCGGTTTTTGTCAAAAAAAAAAAATTTTTATTCTAAAAATACAATTTAATAAATCAGAAACTCATTTCAGTTGTCTCAAAATGATTCGATGGAGCTTTATAAAGTTTATAATTCACCAAAAAATCGAACAATTTATGATTTTTCTCTTTTATTGACATTTAAAATTTTTTTCTTTCTATAACGTCTCTAATTTTTATTTTTAAAGCATAATTTCTTTGGGAAAAAAATTCCAAATTAAAAAACGAACTAATTGGTATACATAAATTATTATACATATTTTCCCGAAAATTGATAGAATTAATAATAGCTAATTAATAGTGCAAATGACAAAAATTTTTTAATTACTTAAAGAAATTAAATTTTTTATAAGTTAAGACAAATTGAGATATGTTTTAAAGAAGTATTCATTTTTCAAAACTCTGAAAAGCCCATTTACGAAACAATAAAGATATAAAACTATATCTACTTTTTCGTGTTCATTATTATTAATTATTCTAAGAAAAATTTTAAGAAGCATTATTCTTGGAGTGAATTTTCACTCCACGAAGAGTAAAAATTAAGCTAATTAAATTAGAGTGAGATCTCATCATCTTACTCTTATAGAGTGGATTTTCACTCCAATCCGAGTAGAAATTCACTTTAAACAAAAGGTAAACTTTCACTCTGATTAAGTAGTGAATTTAAACTCGAACTGGAGTGAAATTTCACTCCATAAGAGTGAGTTTTCACTCTTTTAAAATAGGTGTTTTACTTTGATTAGAATGACTCAATTTTTATTCTTCGTGGAATGAAAACTACGTTCATAATTGATTTCTAAATATTTAAAATATTCATGTTATGAAATAAAAAACAAATTTATTGTTTTTAATAAAAAAAAAAGGTTTAATTAACTGTATTCTAAAGTTGGTACACACTGAATAAACAGTATTCTTACTTTAAGAATTATTCTTGGCGCCTATTTAAGAATGAAATATTTTTATATTAAGGATACTGTATTCCTAAAATGAGGAGAATTTTCTTAAAATAAGAAGCACATTCTTAAGTTAAGAAACACTCTCTTAGGGACATAAGAAAATATTCTTAGTTTAAGAATATTGTTTTTATTTAAAGAATATTCTTTTCATTTTAAAAATAGTATATCCTTAATATAAGAATATTTTATTCCTAAATATATGCGAAGAATAATTCTTAAAGTAAGAATACCTTTTTTTCGAGCAGAAGATAATGTTAATTGTAAATAAAATGTACGCAAGATTTCAAAATGTCGAAGATTGATATCAAATTACATTTCTTACGTTTGTTAAATAAAATAATAGAATTCAATTTTGAAAAATGTGTTATTTTCATTTTAAACTTTTGTAAATTTATTTCATTAAAATATTAATTATTCTCAACATTGCAATGTTCGCATACCATAATGTTTTTAATTTTACACAATTATAATTTTGCCGATATAATAATTTCAAGAAACCTCTGTATTCCTTCACATTTTACATTTGAGAAACTGACACAATCCAATTAAAGAAATTCCAACTAATAATTTTCCGTCATATGCCGCCGTTTGGAATGCAATTCTGTTAAAGTAGATAAAAATTGAGCTCACTTGGAATAAGCATTAGTTTTATCGTATTGCAGTCATCTCCATATTACATACTTGTAGACCATAAAGAAAAAGGTAATCCAAGGCTATTTCTCACTTTAAGCATCGGGACTATGCAATGCGCACAAAAGCGAAATATCAAGAGTTGGGATTATTATATTGCTCTTTGCCAATAGTAATAAGGAAGATGGCTATGCTGAATATGCTGCTAAATCGATAAAAGAATCTAGCTTGGTATTGCGCACACGTGCACACGCCCATGTAAATGTAGAGTGCATTTTAATATTTAGCATAGCCCACGCATTGAAAACCGGATGCTTTGGTGCGCGTCGCGAAATAAGATATTATAATCTCGCGGCTGATCGTAAATATTTTCACGGGCGACATCGCATTAAGCCTTGCTGTAAAATCATGCAACGTGTTACCCCGGATACCCACCCGCCGAATCCACAAGGATTTTTTTTTTTTTTTTTAATACATTAGTGCGCTGTTAATTAATTTCACTGGGTATTAAAACCAGAAAACTACAGAGCGCTGATAAAGTCGGCAATTTTACTCACCGGGACCCGTATTTGGTTAATAATTATAATGTTTCGTATACTGTGATACATTTTATAATTATATTGAATTCTTTTAGTAATGCGATTTTTCGCAACATATATTTCAACATTTTGTTTTTTTTTTATTAAGTTTTAGAGGAGACTGGGGCAAAGGTGGCTAACCTGTGTAACGATAATAATCAAAATATCTTATTTATTTATGAATTATAAAAACTTTCTTCTATTCACGAATCTTCATTTTTGTCGGAGAAATGATATTATGAAGAAAAAATGTTTAATTTTAGTAATCTACTGTTTTAGGATTTGACTATTAAACATATTAAATTCACAATATTCCCTGACATATTGAATCCGACATTTTGAATTTTTCAATTTACCAAACATATTCTAATTTAGTTACCTCAAAAAACCCCGAGTAACCATTTTCAGCCAAATATAACGATTTTTAAAGTTTTTGTCAACCATCTTGAATCCGATATTTTGAATTTCTAAACTTAACAAATATACTCGAATTAAGCAACCCTAAAAACCCACGAGTAACCATTTTCAGACAAATTGAAAGATTTACAATTTTTTTTGGCCGACATCTTGAATCCGCCATTTTGAATTTTAAAATTTAACAAACATATTCGAACTCAGCGCCCCCTAAAAACCCCTGAGTAACTATTTTCAGTCAAATTTAATTATTTTAAAAGTTGATTGTCAACCATCTTAAAAGCGACACTTTGAATTTTTAAATTTAATAAACATATTCAAATTTAGCAACCTTGAAAACCCCCGAGTAAACATTTTTAGTCAAATTCAACGATTTTAAACATTTTTGTCTGCTATCATGAAACCGACATTATAAATTTTAAAAATCTGATTTCAAACTCAAATTCAGCGACCCCAAAAAACACCGAATAAACATTTTCATCAAAATTCAGCGATTATAACAATTTTGTCCGCCATCTTGAATCCGCCATTTTAAATTTTTAAAACTAAACAAAGATATTTAAATTCAGCGACCCAAAAAACCCCAAGTAACCATTTTAAGCCAAATTCAACGCTTTCGAAAATTTTGTCCTCCATCTTGAATTAGACATTTAGAATTTTTTATTATTTATGAAATAATTAAGTTCACTAAAGTGAAAAAAAGATATTAAAAATCTTAGTTAATTTGATTTGACGGAAAAATAAAATTTAGACCAAGGGAAAGAACATAATGACACTTTTTGAAATTCAAGACGCTATTTTGAAAAAAAGAATGAGAGGTGAAAATCTATTTCAATATTTTAAAAGTACAATCTATCTAGTGCACTTTTTCTGTAGTTTGTGGCAAAAAAAATTTTTTTTTTTTGACATGATACTTATGTTTCATCAAAACAGCTCATTTTGATTTTTAAATACACCCTACAAATCTGTTTGTTCGATTTTGTTAATAATATGTATGAAATAAATATTATTAAAGTTTTTGCCGTGTGATCAGGAAAAATTAATTCAGAAAAAAAATATTTAGTGAAAAATTTTTTATTTTTTAAACAAACAATATTTTAACAAAATCCAACTAACAGACTTGTAAAGAATGTTTTAAATATTAAAATAAGCTATTATTTGTCAAAATAATAGTTTATTGTTAATTAAAATTAAATTGGTTAAAATGTAATTAAATCAATTTAATCAAAAATATCAATTAAAAAATATCAATATCAAAATCAAAATAATCAATTTAAAAAAATTACAATTACAATTTTTCACGAACTTTAAAAAAAAACAAAAAATGATAAATAATAATTATTATTTCATAACCTATATTTTTTAAACAACTGGGTATTTCAAAATTAGGTGAAATTAATTTTAATAATGTTTTTAATTTATGTGAAAAAATATTTTTTAGTTTGAGGTTACATATCCTTAATATTATTTTTTATTTTTTATTAGCAAGGGAGCTAATGTTAATTTGACCCTAACCTAAAATTTATATTTTATCCGCCATTTTGAAATTTTATAAATTAATTTCAGGTTCATTTTAAGCGATTCAAACACACCCTATTATCAAATTTCAAACATATCTCGACAATTTAAAAAAAGCATTTATCATTTTTTGTGACAAATTGGATCTATCATTTTGGTTTGTTAAAAATATTAAAATGTCTAGTAATCTGATAAATTGCACATTTATTTCTAACGTTTAATAAATTTTTCGTTACGTTGGTTTTATTAAAATAAAATTTTGAACGTTTTCTCACAATATTGTGTATTATATTTTAATCAGTTTTAATATCCTAAAGTACTTTTAATGATTAATTTAATTATTTTTTACGACATAACAATTTTTTGTAGGTAAATAAATAGTTTCTTAAAAAATTTTCTTATTTTTCTCAGACGGTGAAGGGGGGAGGGAGGGTGAAATATTTTTTTCCAATTTCTAATTTATTTTAGATTCACTCATCTTTTTGTAAGTTTATTTAACTTTATTTCTCATTCAATATCGCAAAATTACTTGGACTTTTCTCAAAATTTTAGATTTTCTTCATTTTTCTAACGTTTTTTGTTTGTTATGAATGTTTTAAATATTTGTCTAATGTAATAAAATTGTTTCCGTCTAGTTTTCCTAAACTTTTTTATTTTAGAATAATTTCGCATGTATTTTGTAAAAATTTAATTTATCTTAAATATTTTTATTTTATTGTTTCTACTTCTCATTTTTTAGTAGACTTTAATCAAATTTCCCTTCTTTGTTTATAATTTTTACATTTTTTCATAGTTTGTTAAATTTTAAAAAAAATTTTCTTTAATTCTCTCAAATATTTTATTATTATTATTATAATTTATTGAATATTGAACGTTCTTAAGTTTTCTTGTACTTAAAAACTTGCTTATTTCCTCTTAATTATTTAAAATCTTTTTTAAATTTTGTATTTTCGTAATTTTTTAATCATGTTTAATTTTTAATTTCTCTCTTTTCTGATATAACTATTTTTTCGTAGTTTAAAACGTGGTTTTTTAAATTTCTTAATTATGACCTAGTATAGATATAGAAATAAAATATTTTCTTCACTTTTCTGATTTCTTTTAGACTCGCTTATTTTTTTACTTTTCCTTAAATTTTATTCCCTTTTCTTCTCTTTTTTTTCAATATTTTTGTACTTTTACAATTTTTCAAACATTTTTGTAACTTTTAATAAATTTTTCAATTTTATCATTATTTTTCTATTCTCTAGAAATATTTTTCCTTTCTTGATATTGTTTAATTTCTATCCCACAATCTCAAATAATTAAAAAACATTGATTCGCAATTTTTTTTATTCATAACTTCCTAATAAACCCTTTCTAAACATTATATTCTGTTAAAATTTTGTCCCAGACTTTTTAAAGTTTCTAAATCTTAAGTAACTTTTTGCTTTTTTAGCAGTTCTTTTTCAAACTAGATTTACATTATGTAGTTCTTCTAAATAAAAATAACGAATACTGAATTTTCAAAACCGCTTTTAATATGTCTTTTCAACCAATTAATATTTAAATAATCAGTCATTAATCATTAAAGGAACAAATCCGGAAAAATTGTAGTTTACAATCCCCGAAAATTTGCCGGGGCAAGTTGAATTTTAATTTAGAATAGCATTTGTGACAATTGTTTTATTTTATTATTGTGCGATGATTATAATGTTTTAATAATGGGTTCTTTGATGATTAAAGAGTGCTCTGAAATTATTTTTGAATTATATTAATTGCGTGCGCAAATTTTAAATTGTAAAAATTGTACAAATTGCAGTGAATTAATATAGTGACGAGGTTTCAGTATAAATTCGATTGAAAGTTAAGGTAATGATTATTTGAGAAATAGAATGGAACGCAGAGTCCACGAAATGGCCAATAAAAATTGTCGTTGGACTAATATTTTAACCGGTGACTGGATGTAAATAAAAGAAAGTAGATGATAAAATTGTGTAACGTGTCATTCGGTAGTATTGTATGGCATCAAATAGCATAATACGTCATAAACCCTAAAGGAACATAACATGTCATAAAACAGCATAATGTGACATAAAGGATCATAACATGTCGTAAAATAATGTAACAAGTCATAAAATACAATAAAGTTACACGAAGTAATAATAATAATAATCTTTTTTTTATTTAAAAAGAGCAATAATCCAGTCTGTTGCGCCGCAAAAATATTATTGCTTATATTTTGTTTAGAATAATTTTTATTTAAATGAAACTTTTCAGAAAACTTTATTGGATATCTTTGAACATTTTAAACGAAGCAGTTGAAAATTATCAAATAATAATGTAAAAAACAAAAAAAGCAATAAAATTGTTTGACGAAATATCGAGGGTTCTTGTTCCACATAGTAATTTTTTACCAAAAGATACCCGACTAACTAATTAATTATTTAATTTTTATTTCTAAATTGTTTGACGACATACCAGGGGTTGTTGTTTCAAATAGTGGTTTTTTACCAAAAGATACCCGACTAATTAATTATTTAATTTTTATTTATAAATTCTTTGACGAAATACAAGGGGTTGTAGTTCCAAATAGTGGTTTTTTACCAAAAGATACCCGGCTAGCTAATTAATTTATTTTTATTTGATTTCTCTCTTCCCCTCGGTCAACATAAAGTGTGCAAATGGCAAAAATTTACAAGTTGCCGCCCCTGCAAATTTACATAATAATCAACCTTGACACTGAAAATTTTGTCGTGTGTGAAGACAGGGACAAGAATTTCATCATGAGAGGAACAATTATTATTATTTGTCTCGGAGGGAGAATTCATGCATGAAAACAAACTATACATGTGCAAAAAGGTACACACACGATGTACACATGAAAGTAAATGTATCGCATAATCTAAAGTTGACTCTATTCCGCATTGCGCAGCATCTGTATAAATTGCAGGGAACTGCTCTTTTTTGTGAATCTCGCAGCAAAATGTTGCCGCACGGCGATAGTAGCGCCATCTGTGGAAGATTCCTCCTACCCCGCTTCTTCCATCGGCAGAATCCCCCGCCCCGAGAATTACAGTCTTTTCCCTTGATTTTTCTCCCACTCCTCGGACTGTGAGGGGTTCTCGACTCCCCACCCGCGCCCCATCGGCCAAATACATATTTTACGGACATTCATGATGGCCGCCAAGCGTCTGTGTGAACCTGTCTGGTCGGGCTGACTCGTCCCTTGCGCAGTGGAGACGGACCCAAACGGGCCCCTCGACTCATCCCGAAGATCAACGAAGCAACTTCGGCAGAACCGACTCACTTCATTCTTGAGATCAACTCGATGGGACTCATTGGCGTAATGTTAATTTTTATGAACTGCGAAAGGAGCACTTGGCAGTTTCACACTTTTCTTTGCCTTGATTTTTTAACTTGTTTCTCGGCATATATTATTACTTCTTGCTCGCATTATTATATCATTGCATAACTGATTTTTAGAGTTTGTCGTTTTCTCGGAACTTTAGGAAAGTGGATAAACTTCCAAATAATGGATACTGCAAACTTTTTTGAAACTTGGTATACCTAGGTATTTTGACGGGTTAATTACGAATGTAATAATTGGCGGTAATTTAATTATCATGGTGTAAATCATAAAAAGTCAGTTTTTTGCAATTATCTCAATAAATATTAAAAATTCGGAAATTTGCTTTTTATGAAGGTTGTAAGCCTTCTCGAAATACATATTTTATGAAGTATGCATTTTTCTTATATCTCTGATAGTTTTCGAGAAAATCGATATTGAAGATTGCCCATGCAACGCAAAGAAAAGACAGGAGCAACCGTTCAGTTTTTTGCAATTATCTCGATAAATATTAAAAATCTCGAAAATTGTCTTTTACAAAGGTTGTAAGCCATTTCAAAACACATATCTTATCCATTACACATTTTTTTATATCTCCAATAGTTTTCGAGAAAATCGATATTGAAGATTGCCCATGCAGCGCAAACAAAAGGCAGGAGCAACCATTCAGTTTTTTGCAATTATCTCAATAAATATTAAAAATTTCAAAAATTGTCTTTTAGAAAGATTGTAAACCTTCTCAAAACACATATTTTATCTATTACACATTTTTTTATATCTCTAATAGTTTTCGAGAAAATCGATAGTGAATGATGTGCGTACATCGCGAAAAGGGAGTACGAGCGACCGTTCAGTTTTTTACAATTATCTTAATAAATATTAAAAATCTCGAAAATTGTCTTCTACAAAGGTTGTAAGCCATCTCAAAACATGTATTTTATCCACTGCACATTTTTTATATCTCTAATAGTTTTCGAGAAAATTGATAGTGAAGTTACTTGAAACTTCGGAATTGCACCCTTTTTGAGAAAAAATAGTCACATTTTTAAAATCTAGCCCCCCAAATCACTCTATTTTTGAAGGGGTATACAGGTTTTTTTTCAACATCTATAGTGGTATTTTCTTAAAAGATACCCAGGCAACAGTAATTTTTACGAAAAGAAAGAATGTGGTAATCCTGTCTTCTCTTCGCCGCTCTACTCGCCGCACGAGCAACTTTAATATCGATTTTCTCGAAAACTATTAGAGACAAAAAAAAATGAATACAACAAAAAATGTGTATTTTTAGCTGGCCTACAACTTTTGTTAAAAATAATTTCAAATATTTTCAAGATTTATTGAGATAATTTCAAAAAAACTCAATTTTTTGAGGTTTTATGGTTTTTAACATGAAAATGATCTAGTCGACAATTTTCACTAAGATTTTCGTAATCAGCGCATCAAAATACGTAGGTATACCAAGTTTCAAAAAAATCGGGTATACCTATTATTTGGAAGAATACCCAGGAAAATTAACAGTTATAATATTTTTTATAAACATATATTATTTTATTTTAATTTAATAACAAAATTAAATTTCTTTAAAAAAGTTTTTTAATTAAATGTATTTTTGTGGGATCTCCAAAAACCCCGCAAATTTTAGTTTGTTTACAATAATTAATGTGTTAAAGTATTATTATTTATTAATAATATTATACTATTAACTAATTACGTATTTAAAACTATTGATTTTTCTTAAATGTTAAATTACTTTAAAATTAATAAACAATACCATACTCCCAAATAAAAAATAAAAATTAATTTAAAATTTGCTCAGAAATCAAACAATGTATCGTTTGTTATAAGATTTTACATTTCAAAAAAGAGTGAAATGAAAAAAAATGTAATAAAAAGTGTTTTAAAAAAAGCATGAATTTTTCTATTATTCATGAAAGAGCAACTAATAATTATCTAAATTTTTATTGACATTAACAAGCTTGAATAACCTATAAAAATTATAATCAAGTTAAAATCCTTATCTTATATGTACTCTCGTTGGCTCGCTGCATTTTTAATTTGATGAATCGTTAACTTGACTAATTTGACTAATTTCCATAATTTTACCGACAAAAAAGTGAACTTAAGTTCAAATGGATGCAAAAGTTTATTTTATTCAGCGTAGTATTCATAAAGACTTTTATAGCCCATGTCATGAGTTTTGCACTCAACTATTTTATTATCTATAAAGAACACTTTCAGATTCTTGAAAGAAAATTTGTCCAATCGTCTTTTTCTTATTCCAATTTAGAGGAATGAAAATAAATTAAACAATCACTTACTTTAATTACACAACATTTTTTTATGATAATAATCAAGATTCGAAGCAATTTAAAAATAAATAAATCACTGAAAAATTATAAATAATTTAATAGTATCGAATAATTCTGAATAACGAAAAATACGTAACGAATATATATTTCTTAATTTGCCAATATAAAAGCTTGAAATAATTTTTGTTTACACAGTTATAGGAATCAAAATAAAAATAAATTTTGAATCTAAAAATATATTCGGAAAAATTTGATAATTTTCAAAAAATTTATTTTAAAGCGGAATTTAAACAAAATCGAACGAGACAGACCCTCCAGATCCTATTTTAAAATGAAGTATTTTAGTAATAAGCCATGATGTAAAATTAATGTTTAATGGTGTTATAGTTAATTATACGATTAGTACAGATGAAGAAAAAACAAATATACACTTGAAAAAAATTCCACGAATAGAGGAATCGAACCCTTCGACGATTCGCACGCAAATTAGACTCCTATAACCACGCGACCATGAAAGCTCAGTTGACAAGTGTTTCTTATATTTTAAAACTGTGCATAGAAATATGAAAAACAGAATTTTAGTTCTTCCGATTGTACCCGAAAGATTCTAAATGTAGCCGAAGATTTTAGAACAGGGTCGAAAGTTGCCGAGTGCTTCCGAGCGTACCCGAAAGATTACAGATCCGTACCACAAGTTTCCTAAAACTTGCGAATGCTTCCAATATCGTTCCCGAAAGCTTCCGAACAATGCCGAAATATGCCAAAACCTTTTAAACGTAACCGAAGATTTCCGAACGGTACTAAAAGTTTCCGAAAACTTGCGAATGTTTCCAATATCGTACCCGAAAGCTTCCGAACAATGCCGAAGGTTCCTAGACGGTACCGAAAGTTACTAAGAACTTCCGAATGATATTGAGAGTTGCCGAGTGCTTCCGAGTGTACCCGAAAGATGTCGAACGGTACAACAAGTTTCCGAAAACTTGCGAATGCTTCTAATATCATACCCGAAAGCTTCCGAACAATGCCGAAGTGTCCCAAACGATACCGAAAGTTGCTAAAAACTTCCGAATGGTGTCGAGAGTTTCCGAATGCTTCCGAGCGTACCCGAAAGATACCGAACGGTACCACAAGTTTCCGAAAACTTGCGAATGATGTATCTGAAAGCTTCCGAACAATGTCGAAGTGTCTCAAACGGTACTGAAAGTTGCTAAAAATTTCCGAATGGTGTCGAGAGTTTCCGAATGCTTCCGAGCGTACCCGAAAGATACCGAACGGTACCACAAGTTTCCGAAAACTTGCGAATGATGTATCTGAAAGCTTCCGAACAATGTCGAAGTGTCTCAAACGGTACTGAAAGTTGCTAAAAATTTCCGAATGGTGTCGAGAGTTTCCGAATGCTTCCGAGCGTACCCGAAAGATACAGAACAATACCACAAGTTTCCGAAAACTTGCGAATGCTTCCAGTGTCGTACCCGAAAGCTTCCGAACAATGCCGAAGTGTCTCGAACGGTACCAAAAGTTGCTAAAAACTTCCGAATAGTGTCGAGAGTTGCCGAGCGTCCTCGAAAGGTTCCAAACCAAAAGTTCCATATGGAGAGTTAAAAATTAATAACAGTTCGTGAAGCAGGCCCTTAACTAAAATTTGTAAACCAACATTTGGTAATATTTTTATCCAAAAATATGACACCCTCAATATCAGAATTCGTCGGATCCTCCATTTAGCCGGGATCCGAGGGAAAATCTCTCAATTTAGATCACAGATGCGTTTAATAGTCGTCTATTAGACGAGACCGTAATATCGGTAAGTGCAGTACTGACCACGGTATTAGCTGAAACAAAAGATGATTCTCGATGTTATTAGAAGGTGCACCTGGAAACTGTATTGTCCGATGTAGTCATACGCAGCAAATCGACATGCGCTGAAATCGTGGCGGTATTTTCGCACGCCTCTCACTTGTGAGCCGCCATAAAGCAGAGCTCAGGGACTCCCTCTGGCTCCGTACCAGAATAATGGTCGATGGATATACGAACGGCATTGATAATTATAATAATGATCGGCATGGTCCGCATAAGCAAACCAGTCAAGCCCTCGGTTATAAGGCGCAGTTATCCAACAAAAGTATACACTCTTATTACCGGAGATTTCTTTCGTGCTGGCGATTGCCAGTGAGAGAGCACGGGGTGTTATTACGCAATTACAGGAGTAATTTCGGTCACGTTACTGCTGGATACGCCTGTCCCCTTTCCAAGCGAGAGATCCCGCTCGAAATAATTCTGTCCTCTTTTTTAACGTCCCATTCGACTCGTAAAATATTTATAAATCAATACCTAAGCATGCAAATATGGAAATCAATACTCACGCCTGATATAAACATTTTACGGTTCTATTTTCACTTCCCCCTGCCAAGCTATTCACTGAGAAAATTGCTCTGTCGTATCGATCCTTTATTTAGAAGTCGTAAACTGTATTAGTCGCTACTTTCCTCTTGTGGCTCGAATTTACGTGAAATTACGGTTTGTATTTCATGTAACGAAACTTGCAATTGTTTCTTTCGACTTTTGAGTCACGTGGAAAATTCTATATTTTAACATTTATTGACAAGTTAACTTAACAAACACATGGCTTTTTTAGGATAAAATCTTTGCATTAGGAGAATAGTCGAAAGATTTAAATTCTTGAACATCCAAATAATGCATGGATCTAAAATTTAGAATATAATATTTTTTCGGTATAGGACTCATTCTTTAACACAATCTAGGAATGATTCCTAACTCAGAGCCGTATCTATTATTTCCGGTGACCTGCACAAGGCAAGCATTTTTATTTTTGGTGACGAAAAATGAATTGATTCTAATTTTAAAAAAAATTAAATGGATGTAACTTTATATTGAAAATTTAATTATAAATTGTATTGTAGCCAAGAACATGAACTAAAATTATACATAATTCGTTTTGTTTTAAAAGAACAGAAATGATGTTCTACTTTTTGAAAAATATATTTCTCTATTTGCCTATTTATATAGAGAGATAAAATTCATAAAAATAAATAATTTAAAAATTATTCTCTATTATCAGAAATATGGGTATCTTTCTCCTTGAAATTTTATTGCATTCAATGTCCTGTTTCTATTTTCTTATCTTTTCCGAGATTCAGGTTATGTCACTGGGTTAGACATTTACAGTAATAAACATATTATTTAATAACTAAGTAATCATTTTTGAAAATTACAACAATAATAATAATAATAATATTAAATAATTCGAAAAATTGCACCTGCTTTAATTAGTCACTATTCAATTCTTGCAAAAATAATTTTTTTATATCTAGAAAGAAAATTTAATGTTACATTTGAAAAATATAGAATTAATTTAATTTATTTCAATAACACATTTATATCAGTGAATTTATTAATTCGAAGGAATTTGAAGATACGCACTATTATTTCAACAAAAACGAGAACAAAAATAATAGTAGCCAATTGAAATTTCTAATTATAAAATATAATTTGCAAGAAACAAAATTTCAGGGTTCATGAATAAATTCTAAATTCCCTAATTAGAATTTTCAATTTACGATTTTTCATTACATAGAAATTGTTTATAAAGCCGAATTTTTATTTCTCTCAAAAAATCAAAATTTCACGTAACAACATTTTTAAGTCGCCGAATTCACAGTCAACAGAATTTTCATTTTACAGAATTTTTTGTTAACCAAAGACAGAATAACCGAGTTTTAATTTAGCACAACTCTTATTTCACAGGATTTTAAGTGATCGAATTTTTTCATATCAGAATAGCAATTTCACAGAATTTTTATTTACAGAAATTGACACTTGATAGAATTCTTAAAACTCCTAATTTTTATTTATCCAAAATCAGAAATGTCTAAACAAACGTCTAACAGAAAGAATTTTGCGCAAATTTTAAAATTGTCAAATCATAATTCTATTGATATAAAATTGTTTTAAATTAAAAGTTAGTTAAAAAAATGTTATAAAATGGAAATTCTGCTCGTTATGAATTCGGTAACCTAAAAATTTTGTTAAACAAAAATTCAGATTTATTTAAATTCGATTGAAAACCAATTCGAAAAATGAAAAATTGGGACAAATAAAATTTTATTTATTGGAATCTTTTGGTAAAATTGATAAAATTGGTAAAATATAATTTTTAACTAATAAATATGAAAACCTATTTATGCATTAAGCAAATTTTATTTTATTTTCTCACAAAGGAAACTTTTTTGTTATAGTTACGATTGTTGTAAATGTCTGGATGTATGTGTGTGTGTGTGATAAGTTTTTTTGTCGACATGATATCTCGAGAATGGTTCTACCGATTTCAATAAAATTTAGTAGGCTTATTTAACTCATAAATATCTAAAATCTGACACAGGGATTTTTTAAAATATCTAATTAAGGGCATGTGATAGAGTATGACGTCACTTGTAAAGTCAAAATTTGTCAATAAACTTTCTCAAAAAATTTTAAAGATTTTTACTTTAAACTTTGTAAAATTATCTAAAATATTATTAGGCAGCTCTTTCTGGCTTTAAATTAAAATTCTTTTTCTTTCCATAATTTAAAAAATTTTAATTTTTGACAATGGTTTTTTTACAAGAGGTATTCTATATTGAGAAACAAACAAATCGATTTTTCTTTCCAAATATTTTCAATTTTTTTGTAAAGTTAATATTTTTTTATGTAACTTCTCCAATTGTCAGTTTTTAAAGATCATTTCTTTGGGGAAAAATATTCTTAAATGAAAAACTAATTGATTAGTTCATGTCATGTGAAATATATATTTTCCCAAAAAATATTAGAATTAAAATTAATTTTTTATAAAAATCGCAATTTTCCATTTATACATTTTTTAAATTTATTCCTTCCTGTATGTATAAAGCGAAATTTTTTACTTACACGTAATCAAAGTGCTTCTGAAATGAACTTATTTTTTCGCTTGATAATTATAGTTATTTTCTGTATTTTTTATTTATTATTCTGGAACATCAATGTAATAATTTTAAAAATTAACTAAATACAGACAAGTTGTCTATTAATAATAATAGGAAAATATTTATAATTTAAAAAAGAATATATCACTCTAAAAGTAATGATAATTTCAATATTATTTAGAAATATCAAAAATGATCAATAATAATAAAACTAATTTTAAAAAAACTTTATTTTAGTTTGTTCGGTTTACATAAAACTAAATTAGTGTATATGATACTAATTTCTTAAATAGTACTATATTAATAATAAAACTTAAATTATTTATTAACAATTGTAAACATTATTAACAGGCTAAAGAAAAGTTCTTTTCTGGCATTAAAACATTGTTTAAAGTACATTAATAAGTTTGGAATGCATTTTTAAAATAATCTTTTAAATTCCTGTGCTTTCAGATATAATCTCAATGGAGGGAAGAGCAATTCAACTGGCTGCTCGAATGACGTTGCCAAGGGGGCAAGATTAGAGTCAGAGGAGGGAGGATAGCCATATCCCTTTGGGCAGACTTCCCCTTTAGTGGACTCGGTTGACCGCAAAGTCCATTGTGTGAGAGCCAGGGTCGTTGCTGAAATGGTTCAGGCATTTTCTTGCAGATGGCAGCAGCAAGCGACACTTTTTTTTGTCACCAAATTTTACCAATCAAAAAGAAACGAGTATAAACTGGCAATTTCGCTTCTGCAAAAAAACTCAACTTTAATACCTTTTCTCTTGTTTTACTTCTTCTCTGCTTCCAAATTACGCTGATTTCGCTACTTATTTTTATTTTTAAATTAAAACCAACAAAAACGTGTCATTCTTTCTCATTCTTGATCGTATCTTTAAAGATGATAATGATACTTTCTCCTTAGCTTGGTTTTTTTTGGTAGAAATATGAATATAACCAAAAAATTTTTTTTTTTTATTTTATATATATTTTGACATATAATCTAAAATTTATATAAAATAAGTACAATTTAACATAATGTTTATATTATAAAAAATTTATTTGATATAAATTGTATATTATATTGTATATTATATTATTTTTGGCTAATTTCAATTTATTAGAGTTTTTAATTTTCTGTATTATTATTTACTATTATTTCTATTTTTCCAATTTCTTTTTTTTTATAATTGACAAATTTCCAATATCCACATAACCTAGATATCTTAGTACCAACGATTTATTTTATTAATTTTCACTAATTGATATTTGACATAATTTTTAAAGTTTTACAAAAATCACATTACCCTATAAATTCATTACAATAATTCTTAACATTGAGAATTTCGGTGATTTACAAATTAAATAAGTTAAAAATTTTTGTAATGAATTTTTAGGATAATATGATTTTTGAAAAATTTTTAAATTGCTTTAAATGCAAATTAGTGAAAATTAATAAAATTTAATAACATTAATAAAATCCTAAATTTCGTTCTATCTAAATAAATACATTTAGATTTTCGGTAATTTAGAAATTATACAGGTTAAGAATTATTGTAATGAATTTAGAGTTATGCGATTTTTAAAAATTTTTTAAATTATGTCAATTTGTCATTTATTAATAACCATATAACGGTTATGTGCATATTTGAAATTTGCCAATTATAAATAAAAGAAATTCGAAAAATAGAAATATGTACAAATAAATTTAAATTCACCAAAATAAAAGCTATGCTCAACAGCATTTTGACAATTTAAAACTTATAATTGATTTTTATTAGAAAAGTTCATATTATGTTAAATAATAATTAGATAAATAAATTTATGAAAAATAAATTTTTTATAATATAAATATTATATCAAATAGTAATTATTTTATATTTATTTTAGGTTATATGTCTATTTGGAATATAGAAATTATGGTAATACTAGCAAAATAAAATGCGCGCAAGCGCACAATTAGTTTTTCATACATTTTAGCAATTATAAAATACAATAATAAATATAACAAATCGGTAAATACTATTTATCTAATAAGAAGAAATAAATACTTTAAATATAATATTTAAAAATCAATTAATATAAATAAAATAAATATTTATTTAGGACAAAATTTATAATATTTTAGAATTAAGAAGAATTGCAAAAAATAATTGGAACTAAACAAAATAACTGCAAATTTTGCAAATTAATTGAAAAAAATAATGAAATCAATTAAAAATTGGGGAAAGTAATTTAAACAATCATAAAAATGTTTTAAACATAAAGAAAATAATTTAAATTTGAGAAAAATACCTGAGAATCTTAAAAGTATATTAAAACAAAATTGAATAATGAAAAGTTAGAGAAAATATTTAAAAATTGAAAAAATATGGTTAAAAATTGAGATAAATAAATTAAAATTAAAAAAAATAATCAAAATTTGAGAAAATAATTAAACAAATTACATAAAATATTTTAAAGAAAGGAAAGTTAAACAAAATTTGAGAAAAATACTTAAAACTTTCAGAAGTTTATTATACTAAAAGAAAATAAATCAAAATTAGAGAAAATAAATGAAGAAGATAAACATAATTTAAAATTGAACAGAACAAATTTTAATTAAAGATAAATAAATAAAAACTTTTTGCCATTTTGGAAAAAGAACGAGAAAACGAACGAAATTAATTAAAAATTAAAGAAAATAATTTAAAAAATAATTTAAAAAATAATATAAATAATAAAATAATTGAAAAGTCAGATAAATAGTTAAAAAAAATTTAAATTATGAAACAAATGTAAAGAATTGAAAATTGAAGGAAATGAATTTTGTAAAATAACTGAAAAATTTTTTAAATATTAAAACTTGACGAAAATAATTAAAATATGATACAAACAATGATAAGTTGTAAAAAATAAATGACATTTAATTGTGATAATTAAAAAAACTACAGAATTTTTTTCAAATAAAGACAAAATAATTGAAATTTGAAAAAAATACATAAAGATCTTAGAAATCAATTAAAAAAAAATAATAACTAATAATTGTAGAAAAGAATAAATTCAAGAAATAAGCTAAAAGTAATTGAAATTTACGATATTTAATCAACAAATTTTGAAATTATGAAAACAAATGAAAATAATTAATTAAAAATTGAAGAAAACAATTGAAATTTTAGAAAAAATTTTAAAAATCTTAGAAAATAATTTTAGAAAATGGGAATAAAATGAGTGAAAAATAAATGACACTTAAGTGTGATAATTGAAAGAACTACAGAATTTTTTTTAAATAAAGACAAAATAATTGAAATTTGAAAAAAATACATAAAGATCTTAGAAATCAATTTAAAAAAAAAATGAAAATAATTAAAAATTAAAGAAAACAATTGAAATTTTGGAAAAATTCTTAAGAATCTAAGAAAATAATTTTAGAAAATGAGAATAACTAAAAATTGAAGAAAAGACTGGAAGAATGCTAAAAATAATTGAAATTTACGACAATTAATAAATTTTTTTGGAAATTATGAAAATAAATAAAAATAATTAAAAATTGAAAAAAATAATAGAAATTTAAGAAAAATACTTAAAAATTTTTAGAAATTAATTTTATAAAATGAGAAAAACTAAAAATTGGAGAAAAGTCTGGAAGAAAGCTAAAAATAATTGAAATTTACGATAATTAATAAGAAAAAATTGAAATTCTGATAACAAATGAAAATAATTAGAAATTGAAGAAAATATTTGAATTTTCAGAAAAATACTAAAAAGTCTTAGAAAATAAGAATAATAATAATTAACGATCGAGGAAAATAATTGAAAAGTGATAAAATTAATTCAAAATTGAAAAAAATAATTGAAATATGCTGCAAATAATTTCAGATTAAGAAAGAAAATTAAATAAGAAAAATTGAAAACAGTCAATAAAATTTGAGAGAAATAACTGAAAATATCATAGAATATATGTTTAAAACAAAAATAATTATTACAAAATTACTTAAAAAATTTTATTTTTAGAGAATAATTAAAAAAATCGCAGAAATAACGAAAATTGATGAAAATAATTGCAATATCGGATAAATAATTAAAATTTTTAAAAGTAATGCCAAAATAATGAATATAATTATAAATTAATGAAAATCAAGAAAAATTGCAGAATTTATTTTTAAGCAAAAGAAAATAATTAAAAAATCGTTATATAATGGAAAATTGATAACAATAATCTAAATTTGAATAACTGAAAATTTAGGAAATTAATTGCAGGTGTATACATTTTTAAACTTCTTTAAAAACCATAATAAATTTTTAAAGCATTTTTCGAAACTTTTTTTTACACAAATGACAATTAAAAACCAGCACAACACGACACTTACGAAAAAGATTACCTTATTCTTTCAATTCAAATTTCCAAATATTTCCTGATTAAGAGAGTCAAAATCAATATAAAATAACAGAGATTAACTCCACATCAGTTTTTAAAACGTGGACAGAAAAAGATGAATAAATTTTAATACTAACTAACTTCACTTCAGACTTTAAAACGTGGACAGAAAAAGATGAATAAATATAAATACTAACTAACTTCAGGAGTTTACGGAGATTATTATTATTTAATTAACAGGTTAAGTATAAAAAATTTTAGTTTATGCGATTTTTAGGAACAAAATAATTCTGATCAATGACCATTTGGAAAACAAAATTTAGTCTAATTAATATTTCGGCTAAATAAAAATTATGCCAAAAAACAATTCTATTACTTAGAAATTAGTTTCAATTATAATTCAAGTAAATAAGAATTATATTAAATTTTTATTCGAGTTATAAAATTTATAACTTGTAACAAGTCGATAATAAATATTTCGACGTATTAAAATTAGAAAATTGAAATTTGGGCTGTACTCATGTCCCAGGTTTTTTTTTAGAATTAATAAATAGTATCAATTGCTAATTGGATTTCATTTATGTTTTTTTGTTTTATTTGTTTGTTTTTTTTTAATGATAAACATTAATAATTAAATTCTATCAAAGTAACCGCCTAATAAGGAAGAAATGTATATTTATCATGAAACATCTATTAAAAAAATTCTACAAATAGACAATTACACAAGAAATTTTCACTTTAATCGAGAATTATTTTGCATTCCTCATCAGAAATCTCGTGAGAATAATATGAAATCTCATATAAACTGATAATTGTAATCGTTAGCAAAACATTATTTGCGAAAGAATTGCCGAGGTGGGAACAACCTTATATGCAATATGATGATTTATAAATGACCTGATGGTGTGTGCAATATTGGCATTTTATGTTACTTTGCCGATTATCTATATTGAACAATCTGTACATAAAATGATTGAAACTATACGTGGAAATAAATTTAATTCAGTGCCAGACTAATGCGAGTAGGGTTTGAATTTATAATGATAATAATTAAGTGAAGGTACTTTCTGGTTCGGTCAAGGTCGTCAAGTGCCTGTCTCACACTCAACTAGAAATCGTCAATCAATATCGGCAGACACGATTAATCAGGTACTGGTAATTAGAATCTTTAACCACATCCTAGAATGGCTATAATCGATTTCTAAATTGACATCAATATGTGTATACAACACTATATACAATTTATTTTTATTTCCACGATTGTAAAGTGGAATTACAAATTTATGTTAAATTTGTGGATTCCTAATGACCAGACCTTTTATAAACTTTCACTTTTTCTTTTTTATCATTCTTGAATTGTGTATTAGGAATATTAAAATTAAGAATTGCAATTTGAGAACAATTTATTAAATTGAAGCTAATGAAATTTCTAATCTATTCTTCGTGAACGATTTTAAAAACTAAAGCCTAATTTTTTTTTTTATTTATTAATAAAGATGTCAAAAAAATTTATTTTTGGTCGAAATAATTTATATTTTTGTAATAATGATGATATTTGCTACTAATAGAGTAAAATTAAATATGTGGTTTCATAAAAAACATAACCTAGCACCACCAAATAAATTAAAACTTTTTTGCATTTGTTATAAATAATTTAGTGTCTATAAAAGTTTATTTTCTTGATAACTTTCTTAATTTCGTTGTTTTTAAAGCAATATTTAATTTAAAAACTACATTTCATAAACACTAAAAATAAAATATTATAAAAATGGTAATAATTTGTTATTAATTAATTAACATTTATAAATAAATAAATATTGTAATTGTCATTAAACAAAAATCTTGTTTTTCTTTGTAAAACTTCTTAATATTATCTTAACCAACACCTAATTATTACTAATAAACAATTACAACCATTGTTTAATTGTTAAAACAATTTTTGTTAACAAATTTGCATTTTTGTGATTTTTCTATAAGAAAAAATTCGTTTTTGTTCGCAAAATAAGTTCAATAAGAAACTCTTAAAATTTAACCTAGGTTTCTTATTAAATTTTTTATTAATTTTTTAAACAATGTTAGTTAACAAATGGGTTAATTTTGTAATATTTCTAAGAAATTTTGTTGGCAAAATAAGTTCCATAAGAAACCCTTAAAGTTTAACCTAGGTTACTTATTAAATTTTTTATCAATTTTTTAAACAATGTTAGTTAACAAATGGGTAAATTTTGTAATATTTCTAAGAAATAATTCATTTTTTCGGTCAAAATCTGCTAATTTAAGAGATCCTAAATTTCTCTTTAAAGAGAATTGATTTTACAAAAAAAAAAACGAAATATTTCTTAGAAACATTAACGCATTTGTCAACTAACATTGTTTAAACAAATAATAAATAATTTAACATAAAGCTTTTTTACTGGGCTAAACTTTAAGAGCTTTTTATTCAATTTTTTTTGCCGAAAAAACGGAATATTTCTTAATAATATTACAAAAATGACTCATTGCTTAACTAACATTGTTTAAACAAATAATAAATAATTTAAAGTTAAGCTATTTTACTGGACTAAACTTTAGGAGCTTTTTATTTAATTGATTTTGCCCTAAAACGAATTATTTCTTAGAAAAATTACAAAAATTTGTTAACTAACATTGTTTAAAAAAATTATTAACAATTTTATATAAAGCTAATTCACTAGGCTAAACTTTAAGGGTTTTTTATTAAACTAATTTTGCCAACAACAACGAATTTTTTTTAGAAAAATCACAAAATACAAATTTGTTAACAAAAATTGTTTAAACAATTAAACAATGGTTTCAATTGTTTATTCGTAATAATTGAGTGTTGATCAAAATAATATTAAGAAGTTTCACAAAGAAAAACAAGCTTTTGCTTTTAATAACAATTACAATATTTATTTATTTATAAAAGTTAATTAATTAATAAACAATTATTTATTATTAATACTGTAATATTTTAGTTTTAATGTTAATGAAATGAGGTTTTTAAATTAAAAATTGCTATAAAAACAACGAAATTACAAAATTTATCAAGAAAAAATAGACACTAATTTGTTTATAACAAATGCAAAAAATTTTTTATTTATTTGTTGGTGCTAGGTTATGTTTTTAGGAAGCCACTTAACAAATTTTACTCGGTTAGTAACAAAAATCATCATTACAAAAATAAATCTTCTTTTGACAAAAAAAATTTTTTTTCAACTTTATAAATAAAGAAACAAAAATTAAACTTTATTTTTTAAAATCGTCCTCGAATCGATTGGAAATGTCATTAACTTTAATTAAAAAAAAAAATTTCATGCGCAAAAATGAAACTTAATAAATTTGAACCTTATGTTTCTCGTCTCAAAATAAATTAACTAACCTATATAAAATATTTCATTTACTACCAAATCGTCAATTATTTCATGATTTTAAAATTCTTTTGCCATTTAAAATTTTAACTTCTAAAATTCTAATTTTATTGCCATGATTTATTAACAAAAAATATTTTAGATTGAAAAACTAATTGAAAATAAAAAATTAAATTAAAATCTGTCAAAATTTGTTGTAACTAATTTTTAATCCCAAGTTCCAGTTTCAGAACATTATTTTGAGGACGCCCCTCATAGGACCACCACTATTTGTTCTAGCATTTAATTTATTCAGTTAATCACAGATTTAAAATATTTATGATTAGGCGGCAGCACATTTTGGCTGTACTGAATAATTTATTAGTTGTTTAATAATTCGAATCTTGATTAAATCTTCCCAGAAACAGACAGTAGAATTATCACCAAAACCTTATCGTAGAATGACGTAGAAAACAGGGGTTCCAGTGGAACTGTTCTTAAAAGTAATAAAAATCTGCGAAAGTTTATATTCAATCGAAATACTACAAAAAATTATTAATATTATAATAACTACATAACCTCAAAATATTAATCGTAAGAGAATTACACTGGTTTCATAATTTTATATTTTTTATTATTTTTTACGCCTTTTTATTCGTGCAAAATTATTTTCCTGGTTTAAGGATATCGAATATTTTTTATAGAGTATTTAAATTTAATTTCCAAAATCAAAAAAATATCACGGAGTATGACCTCGTATCCTAAACAAGAATTTTGGTAGAATATCTCTTACTAGTCGTTTGCAAGGTTATATTTTTATATAATATACCAGTCTGCAATTAATTCCAACCCCATATCCTCGACATGCCTCCCTAAAGGGGACGCTAACCTCAAGACCAAATTACTCCCAGGATCACAATAACTTGCGAATTTAACCCAAAATTCAAATTTCCAAAAGTCTAATATTCCCGCGTCATAAAACTGTATACCATAACTTTGTGCGCTTTTTTTTTTATTTAAATAAAAAATAAATTAACCTAAAATTTTCGTCCAAATTACCTTAAAGTATGAAATTCTAAAAATGTTGAGACTAAAAATTAAAAAATCTGCCGAGCGCTTTTTAGAAAAAAACTCAATTTCTATATGCTTGCAATTTATTAACGTGTAAGATAACCAAAATATTCAAAATTAATTGCGTTAATTATAATTTTTCACATTTAATTAATGTGTTTAACAGATAAAATATAGTTATGTTTTATCCGAGATTATCTTTTTATAATTCAACAGGGTTTCGCAAAAAGTGAGCTATTTTCATAATTATGTTTTGCCATTTTTATTAAAATGTTAATTTAACATTTTTAAAATATCAATATTTCTGTAAATACAACTATTACCCTAAGAAAATTTCTTACTTTTTTATTGCTGCTTGCAGTTTGCACGATAAAACAAAAACAGCTCAACTGAAATCAAGATAATAAAAAAAAAAAAAATTTTATAAATTATTATATTAATAATTATTTTAATTTTATAATATTTTATAAGACATAAAAATGTAAATTATTTATTATATTACCTCGTATGCCAACAAAGGGTTTTAGAAAAAAGAAAATTTCTGTAAATTTTGCTTTTCACGTCAGCAAAAATATATGTTTCCTCATGCAGAAAGCAACACAGTTAAAAATTTTGTGTAAAAAACGGTCCACATATTCTTTGTGTTAAATTTAACACAAAGATTGTGTTAATTTAACATGAAAATTGTGTTAATTTAACATAAACGATTGTTAAATAAACATATAGTTTCTGTTATTTTAACACAAATTTTGAGTGGACCGTTTCGGACATTTAATTTGTGTTAAATATACACAAAATTTTTAACTGTGAATAAAGTAATTTTTTTTAAATTTGAAAATTGCGATTTATTCTTTAAAATTTAAAATAAACTTTACATAGGTCACTCGATTTGTTCTTAAGCAAGGAATATGACTTTCTTTGTATATTAAGTTGAATTTGTAGGTTAAAATTATTTTTTAATACTAATTTTTCAAAATTCAATCAAATTTTTTTGTAATGGTTATTTTTAAAAATCCTTGTGTCTGATTCCAGATTTTAGTAGTAAAAATAATCATACCAGATTTTATTTAAATCCGTTAAAACGTGCTCGAGTTATTGTGTTCACAAGAAAAAGTAGCGTAAAGTCGGGAGTGGGGAGTCTTGCTTATTTTGCGCTTCTCCTGAAGTTACGCATGTTAAGTCTGATTAACCCTTTATCATACGAGAAAAATCTAGGGTAAGTATAAACCAACGCCATACCATTCTAGGGAATTTTGGGGCCGCTGATCACGAATTTGATGTCAAATTGCCATTTTGACAGTTGACAGTTGTCAAATAAAGTGTCAACTTTGCCAAAGAGCAATTTATTATTAAGAAATTGCCAGTTAAAGAGGTTCTGGTGTCGCAGATTACAAATATGATATCAAATTGACATTTTGACAATTGACAGCTGTCAAAGAAAGTGTCAACTTTGACATAAGAGCAATTTATTATTAAGAAATTGCCAGTTATAGAGGTTCTGGTGTCGCAGATTACAAATATGATATCAAATTGACATTTTGACAATTGACAGCTGTCAAAGAAAGTGTCAACTTTGACATAAGAGCAATTTATTATTAAGAAATTGCCAGTTATAGAGGTTCTGGTGTCGCAGATTACAAATATGATATCAAATTGACATTTTGACAATTGACAGCTGTCAAAGAAAGTGTCAACTTTGACAAAAGAGCAATTTAATTTGATGAAATTGACAGTAAAAGAGTTTTTGGGGTTGCTCATTACGAATATGATGTCAAATTGACATTTTGACAGTTGACAGCTGTCAAATAAAGTGTCATATTTTCTAAAAAAGCAATTTAATTTGTTGAAATTGACAGTAAAAGGGTTTTTGGGATCGCTGATTACGAATATGATGTCAAATTGCCATTTTGACAGTTGACAGCTGTCAAATGAAGTGTCAACTTTGTCAAAAAAGCAATTTAATTTGATAAAATTGATAGTAAAAGGAGTTTTAGGATCGATGATTACGAATATAATGTCAAATTGACATTTTGACAGTTGACAGCTGTCAAATAAAATGTCAACTTTGCCCAAAACAATTTATTATTATAAAATTGTCAGTATAAGACTTTTGGGGGAGCAGATTACGAATATTATGTTAAATTGACATTTTGACAGTTGGCAGCTGTCAAATAAAGTGTCAACTCGGCCAAAAAAGCAATTTAATTTGATGAAATTGATAGTACAAAGGTTTTTGGGATCGCTGATTACGAATATGATGTCAAATTTATATTTTGACAGTTGACAGATGTCAAATCAACTATCCACCTTGCGAAAAAACGTTTTTTTTTATACAAATGACAGTTAATGGGTTTATGAAATCGCTAATTACGAATTGAATGTTAAATTGATATTTTAACAATTGACAGCTGCCAAATCAACTGTCAATTATATGAAAAGTTGATAAAGTATCCTCGTTACTATGACAGTTGTCAAACACCTTATATCAATATGCCTCTAAATTCATTATCAGAGACCCTGCGAATTATTTTAAAATATTTTAGAATACTTAGGATGCATAAAAATTTTTTTTAATGTTTCGGGCGCCATCTTGGATACGCCATTTTGAGTTCTGTAAATTTTGTGCCAGATTCTTATTAAAGGACTCAAAACCTTTTTGTTACTGTATTTCATAAATAATTTTTGACCTTAGTTTCAGTATACGAGCCAACTGATTAATTCTAGTGATTTGTGCCATTTTCATAAATGTTTGTCAATTTTTCAATATTGAATTTTTTTTTAATTAATTGTTACTGATTTTTTCTTAATAGTTTAAATCCTCATGAAGAAAATAAGCTAACGCGAATTAAAATATGTTAATTTTCAAAAAAGTTATAATGGTTTTTGTGAGTGAGACACATACTTCCCGCAGGCGTTAAGGAGTTTTTTTTTCTACAAAAATAAAAAAAATACCATTTTTGCAGAAAAATGTCCGATATTTTGTCAGTTTTCCGAAAATTAAAAATCGTTAAGTAGTGTAAACTAACGTGATGTGAATGCAGTCAATGTTGTCTAGAAAATTTAGTTTCTATGAAACAGATGATTAAAACAATGACACCAGGCGGCGCCATGTTACTGTCTATTCTGTCATTGCTTCAATCATCTGTTTTATCGCAACCGAATTTCCTAGCCCACATTGTCGCCGTGTTCATGTACAAAATAAAATAATTCCAAGTGATTTAGAAACTAACATGTAAAATTCCTTGTTGATGTTGCATTTCTGTGTCAAGTGTTGTGTTGTCCCAAAAATTTATATGTTAAAATTGACATTCGGTATATACAATCTGTCCTTGTCGTGGCTAAGCTTGGCTTTGAAACACCTCTTTACTTACTTTTTAAAACCTCATTTATTAATCAAAATTCAAATCCAATAAAAATATATGGTCAGACAAAAAGTTTTTTAAGTTTTCTAATTCCCATCCTGTTATTTCCAAAAACAACCTATCAGAATGTTTAAAACATTATAATCATTACTGTTAATTTTAAACAATTCGAATTAATGTATGTTTTTTACGAAATCTAAAAGTTCTTTACTGGGAAAAAGGTCGACGATTCTAAAAAAAAATCCAATAGATATTTGGAAAAGCCTAAGCGTACTGATATAAAGCCCAAAAATCAATTTTATCCTCTTTAGGGTTACTCTTCCTAATTTTTGAAAAAAGGAACATAGACTTTAAAAAAGGAGGACAAAGTAGGACAATTTATTAAAAAAAAGGTGTAAAAAGTAGAACACATCAATTATGTTTTAAATAAGACAATAAATTATTCTTTAAATTAAGTCACATTTATTTTATTTATGCACTCGTTTCTATAATATTTTAGCACTATTAGCTTAAAATCTTTGTCCTCGTATTTGACTTTACAGTAACAATTTTTATATTTTAATAAAAATAGAGATTTAAAAGTTACATTTTTCGATTTTTCCAACTTCAGTTAACAATTTTTCGTTTTTTAGAAAGTACGTATAAAATTATCGACAATCCATTCCATTAAAATTAACATAAATAATAACGAAAATGCAAGCTTTTTACGGGAATTAGACTAAACTAGTCTAAATTTGATTTCTAATAAAAAGAATTAAATAAATTTACTGTTATTCGAAAAATGAAAATGTGTTTACAAACTGTTAATTGACTTTTATTGCTTTGTACGACTCAGCTACACTCAACTATATAATAACTATGTTATTATTTTGGAGATTTAAAATTAACCCTCAACTGCTAGTCTGGGTCTGACAGACCCGGTAGACCTTTTCCGCTCTCTCTCCTACAGCGGACTGTAGATTGAAAATAGTGAAAAAACAGGATATAAAAAACCGGGTCTGTCAGACCCAGTTTAGCAGTTAAGGGTTAAGATAATTTTTATTAAGATGAACGTAATTTAAAAATTAGGTTTGACTTTAAAAATTATAAAAGAAATACCTTTTGACAAACTTCAGACGTGTAAGACCCTTTTCCGACCTCTAATTGGTCAACAATATCTTCGATATTTATCAATAGTTATTAATTTGTTGTTATTTTGATGGTAGTTTGCTACTAAGTATAATATTTTAGGTTAGTTGTTCACATTTAATTTTGTAATTTTGTAATATTAAATTAAAATTTTAATTTACTAAAGTAAATTAAAAAAAAATTAAAATTTTAAATATAATTATAAATTTTATAAAATAAAATAAGTAAAGTGTATAGTGGTTAATTATGTGTCAATTTTCTGCAGATTTATACCGGTAAGTAATAATAACAATGTTTTTCGATTTGGGGGGGGGGGGGGGGGTTGAACCACCAAAACCCCCCCTGGCTACGTCCCTGATTCTTTTACTACTTATCAAGGTTTTAAAAATTAAAAATTTATACAAAAATTAATTTTTTTATGTTTCTTTGCGTTTTATATAAATTTTACGAAGAATAATTTTTACTCGTTTTGTAGACAATTAAAAAATGTATCAATTGGTCTATTTAATATTTTTTTGCGAGCTTTTAATTAAAACTTAGTGAGGAAGCAATGTTTTCAAACCATAAATACCAAAAATTACTCACACGAAATAAATATTTGAGATACACCTAGAATATTTTTTATTTACTTTTTAAATAAATATTTTGTATTTAAAGAAATCTAATTTTTAAATTCTTTTTCAATCTAGTAAATAGAACAAAATTTAAAGAAATAAAAAATATTGTTTTTGATCAAATTGTGCTTTTTTATTTTTGAAAAATGGACGCTTTAGAAATTTTTGAAATTTCTTAATTTGTAAGGAAAAAGCATGTTAAGCATTACTAAAATAAAAAAAAATGGAATAATTTTTGGTGCTGGAATAGACAAAGTAATGACTTTTAGTATTTCCAAAAAGAAAAAAATCTTGCACCTTTCACAGTGTTTAGCGCACATTAAATCTATTGGCAAAAATTGTTTTTGTTATCTAGTAACTACAAAAAAAATTTCAAAAAAAATAAAAAATTACATTTTTGAGAAATTCGACTTTTTTGATTTTTTAAAGAGACCGACATTTAGTAAATTTCAAAAAAAATTTAAATTTCTAAACTTGCATAGAAGAAGCATCTAAAACGCTACTAAAATCAAGAAACAGAATAAATATATGTCCCAGTATTAGTCAAAATAATGACTTTTATAATTTTCACAAAAAAATTCTTGCGATTTTCAGTGTTTTAGAGCACATTAAAACTATTCGAAAAAATTATTTTGGTATCTAGTAACTACAAAAAAAATTTAAAAAAAAAATTTCGATTTTTGAGAAATTCGAGTTTTTTTATTTTTAAAAAAATGGCCGCCATATAGTTAATTTTCAAAATTTTTCAAATTTTCAAAATTGTTTAGAAAGAGCACCTAAAACATTAGTAAAATCAGAAAACAAAATTAAAAAATATCAATTTTTGAAAAAACAGTGATTTTAAAAAAATTTTGTTGGCGTTTTCGTTCAAAAATCACTCTTTGTCCAAAAACTTCCAAATGTTTGTAACTCCGCGAAAAAAAAATCTTTTCAAAACAAAAAAATACGTGTCTCGTTATTTGCCCTAAAAAATAATAAAAATCATGTTAAACATGATTTTGAACATATTCGGCCTGTAGGATTTAAAATGGAAACAGCCTACATAACCTAAAAGTATGAATACAAAAAAAAATTAATTTATTTTATAATTTGTGTTTTTTACCATTTTCTTACGCCATCTAATTAATATACAATTGTTTTTATTACAGTTGAAGAGTGATTTTTTCATTAAAACACTATTTTTAATCCAACAGATTCCAGTATCTAAGTTAAGAGCTACCTCTCAAAACCTCTATCTGTCAAAATCGAAGTATAACAGATAGCAGATGTGCTTTCGGTTTTCTCGGTTCGTGCTATCGGATATTTTTTCCAGCTCACGCAGGCATGTCCAGGAAAATGAGCCAACCCTAACTCTCTCTCCGCCCGAGTCTTTTTTTTCCAAACCAACAGATTAATAATTCCAAGGGCGTGACACGAAATTCGCAGACTCGCGAGGTCATACAATTCTACCTGTAGAGGACGAGAGTGCGAGCTGGAATCGAATCTAGTCCGGGACGCATCTTTTGTCTATCCACCTCTCCCCTTGAAAAGCGTCTCTTTGTTCTCACCACCAGCGTCTCTCTCGCTTCAACTGAGACCCGGCGAAGCCGAGTAGTTTCAGGGTGAGAGCGCCTGGTGGCGCCAGTCTACACTCGACGATTTTCCAGGGGTGGCGGAAACTTTTCACTTTAACCAGAGGGCTCACCAACACGCGCGCGTCCAGTTGTTGACGAACGGTCGAGTAGCTCACCGACACGGCGCGCAGTCTGTGTGGGTCAGTTCAACAGCGAAAGGGAAGCTTGGACGCCCGTAAGGGAGGGGGATGTCGGACCCTGCGCCGTGACGAGTTTCCGCCCCTCCCGGCGTCCCCTTCACCCCGGAAAGCCACAGCCATTCTACGCCACATTTTCGCTCCGCGCCCCCAGGCAAGAGCGACGTCGCATAGCGTCGGCGTCGCGAGTCCAATTCTAAATACCAAGTTCGCGCTGATCCTCTCCAACCGAGACGAGTTTGATATTGTACACGTATCGCGAGTGACGTACTGGTTACCTCCACCGGTGAACAGCGCCGCGGCGGCAGACGTCACCAGTCAGACACCGGCTGTGCTTCGGGCACGTTGGACACTTTCCCAAACAATCCTCTGCTGGCAAGTTGACAGAAAGTATCCGACATCGGGTTAATCTTGTTTTTTTTCCTCTCTGGAAAATTTTGTGGACAGACCAAATTGAGAAGAATTATCAAAGGAGGAGGTTAGTTTGTTGACGGAAGGCAATTTGGAGCCCACGTTTCCTATACAGCAGTTGGTGTGCGTGCAGCAGTATCGATTGGCTGTCACGCGATAGGCTCATATTTTAAGAAGGGTCGCCCGGAGAGCAGGCAACCGGCACGACACAGAGGCAGGTTGGATCCCCTAGCCCCTGGGAGCATTCGAAAGACGAGAAGATTTCGGTTTGTTTACTGCTTCCATATTTGTAATTCTCCGGGGTCTTTATAAATGGATTTTTCTGATTTATGGAATAGACAGTTTTTTTTTTGTTTTGTTTATCGTTTTGTCAGGCAATCTAGGTAAATTGGAATTGTTTTTTTGAATGAATAAATAGTTTTTTGGGGAAAAGAAAATGTGTTGAGGGGGAAGTACGTGTAGTTGGAGATGAAAATAATAAAAGAATATGATGCTTTAATATATAAAAAATAAAGATATTGTAAATTTATGTATTCTTATTTTGATTTCATGTATTTTAAAAGTGAAAATAATTTGTATTTTGAAAATAGAAAAGTAGTACTTCAAAACTGCAGTTTTCGAGGAAAACGAGTATTTTTCTGTAAATATTTCTAATGGGGGAAAATATGCAAAAAATAAAAGTTTATATTTCAAATGTTCGGAATTT